>OX336369.1:0-1385000 GCA_946902895.1 Fragum fragum | reverse complement strand
AAATCAGAAAAAATCCTATTGGTTCTCACAATAATGTAACATTAAGATCT
The DNA here is from genome assembly GCA_946902895.1 of Fragum fragum. NCBI lineage: Eukaryota > Metazoa > Mollusca > Bivalvia > Cardiida > Cardiidae > Fragum > Fragum fragum. The sequence continues at coordinate 1,384,950 of OX336369.1, read as the reverse complement.
TTGAAAAATTATAACAAAGATGTCTTTCAAGCTAGGCTTCTTGCCACTGACTGGTCTCCTGTTTTGCTTTGTGATAGTGTAAATGAAGCCTGGGATATTTTCAAACATGTATTTCTAAATATTTTAGACAACTTAGCTCCAGTGAAGCAAATTAGAATTAAACAGAGAACAGAACCTTGGATTGACTCTGACATTCTTAGTGCTATTAATGAAAGAGACAAAGCTTTCAGTAAATATAAATGTAATAAAACATGTGATAATTATGCATCATTCAAAATTCTTAGGAATAGAGTTAAGAATCTTGTTGTTAAAGCAAAAAAAGATTATTTCACCAGTATTCTTGAGCAGAATAGAAATGATTCATCATCTTTATGGAATACTTTAAAAAACCTTGGTTTGCCTTCTAAGAAAGGCTCTTCAGGGTCTTGTACAAATCTATGTTTAAGCATTGATGGCAATGTATGCTTTGAAAAGAAACTTATTGCTGAAACTTTTAACAAATTTTATACAACTGTTGCATGTAAACTTGTTGAGAAGCTGCCAAAAAGTATACATAAATTTGGGAAATCATTTGTAGAAATATTTTATGCAAATAAGGGTGTTTTTGCAAATAGTTATTCTTTCTCTGTTGTGTCTGAAGGTACTGTTCTTAAATACTTAAATTCACTAAGTGCTAAAAAAGCCATAGGTTTAGATGGCATACCCTCACGTTTCATTAGGGGTGGTCCCCAATTATTGTTAGTCCATTAACCCATATCATTAATCTGTCCCTAATCCAAGGCATTGTACCTGATGATCTTAAATCAGCCAGAGTTGTTCCTCTTTATAAAAAGAATGAAAAATTATCTGTTGGTAATTATCGCCCTGTGTCTATTCCAAATGTTGTATCAAAAATTATTGAAAGGATAGTCTATGATCAGATTGAAACATATTTTGAGGAACATAATTTGTTATATAAATTCCAGTCTGGATTCAGGGGTGGTTTCTCTACTGATACTTGTCTAGTTCACCTCACTGACTATATCAGGTACGAAAAGGACAAAGGTAATGTTGTTGGAATGGTATTGTTAGATTTACAGAAAGCTTTTGATACGGTAGACCATTCAATTCTTTTGATGAGACTCGAAGCGTCAGGACTAAGTGTTGGTGTGTTAAATTGGTTTAGGTCATATCTTTCTGATAGACAACAACTTGTAGATGTATCAGGTACCTATTCATCTAATTCAAAGATATCATGTGGTGTTCCTCAAGGCTCAATCCTCGGCCCACTCCTTTTTTTAATTTATGTTAATGATATGTCAGCAGTGGTAAAAAACAAATTGTTATTGTATGCTAATGATTCTGGTATCCTCATATCTGGCAAAAGTCTATCTGATGTTGAAAAAGCCCTGACTGATGATATGGAGCAAGTCAGCCACTGGTTAATTGATAATAAATTATCGCTACACTTGGGTAAAATAGAGTCCATTGTTTTTGGGTCCAGACAAAAACTTAGGTCGAAATCACATCTTGATATATCTTTCTCTAGTACTGCCATTGAATCTGTCTCATCCGTCAAGTACCTCGGGATCAATATAGATCAAAATTTTTCTTTTTTTTCGGTAGCCGAGTCTGTCCTTAAAAAGGCCAATTCCCGGTTGAAATTCCTCTACCGTAAGAAAGACTTTCTTACTCAGCACACTAAAAAAGTATTGGTCATGTCTTTGATTCAGTGTCACTTTGATTACGCCTGTTCTGTGTGGTATAATAGTTTGACACAGGTTCTTAAAAATAAGTTACAAACCTGTCAAAATAAAATAATTAGATTTGTTCTTGACCTTGACTAAAGAGCTCATATTGACCATTCCCACTTTAAGTCCCTTAATTGGTTACCAGTCCAGAATAGAGTTGATCAGATAATGTTATGTCATGTATTTAAAATAAAAAATGGCATGGCCCCAGACTTCTTAAGTGAGCATTTTGTTTCCCAAGATTCTGTCCATGGTTATAGCACTAGGTTTAGTAAAAATGTGGATATTGTTTACCTAAGGTTAAAGGCAATGGTACCAAATCCTTCTCCTTTTCCAGCATCAAATTATGGGATGGGTTACCAGTTGAGATTACTGAATTGAATAAGCTACAAAGTTTTAAAAGTGCCATCAAAAGTCATTTCATGAACAGTATTTAATATTATGTTCTATTAATTCGGCGTATGATTTAATCTTATCTTTTCCGTCTAATATCTTAAAGCTGTGATAATATGCTTTAATGTCAAGTTATAACTCAATTCGGCGTAGGATTTAATCTCATTTTTCCTTTTAATATCTAAAAGCTGTGATAATATGTTTTAATGTTAAGTTATGCCTCTCTGTGTCACGCCACCTATACTAAGGACCACAATGGAAATAAGGGCTGGCTCTTTATTGTGATATCCTTGGTGTTGGTTGGTGTGTCATAGTTTTTCTTATAAATGATACTGAATGTTACATTTTTTATCTTGTATTGTGTTAATCTATGTACATGCTTACTATGCCGAAATAAATCTATTTATCTATCTATCTAATTATAAGACATGAATATTTTGTTGTTGTTGTTGTTGTTTTCATGGAGGTATGAACCGAAAAACCTAATCAAACTTATGTATGAATCCGCTTCGCGAATTCACACATAAGTGTGATTATTTTTTCGGTTAATACTCCCATGAAAACAAAAAAAAAAGTCATCTCTTAGTTGAATTTTGGCCAAAACTACTACGTAGACCAAGAAATAGGGAAGTTCACATCCCCTGGACTGGACATCCCCAATCGCGACTGTCAGTCACGGAATCAACCGACCTATCAAATCATTTGTTCAGCTCGGACCTGAGCTTTCAACTCCAACATTGGCCGCCATTGTTTAGCTTTTACTGTTGGTTTGGCGACTTAAACGTCGTAACTTATTCAAGCTGTAGTTACGACGTTAAGGTCGTCAACCAACCGTTTCACATTTTTGTTACATGCTACTGGCCTTAAGTTTTACAAAATAACGCCGTTAAAAATCGAAGCGGAACTTCCCGTCGGAAGTAATAGGCGGGGCATAGGGAGTAAGTGGGCGGTGCCGGCGATTGGTCAATTGTCTTATGTGATCATAAGAGACGTCGTGAATTCAAATCGTAACTTGTCACAACAGATCGTACCGAGTTGAAGTGAACTCGTTAGAATGTATATGAACGCGCCTGGTCGTCCCATGTCGAATACCCCGATCGTACTGATTGTGTCAGATCGATTGGTCGATCGTGTTATTCGTAACAGCTCGCACGACAGAGGGAACGTAACATAACCAGGAATCACATTTTTTCTTTAAACGTAACTAAAATATTGTACACTGTAATTCGTTTTCTATTGAACTTACACACGTATAACCTGGAAAAAAGACAAACCGTGTTAGGGTAGTTAGCTTTCCCGTAGGATCAGGCGGTAATGCGGGCCTACTTAACCACTCAGCCTAAAGCTGCAAAAGTCACTCAGTTGCTCGACAACAGTCAGTTCGTCTTGTATGCGGACTATATGAATGTAGTATGTGAGTTAAGGTGGGGGAAATAATGGCGTACCAAATTGTAGACCATTTTTCTGAGTCAGGAATGGTGCTCTTTTAACCCTTTCCTGATTTTGAAGACTTTAGACTTGTCCAATTTGAAAGAAGTTGCAGAGGACAAGTAAAAGTTAGTGTGGTTTTTACACAAGAATTGTTCCACGAAGCTTCCTTTTCTGTGTCATGATATAGTTTTGGGAAAAATAGTTAAATACACAGAAGGTTTCACAATGACTAACAAACAGAAAATAAAAACAACCTAAATTTGTGTGTGAAGAAATAGAGTTAATATAGAACCCTCTTTTTCTTCGACACAACTAAAGGTTGAGTTAAATCGCAAACTATGGACAAGACCATATATTCAAAAATTCAACCAGAACATAACACACATACATGTAACTGTTTTCTTTATGAAGAGAAATGTCAATGTAGGGATAGTTGCGTTAAGAAGATATTACACATGAAGTCCCCCTTGTTCATGATGCAGCATAGAGAAAAAAAAACGGAATGCGGACAACATGCCCAAGTTCACGTGATAACTGATATATACTTTGTGATATTTTCTTCATAGTTAGGCAAAAAACAAAGATGTCTTATTGCCAAGAACTGGACTTACGGGGGTGTAGACTGACTGACGGACGGAGAAGATGGCACCAAAATACTTCTACCTTCACTGGAGTCTAAAATACGTTTAATTCAAGACTCTTTGATTAATATTAAAGCGGACCTATATTATGACAAGGTTACATTTAACTGAATAAAATGTGAAGTTTGAGCTGGGTAGAGTTCACCAAGTCTAATTTTTAGAGAATACGTGCCTCCGTTGGCCGTGCTTTTGTGCCTATATTCGTCAGATTCGAAAGATAGTTTGAGATTAAACCATCTCTCTCCACCGACTTATTTAAAAAGTGGTAATTAAATAACTCCTCCGTTGAAATGGACCTCATCTAGGATAACGATTATCTTTTGGTAAAGATCTTGAATCTAGGAGTTGTATCACAGGAACACATCTCCCAAACAAAGCTTACAGTAGGCGTTACAACTTGACAGACGTGCGTAACAGAAATATTCTGGAGTTGTGTATATAAGTCACTTTCCTGACATTCCAAAATAAGACAAAAAAGTCCCTCGCACATCCTGTAAGAAAACTCTGTCGTCGTTCTAGCCTTGGCTAGCTATCGGGAGTTGGCATTAGGTTTTTGAGTCACATGATAATGGCTATCAGTGTTATACTCGTAGACAGTAATGTGTTTGTGGTCCCTTATAACGTTACGTTTCCGGTTTACTTATTAACAGAATTAATTCACTGTTCTAATTTTTTACGATCTGCTCATACGTTAGGGCAGTTGGTTGTATCAAGTTTGAAAAGGATAATTTTGTTCAGAGGTGCTGTTTTTTTCTGAAACACTCTTTTCGCAACTTGCAGAATTAGTATTAATTAAGCGTATTTTTTGAAACCCCTATGGCATCTTCCGAATGCGTATGGTTTGACAAGGTTCGTGTAACGATCAATGCTCAAAAGGAAGTCAGAGATTGTGTAAAGGAAATTGTTAGATCTGGGACGATAACGTCTGGCGATGTTTGCAAGTTTTATTATTTGAAGAAAAGCCATTAATTCCACTAAACATGCATAACGCCTCTATTTCAAAAGGCACTGTACAGTATATGTGTGTTGACAATAGACGCCTTTGTCAGTGACCGCGTCGATAATATATTGGCTACGCTGCAGTCTTTCCCGTGTTTGAACGTTGTTATTGTTGACATAATACCGTACCAATAATCCATTTCTATCTAAACTATCTGCACCGTTGATAACTTTTCAATAGAAGGAAATGGAATTAATGTCTGGGGCTGCAAGAAGTTTTTCATATCTCCTGAATTTGACGGGTTACGATTGTCGGTCAAAACTCGATAGACTAATCCGGCAAACTATTCATTTAGACCGGAAGGGAACTTTGAACTCCGAAATTGGTCGCCATTCAAGTTAAGTATTCTCGTTGGCTTAGCGACTTCAACATCGCAACTACAGCGTATTCAACCTGCAACTACGTCCCCTAGGTGGAAGACCAACCATTTTTTCTCTTTTTTTTGTTACGTGTTAATATCCATCATTTTTACAAAATAACGCAGTCTAATATTTTCGAAGTCGAACTTCTAGTCGGAGTCCGTAGGCGGGTCCGGAGACCTGTTAGTTACAGTATATGTATGTCTCTTTAATTTGATGGTTACACACTTTTCCTTTTTGATATCATTAGAAATAATCACTGAAATTTGTTTTAGATTAGTAGATGCATATAAAATTCATATTCAAGTCCTCGAGAGAATTTCATACAAAGCTGTTACAAGTCACGTGGTTTTATTCATTGTATAATAGGGGAGGGGGGTTGGGGTTAACACCCTTTGCCACTTCGAGGATTTAACCTTCTCTTATTGATTAGAGCAGAGAGAACACTTTATAATGCTCAGAAAGATGACCACACGTATGTACCGTCGAATTGACAAATCGCTGGCCCCGCCCATTCACTCAATATGCCACACCCATCGACTCCGACAGGAAGCCCGCTTCGAAATTAAACGGCGTTATTTTGTAAAATTTATGGCAAGTAGCATGTAACAAAAAGGTAAAATCATTGGTTGGCGACCTAAACGTCGCAATTAAAAGTTATTCAAGCTGTAATTATGACGTTTAGGTCGCCAACCAACCATTTTACTTTTTTGTTATGTGTTACTGGCCATAAATTTTGCAAATGAACATCTGAGTGGATTTCCTGACAATTGGTTTGGGTAGGCGATCAATCAATTGGCGGAAGGAATGGCTTGAAATAATAAGACTTATAAACCTTGCCAGATATCATCGATTCAGAGAAAAAATAATCAGACACTTTTAACGTATCATCTCACGATCAAGAAATTTTTACGCACCAAAGAAATATAGTTATGTAAAACAATGTGAGAAAAGACGAACTTGCTTCTAACAAGTTATTTCTTCTTTCCACACAATATTTTCTACTTTTTTGTCGTCTCCAACCTCTTTCAATTTTTACCAGTCAAAAATTATGTCGTTTGGGGATTTGTTAATGTACACTTTATGTTATTTCCTGTTGAAATTGGGCTCGATTATTCCATGTATGTAAAGGGATTACACAATGATTATCCCATCACCAGATGAGAAAATTTCAAATGGTCTAAATGAAATAAGAAAGTGTAAAAATAAGTCTGAGTTGGTATATAAAACGAAAAAAAAAAATGGGTAGAAAACATAGGGGTTAAAGAAAAAATTTGCTTGTAACAAGCAATTTCTCCATTTTCCACAATATTTTCCAAAACCATTTTCTAGAGGGGCATAAAAAGGCGGGATTGTGTAGGAATGTGTTAAATTGGAATTTTACGCAAAGCGACGTCAAATATCATACAACGTACGGACTTGCTAAACCATATATCCAAGAATGATACGTTGTATTCTATTAAAATTGTGACAGCAGCTTGAGCACCTACCCATGACACGCCTCTTTTTCCTCAGCAGTATATTAACAACATTCCATTCTACCGTCCAGTTACCCATTTTACCAACATACAATTCGTTCCAGCATATAATTCGCTCATTCGTGAAAGATAATTCACGCATGACTATATTCAATCGCAAAGAAGTATATTGGTCGTCTCAGGGCTCGAAATCAAGACTCAATGATTGATGATACAGTTTGTTGCTGACTAGGCTAGCCCGTCCTTATTTGGAAATATCACCAATTAGATCGACGAATTTTTCTTTGTTCAATAATTAGATTGATTTTGTATATAGGCTTAGGTGGAGGGAAAGGTAACAAATAAAAGTAAAAAAATAAAAAAGATCGCTGAAACAACATTATTGTAATTATACTTTCAGCTGACTCTTTGAGAACAATTCGCTGATCGCTGGCCCCGCCCACTTACTACTTTAGACACGCCCATTGACTCCAACAGGAAGTTCCATTTCAATTTTTACGGCGTTATTTTGCTAAATTTATGGCCAGTAGAATGTAACAAAAAAGTAATCTGGCTGTATGGCGACCTAAACGTCGTAACTACAGCTTGAATAGGCTGTAGTTCCGACGTTAAATTCGCCAAACCGACAAAAATATTTCACACAAATGACGGCAAATGTTGGAGCTCAAATCTCAGTTTCGGGCTGGATCGATTATTTGATAGGTCGATATATTCTTTGATTGACAGCCGCGATTTGTCAATTTGCTGATCGCAACGTCAAATGAATCAACGAATCAAGTGACTCATTTAGAGGAAATGCACTTTTAACTCAGGCATTGTCAAATATCTTTGTAGGATTGGTGGCTTAAACTCAACAACAGCTTAATTTAAAGCTGTTGTTACAACGTTTAAGTCGCCAACAATTCACTCCATTTTCGTTACGTGTTAATTGTCTTAAATTTTACAAAATAACGCAGTTTAATATCGTAGTTGAACTTCCTGTTGGAGTCAATAGGCGTGCCAAGCATTCCGTCAATTTTGTTGTTGATCGAAGTTAACCCATTCCCACTTAATCCCTCCTTTTTACGCCCCTCGAAAAAAAGATTTGGAAAACATTGTGGAAAATGAACAAATTGCTTGTATCAAGCAATTTCTTCATTATCCACAATGTTTTCTATCCAAAAAGACGGAAAAATTCAAAATTCCATCAACTTGAAATTGTCGTCTGTAGCTTCTTTCAATTTGGACCAGTCTAAAATTTTGCTGTGTTGGAATGGGTTAAACGGTAAGTATGACGGCGACTGATCGGTAAAAGAATCAAGTAAGCTTGAAGTAATAGTGACGTCCTTTACAATTATCGAGTATCAATCGAGTAAGTTTCACGGCAACTGAGAGAAAAATATGCAGCTAAAGTTTTCAGTTGAGTCATATATAATTCAGTTTGTAAAATACTCAAATTTGTGGATTCGATCGCTATCTTGTCGTTCGGATGAGATAAAATTTAGGTGCTATACACACGAAACAAATTAAAGAATGCTGACACCGGGTACCTACGATAAAAGGATAATATTTGTAACATGCTGGAAAGCTTGAGAATAATTATTAGTATCGAGATAAATACCCACTATTTCGTGCTAGGGAAGTCTGGTCACCAGGAAAAGCTTTTCAGCAAGTGATTTATGTCCTTTTATGTTTATTAAACATAGAATATGCTATTCATAGTTTATATTACAAATCAAAAGTATGATGTCAGTTTGTAGACTTTTTTATCACTATCGTACTTTTTTTGTAAATCGATAATCCTAACTCTAAATCACGTTTTCTAATATTCACGCTGTTATTTTCTTGACCGAACTACGTTTCAGTAAGCGAGTTTAATTCAAATCATATTGCGTTTTTCTGCAGTAAGGACCTGGTCGGGTACGTTTAAATGCCCCCTCCTTACCCCAGCACATAAAATCCTCACAGTGTAAACAGGTCTTCACGAAAATTAGAAGCGCCGGTACAAAACATCTTTTGGTGTCAAGTAGACAGATGAAGTCTATTTTCTGGAACGTTTGATTGTCAAATCAATAGCTTATGAACATTGATACTTTTTAAGAATCTAAAGATATGAGTCACTAATATTCGTACAAGTGTGTGATATAGACTACACAACATATAGTGTTACTTTAAAGGTCCATTTTGAGATTTTTCCTTGACCTCACCACAGAAAAAAAGCAAATAATGGTTAATATGGAGAGAAGGTACAGTGTATGAAAATTAACATCTTTATTTCCGATTCTCCACCTAAATGACAGCAAGAACACTTCATTTTCGTTAGAGGGGGATTAAAACCTCGCACCTACACCTCACTCAAAACTACAATTACGATGCTGCGATTGCCTATCGACAATTTATTAACTGGCCTTCAAATGTGACCTTGACACCGAGCGCATTGGCATTGACTTTTCTCGTGACACTATTTTGGGTAGAAAAGGGCTGTCAAGTAATAAATGTGTCCATTAATAAAAGATATACTTTGAAAAATATCAATTTCAGACGTTCCACGGCGATATTAACTCAGGCTTAATGTGTCCTAAGACACTAGAACTAGTTATCAGATTTGCTCAATGTTTAGGGTCAGCGTAGTTCTGAAGAACAAGCGTGCTAAGTTATTCCGAAACCAACGCAGTAAGACATTTACGCCAAATGCTGCATGCTTAACGTTAAAAATGCCAAACAAAATGCGTATAGAAATCCTGACGTTGAAATAAATTAATAAAAACAAGCTGTAGGTCTAGTGTCATACTAAAATCGTATTTAGGTCCGTCAAGGCCAATGTCAATTGAAGGTCATACGACAAAAATGATTCTGGAGCGAGCATATCGTAAATGTAACCGTATAGTTTACTTTCACAAAATAATAATTAATCATGGTATATTCTCTCGGTCAGTTTATTTCTAATCCAGTTTTCAGCTAGGTTGATCACGGTTTTCTGAGGTTTGCTATAATTGACCAATCGCGGCTGTCAATCAAGGAATCAATCGACCAATCAAATCATTCATTTAATCCGGAGTTGGAATTTATTAAACATTTTTGTTGGTTTGTCGACATTAACGTCGTCACTACAGCTTATTCAAGCTGTAGTAACGACGTTTAGGTCGTCAGCCGACCTCTTTACTTTTTTGTTACAATCTGTATGGCCAATACGTTCATGGTTTACTCAAATAGTAGTCTACAAGGCAATAGTAATACAGTTATATAAAACAAGACATCTAGATGACAATTGTTAGGTTGATCCACGATCTTAAAGGTTTTATTACTCTAAAATTATTTATCGGTATAAAAGAAAAATACAAGGTAAAAAATAGAGTAAGAGAAAAAAACTAAGAACAAGAAGCATTTTAAGCATTTACAGTGTTTCAGAATTGTCGCCCTTTTTCTTTCTTTTATAATAAGTGTACTTTAGAAACTCAATTTCAAGATATAATAATCTCACTAGAAAATATAGCGGAAACGGAGAGCTTGATTGCATGAGGTATTAACTTCTTTCATAATCCACTAATCATTTTTTCCAAAGCACTGATGCCACTTTAATTGACGGAGCAGATGTGTCGATCAAAGAATCAATCGACCAATTAAATCATTCATTTATACCGGAAGTTAACTTTGAATTCCAATATTGGCAGTTTTTCGTGTGAAGTATCTTTGTTTCTTTTGGCGATTTAGACGTCGTAACTACAGGTTACTGAAGCTGTAGTTAACCCTTTCCCGTTTTTTTTAAATTTTAGACTGGTCCAAATTCAAAGAGCTCGCAGACGACACTAAAAGTTGGATTCAATTAGAGAAGAAACCATTCTACAGCTTAGAAAATATTGTTGGAAAGAATTGTTTGTAACAAGCAATTTCTTCTTTTTCCACAATGTTTTCTCAAGTTTAAAATCATAGGTTTGTAAACAAATCCCGGGTTTGTACAGGAAAGGGTTAAGCTGCTTACGTCGCCAATCAACCATTTATATTTTATTACAAGCTACTGGCCATAAATTTTGTAAAATAACGCCGTTTGAATCCGAAGTGGAGCTTCCTGTTGGAGCCCAGTGAACATGGTAGGATGTAAGTTAGAACCCCTTTAGGCTTACAGATAGTCTGGGTCCACAAGTTTGAATATACCAATGGTTACAAATAAACGCGGCTTCTGTCTACTTCAAAATCTGCCAGGTCGTTTTATTCTACAGTAACCCTTGTAAGGGACGCGCCCAAAAGACCAGTGGCTAGTTATTACTGAGTCTAGTCACGGATTCAAGACGAAACTACTGAGAGCTCCGCCGGCACAAAGTTCAGATCCTATTCTACTATCATAATGAGTTCGTGGCTTATTCTGTTATCTATCCGATTGTAATCTAATTTCTTTTGGCATGAAAGTACTGAGACTAGATTACACAATCTCGAATATTTATTGATACACCCGATTGAAAGGCGGCGCTTGAACTCTTAATCTGGCGACTATTAAACGTAAATTTACATAACGAAATAGGTCTGAGTGGTATAGTGGTAGAATACCCGCATCGCATGTGAGAGCCTCCTGGTTCGACCCCCTCCCGACCCCCCCCCCGCTTTCTCTCTTTTCTCCAATTCTTAATCTGGCGACTATTAAACGTAAATTTACATAACGAAATAGGTCTGTGTGGTATAGCGGTAGAATACCTGCATCGCATGTGAGACCCTTTCTAGATCGACTCCCTCCCGTTTCTCTATCTCTCTCTTTTTCCTTCAACTCTTAATCTGGCGACTATTAAACGTAAATTTACATAACGAAATAAGTATGTGTGGTATAGTGGTAGAGTACCTGCATCGCATGTGAGAGCCTCCTAGTTTGACTCTCTCCCATCTCTCTCTCTCTCTCTTTCCCTTTTCCAATTCTTAATTTGGCGACTATTAAACGTAAATTTGCATAACGAAATAAGTATGTGTGGTATAGTGGCAGAATACCTGCATCGCATGTGAGAGCTTCCTAGTTCGACTCCCTCCCATCTCTCTCTCTCTCTCTCTCTGTCTGTCTGTCTCTCTCCCTCTGTCTCTGTCTCTATAAGTTCCTAATCATCACTCTTTTATCTTTACGCTGCACAGTATGTTTTTGTTTACTTTGTTATTTTGTATATATAAAAAAAAACAGTTTATATGCGTTGAAATACGTCTTCAATATAAGGATAAATGATAAGAATTACGGGAAAAATCCTGCTTTCTGAAGTCGGGTAAATGTAATTTCGTTTTAGATTAACAATTTTGCTTATCCAATCTTCACCATTATCTTCACTTGCTGAAAGCCAGCGAGCTCACGATTGCCATAACGTTCTATCCGTACCGACCGTATCCGTACTGAACAGAATTCATCCAAATTTCACATGAATGGTCTTTAGGCGGTCCCTATCAGATTCCTTCAAAGAATTTTGATCGAGTGAAAGTATTTAACGATATATCTATATCGTTTCAATACCCGCAACGCGTGAAGAAATCTCAACTTTTTATGGGCAGACTGTGTCCGTTAGCACACAAATTCACGGACAGACTGGTAAACCTCTCCCATCTACGCTGCTCTCCGATACCACTCCGTATCGTCAGATTAGGACAGATGTGCCCATAATTGACAGTAGATTTAGACAGAAAATGACACATCCTATAATCCGAACATTAAACTTTTATGTCAAAGTTCTATATGTCTCGTTTATGTTTATCTTTGACCTTCTGTGCTTTCAGTGCTTTCAGCGCTTTGATCTCTCAAAGTTTTGTGAAGTGTATGCTAGGATTGATTAACCCTTTCCTGTTCAATCCCTGGTTTTTACGTCCCTGTGATTTTATACTTGAGAAAACATTGTGGAAAAAGAAGAAATTGCTTGGTACAAGCAATTTCTTCTTTTTCCACAATTTTTTCTGCCCTACTAAATGATTATTTTCCTAATAAAAACGACTATAAATTTTCTTCTGAAAAAAACTTTGAAATTGGACAAGTCTAAAATTCTGAAAAACAGGTTAAGAGGCCTATCAGATTATGTCCGTGTTTGACGACCACAAGTTTTGAATTCTTCATTCCCTGTTGTTTTATATCTTTCAATGTAATCAAAAAAGCATATACATGTACATGAATTTTCGCATGGAACATTGGTCTATTTAGATTGTAGCCCTTTGCATTTGATTGTTAATGCTTTATTCAGGATAACCTAACCGATGAAATTACTTGCCGTTGATTTTATTCCTTGCAATCATATGAATCATACAACCAGTCTAAATTAGTACTTCCGGGTTATGCTGTCATCGAGTAATCTGTTTTAAGCAAAAGTACCAAATTAAAGTCTTTTATATTCATCAAAGATGTCTGCAGTGGACGTACAAAGGGTAATTTTTAATAATAATATACTAGATTTGATTAATTATTGGCATCTTATTCAGGGTAGGGGTATGTTAGCAAATTTCAGTATCTGTCGGGAGAACAATAAACAAAGTGACTCAGTGGGTCTGGAGCCACTGCCCTGCCCAACTTTTAATCTGATTTTGAAACGTTACAAAGTCTCGTTTCTGAATTATATTCATTTATGATATTTATTTAGAAGAAAAAACACCAGCTTTATAAAAAACGTAAGTTAATAGTGGCATCGGGTTTGTTCGCCTTAGAAATACTCTCGCCTCGGGTCTGTTCACCCATAGTCTGTTTGCTTTAAAAGAGGGTCTGTTTGCCCCAATTTTTTGTTGGCCCTCCCCCATTTAGAATGATTGGTAGGGTACATTTGTATATCAAAGTGATGTTGGAATTTGTAATATTATTGTGTTGCATTACATATTAGGTTGTGTTTTGTTAGGAGATGTAATTATGTTTGAATAAGATTGTGTTTGCTTACTAAAAATGTCAGTAATTTATTTATCTATCTATGTAAACTGCCTAACTCCCTTTTCGGTAATACTGGCAGGTGCACATCTGTGCTGGAATAAAAACTGTTAGTCATTTGTTAGGGTGCCAAATTTTAAAAATATTGTTGGTGTTAGATTTAAAGAGCTGATAAAACTTATTTTGGTCATTAGTTCATATATTTGTCAAGAGGAAAAACTAACCAGCGTACCTTTAATAACTATGTTTTACAGTTTGTGAAGAATTGAAGTGGTTTTAGAAAAGATACCAACATGAAATTATCACATGTATTGTCTATCTAAATATACTGCCCAACTCCCCTTTCGGGTATTGTGGCTAGCTATGTCTATTTTTGCAACTGCAGATCTGTCAGATATTTGGATCTAGTAATGGGTTAACCCATTTCCACTCTATCTCTATCCCACTTTTTACGCCCATCAAGAAAAAAGTTTGGGAAAAAATTGTTGAAAAAATGAAGATATTGCTTGAATCAAGCAATTTCTCCATTATCTACAATGTTTTCTATCCAAAAAGACAAGAAATTTTAGAATTCCATCAACTAGAAAATATCTTCTGCAGCTTCTTTCATTTTGGACCAGTCTAAATTTTGTTGTTTGGTAATGGGTTAAGCAGCAAAGATAGATAACCCTAGTCAGCTTTACTGAACCTGATAAAATTTTAAACAGGGCCTTCCCTGGGCTGATTTTTCTTTTTGCCATCACTTTCGCCAAATTAAAAAAATGGAGCCAAATCCATCGCCATGACGCCAAATGAGAAGCCAAATTTTTTGCCGAGTTTCATGCCATTGAAATCCACTGAGCTAGGAGACTATTGACTTCTAAAAACATACAATGATACACTTGTTTACTGAATGTATAATCTATCATTTCCATTAGAATGCAATCAGGCAAGCCATAATATTTCAAGCAATTTCAGGATATTTCACTGAGACTCGTATCCTACTTCCATTCCATTTTCGCATCTGGCAACATTGGCGATCGCCAGCGAAGGCCCAAAAAGAGGATCAAAATACAGATATATTTGCATGTTTTTCTATATATTTTTTATTAATAAAAAGTAGGGTGAACAGGAATTTAGGCAAAAAGCATTTAGGGGGGGGGGGCATGCTTTAGGGCAAATCAACCCTGGTTTGATATTGGTTACATGTCAATGCATACAATGAATCTGTGGTGGGGGAATTTGGATGCCATTCATAGTAAGATTAAGTTTTATCAAACACTAGACCAAGATGAAATCAGCCCTTTACTGTCTGCAGATTTCCTATAAAATTAATCATTATTTCTAACAGGCAACTGGACAAATTGGAAGAAAATGGTTCAGTTTCTAAAGAAATGTAATATCTTAAATTTTTGTTCTATTTTCTTATATTCAAATACAAGAAAATGTCATTAAATGGGAACAGTAATCTTTCCCATTATTAAACTTTTCTGCAAGATCCCCCCCCAACAAATTAAGAGAAAACACTGTAATAACAAATTAGGGCCTTTTCAGTGCACTTAAGCTTAATATTGAAACTGGTAGATATAGGAAGATCCCAACCAATGGACGACTACCATCTATGATCAAATGATTCAAATGAAGACAGGAGACACATCTCAAAGTTCTGTACCAGGTTTGGGAAGGAGAGATAAAATATATATTGATTATGTTCAAAATAGCTATTAAAACTCAAATTTTTTTTATCTAATATTCATAATTTATTTGGCTCATGTCTTCAGAAGATTATATAAATGCAGGTGTATGTGTATTTAAATGTATACATAAATGTTAAATGTTTGTGTATGTGCATATATATGCTCGATTGTTTAAGCAAAACCTTGTCAGTGATACTGCCTGGTAAAGATGGATTTCGAAGTTAAAAGGAAACCTTCACTTGAGAAAGCTTCACTCCATATTGGTCTGAATTTCTCATCTGATAAGGAATTAATTGTAGTCCATCACATGTTCTTACTATTGGTTTACTTATGACCTGTTTTACTTCATTATTAAGTATCCAGTATCTAAAGTAACCCATTCCAACACAATGATACTTTTTGACACAAAAAAAAAACTGCTAAAATTTCATTAACTTTAAATTGTCACCTGCAACTTCTTTGAATTGGACCAGTCTAAAATTTCGTTGTGTTCTAATTGGTTAATTGTTTTCAAAAGTACTTCTATAAATTGATAACAGAAAGAAATGTATCATTATAGAAAATAGTTACTGTACAGTGTTTTGGTACAATCGTTGAGTGATTTCTATAATACAGCTTGTGTGAGGCTATCATAAAAATGTTTTAACTCATTACCAGACAACTAAATTGTAGACTGGTCCAAACTGAAAGGAGCTGCTGACGACAATTTAAAGTTCATTGAATTTTAATTCTTTTCAACTCATTGGTTTGAAAACATTGTGTAGAAGAAGAAATTGCTTGGTTCAAGAAATTTCTTCATTTTACACAATGTTTTCCCAATTGTTTTTATTGAAGGTCTTCAAAAAGCATCACTGTTTGGGAATGGGTTAAATGAGATCAATGTGTACCTAGAATTGTCAACGTGATTTTGCATGTATATCTAGGTACCTTCAGGTGCAAGTGACCTTGTCAGGTCAATGAGATCAGTTCTTCAGGTAAAAACAGTAGAAGTTGGCCAGATGAATTCAGTAGCAATGATAACCATACTCAGAGTTACAAATTGGATAAAAAAAATCAAAAAAATATTCCATTACCAGCCAACAAAATTAAATACCTTTCAAAATTCAAAGATGTTGCAGATGAAATTTTTAGCTGATGGAATTGTAAAATCTTTGTCTTATAGGTAGTAAGCATTATGCTGGGATCTGCCATGGTCTGAAAAAAGAGGGGACATTTTTACAAAATCAATGGTTCACACTAACAATTTTGCTTACAGGACTTTGAAACCAAGGAGATGATGTTCCTGTGGTCTTAAAAATCAAGGGACACTTGTGATCTTTTGGAGACAATGATGCCCTTATAGGGACTATTCCAATTTGTAACCACAAGATTATACTGATAGGGTTACATGCAAGGCTTATGAAACTTCACATTATGAAATAGAAATCACTCCCTCCTGTTTAACCCATTCAAACTCGGTGACACTTTTAGCGCCATTGTGACAAGCAATTTCTTAATTTTTCAAAATGTTTTCTTCCAAGAGAGTTAAACAAATCTAAAATTTCATAAACTTTAAATTGTTGTCTGCAACTCCTTTCCAGTCCATAATTTTGCTGTGTGGGAATGGGTTAAGAACTGGACTCTAAAATATCAATCATGGAACTGTTGCATCAGGATCTGAAAAGCTTCAGACTTGTTATTTGTCCTTCTACCATTTTGGACTTGTCCTGCATTTAACCCATTACTAGGCGGCAAAATTTTAGACCGGTCAAAATTGAAAAAAATTGCAGACAACAATTTAATGTTGATGAAATTTTAGATTTTTTCAACATTTTTGGGGAGAAAATATTGTATGAAATTAAGGAATAGCTTGTTACAAGCAATTTCTTGATTACAATATTTTCCCAGTTGCTTTTCTTGAGGGACGCCAAAAATATGTCACTGTGTGGGAATGGGTTAATCAGAAGGATAATCCACTTACTTTCACAAAAGTTGTACTAATAAAGATTGGCTGACTAGCAGGTTCCTAACCCTTGTCATGCTAAACCCTGAATATTCAGGTTATAGCAGGAGGTATAGACAAAGATCTGACTGCATACAAGTCTTAGTTCAGCCTGATCTTAGTCTGCACCTCCAATCTGTCCTTTTGAAACCAGCGTTGTTCATGAAATTAATTTTCAAAAGAAGTATCGATAAACTGAACAAGTACTTTCAGTTGTTAAAATTTTTATGCAATTCTGAAAAGGATTTTATTCAGCAAGACAAGGGTTAACCTTGTTTACAATTACTTGAGTATGGTTTTCTGGAAAAATACAAAATGTTCATCTGGCTAGCTTCTAATGCGCACCCTGTAAACATGATGGTTCTTTTGTTTAGTAAACCAAACACTTTATTAGATCACTTTAGCTAACTTAACATGGATAAAATTGGTGCAAAACTATAATGTGCTTTTAATCCATTTAATATAGTGTTGCCCTATTTTGCCTTACTGAATTTTTTTTGATTTATTACTTTTATCAGAAAAAAAATGGAAGGAGTAAATGGAAAGCTAGATGAAATACCAGGAGCAAACACTTCATTGCTTGTTCAAAGCCACTGTCATAGCGCAGTCAGTAGTGCTCCAGACTCCTAATCTTCAATTATAGGCTGTCATGGGTTTGATCCCTAGTGGTGGCATATATCCTTTTTGACATTTGTCTCTCACCAATGGGTGGATAATCATAAACCCAAGTAGGATAGCAGCTTGAGGCTAGGGAAGGATGAGTGGTATAATGGTGTTAGAAATACCAGGAATCAATTGTTTGGTGCTCCAGTCTCCGTAATATGACTGAAATACTATTAAAAGTGGCGATAAATCCCAATCAATGGATAATGTGGAAAAACACGCTACATGCGTATTTCTTTTTTCTCTACAATGTGTTCCAACCTTTTTTCTTGGGGGGAAAAGGGGTGTTTATGTGGGATGTATTAAAGGCCTCTTTGAGACCTTTCTAAACATAGAGTCTTGTAGTTAGTCTTATTTAGAAATTGAAAACAACTAGTCCCCAGCTTATATAATCTCTGTTTATGTTTCCTTTTTATAACCCCACATCAATAAGATCGGGGCATATTGTTTTACCATTATCAGTCTGTCTGTGTGCAGTAAAATTAACACAATAATAATTTGCTGTTATTCAAACATTTTACATAATATCTGGCTCATACATTCCTTGTTTTGATAGGCATTGGTTGGTTGTAAGGTCAAGGTCATCTATCAAGGTCAAGTTCACTTATCAACATCAAATTTCCAAAAAAAGCTTATACAGGGCATGTTGTTTCTGATCACATCTTCTCTATGTTAGAACTACCCTTTTCACTCAAATAACATTTAAACTCTACTACAGAAATTGATACATCATCAGGTAGAAACAAACATGAGCTTTATTTTGTTTATTTTGTTTGTTTTATTTCTCAAAACTTTGCTTTAATACTTTAATTGTCAGTTCTCTTTAGAATCTTGTATTAGAAGCATTGATCAAGCTGACCTGGAGTAGTTTATAAGGAACTGTAGATGTACAAGTTATAGTGAGTGATATACATGTATAGAAAAAGTTGACCTTTGATCGCTCACTATAACTTGTACGTGTTTTTTTTTTTTTGATTGACATCTATAATCTGTCATGGTCAAACTTTTGTCCATATCATGACTTCAACATTAATGAACGTATTGCAAAATATTTTGAAACAGTTGTATGCCTCATAGAGAAGAACTGACATGTAAATCAGTTATTGCTTTAGGTCAAAGGTCAAGGTCATTAACAGAGGTCAACAGGAGGTGTCCTTGGACAATCAGTCAAGTAATGGGACTTCTTTGTGCACTAGAATACACATCTTGTACTCATATCCTTTTTATGCTCTCCCTCCACCCCCAAATTGATATAAACGGGGTCATATTGGTTTACCATTGTCTGTCTGTCTATTCCTCTTCCTGTGAGTGCAAATTGAATGCAAAAACTTAACATCTTTTATTCGAACAATATTGCAGATACATGGCTCTTGTTTAGGACAAAGGTTTCTTATACTGATAGGCATCAGTTTGTCATCCATCAAGGCCAAGGTCACTTACAAAGTCACAAGTTTTGTAAACTTTATGCAAAAATTTAACATTTTGGTCTTATTCAAATACCAATGCAAAGTCATGGCTCATATCTGGGATAAAGATTTAGCTGCACTAGTTGATTCATCCATTAACCCTTTCCTGGACAAACCCGGGATTTTATGTCACTTTGATTTTATACTTGAGAGAAGATTGTTGAAAAAGTAGAAATTGCTTGTAACAAGCAATTTCTACTTTTCCACAATATTTTCTACCACATAGGATGTTCAGATTTCAAAATACAGGCATTTGTCATTGTCATCTGCAACCTCTTTCAAATTGGACCAGTCAAAAAAAAATTCATAATACAGGAAAGGGTTAAGTCAAGGTTACTTATCAAGGTCACATTTCCGAAAGAAAAGGGCTGTTATTTGGGCATGGAGTTTCACTAACATTTTTCGTTTTTCTCATTTTTTGTGTAGAACTGTTCAAATTCAATGCGCTAATTTTGAAATGAAAGATAAGACGTTTGTAGGAAATGAGAGTAACTGCTGGAAATAAGCTTGGACCATTGACAAATTAAGATAAATTGTGTGTCACAAGAATTTTGTTCTCAGTTATTTGAGTTACTTTAACCCTGGGTTCCTGCATTTTGATGTGCAGATGAAAAGGGGTCTAGGAAACGTTTTGGAAGGATTGAGAATGTGGAAAAAGGATAAATTGCTCGTTGAAGCAATTTCTATCTTCACACAATTTTTTCTCCTCTTTTAAATGCACTTTGAATTTTTGTCTGCAAAACCTTTCATGTTTGACCAGTCCAGAATTTTTTAGAATTCACCAACTTAGCAATATGTTCATTAACCAATTGCCAGATGGAAAAAAAATTGAAAGAAGCTGCAGACGACGGTTTTAAGTGTGTGATTTTTTTTTTTTTTTAAACTATCTAGGGGAAAAAAATATGGAAAATGAAGAAATTCCTTGTTACAAAAAATTCTTCATTTTACACAATGTTTTCCCAGTTCCTTTTTTTTAAACCATGGGAATGAGTTAAGGATAGGCCTTTGCAGAAAAAGTGTACTACACTTATTTTAAATAATTACTTACAGGTTTTTATCTGCAACAAAAGTGTCATTAAGTATTTAAAGCTTGCCAGCAACTAATGGTGATTAGTCTAGATCTATATAAATGACAAATTACACTCTACCCTCCCCAGGCTACAACTGACACCATTGTACCCTCAGAGGGTAAAAATGTGGATGTCTATGAACCATACATCTATGACATCATCATATAATTATATACCCTGTATATATAGAAACGTGCGGGACTAGTAAACTCATCAATGAAAACATGAGAGAGGTAGTACATAGATAGCCATCAAAACCTTATAACTACAGCTTATCTAACTTGTTTTCTGGCAAGACATTGTAAGACGTGTCCTAATTGAAAGAGGCTGCAGACAAGAATTCAGTTGTATTTAAATAAATGGCAAATAGGTTAGAAATATTAATGTAGAAGGGGAAGTTGTCTAGAAAAAGAAACTTCTCCTTTTACCATAAATATCCTATTATGTTCTGCTGGGATAAGCTGTAGTTGTGATGTTTTGGAGGCTAACCTACAAGATATATTGATGGATGAGTGAAAACCTTTATGTTGTGTACAGAGTTTTTATCCAGTAACAATGGTTTACATTAGTGAATGGATTATTGTGAAATAGTGTTCATGGAATGTGCACGGTTTGTGAAAACTTTCCAAAGTGATGACTATAGGATCTTAAGCCCTTTGGTGTTTTATCAAAATTTTAGACTTGTCCAAATTCAAAGAGTAGCAGACAAGATTATGTAAGTCAATTAAAGACTTAAAAAGCAATTTCTTCTTTTTTTCCTCAATATTTTTTACCCTAATGAATGATAACCTTTAAGTAGTCTTAAAATTATATTGGAATAAAAAGAAATTGCTTTTACTTTTTAAATCAGATCACTTTCACATGACATTTATTATAAATTGATGTCTCTAAAACCTTTGAATTTGGACAGTTCTAAAATTTTGCAATTCAGTAAAGGGTATACATAAACTTTAACTCTGAATTTGTTTCCCAATTAAAATCTCCATATTAATTTTCTTGCAGCCACCAGCACCACCAGTCAGCAGGGGTAATGTTGACAAGTCTAACAGGAATCTGAACTTGAGTGGCCATGTTGGATTTGACAGTCTACCTGACCAGCTCGTCAACAAATCTGTCGCCCAGGGATTTTGTTTTAACATACTATGTCTCGGTAAGTCTTCTCATACTTATTGTCTGTGGGAAATGATAGAAATTTGTCCACAAGCAATTTGTTCATTTTCCAAAATGTTATATATCTGTAAAATTGAAAAAAATCTAGAATTTCATAAACTTTGAATTGTTCCCTGAAACCAAATTGAACCTGTCTTAAATTCTAACATCTGGTTATGGGTTAAAGCTTATCATAATTAGAGTATTGTAGAAGGGCATGAGCCATTGTTAGCTAAGACAACTGGTCTCCTTAATCAAATAATGTATATTGTCTGTTGGTCATTTTGTCTTTGATTGTAGAATTTCTCCATTGACCCATTACCAGATGACAAAATTTTAGACTAGTCTGAATTGAAAGGAGTTGCAGACAACAAATTAAAGCATTTAAATTTTTTTTTTATTTTTTTTAACCTTCTCTAAAAAAAAAACAACATTGTGGTAAATGAAGAAATTGCTTGTTCTAAGCAATTTCTTCATTTTACACAAGATTTTACCAATTCTTTTTCCTGGGGTGTGTCAAAAGTGTCGTTGTGTGTGAATGTGTTGAAAGATATACACAAAGTGAATGTTATTATAATCATCTTTGTAAAACTATCTTTAATTCATGGGAGTCCATGTCAATCTATGTTTATTTACTATTTCAGGAGAGACTGGTATTGGTAAATCTACACTGATGGACACCCTGTTCAACACCCATTTTGATTCAACACCATCCACACATGATTTACCTGGAGTCAAACTAAAGGCTAACACCTATGGTAAGAATGAATCTTTTCTAAATGTCAGTATAGATATGGGATGTCATGGGTTTGATTGCCAGCGGCGGCACATATCCTTTCAGGCATTTATCTCTCACCAATGGGTGGAAAATCATAAACCTAAGTGGGATGACTGGCTGGAGGCCTAGAAAGGATGTAGTGGTGGTACTGTGTGAGAAATACAAGGAGTCCATTGTTAGGTGCTCCAGCCGCCGCAATATGACTGAAATACTGTTAAAAGTGGTGTTTAACCCCATTTAAACAATCCATCAGTATAGATATGTGTCTACTTTCGATCATTTAGTTAATCAAAAAGTGGACAATAATCATGATTTTGCTATGATCTTTTCATATTAGTCACTTTTGTTCTGTACAGAAGGGGATTGGTTAGCATTTTTAGCTCACCTGAGCACAACGTGCTCAAGGTGAGCTTTTGGTATCACCTTTTGTCCGATGTGCGTCGTGCGTCGGAAGTCATCAACAATTCTTTAAACATCTTCTCCTCAGTAACAACTGGGCGGAATTCAACCAAACTTGGTAGGAATGTTCCTTGGGTGACCCTTCTCAAAAGTTGTTCATGGAATTTTGATTTATGGCCAAATATGGGTGTGGCAGGGCGTGGCAGTTTTTAACTTAGAAATCTTTAAACATCTTCTCCTCAGTAACCATTGGGCCAATTTCAACAAAATTTGGTATGAATGTTCCTTGGGTCACCCTTTTCAAACGTTGTTCGTGGAATTTTGATTTATGCCCAAATATGGGCGTGGCAGGGCGTGGTAGTTTTTGACTAAGGAATCTTTAAACATCTTCTCCTCAGTAACCATTTGGCCAATTTCAACCAAATTTGGTATGAATGTTCCTTAGGTGACCCTTTTCAAAAGTTGTTCGTGGAATTTTGATTTACGCCCAAATATGGGTGTGGCAGGGCGTGGCAGTTTTTGACTTAGAAATCTTTAAACATCTTCTCCTCAGTAACCGTTGGGCCAATTTCAACCAAATTTGGCATGAATGTTCCTTGGGTGACCCTTTTCAAAAGTTGTTCATGGAATTTTGATTTATGGCCAAATATGGGCGTGGCAGGGCGTGGCAGTTTTTGACTTAGAAATCTTTAAACATCTTCTCCTCAGTAACCATTGGGCCAATTTCATCCAAACTTGGCATGAATGTTCCTTGGATGACCCTTTTTAAAAGTTGTTCGCAGAATTTTGATTTATGCCAAAATATGGGCGTGGCCGGGCGTGGCAGTTTTTGACTTTGAAATCTTTAAACATCTACACCTCAGGAACCATTGGGCCAATTTCAACCAAACTTGGTATGAATGTTCCTTGGGGGACCCTTTTCAAAAGTTGTTCGGCAGAATTTCGTTTCACGCCCAAATATGGGCGTGGCAGTTTTTGACTTTGAAATCCTAAACATCTTCTCCTCAGTAACTATTGGGCCAATTACAACCAAATTTGGTATGAATGTTCCTTGGGTGACCCTTTTCAAAAGTTGTTTGCAGAATTTTGATTGACGACCAAATATGGGCGTGGCAGTTTTTTTTAACTTTGAAATCTTTAAACATCTTATTCTCAGTAACAGTTGGGTCAATTTCAACCAAATTTGGTATGAATGTTCATTGAGTGACCCTTTTCAAAAGTTGTTCTTGGAATTTTGATTTATGCCCAAATATGGGTGTGGCAGGGTCAGGCACTTTTTTGACTTAGAAATCTTTAAACATCTACACCTCAGGAACCATTGGGCCAATTTCAACCAAACTTGGTATGAATGTTCCTTGGGGGACCCTTTTCAAAAGTTGTTCGGCAGAATTTGGTTTCACGCCCAAATATGGGCGTGGCAGTTTTTGACTTTGAAATCTTTAAACATCTTCTCCTCAGTAACTATTGGGCCAATTTCAACAAAATTTGGTATGAATGTTCATTGAGTGACCCTTTTCAAAAGTTGTTCTTGAATTTTGATTGATGACCAAATAAGGGCTTGGAAGGGTAGGGCAGTTTTTGACTTTGAAATCTTTAAACATCTTCTCCTCAGTAACCATTGGGCCAATTTCAATTTTGAATCATCTTACATTAGTCAGGTGAGCAATTTAGGGCCATTCTGGCCCTCTTGTTTGTTATTTGTTTTGTTGTTTTGATTGCTTGTAAAGTTATCTCCTTGCTTTCTTTATTCTTTCATTGACTTTTCAATTACTGTTTATTTCATTTCAACATAATTTGCATCTTATTTCACCAAAGGAATACTGCTTTAGGCTATACTTTTAGAAAATGTTTTCTCTTCTACTTTGTATTGAATTTTTTTGTTTAGCACTCTTCCAGATGTCTGCAACTTCTTTCAATCTGGACCAGTCTATAATTTTGTCATTTTGTAGTGGATTAAACACGTACATAAATTGATACTAATAAGCCATTAACGCATTCCCATACAATCATGTTTTTAAATGCCCCGTAATATGGATGCATTGGAAAACATCATGGAAAATGAAGAAATTGCCTGTATCAAGCAATTTCTTCATTGTCCACAATGTTTTCAACCGTAAAAGACAATGACTTTGAAGATTTCATCAATTTAAAATTGTCATAAGCAACTTCTTTGAATTTGGACTGGTCTAAAATTTTATCATGAGGGAATGGGTTAAGCTCTGATTTGTGAATAATGCCTATGACTATTTCATGTCTACAAAGGGGAGCTGAGTTGGTCTAGTAGTATAGAGCTAGAATAGTCCATGGTTTGATTCCCTGCTCCTCTAGTTCTTTGGATGAGACTTAAACCCATTCCCACACAATTCTACCTTTTGATGCCCCTCAAGACTTCCTCGATGGCGAAGTGACATATGTGCTTATCTCGTGATCTGAAGGTCACAGGGTTAAAGCCCCAACATCTCGTGGGCAAGACACTTAATAGCCAGCCTCAGTCTAACCAGCTGTAAAATTGGGTAGCAGTGGATATAGCCACTGCCTCTCAGAAACGTGAAAAAATCTGGGTCGTAGGTTTCAAGAAAGACTTTATAAGCTTAAAGCTTTCCTCACAATTGAACTAAAATAAATTAGTATGAAATAAGAAAAAGGGTTTGGAAGGCATTGTTGAAAATGATGGGATTGCTTGTAACAAGCAATTTCTTCATTGTCCACAATGTTTTCTACCCTATAAGGCAAAGATTTTCTAAATTCCACCATCTTAGAATTGTTGTCTACAACATCTTTGAACTTGGCCTAGTCTAAAATGTTGTCTTGTGTTAATGGGTTCGACAGAGGCCCTGTCTCCATGTGACCTCAGTTATTAGGTGGGGTATAAACCAATTAACCCTTTTCCGTACAAACACGGGATTTTACGTTGCTAGGATTTTACACTTGAGAAAACATTGTGGAAAAAGAAGAAATTGCTTGTAACAGGCAATTTCTCCTTTTTCCACAATATTTTCTTCCACATAGGATGATTTCATTTTAAATTACATTAAATTTTTATTGTCGTCTGCAACTTCTTTGAATTTGGACCAGTCTAAAGTTTCTAGAAACAGGAAAGGGTTAATCTATCAATAAATGTCTATAAGGTTTTCACTGATTAATATTTAACTGGATCTCCTTTCTACAGAGTTACAGGAGAGCAGTGTGAGACTGAAGTTGAGGATTGTTGATAGTGTTGGATTTGGAGACCAAATCAATAAAGAGGATAGGTAGGTTAAACAGGTTTATAGACTAATTATAGACTGAAGTTGAGGATTGTTGATAGTGTTGGATTTGGAGACCAAATCAATAAAGAGGACAGGTAGGTTAAACAGGTTTATAGACTAATTATAGACTGAAGTTGAGGATTGTTGATAGTGTTGGATTTGGAGACCAAATCAATAAAGAGGATAGGTAGGTTTAACAGATTTATAGACTAATTATAGACTTAAGTTGAGGATTGTTGATAGTGTTGGATTTGGAGACCAAATCAATAAAGAGGACAGGTAGGTGAAACAGATTTATAGACTAATTATAGACTGAAGTTGAGGATTGTTGATAGTGTTGGATTTGGAGATCAAATCAATAAAGAGGACAGGTAGGTTAAACAGGTTTATAGACTAATTATAGACTTAATTTGAGGATTGTTGATAGTGTTGGATTTGGAGATCAAATCAATAAAGAGGACAGGTAGGTTAAACAGGTTTAGAGGGTGAATTTTTAAAGGATAAATCATTGGGGTACATTATCTAACCAAGTCAGGTAATGATTGCTTAAGCTCTTCAATTGAACAAAGAATTAACTTGCTACAAATTGCAGCTTAGGAAAAATTACTTTTTTCCTTTCTGCAAGGTAAGTGCTCAGGTCTTCATATTTCATGCGCTGTTATCTGCCAAGATCAAGGAAACTTTTTAAGGTGGTATTTTTACAAAATGATAACTCCAAATTTTTAGCTCGGCTGTTTTTGGAAAATCTGCAAAAACAGAAATAGATTTTTACAAAACTTACATCTTTTTTTCAGCTGGAAGTCTATAGTAGACTACATTGATTCTCAATTTGAAGCATTTTTATCAGAAGAACTGAAGATTAAGAGATCCCTCCATAACTATCATGACAGCAGAATTCATGCGTGTCTTTACTTCATTGCACCAACTGGACACTCGTAAGTAATTTAAAATATCTAGTTTGTCTTTTTAACCCTTTCCTGTTTTAGAATTTTTTAGACCTGTCCAAATTCAAAGGTCTTGCAGACGAAAATTTACAGTTGATTTAATTTGAAAAATAACCATTCAGTAGGGTAGAAAATATTGTGGAAAAAGAAGAAATTGCTTGTTACAAGCAATTTATTCTTTTCCCACAATGTTTTCTCAAGTATAAAATCACAAGGACGTAAAAACCAGTGATTGTACAGGAAAGTGTTAAAGGGTTGAAAAATGCATATTTCAATAATCTTACAGTTACATCTTTCCATTAAAATAACCAAGGTTGTTCATAGAATAGGTTTAAAGAAGAAGTAATATTACTTTTATTTCTAATTTTTTCCTGTTATCTTTTATTTCAAAGCTGCAGTATTCAAGAGCTTTTTAAACCTTTCCCCCGTGAAGGCAATACAATACATATTTGTGATCTGCTAGCAAAGTTTTCTCTCTCTCTCAATCCTATAGTAGTGTGTCAATCTCTCAATCATGAGGTCCAGGGTTCGATTCTCGGTAACAGAAAATCTCCTTTCTGATACTTGTCTCCTAACAATAGGTGGATAATCATAAACCTAAGTGGGATGAGCAGCTAAAGCTCATAAAGGATGTAGTGGTAGTACTTGTGTGAGAAATGCCAGGAATCCATGCTTAGGTGCTCCTGCTGCTATATGCCTGAAATACTATTTAAAGTGGCATTACAAAGTTTTTGAAGGACAGAACATTCATATATACCATTATTTACATCCTTTTTAGGATCGTAGTGTAGTATCTAAAGGCAAATTTGAAGGTTACAAAAATTTGCAATAGTTTGGGGGAGGCAATTGTGTTTCACATACATTTCCAAATAACTGTTATGATAATTTTGTGTCCTAATTGTGTTTGCAATGTTAAGGGCTAAAAGACATAATTTTCCTTCCACAGATTGAAAGCCTTAGATCTTGTCACAATGAAGAAGTTAGATAACAAAGTAAACATCATCCCCATTATTGCCAAAGCTGATACCATCACTAAAGCTGAACTACAGAAATTTAAAGCAAAGGTTAGTCCACAACTCATTCTGTTGATTTAAGGAATGGAACATATTCTTTAATGCTTTCAGGTGGATTATCGAGAAATAATGGTAGATTATCATTTGATAAACTCACCGCCTATCCAGTGAAATTATCGAAACTTATGCCCCGCTTTCGTTCATTTCACCCTATCTGATGTTATCTAAGCAGAGCCAAATAAGTGCCGTCATCATAAGTGTTGCATAGCAGTTACGTGCAAAATGACGCGCTTTAAGAAAATTTGTTATATAATTTTCGCATTTTGTCTAATTTTTGCATTAAAGAAATAGAACAATTGTTTGTTTTTCAAGTAAGATTGATTGATATTTCATTGAGTGAACAACAAAAGCTTTATTTTCACTCAATGAAATATAAATCAATCTTACACTGAAACAAACGATTATCCTCTATATCATCATCAAAACTACTTGAAATTTAACAAGACATTCTGTTTAACCAAGCTCTAAGCTCTCATTTACATCCATCTTCTGATTAAAACATCAAAGCCATCTGACAAGGTCAAGGTCTTCTGTCAGAGCTTAATTCCGAACATTTTCTGGTTTGGAGTACTCCAGATGCCTTATCATTTGGTTCTAATGTCCTGATTTTTACCTTTGGAGAGGGTCCTGTCAGGCTCATTGGGTGAGGCAGCAGATTTTGTAATCTTATAGTAGTCCAGTGTTACAAGTCCCAGCCGAACCTCTGGTCAGTTGGTATTGTAAGGTACCTGGGAATGTCCTTGGGCAAGGCAATCGGGGCCAAAAACTGGTACTTGTGATACCTAAGAACTTCATCAATAAGTGAACTTCACTATGATATAGCTTAAAGATAATTTACCTATTACCTCATAACAAAATTTAAGACAGGTCCAAATTCAAGGTAATTGCAGACTACAATTTTACGATGATAGAATTTAAAAAATCCTAGCCTTTTGTGATAAAAAACATTGTGGATAATGAAGAAATTGCTTGAAACAAGCTATTTCTTCATTTTTCACAATGTTTCCAAACTGTTTTTTTCATGAAGGGCGTCAAAAAGTGTCACTGTGTGGGAATGGGTTAAAAACAGTAATAACCCCTATTCAATTAAATGAAAAAGAACCCTGCTTCATTAAAATACAATCTACATGAATTAGTCTCCTCCATAGAGATTGGCCCAAAGTGATTGGTCTAAGACCAACAGCCTTACATTAACTCTCAATAGTCAATACAAAATAATCTGTTTTGTTATTTTGACCCTCAGGCTTGCCAGGGTTTTGATTCGTAGGAATACTCATCTTTATGCATCTTTGTTAATTTTAATTGATTTATGTGGTAGGGTCTTAACCCTTTCCTGTTTTTGGAAATTTTAGACTTGTCTAATTTGAATGGTGTTGGATAGGGCAATGAAAATTAAGTGCAATTTGAAATGAAACCACCCTATGTGGTAGAAAATAGTGTGTTAAATGAAGACATCTCCATAATACGCTTCTCCTCATGTCAAGGTCAAGGTCATGTGATAAGGTCAAGGTCATATACCAAGGTTAAACGTTTAGTCCTGTTGCGGGGGCATTGTGTTTCACAAACACATCTTGTTTCGCAATATTTTCTTAAGCATAAAATCACACAGATGTTAAAACCTGGGAAAAAGTCAAGCATGTTGTTTGTTTCCTATAATAGATCATGGCAGAATTACAATCTAATGGTGTCCAGATTTACCATTTCCCGACTGATGACCAGACAGTGGCTGATACAAACAATGCTATGAATGTAAGTAGACTTTCTTAGGGATGTTGGTTATGCAAATTCAGTG
The DNA here is from genome assembly GCA_946902895.1 of Fragum fragum. Classification (NCBI taxonomy): domain Eukaryota; kingdom Metazoa; phylum Mollusca; class Bivalvia; order Cardiida; family Cardiidae; genus Fragum; species Fragum fragum. The sequence continues at coordinate 1,354,841 of OX336369.1, read as the reverse complement.
ACCTTTAAGTTAATTTGATTTTGAATTTATCTGTCCGTCTGTCAGTCTATAAAACATTTCATGCTGACCAATGTCATCAAACTCTTCATTTTAGGTTTGATCTATCAGCTATTGTATTAGTGTTTAGTTATAGACTTTCAGATGCTTAAGCCTTTTTCAATGAATGGATGTGTTGTTTTTCTATCTTGCCCTGGATGATTGTCTTGCAATATCCTCCCATGGGGTTTGGTTTGTCAACCCGCTAGTTTGAATTTGCTTTTGATTTTTGCTCAAAATTCAAACATGCACTTATCAGGTGATTGTCATGCATCTAGCACGTGGGTTTTACCTTGGCCAATTGAACCAAAAAAGACACTATCAAAAAACATTAACGTTGCTTGTATTTTCTAAAAACATTTACCTAAGATATTCATTCTTCAACTGACTAATTGCAGCTGTCAATCAAATAACCAGTCAACCAATGAAATGAATTTTGTACTCCGAAATTGGCCTCCATTTTTGATAATGTTTTTGTTGGTTTGGTGACTTAAATGTCGTAACTACAGCTTTTTCAAGCTTTAGTTATGATGTATAAGTCACCAATCATCTATTCTTCCTTTTTGTTACATGCTAATTGCCATAAATTTTGCAAAATAACGCTGCTTAAATTGAAGTAGGACTACCTTTCTGAGTCGATGGGTATGGTCATCTCTCAGGGTTAATTGCTGAAGATTTGCTGGTTCTCCATTTAACATGAATAATATCTCACTTTTAGGGTCACCTCCCTTTTGCTGTTGTTGGATCTAGTGATGAAGTTAAGATTGGTAATAAGATGGTAAAGGCCAGGCAGTATCCCTGGGGAACAGTACAAGGTAAACTTCTCTAAACCTAGTTATCTGTAGTTAATACACATTACAAAGGTCTCATAATCCAATGTCCTCCTCGGAATTACCTTTTTTCCTGTGGAATTTGGCAGCCGAATTTTATAATCTTTGAATATTGTATATTAACCCATTATCACACAACAAAATAGACTGGTCCAAATTGAAATAAACAGCAAACAAAATTTTAAGATTATCAGATTCTTAAACTTTTTGTTTATTGGGGTATCAAAAATTGTGGATGATGAAGAAAATGCTTGTGACAAGCAATTTCTTCATTTTCTACAATCTTTTTCTATTTTATTTCTCTTTGGGCATCAAAAAGTTTGATTGTCTTAGAATGGGTTAACCCATTCCCACACAATACCCCCTTTTTACGCCCCTAAAGAAAACAGCTTTGGAAAACATTGTGGAAAACGAAAAAAAATGCTTGGATCAAGCAATTTCTTCATTATCCACAATTTTTTTTAACCAAAAAGACCAAAAAAGATGAAATTCCATTAATTTCAATTTGTTGTCTGTAGCTTCTTTCAATTTGGAGCAGTCTAAAATTTTGTTGTGTGGGAATTGGTTAATACTTACCTCTTTGAAATTGAAGTGCAAGCACTGTTGATGTTGGCATTTTAGCATTTTGAAATATAATTTTCATGAAGTTGAAATATCAACATACACAAACTCCTCAAGGCTTACCTATTTGTATTATATGTTTAACATATTTTCATAAAAGAACCTTAAACATTTTATGTAAAATTTTAGAGCAGGGTACCTTTGCATTAGTACGTTCTGTAAAAGAAATCTGACAAGACCTGACCAAATTGTTTATTTTTTCAGTTGAGAATGAGAACCATTGTGACTTTGTCAAGTTAAGAGAAATGTTGATCCGAACCAACATGGAAGATTTAAGGGAGACAACTCATGGTAAACACTATGAGCTGTATCGCCGTCACAAACTTGAGCAAATGGGATTCTCTGATGGAGAAAGTAAAAGGTATGTCTTTTGGGAGTAGACAAAAGCTAAGTTTAATGGTGTCACTTTACCCATTACCAGACAACAAAATATACGAGTTCAAATTGAAGTGATAAGCAGATGACAAGTTTTTAGTTGGTAAACTGTAAAAGTTTTAGTCTAATTGGGTAGAAAACATTGTAAACGATGAAAAATAATTCAGGCAGATTCATCATTTTACACAAAGTTTTTTTTAAGGGTGTAATAAACCAGCATATTGTTGGAATGGGTTTAAAGAATAAATAGCTGAAAATGATATGGTTGGTTTCTATTTAATCTTTCTGCAAAAGTAGACATTGGCTTTGAAGGCACATGATTTCCTGGGTTCAAGTGTATACCTATAAACTGTTCTAGTTCATTAACAATAAGTAAAACTTTTAAAGCTAGTGTGACCTTTCTTTTCTTGATTAACCCTTTCCCTTTACCCTTTTTTGAAACTTTAGACATGCCCAAATTGAAATAAGTTGCAGACAACAATAAAAATTGGATGTAATGTAAAACGAAACCATCCTATGTGGTAGAAAATATTGTGGAAAAGGAGAAATTGCTTGTTACAAGCAATTTCTTCTTTTTCCACAATGTTTTCTCAAGTATAAAAACGCAATGACTTAAAATCCCAGGTTTGTACGGGAAAGGGTTAACTTATCCCCAACCTTACAACTAAATATTAGACCGTTTCAGATAAGGAAGTTTTAAACAAGGGTAGGAGACATGGGCTTTTCACAATCAAGTTCTCCTTTTCCAACAATTGTTTCTTTCATAAACAATTTCAATGTAGTGAAAAACATTTACAGGGTAAGACTATTGATTGCTAAGCAAACTTAACTCAGTAACAAAAAGAGAAACATTTACATCCCCCTAAAGCATTGACGTAATATCTTTACCCATTACCAGACAGCAAAATTTTATATTGGTCCAAATTGAAAGGAGTTGCAGACAACAATTTAAAATTTATGAATTTTGGATATTTATCTAGGTAGAAAACATGATTGAAAATGAAGAAATAGCTTGTTGCAGGCAATTTCTTCATTCTATATAATGTTTCCCAATTGTTTTTCTTTAGGGACGTCGCAAAGCATCACTTTGTGGGAATGGGTTAACCTTTTCCCTAATCTGTACGTCCCTTTGATTTTATGATTAAGAACACATTGTTGAAAAAGAAGGAATAACTTGTAAGAAGCAATTTCTTCTTTTCCACAATGTTTTCTACCTTACTGAATGGATAATTTTCAAATTAAATGCATTTTAAATTTTCGTCTGCAATACCTTTGAATTTTGGAAAGTGTAAAATTTTGTAAAACAGGAAATGGTTTAGTGATTTGGATATTTTTTTCAGCTTGTCCGAGACATATGAACAGAAGAGGCAAGAACATATGGCTGAATTACAGAAGAAAGAGGAAGAAATGAGACAAACTTTTGTTATCAAGGTGAAGGAAAAGGAAGCTGAACTGAAGGAGGCAGAAAAAGAGGTAATAGAGAGAGAGTCTCTACATCTGTTATCTACCCAAGAATTGTATTTACAATAGTTTATTCAATTTATTTTAGTTTTCATTGTGACAAAAGCTCCAAGCTTACAAAGGCACTATCAACAGCTCCAAACCAGATGTTTTCATGACCCTGAAAGAGAGGCAGTGACTTAAACCCACTGATAACCAATTTTACTGCTGGGTAGACTTGGGCTGGCTATAAATTGCCTTGCCCATGACCACGCCCTAGTGACATTGAGGCTCGAACTTGTGACCTTCATTATTGTGTCAAGCAACCAAACCACTCTACCATCGAGGTAGTCAAGCAACCATAGGGCCAAGAGGTCATATGTTCTACACAAAATCAAGTACCTGCCCTGTACAAAAGTTGTTAGACAAATGATCCCATTTTAACTCTACCCTGAAAAATAATAAAACAAAGAGTTGACATATTTTGCATGTTTGATAACCTTGTGGCCCTCCTGAAAAGTTTTGAAAAGAAAACCCTGCAAGTTCTATTTTGGCAGTGTCCACACTGAATATTGAATTGAAGGAGGAAATCTTAAAAAAAAATCTCAACAGCCTATATGGTAGAAAGCATCTGACATTACCATCTATAAAGATGTTTGATGAATATTCCTGATGTCTCATTAATCTCTTCCCACATTGAAAGGACTTGCAGACAACAATTTTAAGTTATGAAATTTTAATTTTTATCAACTGTCTGGATTGAAAACATTGTGGAAAATGAAGAAATAGCTTGTTTGGATGTAATTTCTTCATTTTCCACAGTGTTTTCAAAAATAGTTTTCTTGAGCATCAAAAAAGCATCATTGTGTGGGAATTGGTTAATATAACAAACACAATGTTGTGAATTTTTTTTTCGTTTCATCATTCTTTCATGTTCATATTTCAGCTGCATGCCAGCTTTGACAGCCTGAAGAAGCAACACGCGGACCAAAAGAAGAAGATTGAAGACAGCAAGAAGCGTCTTGAGGACGAGATGAATCTGTTTGCACAGAGAAAGGCCAGTTATCAAACACAGACTCTCGGCAAAAAGAAGAAATAGACAATCAATCATTTTAGTCATTGTGTACTTGAAAGGGGAATTATGATATCTGAATTAATAACTGATATACTGGTTTTACTTCAATTGTAAAATGATTTGAGTTTAATTGCTTTAGGAATAAAAGCAACACAAAAAAAAATTCTGAAAAGAAAAAAAGAATCTTAATTTTAAATTGTGAGTAGAATAAACTTGTTGATTGCATATTATTACACTCCAACATAACTTCCAAAAGTCTCCTTTAAATTGTTTTTTTAGTTTTGGTTAAAACCTGAGGTTAAAATTCTCTTTTGGGAAGGGTTTATTTTGATTAATCCATTCCAACTCAATGACGCTTTTTGACGCTTCCCTGGAAAATAGCTAAGAAAACATCGTGGAAAACGAAGAAATTGCTTGTAACTAACAATTTCTTCATTTTCGAAATGTTTTCTTCTCAGAAAAGGGAAAAATCTAAAAATTCATAAACTTGAAATTGTCGTCTGCAACTCCCTTCAATTTGGACCATTCTGAAATTTTGCTGTCTGGTAATAGGTGATTGATGTAATTGTTAGAATAATTTCTGTAGAATGAGATCTCATGTTTATCCATTGATTTCTGATAGATTATTTCTTAGTGCTAGAAAATGGTAATAATGTAGAATGTAATAAATACTAGATACCACTAGATATGATGTATTAGATATTAATGCAAATGTTTTGATTCCCCTTTTTCATAGAAATAATGATCTTTATATACAACTTGAGACCAATGTCATTTATCATACCAAGTTCATGTAAGAAACTTTAGAATGTTGTGACTTTTGTCATGATCTAATTGTGACTGTAATGAAGACCAGATTTGCATTTGTTCATATTAAGCTGTGTAATAAAAGGCAGCAATAAGTCAATGATAAATAGTAGAATTTTCTGTGCAATATATGGTTTTGTCTATTTGATAAGCCATACACTGTAGTGCTTGCTTCTTTCTTAAATACATTACGCAAAACTGTATATGCAAGTAGATAGCTTAATTTCACTTATCTTGAAATTGATGAATTGCAGTTGTTAATCAAAGATTCAATCAACCAACTAATCCTTGTCATGCTGAACCCGGAATATTCCGGTTTTGGCAGGAGGTATAGACCAAGATCAGCCTGCACATATGTGCAGGCTGATCTTGGTCTACACCCCCTGCTTGTACTTTTCCTGTCAGAGTCGTTGTGATATTGATTTCTTAAAGATATATTGATTTTTGAAAAACAAGTTCTACCAGTGCTATCAGCCCTTTGATTTTGCATTAATTCAGTAAGGTAATTTATACAGCATGACAAGGGTTAAAGTGTTCATTTAGACCGGCAGAGAACTTGGATCTATGACATTGCCTGACATTTATCAGACGGATATTTGTTGATTTAGCGACTGAAACATTGTAGCTAAAGCTTATACAAGTTGCAGTTACGAAGTTTAGGTTGCCAAAAAATAATTTTCCTTTTTGTTACATGTTTCTGGCCATACATTCAGCAAAATGACGTTATTTAACCTTTTCCTGTTGATCCCTGGTTTTCCCCTCCCTATGATTTTATGTTTGAGAAAATATTGTAGAAAAAGAAAATGCTTGTAACAAGCAATTTCTTTTTTCCACAATATTTTGTACCCTACTGAATGGTTGTTTTTCAAATTAAATTTTCGTCTGCAAAGCCTTTGAATTTGGACAGGTCTAAAATTTTGCAAAACAGGAAAGGGTTAGATATGTAAATCTAACTTCTTGTCAGCTGAGTTGGCGGCACCAGTGATCTATCAATCATTATAACTTTACTTGATAATGAATCAAATGCTTTCAAAGTCAATTGCAACTTTATCAATTTTTTTCCCCAAGATTTAGTAACAGTATCTGTGTTGCCCATTGAAAGGTCTTGATAACTAGCTAGTTACATATTTCATCGTGTTCAAGTAATTTCAAGTTAAAGAGTTAAGGAATAAATTTCCATATTACAAAGTGTTTTTTTTTTTTTTTTACAAATTACCAACTTATTTTCTTATACTACTAGATAAGTTTTGTATGCTATTATTCATGTCAATATTTAGTCATATTGTATATAATACATGTACTGTATATTTATTTCCCCAGTATTTTCCCAAAGTAAACACTAGGCAAAACTTATAAACGGACACGTGAATTGTTTTGGAATATCAAACACTTTAAGATTATGATCCAAATACTGCTATAAGATAGTCAACCCAATATTATGTTAGTCAGCATAAAATATGACTGTTTTCTTAAAAAAGAGGAAAAAGCAGAAGAGGCTAACCCCTCCTTTCAAAAATTGCTGTTTATTGAGTATCGTTAAAATTGAACCATCCTTAAACTCAGCAGTTGCTTAATTGCTAATTTCTGAAAGTTATTATTTTGCATGTGCGATGGTCATAGTCAATTCAGACTTTATCATTATCAATACAATTTTCATTTGACCCTCTCCTGTTTTATGAAATTTTAGACTAGTTCAATTTTGAAAGAGGTTGCATACGACAATGAAAAAAGCATGCAATTTGAAAATAAACCATCCCATGTGGTAGAAAATATTGTGGGAAAAGGAGAAATTGCTTGTAACCATGTTTTCCTAAGTATAAAATCACAACAACATAAAATCCGGATTTTTTCAGGAAAGGGTTAAGCTGCAACTTGAAGTTTTGTTCTTCATATCTTCAACAAAAGGCAACATCAAAAAATGTTGTACAATAAAGTTTTCGCTTATAAATTATGTTAAGTGTATTTTTTTCTGGTCAGTTTTCAAATTTCTCCTGATAAATGCTGTGTAATCTGACCAAGAAGGTTGAAGACCATTGAATACCCAAAGCATGATGTTGGAAGAGGAATAACAGTTATAGTTTCATGACTTTATCTAGCTCTCTGTCAGTTTATTTGCAGTGTTATTGAAACTTAATATTTTTTGATGTTACAGCCATAGTGCAGATCGCGATGGACTTATATAATCATTAGATTCATGGTTCAATCAGATTGCTGCAAATATCCTTTCTGACATTTGTCTCCCATAAATGGGCGGATAATTGGTTACCTAAGTGGGATGAGCACCTGGGGGCTCAGAAAGTAGTACTGGTGTGAGGAATACCAGGAATCCATGATTAGGCACTAGTCATGTGATTTGACTGAAACACTGTTAAAAATGGCGTTAAATCTCATTCAAACAAACTGAACGTTTTTCGGGTGGAAGTGGGGGAGCTAGTGTTACAGGGTAAGCTATTAGTGAAATACTGAGTCAAAGTGGAGAATACATCTAGAATCTGGGGCGATTGAGATGACCTGAACTTAAATGGTCCGATATATATCCTGTGCCTGTCAAATAAGTTTGAAATTTATGGTTTAAATGGATGGAGGAAGCACTAGCTTCAATATAAAAAGTTCTCAAAGTAGCTATTGACCTTTGTACCTTTATTAGCTAACACATTTAGCACAAGTAATGGTATATTCTCCAGGAAGTAGAATCAAGACAGCTTTATCTTAGTTGAAATAACTTGTTTCTGAATTGATATAAAGTGAATTCTTTATGTTCAATAATAAAGATGGCATTGAGAATCTTATTTTCTTGTATACCGGTAATATGCACTATTTGTTAGATAGCTTTATTCTTTCACGTCAATTTGATTTAGAATCTCTATTTAACCTGTTCATATCATAATATTCTTTGTCCTTGCAGCTTCAGTTCATGCCTACATACTTTTGTAGGCTACAAATAATTTTGTTCAGTATTAACCCTATCCCGTTAAAATACGGGATTTTATGTTCCTGTGATTTTATACTTGAGAAAACATTGTGGAAAAAGAAAAAATTGCTTGTGACAAGCAATTTCTCCTTTTTCCACAATATTTTCTACCACATAGGATGGGTTTATTTCAAATAGCATCCAGTTGTCATTGTCGTCTGCAACCTCTTTCAATTTGGACTAGTCTAAAATTTCCAAAAACGGGAAATGGTTGATAAGTGATAAAGTAGTTGCTGATTTTCTGTTGCCAAAAATTAGGAAGGGTAGTTTCTTTTTAATGCTGAGGTAAATAGTGTAATTATGAATTTGAATATTTAGAACTACACCTATACTTTGGTACAAATAATTAGTCTTCCACCTTGCACCAAGGCTTTGAGAGATCTGGTCAACCATTTCACATACAATTTCAAACTTTTACATCCCTCAAATACAGTAGTGAAGAAAACAGTTTGTTAAAAGGAGAAATTGTTTGCTACAAATGAGTTCTTTTTTTTCAACAATGTTTACTGTCAGTCTCTTTTTCCTTTCAATTTTAACCCTTTCCTATTCAATCCCTGGTTTTTACGTCCCTGTGCTTTTATGTGTGAGAAAACATCATGTAAAAAGAAGAAATTGATTGTTACAAGCAATTTCTTCTTTTTTTTTCACAATATTTTCCACCCCACTGAATAGTTGCTCAAATTAGTTCTAATTTAAAATTTCATTTGCAAAACCTTTCAATTTGGACGGGTCTAAAATTCTGTAAACAGGAAAGGGTTAACATTTCTCTGCAACCTCTTTCTAGATGGACAGTCTAAAAGTTTATTATCTAGTAATGGGTTAATAACATGAACTATGAAGTGATATTCATGTCATATTTTATCATTATGAAAACAAGTCCTTGTTTCCTGCATGTTTGAATGTTGTACTGTGTTTCAGTGTTTTTATACTTTACATGCTTAATAAAATCTATTCAACTTAGTAGTAAATAATGTGTTGTAGTTTTCATTAGATAAACTAAGCACATAGACATCTGCTGTTATTAAATACTGATATAATGTAAACAAGAGCCATGTCAGACATGGCCATCCCCCGCCTTAAAAGCTTGATAGTAAACTGAAGCCAGTTAGATTTAGGCTTCTTGTGCATTGCATTTCTTGTCAATGTGTTCGATAATAGCTATTATACTTTCGGAGATATGCTCAGGACAAAATCTAAGTCTTTAAAACAACAAAGGGCAATAACTCCAAAATTATGCAAGCAAGAGTTGTGGTTCTTGTGCACGGCACTTCTCCTCAACGAGATCTATCCACCTATGAAGTTTCAAGTTATACTTTCAGAGATATACCCTGGACAAAATCTTAGTCTTTAAAACAACAAAGGGCAATAACTCCAAAATTATGCAAGCAAGAGTTATGGTTCTTGTGCACTGCACTTCTCCTCAATGAGATCCATCCACCTATGAAGTTTCAAGTTGATAGCAATTATACTTTCAGAGATATGCTCAGGACAAGTTTAGTTACGGAAGGACGGAATGACCGATGGAGACCATTACTTTATCCCCTTTGCCGAAACGGCGGGGATGGTATTCTTTTGGCAGCTCACCTGAGCACAAAGGTGTTTCCACAATTTCCTTAAAAATCTTCTCCTAAACCAGTGGGCCAATCAAGCTGAAACTTTGCAAGGATGTTCCTTTGGTGAAGTTCTAAAGAAAAAAGCCTTGGGAAAACATTGTGAAAAATGAAGAAATTGCTTGTGACAAGCAATTTTTTCATTATTTACAAGGCTTTCTATCCAAGAAGACAAAAAGAATCCATGAACTTCAAATTCTTGTCTGCAGCTTCTTTCAGTTTTGCAGCGGCGCACATATCCTTTCCGACATTTGTCTCTCATCAATGGTTGGATCATTGTAAACCTAAGTTGGATAGCAGCTTGAGGCTAGGAAAGGATTTAGTGGTAGTACTGGTGTGAGAAATACCAGGAACCAATTGTTAGGTGCTCCAGCTGCCGTGATATTACTGAAATACTGTTAAAAGAGGCGTTAATCCCCATTCAATCAATCAATCTTTCAGTTTGGACAATTCTAAAATTTTGTGTGGGAAGGGATCAATATATTAGGACCCTATCTGCAGAACCAAAACTTAGTGCAAGATACTTGTTCAATTTACAATATCCTTTACCCAAATTTAAAGCGGATTGTAATTTATCAATTGTGTCTCAAATAAGAATACCTTCATAGCTGGCCTTCATAGCTGAGGACTCGGATTAAATAGTTGCTTACAACATCTTTTAGCTGGTCAACCTCGCCTTAGATTAACACCAGTACAACCACAACATTTGATTCAGGTCACATGCTTTTCATACATTTTGTCACAAATGAAGCATGTTGAAATGACTTGTCAAATGTTGGATTTTTAACTGAGCTAGGGTTCAAATCAACAACAAGATTGAGAGCAAAGTGTGTTACAAACTGAGCTAATGTGATCTGCTATCATCAGGTAAAAGTAAAACTATTATAAAAAGGAGCACAAAATCTTTCATCTTTTAATATAAAGTTATTTATTTACAGTAAAATGAAGTCAATGTTTAGTAGGAGGTGATCGGTAAAAATCTTAGACAAATCTCTCTTTAGGATTACAAAAAAAGACTTGAATAGATTCTTTAATTGACCAATCACAGCAATCAATCAAATAATCAGATGACGAATGAAATCACTTATTAAGAGCAGAAGTGAGTTATGAGCACTGACATTGGTCGCCATTTTTGTTAAGCTTTTTTATTGGTTTGGTGACTTAAATGTCATAGCTACAGCTTATTCCAGCCGTAATTATTATGTTTAGGTCGCTAACCAACCATTCTATATTTTTGTTACATGCTACTGGTCATAAATTTTGCAAAATAACACCGTTAAATATCGAGGCAAAACTTCCTGTTGGAGTCATTAATTGGGGCAAACAGAGTAAGTGGATTGGACCAGCAATAGATTAATTATGTAGCCTGTCACGCTACAAGGGGCCATCTCATAGGTGCAAAATATAATGACTCTAATCAGAGAGCACAAGTTGACAGGTCAAAACATTTTTGTTTAGTCAGATTTGACTGTATTATCATGTAACCAATTCTGTATTATTTTAAATTTTTTTGTTAAAAGAACCCCGAGATGGTCCATTTTTGTTAGAGGTCACATGATTGTATTTTTGAAGAAATAAGAAATATTAGAACTAACCATTTCAAGACTTTCAAAACTGCTGTAATATGAAAAGAAGTTGCAAAGAGGGCATAATTTAGCAGAATCATATAGTACTTAGCAGATAAGAGTCAAACAACTAGACGTATTTTCAAATAAATGTTTCTGATACTATGTTTGCCTTCCAACACCCTTTTGATACCCCTTCATATTGCAACAGATTCAGTTCTAATGCTGGAAGTCACAGTATAGAACTTCCTCTTTTCTAGTTCAGACAATGCACTTGACTGTCTCTACAGTTACAAGTTCTTTCCTCAGTATCTCTTTTTCTTCACAATGTCAGGTCGCCAGTTCAATGGATGAGATTCCTCAGTCTGAAAAAGTAATTTAACAGGCTTTAAAGATAGTAAATTTAATACAAGAGCACCACAAGGCGGTGCCAATGCTGGAAGAAAAACATCCATGAACAAGTGTATGAAGTTCAAGAGGTATAGATGAGAAGAAAATTGATATTGAAATTCATGCAATCTTCTACAATATTCAATGGGGTTTCATCTTTCATGACAACACAAGCTGCAAGTTTTAGGTTAGGAAAGATTGAGCCAAAATTGTGACCTCAACAGCTGTAATGAGGAAATTGTCAATAATGCCCATTTTTGCTTGATATCAGCCGGAATGTCTATTTTCAAAAGGCTTCTTCCTCAACTATACGAACATATTTAGCAAGTTTGAGAAAGATTGCGCCAAAATTGTGACCTCTAGCTTGGAAAGAAGGAAATAAGGCCTCTTTTCCCTTGATATTGGTCCGAATGACACCATAATCAATAAACAACATACAAGGTGGAATAATTAAAACCAACGAATGTCAAAATCTGTGACAAAAAATGAGCCCCCATCCCCCTCTTTAAAGGTGGACTCTGATTAGATAAGTCTCCTAGATCAATCATGAAGGTTATTCAAAGAACAGGAGTTCAAAGATATGAATCCGATTTATACTAGATGTCCAATATTGGTCCTGGAAATGAACAGAAATACATACTGCTGTTTCATCTTCCTTATAGATCTTGATAGTTTTATCTGCCTCTGCTGTCACCAGTCTTGTGTTACTCTGGTCAAAAGCCATTGCAAATATACCAGCTTCAGAATCTATAGACCCAGGCTGGACTGCTGCTTGAATACGCTGGAAATTATACCCAGTCTTCCAATCCCAGAAAAACAGGGATCCATTGTCAGCTGAAAGTAGAAAATTTTGTTAGAATTACAAGATAATATGGTGATGGTGGTCCTTTATTACTCACTTTAGTATGTCATCTCTAGACTTTAGGAGGTAAAGATAATTAATAATTGCTATGCTGAGCCCGAAACATTCATGTTTTGCCAGTGTGCCATCAAGAGTGTCAATTTGAAATGAAAGAATTACTTTTTGTATTCAGTGAGGCATGAAAGGGAGGTATCGATGTTTCTGAAACCTAGATAAGAAAAAATTACCAAGTGCCGATAAATAGACTCAAAAGAACATTTAATATTTTAAGTTAGGTCAGGTATTGTCTTGGTGGTAAAATAATAGACCTAAAGTGGCTTTTTGTGGTTACATAGGAAAGGTTCAGCGGAATTCCAGGTTATTTTTAGATATCACGGAATTCGGCTGTCGACATCGAATGACCTCATTTGCATATGACCCTAAGTCAAATGAAGGTAACATATTTACTAGCAAACAGCCAACGTCCTATATCATGTCACATGAAAGGACTGATCTTTACAGACCGGCTAGCGAACATAACTCCTGATGACGTAACGATGAGGTTGGTTTGATGTAATTTGAACTAAATGCAAGGTTCCGACGGTTATTCGCGCCACGTTGATGCCCTATAATCTTTGTAACTGTCTCGGATTTATCTAAAAATAGATTAATAGCCTACGTAGGCTATAAGGGAAATAACCAGCTTTTTTCTGATAAGCGACCTCATACTTTTTGCAAAACTACTCTGCAGCATATTGTATTCAAATAGTTTATGAGAGGAAATAAAAATAATTAAAATCTGTGACATGAAAAAAACATCGATACCTACCTTGAACCTAAAATCTTAATCATACTTTATGTATATTGGAAGTTTTGAGGTTTTACCTCAATGAGAACAAAACATGCCCTCTTCATCTCTTATAGTTTAATACCAAAAAAGCAAATATTTCACTAGTTTTGAGTAAAAAGCAATGGATTTCTTTTGTGTGCAAGCACACAAAGAGTTACATGCTCAAATCTTTGATCATACCTCCAGAGACTAAAACATTATCCGAGTTGACAGCTAAACTGTTGATGATTGCATTGTGTCCTGACATATTCTGTATAAAGTTACCATCAGGGAATTTCCACTGTTTGATATTGTCTGGAGATCCTGATGCAAAGGTGTATCTAGAAAAGAAACAAAAGTTCAAATGATTATCTAACTCAAGTCAATTTAACCCTTTCCTGTTCAATCCCTGGTTTTTACATCCCTGTGTTTTTGTACTTAGGAAAATATTGTGGAAAAAGAAGAAATTGCTTCAAGCAATTTCTTCTTCTTCCACAATATTTTCTACCCTTATGAATGACTGTTTTTCAAATGAGATCGACTCTTTATTGTAGTCTGCAAAACCTCTGAATTTTGACCAGTCTAAAACTTTGAAAAACCAGCAAGGGTTAAACCCTTGAAACAGATGTACAGAAAATTGACATAAAGTCAATTTAAACCCTTGACACAGATGTACAGAAAATTGACATAAAATCAATTTAAACCCTTGAAACAGATGTACAGAAAATTGACAAAGTCAATTTAAACCCTTGAAACAGATGTACAGAAAATTGACATAAAATCAATTTAAACCCTTGAAACAGATGTACAGAAAATTGACATAAAGACAATTTAAACCCTTGAAACAGATGTACAGAAAATTGACATAAAATCAATTTAAACCCTTGAAACAGATGTACAGAAAATTGACAAAGTCAATTTAAACCCTTGAAACAGATGTACAGAAAATTGACATAAAGTCAATTTAAACCCTTGAAACAGATGTACAGAAAATTGACATAAAGTCAATTTAAACCCTTGAAATAGAAATACAGAAAATTGACATAATATCAATTTAAACCCTTGAAATAGAAATACAGAAAATTGACATAATATCAATTTAAACCCTTGAAACAGATGTACAGAAAATTGACAAAGTCAATTTAAACCATTGAAACAGATGTACAGAAAATTGACATAATATCAATTTAAACCCTTGAAACAGATGTACAGAAAATTGACATAAATGTTTGTCCCTGGATGTCAATCAATCCAACAATCAAATCTTTCATTTAGATCAGAGGTGAACTTTCAACTCTGACATTGGCCAACATTTATGTGGAGCATTTTTGCTGGTCTAAAAGACTTAAACATTGTAACTATAGTGAGTACATGTTACAGACAATAAATATTGCAAAATAACATTGTTTAATATTGTAGTAGATTTTCCTGTCAGAGCGAAATGGGTGTTGCAAGCCATCCGTTAATTCAGATTCTGTCCAAGTACTTTTTACATTATAAAGACATTTAAAACAATATCACGATTAATCCTGGATTTGCTTACCTATAAATAAAGCATTTCATGAATAAAATAAAGTTTAGTTCTATGAATGTAAAGCATTAAAAGAGATGTTAAGAAAGAAATCCTACCACAAATTTCTCATTATTTAACCCTTTCCCTTTCAATACCTGGTTTTTACCTCCCTGTGATTTTCTTATTGAGAAAACAATGTAGAAAAAGAAGTAATTGCTTTTATCATTCGTCTCTCTCCACATTATTTTCTATCTTACAAAACAGTTATTTTTCAAATTAAATCCACTATAAAATTTTATGATGCAAAAACCTTTGACTTTGAAAAGGTCTAAAATTTTGAAAACAAGAAAAGGGTTAACTCATTTCCAGACCACAAAATTTTAGCAAGAATTCTTTTTTCACCAGACAAAATTTCAAAACAGAATTGAACTGAAAAGCTAGTCCTTTACTGGGTAGAAAATATAATTTTGTGTAAAAGCTCACATTCACAAAGCATTGTCACTTACTGTGTTGGATGTAAACAGACACTTCGAACACTTTTCTTATGGTTAGTCAATGTGACCTTTGACCTCCCAGCTGCCAAGTCCCAGAGTCGTATGGTACAATCATGACTCCCTGTTATCACCTAAACAAAACAAAAACAAAAAAGGTCATTAGTAAAAGAATCAAAGAAAAAAAAAAAGACTTAGCTAAACCATCAATGTTTCAAATTATTACTGTAAGTGCATGTGTAAAATCTATTCAGAGTTCTCTGTGCAAAACTAACGAAAGTGTCCCTATATTTAAATACAAGTTGTAGTGAGAAAAAACTCTAGTCAATATTTCCTGAAAGAAATTGCAGACAACAAATGAAATTTTAGATGTTTTCAAGTTAATAGGTGGAAAACATTGCGGAAGTTGAAGAAATTGTTTATTACAAGCAATTTCTTCAGCTGTATCAACATAGGACAGGTATAAAATATTTATTAAGATTCTAAGAAAAATCGTTCTTTAGATAAAGATTTTTTAGCTGCTAAATAAGAATCTCAAGAATTCTAAATGAGGAATTTAAGCGTATTCAGCATCGTTCATGATGTCAAAAATCTTATTTAACTGGATTTTTCATCTCACTGAAAAGAAGGCACCTCTGAAAAAGGACTTACCTCAATATCAGATGACTTAATAAAAGACACTGACAGAAATTGTCGTAAAATTTCCAAGTGCATATAATTCAATTACAAGTACAATAATACAGCATAAAACAATGTTCTCCTTGGTGTTTCAGGGACATGGAAACACAAAAATGTAATGTAGAAGAGTGAGTAATCACAGTACCTGTGGTTCAGCAGCCTGACATCGAACCTCTGCCACTGTGTTTGTGTGTCCTACTAAAGTATGTACACATGCCTTTGTTCTCATGTCCCATATCTGTTAAATATTGTTCACTCATTACCAGACGACAACATTTTAGACTAGTCTAAATTCAAAGAAGTTGCAGATGACAATTAGTAGGAGATATTCTTGAAATCTTTGTCTTTTGGGGTAGAAAAATTGGGGATAATGAAGGAATTGCTTGTAACAAGCAATTTCTTCAATTTCCACTGTTTTCCAGAGTTTTTCTAGGAAGCTGTCAAAAAGCCAGATTGTTTGGGAATGTGTTAAATGAGATCAAAATTTCATTACTTGGCGCTAATATGGCTCATAATATTTATCTAACAAAACATCGCAATAACATTTCTTTAAGAACTTATCAAAACTTGATCAGCCACTTATTAAATAGAGGATAATCGCTTGTTTCAGTGTAAGATCGATTTATATTTCATTGAGTGAACAACAAAAGCTTTATTTTCACGAGTGGTGAAGCCACGAGTGAAAATAAAGCTTTTGTTGCTCACGAAATGAAATATAAATTGATCTTACTCGAAAAACAAACGATTGTTCTATTTCTTTAATGCAAAAATTAGACAAAATGCGAAAATTACATGACACATTTTCTTAAATCGCGTCATTTTGCACGTGACTGCTATGCAATGCTTATGATGATTACTTATTTGGCTCTGCTTAGATGACGTCAGATAGGGTGATATGAACGAAAGCGGGGCATAAGTTTTTGATAATTTCACTGGATAGGCGGTGAGTTTATCAAATGATAATCTACCGTTATTTCTCGATAATCCACCAGAAAGCATTAACGAAATATCTTTTAATCTATTAGATAACAGTGATACTAAAATGTAAGTTCTGTATATTTCAGAATAAATCAATTCGACTGTCCATCATTCACTCACATGAAGTATAATAGATGATAATTCTAAATGTATAGGAGGGCATATGAAGACTGGCACTTATAGATTCCTGGAAACAAATTAATCCTTTAAGAAACCACAAAATTTTAGACTGGTGCAAATTGAAAGGACTTGCAGATGGCAATTATAAGTTTATGAAATTTTAGATTTTTTTAACTTTCTGGGTAGAAAACATTGTGTAACGTGACAAGCAATTTCTTCATTTCACAAAATGTTTTCCTGATAGTTTTCCTTGAGGGGCATCAAAAAGCACCACTGTGTGGGAATGGATAAAATTTGAAAGCCCATTAAATATCATTTCTGATATTCAATGCTTAAAGTTTTTCTGACAAACATGAAGTATGTTACCCTTTCAGGGGAGGATATTTGCTGTTATACAAATTTGGAAACCTACAGAAATTCTAGTGACTATTTGTTATATATAGACATAGTCGACCTATTTAGGGCTGAGGATTCTGCGCCCTATTCAATCAAAAGGGTTGAGGATTCTTTTCCCTGAAGGATAGGCTTTGTCTACCAGCTGTGCTTGTTACAACTGCAAATGTATATATTTGGCAACTATCAATGCTGAGAAATAAGAGTATATTTACCCTACAAGTACTGTCTCTTCCACAAGTAGCTATAACATCTATAGTTGGATGGATATCTATGGAGTAACAGGCTGATAGATGACCATGGTAATTTCTGATCACCTGGAAGTATCGAGGATGTTAAAGAAGAAATTAGGACCTATCTATAACATCTATACATGTAGTTGGATGGGTACAATAACATTTATATATTTGTTAAAAACTCCAGATTCATAAACAAATAGATCTATGATGCATAGTTCCATTGCCACTGCAGTCAGGAGCTTAAGGTGTGGGTGATCTGTCTTTTTTTATTTCATTTTTATTTGTCTACTGATTAATCATCTGGTTTCAAAATGTAAACAAGAGGACCATGATGGTCCTAAATCGCTCACCTGAGGCATCCGCAAATTACAGTCCTTTTTTGTATAATAATTGAGCAAAATAAATAAAATACATATAAGATTTTGGGCTTTGTACAAAACAATCCAGTAATGCTTTCCAAAAAAATCAATGCCTTTGGCTTTATTGTTTAATCCATTACAAAACTATCCCACAATTTGTCACCCTCGGGAATAAAAGGTTTAAAAAAGCATTGTGAGAAAGGGAGTGACAAGCTATTTCTCCATTTCTATTTAAGAAGTCTTTCAATGCGATTTACGCAATTTTTGACCCCTGGAGCAGAGACATTTTTTATCCTAAGAGCATTTTTTCCTATAACATAGTACAAAATTATTTAGTCATGCTACATACCAAATATGAATGCCCTTCACCATATATTTCAGAAGAAGAAGTCTTTCCAAGTTGCTCTAATTGGATGTTTTCCAAACTTTTGGACCTATAGGGCAGTGCCATGTTTTATCCAAGAGCTAAGATTTTAGCTAACATGGTAAAGAACCATCTGTACATGCTATATACCAAATATGAATGCCTAAGACTTTGTAGATTGGGAGGAGAAGACCGTCCAACGTGGTCTAATTGAGCATTTTTACGAACTTTGGACACCCAGGGCAAGGGTAACCTACAGGCATAATTTTAATCAAAATTGATAGATAACAGCCAGGCTATGCTACACTCAAAATATAAATGCCCTCCGCCTTAAAATGAAGATTTTTTTTAACATACTCAAATTTTACTTTTTCCCAATATTTTGACCTCTAGTGCAGGGCCGTTTTTGACCCTGGGAGGACAACTTTAAGTGACATAGTACAAAACTATCTAGTTATGCTACATACCCAATATGAATATCCTAGACTTTATAGTTAAAGAGGAGAAGTCTTTTGAAATTGCTATAATTAAGCATTTTTCCAAACTTCGGACTTCAGGGGTGGGGTCATTTTTGACCCAAGAGATTAAATATTTTAAAACTTGGTAGAGAACCATATGATTTAGCTCTATACAAAATATAGTGGTCTTTGGCCTTGAAGTCTATGAAAAAAACAACAACAAAGATTTACTAAAATTTCCCATTTTCATATGCCGCGGTTACAACATTTTTTCACGGAATGAAATTCTTTTAACAACTTTTGAAGAGCTTCATCCAAGGAACATCCCTGCAAAATTTCAGCTTGATTGGCCTACTGGTTTAGGAGGAGAAGATTTTTAAAGCTATTTAAAGAATTACTAAAGATTCCCATTTTCAAATGCCGCCGCAACCAGAGTTTTTGATGGAATTAAATTCTTTAAACAACTTTTGAAGAACTTCACCCAAGGAACATCCCTGCAAAGTTTCAGCTAGATTGGCCCACTGGTTTAGGTGGAGAAGATTTTTAAAGATATTTAAAGAATTACTAAAGATTCCCATTTTCAAATGCCGTGGCAACCAGAGTTTTTGACGGAATTAAATTCTTTTAACAACTTTTGAAGAACTTCACCCAAGGAACATCCCTGCAAAGTTTCAGCTTGATTGGCCCACTGGTTTAGGAGGAGAAGATTTTTAAAGAAATTGTGGACGGACGGACAGACGGACAGACGGACGGACGGACGACGGACAACGACCAATCACAATAGCTCACCTCGCACTTTGTGCTCAGGTGAGCTAAAAATAACAGGCTTATTAGGACTGCGCATAAATTAATAAAATTTATTTTATCTAGTATTTTATTTTAGTCTGTTTTCGAACCGAAGTTCAATCAATGACTTTACAATAATTAACCCACAATCATCGAGTCCTTAGTCGGCTGTTGACAGATGGTGAGAATGCAGCCAGAGTACTTTGGCTTATAACCTTTATGTGTACCCATTTATACACGTGGGTAGAGAGGAGTAACAAAGAAATATTCCAATGGTGAAGATGGGATTTGTCTTACCACTAGACTATGGACTCTACACACTTGTGTTGGCTATGTGAAGAAAACAGCCTAGCTTTTTTTTCTTTCTTTACTAATTTTTAATAGTGCTCTTGTGCTGTTAAAATTTGATTCAGCTGTTTTTTGAAGATATTACAAAAGGTCACTTAATTTTCAAAAAAGTATATTAACCCTTTCTTGTTTTGCAAAATATTAGACCAGTCCAAATTCAAAGGTTTTGCAGACAAATGGATTTTAAATGGACTTTATTTGGTAGGGTAGAAAATATTGTGGTAAAAGAAGGATTTGCGGAAAAAGAAGAAATTGCTTGTTACAAGCAATTTCTTCTTTTTTCCACAATGTTTTCTCAAATATAAAACCGTAGGGATGTAAAAATCAGGGATTGAACAGGAAAGAGTTAAGAGCCAATTTGTTGTTCACAATTGTCAATCTAAATGACAGGTGCTTTTAAAGTACATGGCTTTGGTTTGCCAAAATAAAAAGCACATTCAACTATACTTAAGAGAACAATGTTATTGCAGATAGGCAGAGGTCTTTAACTGAGAATTACTGAACAATGAGAGGAGTTCTTGAAAATATCCTCTAACTGTATAATCTCCTTGACAGACACAGTTTATCACTACACTATCACTGTAACATGACTAGGATTGTAATGTAGAAAAAAAGCATGTACATGTGTGTTTTATCTACAAAACATACATAATTTATCTTCCTTAGTACAGGATGCCGGGTTTGTAGCATGCCTAAAGTGTCAGTGCTCTCAATAAGCGGATGTCGACGTATATTACGTCCAGAAATTCAGAAAAAACGTCCGGAAAATCAGGCCCGGACGTGAATTAACGTCCGAGATTCTAGGAAAATGTCCTGAATTCATCACTCGGACATTTTCTGAAGTTAAAATATAAAGGGTTTGACAAGCAAAAGAACGTATATTCTGGCCATACCCTCGGGTAAAATTGATTCCACAAGGAGTTTATCAAAATGTCTCCATGACGACCGATGTAGATGGAAATTTACATAGAGCGTACTCGATTATAACTGGTTCGGTAACCGAGTGTCGCAGCATCTTGGACAATTCCTTCGGAAGTCACTCGATTAATAACGTGCCGGCAAAAGATTAAGCATTCCCGTGGACACCGAACTAAATTTGGTCAAATATCGCCGTTCGGTCGAATTTATGTAAACTAAGTTCAGGGCCAGATTACACCCGAAATGTCATGTCCTGTCTTCAAGTTTGCGGCGAATACAGAGTGGAGCGTCAAATTTGCATTCTAAATACGTCTATGAAGCGGGTGGTTCTGTTTCGTAACTTGAAATGACGTCCGTCATAGAAACATCGAAGTTAACCGATTGATCTCGTTAGAGTTCGGTCCCTTTTCAATGACATCATGCGTATTGTCTGTAAACATCAACTGGTAGAAACGAAACAGGGAATTTCTTGAAAGACGCAACTCTGTTATTAGTTTCATTTCTTTTTGTACTGTTACTTTTATTTACATAAGTGTTATTCATGGCGTATGTACTTTGATATCTATGATGTGACCGGAGACGGCCTCGGAATAATCCATTCTAGATTTTTTCATACCCAAAACGTTTCAAACAGTCTATTTTCCGACATTCTACAAATCATGAATTTTCAAATCCTGAGAGGTTTGTAAATAACAATTACCAAATGTATCCACCCAAATCTGGAAAATAATAGTGTATAAGGGGGCGGGATTATTGTGGGAAAGGGAGAAATTATGCAAGAAACACTTTTTTTACCACATTGTTTTCTCTAGTTCCACTCAATTGGACATGAAATTTAGGTACTACATGTATAAGTAAAGGAAGGAAAAGAATGTAGGCGTTATGTATCTTTTTTCATTTCATCTTTTTTTATTTTTTCATTTGTTTTGGAGGGGGGGGTAATGGTCGAGCATGAGATAGGAAATTCCTTGATTTTGTGAAAACTTCCTGAAATTGAAACTTGGAATTTTAAAAATTCCTGAAATTGGTCCTTATTGAGAGCACTGAAGTGTTATTAAAATGTTTAGAAAACAAGACAGTTAGTGCATTATGGCAGTCCCATGGAGTTTGCTTCAGTTCTTGGCATTCTTGACCATCAACCATCCATATCATATAATAGCCATCCCATAGTAGATGTACATGTCAACAACTTCCAAATTAAATCTAGATAGTAGCATTAATAACTGAATAGAGAGGGGGTTATTCAAAGATTGTCATATTGTAATTCTTGTTTAAAAAAGGACCTACCTTATTGTATTCTAAATCCCAGCACATGACTTTTTTATCCTCCCCACATGAGAAGAGATATGGCTGTCTAGGGCTGACCACTACACCCCTCACAGCACTGATATGACCTGTAAGAGATAGCTTGAGGGTTCCTGACGCAAGATCCCAGATCTGAAATATAGAATTATAGAGGTAAAGTTAGTTAACCATTTCCAAACAATATATTCTGGGTACTCACAACATAGGGGTTGAATGAGAAATAAGAGATTTAGATTATCGTGGCTCCCTCTCACCTCAAGCTATGTTTGTCCTGTTGATTCTACTTAAGATCTGTATGTTTTTACAGAACTCAAGACAGATGGAGTAACTCAGAACTTCAAAATGTTAACTTCCAAATATTCTTCAATGTAACCCTATGTCGTGGGTACTAATTGAAATTGACCAATCCCTGGTACTGGCCACTTATTCTGTTGGCCCTGCCGACTCCAACAGGAAGTTCCACTTCGATTTTAAAAGGTGTTATTTTTCAAAATTTATGGCTAGTAGGATGTAACAAAAAATGCAATGGTTGGTTGGCAACGAAAATTTCATAACTACAGCTTGAATAAGATATAGTTACAACGTTTAAGTCACCAAATTAACAAAAATGCTTCACATAAATGACAGCCAATGCCAGAGTTCAAAACTCACTTCTGGTCTAAATGAATGATTTAATTGGTTGACTGATTGTTTGATTGATGGTCAATTGTCTCACTAATTAACAGGATTCAAATAAAAGTCTTTTTTTTTAGGGGCGTCAAAAAAGCATCATTGTGTGATAATGGGTAAATCACAGTCTGGATCTTTGATTAACCCACATGCTTGTTATTTTGTTGAAGCACTATATCCTCATTTGAGAAATTCTTTACTGAAGAGCTTACCTTTATGACTCTATCTGCTGCCCCAGTCACAAACCACTGATTTCCTGGTTCAAATGCCAGACATCGTACCCAGCCTAAATGACCACTTATAACCTGAAGTATAACATATGTATGTGCTTTCTATAGTGATGATAATGTAACTTGGAAATTCCATTAACATTCTACATGGTACATATAAACCAATAACAGTCTGATTAAATCATTTCACCCATTCCCACTCCACAAAATTTTAGACTGGTCCTAATTCAAAGATGTTGAAGACAATAATTTCAAGTGGACGTATTTTTCAAAATCTTTGTCTTTTGAGGTAGACATATTGAGGATAATGAAGAAATTGCTTGTCAAAAGCAATTTCTTCATTTTCTACAATGTTTTCAAAATCTTTTTTTCAGGAATATAAAAAATCAGGGTATAAAAAAATGGGATTGTGTGGGAATGGGTTAACCCATTAATAATTGAAGACTGGTCCAAATTCAAAAATATTGCACATGACAAACTTCAGTTGATGAAAATTATTTTTTTTTGGCTTCTGAGGAAGAAAACATTGTGGATATTTCAGAACTTGCTAGTAACAAGGAATTTCTTCATTTTCCATATCTTTTTCCAAAGATCTTTTCCTTTGAGATGTCAAAACAAGTCAATCTGTAGGAAAGGGTTAACCATTGTTTTAATCATGAGTAAATGCCTACTTTTTGAGTGGCATATGCTAAGTTTAAATCTTTGGTGGTTCAAAGAAAGTTACTGGTAAAAACAGGCGTGAGGCTTTTCCATAAAGCGGATAACTCCGTTTCAGTTTTTGACTGATTTATCTGTGTTCAAGTTCCAGGTCTGGGGTGGGTGGCCATTTCTGGTTGCTGCCGCTGCCACAATGGTTCCTGATTCATCGTTAACATTGATTTAATTGCGATTTGAAAAAGATTGGAAACACATTACTAGAAGCACTTGAGCGCCTGTATTGCTCCACAGGCCTGAATGTACTGCTGATGAAACAAACTGTGTTTATCAGGAATTCAATATTGACTAAATCATATCTGGCATTAGTGATTGCAATCTTTAAAATAGTTCAATAAAAGTACCCCAAGAAAACAATCGGGAAAACATTTTACAAAATGAAGAAATTGCTTGTCACAAGCAAACCCAGAAATTTGAAAAAATCTGAAATTTCATAAACAATACATTGTTGTCTGCAACTCCTTTCAATTTGGACCCGTCTACAACTGATCAAGTCAGTCAATTTGTTGACATTTAACATACATAACTAAGCCTGTACATTACATTTCTGACAATTTTTCTGACAATTTCAAATTACAGCATCAAAATATCATGTAACAAGAGGACCATGATGGTCCTAAATCGCTCACCTGAGGCATCTGCAAATTACAGTACTTTTTAGTATAAAAAAGACACAACTTGAGCAAAATAAATAAAACAAATATAAGATTTCGGGATTTGTACAAAACAATCCAGTAATGCTTTACAATAAGAATGAATTCCTTTGGCTTTACAGTTCAATCCATTACCAAACTATCCAAGAATTTGTCACCCTCAGGGAAAATAGGTTTGAAAAAACATAGTGAGAAAGGGAGTGACAAGCAATTTATCCATTTCCCACAGTGTTTTCTACCTGAAATTCTTTGTATTTAGATTTCAAACAAACTCTAATTACTGTCTGATACTTCAGTGGGTGTAATTTTTGCAACCTTGGTAGAGAACAATCTGGATGTACCATAAATCAAAATATGAATGGATTACAACTTATACATGAGGAGTGGAAGATATTTGAACATGCTCTTATTGAGTGTTTTTCATATCTTTGGATGCCTTGGGAAGGGCCATGTTTGTCCAAAGGATATAAACATGGTAGATAACAATAATGCTATACTATGTTTTTAATGTAAATACTCCAGAACCTATATTTAAGAAGAAGAATTCTTTCAATGCGATTTACACAATTTTCGACTCCAGGAGTAGAGACATTTTTTTAACCTAAGAGCATATTTTCCTGTTACATAATACAAAATTATTTAGACATGCTACATACCAATTATGTATGCCCATCACCTTATGTTTCAGTAGGAGAAGACTTTTGATGTTGCTCTAATTGGGTGTTTTCCAAAATTTTTGACCTCTGGGGCAGTGCCATGTTTTATCCAAGGGCTAAGATTTTAGCTAACATGGTAGAGAACCATCTGGTTATGCTATATACAAAATATGAGTTCCTTAGACTTTGTAGATTGGGAGGAAAAGACTATTGAACATGGTCTAAATGAGCATTTTTACAAACTTTGGACACCCAGGGAAGGTGGTTTATTAACCTACAGGCATAATTTAATCAAAACTGATAGATAACAGCCAGGCTATGCTACACTCAAAATATAAATGCCCTCCTCCTTAAAATGAAGAATTTTTTA
This sequence comes from Fragum fragum, assembly GCA_946902895.1. NCBI lineage: Eukaryota > Metazoa > Mollusca > Bivalvia > Cardiida > Cardiidae > Fragum > Fragum fragum. The sequence continues at coordinate 1,329,209 of OX336369.1, read as the reverse complement.
GCATACTCAAATTTTGCGTTTTTTCCCAATTTTTGACCCCTAGTGCAGGGCAGTTTTTGACCCGAGGAAGACAACTTTTAGTGATATAGTACAAAACCATCTAGTTATGCTTCATACCAAATGAGAATATCCTAGACTTAATAGTTTAAGAGGAGAAGTCTTTAGAAATTGCTCTAATTAAGCATTTTTCCACACTTTGGACCTCATGGGCAGGGCCATTTTTGACCCCAGGGATTAAATATTTAAAAACTTGGTAGAGAACCATATGATTAAGCTCTTTATAAAATATAAATGCCTTTGGCCTTGTAGTCTGTGGAAAAAAAGACAACAAAGATTTTCTAAAATTTGAATTCCATATGCAGCGGTTACAAGAGTTTTTGACGGAATTGGCCAACTAGTTTAGAAGGAGAAGATTTGTAAAGATTTTTAAAGATTTACTTAATACCTATTTCCAAATGCCGCAGCAACCAGAGTTTTTGACAGTTAAATTCTTTAACAACTTTCGTAGAACTTCACCCAAGGAATATCCCTGCAAAGTTTCAGCTTGATTGGCCTCCTGGTTTAGGAGAAGAAGATTTTTAAAGATTTTTAAAGATGTCCTTCATATTCCCATTTTCAAATACCGCGGCAACCAGAGTTTTTGACAGAATTAAATTCTTTTAACAACTTTTGTAGATCTTCACCCAAGGAACATCCCTGCAAAGTTTCAGCTTGATTGGCCTACTGGTTTAGAAGGAGAAGATTTTTAAAGATTTTTAAAGATTTACTAAAGATTCCCATTTTCAAATGCCGCGGCAACCAGAGTTTTTGACAGAATTAAATTCTTTTAACAACATTTGTAGATCTTCACCCAAGGAATATCCCTGCAAAGTTTCAGCTTGATTGGCCTACTGGTTTAGGAGAAGAAGATTTTTAAAGATTTCCTTGATATTCCCATTTTCAAATGCCGCAGCAACCAGAGTTTTTGACGGAATTAAATTCTTTCAACAACTTTTGTAGATCTTCACCCAAGGAACATCCCTGCAAAGTTTCAGCTTGATTGGCCTACAGGTTTAAGAGAAGAAGATTTTTAAAGAAATTGTGTACAGACGGACAGACGGAGGGACGACAGACAACAACCAATCACAATAGCTCACCTTGCACTTTGTGCTCAGGTGAGCTAAAAACGAAAATCTGAAACAAGATTCAACTTATTTTTTGTCAAGTATTGAAATAATTCTATAAAATTTGGTATAAAATTCAACAAGTAGCACTAACCCTATACAATTTCCATGGTGCATGCCATTGTGGTTTGGGCATAGTTGGGGCTTTCTTTGGTACCAGAGCTTGCTGTGAGCCAACGTTGATCAGAGCCTGTAAGGACATATTTATAGAACAATGTTGATCTAACCCTTCCCTGTTTTCCATCATTTTAGAGCTATCCATTATGAAAGAAATTGCAGACGACAAGTAAAAATGAAAAGTAACCAACCTACAGGGTATAAAATATTGTGGGAAAAGAAGGAATTGCTCCTAACAAGCAATTTCTTCTTTTTCCACAATGTTTTCTCAAATATAAAATCACAGGGACGAAAAACCAGGGATTGAACAGGAAAGGGCCAACTCTTTAGTGTATGGAAAGTATTTTTTGTTGCATGTAGTTTAAGAACTACTTTGGAAAACTTTATGGGAAAATGTGAATTTTTTTTGTGACAAAGAAATTTCTCCTTTTCCCAAAATGTTTTCTTCCCTATTTGGTATATAATATTCATTCCATATATCAACTTATCTCTCTTCTGCAAATTCTCACCAGGTAGACCGTTCTGAAATTACCTCACTAGATACAGTATTGCCATAGCATTCTATTTTCTGAAGTAAACTTTTTGTCTTTGATAGACTTACTTAACTCAAATGAGCTAAATCTGCACTTAATTCTGATACCACATAATCTTGCAAAAGAGAATTCAAAGGAACAAATCCTGAGATCAGGGGATATCATGTATAACAAGCTATTTCTCCCATGCTCACACTGTTCTCTAACCTACTCATATTAATTCATATTCCACTTAACCCATCACCAGATGACAAAATTTTGGACTATCGGTCAAAATATGATGGAGTTGCAGACATCAATTTAAAGTTAATGAAAATTTAGATTTTTTAACCTTCTGGGTAGAAAACATTGTGGAAAATAAAGAAATTGCTTGTTGCAAGCAATTTCTTCATTTTACACAATCTTTTCCAAGACAAAATTTTGGACTCACGGTCAAAATTGGACGGAGTTGCAGACAACAATTTAAAGTTAATGAAAACTTAGATTTTTCAATCTTCTGGGTAGAAAACATTGTGGAAAATAAGAAAAATTGCATGTTGCAAGCAAATTCTTCATTTTACACAATTTTTTCCAAGTTGCTTTTCTTGAGGGGCATCAAAAAGAGTCATTGTGTGGGAATGGGTTAATGAATGTCAGAGTAATATTTGACTAGAAAATTAATATGACATTTGCATATGTGCAAAGTTTCAAGCCATTACTTTTAGTAGAAAAAAAGATGTATCTTTCATTTAAAACTTTAACCCAAAATTTCCAAGTAAAAAAAAATCGTGGAATTTGAATAACACAATTTCTAAGTAATCAATCTTTGCTTAAAAAGAGTTGAATTATAACCTTATTATAACAAAATTGGCTATAGCACTTGTAGGACCAGTGTTATGACACTTACAGGTAAAACTTTAATCCATTAACACACTATCCTGATTTCTAATGCCCTGGAGAATTAAAGGTATGGAAAACATTGCAGAAAAGAAGAGATTGCCTTTCTCACAACATTTTCTACCTTATTTGGCACTTATTAGCCAATTTTAGCACACTTTGAAATGTCATCTGCATTTTACTTCAATTCGGACTGGTCTCCCATTTTGTTATCTGGTAACAGGCTACCCGATGCAATACAACAACATTCGGATGACTAAAACAGCCTGCCTATTCATTGAATAGTTGAGCTAAAAAATACAAAACGAAATTGTCTAAATATTAGTGTGAAGATGACTAGAATTACCTTTGACTGATCTTGTCCTGTAGATCTCCCTCCACTTTGTGATTCCTGTCTGAATAAGGAAAATAACTATTATTACATAATGTAGACTTATTGAGAATTTATTGAAACAGAAAAAAAACCCTGTTATATATGGCCCTATATAAGAAATGATGATGACATAAAAAATCTCTTCATACTGTCAATCTTGCAACCACCTCTAACAAGCAACCTTTCCTAATAAGCAACCATTATCAGAATTCCCTTTCAAACATGCGAAAACTTTGGAGAAGTTGAAGAAAAAATAAAAACATACTGTATCTAAATCCTACAGAGTTTGAACTACATAGGTCTGAGTGAGATTTATGCAATTATTGAAGTATGCAAGAAAATTCATTAATTCATCATAATTATGCCACACAAAATGTATTAACCAATTCCCACACAGTAAAATTTTAGAACGGTCCAAATTGAAAAAAGTTGCAGACGACAATTTTAAGTATATGAAATTTTACATTTGTTCAACTCTCTGGATAGAAAACATAGTGTAAAATGAAGAAATTGCGTATTACAAGCAATTTCTTCATTTTACACAATGTTTTCAAATTGTTTTTTCTTAAGGGGCGTCCAAAGGTGTCACTGAGTGGGAATGTATTAAATGACCGTTCTCTTCAGTGACCACTTTTTGGCCTTCCTTGAGTGGTGGCCTAATACAAGTTTTACTGCATATTGTATATACAATCACCTCAAATTACCAATGTATCCAACATTTAAATTTAATAAAGAATTAAATCTCATCCATTCATGCCCTGAAGTACATGTACAGAATTCCAATATTATTCGGATAACATTGTGGAAAATAAAGAAATTGCTTGTTACAATGTTTTCTACCCAGTAAGACAAAGAGATTTTATAGTTTCCCTAACTAAAAATTGTCGTCTGCAAATTCTTTCAATTTAAACCAGTCAAAATGTACTCATCTGGTAATGGGTTAAGGCATACCTTTGTTGGTCTTCATACAATACCAACTCTGACCCTGTCCGACCAGCTGGATTGGAAGCATCTGCAAAAAGAAAACGAAACAAATATTATAATTTTGCTCGAATCTTCCACTCTTAACCCATTCCCACAAAACAACTTTTTGGACTTGTGCAATTTGAAATATATTGCAGAAGATAATTTCAAAGTGGTGAAATCTGAAAAATCTTTGCCTTTAAGGTATAAAACATTTTGGAAAATACAGAAATTGCTTGCAGCAGGCAATTTATTTATTGTGCACTATGTTTCCAACACTTTTTTCTTGAGGGGCAAAAAAAAAGCAGGATTGTGTGGGAATAGGTTAATTTGCAGATTGCATGTCACATACATAACCTGTTAGTTCATATTGTATGTTTAAATAATTTCTTGTTTGCAAAATTTTAGACCTGTCCAAATTCAAAGGTTTTGCAAAAGAAAATTAGAGTGCATGGCTATGCAGAGTGGGCGACTCAAGCAGAAAGTGGGCTGAATTTGAAAATAGTCAACTAATAGGGTATAAAACATTGTGAAAAAAGAAGAAATCCCTTGTTACAAGAAATTTCTTCTTTTTCTACAGTGTTTTCTCAATTAAAAAAATCACAGGGACCTAAAAACCAGGGATTGAACGGGAAATGGAAAAGAGAATGAACCAAAGAGCAAATAAATAGTTGGCCATCTAAACACCATAGCTACAGCTTGAATAAAATCTAGTTAGGATTTATCAGTCACATAACCAACTAAAAAGCTTGATATAGATGTTACACGTCAACAATCACTTCCTGTCTATTGTGATTTGATAGGCTGATTGATAATTTGATTGAAAGCAATAACAAGAAATTTTAGACAACTACATACATAGTTGATTGTTTTCAAAACTTATTACCATCTTGCATTTTAATGCTCAAAGGAAACAAAGCTAACAGAAAACATTGTGAGAAATGAAGAAACTGCTTCTTACAAGCATTTTCTTCTTTATTCACAATGCTCTCTATCCTTATTGGCAATTTTTTTTTTCAATTTAAACCCACTTTGAATCGTCATCTGCAAGTTCTTTCAAATTTGATCTAAAACTGTTGTCTAGTTATGGTTTAACCCATTCCCACAAAATCACTTCTTTTACATCCCTCAAGAAAAAAGCTTTGGAATATTTCGGGAAAATGAAGAAATTACTTGTATCAAGCAATTTCTTCATTATCCACAATGTTTTCAATTCAAAAAGATGAAAAATTCAAAATTTCATCAACTTGAAATTGTCGTCAGCAACTCCTTTCAATTTGGACCAGTCTAAAATTCTTATGTCTGGGAATGGTTAAATAATATCAATGATATATTTCATATGGGTACAAAAATCAATGAATTGGATTTCAGCAGACAACAAAATTTTTGACAGGTCAAAATTTGAAGAAGTTGCAGATGATAATTTCAATTTTATTAAATTTTGAAACTTTTTGCCTTTGCAGATAGATAATATTGTTGCTGGATTTATAATCAATTCCTTCCTTTTCAACAAACTATTTTCCAGCTGTTTTCTTCACCCCTTAACCCATTCCTGTTAAAACGTGAGTTTTTGAAGGAAAGGGTTAACCCATTTCCATTAATAAAAAAAAGGCTATTACAAACTGAAAGAAGTTGCAGATGAAAATTTCAAGCCAATAGAAATAAAAATAACTCTCTCATTCTGGGTAGAAACAATGTGGAAAATGTAAAAATTGCTTGTGACAAGCACTTTCTTAATTTTCCACATTGTTTTCCAGAACTGTATTCTTGAGAGGCATAAAAGAGCAAGATTGTGTGGTAATGCCAATGGGTTAAGAAAAGCAGGATTATTTTAGGGTTTAGCAACAGATATTGAGACCAATGCTTTCAAGAAAAATTCCACTTTTGGATCATTGTGTTCCCTTTAGGGGTCACATAGCCCTTTCTTGTACAACAACTAGTTTTCAATGGATATGATGATCACACCATGATAAAAGTTAAAACAAGAGGGCCATGGGCCCAAAGCGCCCATCAGGGTTAAATCACCGAAATGCATATTACAAGGAACCAATTTATTAGAGAGTAATCAGTTGATACCCCATGCAATATATGAAACCCTGAAGCTTCAAGACCTGTCATAGGAAGATTTCTAATAAGATTTTTTTCCTTTGTTTCTATTTTAAAATAGGGTGAATCCTGTGGCAGAGCCCAAATATAACATTTTGTGGTGTCATATGAACAAATTTGGGAGAGATGTACTTGGAAATGCTACAAACCAAATGTCAATGCTTAAGGCTTTCTTGTTTGGACAATATTATTTTTTTCCCTGTTAGATTCTATGTATACATGAAGTGCCAGGGCAAAGACCAAATATGACCCAAAGGGAATCCCATGACCAACGCCAATAACAGAGTTCTGCCAAGCTTTTGACCTTAGGGGGCCACTGGCCCATCTAAGCCAATAATATGGGGCCACTTTTCCAAAACATGGGGCCACTTTACTATGAGATGGGATATATGATGTGAACCCAACCATTGAGAAGAAATCTCAAGGGCTTTCTTCTCATTTCAAAATAAACAATATATTGAATTAAAGATACAGTTTTGAGCTGTTGATGAATTATTTTTCTTGAGTTATTGAGTTTTTACTTGAACCGTGAGATAGCCACGAAAAGTCCGAGAGCCATTAATTTTGGAACTGTTTTTCGTAGCTCGATTAAGCTGATTCGCGCCCGGATTCCGATTGAGATTCGGCTGATTTTGAAGTTCCGGGCTCGTTTGGCTGATCATCGGCGCCAGTTCGTGCTGTCTTTGGCTAAAGAAGCTTAAGATTGGATATGTTTTCTTTTTTCTGCCAACACGGCGACACAAAACACCGAGTTTATTATGCAGAAGGAATATTTCGTTACGTCAAACTTACATTTGTTATTTTTATTATAACGCTATTGATTGGCTGATATGACTGAAAAACGGAATTTACAGTGCACAGTCAACCAATAAGAGCGACCTTTTCAATCAATATTAACGCTCTGAATTACCAAGGGAAACCGGGAAGTAAATAAACCCCAAACATCCGCTGATTCGTCCCAAGGTATCTTCGTACCTACAGTTCACGGTTCGTAATTCTAACGCGCCGGTCGGCCCACCGGACATATTTTTTAAGGGCCATCTGTAATTTTTCTGCGCCGATCCCGCAATGGCGCGCCCTTGGAAGAACTCTGCAATAAGCTAGACTAGAATATGCAACATATCAAATATCAATGCTCAAGGCTTTGTGGTCTCAGAAAAGAAGATATTTTAAGTTTCATTTTTCGATTCTTTTAATATGTTAAAATAGGATGCACCGTGGCAGAGTCCAATTATAACCAAATGGCATTTTATAGACAAAGTTTGTAGAGGTTCATTGAGAGATTCTAAAGATCATATATCAATGCTCAAGACTTTCTGGTTAAACCCATTCCCAAAAAGGCTATTGACGCACCTCAAGAAAAGAAAACAGGAAAACATTGTGTTAAATGAAGAAATTGGTTGCAACACACAATTTCTTTATTTTACACAGTTTTCTATGCACAAAGTTGAAAAAATCTAAAATTTGATTATCATAAATTTGTTGACTGCAACTCCCTTCAATTTGGACCAGTCTAAAATTCTATGGTCTGGTAATGGGTTAAGAGTAGAATATTTTTTAAAGTTTTCCTTCTTTATTTCAATGCTAACTAGGGGTGCACCTGTGCAGATCTAAAAAATGACCCCAGGGATATCTGATGGGATTACTTTATAAAGCTCCCCTAGGAGATTGTGCATAACTAATATCATAGGTCTTTGCTTTCTGGTTTCAGAGAAGAAAAGTTTTAAAGATTTCAGTATTTTCATCCCTTTGTTGCCGTGACAGCAGGAGATTATAATAGATTTCAATTATTTGAAAAATTTTGGAAGAGCTACACCTAAAGAACAACCAAGTACAAAGTTTTAATAATTGATGGTTAAGGATGAGAAGATGTTTCAAACAAGAGGGCCAGTGGCCCTGACGCTAACCTGAGATAAGGCTCTTTTTTTCTTCAAGGCCTAATACAAACTGGGTCGGGAGAAGACCTCATTTAACATTTTACTAAAATCAACAAGCCCAATTTGGTTTAAATTGGCCAAATAGTTTTGAAAGGATTGCCTACTTTACTTCTATTTAAGCCTAGTCACCCTGTGGCTCTAAAGTTTTATCAATTTTGAAAGAGGTCAATGTACTGATGCTTCATGCAAAATTCCAGATTCTTCAACTTCTGGGTCAGAAGGAGATGGTTTTTTTCAATTTTCTTTTTTTTTTTTATTTTTACTCTTGTGGTCATAGCAACTCGAGTTTTCAACTGATTAAATTCTTTGGTTGAAAACAGCCAAGTCAGGTTTGGAAGGAGACGTCATTTTACTGATGCTCCATGCAAAATATTAAGACTCTAGGCCCAGTGATTTTGGAGGAGATGTCATTCTTAAAATTCTTCTTTATTTCTATATAAGCCCCCCCCCCCCCAAGTTTTCATTAAAATTTCAGTTTTGTTGCCATGGCAACCAGAGTTTGAAACAGATTTCAATTCTTTAAGCAATTTTTAAAGGGCCTAATCCAGGGAACATTCCTACCATATTTTGGATGATATCCACTCAGTGGTTTGGGAGGAGATGTTTTTAAAAATCCTTCATTATTTATATATAAGCCCCACCCCCCTGGGGCTCAGCCCCTGGGTACCTGAGGGTGATGATTTTAGCATTTCTGAAACAGGTAATTGTACTGATGCTTCATGCCAAATACCAAGGCTCTACGCCTTGTAGGTCAGGAGGAGATCATTTTTAAAGTTTTCATTAAAATTTCAGTTTTGTTGCCATGGCAACCAGAGTTTGAAACAAATTTCAATTCATTTAGCATTTTTTAAAGAGCCCAATCCAGGGAACATTCCTACCATATTTTGGATGATATCCGCTCAGTGGTTTGGGAGGAGATGTCATTTTAAAAATCCTTCTTTATTTCTATATAAGCCCCGGCTCTCCCCCACTACACCTTCTGGGTCAGGAGGAGATAATTTATAAGTTTTCATTAAAATTTCAGTTTTGTTGCCATGGCAACCAGAGTTTTTAACGGATTTCAATTCTCTTAGCAATTTTTTAAAAGGGCACCATCCAAGGAACATTTCTGTCAAATTTGGTTAAAATCCCCCAGTGGTTTAGGAGTTGATGTCATTTTAAAATTGTTGACACACGACGGACGACACTCAACGGACGCTGGACAGAGGACGATCAAAATACCTCACCAGCTCAGGTGAGCTAAGATTATTAACAGGTACACAATGACAACACTGAAAACAAATGTAGAAAGATCAAAATAGCTCACCTTTGGCACTTTGTGCTCAAGTGAGCAAAAATAAATGTAATTTCTTCTTTCACCAGTGTTTTTAACCTGTCAGATGCTTTATTTTATATTCCCACTTACTAAAATACATGTCCTATAATAAACCTTTCCCGTTTTTGAAATTTTAGACTGGTCTAAATTGAAAGCAGTTGCAGACAAAAATGAAAGTTAGTTGCAATTTAAAATGAAATCATCCTATGTGGCAGAAAATATTGTGAGAAAAGGAGAAATTGATTGTTACAAGCAATTTCTCCTTTTTCAACAATGTTTTCTGGAGTACAAATCAAAGCCATGTAAAATCCCGGGTTTGTACAGGGAAGGGTTAACAAACCTACCTGTCCATGACTGAGTAGTATAAGGATTCGGAACTCCATTAGACATCTGTTTCTTTCCTCCCTCTTTTGGCAGATTTTTAACTGACCCATATTCATCATTTATCTTGGTCATCTTCTTATACCAGTCACTAAAATTCATAAAGAATTAGGTTCACTTTATTTCATCAAAAGACTACTATTACCATAATCCATTCACGCACCATGACGCTTTTTGATGCCCCCCAAGAAAAATAATTGGGAAAACATTATGTATAATGAAGAAACTGCTTGTAAAAAGCAATTTCTTCGTTTACCACAATGTTTTCTACCCAGAAAGTTGAAAGAATCTACAATTCCATTAACTTCATATTGTATCAACAATTTCTTCCAGTTTGGACCAGTCTAAAATTTTGCTGTCTGGTAATGGGTTAAAGATTACAATAGCTTAGATTATAAATATAACACATTACTAAACATTGGGATACTGATGGAATTGCTTGTTACAAGTAATTTCTTTGTTTTATCCCAATGTTTTCCAAAGCCTTTTTCTTGATGGGCATCAAAAAGAAATATTGTGTGGGACTGGGAGAAATCACTCTTCATTTCACTTAGTAGCAACTGTACTGGAGCTTGAAAAGCACATGGACACTGGATAGAAATTGGTTTGAGAGACTTTTTTTAACCCTTTCCGGACAAACCCAGGTTTTTAAATAACTGTGATTTTATACTTGAGAAAACATTGTGGAAAAAGGAGAAATTGCTTGTAACAAGCAATTTCTCCTTTTCCCACAATATTTCTACCACATAGGATGGTCAGATTTCAAATTGCATGCATTTTTCAATGTCGTCTGCAACCTCTTTCAAACTGGACCATTCTAGAATTTCATAAAACAGGAATGGGTTAAATCACAAAACCAACTCTCTACATTAATTCCATAGGGACATGTAATATTTTGATTTTAGATTTGAATGGAGAGGACCTTTTTATCAGAAATATTACAGATGAAGAAAACAAACGCTAATCAGCTTTGGATTGTTACTGAAATGGTAAGATAAACATGTCTTTTGAAGTATGTGGTCAAAATTCCTCACAAGTGCTTCCTGTAAAACTGAGCTTTGAAATAGATAGAATCCCATCCTCAAAGTAAATTTGATTGACAATAGACTGTTGTAAACAATTCTGTTTCACCAGGGATATACATGTATTTAATGGCATTATGACAAAATGACTATGTCATTATATTCCATTATCATTTTAAAAATTTCTTGGTAGTCCATCCATATTGGATTTTAATTTATTTCAAAATAATACATTTCCAGCACATATGGGACTAGAATAACTCTTTCCTGTTTTTTTTTTATTTTAGACTGGTCCAAATTGAAAGAGGTTCCAGATGACAATGAAAATTGAATTCATTTTGTAATGAAACCATCCCATGTGGTGGAAATATTGTGGAAAAAGGAGAAATTGCTTGTTACAAGCAATTTCTTCTTTTTCCATAATGTTTCCAAGTATAAAATCACAACATCTTAAAAACCTAGTTGAAGCCCAGATGATTGGTAAAACTCAAGTTATGTACAATCTGTGTTTACCCATGTTGTTTAAATGTATAAATAGCCTAGACAGATTTCAAACAATAGCAGTCAAAATAAACTGAATACAGGGCAAAACATATGTGCAGACCTCCTGTCTCATCTGTGTTGGTTGAGATATTTAAAAAATGTATTGATCAGGTTTCTGGAGATTTCTCTTTAACAAATGTTTACGGAGTAGATTTTGCCTAATAAATAATCTAGGGTTCTTCTCTATTACCTTTGGACAATTACTGTTTTCTAGACCTGCAGTATTCAGGAAGACAAACTTCAATGAATCCATTCCGACACAGTAACGCTTTTAAATGCCCTTCAATATAAAATCTTTGGTAAACATCTTGCAAAGTGTAGAAATTGCTTGTCATAAGCAATTACCTCATTATACACAATGTTTTCTACCCCAAAAGACAAAGATATTGAAAATGTCATCAACCTAACCCATTACCAGATGGCAATTTTTTTAGACTGTCTTAATTGAAAGGAGTTGCAGAGGAAAATTATAAGTTGAGGTTATTTTGGATTTTTTTACTTTTGGGGTAGAAAAATTATGGATAATGAAGAAACAAGCAATTTCTTCATTTTCAACAATGTAATAGTATTCTAAAGCTTTTTTTTTCCCTTGGGGGCGTTTAAAAGCGTCAGTGAGTGGGAATGGATTAAAATTGTTGTCTGCAACGACTTTGTTATTTACCCTTTTCTGATCAATCCCTGGTTTTTACGTCCCCTATGATTTTACAATTGAGAAAACATAGTAGAAAAAGAAGAAATTGCTTGTAACAAGCAATTTCTTTTTGTTCCACAATATTTACTACCCTATTCAATGGCTATTTTTCAAATTAAATTCACTTAAAATTTTCGTCAACAAAACCTTTGAAATTGGACAGGTCTAAAATTCGGCAAAATAGAAAAGGGTTAAGCCAGTTTGAAATTTTGTTGTCATCTTTTCTCAAAACAGTACATATTGCATAGGAATAATTCAATTCACTATATTTCCAGATGTAATTATAATAATGTCTTTATTTGCTACACATTTGGTTGCTCAATCTTCCATGTGGGCCTCGTATATATTTATACATAATGTATGAACATAATACTTTGAAAATGGGAACCAATAATCTCATGCCTACCTTCTGTCATCTTTTGTAGGTATACTGCCCTGTTCCGATATAAACATATCATGGGTTCTCTTCAGTGATCTAAACACAAGGGTGTGCACCGAGTGTTTCTGGACGTCCTAAAACGACAAACCCATTAACAGACAACACAATTCAAAACTAATCTGCATTGAAAGATGTTGCAGATGATAGTTCATAGCGTCCTAAAAATAAATTACCTAAATAGAAACGTTAAGTATGTAAAAACAGAAATAGCTTTAACATTTTTAAAGCTTTTTAACTTCAACAGGTCAAAATATGGGATCGTGTTAGCTGCAATATCGTAGCACTCTTTCTTATAATCGGTTTGCAAGGAACCTCACCTACAGATTATCAGAAAGAGAACTATGATATTGCAGCTAGATCATGTGGAATTGAAATGGATGAATTCATAGTTCCAAACTCAAAAAAAGAGGGAGATGTATTATTTTTCTTGAATGATCATACTCCTTTGACTTGAACACTTATGAAAAATGAACATTTAACCCAAACTAGACAAAGATTTTGAAATGCTGTAAACTGGAACAGATAGCAGATGACTGAATTCAAAGTGTGTGTTTATTAAGAATTTTGTAATTTTCATTATGCTGAATTGCGTCAGTTTCTGCTAAAATCTCTGAAACACAGTTGTTGTTATTCATTTCCCAACCACAGTAGAACCTCGTTAATTCGAACGTCACTGATTTGTAGGTATGTGTTCGTTCGTATACTTTACGCGGTCCCGTTCTTTTTCCTTCTTTATCTTTGTTAGAAAACTCCGTCTAATCTGAACTTCAGTGGTTTTTAGTTCGTAGGCCAATTCAAGTTCAGAAAGTATGATTATAGCAGAAACTCCTATGTTTAATTCGTAGGTGTGATAAACTAATTGTCTCCAATCACCACTTACCTTAATTTTCACACCTGCTGATCTATATGACAATTATGTGTTATCATTTACCTTTAGTTAAAAGGGGCTGTTTGGTTTGGAAGGTGGGAAATTTATCGATTAAGATTATCGCCGAAAATTTACTTTAAATTGACAAACCCCCATTAGTATCAGTGTTATTGGTCTCTTACAAAATCTAGCACTTTATTTTATTCTGCGGTTGCATTCTTCACAATCGTCGGTCCTTCATTTTATGATTCGATGATAGAATACTCAGAGTGATTTGACCCAATGTATTACAAAGGGAAATCCCCCAAATGGAGCCTACCATTTGATACAAACACTATGTTTAAAAAATGCAAAAAATTAACACAGAGATAAAAGCATAAATAATACAAGACGAGTAATCTTTAACTTATGTTCCTCAATTAATATCTGCAGGTCTTGTTTAGAAAAAATGACCAATTTAGAATCAATTCCAAAATAGGAGACAGAACAAGGCCATATAAGATTCTGTGTATCTCAAAAAGTTGACCTCTTGTCCTCAGTTTTGTTCGTACTACGCTTAATTCGTATAAATTTCCCCGGTCCCTTGCGCTACGAACTACCGAGGTTTTACTGTAGTATTATCTATAGAATAAAACTTGTTACATTTTAGTCAATGTGGGAGTGTTATCATGTTTTATGGGCTGTTTGGTTCCAATGGACTAATAATTCAGTTACACCAGGTGGGTGGGGGCAGTGTTATGGCATAATGACTCCACTTCTTCCACTGTTTCATTTCTTGAACCCAAACAACAGCGTTATAGAAGAGTTGCAGTGTACTACCCTAGAAAGTCATCCAAGAATTAAAAGTCAAGTGCACCAAATATTTGGCCTTGAGCTGTGACCTTGGCCTTGTACAGCTCCCGATAACGTAAAATTGTGCATGAATCATGTAAAATGGAAAATAAAAATGCACAAATTATCAAAGCCCTAACTTGAATTAAAAAATAATTGTGACAAAGGGGTTCAGTAAAACATGTTTTCAAAAAAGTGCAGACTTTCAAGATTTCTAACGGTCTTTTTTCAGATCAAATTCAATACTTTGTTCTACAGATTTTGGAATCAAGCAGTTACACTGTCCGGTTAATGCTGATTAATAAGTGAATAAATGGTTTAGTGAAAGTTACTTGATAAAATATCTTAAATATCCCTTATGAAAGATAACAACACAATGATTGGCAATTAACCACCCTCAATTAATAATCATGCATGAGTAATTGTGACAGGTAACAGATTCAGGGTGCCCATTCACGTACTGGAGTATGTAATAATAATTCACATACAATTACGTCAGTTCACTTACAAATATTTCACCAAGACGCACATGAACGTACAGAAAAATAAATGTGTGCATCTAAAATTATTAGCGTACAAAATGAGAAACACTACATGTATATTTTTCCTTGAACAGGAATGCAAGCAAAGTAGACCAAAATCAGAAGCAAGTGATTCCCCTTTCATTCGACGGGAATCATTGCTTCTTTCTGGCCTGTTTTCCTATACACAGAGAGTAGGGGAACCAACAGTTTGAAAGGTTTGTACAATGCGGATCCTAATGGTTTCACCGGTTTGTTTTGAAATAAGTCCAAGGTTGCGCTATTTTTTAAACAAAACGCAAGATATTTACCTGTTTTCGGCCAGAAACTGACAATAATTCGTACTACAGAATTTGATATGAGTTTCCCTCATGAGTTCCGTTGTACATGTAAGTTGGGCTTGACAAAATGGAGCCGTTTATTTACCGTTGTAGTTTTAAGCTACGTAAATTGCTGTCTGCAAAATGTCACAACAAAACCTACTCTCTTTCTCCAAAAATGGTGACTTTTGGACAGTAATAAGGCCAGTTGATATTTTCTGTACCAGAATTGTTTCAATACCAGAGTTTGAGCTAACAATGAGCTGACATGTCTGGTATGGTCTGCTCCAAAATGCCTTCCCCACCCCTGTAATTATCCTTTTAGAGTTGTTCAGCCATAGCTCTCATATCCCATTCAGCCCTTCCAAAATTCAATAATTAAGAAAGAGCGAATTGTCAAAAATCAGCTTTGCTATCCTTTGCTCTAAATTTATCTGAAATTGGCAGATGACATGTGGCACTTATTGACTGATTTATTAACAAAGTAGATATAACTATAACATTGTCATTTGGAAAAGGGTACAGATTCGTATGGTGTACCCTTTAACTCTGAAAATGAAGGGCACACTGTACCCTCAGATTTTTCTTTGTACCCCAATTTCAAAAACTAAGGGGTACATGTACCCCCAAAATGAAAATCCAGAGGGCATACTGAGATGTGTAGGAATGTGTGAGAATCAGTAAGGTCAGCCATGTGTAACTAGTTTGTCTTGATTGACATGGATTTGCAATGGATATTGATGCTTTTTTATCTCCCTAACAAATCAGCGTATTTGTGAATGATTAAGTTGCGATTCGGTAATCCTTTCATTGGACTTAACATCCCTTTGCCTCATGTTGAAAACTGTTGCAAGTAAAATCGCCACTTTTCCGAATTTGGAGCCAGAACTCTTATTTCGTCGCCTTTTTTAAACATAGCCTGTAGTCTCCCATATTCGATCACCTTAAGCTATAAATTTGCTCAAGCGCACTTACAAAATGATAATAAGACTTCATGAACTAAACTGAAATTAACATAAATTCAATTAGAATATTGCAGTACAAATGAAAAATAGATTTGTAAAAAAATTGTGACAAAAAATATTTTTTTTTTGTATCCATACACTGATCATCGAGATCCAAATTCAGTCTCCCATAATCGAGCACCTTATCAATATACATCCAAGGATCAATGTCCCACTTGCAGCATTGGTGAAACAAACTTGAAAATGAATTTTGAGTTATTTGCCATCTTTCTACCCAAATTTCAAAAAGCATCTACATGAAAAACAGCATTTTGAAGAAGAAAAAAACATGAACCCCAAAATATTTGTAAGGAATGACAAAAAATAGTATAAACCAGGTAATGCAAGAGATTTAAGAAATAATTTGTATTTCTCAGGTAATTTTTTTACATTGTCATTGATAAATGTTGATTTCTTACAATTTGCACATTGTTTGTAATACACAAGTTAACTGCAAGTGTGCAGAAATGAAACTGATCGAATATGGGAGACTGCTCGAATACGGGAAACTCAAGTATATGTATGCATGTCAATTCAGATTTTGCAATAAAGTGCATTACATCCAATAAACTCCTAAAATCATAGGAAAAAAAAGTAAGCGTCAATCAGGACGAGTTAAGAAGCTGTTTGTTTAGCCTCGAAGGAGACATGGCATACCTTGAAACGATTTCGGACGAAATAAACTCGACCTAAATAACCGCGAAATCTTGTGATACAACTTCCGAAAACTCGTTTTCCTTCTGAATATTCAATCAATTCTGACAAAAAGAAATGGAAAAAATTATTCTTACCTCTGTCATATTTGATGATGCTACAATTTTCTATTTGATACGGGAATAAAGTATCAAAAATATTTCGGTTCCAAACGAAATTAGACACCTGTCGCCATTTGCAATCGTACTTACACGAACAAAAATATTATTGGGCTTTCGCATATTATTGCAACCATTAAAGCACACACACACAAATAAGTAACAAAAATGGATAGAAAATTCATAGGCCTAGCTGGGTCTTACTTTTATTTAAAAGTAACATCTTTTATTTCGAAAGTGCATTCGTTAGAATATTCCATCAACAGCGAAGATAATTGGGTACGAAAAAAAGGGACTCGTCTGATGAGAAAATAACTTAAAACTGCCGCAACGACAATAGTTTTCGGGGCGCGACTTTTTGATTTTTGACTCACATATGATTAAACGAATACACCAGAGTAGTAATTGTGCAGTTTTGGTTAAAAATAGCCCCCTTAGACATTTTCTACTCTCACAAAAATTAAAAATTGAGAATCCGCATTCTTTTTGCTGCTCTTTTCATGGGTAGGTTAGGGGTTAGTTGTTCCCACCCCCTCCCCGAGATTTTGGGCAGAATTGTAAAATGACACATCAGTTACTTTGCAGTGATTTGCATAAGAAAATCCAAAAATCCCTAGGTTTGGCCCTTCCAAATTAGCCACAACAATCTTTAAATCTCTTCCTACAGGTCTGTTCTTTCTATGCCTGCATCTATCTGTTAGTCCACAGCTCTGATTTGATAGTTCACTCGGTAACAGACTGCAACATTTTATACTGTTTTAATTTCAAAAAAGTTGCAGAGAATAAGTTTCTGAAACTTTGAATTCTAAAAATCTTTTGGGTGAAAATATTGTGGACAATGAATTTTCTCCAATTTTTTCTATGTATTTTTTTTTAGTTGAAAGTGCATTAAAAAGTGGAATTGTGTGAGAATGGGTTAAAATATTACACTTTGAAAATGAAATCATTCCCTCTTACAGGAACTCTGGTTATATTTTATTGCATGTAGTTCTGCTTATAGATTTTTTTTTTGGGGAATGGAAACTTCGTTTGTCCAACAACTTGATGATCAACTTAAATATTTTGAAGCTGTTCTGAAGTATCTTGACAAAAGTGGGAATCTTGACCTTATTCAAGCCCAGGCAGCTAAATTCAAAGAGGAAAAGGTAGGAAAAAAACAAAAAAACACCCCAAATAATCTTTGTCCTCATTTATTGAATAAACCATTTCCACACAATCCCACCTTTGAATTCCCCTCAAGAAAAAGGTTTAGGAAAAAAGTATGGAAAATGTAGAAATTGCTTTTTAGAAGCATTTGGGACATTTTTCACATAATTCAATACTCAGAAAGACACATATATTTGAAATATCATCGTAGCCCTTTCCTGTTTTCAAAATTTTAGACTTGTCCAAATTCAAAGGTTTTGCAGGTGAAAAATCAAAGTGGATTTAATCCGAAAAATAACCATTCATTGACATAGAAAATATTGTGGAAATACAAGAAATTGCTTGATACAAGCATTTTCCCCGTTTTCTACAATGTTTTTCCAATTATAAAATCACATGGACGTTAAAACCAGGGATTTAAAGGAAGGGTTAAAATTGTCATCTACATCTTCTTTGATTTTGGACAAGTCTAAATATTTGTCTCCTGATAATGGAATAATCAATGACAGTATTCTTACATGATGAAGCGATAAATAGAAATTAGATAACCTATTTTTTCACAGTGACTGTTTGAATACATCTTAAGCCTTGTCATGCTGAACCTGGAATATTCCTGTTTTTGCAGGAGGTGTAGACATAGATCAGCCTGTACATTATCTGCAGGCAGATCTTAGTCTACTTCACCTTTTTGTTCCTTTCACAGCAGATTTGTTTACAAGAATAATTCTGAAATGAAATTGTTACAACAGTGCTTTCAGCTCTTTGATTCTATTGCAAATGAGGAAATGATTTTATTCAGCATGACACAGGACTGGTGAAGATTTATTCATCTTAAGTTTGTCTCCTTGAGAATATGCTAGTACTAGAAACAAATATGTTGGGCAATGCAAGCCTTGCAAGGCAAACGTTTGAGAGCTGTTCAAAAATCAAGTCTGTGACCTTGAAGTCTTGATTGCAAAGCTGACATATTACTTTACGGATACCATACATCTATGTTCAGATTAATTTTAGTTTATGCGATGATCAAATGCAAATATTCTGTAATCAGATGATAAAAATGTTTAAGTTACATTTTGATCTTTTTCAAGGTTCTCAAAAATGGGAGTTGTGTTGAAATTTTTGTTATTTTTGAAATCGGGTATTGCTGAAACATAGTGTTCTTATCTGTAACATTTGGTTCAACATTAATGTATTCAATGTCATTGTAATTTGTTAAGGAAATACAGGCTTTTATTGGGATACAAAATTCAACAAAAATTAAAAAAATCTTAGCCTATTAAAACATTGTGGACATCAAAGAAATTACTTGTTTCATGCAATTGTTTTCAAAAGATTTTTAATGATGGTAGAAAAAGCAGAGTTGTGTGGAAATAGGTTAAAAGTGCAGGTAGCTCAAAGCTTCATAACATAACAGCTTTATAGTTAGGAAAATTAAGCAATTGAATGTTGAATGCAAGACTACTAAATGAATATACAAAACATACACATTCAATCCATTCCCACACAATGATGCTTTTTGATGCCCCTCAAGAATAACAATTGTAAAAGCATTGTGAAAAATGAAGAAATTGCTCATTACACAATGTTTTCTACCCAGAAAGATGAAAAAATCTAAAATTTCATAAATTTTAACTGGTTGTCAGCAATGTCTTTCGATTTTGACCATTTTAAAATTTTGTCATCTGGCAATGGGTTAAGTAGTCTTGTACAATGTACAAGCACTTAGTAGTCTTACAATCAACCCTTCAAATGAGACAGTATTTGAGAATACAATTTTAGACTGGTTAAATGTAAAAGGAATGACAGATATCAAGTTGAAGTACATTATGATTGAATTGAAAAGTGCCACCAAGAGCAGAAAACATTGTATGAAAAGGAGAAATAGCTTGCTATAAGTAGTTTCTCCTTTTCAAACAGTGTTTTTCGTATATTTTCCAAATACCTCAAAAATCTCTATATTTTCACTAGTAGAATGCTTCTTTGTCTGGTAATTCAGGAGAAGTTTGTTGTCAATCATTTCCTGCAGAATCTCTGGTTATCATAACCACAGAAATAACCCATATCACATGATAAATCATTATGGAACAAGACAAAATTACATGTCACTATAATTTTTTCTCCATAATGTTTTTTTCCTTATTAGAATAAGATGGTTTAATTGTATTTTGTTATCACATTCAACCATTATAGAATTTAATTGTCTTGTAAATGAAAAATGAACCCATTCCCAAACAGTGATGTTATTTGACGCCACCTCAAGAAAACCAATTAGGAATTGAGAAAACAACTGGGAAAACATTGTGTAGAATGAAGAAATTGCTTGAACTAAGCAATTTCTTCATTTCACACAATGTTTTCAACCCTGAAAGTTGAAAAAATTCTGAAATTCTATAATCTTTTAACTGTTGTCTGCAACTCCTTTTCAAGTTGGACTAGTCTGAAATTTTGCCATCAGGTAACGGGTTAATACAATAATTGAAAAGAAGATATGTTTACCTATAATTTCAGCAAGAGCTTGTGTATACTTTCAAGCTTCTAATTGATCCAGTAGACATCATAGAAGAAAATGGTTAGTATCTTATACATGTATACGGTATCTAATGATATATCAATAGGATCAGGGGCATATTGTTTTATCAATGCTCGTCTGTTCGTCTGCCCAAAATTAACCAATGAATTTAATATTTACTTCAAACTTTAGGAGTGTTTAACCAATTCACACACAATCTTGCCTTTGTACACTCCTCAAGAATTTAGTCCAGGAAAACAATGTACAAAATGTAGAAATTCATTGTTGCAAGCAATTTTTAGCTCTACTGGCTGAAGGCCAATAGAGCTATTGTGATGGCTTTTTCCTGTCCAGGGTTTGTGCATCTGTCTGTCCATTAAACTTTTCCTTGTTAACACTCTAAAGTCCACAGTTTTCATTGGATTCCCTTCAAATTTTCACAGAATGATTGTACCATCATAAGGATCGTTCCTTTCGAAATTAGGTTAGATCTGTTAGGAAACACAGGAAAAGGGCCTTATGATAATTTAATTAAAAATCCTTGTTAACACTCTAGAAACACGGGAAAAGGGGCCTAATTAAGATTTGATTAAAAAATCCTCGTTAACACTCTATAGAGTCCACAGTTTTCATTAGATTCCTTTCAAACTTTCACAGAATGATTGTTCCATCATAAAGATCTTTCCTTTCCAAATTTGGTATGATCCATTTAGAAACACACTCAAAAGGGGCCTTATGAAAATTTGATTAAAAAATCCAAAAAAATCCTTGTTAACACTCTAGAGTCCACAGTTTTCATCAGATTCTCTTCAAACTTTCTCAGAATGACTGTGCCATCATAAGGATCGTTCCCTTTGAAATTGGGTAAGATCTGTCAAGAAACACGGGAAAAAAGCCTTATGATAATTTAATTAGAAAATCCTCGTTAACACTCTAGAGTCCACAGTTTTCATAAGATTCCATTCAAACTTTCACAGAATGATTGTACCATCAAAAGAATCTTTCCTTTCGAAATTGGGTCAGATGGATCAAGAAACACAGGAAAAGGGGCCTAATTTAAAATTCCTTAAAAAATCCTCCTTAACACTCTAGAGTCCACAGTTTTCATTGGATTCTCTTCAAACTTTCACAGAATGATTGTACCATCATAAGGATCTTTTCTTTCCAAATTAGGTAAGATCCATTAAGTATTACAGGAAAAGGGGCCTTATAAAAAATTTAATGAATAATCCTTAAAAAATCCTCGTTAATACTCTAGACTCCACAGTTTTCATCTGATTCTCTTCAAACTTTCCAGAATGATTGTGCCATCATAAGGATTGTTCCTTTCAAAATTGGGTAAGATCTGTCAAGAAACACGGGAAAAGGGCCTTATGATTATTTAATTAAAAAATCCTCGTTAACACTCAAGAGTCCACAGTTTTCATTAGATTCCATTCAAACTTTCACAGAATGATTGTACTATCATTAGGATCGTTCCCTTCAAAATTGGGTCAGATCTGTCAAGAAACATGGGAAAAGGGGCCTAATTAAAATTTAATTAAAATTCCTCGTTAACTCTCTAGAGTCCACAATCTCTTCAAAGATGCATGGAATAATTGTGGTATTAGAAACACAGGAAAAGGGGCCTTACAGATTATCTTTCAAAATCTTCTTGTGTATGTGATAAAGATCACAATCATTGTCAAATTGTCTTTTAAATTTCACAGGACGATTGTAGGGTTGTAAGGATAGTTCCTTTTGAAATGAAATTGATCCATCATAAAATACAGGAAAAGGGGCCTTATGGATTTTCATTCAAAACAATCCTGTTTTATGTGATAAAGTCCACAACTATTGTCAGATTCTGATGAAAATTTCACAGGATGATTGTAGGGTCATAAGGTAACTTCCTTTTAGAAATGGAGTGGATCCATCATGAAACACAGGAAAAGGGGCCTTGAGGATTGTGCTGATAAAGTCCTGTTTTTTTTTTCTTTATGCATTCTTCTTTGATTAATTCACTTCCTTAAATATCAGATTTCTTTAACGGAAAACTTGATAACCAGTAGAGCGTCTCAGGCCCTCATGGGCCTCTTGTTACATTTCTACCAAGAATGACAGAAATACTTGAAATTCTGACAACATGAAATTGTCATCTGTAATATCTTTGAATTTGGAACAAGGTAAATTTTTTGTCTTCTGGTAATAGGTTAAGGTACTTGTTTTTCTTTAGGGGCGTCAAAAAGCGTAATCGTAGGAATTGGCTAAATGTGTTTGCAGACAATATAGTGGAAGGTCAAGAGATTTTATTGTGTAACCCATTATTAACAGATAGGTCTAGTTCGAAAGAGGCTACAGATGACATTATCAACTTAAGCATTTTCTGTAAAATTATATTTTTTGCACCTTTCTTGCATAAACTGTATTTAGAATTATTTCACCAGAGTGAAAAAGGCAATTTAGTAAGTTTAGTGTGGTGATGGGTTTATCAAAAGGCGTAACCGGGCAAAAGCCCCTCCGGACAAAATTCCCTTTCACTCTTTTTGCCAAGGAGGACATAATCCCTTCCTAAATTTTATAGGGCGGACATTAGCCCCTTTGTCAATCTGGCAGGGCGGACGAAATCCCCTTCCAAATATTAACAGGATGGACATTATCCCCTCTGTCAAATTGTTCATATTCTTTATAAAGATGAACTATAATTTACTCTTTGTTAATAATTACCTGTGCCTAACTGTTAAACGAGAGCTCAGAAAGTTAAATTCATA
This sequence comes from Fragum fragum, assembly GCA_946902895.1. Classification (NCBI taxonomy): domain Eukaryota; kingdom Metazoa; phylum Mollusca; class Bivalvia; order Cardiida; family Cardiidae; genus Fragum; species Fragum fragum. Next base: position 1,305,989 of record OX336369.1, on the reverse strand, counting down.
ATACTGGCTATTAAATTTCTTTCACCATTTACCGAGCACGCAACTGTCAATTGGCACAGCCTAAAATTCAAAAGAACAATACCTGCAGCATATTAATTAAAGATGTGGTTTCTTGATTTTGTACCACCTGATACACTTAATTATTTGCATGTGTAAATAGTCTTTAATAACCTAACATTAATTGATTTGCCACCCTTTGAATTTGGATAAGTCTAAAATTTTGATAAATAGGAAAAGGTTAAGAGATAGTGGTCGCTTCTAATAAAGAAACTATAAAATTTCAATTGCAATGTACAGTATCATTGTTAGCTTTGTAAGCCCAGGGCTCAAACTCGTGGTCAGCTGGTATAGCACTTGACTTCAAACCTCAAAATCACTGGCTCGAGTCCAGGGCTGATTAAACTAATTGTCCTCTGGATGAGATGTTTAACCAATGCCCCTTGTGACTATACTTTCCATCGAGCACGTTAAAGAACCAGGTGGAGCTCTCAACAGTTTCGTCTTGTATCCTTGCACTATCTCCCAAAAAACTAACTGTCTTCTGATGGCGTCAGTAAGTAAACGGCAATAGACACATAGTATGATTTTAGTTCAGAAACCTGTTTTTGTCTATTTGTGTTGTTCCCATTCGTATTCCTCTACATTTCTGCATATTTCAGTACAACATATACCATATATAATTTGTATTCTAGTAAATTTTGTCGTAAAAAGAAGGTCAGATTTTCCTCTATACCACCACTTTTGCTTAAAATGAAACTCTTGTCAACTTCAACTTCTTACTACTCGAAGCTGCCTAGTAAAAGGTTGTTCACTTTGACCATCCAAGATATAAATCTGACTTACAAGCTAGAAAATGCCATTTTATGTGAACTGCGTTATTACATTTTTGATATTATTTAATTTTCTTTTACATGTCGTATGTAAGAGACCAAAACATTTTACCTACAGTTTGTTTGAGTTGTATGTACAAGTATGAATATGTACCTGTGTGCATTGGTCATCCGTAGAATCCTTGCGAATCGTTTTTAGCTCACCTGAGCCCAAAGTGCAAGGTAGGCTACTGTGATCAGTCATTGTCCATTGTCAGTCTGTCCGTCCAACCACATTTTTCTTTAAAAATCTTTTCCTCCAAAATCAGTAGGCCAATCAAGCTGATTTTTTTGCAGGGATGTTCCTTGGGTGAAGTTCAAAAAAAGTTGTTAAAAGAATTTCATTCTGTGAAAAACTCTGTTTGCCACGGCATTTGAAAATGGAAAATTTTAGTAAATCTTTAAAAATCTCCTCCTCCAAATCCAGAAGGCCAATCAAATTGAAACTTTGCAGGGATGTTCCTTGGGTGAAGCCTTACAATTGTTGTTAAAAGAACTCTATTCCATGAAAGACTCTAGTTGCTGCGGCATTTGAAAATGGGAAATTTTAGTAAATCTTTGAAACTTTTTTTTCTCAGAAACTACAAGGCCAAAGGCATTAATATTTCATACCGGTATGTAGCTTATCAAATTGTTCTCAACCAAGATTTCAAAAAATATACCTTTGGGTACCGGGGTCAAAAATGGCCAAGCCCCTGAGGTCTGAAGTTTGGAAAAATGCTTAATTAGAGCAAGTTCAAAAGATTTCTTCTCATAAATTATAAGAACTAGGACATTCATATTTGATATGTAGCATTACTAGATGGTTTTGTACTATTTCACTTAAAATTTTGCCCCAAGGGTCAAAAACAGACCTGCAATAGGGGGTCCAAAATAGGGGAAAATGTAAAATTATAACGGAAAATATGCCCTTAGGATAAAAAAATTATCTGTTCTAGGGGTTGAAAATTGCATAATCACTTAATTTGAGAAAAATCTTCTTCTTAGATATAGGGCCTAGAGCATGTATATCAAAAACATAGGATAACATTATTAATATCTACCATGTTTCATGATTAAACCCCTTTAAATTGCCTTTCCCAAGGCATCCAAACTTATGAAAAGCTTGTTCAAATATCTTCCTCTCCCAATGCGTAAATTGAACTGCAAACATAAATGGTTTATAGTACATCCAGATTGTTCTCTTCAAAGGTTGCTAAAATCATACACATTTGGTCAAAATGGCCTAGCCCCAGAGGCCCAAAGCTTGGTAAAATGCTCAATTAGAGCAATATCAGTCTTCTTCCCTTAATACTTGTCCACATTAAGAAAAGTTGCAGACTGTTGTTAAAATTGATTGAAATTATAATACAAGAGGCCCATAGGGCCTTATTGGTCACCTGAGTCCAAAGAGCACAAAAAAAGGTCCATCAGGTTATGCTACATACTAAATATCAAAGCTCTAAGCCTTTTAGTTTGGGAGAAGAAGATCTTTAAAGGTTTTCGCTAAACAAGCCTAAGTTAAACTTGGGACATCTTGGAACGGGCTAATTCTGACCCTAGGGCCATAATTCAAACAATGTTGATAGAGATCCACCAGATGATGCTACATACCAAATATCAAAGCTCTAAGCCTAACTGTTTTCACTATATAAGCCTATGTTAAATTTGTGACATCTGGGAATGGCTAATTTTAATCCTGAGGCAATAATTCATACAATCTTGATAGAGGTCCACAAGAGGATGCTGTATACCAAATATCAAAGTTCTAGGCCCTCATGTTTGGGAGAAGATTTTTACAAATTTCACTATATAAGCCTATGTTAAATTGTGACATCTGGGAATGGGCTATTTTTAAACCTCAGGCAATAATTTTTGCAATCTTCATAGAGGTCCACCAGATGATGCTGTATACCAAATATCAAAGCTCTAGGCCCTCCTGTTTGGGAGAAAAAGATTTTTAAAAAAGTCACTATATAAGCCTTTTGTATAACTTGTGACGTCTGGGAATGGGCTAATTCTGCCTCTTGGGCCATAATTTATACAATCTTGATAGAAATTCACCAGATGATGTTACATACCAAATATAAAAGCTCTAGGCCCTCTATTTCGGGAGAAGAAGAATTTTGAAATTTTCACTATATAAGCCTATGTTCAACTTGGGACGTCTGGGAACGGGTTAATTTTGACCCTTGGGTTATGATTGATACAATATTGATAGAGGTTCACTAGATGATGCCACATACCAAATATCAAAGCTGTAGGTCTTTTGGTTTGGTAGAAAAAGATTTTCAAAGTTGTGAGTATGTAATCTTTTGTAACCCACCCACCTTTGCACCCCCCCCCCCTCCCTCCTAGCATGGCCATTTCTGGACAGATTTTTTTTTCTTGTACAAACTTGATAGTCCTTGCCCTAAAGACTCTAAATACCAAATATGATTCTAATCTGACGCCGGTTCATGATGAGAAGATTTTTAAAGATGTACCCTTTTTGGCCCCTTATTGAGCCCCAAGGGGAAATAACTCCATGATGTGTACAAATCTGAAGCGCCTTCCCATAGGGATGCTTCCTGCCAAGTTTGGTTGAAATCCATCCAGGGGTTCTTAAGAAGAAGTCGAAAATGTAAAAAGTTAATGCTCTACACAATGACGCACGACGATGGACAAAACACCATCGCAATAGGTCACCATGACCTAACAAGGAGTTTTTAGTATAGAAAACATTGTGCAAAATGATAAATTTCTTGTAACTTCTAAGTTCTCCCTTTCTCACGTTTTTTTTCAACTTATTTTCTTTGAGGACATCACAATGTGGGATAGTTTGGTAATGGATTAAACTATAAAGTCATAGGCATACATATTTATTGTATAGCATTAGTCGATAGTTTTGTACTATGGCCAAATCTTTTATTTGTCTTATCGATTTTGCTCAAGCTGTGTCTTTTTTATACAAAAAGTACTTGCCACCGTCATAGCCCAGTCGGTAGCGCGCCAGACTCCTAATCTTCAATCATAGATATTATGGGTTCGATTCCCAGCGGCGGCAAATATTCTTTCCGACAATTGTCTCTCACCAATGGGTTGATAATCATAAACCTAAATGGGATAGCAGCTGGAGGCTAGGAAAGGATGTAGTGGTAGTACTGGTGTGAGAAATACCAGGAATCCATTGTTAGGTGCTCCAGCTGCCGCGATATGACTGAAATACTGTTAAAAGCGGCCTTAAACCCAATTAATCAATCAACAAAAAGTACTGTAATTTACAGATGCCTCAGGTAATCGATTTAGGACCATCATGGTCCTCTTGTTTATTTTTTTCTTTTTTGTTCTTTTTCTATGTGTTTTGAAGTAGAACATTTTGTAGTTTCATTACCCACTTTTTAAAAGGAAAGAGTTAACTTGACAGCCAAATGTCAACATGGTGATCGTCTGGCTAGGTAGACTTTTTTATGTTTTGAGGCATGTGAAATCTGACAGGAATTTTCAATACCTGAAATCTAGGAACAACATAAATGATTATAAGTAATAAAAAACAAATTATGCAATATAAAAGTTTAACTATTTTTAATAGAAGCCTGGAAAATAAATGAAGGGTAGGGTTAAAAAATAAGGAACATAAAAACAAATCTTGACAGGATTTGAACCAATGTCCTTGTGTACAGTAAGCCAAGCTGAAATATATTTGATTGCGATAATGCTAAGCTAAATTTGTAAAACATTGAGAGAGCTCTTTTGTCATGTGACTCCTTTTTTAGCTCACCTGAGCACAAAGTGCGAGGTGAGCTATTGTGATCGGTCGTTGTCCGTCGTCTGTCTGTCCATCCATCTGTTCGTCCGTCCACTATTTCTTTAAAATCTTCTCCTCCTAAACCAGTAGGCCAATCAATCTGAAACTTTGCAGGGATGTTCCTTGGGTGAAGTTCTACAAAAGTTGTTAAAGAATTTAATTTTGTCAAAAAGCCTGGTTGCAGCGGCATTTGAAAATGGGAATCTTTAGTAATTCTTTAAATATCTTTAAAAATCTTCTCCTCCTAAACAAGTTGGCCAATCAAGCTGAAACTTTGCAGGAATGTTTCTTTGGTGAAGCTCTTTGAAACTTGTTAAAAGAATTTCATTCTGTTAAAACTCTTGTAACTGCGACATATGAAAATGGGAAATTTTAGTAAATCTTTGTTGTTATTTTTTTTCCATAGACTACAAAGCCAAACGTCTTTATATTTTGTATAGAGCTTAATCAAATGGTTCTCTACCAAGTTTTCAAATATTTGATCTCTAGGGTCAAAAATGGCCCCACCCCTGAGATCCGAAAGTTTGGAAAAATGCTTAATTAGAGCAATTTCAAAAAACTTCTCCTCTTAAACTATAAGGTCTAGGATATTCATATTTGGTATGTAGCATGACTAGATGGTTTTGTACTATAACACTATAAGTTATCCTTTTAGGGTGAAAAACTGCCCTGCACTAGGGGTCCAAAAATTGGGAAAAACGCGAAATTTGAGTATGTAAAGAAAAAAAATTCTTCATTTTAAGGTGGAGGGTATTTATATTTTGAGTGTAGCATAGCCTGGCTGTTATCTATCAATTTTGATTAAATTATGCCTGTAGGTTAAAAAACACCCCTTCCCTGGGTGTCCAAAGTTCGTAAGAATACTCAATTAGACTATGTTCAACAGTCTTCTCCTCCCAATCTACAAAATCTAAGGCATTCATATTTGGTATATAGCATAACCCGATGGTTCTCTACTATGTTAGCTAAAATCTTATCCCTGGGATAAAACATGGCACTGCCCCAGAGGTCCAAAATTTTGCAAAACTCCCTATAAGAGCAACTTCAAAAGACTTCTCCTTCTGAAATATTAGGTGAAGGGCATTCATATTTGGTATGTAGCATGACTATATAATTTTGTACTATGTTACAGGGAAATATGCTCTTAGAATAAAAAACGTCTATGCTCCTAGGGTTGAAAATTGAGTAAATCGCATTGAAAGAATTCTTCTTAACAGAAATTGCTTGTAACTCCCTTTCTCACAATGCTTTTAAAACCTATTTTCCCCAAGGGTGACAAATTCTGGGATAGTTTGGTAATGGATTAAACTATAAAGCCAAAGGCATTCAATTTTATTGTAAAGCATTACTGGATTGTTTTGTACAAAGCCCAAAATCTTATATTTGTTTTAGTTATTTTGCTCAAGTTAAGTCTTTTTATACAAAAAAGTACTGTAATTTGCAGATGCCTCAGGTGAGCGATTTAGGACCATCATGGTCCTCTTGTTTTTAAAATACTCTACACTTGTAAACATATCCCATGCATCTACACTACCTTTCGATATGGATCAATTGATAAGGACAAGATGGAATATGCCTTAATAATCTTTCACCAAACAATGGTATTTTCAACTTAGGACTGGAAAATAATTATGTTTACAGTAGCCTCTATTATGAAGAATTTTTCTCTACTTGCTTCTATACACCACTTGATTCCTGTTTGATATGATTAGACGAATGGGTTGGTAACATGACCTGTTGACATGTTCAACTCAAGTGGAAAAGTTTGATTGGTTCCCGGTAGCCTATTTAAATCATGGTACCATCCCAGTTTCTTTTACTCATTTTGATATTTCGTAATTGTAAAATGCAATGATATTTTGCTGTTTACCCTTCAGCATTGACTTTTCAACCCTTTATCCAACAAACTGACGATGAAACTTGACTAAATCTTCAAAAATTTCAGATAGTAGGGATAATCATCAAAACAGTTTGTTTACAAATTTGTCTTTATTGTATGTGTCCGTTTGGGCTAAAGACAGTTTGGGGGAATTGGGACAAACTCAACTTCACATTTCTGGTTATACAAAATGGTCTTTGACCAATTAAAAAGACATTTCAACTATACCTTATTTCTTTTTAGCTTACATTGGGAATTTGCTGTTGTGTCAGCCTGTTCAAGCCTCAAGAATATTTCAAGAGGTAAGCATCAAAATCAACAAATCACTGTTGTGAATAAAATAACTGATAGACCATTCATCTCTGAAGTACATTATTTATCTCTAAGGCTTATGTAAAACTGGTTGATGAGTTAATTGCTAGTTGCTTTATTTTCTTTTGAATTCCTATAATGAAGAAATATAAAAACATCTACAAATTTTGTGTTGCAATTAACAGGAAACCAATGAACCACTCTGTGTAAATCAGATAAGCTTAATATCAAAATTGGATCAGATTTTTAACAAGCAATTTCTTTATTTACAACAATGTTTTCAACTGCTTTTGAAGGGCATAAAAAGGGAACAGGTTAAGTGATTGGGTTTCAAACTTTAAATAAGTTTTATGAATTTTCGATGACAATTTTCAGTTGAAATTTCAGTCATGTCCATTATTCTGCAGAAGAAAATTTTAGAGAAGTTGTTTAACTCAGGAGGAACTCAATCAGTGTAAAATTACAGAAATAAAGTCCTCACTAGTATGAACTTTGTAAGAAAAGAAAAGTTTTTCCCAGGAATCTTGTACAATTTCTTTTCAATGACTGTAAAGAGAGGTTTTTCAGTTTTGACCAATGTTAACCCTTGTCATGCTGAACCCGGAATATTCCGGTTTTGGCAGGAGGTGTAGACTAAGATCAGACTGCACTTATGTGCAGGCTGATCTTAGTCTACACCTCCTGCTTGTACTTTTCCTGTCAGAGTAGTTTATGAAGTTGATTTCTAAAAGAAATATTGATTTTTTAACAAAAAGTTCTATCGGTGCTTTCAGCCCTTTGATTTGACAGCATTTCAGTAAGGTTATTAATACAGCATGACAAGGGTAAATTTTTATGCCCCGCATCGATAAGATCGGGGGCATATTGTTTTACCGTGTCCGTCTGTCTGTCCGTCTGACTGTCTGTCTGTCTGCTAAACTTAATCTGCCAACTAAAACATTTACCTATATTTCAAACCTGATTAAGTTACAATGCTAATATTTGGTATGTAGATAGGTCTCAACAAGGCGCAACTGGGGAAGGTCATTTCATCAAGGTTAAGGTCAAAATTTTAGCCCTTTTCCCTAAAACAAAGAAAAAAACAAAAAAAAATCACCCGTTTCTTAAGAATTCCTATTTCGGGGGCATAGTGCTTCACAAACACATCTTGTTTTGTCTGGTAATGATTAAAGGAGAAAATTTCTAGGTATTTTATTACTAATATGTCATTATTTTGTTTAATTTATCAGCTGATATACAAGATTATTCTTGTATTACAACTTCTGCCTAAGGAGACTTCCCTGTCACAGGTTGCAGTTATAATCAGATTCTCATCTCTACCAAATCTGGCTCATATGTAAGTACAGTTGAATACCTTTACCACGAACGTCCCTTAGCCGAAGTTCTCTCTACGTCGTAGTTATTCTAAAGTCCCGATCTTATTACTCTTCACTACTATGTATTTGACCCTCCATACGTCGTTCTCTTTATCTCGTAAACTACCCCTAGGTCGAATCAATTATAAAGTCCCATCACTATTGTTTGCACATATTCACACCTCTTTAAGACGAACCTTAATCATAGAGGTCGATATTTGCAATCAACTAAGTTTTTCACACATGTCACGTGTCAACGCGGTTAAGAGATAGGTGACTTACAGTATTGGATATCTATTGCTAACATGATTTTGTTTGATTGTTAGTCTACGATCTAATAATTTGAAAGATTGAGTGAAGTGGAGACAATGTCACAGAGGAATTTTATAATGAATAAAGAGACAGGACTTGTTTGGCGCCGGACCTGGTCTTCCAAGGGGATGGCCAGCAACTTCTATCGGGACGTGCTAAAGGAAGGACCCAGTAACCAATCCAGGTGGATACTTGAGTATTTCGACAGGAAAGAGAAAATAGCCAAACTACGCAAATGAATCGGAACAAAAAGCAATAATAGAAGAAGAAGAAAAACAAACAAACAAAACAACAACACAAAAAGCGAAGGCTAAACAAAACTTTAGCTACAAGTGACAATGATAAGAATACTAATAAAAGAAATTACAATAAATACAACGTTGTTTCATCTATCGTTCGATTAGATAATCATACTAGTACAAATCTTTTGTTGCCTAATTTAACTACGATATTTCGCCACCATTTTTGTCGTACATGGAAAATCTTCGACTATTTACACGTCGAACCATCTCTGCGTCGAAGATTTCTCGTAAGTCCCCTGAACTTCAAGGTATAGGTATTCAACTGCATGTCAATCATAATAATGGTTTCTTGCTGTAATGTCTTCCCTTATCTCAAATGACTGATTATGTTGGAATAAAATTCTTGTCCCCTTTAAAAACAGCAGAATACTTTGAACCATAACAAGAATAGAGTAGACTATGAGGAGATACTAATGACTTGCCACTGTCAATAAAACAGAGTTGATCACCAAGGCATTCATTCATAATGAAAGTCTTTATTTATGGAGGCTACACATTTGGTTTTCCAATCTTCTATGCTGGCCTGATCATTAAACATTAAATTACAAAACATTACAATGAACATGAACAATAGAATTTATACAAGAAAGCAAACAAAAGAACAAACATATGTAAACTTCATCTTTTTCATCTTCAACTTAATGCATTACCATTAGAGATGTATTATGCATAGAGCATTTATCACGGAACAGATAAATAGAAAACACTGAATGAAAAGGAATTTGTTTCCTCTTCCTTTAGATACACTGATTTCATTTTTGTGCAAATTTGCAAATCTGAAACTCTTTCTATAGCACAAGTTTTGCAAATTTGAAAAATGCAACACTAACACTTTCAAACACTACAGATTAACAAAAAAAACCCAACCCCAAAACCCCTCAACATCAATAAAGGATTTCTTCTATTCTATTATCAAACATTACAAGAGTGTTACCAATTATGACTCATTTACCAATTTTATGCACTCAAGAAAATAACCATTTGAAATATTTTGGGAAAAGGAGAAACTACCTGTAACAAGCACTTTCACCTTTTCTCACGTTTTCCAGCCCCAAAACATATTCTTTCAATTTGGACCAGCCTAAAATTTTGTCACCTGGTAATAGATTAAGCAATGTAAAGATTTCAATAATATAGATTTAAGCAATGATAAAACTTCTTTATTGACCAATCGTGGCTGTCAAGGAAGGAATCAACCGACCAATCAAATCATTTATTCAGCCTTGACCTGAGCTTTCAACTCCAACATTAGCCGCCATTTTTGTCAATCTCTTTTGCTGGTGTGGTGACTTAAATCTCGTAACTACAGGTTATTCAAGCTGTAGTTACGACATATAGTTTGCCAACCAACCATTTTAATTCTTTGTTTCATACTACTGGCCATAAATTTTGAAAAATAACAACAGTTAAAAATAGAAGCAGAACCTCCTGTCTGATTTAATGGTCGGGGCCTAGGGAGTCAGTGGGCGGGGCCAGGAATTGGTCAATTCTTTTACCATCTTATACGTAGATAGTTTGTTCTTTATAGTAATGAAATCCTTGGTGTAAGTTGCCTGTCCAGAGTGTATGATGCTGGAATATTCTGTAAAATGGTTGGTATGGTGACAGGAACATCCGCTGTGTCCAAATATACGTAAGTTAAATGTTGTTTTTTTTATACCTCTGCCTGAGGTTTGACTGCATAATCAATTTCAGCCTGAAATTAAGTAACTGCTTGATGGCTCATCAATTTCTGTCATGCTGATAATAGAGATGTTGCAGGTTTCAAAATAGTAATAAAAAAGACAACTAATCGTTGTTTCTTCAGTAATTCAGCTATTCATAATCACTATAGGGCGAAGGTCAATGTATTGAGTAATAAAACACTGGAACAAGTGTTGAGTTGCAATTCTTTTTTGTATGTGGCTGAAACATGTTGACTGAATACATCCAAATTTCTGGTGAATTGTTTAACTAGAATAGTTATTCAAGAAGACTGGTGTCAAGCCTACAAAATTTGACCTTGACACTTACAAAGTTTTAAATGTCTATAAGCTTGTGATGAGAATGGTATTGTAAACAACTCTTAAATATTGCAGTTATTGTCAGGACAAAACTTTGACCTTTTATCATGACCTTGGTCTGGACCTACCTGATCAACTGTTGCAGATTGCATATCAACTAGTAATGGAGGAAAATACTGGCAAGTTATATTGAAATCTAGCTGTAAATGCAGAAGTTGTAGCCCAGACACAACTTTGACCTTAACTGTAATTTGACCTTGGATCAACCTAAACAACTGCTCTTGAGGGAAAACAATTCTGACAAGTTATTCTGAAATAAATCCATTAATGAAGAAAATTTTAGCATTTGGCATTGAGCTGAGACTTGCCTTTAAAGGTATCCAAGATTATTTTTTTCAAATGGCACTCATGATGGAGAACAATTTTTGCTAGTTTTTCTTAAAACGGCCCAGCAATATAGGACTTACAGGTGTACTAGTTTTCTAACACTTCATACATGTATGTCTAGCTCATCACATGCAGGTAAGACAAATTCTTACCATGACTGGAAAGATCATGAATTTTCTTGAAGAGTCTATAATTTAAAAATTGCTTTTCATACCTTCAGAAAGGGAAATCAAAATACAAGCAACTTCATTTAAAAAAACAACAACAAACTCTAAGGTTTAATGAAAGTTTAACAAGTACATATGTTAGTAGACATGTACAGTAGACATCTTCCATATTTCAACCCATTCCCACACAACAAAATTTTAGACTTGTCCAAATTGAAAGATGTTGCAGAGGACAACTTCAAGTTGATAGATTTTTTTATTTTTGCTTTTTCGGATGGAAAACATTGTTGAGAATGAAGAAATTGCTTGAAACAAGCAATTTCTTCATTCTCAACAAAGTTTGCCAAAGCTTTTCTCTATAGGGGTGTAAAGGGAGGGATTTTTGGGAATGTGTTAAACTCATAGTTTTAGTTAAGTGTTTTAAAACTTTACAAAATAATGTGGCAATGCCTAACCCAAACTTCCAAATTTGTCAGAAAATTTTTACACTTTAAATGTCACTTATCTTTTACTTGCTACACTTACACACCATTCTAATGCTTCAGACAAAGTACCAGGTACCATTGTCCTGACCCTGACTGTGAAAGTCACACTGGTAACAATTTTATTAGGGTTCATGTTCCTGGTGCTTCAGAGGCCCAAACTATCAGGTAATGTTTATGTTGAAGATAAAATACCAGATAATACTGTCAGGACCAAGACTGTCTACCCATTACCAGATGGCAAAATTGTAGACTGGTTCAAATTGAAAGGAGTTGCAGATGACAATTTAAAGTTTATGCAATTTTAGATTTTTTCAACTTTCTGGGTAGAAAACATTGTATAAAAATAAAGAAATTGTTTATTACAAGCAATTTCTTTATTTTACACTATATTTTCCCAAATGCTTTTCTTGAGGGGCCTCCAAAGGAGTCACTGTGTTATATCAGGGTTCATGTTACCGGTGCATCAGAGACCAAAACTATCAATTATAGTAAATGTTTCAAAGTGCCAAATACTGTTCTGATGACCAAAATTGAAGGTGGCACTAGCAATGATTTATCAGGATCCATGTTGCTGGTGCTTCAGAAGCCAAACTGTTAGGTAAGTGAAGTGTTTCAGACAAAGTGCAAGGTACTGCAGTCATGAATGAGTCTGTGAAGGCCACATGGATAACAATTCTATCAAGACTCTGCTCCGTTGCTTTAGAGACTCAAACTATCAAATTAGGATAAATAATGGATTATGATATTATATCTTAAATTTGTCTTTCATCACTTACAAGTTCAAAAACTTACAAAGGATGGATATGTATCAAGTTATCATTAATTTTATTTGCAATTGTATCTATGAAAATATCTAACATATGATTGGCTATTTCATACCCCAAAGATAAAAGATGGATCAAAATGGCAAATAGTTCCAGAAAGGAATATTAGAATCTTTCCTCAATCAATCCACTATAAAACTGCTCAGTTGCTCTTCATGATACAATGTGTTTTTTTTTCTATCAATTTTTCCCTTCATGAACAAAATAATCTCAAAAGTTAAATTCCAGGAAAACAAAGGTCAGTACTTTTTTAGTTCAAGTGTTTTAAAAAAAAACCTTTTGAAAAAAATCAACTTTTTTTCATACAAAAATATTTAATTCCAGGAAAGATTTCACCTGCAGTACATGCCTGTGTAGGCTTGTTGAAGAAAAATCCAAAAGAACATTATCAGGTGAACTACATATATGCCATAATTAATCTTTTAAGGAGGATAAATTGAAAAAAATGTCTATATGCAATGAAAAATCTTCATGGAAAAGCATTATAGAAATGAGGTGAAAATGGCAATTCAAAGAAAATGTTACCACAAACAGAAAAATGTGAGAAACAGATAAGCTGCTTATGGGAAGAAATATGTACATATATAAAGAAAGTAAAATCTTAATTTTGTAAATAAGCCAAAAAAGTGAGGATGGTCATCAAATAACCAATTACTAGATGACAAAATTTTAGACTGGTCCAATTTCAAATAAGCATATGACAATTTAAAGTGGTTGAATATTTAGATTTTTACAATTTTATGGATAGAAAACATAGTGGAAAATGAAGAAATTGCTTTCTACAAGAGAGAAAGCAAGGTGGCTCAACATTCACCTAAGGCTACATATCTGACAGCTCTAAAAACAGTGTGGAAAAAAACCCCAAAACTATATGAACAAAATAATTGTTCCTTTAACAATTTGTTTTAGACAATAACATACCTGATTGTTTATAATCACTAACTGACTTTAACAAATGCAGTATGTTCCAAAACATACAAAAGTGTGCCAGGGCTATAATACTGCTTAAACATCCAAACCTGCATGAATGATTGAATGGGGTTTAACGAATCTTTTAACAGTATTTCAGTCATATTTCGAAGGCTGGAGCACCTAATAATGGTATTTCTCACACCAGTATTACGACTACATCCTTTCATAGCCTACAGCTGCTATTCCACTTAGGTTTACGATTATCCTCCCATTGGTGAGAGACAAATGTCGAAAAGGATATGTGCCGCCGCCGGGGATCGAACCAATTCCATGATTGAAGATTAGGAGTCTGACGCGCTACCACCCTATTGACGGCCACACCTGCTTGAGTTGGTTTTGTAAGATAAAGTTAGGAGACTGAGTTACCGCAGACCCCTTATTTTTTTATTCTGTCCACAACACTGTCATGTGAGGTATGAATTATCGCTTTGTCTGTATTTTGGCGACAAGTGTGTCGTCCTTAAATACAGTTTATATTTCATCCAAACTATGTTCGTACCTGATACTACAAATCTCCAAGTGTCTTAAGATGAGGATCTTCCCCCAAATTTCCTATTACATTTCCTCATTGAGCAAGTACAACCCAAGTTGGCAAAAATAAATTATTGAAAACAATTTGTTTCATATTAATATGCATGATTCCAAAGGGCCAAAGAATACAAATATTATTGAAATATATAAGTAAGGAATGAAAAAAAGCAGATTGAAATATTATAATTAGAATAACCAAATGGTTATTTTCTATGTGAAAAATCTCTTACAGGAATGCATTGTTAGGCATTAGAAAGACTTGTCCTTTGGACATGTTTTTCAACGCCTAACAATGCTTTCTCATGAGAGATTTTTCATCTAAAAAATAACCTTTTGATTATCCTCCATTTATTTTACAATAATTAACAAGGAGACCTTGAACAAATATTTTCTATCTGATATACTAGTAAGCAGGACACATTTTTATATGTATGTATCTTCAATTGAGTTATTCTGTTTATTATTTCAGACAAAGTTGTTGCAGAGGTTATTCCTCAAAAACTTTTGTCTGACATCAACTCTAGTTTGTTTCAAAGATCCAGAGGACAGGTGGTGCCTGTGTTTATAAGAGGTTTCTCTTATTTCATAAAATCACTAGCTGTTATTTCCTCCTCCACTTAACCCATTACCAAATGACAAAAATTTAGACTAGTTTTCAAAGTAGTTTGCAGACAACAAGTTCTAATTCATGAATTTTTAGAAATCTTTGTCTTCTTGGGAGTAAACATTGGAACAAGCAATTTCTTCATTGTCCACAATCTTTATCAATGTTTTTCCTTGTGTAGGGGTGAATAAAAGTCTCAATTGTATTGGAATGGGTTAAACCAAAAGTAAGCCTCTGTACCTCAATTTGTTAACCTTTTCCTGTTTTGCGGAAATTTAGACTTGTTCAAATTCAAAGGTACTACAAACGGAAATTTAAAGTGGATTTAAATTGAAAAATTACTATTCTGTAGGGTAGAAAATATTTTGAAAAAAGAAGAAATTGCTTGATACAAGTTACTTCTTTTTCTACAATGTTTTCTCAATTATGAAATCAAAGAGACATAAAAACCAGGGTTTGAACAGGAAAGGGTTAGAGATAGGTTTCTAGTTGTGGCATTCACTTCCAGCTTAAGGTAGTATTCTTAATGACATTCGGCAAATTTCATTGTGAAATGATATACGGTAAATCTTGTATTAAGCAACCACTGAAGGGACGACCAAAAAGTGGTCTCTTAAAAGAATGGTCGATTAATACACTTTATTGTGATAGATATGAAGGATTGATTCGATTGCTTAAAGTTACTATTACATAATCCTATGCTGTCGGGATTTACTAGAATTATCTTATTGAGATGATTCTGATGAGTTCCAATAACATAGGATTTGGTTATGATTTTCTTTGAAGAAATTTGCTTTCACTTCTTAAGAGATTTTGCTTTTCTAATTTTGGATTTTCGATTATAGTAGCTCAAGCAAGATAGACTGTATTTTTCTTTACCAATGAGTGAATGATAAAAAGGATGACCATTGGTAGTGGGGTAGGATTACCGATAGTATCTGGGATAGAATGCAGTGATTCTACTCTTTATGAAAAATAACAGAAAACTCTGGTAAAGTTTACTAGCTTTTACAATTTTACCGAGAATTTGTTTAATGAGTTATAGCTTAAAAACTCAATTCAAGCTATGTTGAAGTCTTTAATTTTCTCATTATTTGAATGATGATTTTCTCTAGACCACATGCCTGTTACGATCTTGAAAATGATTTTAGCTTGAACATGATCAATATAAGCCAACTGATTCCTTTTAACCCTTGTCATGCTGTATAAATTACCTTTCTGAATTGCTGTCAAATCAAAGGGCTGACAGCACTGATAGAACTTGTTGTTCAAAAATCAACATTTCTTTTAGAAATCAACTTCTTAAACAACTTTGGCAGAAAAAGTACATGCAGGAGGTGTAGACTAAGATCAGCCTGCACATAAGTGCAGTCTGATCTTAGTCTACACCTCCTGTCAAAACCGGAATATTCCGGGTTCAGCATGACAAGGGTTAATATGTTATAAATGGAATTCTACCTTAAGCTTCGTTATCTACCATACTTATCATATGGTATCTTTGTTTGTCCTGCCCTTTAGGAAGCGAGATGTTCATGAGCAAAGATTCTTACTAATCTTTGTAACATCTCTTAACCCATTCCAACACAAGAAAATATTAGACTGGTCCAAATTGAAAGAAGCTGCAGACGACAATTTCAAGTTGATGGAATTTTGAATTTTTTCGTCATTTTGGGTAGAAAACATTGTGGATAATGAAGAAATTGCTTGATAGAAGCAATTTCTTCATTTTCCACAATGTTTTCATAAGCTTTTTTCTTGAGGGGTGTTAAAAGGAGGGATTGAGTTGTAATGGGTTAAATTATCGCTGATATTTTACATCTTGTCTTCTTTTAAAGACAGAAAATAAAGTACCTGTGTTTTAGGTGACCCTATTCACCCTACAAAATGACTTTTGCCTCAAAATCTTCTTGATTTTTTTTTACTGTCATGATCTTTATCTCCTATTGTTGTGTGTGTCACATTCTGGTCAAAACTCTTTGTTTTAGGATATTTTAGTACATAGTATTTTTCAGTTGAAAAATGCATAACTTAACCCATTACCAGATGACAAAATCTCACACTGGCCCAATTTGAAAGAAGCTGCAATAGAGTTTTCAAATTTTACTATATTGGGGAAATAAGTACCAAATAGGGTAGAAAACATTGTGAGAAAGAGGGAAATTGCTTGTTACAAGCAATTTCCCCTTTTCCCACAATTTAAGCTGTGATTTTATTTCTTCAGGGTGGCAGACAATGCGTTGAGTGGTAATAGGTTAAAGAATAGGAAAGAACTAATGGAAAAGAGAAAATCTGTTGTGACAAGCATTTTCTTCTTTTAGTTTATCATTTTCCCACAATATTTTCTACCACATGGTTTCATTTCAAATTGAATCAAGTTTTCATTGTCATCTGCAATTCTGTCTAGAATTTCAAAAAATGGGAAAGGGCTAGATGTAATGTTTAATAATTGTATAGCTTAGAGCTGTAGGAAAAAATTGATTGTTAAATGTCTTAGAAAAAAAAATTGTTTGGACTCGGTATGATTTTTATAGGCATTTTCTTTCTGGCCAAAATGGTATTGAAAGTATATTGCTAAGTATTTGTGATTAACTTCTGTCAGGCTGAATACAGAATATTCCTGTTTTTACAGGAGATATAGACAAAGATTAGCCTGATCTTAGTCTTCATCCTGTTGGTTGTCCCATGTAAAGCAGAGCTGTTTATAAGAAATTGATTTTTGAAATTAACCCTTGTCATGCTTTAAAAATTACCTTACTGAATTGCTATAAAATCAAAGGGCTGAAAACACTGATAGAACTTATTGTTAAAAAAATCAATATTTCTTTTAGAAATCAACTTCACAAACAACTCTGGCATAAAAAATACAAGCAGAAGGTATAGACTAAGATCAGCCTGCACATAAGTGCAGTCTGATCTTAGTCTACACCTCCTGCAAAAACCGTAATATTCCGGGTTCAGCATGACAAGGGGTAATATTGAACTTCAATAAGGCCTTTCGGTGCCGTCAGTCCATTGATCTAGATGCAACTTTGGAAAAAGGTTTTATTCAGCTTGACAAGGGTTAACTTTTATTTCAGATAATTTAACAAAAGTTGTAAAGATTGGTGAAGTTTTTGAGCTGATTGGTACTGTAAGAAAGGACATAACAGATGAAAACATAACCATGATGATAGAAGTAAGACATGATATAGTATATTATGAAATAATGAATTGAACAGGGTTTGTCGTCGCAGTTAACCCATTCCAACACAATCCCATTTTTGACACTCTACTAACCTAATCCCACACAATGACGCTTTTTGACCCCCCCAACAAGCAACAAGCAATTTCTTTGCTTTACACAAAGTTTTCTTCCCAGAAAGTTGAAAAAAAAAATCAAAAACTTTAAATTGTCATCTGCAACTCCTCTCAATTTGGACCAGTCTAAAGATGTGCTGTCTACCAATGGGGTTAAGAAGAAAACTTTGGAGACATTGTGGAAAATGAAGGAATTTCTTGTTGCAAGCAATTTTCTTCATTGGCCACCATGTTTTTTACTAAGAGTGATAAAGATTTTTAGAGTTCCATCAACTATTAATCCATTCCCACACACTGACACTTTTAGACACCCCCAAGGAAAAAAGCTTTAGAAAATATTGTGGAAAAAGAAGATGTTTTTTAACCGGAAAGTTGTAAAAATCCAAAATTCTACGAACTTTTAATTATGGTTTGCAACTTCTTTCAATTTGGACCAGTCTAAAATTTTGCAGTGTATTGGTTAAATGTCATCTGCAACTTCTTTTATTTGGGCCAGTCTAAAATGTTGTCATGTGGTAGTGGGTTAACATCATTTGGAAATCTTGGTTAAATCAGGCAAATCCAGGCTCCCATTTGATTTATAACTCTGAACAAACACAACCATGTAATTCAATTTTTGTTGAGCCCGTTTGTGGTGAGTGAGACACAGTTGTCGCTATTCTAAGTCACTGAATGCATGTAAGCGGGTTTTTTGAGTTGGTCCATTCAAAGTTGTCCAGAGTATATCTCCTACATTTATGGATGGATTACAAAATAATTTGGTACAATTGTTCTCCATCATAATCAGATATGCAAATTGAAACACATTTTTGGATGGCTCCAAGGTTAAAGTCATGGCTCAAGTTAAACAATCAAATTAAGCTTGTCAAGAGTGTATCTCTTACATTTGATGATAGATCTAAAAAAAACTTGGCACAATTATTCTCCTTTATGAGTAGATGTGCCATTTGAAACAAATATTTTGATAGCTCCTAGGTCAAGGTCACAGCTCTAGGTCAATGATATGACAGGCTTGACATGTTGTCACTGGAGGACTTTCTATTTCTATTATAATATGATAAACTAGAGGTGTTGGAGTACCTGAATCAAATCAGTAGCCTGATTTACTGGTTAACCCAAATCAACTCATTTCCCCTTTTTATACACATCAAGAAAATGACTCAAACGAGCAATATCAAAAATGAAGAAAGTGTTCATCCTCAGCAATGTATTCTACCATTTGAGCCTTTTAATTTTGGCAACTTAAGATTGCTGTTTGCGACTTCATTTTATTAGAACCAGTTAATATTTGTTATCTGGTAATGTGTTAAAGTTAAATGGTAAGGGTTTTTTTCTCCACTCATCACAAGACAATAACATTATATTCTGTTGTCAAAGTTAAAAGTAGTTGCATAAGATAGGTTCAAGTTGATAGAATTGTAATTTAAATCCACATTGCTTCTCCACACAATTTTCTTGTGGGAGGTAAAAAAGTGGGAATGTTTGGTAATGGATTGAAATATGGAAGTAATTCAATTGCAAAAATTGCTTTTGCATCTTGGTCCAGAATACTCAGCCTTTACACAGAATTTCCTCGACTGTAAACTCCATGTATAGCAGTATTGATAAATACAATATGTTAATTATAACAGAGTTGATTTCATTGTCTCTTTGTATAACAGTCAACTGTAGATATAATATTTATATATACATACCCTTTTTGACATTTTGTTGTGTGGGAATGGGTTAAATATATTTGTATTTAATATACATACACACTGTGTAGGCTTACCAAGTATGAAAGCTTTGCCTTTCGAAACTTCATGCATTTTTATTTGACTTGAAATCTGCATGCAGTGCTCTTCTTGACCTGTGTTACATAAGATCTTTATTTCAAATACAAGTGATTTGTATTTGCATTTCAAAAATGGTCTTTTTTGTAAAGCAATTTTATTTTGATGAGGAAATAATTGTTTTTACACACAAATTTTGTTTTGTGTTGTATTGTTGTTTATTTCTAAAACTAATTCATATCTATTGTAGGTCAATAATATACAGAAAGTAAGTACTTTTTTTACAAATCATGTTTAATTAAATTGCTTTTCTAAAGTTGTTTTTTACATTTCTCATTCAATGTTTTTAAAAGTTGTAGCTTTTTCTAAACAATTTATCATATACTAACCAAAATAAAAACAACATTTTTTAACCCATCACCAGACGGCAAAATTCTAGACTGGAGTTGCAGACAACAAATTAAAATTTATGAAATGTTAGATTTTTTAGACTTTCAGGGTAGAAACATTGTATAAAAGGAAGAAATTGCTTGTTACAATCAAATTTTTCATTTTCCACAATGTTTTCCAAAGTTTTTTTGTTGGGGGCGTCTAAAAGCATTACTGAGTGGGAACAGGTTAATGCTCCATGAACGTGGAGCATATAGCAATGGCTTTTTGAATGTCTGTGCATTTTTCCTTCCATGCAAGCAATTTCTCCACAACCACTCTGTTCAATTTAATGAAACAAGATTTGAAATGGCATTTTATATTAACACTTTATTTATATATAAAATAGACTCAAAATAGAATTAGGTGCAATGTGACAACACACTCACATTTTTTTACCTTACTGATCTAAAGTTTGATTTATATGAAAAGACTGGCTGGTGAACAGAATTAAAGCCTTGATAAGAAAACAATTGCATGTATTTGCTGTTATAGATATGTTTAATGTGAAAAAAAGAATGAATTAATGTAATATGTTTTATTGTATTTCAGGTAGTCAAAAAGGTTACAATGAAAACACTTCTCCAGAAAATCCCAAGAAATGTATTAAAGTTATTCAAAGGTAACAAGATAACAATGAAAGACAAAATTTATTTATTTACATAGTTGAATGATCTATACATGATTTTGATTGCTTGTTTCAATTTAAGCTAGGCTGTTTTTGGAGATAACCCGAGGTATTGCTATAGCCTTGGTGTCGTCATTGTTGTTGTTGTCATTATCATTGTGCAATAACTTAGACATTTTGTGATATCTCTGGTTCTTCTAAAGGCATTCACTTGAAACTTGGCACCCTTGTTCACTATCAAAAGAGCAATCTATACTATCAAGGGGGATAACTCTAGTTGCATTTTGTCCACTATTCAGCACTCAACAGCCAAGCATACCAAATTTTACAGAAATTATCTAGGGTGACCCTAGAACAGACTCTTTGGAAAGTTGTGACTGGATGAAAACATGGCTTTAATGAACAAAGTTAATATCCATTTATAGTATAGTTTGAGTTTTCTTTGTAAAGAACCCAGTGTATATAAACCAAATTTTACATAAATTTTCCTTTAATTCTTTAAATAGGCTTCTTGAACATATTTTGATTGGTTAGAAATAATTTACTTATTGGGCCTATTTTATGTTAAATTTATTGAAGGAAAGCAGGTAATACTGCTTGCCTTAAAAAATATGTTGTATATTATATGAGCGCGTGTGTGACATTTCCAACCATTACACATGTGCGCAAAGTAAAGACTCAGATCAGTCTGTGCATCCGCACAGTTTGATCAGAGTCTTCACTCTGCGCTCTGTAGATAGATACTGACCCAAAGCTTCTTTAAACAATCAGCGTATATTCTGATTGCCCCGAATGGCTGTCCAGGGTGCTCAATGTGTGTAAGTCACGCACATGCGAACTTGTTGGAAATGTCACGCACAGGCTCATATTTGCTTTCTTTGTAGCTTTTCTAGGCTGAAGAGTTTTCAGCTCGGGTATTGCTATAACCAGGTTGTCATATACGTTAACATCATCATCCAAAATGTTGACATTTTGTAAAATCTGGAAACATTCACTGGACACTCAGAAAATATTGATAGCTTAATATAAAAACATCATAAGTGTCAATGGAAAATTGTGATGTTTATGCACTAAGCCACCAATATACACTTGTACTCACTATCAAAAGAATAATTTATGTTAAGTGGAGGATAACTCTAAATGCATTTTTGAATGAATTATGCCCCTTATTTGACTAAGAAGTTTCACCCACTATCAAACACTAGAGCAAATGAGCTTTGGCATCTTCATACTGTGGTCTGGTTTAATATAAGCTGGTTTCTTTGTTTAAAAAACACTGTGATACAGGCCATTTCCCATTTATCCACAATGTTTCCAATCCAATAGATTTTCAAAATTTGTCATCTGAAACTTCTTTGAATTGGGCCAATCAGACATTGTGTTGTCTTGTAATGAGTAAAATTAGATATTTACAATTAGGGTCTCTATTGAATATGCAATGATTATTTGTGGAATTTAGGTGCTTCTGGCTGATATAGATCAACTATTTTTGGATCATTGCCATGTGACAAGGTCAGTGTCATCTCTCAAGGTCATACTTAAAAAAATGGTGCTAGATAGGTGCATTAGTGATTCACAAGTGATACAGGGCAGTAGTATTTGAAAATGTTACAAGGGCAGGAGTGATGTACAAATGTTACAGGGCAATCATGACAAATGGTATAATGGAAGTAGTGATTCACAAATGCATCTTGTTTTCCCAATATGATCTTTTTCATTACACATTAGCTTCTAGATTAGAATTGATCCCTGGGAAATTTCTTAAGATTTATAAAGTTTCTTTTTTTAATAATTTTCTGTTACAGATCGGAGATCATCTCCCTGGAGTTTTGGATTGACACTTGCATATCTGTTTGGTGGTGAGTTGGTCTGGGTGTTGTTTTTTTGTTTTTTCTAAGATAAGTTATGATGAAATAGCAGTTACATTTATCCATAACAATCCGTTCCTGTATTCTCATATACTGAAGCAAAACACTCAAAAATCATTTGTAAAAGTTGTAAAAGAAGAAATTGCATGTTTCAAGTTTTGTCGCAAAGTTTTCAACCCTTTGCTACACTTAATTTTATCTTTTACGGATTTTTGAGTAGTTATCTACATCCACTTTGAATTTGTACCGGTCTTAAATTTTGTTGTCTGATGATGGGTTCAGACTTTTTGGTAACAAACTATTGCTTCATTTTCTACAATATCTTGAAAGGCTTTTTAGCTCACCTGAGCACAGTGTGAGGTGAGCTATTGTGATCGGTCATTGTCCATCATCCGTCCATAATTTTTTTTTAAAATCATCTCCTCCAATACCAGCTGGCCAATTAATCTGAAACTTTGCAGGGATGTTCCTTGGGTAAGGCTCTAAAAAGTTGTTGAAAGAATTTCATTCCGTGAAAAAATCAGAATGCCTTGGGATTTGAAGATGGGAAATTTTATTAAATCTTTAAAAATCTTCTCCTCCAAAACTAGTAGGCCATTCAACTTGAAACTTTGCATGGGTGATCTTTGAGTGAAGCTCTACAAACGTTTCTAAAAACTCTTAGTGCCGCAGCATTTGAAAAGGTGGTATTCCATTAAATTTTTGAATTTTATTCTCCGAAACTACAAGACAAAATGCATTTATATTTCATACGTAGCTTAACCACATGGTTCTTTGCCAAGTTTCAAAAATCTAATCCTTTTGGTAAAAAATGACCCCACCCCTAGGGTTCGAAGTTTGGAAAAATGCTTAATTAGAGCAAGATTAAAAGACTTCTCCTCGTAAACTATAAGGACAAGGACATTCATATTTTGTATGTAGCATTATAGTGAAAAGCGCAGAATTTGAGTAATTTAAAAAAAGCTGCCACGATATAACTGAAAGATTATTGAAAGTGGTGTAAAACCCCATTCAAACAAACAAATTTAAAAAAAAAATCTTCCCTCACAGGTCCAATTAGAGTAGCTTCAAAAGTCTTTATAAGTTGAAGGACATTCATATTTGGAATGTAGCATTGATAAATAATTTTGTACTATCTTACAGAAAAATATACCTTTAGGATCAAAAACGTCTTTGCTCCAGGGGTTGAAGATTGGGTAAATTGTTCCATTTGATAAAACTCTTCTTCTTAAATATAAGCCCTAGAGCATTTATATTAAAAACATAGCATAAAGTTATTCTTATCTACCATGTTTCTTGAAGTTATACACGTTTGGACAAAAATGGCCCTTCCAAAGGCGTCCAAAGTTATGAGAAACACTCAGTAAGAGCATGTTCAAATATCTTCCTCTCACAATGTATAAGTTGTTATGCATTCATTTTGGTTTATAGTACATCCAGATTGTTCTCTACCAAGGTTGCCAAAATAATACCCATTGGCTCAAAATGGCCCTACCCAAGAGGCCCCAATTTTGGTAAAATGCTAAATTATGCCAATTTCAAAGTCTTCTACTCTTAACACTGGTCCACATTAAAAGAAATTGCAAACAGTAATTAAAGTTTGATTGAAATTTTAAAAACAAAGAGTTTTTAGGGTGTAAAAAGCAGGATTGATTGGAAATAAGTTTAAAAAAAAAACAGAGAAGAAATTCAGTTCATACAGATACTTATTAAAAAGAAAGTCAAATACTAAACAAATGCTTATTTATATAGAAATGAAATACTTAATGTCCTTAATATCTTTCACACTGTTTACCTTTATCTTACTGAACCTGGCATATTCCTGTCTAACCCTTTCCCGTTCAATTACGGGATTTTATGTTCCTGTGATTTTATACTCGAGGAAACATTGTGGAAAAAGAAGAAATTGCTTGTAACAAGCAATTTCTCCTTTTTCCACAATATTTTTTACCACATAGGATGGTTTCATTTCAAATGGCATCCAGTTTTCATTGTTGTCTGCAACCTCTTTCAATTTGGACTAGTCTAAAATTTCCAAAAAACGGAAAGGGTTAAGCAGGAACTAAAGACAAAGATCAGTCTGTACACATGTGCACTCTGATCTTTGTCTACTCCACCTGCTTGACTTATTTAGGACAGTTGTTTGTAAAATAAATTTTCAAGACAAATAATAACCCCAAATAAGTGCATCAGTGCTTTCAGCCCTTTGATTCGGAAGTGATATTGTAGAATATTTATTCAGCATGACAATGGGTAAAAATATTGTAATAAGAATTCTTAAACCATTGCCACACTATCACACTTTATATAACCCCCTAAAGAAAACAACTTTGGAAAACATTGTGAACATTGAACAAATTGATTGTTACAAGCAATCTCTTCATTTTCTACTATGTTCAAAGGATTTTAAAATTTTGTCAACAAAACAGTTTATCTGCAGCATCTTTGCATTTGGCCCAGTAAAAAAAAATGATGTCTGTTAATGGGCTAAATGCATTTGAATTTATTACACAGAAATCCTACAGGAAGAAGACTAAAAAAAGGAGATATTAATAAAAACCTAAAGAAAAAAAAGAAGCAGCTAACAAATTACAAGACCATAAGAGTTAGACTTAACAAAATTGAAAGAATTTTAGACAACAATTTTTCGTTGATGAAATTATCAAGATCCTTGCCTTTGGGGGCAGAAAAATTGTGGCAAATCAAGAAATTGCTTGTGACAAGCAATTTCTTCATTTTCCAACATATTTTTCAAAGCTCTTTTTTAAAGGGATGTCACAAAGATTGATAACGTTCGAATGGGTTAAAATGATAATAATATGAGAACCTTTAAATGTGAACATGAATATGGACATTTTATACTATTTGTATGACAATAAGCTTGTGATCTTAACCCTTGTCATGCTGGATACATTACCTTCTGAATTGCTGTAAAATAAACGGCCTGAAAGCACTGATAGAACTTGTAGGTCAAAAATCAATATTTCCTTTAGAAATCAACTTCATAAACAACTCGTACAGGGAAAGTACAAGCAGGAGGTGTAGACCAAGATCAGACTGCACTTATATGCAGGCTGATCTTGGTCTACAGCTCCTGCCAAAACCAGAATATTCCGTGTTCAGCATGACAAGGGTTAATCATGTACAAATATATATTTCAGGTGATATTTGTCCTCCTGGTTCATACTTTAATCTAAAACTGCTAATATTATTGAGTTTGATGTCTTCCAATAATAAAAAGGTAACAGAACGGATTTACTTTTACCTCACCTGTGCACAGCAAGCTCAAATTAGCAGCTATTATTTCCAAATAGACTGACTACTGGCCCTACCTACAGATTCTGCTGGCCACACCCACTGACTCAGTTTCTTGTTCATTTTTAATAGCATTATTTTGAAAAATTTTATGGCCAGTAACATGAAATAAATAAAGTCAAAATGCTGGTTGGCGACCTAATCTACAACTTATTCAAGCTGTAGTTACAATGTTTAACCCATTTCCACACAGCTTTTGGACACCACTCTAGGAAGACAATTATTAAAGCAATTTCTTCATTTTACACAATGTTTTCTGCCCAGTCTGCAGATAGTTAAGAAAACCTTAAAATTTCATAAGCTTTAAATTGTTGTCTGGAACTGCTTTCAATTTGGACCAGTCTATAACTTCATTGTGTGGAAATGGGTTAAGTCACCATACCAACAAAAATGTTTCACATAAAATGTTTACCAAAGTCAGAGTTCTAAGTTCACTTCTAATCTAAATGAATTATTTGATTGGTCAATTCATTCATTGACAGCCATGATCAATCAATTTCAAAAGTGTATTGTCTGTCATCCATTGTCTGTCTATCAACAATTTTCCCTAAGGAACATCTTACTTCAAACTACTATACCAACATTAACTAAACTTGGCAGGAAGGTTCCTTAGTTTGACCCCTTCAAAAAAGCTCGAAGCATTGAAGTCTGTAAAAACTCAACAATAGTGAAAACAAAATCTCATACCGATCAATAGGATCAGAAAATATGATCCAAAAACATGAGAAAGGGAGAAAATGTTTGAAATCAGCTATTTCTCTATTTATCACAATGTTATTGGAAATTTCTTTTTTTTTCAATTTAAATGAACTTTGAGATGTCATCTGTAACTTCCTTGAAATTGGACCAGTCTGTTCTCATCTGTTAATGGGTTAAATCATGACTAAGAGGGATGGAATTTTCACTACTTTTGACTAGATTAGACATATCACGTCATTTACTGTATAATTTTCTACCTTTCAACCATTTACCAGAGGCCTAAATTTTATAATGGTTCAAATGGAAGAAAATTGCAGTCTACACTTTGAAATTGGTATTATTTTTTAAGTTCTTTGTCATTCTTACAAGAAAACATGTTTGTGTGAAATGAAGAAATTTGCTTGTAACAAGCAATTTCTTCTTTTTCTACAATGTTTCCTACGCTTTTTTCTGGGGGGGGGTGTTGAAAAGCAGGAAGTGATTAAGACAGTACCGAATTGAAAGAGTTTGAAGACTACAGATTGAAGTAACTTTGATCCATAGCCAGACCAAAATAATTGACTTGACCAAAATGAAGTTGCTGATGGCAAATTGTACTAAAATTGGAAAATAAGTGTCAAGTAGGGTAGAAGACATTGTGAGAAAATGAGAAATTGCTTGTTTAAGTTTTTGATGATGATATTGCTAGAGGGTGTCAAACAGCGTCGTTGTGTGGTAATGGGTTAAATTTACTATCCAGAGTCATAAAAAGAAAAAAAATGTGAGAGAGGGAGCATGTTTTACACAGCTGTATTTCTTCAGCAAATCAAAAATGCATGTTTGATTGGAAATGAGCTTTATAGTTATTTCTAATAAACATTGACCTAATTACATGTAAGTTCAATTCTATAATTTCCATCTACAGGTTAAACCGGTCCATATTTTAGCCATTGGGGAAGATACAGAACCTATTTCAAGACTGTTACAGTTTGGGTCTAAATTCAAGGACTACAACTCTGTATTGACAGCAAATCACAGTGTTAGTGGTAGAGTGACAGTTGATAAGTACAAATGTGCTCCATATTTCATTGAAGGTATAGAACAACATATTTGCTCTCCCTATCAAAGGTCATTATACCCCCCAAAGTCTTTTTGGGTTATATAGAAGTCAGCATGTCAGTTGGTTGGTCAGTCCATCCATCTGTTGGTCTCTAGCTTTTTTCTGATCTATTAGTCATAAAAAACTAGATAAATTTTATTCAAACTTTGCAGGTAGACTAAGTATCAAGCACAGATGTGCATGTCATATTTTAGGGAAGCTCTGTTTACTTTTCATGGAGTTTGGGCCCTTTCATGAAAAATCTTGTCTGCTCATTTTCTCTTTTATTATTGGATGGATTTATTTCAAATTTCACAGGTAGACTCAGTATCAAGCACAGAATAGCAAATTATCCAAGTACTTTTGATGAAAAATCTTGTCTGCTCATTTTCTCCAAAACTATTCAATGGATTTTATTGAAACTTCACAGGTAGACTCAGTATCAAGCAGAGGTGTGCATATCTTTTTTAGATATGCCCATTACTTTGTATGAGGCTATGGCCCTTTGAAGAAAAATCATATCAGCTCATTTTCTCGGAAACTATTCAATTGATTTGAATCAAACCTCACAGGTAGACTCTATATAAAGTAGAGATGTACATGTCCCATTTGGGTTAGGTTCAATTTACATTTAATAGAGTTATTGTCCTTTGCTGAAAAATCTTGACTGCTCATTTTCTCTAAAATTATTGAATTAATTTCATTCAAGCTTCACAGGTAGACTCAGTATGTTTCCTGTGACAAGCAACCTTTAGAAGGTATAAATCACATTTAGTGATAATCTAGTTACACATAGTGTTTAGCAATAGGAATTACTATCCAATAAAAAGGCAGATGCAAGTGCATTGCAAGTAGTAGAAGAAAAATGTTTGAAAGAAACTGTTGTTTGGCAATTGATTATATTAAGGAAATTATTGCAGGTAAAAAAGAAATTGCTTATACCTACCCATTACCAGATGTATTCTTTTTAGACTGGTTCAAATTTTATAGAACTTACAGATGACAATATTGTGTTTCATGAGAAAGAAGACATATTGGATAATGAAAAAAATACTTGTAACAAAAGTGCAATTGTGTGGAAATTGGTTAAGCAATTTCCTCTTTTTTTCGCAATATGTTCCACCCATTGTGATATTTATATATCCATTTTATCAGACTTTGAAGTATGAGCTTGTTGCTAGAGGTTTTCATTATAGGTGGTGTTTTACATCTGTCCCAAAATGGTGTATGTTTTGCTGGAGATGTAGAAAGATTAAAGAAGTCAACATCTGACCAGCTTCAACATGGTATGGGTTGACAATATTTGTCAAATTCAACCTTTCATGGAAAATATTAAAACTTGAGATGCGTTCTTTTCATCTAGATTCTTAAGATTCTCATCTATATTTTTATCTCACCGGAGCATGAAGAGCTCTCAGTAGCTATTGTGATCAGTGGTTTTCTGTTGTTTGTCTGTCTGTCTGTCTGTGAAAAAACACAATTTTTCCTTCTAAACTAATTATCAGATTTCCATGAAATTTTACAGAAATGGTCCTTAGTTCATGGCCTTCCAAAATACTTCAAGGAATCATAATTGGTTTAATAACTCTGGTTGCTATGGCAAGCAAAATTTAATTTCTAAGGAATTCTTCCAAAGTAGCCTTCAGATTTTAATGAAATTTTACAGAAATGATCCTTGTGGGATGGACGTTAAAATTAGTTCAAGGAATTATCTTTGGTTGATAACGCTGGTTGCTATGGCAACTAGTAG
Organism: Fragum fragum; assembly: GCA_946902895.1. Lineage (NCBI taxonomy): Eukaryota > Metazoa > Mollusca > Bivalvia > Cardiida > Cardiidae > Fragum > Fragum fragum. The sequence goes on along the minus strand of OX336369.1, from coordinate 1,276,385 downwards.
GAATTTCTAATAATTCCTATAAAAATCTTCTCTTCTAAAAGCTTAGGGCCTAGGGTGTTCAAAAATTGTGTGTAGCATTTGTTTGTACTTATAGTTTTTATAGCAATAAAGAAAAAAATTCTTTGAAAATTATATCCTCCTATACTAGTCTTCAGATTTCATTGAATTCCACAGAAATGATCCTTGGGTGATGGTGGCCCAAAATACTTCAAGGAAATGTATTTGGTTGATAACTCTGGTTGCTTTGACAACGAGAAGGAAATGCTAAGGAATTCCTTAAAAATATTCTCCTAAACTGTAAGGCCTTGAGCTTTCAAATTTTCTATGTAGCATAATCTCATGGCCCTCTATCAAAATACTTGAGGTAATGGTGATGTGATGTTTTGTGGGGACCTCGGAACAAACTATTTTAACCCATTCCCACACAGTGACGCTTTTAGACACCCCCAAGAAAAAAAGCTTTAGAAAACATTATTGAAAATAAAGAAATTGCTTGTTACAAGCAATTTCTTCATTTTCCACAATGTTTTCTACCCAGAAAGTTGAAAAAATCCAAAATTTCATAATCTTTGAATTGTCGTCTGCAACTTCTTTCAATTTGGACCAGTCTAAAATTTTCTTGTGTGTTAATGGTTTAAAAATCATCCCTTTCTAAGCTGATCATCTGATTTCAATGGAACTTTACAAAAAGAAGAATAAGAGAATAGGAATAAATGTGCATGTAGCAATGCCTCATTTTCGTCTACCAAAATACTTGAAGTTATGATGGTGTGATTCATTTTGGCCCTATGTTATGAGTACCTTTGTGGTTTTCAAGGAAAACTTGCTGAAAATTTATTGACTAAAGTTCTCTAAGAAAGGATTTTGTCCACTTTAACCAATTTCAGTTGACAGTTAAGAGAGATCATTTGACCGAATTTATTTGGGGGTATACTGGAATCAGCCTGTCTGTCCATGTGTCCATCTGTCTGTGTACAAAATACTACCAATTTTGTGTCGTGAACTCCTCCTTCAGTTTAGCTTCAATACCATTGAAACTTTATACAAAGATTTACCACATGTTGAAGTTGTGCAAGACACAGTTTTGAAGTCTTAATTCCCCTGGTTCAAGAATTATCTCCCCTTGAAATTAGACACTTTTTCAAAAACAAGGCTCTGGCAGGGGTATTTAGTCACTTCCTGTGACAAGTTCTAGTTGATTTCAAAAGGAAGTCAAGTTGAATAAAAAGAAAAAAAGTTTAATAAAACAATTTAAGTGCACTCAGGATTAACCTTAGTGAGTAGCCTTGAAGACATTGAATGTTTCCATTCAAAATAATAACAATTGTTCTCTAGGGCAATTCAAAAATTTCATTTAAAAAGAATTTTTCATCTCGATGGAATGAACATGCCTCAGATAGATGAGATTGAGTTTGAACTAATTCAGGTCAACTGCTATAGAATAGCTAAATTTTATATAGAATAAAAAGGAGCAGTTCAACCAGCAGAAAACATGCTGTAAATTTGTTCATAGCCAGCTTCTGTTGAATTTTAAAACTCTTCAACATGATTACTGGCAAATGACACTTTTGAACTTTTTTTGAATGTTTGATGAACAAAGAACTTTTGTATCAGAAAAGCTAAGGAAATATGGTGTTATAGAACCTATTGAGAAATCACTCCCTACACTCACTGAGACTCAACAAGAAGTTCCGATAAGATATTAAATGGCATTATTTTGGAAAATTTATGTCCAGTAATAGGTAAGAAAAAATGGTTGGTTGGGACTTAAACGTCATAACTACAGCTTATTCAAACTGTTGTTATAATGGTTAGGTTGTCAACAAAATAGACGCATCACTTAAATATGTGCCAATGTTGGAGTTCAAAGTTCACTTTTGATCTAAAAGAATGATTTGATTGGTCAATTGTTTCTTTGACTGATAGCTATTACCCTTCATTTGATTACTTTCAGCCTTGAGTAGTGGGAAGATTGTCACGACAGTGGGATCAAAGTACACAGAAGGTCTACCACAGCATATAGAGGACAATTTATCCAGCAGGGTCTGGGGTTTTGTAGATACAAGTATTAGTAATAAACTTACCAAGCCTGATGGAATATTTTTTGCTTGCAGCACTGGAAATGTACCAAAACAAATGCTAGAGTAAGTTTGCTGTAAAGAGGCTATTAATCATGAAATACTTAATGTATCAACCCTTGTCCTTCTGATATTTATCCTTTTGACATATCATAAAATTTTTACATAATTAGATTGATGGTATGTTCAAAGTCTTGTCTCAGCACAACAAGAACAATCAGGTAGCATAGGCTAAGATCAGACTGCACGTCTTTGCAGGCTGATCTTAGTCTATACACTTGAGAACGCCATTGTCAAAGCAGGAATATTCCGGGATCAGTATGACAGGGATTAAACAATTTATTTATAAACAGATAAAGACAAGACTATGCCAAATTTATTTCTGTTAATGAAAGATGCTGACTTTAATTAAGTTGATGTGCATGGATAAGGTGCTCTGTTAATGATATGACCTAAATTTCTGTAATATCAGTTGTATTAAGTTAACCATCAAATTTCTACTTCGTTCAGAAGTAGCCTTGCATGAATTGGTTAAAGTTAGTCGTATATTTTTATAGGTGTTTCAGTATATTGTGTTTTGTGGACAGTGGAGATATTTCATCATACAGAGAGCTACAAGAAAAGATGGTAGATCAAGTTGTGAAGTTGTCTCAAGATGAGAGTTGGTCAGAAACAGTACCTATCACAACTGAAGATTTTCACAAGGTAATTAGCACTCTCTAGTAACATGTGATCCAACTTGATAAAACATAACTATTTTAGAAGAGTTGCAAATAAACCTTTTACCTTCAGCAGATTTTCTGAATTAGAATATGGAATTATTTTTGAATTCTATTCTCATTTACTGTGCTTGATCTAATTTGTTTTGATCCATGCCCCCACAATGATAAGATTTTGGACACTCTGTTTAACTAATATTTGTCTGTCTGTCTTTCAAGAACTCACCTCTGAACTTGACAATTTTCTTAACCCATTACTAGATGGCAAAATGTTAGACTGATCAAAAATTGAAAGGAGGTACAAACAACAATTCAAAGTTGATGAAATTTGAGATTTTTTTCAATTTTCAGGGTTGAAACATAATTTAAAATGAAGAAATTGCTTGGTTCAAGCAATTTCTTCATTTTATACAATGTTTTCCCAAATTTATTTCTTGAGATGTTTCAAAAAGCGTCATTGTGTGGGAATGGATTAATACATTACCAGATGGCAAAGTTTTAGACTTGTCCTATTTGAAAGAAGTTGTAGAGTACGAATTCAAGTCGATGAAATTTTAAAAGTCTGTCTTTGGTGTAGAAAATACTGTTTTCCTAAGCTTTTTTTTTTGATGGGCGTAAAAAGCTGCACTGAAGGAAAACTATTGAAAGTAAAATTTTAATTTTTGTCAAGCCCGCTTGTGGTGAGCAAGACATAGTTGTCACTATGACAAGTCGGTGTATGTGCGTTAGTCCGTCTGTCCGAATTTGACAATTATCCTACAATTATGGATGGATTTCAAATTAACTTGGCACAATTATTCTCCATCATGAGTAGATGTGCCATTTGAAAGAATTTTTGGGATAGTTCTAATGTCAAGGTCACAGCTCAAGGTCAAACACTAAAACTGTGTTTGTTAAGAGCATTTCTCCTACAATTATGGATTGATTTTAAAATAACTTGGTACAATTATTCTCCATCATAAGTAGATGTGCCATTTGAAAGAATTTTTTGGATAGCTTCAAGTTCAAGGGTCAAAGCTCAAGGTCAAACCCTAAAATTGATGGTCAAGGTCAAGTTGATGGTCAAAATCTTGCGGGCTCGACAGCAGTTGTCCTGGGACAACCATCTAGTTGTTATTGAAGGTATCTCTCATTGATACCCTTTGAATTAGGGTCAAAGTCAAGTTTGAGTTTATCCCTGTATCCATAATACTTATTTACATCACATTATTTAGTTAACTTCAACAATATTCAATCCAAAGTGCTTGTATCACACTTGTCAAAATTGAAGAAAGTTGCAGACCGCAATGATGATACCTCTCATGGTTATCCAGCTGGTTTTAACAAGGTAAAGGTTATTTGACAAGTCAATGTCAACTATCAAGGTTAATCTTCTTAACCCATTCCCACACAATGTCGCTTTTAAACGCCCCACATATGAAAGCTTTGGAAAACATTGTAGATAATTAAGAAATTGCTTGTTACAAGCAATTTCTTCATTATCCACAATGTTTTCTACCCTAAAAGACAAAGATATTGAAGATTTTATCAACTTAAAATTGTCGTCTGCATCTTCTTTGAATTTGGACTAGTCCAAAATTTTATCATGTGGGAATGAGTTAATATAGTAACTGATAACCTAATTTTTGACTTGCCCAAATTGACAGAAGTTGCAGACGCCATTTCAAAGTGTACTTGGAAAATGTGTGCCAAATAAGGAAGAGACTAAGAAACATTCTGAGAAAACAAGCAAATTCAATGAATATCCAGGCAAGAGTCAAAATGAGATTAAATTTAAAGAAATAAGTCTCCAAAATAAACTAAAGAAACATTATGAGAAAGGAGAAATTTCTTGTTACACTGTTTTCCTAAATGTATTTGGTCTGAGTGTCAAAATGCAGAATTGTATAGGAAATTATTCTTGTTGGTGATATTGTTAAATAATGATGTAATTAATGAAATTCCAAGATGCCCCACTTTTGTGGGAATTTTTTTTTTTTTTTTTTTGCTCATGTTTGCCTTTTTAACTCAAGTTCAAATTACTGGTTAGTGCTTAAATATATTTAGAGATATTGGACTTAACCTTTTCCTGTTTTTTGAAATTTTAGACTTGTCAAAATTGAAGAAAGTTGCAGACGGCAATAAAAGTCGGATGCAATGCAAAATGAAATCATCCTATATGGTTGAAAGCAATTTCTCTTTTTCACGATGTTTTCTCAAGTATAAAATTGCAGCAACATAAAATCCCGGGTTTGTACAGGAAAGGGTTAATTTATATCCTTGTCTATTTATTTTCTTTACAAAGGAGAGCTTGCAGCCAGACTACCGTCCTTCTATGCCATTTAAATCATATTAAATGTATATTCTAAATGACCTTACAAAGCATTCCTAAAAGGAATTGTCTTATAATGTCACCGGAGAATGAATTGTTAATTCTTAATTTGGAAGCTAGATGATATTCATTATGCATATGTTCTAAAGAAATGGATTTTTACCTGTCGGTGTATACCCACACATCTGTTTTCCTCTCAGTTTTTAAGGTTTGCAGAAAGACTGGACCCAGTATTTACTAAAGAAGCTGAGACATTGATACAGAGTTATTTTCTAGCTTGTAGAAAGTCCAGGATGACAGCCACAGCTACCGTACCACTGTTGGTTCAACAAACCTTGTAAGTTTGGGTGTCACACATGACTATTTATCCCATTACCAACATTTAAGACTTGTCCAGATTCAAAGATGGTGCAGACAACAATTCTATATTTTCTATATTCTATTTTTTTTTAAAAAAAATGAAAATTGCCTTTTTGGGTAGAAAACACTGTGGGCCATGAACAATTTTCATTGCCCACAATTTTTCCAAATGTTCTTTCTTGAAAAAGAGGGATTGTGAGGGAACGGGCTTAAAAGATGGATCAGGCTTATAGTAGATAGACCAGTGCCAGTATTGTAAAATTGATTACCGTATTTCTGGACACTTTTGTTACAATGTATTTTCAGTGTACTGCAAGAATGCGAATATTTCATTATTCTCATCATTTAACCCATTGCTAGATGACAAAATTCTAAACTGGTCCAAATTCAAAGAAGATGCTGACAAAAGTTTTAAGTTTATTGATATATAAACTTATATTTTGTGATAGAGAAATTTCTTCATTATACGCCCGTCGAAGACGGGACGTATTATGGGATCACCCGTGGTGTCCGGGCGTCTGGGCGTCCGGGCGGTGTCCACTTCTTTGTCCGGAGCATAACTCTGTCACCGTAAGTCCGATTGACTTTAAACTTGGCTGTTATATTCTTCTCATCAATACCGAGTGCAGTGCTCAATAACCAAAACTCTACCTGGCCTATTTTTTGAGTTATTGCCCTTTGTTTTTTTTCATACTTGAATCTTGTCCGGAGTATATCTCTAAAAGTATTATAGCTAGGATCATGAAACTTCATGGGTGTATAGATCTCACCAAGGGGGAGTGCAGTGCACAAGAACCATAACTCTACCTGGCCTATTTTTTGAGTTATTGCCCTTTGTTGTTTTTCATACTTGAATCTTGTCGGGAGTATATCTCTGAAAGTATAATAGCTAGAATCATGAAACTTCATGGGTGTATAGATCTCACCAAGGGGGAGTGCAGTGCACAAGAACCATAACTCTACCTGGCCTATTTTTTGAGTTATTGCTCTTTGTTGTTTTTCATCCTTGAATCTTTCTCGGAGTATATCTCTAAAAGTATGATAGCTAGAATCATGAAACTTCATGGATGGATAGAGCTCACCAAGTGGGAGTGCAGTGTACAAGAACCATTACTCTACCTAGCGCATATTTTGAGTTATTGTCCTTTGTTGTTTTTCATACTTTGTTTGACAAAAAATATTCATTCAAACCCCCAGTTTATATTAAGCAGTGTGACGGGCATATCTTGTGACAATTTGGTACCTTGTTTTTCAGAATGTTTTCCAAATAATTTTGTTTAGGAGCCTAAAGAAGCGTAATTATATGGGAATAGGTGAAACAAGTTGCAGACACCACTAAAGTAAGAATATCACAGGGATAAGACTTTGTGGTAATTCAAGATATTACTTGATATGACAAATTCTCCTTTTACCTTAATGTTCACTGGACTATGCCTCTGAAAAGTAGAGAACAGATTTCATAAGAACACATGGCTAGAATCACAAATGGGAAATATCAAAATGTGCAATTCTAATACACTTCTGAAGGGTTATGCCATTTTTGGCTGTCATTTTTGGCTAGATGCCAGTGTATATTGTGACTGTGGCATTCTTGGCTTTTAAATAGTTTGCAATTTCACCTCACTATTCTAATGCTAAACTTACTTTTTCTTTTACTTTTTCTTCAGGATGTCCTTGGCATACAGCCATGCTAAGCTCTTACTTAGGTCCTCAGTATCCATTGATGATGCACTGATGGCCATAAAACTGTGTGAAGAATCTCTGACAGCAAGATTTGGTTAGTGTTTTTTTTGTATAAACATCAGAAAAGAGTTTTCTCCTGTATATTTACTCTTTCCTGTTTTTTCAAAATTTTAGTCTTGTCAAAGTTATAAGCAGACGATAATATTTGAGTGTAACTTGAAAAAAAAAACTGCAGGGTAGGAAGTAATGTGGGAAAAGAAGAAATTGCTTGTTACAAGCAGCTTCTTCTTTTCCCACAATGTTTTCTCAGATATAAAAGCACAAGGATATGAAAACCAGGGATTGTACAGGAAAGGGTTAAACTTAAAAGATCAGAGACTTTATTTTTGTCATGATAAGGATGATTTAGGATGACAGTACAGATAGACTAATATTCATGTTTAAACCATTTCCACACAATGACGCTATTTGACGACGCCCCTCAAGAAAAAAAATTAGGAAAACATTGTGAAAAATGAAGAAATTTCTTGAAACAAGCAATTTCTTCATTTTACACAATGATTTCTACCAAGAAAGTTCTAAAATTTCATAAACAGTGAATTGTCATCTTCAACTACTTTCATTTTGAAGTAATCATCTGGGAATGGGTTAACAAATAATGTGAAATCCATTACAAAATCATACTAATGAACCATCCTTTGCACTATTATTAAAAAAGGGGGAACATCTGTGTCTAGTTTCTAGTCTCTTAGTTTTTTCTGTTCTTTTGTTTCTTGATCAGAGTTTAAAATCCATACACCTTGGATACCTCATCAGTAACTTTTTTTGAAATTGAACCTTTGGCTGCTGCCATAGGATGTTCTTTCCAACACTTGTCTCCCATTAATGAGTGGATAATCGTAAACCAAAGTGGGACAAGCAGCTAGAGGTTGGTGTAATAAATACCAGGAACTCATGATAAGGTACTCCAGTTACTACAATATGACTGAAATACTGTTAAAAGTGGCATTTAACCCCATTCAATTGATTGAATTTGAACTGGTATGAAATTTTCATTGGTTGTAATAAGATAAAGTAAATGACTGAAATATAACATGTTATTCCAGGTGTTTCAGTACTTAGTGTTCAACCTATACCTCATGTTTCATCTGCCTTGACGTCCACTATTCTAGGACCAGAGGTAGGTGTTTTGATGCTCGGTGTTTGGAAATATCTATTTAAGTTGTATTTAGATTGTATTGTTCAGGCCCACATCACTGCGCAGTAGATAGCACATCAGACTCCCAATCTTCAATCATGGGGTGTCATGGGTTTGATCTCGGCGGCAGCACATATCCTTTCCGACATTTGTCTCTCACCAAGGGGTGGTTAATCGTAAACCTAAGTGGGATAGCAGCTGGAGGCTAAGAAAGGGTATAGTGGTAGAACTGGTGAAAGAAATACCATGAATCCGTTGTAAGGTGCTCCAACCTCCGTGATATGACTGAAATACTGTTAAAAGTGGCATTAAACCTCATTCAATCAATCAATATATTTTGTTGACAAGTCAGACTGAGCCATACTTTTTCCAAAAAAAGTGGTAATTATGGTCATAAATTAGAGCGTGTGCTTCAAGGTCAAGAGGTTCAACATCTTGGGAAAGTTTGATTCCCTTAACCCATTACCACACAATGTCTCTTTTTGACACCTCTTAAGAAAAAGAATTGGGAAAACATTGTGTAATATGAAGCAATTGCATAAAGCAAGCAATTTTTTCATTTTCCACAATATTTTCAAATCAGAAAGTAGAAATTAAATTTAATAAAAATCAAATTGTCGTCTTTAACTCCTTTCAATTTGGACTAGTCTAATAATGCTAATGATCTAAAAATATGATTATTTTTCGTCGTTCATATAATATGTCAACATATTTATTGCGAGTACTCATGCACGGATTAATCCATGATGTTAGAATTAATTTCCAATTGTAAAAGTATGTAGGTTAAATCAAGCAGAGAAAAAGGGCTGTTCCAAATTTGCATAGCCTGCAGACAAAAATTTCAAGTAGAGAGAATTTCAAATATCTTTGATTTTCTTATCAGAAAACAATGATGAAAATAAAGAAATTGCTTATAGAAAGCAATTTCTTCATTTACTAAATTGTTTTCTTGAACTAAAATTTTTTAGGCTTTTAAAAAATGGGATCATGCAGTAATGAGTAAATTCACAAGAAAACTCTCATGAGAGGTATAGATTTAACCAGTTCCCATGCAGTTCTGCTTTTTGACGCCCCCTCAAGAAAAAAGCTTTGGAAAACATTGTGGAAAATTAAGAAATTAATTGATAAAACCAACTTCTTCATTATCCACAATGTTTTCCATCCCAAAAGACAAAGATGATCTTAATTTCATCAACTCAAGATTGTCATCTGCAACTTCTTTGAATTTGGACCATTCTAAAATCTTGATGTTCTTGTCACAGTTTTGAGGTGGTCACTTTTTCAAAAAATAAAACATATATTTAATTTCTTTATTCTTGCACATTTATTCAGAATATATTTCTTTTTTACTTTAACAGCATGATGGAATGATGTTGAGATTTCACAAGAGCCTATTAAAATACTGCTCACTGGCTTCAGGATTGGAAGAATAACACTCAACACAACTTAATCCATTCCCAAACAATCCAACTTATGTCCCTCAAGAAAAGACGATAATTTCAAGTTGAAAGAATTCTGATATCTTGGGTCTTTTTGGGTAGAAAACAATGTTGAAAAAGAAGAAATTGCTTGTCACAAGCATTTTCTTCATTTTCAACCTTATTTTGCTCAAGTTTTTATAGACAACACAACAACATTTTTATCTAATCTTTTACTTGTAATCAAATTTACAAAATGATTACAGATTATTTTGTTTGTTTGAATTGTTTAACCCATTCCTTCACAATCACGTTTTTGTATGGCCCTAGAGACAGACACTTTGAAAAAAAATTTTGAACAATGAAAAAATATAGTTGAAGAAATATAGTTGTATCAAGCAATTTCTTCATCGTTTGAAATATTTTCTACCCTTACCCATTCCCACACAACTAAATTTTAGACTATTCCAAATTGAAATGAGTTGCAGATGACAATTTAAAGTTTATGAATTATTATATTTTTTCAACCCTTTCGGTAGAAACATTGTGTAAAATGAAGAAATTGCTTGTAACAAGCAATTTCTTCATTTTACACAATGTTTTCTAAAATGTTTTTCTATAGGGGCGTCAATAAGCGTCACTGTGTGGGAATGGGTTAAGTCAAGGGATATTTTTATTTTGATGAGCTGAAGAAAGTCATCTCCATCTTGTTTGAATTAAGACCAGTCTAAAAAACTGCTATCTGGTAATGGGTTTACCAAGTTAATTTCTGTGATGAATGTTTGTGATATCTTGTTTACTTACTTTCTGTGATATATTGTTTCTCTGTGATAATCAATTTTGTTAAGTGATTTAAGCCTGATGGTAATAATAAAAAACACAAAACTTTTAAGTATGCTTTTATTTATGTAATATAAAAATAATTGTTATTTCGTTCACTGTTATAACAGGAAGTTTACACAAATTTCATTTATGAGGTTGAAAGTATAAAAACACTTGATGTAATGAGTTTATGACAGTGTCAAATATTCCTGCAGTTTCTTTCATTTACGCATTTAAACACATACTAATTTAAGGACCCCCCTCAAGAAAAAACAAACAAACTCGAGAACACATTGCATTTTTCATCATTTTTGTTCCCTATCAGATTTTTTTTCAAACTATTAACTTCAACTTGTCACCTGCTACTTCATTTTATTTGAACATGTCTAATTTTTTATTCACCTGGTTACTGAGTAAACTCAAGAAAGTTGATTGGCATTTGAAAACAAAAGATACTTATCTTCCTGAAAACGCTCAAAGAGCAATACAACTGTTGAAAAGTCAGAGAACTGATGCAATAACATACAAAATAAAATTTCACTGAGAATTATTGAAAGAAAGATATTTATCATTTAAGACTTAAGTAATAGTATATGATACAAGTTTCATGAAAAATGAAAAAAAAAGTAGCTACATTTGAATGTCTATGTAAGTTAATTGCAGTTTATACAAAAAAGTTGTTTGTTGCATCGTGCTTCTTCATATAGGCTGTCACAGCATCATGTAGAAACTTGTACTGCTCCTGTAAAATAAAGGTAATGAGTCAAATATTTTAATCCTTTCCCATACAACCCGATTCTAGTCCCTGTGATATTATACTTGAGAAAACATTGTGAAAAAAGAAGAAATTGCTTCCAACAAGCAATTTCTTATTTTCCCGCAATATTTGTGGAGATGGATTTTTTTTAAGTTTTCTATGTTGAACCCGGAATCCCACAAACAAAGACGTTTTTTTTCACCCATGATTTTCTTAGGACCATAAGGGAATGTTACATGCCAAATGCTTAGACTTATTAGTTTTGAATAACAATACTTTTTAAAATTTTCTTTTTTATCTCCATATGAATTCCGGGATCACAACACAAAGGGCTTATTATATTTTAAAGAGTATTCCCTAACAATGTTATGGTTGTAGATCATACAGCATTGCTAAATGAAAATGTACTAAATTTTCACAAGTCTAGGCAAAAAGGTTGCAGAGTAGGATATTTAAAAGATTTCCTTCTTTATTCTATGTGAAATCTGGTTACCAACAGATAGGACATATTTTCAAAAGAGTATATCCACTTAAAAATTTGTTGAGGACCATACAGCAATGCCACATGTGAAATTTCAAAGCTATAGGTATTTTGGTTAAGGAGAAGACGATATTTTAATGATTTTTTTAATATATCCTTTTTTATTCCTATGTAAAATCCTGGATCCCACAACATAGGGCTAATTTTCAGATAACGATTATTTTTGGAAAAAAAAATGACAGAGGGTGATTAGGCGATTATTTATTTTAAAAAAAAGCTCTATGCCTTAAGGTTTCCTTTGGTCAGCATTTTTGCAATTATGGACACACAGATGGATGGACGGACACCGAACATAGACTGCACACAATTGAGACCGAAGGTCGAATCCAATAGAAAATACCTACACGCAATCCGAGAACACGATAACAACACATAGAAAAACACACTGTTGAAATGTTCCTTTTATTATATACCTTTTAGGACATGACATTAAGAAAATTCTCTTAAATGATTAAGAAATTACCAAATTTCCGAAAAAACACGAAGGTCAATGTCGTGTTGTATTAGATAGCCAGATTTTAAACCATATCTTTTATAGGTGTATGATAAATTCTTTGATTGACAGCCGCGATTGGTTAATTACAGCATTGAGCAGTTTGTACTCAGGTGAGTTAACAGAATAAAACCATTTGTACAATATTACTTTTCCTGAAGGAGTTTCAACCTACATAGTTTGGAATAATCTGGGGTCTTCTTATTCTCATCTGTTTTATCGTCTGTTGGATGCACACTTGTTTCTCTTCCTTCATCTGCACAATCGTTGCCATGGTGACACTGAAGAGCCCACTTTTTGTTGCTCCATTTCTAAAATATATGTTTATATAATAAAGTATGTATTTACTACCAATTAAAAATGTAAGTATAAATCAAACAAATAGTGAATGGTTGACACTTTTTTACCTTGTTTTATATAGACCGATCTCTTTATTTGCCGAACGATTAGGACAAAGTCAATTATAAACTTGTGTAATGAATGATTACACATCCGCTGTTATTCATGTAACTAGATGGATCGTGGCCCGATCTCCTAATTATGAAGTTCCAAAATAAACATCTTACAAATACTGCTTGAGTTTTTGTTAAACAAATCTTTAATCAACAACCACTCGATCCCATGTTTGATGGCAATCTCGCGATTTACGTATTTCTAAATGGAATCCGAGCAGCTGATCCACTTTTTTCTTTGCATATTTGGATTAAGCAAAATTTAATCTTAAAGATATTTAAAAAAAAAAAGAGAGAAGATTTCTATAGAAGGGATGTAAATATAGAAATCTTTTTTAAGAAGATGGGATGATGGCAAACAGTTCTGAATTCTTGTAATCGGCAGTTTGTCATTTTAATACTTTTACAAGTAGTTAATTATGCTTAAATTACCAAACGTCCGATAATACAACTGGTCTTAAGGCTTTTCAAGATGTAGTTGAATGCCATCTGATTGTCTTGGCCAATATTTAACTTAAACTCGCCAATCAAATTGTAAGTTTGGTTAGGATCAATATTTTAAAGTAAAAGAAGGACGGAAACGTGGGGTAATGACAATTTTTGAGGTTATAACGGTAGTAAACACGCTCTCCTCTTTCTACAGTCCAGCATCTGATGACAAACTGTCACCTCCTTTTGTGACAGTAATTCGTCACAGTGTTGCTATTCCAAATAAAGGAGTTTTTAAAAAATATCACGGTTCTATAAAGTACTTAAACTTTCAGAATTCTAAAACTTATGATGAATAACTTTTACAACCTAGCTTTTCTTATAAGTGACATAAGTGACGGTTTGACATAATTCTTTCTATCACTGTTTATAGATTTTCCTTCAATATTAGCCAGTGACGGTTAAACATCACAATTAGAATTAAAATTGTTACGAGTATCCATCACAATGAATGATGACAGCTAGCCATCACATACCAGACTGTTCTACGGAAATACGCTGTTTGTTGTAGATATAAGGACAAGGAAGACATTACGCCATTATGTATTCACGTAGTTCATTGACGTAACGCTAATCCCGCCCACTTACTCTAGTGACGTTCCAGTTCATTATTGAAAGGTGTTATTTCGCAAATTTTATCGTCATTAACTTGTAACAAAAATACAACATGATTGGTTGGCGACCTAAACGTCGTAACTACAGCTTGAATAAGCTGTAGTGAAGACGTTTCAGTCGCCAAACCAACGAAACGGCTCCATAAATGTGGGTCTATGTTGGAATTCATATATCACTTCCAGTCTAAATGAATGCCTTGAAAGGTTGAATAATTCGTTGACTGACATTCTCGATCCACTAATTAAGCAAAAATAGTTGCGTGCATAAGTAATCTTTAGCACGAACACTAGGTACTCTCTATTTACCTCTTTTACAGTTAACGTGTATTGAACATTTCAAAACTTGATAACCTAATGAATTTCATTTTCTTTCCTTGAAACACCTCTGGTTTCCATCTCGGCACAAGCCATGACCACACCCCGACTGGATAGAGGTATCGAGACAGATATGTAGCTCCGACAGCGAGTTTGAATATCATTCCAGAACAGGCCAACATTAATGTTATTTTTTATGGTAACATCTTGACCATGTTGGCATTTACAAAATTGTTATAATCGAATACCCAGGGTACTTACAGGCATTGTATGACGAATGGCAAAGAGGCTGACTTTTGCTGAGCCATCAGTAGTTGGTCTATAAGATCCAGGATCGAATCTGTGTCCAAAGGAGTCTTGTCTTCATCAGACCAGAATATACACTCAAACTGCTTGATAAGTCGAGGCTTCTCTCTTGACTAAGAAAAATAATGGAATAAACATGCTTGTAATTAATTTTACGACGGAATTTAACCTTTCGAATACAACCTCGCATTTCTACGACCCTCAAGAAAATATTGTGGATTGGGGAAAATGAAATTTCTTATTACACGGAGTTTCTTCAAATTTTCCACTGTGATTTCTATTAAGAGAGACGATGGATTTTAACATTCCGTTTCCTTAAAATTGTCTGCATCTTCTGAAATTGTATCGTCTGATAATCTTTATCAGCTGCTATAATACAAACTGTTTGAGTATTTGTACTTCAGCATGTTATTTTGGGTTAAGGTTTAGGCATGGAAGAATACTTTCAAAAAAGATGCAGAAGTAATCTCAGAGCTTGGTACTTCATTCTGAGAAAGATGACGTCTTTAACATCGGTTTACCATAATCGACATTCAATTAAGATTGTATTATTTATGTCATTTTTGGAGTGATCATAACAGTATTATACATACCTCCTCAACATTTTGCAGTTTGATGGTTCTCTCGATGTAAGATCCGTGACTTACTTCTGTCACATAGCTCACTTGATACGGCATAAAGGTCAAGGTCTCGCCTTCTATAGGCCAGTATATCTCTGACTGAATAGAGATAGATTAATACAATCATTCAGCACATAAAATACACAAAACGATACTTTTTACGCAATTTATACGGGTTTGAAAAGAAATGTTGGTAATGCTTACGAATAACATTTGTTCTGCATTAATTTGGTTAGTATTGGCTTTTAAGGTCTCGGTACTGTATTGAACTATAAAATGTCACAAAAATCACAGAAGACATTTATTTGTGCGTTTTGAAAAAAGAGAGCGTTTTACTCTGTCCGTTTTACCCGTTTATACGATCACTTTTCTCTAGAATTGGTAAGTTATTGACTGTAATCACGCGAAATCTATACACGTCAAAAATTATAACGCTTTTGCCTACTCTTTCATTTATCTATACTATATGCGATTTGGTTCCTTTTGAGGATAGAAGTATGCAAAAGCAAGTGTATTTAGTTCTCTACCTTTCCAGTGGGACCGTCCAATGTTACGATGGTGTTTATCTTATACTCCGAGACCAATCGCCAGAAGTCCACAATGGTGTCCGGTAATGGGTTCTGCGTAACAATGAAGTGACGGCTGTCCTTTTGGGACTAAAACAGATAAGATACAAACTTCTAAATGACTAACTTGAAAAGATATGTGTCCACATACATGAACTTAACCAATTACTAGACGGAAAAGTTTTAGACAAGTCCAACTGGAAAGAAGTAGCAGACGACAGTTTTATGTTCGTGATTTTTTTGTCTTTCAAGTGAGAAACTTCATTGGAAATAAAGTTTGCACGTTACAAGCAATTTTCTTTTTCTCTCGAGTGCATAAGAAAGCTGGGTTTTGAGGAAATTGGATAAAGTAAAGTAAGACCAAAACAATTATTTTCCTCTGAAAGACCATCCTATTCAGGATATTTAAAAAAGAATAAATAAAACTGCGATTTTAAGTAAAGAAATTGGTACCTGTAACTATGAAGAAAAGACGCGAACTAATCCTTTAAAAAGTCACAAGAATTTCAGTTTTTAAAGTAACTTCTACTTATCGGTCAATCAATTCTCAGTGATTGTCGGTATAACCAGTAAGTTTTGGTTACTTTATTCATTTACGATCGATCCTTCGATGTATAACAAGTAACCAAGAAATACTGTTTCCCCTCCTCTCATTTATTATCACCATTATATCCGACTATCGTTTTGTTATCGAAGTCGATGCCCTGAATGACATTCATTTACAGTGTGTCTGTGTGTACACACACACACATCACACATAGACACTAGTTCAATGAGTAATCAAAGATGATCTTTTTACGCCGGTACCCATGGCGGGCGGGCGGTTTGATGTCCAGTTCTTTGTCCGGGGCATAACTCTGGGACTTCATGTCTGATTGGCTTGAAACTTGGCAGTTATATCCATTTCATGAAAACGGAGTGTAGTGCATAAAAACCATAACTCTATTGTTTCTATTTTTGAGTTATTGCCCTTTGTTGTTTTTTTTAGACTTGAAATTTGTCCGTAGCATATTTCTGAAAGTATCATAGGTTTGTTCATGAAACTTTATGTGTTGATAGATCTTACAAAGGAGGAGTGAGGTACACAAGGATCACAACTCTTCCATACGTATTTTATAAGTTATTGTCCTTTGTTGTATTTCAGACTTGATTTATGTCAGGAATATGAAAGTATAAAAGCTAGTACCACGAAGCTTCATGATCACATTTACATATTAAAGAACCATAACTCTACCTTGTAAGTTATTGCCCTTTGAAGTTTTTCTAGACTTTAATTTAGATCCCATCGAGCAGGGAAACGGGCGTATCTTGTAACGATTTGGCATCTTGTTTACATTTTGGTTTGTGATACTGGTCTTCGAGACATGCACGTGCTTGTGGATATGTAATTAGATAAAGTTATATGACTGCTTAGTATCTTGGATTCGGTAAGCCGTTAACTGCCGCCGATTCCTCAATGCCTCAAGTGAAAAAGAAGTTGTGTAAGATGGTAATACGAGTGACAACACCCATATTACGTTTTTTAAGATAAAAAAGATTAGAAAAAAAATGTGGACAATGTAGGATTGCTCCGTACGTTTACTCCAACAGGAAATTCCACTTCGATTTTAATTGCCGTTATTTTGGAAAGTTTAATGCAAATATCATGAAACAAAGAAGAATGGTTTGCTGGCGACATAAACGTCGTAACTACAGCTTATTCAAGCTGTAGTTACGACGTTTAAGTCGCCAAACCATAAAAAATGATTCGCATGAATGTCGGCCAATGTCGGAGTTCAAAGATTACTTCCAGTCAGAATGAATGATTTTATTGGCCGACTGATTATTTGAATGACAGCTGCGATTGGCCAGTTGCTTTTTATTCGTATTTAATCTTAATCTTTCCAACTTAAAATTGGCGTCTGCAACTGCTTTTAATTCGGGCCTATCACCAGTCTCTGATTTTATTGTAAAATCGCAGTCGGGTGTGGTTGTTCTAGTATACGGGTAACAATTTGCATTTCTTTTTATAGCTAACCCCTGTGTAAGTTATTGATATACTGTATATTCGACACAGGCGTAGGTGTGAAAAAAGGGACAATTTGTTAATATTTGCATACAATGTTAAGGTTATCTTGGGTTTCCAGGGTATTGCCCCCTATCTATTAGGATAATGGGAGAAGTCGAACGAAATGTGTGAAGAACACATAACAGATAATCGGTCAACAAAGATAACGAGTAAATTTACCGGTAAGAAAACTGCATTTATGTAGTCATTTCTGTCTGAAACTCTCGAACTAAGCCATGGCCGATGAAGATCATCTGAAAGAAAAGTGAAAAGAAAAGGTTAGCTAAACCCTTTCCTGCCCAATACCTGGTTTTTACGTCTGTGAATCTATAATTGAGAAAATATTGTAGAAAAAGAAGAAATTGCTTCCACACGACCTTCGGTCTCGTCAAATATTAACATTTTCTTGTTCTTTCTTTATCTTTAAGTGCGCTCTATGTTTGGTTTCATTAAAAAAATGGCCTTACGCCTACCTTTAATTCGATGAAATTCACTTCGTACTAATTTTTCCCGCGTATAAATAATTTAAAACACACATACCTATGAAGATATTATGTCATGAAACCAAGCATGATTAAGTTAATAGTGCTGTTGATATCGGAAAATGGTCAAATCTTGAATGCCATTTGAATATTTCATACTAAGGTAATTGATCAAATAATAAGTCGATTAAACAGTCAGTAATTAGTTTTCTGTTCTTCTCTCCTAATGTTAACCCTTGTCATGCTGTATGAAATCCGATTCGGAATTGCATTTAAAATCAAAGGGCTGAGAGCACTTGTAGTACTCGTTGTTCAATTATCATTACTCTTTTGAAAAATTGATTTCATAAACAACTCCAGCAGGAAAAATACAAACATGAGGTGTAGACTAAGATCAGACTGCGCTTATGTGTAGAGTGATCTTTAGCTTCACAACCTGCCAAAACCGGAATATTCTGGGCACAGCATGACATGGGCTGGACTTATATTCTCTGTATCCTATTCCTATTTATTTATATTCTCTACATGTAGTGTTTTGGTAAGAGTATCAGTCATAAAATTTTCAGAAACATCAAAGATGCCTTCAATCCTTCGAATTACTTTTCCAGCAGTTACTTTTACGCGGCAACTGAAGACTGGGATCAACCTGTGTAACCTCACAATCTTATTACAGTTAATGTTGTCACTAGAGAATTACTGATTAGATAATCAGCACATGTTCTAAATGCACTTTGGTGATGTTGGACTCCTGAGGATCTTTGCATTGTGCACATAATCAGCAGAAATGCGATCGTTTGTTTTTTATGTCGAGCTCGCTAATACAATGAAAATTCGATGTATGTTCGTCCGTCCGTCCTACGATTCCCTGTTCTTCTGCATTGTCAATGTATTTCAAAATATTTTGGCACAAGTGCTCTCTACCAAGAGTAGATGTGATATTATTGAATAGCTTCAAAGTTAAGATCAAATCTCTGGTTCAAATGCTAGGGTTGTCCAACATTCATAGATGGATTCAAAATAAGGTCATAGTCAAGGTCATATTTGGCCATTACTGTCACTTTTTCATTTATGAGGTCAAATTATGGTGCGCTTGACAACAGTTGTCTCGACATGTGCACATGTTAATATTATAAATATGTTCTTCACTTTTATGTTGAATCGCGTGTAAAATTACGACAGTTTGATCAGCAAATTTCTATAAATAAAGCCTTTATTATGGTAATATAAAATTGTTGAAGACCGGTATAAAACTTACTCGGAAGTATATAATCAATCCTGTTCTTCTGCTCGTTGGCCTTACTCTTAGCAGTCTCGTACAGCGGCCCAGTAAAGTTGTTGGCGTTTAAACTGTCTCTATATTTGCTCACACGCTGTAGCGCCTTAAATAAGAGTGAAACATGACGGATCGCTGGCCACGCCCCGTGACCTTCGACAGGAAACTTCACTTCGATATTTAACCCTTTCTAGATTTTCGATATGTTAGACTGGTCCAATTTGTAAGAAGTTGCAGGCGTCAAATAAAAGTGAGTGCAAGTTGAAAAGTAACCAAACTACAGGTTACAAAATATTGTGGGAAAAGAGGAATTTGCTTGTTTCAAGCAGTTTTCTTAGGTACAAAATTGCATGGACGTTAAAACAAGCGATTTTGAAGGAAATGGTTTAGAAGGTTTTAGAAAGTACAATAAAGAGCACAAGGAATGTACTCATTAATAAATAGATGTTTCCAATAACAAAACTAAAGCAAGTACCGAAAAATAAAGTTCTACGGTAGTTTTGCGATAAGCCGTTGGAATGTATGAATCAATATCCAGTCCAGAGTTGACTTGCTCTCAAGTTTTAAAGTCGGTTATAGCCTAAACAGTAAACTGATCAATTTGCTAGAGACTCACATCGAAATCCATCTCCAGTTTCTGTTTTCTTGTGATCGCGTCAGGCTGTAGAAGCTTTTGATATGTCTGTTGGTACTCTTCACATGGTATGGTCACACACGGACACAATAGGACATCCACGAGAGATTCGTATACAAACATATACTGTTCCTATAGAATAATGGAACGATTGTTTTTATTTTAAAATTTTCCCATCTTTCTGCGGTCTCAAAGACTTCGTACTTTCAATGACAAAGAATCTAGTACTTTGTAAGATAGAGTTCTTTTTCCCATGACGAAATCAAGCTACTTTTCAGATATATACGAGAGGGATAACCTTTAACTGATTCAGAGGTCTAGATAAGAGGGGTAACAGAATTCTAAAATCCTTATTTCTCAAAGGAACCCTGTGTTGTTGGTACTCATTTGAATCGTCTCATCGAGACGATTCAAATGAGTACCAACAACATAGATTTAATGGCAGTTTTGGTGAAAAGTTTAAATCTAAAATACGAATAACGCACTCTATTTTTATCGCTGACTGATCACATTTCAAGCAAAAAAATTTCAATCACACGGTATAACATGGTATAGATGTGCAAGTTATAGTGAATGATCAGGGTCAATTTTGTCTATATCTGTATAGACAAATTTGACATTTGATCACTCCATGTAACTTGAGCATCTATACATAAATGGATACCAGGGAAATAAATAAAATTAAGAATAATAAATGGGCAAATCTGTTGTATGCTGTGCCAAGATGAAATCTTTACTCTGATGAATTTTTCTCTTGTTGTGTAAATACGTATTTCAAGCTAACCGTTAGAACCGTTTGTCAATGACAAAAAGTTGTCGAGCTCGCAAAGTTTGATTTATTTTCCTGGCAAAATATTGACCCTGCATTGCGACCCTTATCTTCGATAATCCCGATCTTTTGTTTCCAATGGTACATCGCCTCATCGCAGAATAATCTTGTCAAATTATATTTCAATCTTCCTATAGATATAGGAGTTAAAAACAAGAGAAATCCCTAACCTTGAACTTTGACCTTGATCGAGGACCAGCCCGAACAAATATTTGAAATTAGGCATCTATTCTTGATAGAGAAAAAAATACTATGCCCAATTAGTGCAGAAATTATGCTCCGGAAAAGCTCAATTAAACATATGACTTTAAGCTTTGATCGTGCCTCAATATCTAATAACTTCCTTTAAGTTGCACATCTAATTGTGTTGTAGAACAATTCTACTAAGTTATTTTGAAAATTACATAAAAGTAGGAACTTGCTTGTAACAAATAATTTCTCAATTTCCAACAAAGTTTTCCGGATCAATATTTCTTCAGGGCTTCAAAAACCCGACATTGTACAGTAATTGCTCAAACCACTTAGACAAAAACGTTGTGAAACCGACCTGATTTTGTACCATGTTAACTCTCTGGTGTCGTAATCCTTGAACACACTGGAACACATTTATATATCCATCAATCCGGGCCTGGTCCACCAGATAGTCAAAGGCTATGTAGGTCCCTGTACGTCCTATCCCTGCACTGCGAATAAACATTCACAAATCAAATATTAACCATTTCCTGTACAAACCTGGGATTTTACGTCGCTGTGTTTTAAACATGGGAAACATTATGGAAAAAGAAGAAATTGCTTGTAACAAGCAATTTCTCCTTTTTCCATAATATTTTCTACCACATAGAATGGTTATATTTAAAATTTGCTTCCAATTTTCATTGTCAACTGCTACCCCTTACAATTTGGACCAGTCTAAATTTAAAAAAAAAAGGTAATTGGTTAATCTTCTCCTTTATATTTGACGGATCGCTAGCCACATCAATCGACCTCCAACAGGAAGTTCCGCTAAGATATTTAAGTATTTAACGATGTCATTTACCGAAATTCGTGGTCAGTAACAGGTATGGAAATAGTCCAGAGGTGACGACCTTATTCAAGATGAAGTTAAGACGCCAAAGTCGCTAAACAAACTAAACTACACGTCGTTAAACCCCATTCAATCAACCAATCTTCACCAATTACCAGATGACAAAATTTTAGACTGGTCCTTATTGGAAAACGTTGCAGACGACATTGTAAAGTGAGCTTATAGATAAGTGGGAAAAAGTGTCTAAAGGAGTAACAAAAAAAAAAAAAAAAAAAAAAAACATTGTGAGAAAAGGAGAAATTGCTTGTTTGCATCAAGTTCTCCTGCTCCCACTAACTTTTCTATGATCACAGAGCAAGATGACGTTAAAAGCGTCACAGTATGGTAATAAACTGGTAGCCCGCTGTCTGTGTGCCCCTGGTAACTGGTGAAGATTGGTTGATTGAATGGGGTATAACGCCATTTTAAACAGTATTTCAGTCATATCGTGGCGGCTGGAGCACCTAACAATGGATTCCTGGTATTTCTCACACCAGATCTACCACTACATCCTTTCCTAGCCTCCACCTGCTATCCCACTTAGGTTTACGATTATCCACCCATTGGTGAGTGAGAAAGTATCATAATGTTTTCAAAATGGTTCATTAATCCCGTTGGTAGGTTACTTATCGTATTGCAACAAGTTTTGATTGCGTCTGCTAACTCCTTTCAAGTTGGACAAATTTTAACTTTTGAAAAGCAGAAAAGAGTTTATCACAAGGTATTAATTCATTTTCTATTTCTTATCACACAGACACTTATATTTAAACAGTTATAGATTCGTTTTGTATGAATTATGAGCAATCATCACAGCGTCGGTGGTGTAAAGGTTAGCATGGTTGCCTTCCAAGCAGTCGATCCGGGTTCGATTCCCGGCCGACGCACGTGCTTTTTATATTCTTTCGATGGTCGGAAAAATGATCTTAACCCATTTTAATACTAATTATGCTCAGTTTATTGGTTTACTTTCGATTTAACCCCGTTTGGTAAATCAATTAATCACTTTCGAGAATCAAATCTTTTGATTACACAACTTTTATTTCCACAAAATGATCACTCTTCGTAGGTGAAATTGATGTAGATTTCGCATTTTACAGCAACATTCTGACTCAAGAACCATCCTATTGATATATAAACTTCTTCTTAATTAATTTGTCGTTCATCGACTGATAAACGATTTGAATAAGATTTACCTATGCATGAAGGATATTTCACTTGGTTGAATAGATGGAAGACAAATGAAACAAACGATTAATAAAACAAGAGATGAAATTGGTTTTGGAATAAAAATCCATTTTAAAATCCAAGCTGTCCGTCTCATTATTCTTTCAAATAAAAGATTCGAGACTAGTCCTTAGTGCCTATATTGTCGAAGACAAAAGTTAGTATATGCGAATTGGGGATAAAATAATGTTCTATATACTTTTGTCGCTTATAACCTATTTTCCATATGAAAATGATGGCTAAACTAAAGAGCTTAATCGATTTAACTTAAAATTGGCGTTCTCGGATATCTTCATTGTTTTTCCGATATTCACTTTATTTTGATGAGGGGAATATGAAAAGGCTAATTATACTCATTGATTGAAGTTAAAATAAAAAGCTTAAATCTCGAATTGCTTTAGAAGAAATCACAAAGTATTAATTATTTTTTCATGAATTTCTTATCACACAGAACATGAAGGAAACACTTATTCTAAGCAGTCGATCCGGGTTCGATTCCCGGCCGACGCACGTGCTTTTTATATTCTTTCGATGGTCGGAAAAATGATCTTAACCCATTTTAATACTAATTATGCTCACAGTTTATTGGTTTACTTTCGATTTAACCCCGTTTGGTAAATCAATTAATCACTTTCGAGAATCAAACCTTTTGATTACACAACTTTTATTTCCATAAAAAATGTTCACTCTTCGTATGTGAAATTGATGTAGATTTCGGATTTTACCGCAACCTTCTGTCTCAAGAACCATCCTATTGATGTATAAACTTCTTCTTTAGTTAATTTGTCGTTCATCGACTGATAAACGATTTGAATAAGATTTACCTATGCATGAAGGATATTTCACTTGGTTGAATAGATGGAAGACAAATGAAACAAACGATTAATAAAACAAGAGATGAAATTGGTTTTGGAATAAAAATCCATTTTAAAATCCAAGCTGTCCGTCTCATTATTCTTTCAAATAAAAGACTCGAGACTAGTCCTTAGTGCCTATATTGTCGAAGACAAAAGTTAGTATATGCGAATTGGGGATAAAATAATGTTCTATATACTTTTGTCGCTTATAACCTATTTTCCATATGAAAATGATGGCTAAACTAAAGAGCTTAATCGATTTAACTTAAAATTGGCGTTCTCGGATATCTTCATTGTTTTTCCGATATTCATTTTATTTTGATGAGGGGAATATGAAAAGGCTAATTATACTCATTGATTGAAGTTAAAATAAAAAGCTTAAATCTCGAATTGCTTTAGAAGAAATCACAAAGTATTAATCCATTTTTTCATGAATTTCTTATCACACAGATTATGAAGGAAACACTTATTCTAGAAAGACAATTGGAAAGTAGTGTATGATAAAGAAAAAAAAGGAAACTTACGTTAAGATAAAGATCAGAAACAGTCCCCCAAGGGAATACTTAAGATATAGAGTCGTTTTATCATTCGTTCTGTATGAAGTCTGAGCAATCGTCACAGCGTCGGTGGTGTAAAGGTTAGCATGGTTGCCTTCCAAGCAGTCGATCCGGGTTCGATTCCCGGCCGACGCACGTGCTTTTTATATTCTTTCGATGGTCGGAAAAATGATCTTAACCCATTTTAATACTAATTACGCTCATAGTTTATTGGTTTACTTTCGATTTAACCCCGTTTGGTAAATCAATTAATCACTTTCGAGAATCAAACCTTTTGATTACACAACTTTTATTTCCACAAAATGTTCACTCTTCGTATGCTAAATTGACGTAGATTTCGGATTTTACAGCAACATTCTGACTCAAGAACCACCCTATTGATGTATAAACTTCTTCTTAATTAATTTGTCGTTCATCGACTGATAAACGATTTGAATAAGATTTACCTATGCATGAAGGATATTTCACTTGGTTGAATAGATGGAAGACAAATGAAACAAACGATTAATAAAACAAGAGATGAAATTGGTTTTGGAATAAAAATCTATTTTAAAATCCAAGCTGTCCGTCTCATTATTCTTTCAAATAAAAGATTCGAGACTAGTCCGTAGTGCCTATATTGTCGAAGACAAAAGTTAGTATATGCGAATTGGGGGTAAAATAGTGTTCTATATACTTTTGTCGCTTATAACCTATTTTCCATATGAAAATGATGGCTAAACTAAAGAGCTTAATCGATTTAACTTAAAATTGGCGTTCTCGGATATCTTCATTGTTTTTCCGATATTCATTTTATTTTGATGAGGGGAATATGAAAAGGCTAATTATACTCATTGATTGAAGTTAAAATAAAAAGCTTAAATCTCGAATTGCTTTAGAAGAAATCACAAAGTATTAATCTATTTTTTCATGAATTTCTTATCACACAGATTATGAAGGAAACACTTATTCTAGAAAGACAATTGGAAAGTAGTGTATGATAAAGAAAAAAAAGGAAACTTACGTTAAGATAAAGATCAGAAACAGTCCCCCAAGGGAATACTTAAGATATAGAGTCGTTTTATCATTCGTTCTGTATGAAGTCTGAGCAATCGTCACAGCGTCGGTGGTGTAAAGGTTAGCATGGTTGCCTTCCAAGCAGTCGATCCGGGTTCGATTCCCGGCCGACGCACGTGCTTTTTATATTCTTTCGATGGTCGGAAAAATGATCTTAACCCATTTTAATACTAATTACGCTCATAGTTTATTGGTTTACTTTCGATTTAACCCCGTTTGGTAAATCAATTAATCACTTTCGAGAATCAAACCTTTTGATTACACAACTTTTATTTCCACAAAATGTTCACTCTTCGTATGTGAAATTGATATAGATTTCGGATTTTACCGCAACCTTCTGTCTCAAGAACCACCCTATTGATGTATAAACTTCTTCTTTAGTTAATTTGTCGTTCATCGACTGATAAACGATTTGAGTAAGATTTATCTATGCATGAAGGATATTTCACTTGGTTGAATA
Organism: Fragum fragum; assembly: GCA_946902895.1. Lineage (NCBI taxonomy): Eukaryota > Metazoa > Mollusca > Bivalvia > Cardiida > Cardiidae > Fragum > Fragum fragum. The sequence continues at coordinate 1,250,161 of OX336369.1, read as the reverse complement.
GATGGAAGACAAATGAAACAAACGATTAATAAAACAAGAGATGAAATTGGTTTTGGAATAAAAATCCATTTTAAAATCCAAGCTGTCCGTCTCATTATTCTTTCAAATAAAAGATTCGAGACTAGTCCGTAGTGCCTATATTGTCGAAGACAAAAGTTAGTATATGCGAATTGGGGGTAAAATAGTGTTCTATATACTTTTGTCGCTTATAACCTATTTTCCATATGAAAATGATGGCTAAACTAAAGAGCTTAATCGATTTAACTTAAAATTGGCGTTCTCGGATATCTTCATTGTTTTTCCGATATTCATTTTATTTTGATGAGGGGAATATGAAAAGGCTAATTATACTCATTGATTGAAGTTAAAATAAAAAGCTTAAATCTCGAATTGCTTTAGAAGAAATCACAAAGTATTAATCTATTTTTTCATGAATTTCTTATCACACAGAACATGAAGGAAACACTTATTCTAGAAAGACAATTGGAAAGTAGTGTATGATAAAGAAAAAAAAGGAAACTTACGTTAAGATAAAGATCAGAAACAGTCCCCCAAGGGAATTCTTAAGATATAGACTCGTTTTATCATTCGTTCTGTATGAAGTCTGAGCAATCGTCACAGCGTCGGTGGTGTAAAGGTTAGCATGGTTGCCTTCCAAGCAGTCGATCCGGGTTCGATTCCCGGCCGACGCACGTGCTTTTTATATTCTTTCGATGGTCGGAAAATGATCTTAACCCATTTTAATACTAATTACGCTCATAGTTTATTGGTTTACTTTCGATTTAACCCCGTTTGGTAAATCAATTAATCACTTTCGAGAATCAAACCTTTTGATTACACAACTTTTATTTCCACAAAATGTTCACTCTTCGTATGCTAAATTGACGTAGATTTCGGATTTTACAGCAACATTCTGACTCAAGAACCACCCTATTGATGTATAAACTTCTTCTTAATTAATTTGTCGTTCATCGACTGATAAACGATTTGAATAAGATTTACCTATGCATGAAGGATATTTCACTTGGTTGAATAGATGGAAGACAAATGAAACAAACGATTAATAAAACAAGAGATGAAATTGGTTTTGGAATAAAAATCTATTTTAAAATCCAAGCTGTCCGTCTCATTATTCTTTCAAATAAAAGATTCGAGACTAGTCCGTAGTGCCTATATTGTCGAAGACAAAAGTTAGTATATGCGAATTGGGGGTAAAATAGTGTTCTATATACTTTTGTCGCTTATAACCTATTTTCCATATGAAAATGATGGCTAAACTAAAGAGCTTAATCGATTTAACTTAAAATTGGCGTTCTCGGATATCTTCATTGTTTTTCCGATATTCATTTTATTTTGATGAGGGGAATATGAAAAGGCTAATTATACTCATTGATTGAAGTTAAAATAAAAAGCTTAAATCTCGAATTGCTTTAGAAGAAATCACAAAGTATTAATCTATTTTTTCATGAATTTCTTATCACACAGATTATGAAGGAAACACTTATTCTAGAAAGACAATTGGAAAGTAGTGTATGATAAAGAAAAAAAAGGAAACTTACGTTAAGATAAAGATCAGAAACAGTCCCCCAAGGGAATACTTAAGATATAGAGTCGTTTTATCATTCGTTCTGTATGAAGTCTGAGCAATCGTCACAGCGTCGGTGGTGTAAAGGTTAGCATGGTTGCCTTCCAAGCAGTCGATCCGGGTTCGATTCCCGGCCGACGCACGTGCTTTTTATATTCTTTCGATGGTCGGAAAAATGATCTTAACCCATTTTAATACTAATTACTCTCATAGTTTATTGGTTTACTTTCGATTTAACCCCGTTTGGTAAATCAATTAATCACTTTCGAGAATCAAACCTTTTGATTACACAACTTTTATTTCCACAAAATGTTCACTCTTCGTATGTGAAATTGATATAGATTTCGGATTTTACCGCAACCTTCTGTCTCAAGAACCACCCTATTGATGTATAAACTTCTTCTTTAGTTAATTTGTCGTTCATCGACTGATAAACGATTTGAGTAAGATTTATCTATGCATGAAGGATATTTCACTTGGTTGAATAGATGGAAGACAAATGAAACAAACGATTAATAAAACAAGAGATGAAATTGGTTTTGGAATAAAAATCCATTTTAAAATCCAAGCTGTCCGTCTCATTATTCTTTCAAATAAAAGATTCGAGACTAGTCCGTAGTGCCTATATTGTCGAAGACAAAAGTTAGTATATGCGAATTGGGGGTAAAATAGTGTTCTATATACTTTTGTCGCTTATAACCTATTTTCCATATGAAAATGATGGCTAAACTAAAGAGCTTAATCGATTTAACTTAAAATTGGCGTTCTCGGATATCTTCATTGTTTTTCCGATATTCATTTTATTTTGATGAGGGGAATATGAAAAGGCTAATTATACTCATTGATTGAAGTTAAAATAAAAAGCTTAAATCTCGAATTGCTTTAGAAGAAATCACAAAGTATTAATCTATTTTTTCATGAATTTCTTATCACACAGAACATGAAGGAAACACTTATTCTAGAAAGACAATTGGAAAGTAGTGTATGATAAAGAAAAAAAAGGAAACTTACGTTAAGATAAAGATCAGAAACAGTCCCCCAAGGGAATTCTTAAGATATAGACTCGTTTTATCATTCGTTCTGTATGAAGTCTGAGCAATCGTCACAGCGTCGGTGGTGTAAAGGTTAGCATGGTTGCCTTCCAAGCAGTCGATCCGGGTTCGATTCCCGGCCGACGCACGTGCTTTTTATATTCTTTCGATGGTCGGAAAAATGATCTTAACCCATTTTAATACTAATTACGCTCATAGTTTATTGGTTTACTTTCGATTTAACCCCGTTTGGTAAATCAATTAATCACTTTCGAGAATCAAACCTTTTGATTACACAACTTTTATTTCCACAAAATGTTCACTCTTCGTATGCTAAATTGATGTAGATTTCGGATTTTACAGCAACATTCTGACTCAAGAACCACCCTATTGATGTATAAACTTCTTCTTAATTAATTTGTCGTTCATCGACTGATAAACGATTTGAATAAGATTTACCTATGCATGAAGGATATTTCACTTGGTTGAATAGATGGAATACAAATGAAACAAACGATTAATAAAACAAGAGATGAAATTGGTTTTGGAATAAAAATCTATTTTAAAATCCAAGCTGTCCGTCTCATTATTCTTTCAAATAAAAGATTCGAGACTAGTCCGTAGTGCCTATATTGTCGAAGACAAAAGTTAGTATATGCGAATTGGGGGTAAAATAGTGTTCTATATACTTTTGTCGCTTATAACCTATTTTCCATATGAAAATGATGGCTAAACTAAAGAGCTTAATCGATTTAACTTAAAATTGGCGTTCTCGGATATCTTCATTGTTTTTCCGATATTCATTTTATTTTGATGAGGGGAATATGAAAAGGCTAATTATACTCATTGATTGAAGTTAAAATAAAAAGCTTAAATCTCGAATTGCTTTAGAAGAAATCACAAAGTATTAATCTATTTTTTCATGATTTTCTTATCACACAGAACATGAAGGAAACACTTATTCTAGAAAGACAATTGGAAAGTAGTGTATGATAAAGAAAAAAAAGGAAACTTACGTTAAGATAAAGATCAGAAACAGTCCCCCAAGGGAATACTTAAGATATAGACTCGTTTTATCATTCGTTCTGTATGAAGTCTGAGCAAGCGTCACAGCGTCGGTGGTGTAAAGGTTAGCATGGTTGCCTTCCAAGCAGTCGATCCGGGTTCGATTCCCGGCCGACGCACGTGCTTTTTATATTCTTTCGATGGTCGGAAAAATGATCTTAACCCATTTTAATACTAATTACGCTCACAGTTTATTGGTTTACTTTCGATTAAACCCCGTTTGGTAAATCAATTAATCACTTTCGAGAATCAAATCTTTTGATTACACAACTTTTATTTCCACAAAATGTTCACTCTTCGTATGTGAAATTGATGTAGATTTCGGATTTTACAGCAACATTCTGACTCAAGAACCACCCTATTGATGTATAAACTACTTATTTAGTTTATTTGCTGTTCATCGACTGATAAACGATTTGAATAAGATTTATCTATGCATGAAGGATATTTCACTTGGTTGAATAGATGGAAGACAAATGAAACAAACGATTAATAAAACAAGAGATGAAATTGGTTTTGGAATAAAAATCCATTTTAAAATCCAAGCTGTCCGTCTCATTATTCTTTTTATTCTTTCAAATAAAAGACTCGAGACTAGTCCGTAGTGCCTATATTGTCGAAGACAAAAGTAAGTATATGCGAATTGGGGATAAAATAATGTTCTATATACTTTTGTCGCTTATAACCTATTTTCCATATGAAAATGATGGCTAAACTAAAGAGCTTAATCGATTTAACTTAAAATTGGCATTCTCGGATATCTTCATTGTTTTTCCGATATTCATTTTATTTTGATGAGGGGAATATGAAAAGGCTAATTATACTCATTGGTTGAAGTTAAAATAAAAAGCTTAAATCTCGAATTGCTTTAGAAGAAATCACAAAGTATTAATCTATTTTTTCATGAATTTCTTATCACACAGACCATGAAGGAAACACTTATTCTAGAAAGACAATTGGAAAGTAGTGTATGATATAGAAAGAAAAGGAAACTTACGTTAAGATAAAGATCAGAAACAGTCCCCCAAGGGAATTCTTAAGATATAGACTCGTTTTATCATTCGTTCTGTATGAAGTCTGAGCAATCGTCACAGCGTCGGTGGTGTAAAGGTTAGCATGGTTGCCTTCCAAGCAGTCGATCCGGGTTCGATTCCCGGCCGACGCACGTGCTTTTTATATTCTTTCGATGGTCGGAAAAATGATCTTAACCCATTTTAATACTAATTACGCTCACAGTTTATTGGTTTACTTTCGATTTAACCCCGTTTGGTAAATCAATTAATCACTTTCGAGAATCAAACCTTTTGATTACACAACTTTTATTTCCACAAAATGTTCACTCTTCGTATGTGAAATTGATATAGATTTCGGATTTTACCGCAACCTTCTGTCTCAAGAACCACCCTATTGATGTATAAACTTCTTCTTTAGTTAATTTGTCGTTCATCGACTGATAAACGATTTGAGTAAGATTTATCTATGCATGAAGGATATTTCACTTGGTTGAATAGATGGAAGACAAATGAAACAAACGATTAATAAAACAAGAGATGAAATTGGTTTTGGAATAAAAATCCATTTTAAAATCCAAGCTGTCCGTCTCATTATTCTTTCAAATAAAAGATTCGAGACTAGTCCTTAGTGCCTATATTGTCGAAGACAAAAGTTAGTATATGCGAATTGGGGATAAAATAATGTTCTATATACTTTTGTCGCTTATAACCTATTTTCCATATGAAAATGATGGCTAAACTAAAGAGCTTAATCGATTTAACTTAAAATTGGCGTTCTCGGATATCTTCATTGTTTTTCCGATATTCATTTTATTTTGATGAGGGGAATATGAAAAGGCTAATTATACTCATTGATTGAAGTTAAAATAAAAAGCTTAAATCTCGAATTGCTTTAGAAGAAATCACAAAGTATTAATCTATTTTTTCATGAATTTCTTATCACACAGAACATGAAGGAAACACTTATTCTAGAAAGACAGTTGGAAAGTAGTGTATGATAAAGAAAAAAAAGGAAACTTACGTTAAGATAAAGATCAGAAACAGTCCCCCAAGGGAATTCTTAAGATATAGACTCGTTTTATCATTCGTTCTGTATGAAGTCTGAGCAATCGTCACAGCGTCGGTGGTGTAAAGGTTAGCATGGTTGCCTTCCAAGCAGTCGATCCGGGTTCGATTCCCGGCCGACGCACGTGCTTTTTATATTCTTTCGATGGTCGGAAAAATGATCTTAACCCATTTTAATACTAATTACGCTCATAGTTTATTGGTTTACTTTCGATTTAACCCCGTTTGGTAAATCAATTAATCACTTTCGAGAATCAAACCTTTTGATTACACAACTTTTATTTCCACAAAATGTTCACTCTTCGTATGCTAAATTGATGTAGATTTCGGATTTTACAGCAACATTCTGACTCAAGAACCACCCTATTGATGTATAAACTTCTTCTTAATTAATTTGTCGTTCATCGACTGATAAACGATTTGAATAAGATTTACCTATGCATGAAGGATATTTCACTTGGTTGAATAGATGGAATACAAATGAAACAAACGATTAATAAAACAAGAGATGAAATTGGTTTTGGAATAAAAATCTATTTTAAAATCCAAGCTGTCCGTCTCATTATTCTTTCAAATAAAAGATTCGAGACTAGTCCGTAGTGCCTATATTGTCGAAGACAAAAGTTAGTATATGCGAATTGGGGGTAAAATAGTGTTCTATATACTTTTGTCGCTTATAACCTATTTTCCATATGAAAATGATGGCTAAACTAAAGAGCTTAATCGATTTAACTTAAAATTGGCGTTCTCGGATATCTTCATTGTTTTTCCGATATTCATTTTATTTTGATGAGGGGAATATGAAAAGGCTAATTATACTCATTGATTGAAGTTAAAATAAAAAGCTTAAATCTCGAATTGCTTTAGAAGAAATCACAAAGTATTAATCTATTTTTTCATGATTTTCTTATCACACAGAACATGAAGGAAACACTTATTCTAGAAAGACAATTGGAAAGTAGTGTATGATAAAGAAAAAAAAGGAAACTTACGTTAAGATAAAGATCAGAAACAGTCCCCCAAGGGAATACTTAAGATATAGACTCGTTTTATCATTCGTTCTGTATGAAGTCTGAGCAAGCGTCACAGCGTCGGTGGTGTAAAGGTTAGCATGGTTGCCTTCCAAGCAGTCGATCCGGGTTCGATTCCCGGCCGACGCACGTGCTTTTTATATTCTTTCGATGGTCGGAAAAATGATCTTAACCCATTTTAATACTAATTACGCTCACAGTTTATTGGTTTACTTTCGATTAAACCCCGTTTGGTAAATCAATTAATCACTTTCGAGAATCAAATCTTTTGATTACACAACTTTTATTTCCACAAAATGTTCACTCTTCGTATGTGAAATTGATGTAGATTTCGGATTTTACAGCAACATTCTGACTCAAGAACCACCCTATTGATGTATAAACTACTTATTTAGTTTATTTGCTGTTCATCGACTGATAAACGATTTGAATAAGATTTATCTATGCATGAAGGATATTTCACTTGGTTGAATAGATGGAAGACAAATGAAACAAACGATTAATAAAACAAGAGATGAAATTGGTTTTGGAATAAAAATCCATTTTAAAATCCAAGCTGTCCGTCTCATTATTCTTTTTATTCTTTCAAATAAAAGACTCGAGACTAGTCCGTAGTGCCTATATTGTCGAAGACAAAAGTAAGTATATGCGAATTGGGGATAAAATAATGTTCTATATACTTTTGTCGCTTATAACCTATTTTCCATATGAAAATGATGGCTAAACTAAAGAGCTTAATCGATTTAACTTAAAATTGGCATTCTCGGATATCTTCATTGTTTTTCCGATATTCATTTTATTTTGATGAGGGGAATATGAAAAGGCTAATTATACTCATTGGTTGAAGTTAAAATAAAAAGCTTAAATCTCGAATTGCTTTAGAAGAAATCACAAAGTATTAATCTATTTTTTCATGAATTTCTTATCACACAGACCATGAAGGAAACACTTATTCTAGAAAGACAATTGGAAAGTAGTGTATGATATAGAAAGAAAAGGAAACTTACGTTAAGATAAAGATCAGAAACAGTCCCCCAAGGGAATTCTTAAGATATAGACTCGTTTTATCATTCGTTCTGTATGAAGTCTGAGCAATCGTCACAGCGTCGGTGGTGTAAAGGTTAGCATGGTTGCCTTCCAAGCAGTCGATCCGGGTTCGATTCCCGGCCGACGCACGTGCTTTTTATATTCTTTCGATGGTCGGAAAAATGATCTTAACCCATTTTAATACTAATTACGCTCACAGTTTATTGGTTTACTTTCGATTTAACCCCGTTTGGTAAATCAATTAATCACTTTCGAGAATCAAACCTTTTGATTACACAACTTTTATTTCCACAAAATGTTCACTCTTCGTATGTGAAATTGATATAGATTTCGGATTTTACCGCAACCTTCTGTCTCAAGAACCACCCTATTGATGTATAAACTTCTTCTTTAGTTAATTTGTCGTTCATCGACTGATAAACGATTTGAGTAAGATTTATCTATGCATGAAGGATATTTCACTTGGTTGAATAGATGGAAGACAAATGAAACAAACGATTAATAAAACAAGAGATGAAATTGGTTTTGGAATAAAAATCCATTTTAAAATCCAAGCTGTCCGTCTCATTATTCTTTCAAATAAAAGATTCGAGACTAGTCCTTAGTGCCTATATTGTCGAAGACAAAAGTTAGTATATGCGAATTGGGGATAAAATAATGTTCTATATACTTTTGTCGCTTATAACCTATTTTCCATATGAAAATGATGGCTAAACTAAAGAGCTTAATCGATTTAACTTAAAATTGGCGTTCTCGGATATCTTCATTGTTTTTCCGATATTCATTTTATTTTGATGAGGGGAATATGAAAAGGCTAATTATACTCATTGATTGAAGTTAAAATAAAAAGCTTAAATCTCGAATTGCTTTAGAAGAAATCACAAAGTATTAATCTATTTTTTCATGAATTTCTTATCACACAGAACATGAAGGAAACACTTATTCTAGAAAGACAATTGGAAAGTAGTGTATGATAAAGAAAAAAAAGGAAACTTACGTTAAGATAAAGATCAGAAACAGTCCCCCAAGGGAATTCTTAAGATATAGACTCGTTTTATGATTCGTTCTGTATGAAGTCTGAGCAATCGTCACAGCGTCGGTGGTGTAAAGGTTAGCATGGTTGCCTTCCAAGCAGTCGATCCGGGTTCGATTCCCGGCCGACGCACGTGCTTTTTATATTCTTTCGATGGTCGGAAAAATGATCTTAACCCATTTTAATACTAATTACGCTCATAGTTTATTGGTTTACTTTCGATTTAACCCCGTTTGGTAAATCAATTAATCACTTTCGAGAATCAAACCTTTTGATTACACAACTTTTATTTCCACAAAATGTTCACTCTTCGTATGCTAAATTGATGTAGATTTCGGATTTTACAGCAACATTCTGACTCAAGAACCACCCTATTGATGTATAAACTTCTTCTTAATTAATTTGTCGTTCATCGACTGATAAACGATTTGAATAAGATTTACCTATGCATGAAGGATATTTCACTTGGTTGAATAGATGGAAGACAAATGAAACAAACGATTAATAAAACAAGAGATGAAATTGGTTTTGGAATAAAAATCTATTTTAAAATCCAAGCTGTCCGTCTCATTATTCTTTCAAATAAAAGATTCGAGACTAGTCCGTAGTGCCTATATTGTCGAAGACAAAAGTTAGTATATGCGAATTGGGGGTAAAATAGTGTTCTATATACTTTTGTCGCTTATAACCTATTTTCCATATGAAAATGATGGCTAAACTAAAGAGCTTAATCGATTTAACTTAAAATTGGCGTTCTCGGATATCTTCATTGTTTTTCCGATATTCATTTTATTTTGATGAGGGGAATATGAAAAGGCTAATTATACTCATTGATTGAAGTTAAAATAAAAAGCTTAAATCTCGAATTGCTTTAGAAGAAATCACAAAGTATTAATCTATTTTTTCATGAATTTCTTATCACACAGATTATGAAGGAAACACTTATTCTAGAAAGACAATTGGAAAGTAGTGTATGATAAAGAAAAAAAAGGAAACTTACGTTAAGATAAAGATCAGAAACAGTCCCCCAAGGGAATACTTAAGATATAGAGTCGTTTTATCATTCGTTCTGTATGAAGTCTGAGCAATCGTCACAGCGTCGGTGGTGTAAAGGTTAGCATGGTTGCCTTCCAAGCAGTCGATCCGGGTTCGATTCCCGGCCGACGCACGTGCTTTTTATATTCTTTCGATGGTCGGAAAAATGATCTTAACCCATTTTAATACTAATTACGCTCACAGTTTATTGGTTTACTTTCGATTTAACCCCGTTTGGTAAATCAATTAATCACTTGATGAATAGACCACAGAATAAACTGATTATTTTGATTTTAGTACTTGATCACATGAACTGCGCTATAATTGCTTCGTTACACTTTGAATTTAAAGTTCTCTGAAAAGAAGACGAATTGCATTCAAACAACATATATTCACAAAATGATGACGTCAACTGTATTAGGCAACGTTGACATGTTTTAGTAAAAGTGTTACTTTAAAAGCTTGCAATGAGTTAAACGCAATTACAACTATGTCTTGAAAGATTTTGTACTAATCTGCTTATTTGCCAAAATATAGAGCTATCAAATAGTGAAGATTTTATTACCAAAAAAAACTTCCTAAAAGACCATCACTATGCAATCTTTCTATCCAACTCAAATTTGCTCTTTCGCTGATTTTATGACGCACAATATTTCTCCAATAAAGTTTGAAAGGAAAATAACCAGATGTCACATAGGCCTACTCCGATGAATAATATTCTAACGATGTTGTATATATATAACCGAGTTGGGGAATTTGGCTCAATTGATAGAAGTGCAAAAGTCTATAATTAAATATTTTTGTCGAAATTGGATCAGCAATGAATCGACGTAATTGACCTAGATTGATTCGTTGATTGAATGGGGTTTAACGCCACTTTTTACAGTATTTCAGTCATATCGCGGCGGCTGGAGCACCTAACAATGGATTCCTGGTATTTCTCACACAAGTACTACCACTACATCCTTTCCTAGCCTCCAGCTGCTATCCCACTTAGGATTACGATTATCCAGCCATTGGTGAGAGACAAATGATTGAGCAAGAAACAGAATCTATCCTATAGTCTATTTCTGTTTCAATTAATCAACCAAGATAGATGTCAGTTCTAGTATATTTTGGGTAAGTTTTGAATATATTCAAGGCAAAACGTGTTGGCCTTTTCTGTGGTATTTGATTGTGTTTGGTTGAGTACAGGCCATAACTCACAGCCATATAAGGTTCTTTGAAGGACCACCGATCTATAAATTTTCAAAGATGTAGTAGGATTTAAACCTTTGTCATTGAGACCAATATTTGTGAGACCAATGATAGAATTACGTAGTTTTCTCCCTGCGTCATCAATATTAACAGAGGTTCTAAATGATGTATTGAAAGTAAGTAAAATGTCGAGGTGAGTGTAGTCTTCTGTTTCCGGAATAAGATTATCACCAAGATACCAAGAGCGGTTATTAGAAGATGATTTAGATTCTGTATGAAATATAATTTATCGTCATAGCGTCGGTGGAGTAAAGGTTAGCATGGTTGTCTTCCAAGCAGTCGATCCGGGTCCGATTCCCGGCCGATGCACATTCTTTTATTCACTTTCCGATGTTCGGAAAACAATGTTCTTATCTTATTGTTATGTTTATGCCCCTACCATTTTTGGTTAACTAACAATTCATTCCCGTGAGGTAAAAACAATCAATCCCTTTCGAGTATCAAACCTTTTGAATACACAACTTTTATTTCACAAAATATTCACTCCTTGTATCTGAAATTAATGTCGATTTCGGATTTCAAACAGTAATATTTGGCCCAAGGCAAACCTTATTTATAAAAAAAATGCAAAGAAAGAGCGGAAAAATCTGCTTCAGAATTCTTTCAGATAAAAGACTCGAGTCTAGTCCTAATTAGCTATATTGTTGAAGATCAAAAGTTGGTATATGCGAATTGGGGATAAAATAGCTTCACGGATGGAAGTTCTATATACTGTTTCGTTTATAATTATTTTTCTTATAAAAATGATTGATTAACTAAAGAGCATAATCCCTTTTACATGGAAAATGTGTTCTCAATTACATTATTTTTTTAAAAAAAATCATATTCATTTTATGAGGGGGATATGAAAAGGCTTAATAAAATTATTGGTTGAAATTCAAACCAAAAGCTCAAAAACTCGATTTGCATTTGAAGAAATCACAAGTTTTCATCTATGCAATAATTTTTTCTTGTAAACAGATATGGGTTATCATCCCAGGCGGCAGCACATATCCTTTCCGACATTAGTCTCTCACCAATGGGTGGATAATCGTAAACCTTAGTGGGATAGCAGCTGGAGGCTAGGAAAGGTTGTAGTGGTAGTACTGGTGTGAGAAATACCAGGAACCAATTGTTAGGTGCTCAAGCCGCCACGATATGACTGAAATAATGTTAAAAGTAGCGTTAAACCTCAATCAATCAATTAATCAATTTATAAAACAGAACTCGATAGAAACACCTTTACTATGGATTATTAAGACAAGGTACGATATTGGTTAGGATATAAAAAATTAAAATGTAAGATATCCTATTCAGAATTCTTTTCAATAAAAGACTTGAATCTAGTCCTAAGTGGCTATATTGTTGAAGTACAAAAGTGTATATAATTATGTAAATCGGTAAAAAAAGTAAATCGGGGATAAAATAAATTTAAATTTCATTATTAGAACTCCAAAAGTATTCACTTACTCTTTTGGTTTTATATCAAATAGAAAAGCCTAGCAGGAGAAGTATGTAGGATAAAGAAAAAGGAAAATAGTTTTAAATTTAGATTCATGATTCTTCGCGTGTGAAGCACGTCTCGTAGTCAAGGCGTCGGTTGCGTAAAAAGTTGACATGGTTACCTGAGGTAGTCGACCCGGATTTCATTCCCGTCCGATGCAGTGCTTTTAATTTTCTTTCGAACGTTATGTAAATTGCAGAGTCCCTTTATTGATTTTTTTCCAATTCAACTCCTTTAGTACAACAGTTAAATACATTCGAATATCAGTTTTCGTGTCTAGAAAATCAATATTCTGACTCAAGATACGCTCTTATGATATATAAAGTGCAAAAAGAGGAAACATGCCTAGTTTAATTATTTTGTCGTTTGTTATGTTTCGTTATGTATGAAGTATGTGATTCGCTAAGGTATTAACTCTTGTCATGCTGAACCCGGAATATTCCGGTTTTGGCAGGGGGTGTAGACTAAGATCAGACTGCACTTATGTGCAGTTTGATCTTAGTCTTCACCTCCTGCTCGTACTTTTCCTGTCAGAATTATTTATGAAGTTGATTTCTAAACGAAATATTGATTTTTGAATAAGTTCTATCAGTACTTTCAGTCCTTTGATTTGACAGCATTTTAGTAAGGTAATCTATACAGCATGACAAGGGTTAAAATCAAAATCTCTCCCATTTTGTGACCTGGAGGACGTATAAGATACATTAGGACTTTAGTATGCTATGATCTGAAAATATGTCCTAAAGTTGTGAAAATGTGCAGTATTAGAGAGACTTACTGGTTTAGTATTTCATTGTCCTGACAATCGATTTAAGAAAGTTATTACAGGTTGTGACTACAAAGAAAATTGCATCTTTTGTTTGTCTGACCGACTAACAATCAAATCTTCCTACAAATAATACTTATTCAGGAAATCATTGGAATAAAGGGGCATATGTGTGACAATTCCAACCATTAGATATATACGTCAAGGAAAGATTCGGATCAGCCTGACAACCCGCGCTGTCTGATCTGAGTATCCAATATACTCTATAGATAAATACAGATTTTCTTTATGCTTTCAGCTAATGTACTTAAATCCCTGATTGGCTGCAAAGACAGTCATATATTAGTACTTCTCGCGCAATTAAAAGGGCTAAAATGTATTATGAAATATGTTTGATCCAGTAAAAGTAAGTGTTACTTGGTATTCTATAACTTGGTAGTTATTTGAAAGTTAGGTAGAATGACATATTGTCGTTGGTCAAACGAAATGTCGTAAATACAGTTTCATTCAATGCCGCCCAACGACGAAATTATCATTCAAGAAATCTAGCGAAAGAAGACCATTTTCCTACCTGCAGTGTACCAACAGGGGTGACGTGTCATCAGCCTCTATATTCTGTACTCGTGACCAGAAGTTGACCATGGATGCCGGATGTTCAGGAACATTTTTATCAACCCACGAATAATAATGGAACTGCTTTATTTCACGCTTGTCGTTCTTATACTGTGAATTAGAATGGACATGATAAAAACTTGTGCGAGAAACTTCCAACAGTTTCGAAAATGCGGGAAGGGAACAGATTGAGCAGCCCAGACGGCTAACAGTGAATTTAGAATAATCGCTGATATTCTAAAGACTGATTACACTGATTAGACTGTGCGGATACACATGCCGATTTGAGTCTTTATTTGGAACATGTGTTTAATTGTTTGACATGCCGAAAACATGCTCATATATTGTTTTTCCCTTTCGACTTCTTACAAAAAGTAACCAGCGGTTGCTGTAACAAAAGGTCAACATAATCATTCTAAAATGTACCCATTATTTCATTGAATTGCAAAATATTGATAGAGATGTGAAGTATGAAGGCAATTTTTTCATTTTACACAATATTTTATGTGTTTTTCTTGAGGGGCATCCAAAAGCGTCATCGTGTGGGAATGGGTCAACATTTTGCTTTTTATCAGAAACGCAGACCGCGCATCATTGTCCGTGGAACCAAACTACTCCATGAGAGCACCGACCGATAAATACGCTACGGTACATGAATATCTGAAAGATTCTTGGCTCGATGTCTTAGATCATCCCAAGTATGACACATACCTATCCCCCTGTGACTTTTGGCTGTTCACAAGACTAAGTGGAGTACATTAAGGGCACTAGTTTTAAACCCGTTGTTGTATAGGCAGTGTGGTCTGCTAGTATATGCAACATATACCTAAAGATGGATACCGGATGGCTTTCCGAATATTGTTAGATCGGTGCAAAATGAGTGTGCAGGCAAACGAGGTATATTTTGAAGGTCTTACATAATAGAATTGATATTTCAGGCATTTTTAAAAAGACTGCCCTTCTCTACGAACTTAACCCATTTCCACACAACAAAATTTAAGACTAGTCCAAATTGAAAGAAGCTGCAGGCGACAAATTTTGTCTTCTTGGATGGAAAACATTGTGGATAATGAAGAAATTGCTTGTGACAAGCAATTTCTTCATTTTCCACAATGTTTTCCAAAACATTTTTCTATAGGAGCGTAAAAAGGTCGGATTGTGTAGGAATGGGTTAAAAGGGTCCTTAGTATATTATTAACATAGGTACAATTTGTTACTACCGGAGTTTATAGGCGCGTTTTAAACATGCACGGTTGCCGATGGACTAATGAATTACTTGTACCTACCGAAATCAAGAATGTTCTGACGTCAAAATCTGCATAGTTTTCGATGTGTTTAAACTCGATATTGAGGTCTCCAAACTGTTTATATCCGTCATCCGGCCAGTACTGGCAACATTTTACCTAAACAGAAAGATTTTGGTATTCCATTAGTAATAGATTGTAAATTGTCATGCGTGGATTATATCTAAATGGTGGGAATTATGTAATACCTCTTGCTAGAATAAACAGATATAACACATATTAAAATAGCTTATAGTTGATAGTAGTTTACTAAGCTTGTACGTAATATATCTAAATATTTTACAAGAACGACAACTTCTTGCTGATATCAGCCTGTACACCCAAGCAACCCTGGGCCGTGCCATCACTGTGCGCCCTGTATAAGGTTTGTTGACTGTTGACCCAACAGTCTGTTTCCTTGAAACAGACGGTAAATATTCTACCAGCCCTGTGTGATTGTACAGGCTGCCCAACATGCACGCTTCACACACATATGAAATGGTCGGAAATGACACGCAGCACGCCCAGACTCATTTATTGAATAAAAGAAATCACCTTTAGGTTCAAAATGATTTTATTTTTCTATGTGAACCTTTATGTCTTTAGTATAGTTACTAAGGGGTAATTATACAATCTATGTAGGGATGTTAAACTCTTGACAGCTGTCATTCAACATGTGATTGGCAGATCAGATCAATTATCCATACCATGATTGTAAAAGTCTTTCCCCTAACTTGTTTGTGTGTGACTTAAAAGTGGTAGCTACAGCATATTTAAGCAGAAGATACGACGTTTATGTCGATAACCAGCAATCTACCTTTCATTTATGGTCCTGATCATAAATTATGAAAACCAATGCCGCTTGATACCTCAATCAAACCACCGTTAGTCAGTAAGCGTGCCTAGTCATCCGTAACTTTTATCCATATAATGTTGAATGATCAACAAAGCCCTAGGTCGATCAATGGTAATCATGATAGATATCACTGGTCCGATGATAAAACGCAATACTCGTTATTAATTAACGGCTCGCGACGGTCAATCACACAATGTGTTGACCAAAATAACGATCTATCTTTGTTCTATGACATTTATACAAAATGATGCCGTTTATTGCTGTGACCAAACAGGAGTGTCGGAGTTAAGAGGGAGTGACCAGAGATCCTTCAATTAGAGGTTACATATTTAATGTGATACATCTGTATCGGTGACTTACCTTATTGTTCTCCACCAATCTAGTTAACATCACTATCTTCTTGCAATTGTATTGCCAAATCATCCGCCAGAAATCACGGGCATGTTCCTCTGTTGGACCTATAGTAAGAAATGTCTCAAAAGATAAATGGCGTGAGTAACTAAGTTTAAAGTCCAAGTAGCACTCTGGCTATAAAGCACCTTAGTCTTCAAATGATGATTTAATTGACGGATCGCTGACCCCGCCCATTGACTACCTGACCCCGCCCATTGACTACCTGACCCGCCCATTGACTACCTGACCCCGCCCATTGACTACCTGACCCCGCCCATTGACTACCTGACCCCGCTCAATAACTCCCCTGACTCCGCCCATTGACTACCTGACCCCGCCCATTGACTACCTGACCCCGCCCATTGACTACCTGACCCCGCCCATTGACCACCTGACCCCGCCCATTGACTACCTGACCCGCCCATTGACTACCTGACCCCGCCCATTGACTACCTGACCCCGCCCATTGACTACCTGACCCCGCTCAATAACTCCCCTGACCCCGCCCATTGACTACCTGACCCCGCTCAATAACTCCCCTGACTCCGCCCATTGACTCACCTAGCCAAACCCACTTACTACGACGGGATGTTCCACTTCCATATCAAACAGAGTTATTTCTAAATGAATGGCGAGTGACATCAAACAAAGAAGTAAAATGATTGGTTACGTGGCACGTATATCTGGGTTTAAGATTTAGTTTATCAACCTTTTTAAATCAAGTATTCTGTCCGATTCCTGTGTCTATTTTTCATTTATGAATAGATCTATTAATATTTCATATTTATAAATAATATTTTTGTTAGTTTTGAGACAATCCCGTCGATAAGGATAAGAATATAACAAGACTAATTAAAACGTTGATATCTTTCGAATAACTCTTTTTAGACTAAATGCTACTAGGTCTGAATTCCAGTTCTATACAAGATCGCCTTTTGCGACCCTCAAGAAACAAACAAACAAACAAAAATGAAGAAAAAAGGTTTGAAAAACTTTATGAAAAAACGAAGAAATTACTTCGACTGCATCTCTTAAACCCATCCCCACAAAGTGACGCTTTTGGACGCCCACAAGAAAAAACAACTGGGAAAACATTGTGTAAAATGAAGAAATTGCTTGTAACAAGCAATTTCTTCATTATAAACAATGTTTTCTATCTAAAAAGTTAAAAAAAATCTAAAAATTCATGTACTTTAAATTGTCGTCTGCAACCCCTTTCAATTTGGACCAGTCTCAAATTTTGCCGTCTGGTAATGAGTTAAGGGACGTGAAAACATCTGGGTTGTTGGTTTCGAGAGCGACTTTAAAAGCTTAAAGCTCTCGTCGCAATCGAACTAAAACGAATTAGTATAAACTAAAACTATTTATACTAAAACTATGGTAAAATCGCATATCATTAAACCTACTTAAAACGTTAACAAAACAATGCGTTATAAACGATCATTTTGAAAGTATTAAGCCTTGTCGTGCTGAATAAAATCTTGTACGAAATAGCATTTGAATCAAAAGGCTGACAGCACTGGTAGCATTGGTTGTGGGTCAATATTTCTTTTGAAAACTAATGATATCACGTATGTACAGGCTGATCTTTGTCTATACCTTCTGCCAAAACTGGAATATTCCGGGATCAGCATGACATGGGTTCAGATTCGAATAAAACTATCCATCGGATTCTATTTATGAAAAAGGAAGATGCTCCACAATTGAAACTGATCTGTTAAAATCAACATTTCTAAGCGATAAAGGAATTACTATCCCTTGTTATGCTGAATATAATCCTGTGTAGAAAGGCTTTAAAATCAAATCTCCGGAGGCAGTAGTTTCGGTTAAATATTTCTGTTGAAAACTGATTTTATCAACAATTTTAGCTGTAAAAGGACAAGCAGGTGGTGTAGACTTAGATCAGACTGCACAAATAGGAATATTCCGGGTTCAGAATAAAAGGGTTAAATTGTACTTTTATTACGCGCGTGTCTATTGTCCAATATGGCCGTAATACTAGTGTAAATGATGGGTGACAGAGTTTTACCTTGGGCAGCTATGTATTTGTGAGGTTGGTTGTAGCCCTGAAACGACAATTATTATATAGTATCAAGTTTGACCCTTTACTGTATTGCAAAATTTTAGACTCGTCCAAATTAAAAGGCTATAAAAAAGACATTTTAAAAGTGGATTTTGGATGAAAATAATAATAATAATACTCATTCAGTAAAGTAGAAAATATTGCGGAAAAAGAAGAAATTGATTCAACAAACAGTTTCTTCTTTTTCCCAAGAGATTTCTCAACAGAAAAGTGTTAACGTATGAACAGTATTAATTGGGGACGGGAATTTGGCGATTTGTGGTAAAATTGATAAGATAAAAAGAATACAAGGGGAATGAAATTTGCGTATTAATACAGCGTGATTAGTTATTTCGTTTCATACCTCTACGAATGCAAACACTTTTCTTTTCATCTCTTAAATGCATTGCGGCAAATAATTTATTTATCCAATATTTTTTTCTGTTTAAGGTCATTCAAAATGTTCATTTAAACAGCATATTATTTCAATTAATACGTAGGATCACCATAACTCCAAAAAATGGCAAGAGGGTGTTCACTCTTTTTAAGAATTTGATTTGTAAATATTAGAAAAATGCTGTAAAAAATGTTGTTAATCTATTAATTATTATCAGTGTCTGCGTATACCTGAGTCGTATGGTTATATAAGGGACTCTTAAACGCATTGTCAAAGGACGTATATACGAAGGCATAACTTGAATAAAATAGACTACAAATACGAAAGAAATGAAACACACTTACAAGATTTTTGGTTATTTAAAGTGGTCTGCTAGAAATCGAACCACGTTGTAATCATTGTTTGTGGTACAAGAATACCTTATCATGCTTAAAGAGACAAGAACTAAGCTAACTCTTTCCTGTTTTACAAAATTTTAGACTGGTCCAAATAATTTGCAGATGACAATTTAAAGTTGATTTTATTTGAAAAATAATCATTCAGGTGGCTAGAAACTAATGTTGAAAAGTGGATACTGTTCTTCTTATTGCACAATATTGTCCCAAGTATAAAAACACAATAGGCGTAAAAAACATGGATTGAACAGGAAAGGTTTAATATTTATTTAGACTTCCCATGGACGAGAAATTAACTCATTCCAACGCAACAAAATTTTTGACTGGCTAAAACTGAAAGACAAGTTCAGTTTGGTGAAATTTAGATGTTTCTGTGCTTTTGGGTAGAAAACATTGTGGACAATGAAGAAATTGCTTGTTATGAGCATTTTCATCATTTCCCACAATATTTCCTAAAGTTGTTTGCTTAAGGGGCGTAAAAACATGACTCTTTGGGAATATGTTAAGTTAAACCCCACTTACACTAATAAAGCATGCATTAATGTAATCACTTCCCTCTTCATCCGGGCTTAAGTTGACTCGAGTGTGATCATCTGTAAAGATAAGAATACTGACATGTTCATCGATGTTCAAAAATAAAGATTTGTCAAAAGGGAAAGTTGTTGGAAACAATTCTCATTTAATGTAAATCGGAAGAATACAGATTCTGTTGCAGAAGTAATTGGTGGATCTCTATCTCGATCAAAGAATCAATCGACCAATCAAATCATTCATTTAGACAGGAAGTGAAACTTGTATTCGGACTTTGGCTTACATTTATGTGAATATTTTTGTTAGTTTGGCGATTTAGAGTCGTAACTACAGCTTATTTAAGCTGTAGTTACGACGTTTACGTCGTCAGCTAACCAATTTACTTTCTTACAACATGTTACTGGTTTTAAATTTTGCAAACAAACGCTGTTTAAATCGAAGCCGGAAGCTCAATGGGCGTGAACATCCAATCTTCAAATATAGGTTTGAGTTTTCTCCATATTACACAAACAAGAATATTTGAATATGCGTATATAATATAGCATTGAGAGAGATCTATGGGTTTACTGTAATATGAAATACAATAAGAACATCACATGTCTCAAAAATCTCGAGTACCATTTTATTGATTCATAATAACAAAATCTTAAACGCCGACATGAAAGTTTTTTAGTTCTAACATGATCTTAAGTTTGGTATCGTACAAATAAGTCCTGCGATGTTTCAATACTTACATGGATATATTTCCTTGTATCTATTCTTACGTATATTCTGTGGCTTTCTTGCGGCTTCACAAGGATGAGATAATCCCGATATCAGATCCTGTTTCAATTTGAAAAGAAAAAAAGTAGAAAATCAGAATCTTTCCGTTCGGCGTAAGCTTATCCTTGTTGAACGCTTGTGTGACCTAAACGTCGTATGTTTAGCTAAAATAAGTTGTAGTTACGATGCTTTGTGGCACATTGACATAATAGATTAGACTAAGTTTTACATCATATTATACAGTGGTAAAAAAATCCATTTTTTTACTTTAAACAAAATAAATTGGCCTTTATCACACATTTAGCCAAAATGAGAGGCCATCTTTTGAAGAATTATATTTTACACAAAGAAAAATAATTTACGAAGACAAACACTTTGCAATTATCAAACTTATTTACAGTGATTCCTAAAAATATATCCGAAATTTAGACTCAAATTTACGCGTCGAAAATATGAAACTGAGTTTATATCACTTTAAGAAAACGAATTTAGACATGCTTAACCTTTTAGCTAGCAACGCGTCTAAGCTAAAGATAACAGACAAATTTTTAAGGTCTTCTCAGAGTTCAACGAGTGCGAACTGCCACTGGAGGCTGAGCCACTGAATTCGTTGAATGCATACGCTATAAAAAGACATCTTATGTATTTCAGGAATATTGCAAACTCTGCATACAAGTTCATCTCAAAGGTATTTTTATTTATCATGATAACATGTGACAAAGAAGATTATTTTACAAAACCATGCTTTGCTAGCTTATAGTACTTTCAGTACTTTGATTGAAAATCATTACATTGAATTGTCTTTCAATTTCCAGTTTGCTACTCGGCGTATTTACAAAATCCCAGAGTTCCTCAACAGAAAGGGTTCCCGGAGTTTTGACGATGTCAGATAGACTACAGCCACTTTCTGCAGAATCGCATCTCTTTATCGTGTCTTTATGATCTGAAATAGCCAGTGTTATATCGACATGAACACATAACCGCCGAATTCTTCAGAGATGAAGAGAATGTTTTTGTTTTCATGGAGGTATGAAAGGAAAAAGCTAATTACACTGTATACATACGCGAAAATTTGCTTTCAATAATAATAATCTCCTTTTCTTACAATAATTTCTACTTTATCTGATATTTATTTCCGAAAATCAGCTGACTTAGAAAGATCGTCTGCAACCTCATCAAGTTTCACTGGGAATGGGTTAACCCTTTCCCGTTTTGGAAATTTTAGATCTTCCTAAATTCAAAGATTTTGCAGATGAAAACATAAGATCGATTTTATTTAGATAATCATTCGTTAGGGTAGAACATATTGTAGAAAATGTTTATGAAGTATAAAAATACAGGGACGTAAAAACCAGGGAACGAACGGGAAAGGGTTATAAATGTAACTCTAGGGTTTCTAAAATGCCCCTCCTTACCTGGTTGAAAGGCGAGATTCTCATATTTTGTGGATACTATGGATCCGTTCCTTGAAAATTTCGTACCCTTCTCGGAATCGTCTGATTTATCCTTCACCTTGAAAAACGAACTGAAGTGCCCCCTGTATTGAAATAATAAACGAATGTACATCGTTCTAACATATCTAGGAAGGAGAAGAGAAGAAAATATTATTTACGTATTCTTGCTGCGACTATTGACAATTGCAATATTAACCCTTTTCTGTTTTGCAAACTTTCAGACCTGTCCAAATTCAAAGGTTTCGCAGACGAAAATTTAACGTGAATTTAGTTTGAAAAAATAACTAGTCAGTAGGGTAGAAAACATTGTGGAAAAAGAAGAAATTGCTTGTCACAAGCAAATTCTTCTTTTTCTACAATGATTTTTCACTTATAAAATCACGGGGACTTAAAAGCCTGGGTTTGGACATTAAAGGATTAAACAGGCTAGTCTTTAACCCATTCCCACACAAAGAATCTTTTGGACGCCCCTCAAGAATCAACAATTGGGAAAACATTGTGTAATAATATGGAAAGAACGTTACATACCTCTTGATAATCCAAACAGCAAGTAATACAGAGAGTATACCAAGAACTGCTAGGATCACACCAAATATAAGTAATACAGTGCTGGTTGTGGTTAACTGCCACGCAAAATCTGAAACAAAATTCTTAAAACTATCAGGACTTCATCAAAAGTTTTTCTAATAAGGAGCTGATTGGAACGAATTTTTAACCCATTCCCACACAATGGCACTTTTAAACACCCCCAAGAAAAATAGCTTTGGAAAACATTGTAGAAAATGAAGAAATTGCTTGTCACAAGCAATTTCTTCATAATCCGTAATATTGTCTAACCAGAAAGATGAAAAAATCTAAAATTCATAAAAGCCACCCTAGCTCCTTTGTTACACGATTGAAATATTTGGACAGAGTTTACGTACCGTTCGTCTGACAGAGATCCCCACTAAACCCCTCCTCACAACCATCCAGACAAATCCCGTCCGTTTTGTTACAAGGCTGAAAGTCCCGACATACGCCACATTGTTGGACACAGTTTAATCCATATGTACCGTCATCACATTCTGAAAAATATGATTAATTGCGAAGATTGACTAGGTAGAAACATTGCGTTCCTGGTAAATCTTCTGACAGTAGAACGGCTTTCTGAACACATCTGGAATTGAACCATTACTTCTTGCAACCGACTAGGTAGAAACATTGCGTTCCTGGTAAATTTTCTGACAGTAGAACGCCTTTCTAAACACATCTGAAATTGAATCATTACTTCTTGCAACATTTATCTTGTTCATCAAGTAAGTTAATAGGCCTATTAATTATGTTCTTAAACGATTGTGAAATGTTAACTCACCGTCTTCACATAGCGGGGGTTCAACGCCCGGATACAAACAACCGGACAGACACCCACCATCTGTTTTGTTACAGATAATCTCACCAACACAGACATCCTCTCGACATGGGTAGGTGCAGTTGTAGCCGTAAAATCCATCCGGACAAGCTTAGACGGAAAATAGAACAAAATGGGGTTACAACTACAAATGCGTGCATATTTCGCAAAAAGTGATGAATCAAACTTTAAGCATAAATCATGGTCGTTGTTCGACCAAACCTTGTAACTACAGCTTATTCGACCTGCACTTATGCAAGGTTATTGAAATGCAACCTGTATTCATTAGGGTCAGTATTGAAGGTTGTCAGGGCTCACACTCACCAGCCCCGTCGCTGGTCACTCTCACTGAGCTCCGACCACTTAGATATTAAACGGTATCATTTTGCAAAATCGATGGCAAGTATTATGTAAAAACAACTAAATGCTTGGTTGTCGACCTAATTGTAGTAACTACAGCTTAAATAAGCTTTACTTACGACGTTCAAGTCGCAGAACCAACAAAAATGTATAACAAAACGTCGGTCAATGTTTACTTCCGGTCCAAATGAATTATTTAGTTAGTCGATTGATTCTTTGGTTGGTATCATTTTCTATCATTTTACAAAAAATAAAATTTAATGGACGTAATAATTATGGTTAAAGGTTATTGTATTAGAGCATCAAAACTTAATAATTGAAATCAAAACGAGGTTGAGTCACTCGTTATAGAATAAGAAATTTGTACTGACTAGTGAATACAGACTCTTGTAAAGTATTGTAGATGACTTACGTTCTGTACAGGCAGATTCACTATTTACTATCCAGCCTGGATCACACCCAACATCACATACACCGGAGACTGGGTTACAAGTAAGGTTATATCTGCAGTCACCACAGACCTCTCTACAACCAAGGCCAAACGTGTTGTGTTCACAGTCTGTAATATTGGAATGGATATATAGAGTCTATTGACAAGGCCAAACGTGTTGTGTTCACAGTCTGTAATATTGGAATGGATATATAGAGTCTATTGACAAGGCCAAACGTGTTGTGTTCACAGTCTGTAATATTGGAATGGATATATAGAGTCTATTGACAAGGCCAAACGTGTTGTGTTCACAGTCTGTAATATTGGAATGGATATATAGAGTCTATTGACAAGGCCAAACGTGTTGTGTTCACAGTCTGTAATATTGGAATAAATATATAGAGTCTATTGACAAGGCGACAAGGCCGATTGTGGTGTGGTTCACAGATTATTTAATTGCAAACAAACATTCGAGACTTGGCTCTCATATATTTTACCTTTTGAACCTCATTAGTATTCTCGAGCAAATTTCCTTATTGAGGTACAATTCGGTAGCGTATGGTTAAATAACAAAAAGTGTTCCTTTTCGATAGAAAAATAAAAAAGTATTATCGAAGTCGAGGACTCTGAATCCAAGAGGTCGTGAGTTCGAAATGAATGATACCAGATTTTGTTTTCGTATATACTTAAACAAGACCCGTGTAGGTTTCAAAAGGACTATTCCAGAGCTTCAGACACAGGTTTCTATATATACAATTTCATCATTCATTTGCCTATCAAAAATTTCGCATTACGTAAATTCCAATTGATATATACAATACAGGATTATCAAGGAATTTTCGTCACACCCTATTTTCAAGAAGTCTGACAGGACGCTAGCTTAACAATCGTACCACAATGAAGACAGTAAACTGAACATTTTTTGAAGAACTACAGTGAAACAGGCTATGTAAAGCTTTAGAAGAAATGAAAAAGTAAATGACATAAAGATACACACATGCATCAAAGCACACCGTTACATTTTAATTCAGCTGTGATATCCGTTTATTGAATCAATAGATTAAATATACCTGACTTACAGAGATGATGCTGTTTGCCCGAGTTGGTAGCCACTTCTACGTGCCCCGTGGATAGAACCACAAAAGATAACGCAAAACCCTCTATACGATTGTTGTGAACATACCTGTTCTACAAAGAGGTGGCTGCTTGCCGAGTAGACAGCCGCTCCTACACGTGCCGTCCATTGAATCACAAACTTGGTTATATAGACAGAAACCGCACGTCTCATTACAGTTGTAGCCATATCGACCAGCTTCGCACTCTGTCAACAAGTAATACATTATACAAGTAGTTCATCCATCAACATAAGATACAATTTTAGATTAGTTCAAATTTAATTGAGACAACAAATTTTTGTTTATAAATTTTCAAAAATCCCTGGACCGTTGGATAGAAGAATATGTGGATATCGAGGAAATTGCTTTTAACAAGCAATATCTGCATTATCCACAACGCTTTTAAAACCTTTTTTGGGGAGCGCCTAAAAACGTTCTTGTGTCGGAATGGGTTGAGTTACTTTTTGTTATATTTAAAGGAAAAATGTTAATTCATAATCTTACAAAATGGAGATTTACTTTGATTTTATATCCCAATATCAAAATATCAATGGCTATTATTTGACAGTTGTTTTCGCCTGTCTCTTGCAAACTAGTAATTTTTCGGTATGTCACAAATATCAGGTACAAGAACCTTATATGGTATGAACCCGAAGGTATTTCTCCCCTATACTCGTCTGCTAATGTCGAAATAAATATTATGTGAAATATCAAGGTCATACTTTTCCATGAGTTATTGATGGATAACTGGCCACACCCACTGACTTCCGGCAAGGCTGAGGTATTAAGCGACGATATTTTGAAAAATATATGGCGAAGCACTTCAAAAAGACAAATTATTGATCTGTTATCTACTGGATGTTGAAGTCGCCAAACCAACATTAACACATGTCCTTGACACAAATGTCTGAGTCTAACATTTAAAGTCGGTCTAAATGAATAATATTTTTGCTCATTCATTTTTCTATTGACAGTATAGAGATCCGTCCTTTAAGCTGTTTTCATATCCCAATCTTAATTAGAAAGCATTAATACATTTATGGTACATGTATACGTAAAGGTAAGCAGTGTCCGACAAATTCCGTTTGGAATGCGATATATCGACTAACTTTAGATATTCAATTCGATTACATGTAAAGACGTTTCGAGATTAGGGGATTTATTGATCCATTTATGTGATAAAGTGAAATCTAGAGATACCTTTTGTACAGTTCTGTAGGTAGAATCCGGCTCCACACCCGTTAGGACATTCTCCGGATACCTTGTTACATGCCTCACCATTTAAACATAAACCACAGTCCATCAAACAGTCAGCACCGTAGGTACCGTTACGGCATTCTGGAAATACCATACAATATTTTTAAAGACGTCTGAAAAAACGTCCCATTGTATTGCAAAGGAGTTGCGATGATACATTGTGATAATCGTATTCATTTCACAAAACTGGTTTAATGGATATCATTTTCTGTAAGTTATATTGCCAAACCTTAAAATGATGAAATGCAATAGAAAACAATAGACTACTTCGAAAACAGTACATGCAAAAAAAAATAGATATATTTTTGTTTACCTGAATCACACCTGCCACCCTGCCAACCCTCTTGACATCCCATTGGACACAGCCCAGTAAATATATCACATACTGCACCATCAGCACACCGACCACATTGTATCTGACAGTTAGAGCCATACCGCCCTGGTAGACACTCTGGAACGGAAATATTGATTACACAATAAATCAACTTTTTGCATTCAGCACATTCGACACACCAACTACATTGTATTAGACAGTTAGAGCCATACCGTCCCGGTAGACACGTTGGAATAAAATATAGATTATACGGCTCAGTAAATATATCACATACGACACCATCAGCACACCGACCACATTGTATCTGACAGTTAGAGCCATACCGCCCTGGTAGACACTCTGGAAGGGAAATATTGATTACACAATAAATCAACTTTTTGCATTCAGCACATTCGAAACATCAACTACATTGTATTTTACGGTTAGAGCCAAGTAGACATTCTGGAAGAGAAATATTAATAACACAGCCATGTAAATATATCCGATACAGCACCATCAACATAGCGACCGCATTGTATCTGACAGTTAGAGCCGTACTGCTCCGGTAGACATTCTGGAAGAGAAATATTAATATGTTAATAAATTTATCCAGTGAATATATCACATAGAGCTTAACAACACAGCCAAGCTGCAGGACCATCGAACAAGTGGAAGGGTGTTTTATAAAGAGCTTGTTACCCCCCACCGTTTCCACGAAGGGGATATAGAAATGGTCTCCGTCCGTCATTCCGTCCTTCCGTCATTCCGTCCTTCCGTCACTAAACTTGTCCGGAGCATATCTTTGAAAGTATAATTTCTATCAACTTGAAACTTCATAGATCGATAGATCTCATTGAGTAGAAGTGCAGTGCATAAGAACCACAACTCTTGCTTGCATAATTTTGGAGTTATTGTCCTTTGTTGTTTTAAAGAATAAGATTTTGTCCGGGGCATTTCTCAGAAAGTATAATAGCTATTAACTTGAAACTTCATAGGTGGATAGATCTCGTTGAGGAGAAGTGCAGTGCACAAGAACAACAACTCTTGCTTGCATAATTTTGGAGTTTTTGCCTTTTGTTGTTTTAAGGACTTAGATTCTGTCCTGAGCATATCTCTGAAAGTATAATAGCTATTATCGAACTCATTGAGAAGAAATGCAGTGCACAAGAAGCCTGTATCTAACTGGCTTCAGTTTACTATCAAGCTTTTACGGCGGGGGATGGCCAAGTCCGACATGGCTCTTGTTTACGATTACTTTAAGAATACCACACGGTCCTAACTTACTCATCTGTGTTAACTAGGTTTCATCCTTTTGGCCTGACAAATATTTTGACTAGGTTTTATCAAATGTGTGTGAAAACTGGATCGTAGAGTGTTTTCAAAATGCAATTCAACCCAACGTGTTTTATATTTGATTGTCCCGATTTTCAAGAGGCTTTATCTTTATGTCCTGACAAACGCTTGACTACATTTTAGGAATCGTAGGCAAAGATACTGTAACTTTGAGCCAAAACAAATAAAAAATATATTTCCTATGTTTCGAATGGAATATCCCGATTTTAATGATATTTTTGACCTGACAGACTTTTCCACCATGATTGTGTAAACAATATGGCTTATAGAGTATAAACAAAAGCACCACCAAAACTTCTTGTAATGGATTGTAATGGATTGTCCCTATTTGTATGAGAGAACATTTTCACGACCTGAGAATATTTTCTAAGTTCCATCAAGATAGATCTAAAACTGTGATATCTACAATATGAATTATTAGGTTATTGACGCTAGACGACGCCTAACGAACAACAAACACAAGAGGTTACCATTAGTACGTTATGAGATAAACAAAAAGATACGATATGTTTTAAATCAACTATAACTGGAACAATTATCTGACATAGATAAGTATTTTAGATGCTTTACGAAAGTGCACTTGACTAATTAGGAGAAACGATGTATTCAAATAAAAATAAACATGAAATCGGAGTGTATGTTTTCATTTTTAATAATGTAGCTTTCAGTTACAAGGAAGAAGATCCTAAGCTGTAGATAGCATTCAATTAGATGTCATATACATGTAATTACATATTGGTAGTGATGTTAAAGATAAAATTAAAAAAGGACCAGAAAAATACAAACTTACCTCGGTCACAGCGGGAACCGTAATATCCGGACTCACAGAACGTTGATGGACATTGACCAGTGGTCTTGTTACAGGGTTGACCGTTAGCACAGAGGCACGTGTTCTCACAAAACTCTCCATATGTACCATCGGCACACCCTGTAGCAAAATTCAAATAACCTCATATATGCACTACCATATGTTGTATATTTATCTCGCAAAAGGACTGAGATTAATATCACCATATATGTCACACGTGTGATATAACTTCTAATTTTACTTATTAAAGGGATGCATTCTTTTGAATTAGATTCACATACAAACATTTTATACATTCGCGTGTTTGACAAATTCTTTTTTCTAAGAATAATTATCCAAGAAATTTACCATTTAGTTTTAACATCTAAAAAATGCGTGTAGGAGGCTATCTCTATAGCTATGTACTGTTCCGCTAAACTTCATGTAAAATCAAGAAGATAAACTTACTTATAACAGCCACTTCACATATTTGCATTGTACTCCTAGTTCGGAGCCTGACGTGTGTCGACAGTGTGTTTCTACATCTAGCCAGATATCTATCCCCAGTGCCAAGTCGTACAGTTTCACAGAGGTAGGAATTATCTCTTTCTGTCAACACCTCGAAACCGAATCCTGTTGTACTCTCTGTATATATATTTTAAATTGATCAGCTTAATCATAATGGCAGTAGTGACATAGATAGTTAAAATTAGTTCCCAGTCTTGATTAACTGCATGAAAAGGAGGGTCTCTTTTTTACACGGTGAAATTATCGATCAATGCCCAACATGTTGTACGCATACCAAATACATTATAATCAATATATTTCAAAAAACAAAATTCTTAATACCCCAAAGACAACCCAATCGTTATTAAGCTTGGTTGAGAAGAGGGTCAGAATGGCTCAAATCGCCCACCTTAGTTTTATTGGCTGATTTTAAAAATATGCGAAAAGATACCCTGCCAAGCAATGTCAATATTTATGGACCAAAAATCAAGTTATGTTGAAAGTTTGCCCAACCCCAACCTTTTCACCAATATTTATCTAAAAAGGAAAATTTTACGAATATATTATGAGGAGGGTCACCCAAAGAACATTCTTTCCACGTTTGGTAAAAATTGTCCAAGATGTTGTGTAGTAGAATTGTTTAAAAGACACAAATCGCCCCGAGACGCTGGTATGTGTAAACCAATCCAAATGTCACAAATACATTTTGAGAAGCTTTGCATAAGAAAAGTCATGTCATGTTTGATTGAATTTGTTCAGTGGCTCGGGGAAGATGTTTAAGCATTTTAAAAGTAAACTAAGCCCAGCCCTTCAATGCCATTATCAAGGAACCAATCAAAATCTAGTGTACAAGCTTTGAAAAGGGTCATCCAAGGAACATGCTTGCCTTGTTTGGTTTGATGTCATTCACAAACTAGGTAAAGTCAGTATCTTTTTATAGAAATCAATGCACCAACTAAAGGGTCATAGAAATCCATCTGCGTGTCAGATCGTTCAATCCTAAACATAGCTAGAAATCTCTTCCAACAACAAATTGATCAATCGCGGCTGTCAATCAAATAACCAGTCGATCAATGCAATCATTCATTGAGCCAGAAATGAGTTTTGACTTCCGATATTGGCCGCCATTTTTGTAAACCTTTTTTGTTGGTTTGCGAGTTAAACGTCGCAACTACAGTTTATTCAAGCTGTAGGTACAACGTTTAGGTCGCCAACCAACTTTACTCCCCTTTTTTTACATTCTACTGACCATATTTTTCCCCAAAATAACGCCGTTTAAAAACGAAGCAGGACTGCCTGTCGTAGTCAATAGGCGGGGATAACGAAGCAATTGGGCGGGATCAGCGATTGGTCAATAGACCTTTTCACGCAAAGCGTCAGATGACTAAAAAGTCTGTATCCGTTAGACGCTTTAAAAGAAAAACAACAACAACGATTTTCGACATTTCCTTCCGCTTTTGTTTTTCGAAAGCCTTATAATTGCGTTAAGTCATTCTAACTTCTTTTTTTTGAGTTTCTACAATGAAAAGCATTGGGCTGAATGATGTAGATAACATTGTTGGAAATGTAGCATCTGTTTGTTGCAATATTTTTTTCTCTGATGTCCCAGAAATTTTCTTCAGAAGCATTAAAAGTACCCTACGGGCCTTACGGAATATATAACGGGTGTTTTGTTTCATGATCTTTTTCACCATATACAATAAATTGCAAGATAACCCAGTAAATAGTATAATTTGAAATTCATGCTAGAAATGTATGAGGTAGAATGCAACATTGACAGGTCATTTACTCGTTTTCTATCCGACAACAGCAAGAATCACCAAAAACTCGTGTTCTTCGCATCCGGAAATATTGAAGTGATGATAGTTTGTGCAAGGAAAAATGAAATTAAAGATCAATATAGTTGAGACATTGTATCGTAGTTGGGTGACCAAAATGGCGTTCTACATATTATTTCAAATTATATTTAAGACCTTTTGGTAGCCTATTGATGATATTCTGCTTATAATATACATATTGGCCCCTTGGTCTACTAGTAAGGCTAGGTTTTCAAATATTAAAGTTAGATATTTTAAAATGAAAGCCTACCTCGCAATATATCCTCCAGCATTTTTTAATACATTCAATGAAAATATACTTATTCACTTTATTTGATTGTGGAAAAATGCTTAAAAGATAAACACCATGTCATACAGCCGTACCGATTGAAACGACGCCCGGTCGCATCCTTTGATCAATCGACAAGGAATTAGTATTTGTTAAATTTGTCTCATCAAATTATAAATTTGACCAATTAATTGAAAGAGTGTTTATCGGATTCTTTATGACATGTTGCCGGTTACATAATAACCCCATATGTATCGTGCTTTACCGAAGAGAACCATTTACATGAAGGCTGTTAACAGATCATTCTCCTAATCAGCTCTCTCTTATCATTATCTTTACATTTAATAATTTTTATTTTTCCTACTTTCTTCGAACTATTAACATCGTCATCATCAATACGACCTATATGTCATTCATCGTCGAAATAATGCTCCCTGTTTTGTTATTACAATTGATTCTTTATAATTCGTTGTATGGCATTTTTTTTCAAAAGTTGATTATTTATATCGAGAAAATATTTCCTCCTTTCTTCCATATTTCTATAACATTGAGTTGAGTGTTGAAAAAAAAACTGACATGCTGTTGTGGGGGCGTGTTTGCTATTAGAAATGAAAATTAGAGAGAGGGAGTAATGGAGAGAGAGATATCTAAGTTGGCGGACATACAGACAGAAACAAATGTTTCATAAACAGTATGCATGTATTGTTCTTCATTTTCATCATTGGTATCATCAGCATGGCATATCTAAAGTAAAATTTTATCTTTATCGTCCAAAATGCGGTCAATAGTACTTAAATGCTTTAAAAATAAACAAATAAATTTAGTCATTCGTGTCAATCAGGATTATTGTCACTTTTGCTCAGGCTAATCGTGTTAAGGGCGGGGTTTGAAATGATTGACGTGCCTATGATTGACGCATATTCGTAAATTCAACCAATTAGTGCGCCGGAAAAATTCGGATGGCTTTTGTCTTTTGTGTAGTGTCCATAGCTGTAAATATTTAAAAAAAACATTGATTTTCGGCACAAATAACTTATAGTAATTTGTTGTATACTATAATTCACCAAAGTGGTCATTCAGTATTTGTACCGAGAGTTTAACTGTAAATCTATATTTTACCCTTTTTTTATATACGCGCGTGGGTGGTGGGGGGATAAAAATATTTTCAAAAAATCTTATTACATTGGAAATGCAGACTAGTTGTAGCGAGTAGTATTGATGATATAATCGTGTATTAGTAACGGCAATACACGATTATATCATCAATACTACTCGCTACAACTAGTCTGCATATACATGCTCACAGGTTGAAAATCTTTTTTCAGTCAAATTTTGAAATTTAACCTTAATTTATGCTCGTTCAAAACAGCCAATTTACATATGATTATATAGTGGTTATTTATCGACTCCCCGCAACCGATCACGTGGCTTAGTCTCGGGTAAATATCGCATTTAACGAGATTTCATTTGACGCATGCGCTGTGAGACCGCGAAAAGGTCTATTTTCAATGTCTCTATTGTGAACGCTTGATATGATTATCGTATGTTTACTTCTCTTTATTCTAAAGTGCCTCGCAATTGTAAGTTATATACCTGGATGAAATAAAGGATTTATAGTTCGGTGGAGCAGATGTTACCACTTCCGACGGACGAAAATAACAACGGTCACATGGTGGTCACAAAAGCACACATTATGAACTTTGCGCACGGTTGAGCTTAAAAAGAATTAAATACATTGCACTAAGTCTAAAACTTAGATGTATATCCTCTGAAAAAGGAGAATTTTGTACAGAAATTCAGGAAGAAATTAGCCTTTGTCATGCTGAATAAAATCCTTGTCTGAATTTGCATTAAAATAAAAGGCTTGAAAGCACCGGGAGTACCAGTTAAGGATCAAAATATATTGAAAATTTGATTTCATAAGCAACACTTGTTTGAAGGAAGTAAACGGGAGGTGTATACTAAGATTAGACTGCACTTATGTGTTTTGTCAAAACAAAATTGTCCCGGGTTCAACACGTAAAGGGTTGACTCACCATTGACGTAAATAAGTATTTGATCCACGGGTAACACTGTCCCCAGGGGTACCGTCCACGAAGCTCCGGCCCCGGACAGTAGCGGGGCACACGAACTAATGTTTCCATCAACGGTTTGGTTAGCGCCATCATATGTAGTGTTACCTTGGGCCGTGAAAAGGAAACCTTCTATAATGTTGTCTGAAAATAAAGTCTGCAATATATGACTGTTTAGAAGGATGAATAATGAACAGTATTAGCCATATTCCCGCACGATCCCGTTTTTTGACGCGTCCCTTTGGGAAAAACATTGTGGAAAATGAGGAAATTGTTTATAACAAGCAATTTCTTCTTTACCGCAATTTTATCTACCGTAAGAGTTGAACATTGTTAGAAACAATTAATCTTAAATGGTCGTTTACAACTTCCTTGAATTTGAAAAAGTCAAAAATTTTGTCGTCTTTCAATAGATAAACAGATATAATGGTATTAAAATATTTAACATAAAACGTAATTTTAAAGTGATAATAATATATATATGATGATAATACGATTTCAATAAGGATATGCTGATAAAAAAACAACCAACTGATAATCTAAAATTGTCTGCCATGGAAAAAAGTGTGTGTGATTAGGGGGAGGAGGGGAGGGAGCGGTAAATAACAATAAAAGATAACAATGTTTTACACGATCTATAGATATTCGAATGATCAAGTTCGCAAGTCAAATTTTTATTGAGAATGATAGATTGTTGCTCGAGACTCACAAATGTGCTGGAGGGTATGTACAAACTTTTAAGTAAAATATCACAGTAGACCAAATTAACGTTTTAGAATGTATCAAGCAAGGTGCTATATTAAAATTGAGGTAGTATCATCCTATGTAATCACAGAATGTTGCGGGAGTACCAAAACGCCTGCGTCGGCCGGGAATCGAACCCGGATCGACTGCTTGGAAGGCAACCATGCTAACCTTTACACCACCGACGCTGCCATGAGTTCCTACGGATACATGTTAAAAATTGAATTTGCCATTGACATGTCTTGCTGCAGGCTAATCTAAACAGTTGGTATGTCGATCACGGTCCGACATCAGATGCAATTATGATAACATTTGTAGTGTATCAGTCAGTCAGACAACCAATCAATCAATAAGTCAATCGATCAAATAATCAATGTACCAATAAGTTACGTAAAATAATATATGATAGAGGTCTCAAACATTTAACCGAGATGTTTTCAATCCCTCCAAGGAGATCCATGGCTTAAATGCTGTTTTGATAGATTGGGACTGGCCATAAGATGTCTCAACCCTTGTCATTCTAAATTATAATTTCTCAGCAAATTCTCTTAAAATCAATTGGACAAAATCACTGGAAGCACCATTTGTAGGTTAAAACTTATCATACAAACAATTCTGGTGAAAAGGTGGTGTAGACCGAGATCAGACACACATATGTGCAGCTGATCTTTGTCTATACCTTCTGCCTAAGCAGAAATATTCCTGGTTCATCACGATTCGGGTTAAGAAAGGAAGAGATTTTGATTTTGTTGTTTTAGTTTTAAACGAAGTTCTAACCTTAAAGACCTAACCACATCGTATGAATACGCATTTTGATAGCATTCATTCATTAGCGTGATTCTGTTTTTAGGTACCTACCCTAGTAAAACAATAAAAAAAAATCTTCGTTTCTTTAACTTAAACGCCAACAAACGAAACAAATCAAACGTTTTACAAGTTTTAGGTAAAAGAAATATGGATCCACTTTGTGAACAGGTGCACGTTGAAATCATGTTGAAAATTCTGTTCTGAAGCATAAAAAGAATTCAGGCAATCAGAACGCTTGGATACTGATAGATGAAACTGAAATGAAATTATTTTTCCACGCATACTCCCCCCTCCGGCTACAATGAGGTCCCAATATCATCAACTACCTATACCGCTCGACTATAGAGGTTGCCATTAGACAGACATACTGCATGGAGATGGACTACGGCATCTTCTACACTTTTCCGCGCAAAAACTTTTAGACTAGTCCAAATTGAAAGAAACTGCAGACGAAAATTTCAAGATGATGGAATTTATTTTTTTCTCGACTTTTCGGATAGAAAACCTTGTGGATAATGAAGTAATTGCTTGATACAAGCAATTTCTTCAATTCTCACAATGTTTTCCGAGCCTTTTCTTGAGGGGCGTAAAAAGGAGGGATTGAGAGGGAATGGATTAAAGTAACCGACAACAAGGGGAAATGTTCCTTCTCAAAATAAGGTGTGTTATTTAAAAAAAAAGGAAAGAAATATAAATATCATTTGAGGTAACGCGGTGTTGATCACTGACAATTTAATGATTCGTATTTCTAATATATGATATGAACATATACGTACAAGCTTGACATATTTCTCCATAGTAATTCCC
Organism: Fragum fragum; assembly: GCA_946902895.1. Classification (NCBI taxonomy): domain Eukaryota; kingdom Metazoa; phylum Mollusca; class Bivalvia; order Cardiida; family Cardiidae; genus Fragum; species Fragum fragum. The sequence continues at coordinate 1,213,960 of OX336369.1, read as the reverse complement.
AGCACAAGTTTGATTAGAATCTATACATCGCCCGGTCCAGGGATCACACTGACCCTCGCAATTGCAGTCAAATTTACATTCAAAACCAAAACCACCATTCGGACATATACCTGAAATAGGAACAAATAATAAATATAGAAATGCGAAAGGCAAATAAGGGAGAAAGCAGAATAAAAATCCCCCACAAAAAAAAAAAAAAAAAAAAAAAAAAATGCAGAAAGCGGATATTATAACAATTATCATAGTAATAATGATCAAAAAGTTTACCGCACCATTTACATTTGAATTAGAAACGATAAATTTGAACAGCTAATCTGGGACGCAGCAATAAGAACTGTTCATTCGATTAGTAATGTAGACGGTAATACCAAATCTTCTATAATTTGCTTTGGTCTTTCCGCTTCAATCACATAAAAATCAAATTCTTCAAGCACAGAACCAATTAATTTAGGACACGATACTTTCATAAAGCTGGATACATGGTTCGGACTCCATCAGGTATCACAATATGATTTCTGTGTGGTATAGATTGTTTGATTGTAGGTTATCGCGGGTTATTGGTAAAATAGAATTCATTCTTTTTCAAGAACATTTCATTCCAAAAAAGGATAATTATAACACATACAGATTTCATTCTTCTCATAAATATTCTATGTAACGATGACTAGATTGATATTACACCCTCTATTTAGCGACCACCCTCATTTAGCGCCCATGTTGGTGGACCTCATCAGAAACGTCACAATAGGACAATTCAAATTAATGCCATCAATATGGAATTATTTGAGATCCCTTCAATAACTTATGAATGCAGTCGAACCGATCCCTCGTATACATGTCACAAACAGTGTATTAACCATTGTCATACTGTATAAATTACCTTACTGAATTGCTGTAAAATCAAAGGGCTGAAAGTACTGATAGAACTTATTGTTTAAAAATCAATATTTCTTTCCGAAATCAACTTCATAAACAACTCTGAAAGGAAAAGTACAAGCAGGAGGTGTAGACCAAGATCAGACTGCACTTATGTGCAGGCTGATCTTGGTTTACACCTCCTGCCTAAACCGAAGTATTACAGGTTCAGCAAGACAAGGGTTAAAATACTATTATTTTCAACTACTCATTTTTATCACCCCTTTAGTGGTCACTAAATACAAGTTTATTTGTATTCGTATTCAACAAGATAATGATAGTAAAATCAATAATAAAAATAAACAACATACTAGTATCACAAGCTCCATTGTTAAGTTGCCAGTTTCTTGAACATTCCCCATTGCACGTGCCAAAAGCTTCGTTCTTAATAGACTGTATAGCGTTCTCATTACAATAACACAGTTTAGAACAGTTGAACCCACAGCGATTTGCCACGCAACCTGAAATATAATTTAAGGTTATCTTTCCATTTGTTTCTATTTATATGTTATAGTCTATAAATATTTATGTACTCATTTTGAATTTAAAACGAGAATCGATTTGCAGTATTATCCAACGACGAGAGTATGCCACGTGACGAAGACCGACTGACGGCTACTTTCACACAATGCAGGTTAAAAAGCAAGTTCTATGACTTATTTATCAAGTAATCAATATACGCTAAAAGGTTACAACAACACAGTCGCCAATGTTGTGATTTTAAACGGGTTAGTTTGTAAAGTGGCATTATATTCCCGGTGATACATACTGAATCAGATTGGGTTAATTAGACTGGTCAATATGAACTCCCACTTTTCTATTGGTCTGTAGATTTCTGAGACTTGAGAAGTTTTGTTACACATCATGGCACAATATGTACAGCCAATCTTTTATTAGGCGATTACTCAAGGATGGACCGAAAAGTAATCGCTCAATATAATGATCGCTTAAAACACATTTTTGTGAAATATATACAGGATTGATTCGAATAGATACATAAATTATTGCAGAGTTCTCGCTAAATTCACCGAGACGATTCAAACGAGTGCCAACAACATCGGATTGAGATATTCTATGTTTTAGCAAATATATCCACTTCTTTATAATTTAATTGTTAATTTCGTCTATCAAAAACGATCGTTCTGATTGGTCGAAAAATTTAATCCATACCTCCATGAACAAAATTTTGAGCACGCAGTGATTTTGTATGCTTCCACACAAAATAGTCCCATAAAAAAGGTATCAAAATATGTAGGGTTTTTGCTTTTTTTGCTCGATACTATTAAATTATAAGAAATGAAGAGAATATTTTTTGTTTTCATGGAGGTATGAACCGAAAAACCTAATCACACTGTATGAATCCGCGAATTTTGTTTTCATGGAGGTATGAACCGAAAAACCTAATCACAAAATGTATGAATCCGCTTCGCGGATTCATACAGTGTGATTAGGTTTTTCGGTTCATACCTCCATGAAAACAAAACAAAAAAAAAATCTCTTCATCTCTTAAATGAAAACTTTTGATTTCGAAAAGGGGTTTTCGATTTTGGTCGCTTTGTGGAAGTGGACGCTTAGTATTAGTAGTCTGAATAAGTATTGTGTAATCATGTAAAAGTTATTACAATTTAATTATGATATATAAATTCGGAACAAAACTTGCCAACGTGAAGTCTCTTTGCAATAATTTTGTCTCGTGACCAATGAGTTTATTCAAAGGATATAATATCAAAAGGTTTGTGAATTCGAAATCGAATAACAGTTGAGGACTCCCTTTTGGTAAGTTAAATTTACCTCCAAAAACATAGGCATCTCTGAAGTTCAGCTGCCTCTTAAAGCCGGGTAAATAGACGAGAACATATCTTGCAATGATTTCATCGGTCCAAATTCTGTACACATCTCGGACATTTTCTCGTGTACTCTCGTCACTGTAAATAAGGTCATCTGACCGGAAGTTCGTGTCGTTACTCAGGTAAAGCTGGAAACCGATTATGCGATCCTCGTCTGAAAGCAAATAAAATCTTATGCGTAATACAAGCATCCTTTTTAACATTATTATAACGTGTGCAACTTTATTGCTTCATGATTCAAATTTTGAGAAAAATCAAGAAAGGATATTTTGATTTTTTTTCTGTATGTTTCTTCTTTGCATTATGTTTCGGAACACTGACAAGAATGAAATACTAATGTTGATGGAAAAAACGATTCGAGAAATGATGATTATCAAAATAATTAAAATAATCAACAAAACCACTGTTCGCTTTTTTCTCTAATCCTTTAAACTTGGCATTAGAAGTTAACCACGAATCGTTTGTAGCGACACCGGGGATCTTTCCGTTTTGCAAAACTTTAGACCTGTCTACATTCAAAAGTTTTGCAGACGAAAATTTACACTTGATTTTGTGTTGAAAAATAATCATTCAGTATAGTAGAAAATATTGTGGAAAAAGAAGAAATTGCTTGTCACAAGCAATTTCTTCTTTTTCTGCAATGTTTTCTCAAGTACAAAATCATAAGGACGTAAATCCAGTGATTGTACAGGAAAGGGTTAATATGCAAGACTTTGACAATTTGCACTTAAACTCGCTTTTTTACGCTTGAAGAAATATTGTTATAGAAACCTTTATTAGAGAGGGAATGCTTGTTCAAATAAATTATCCTTTCCTCACGATGTTTTCTACCAAATTTGACACTATCTTTCCAATTTGAACTAGTCTAAACTTTTGTAGTTCAATTACTGTAATGTCCTCAGTATCCCCATGTTACTAAACTTACATCCTCCCCTGTTTTGTATCTCGACCATTTCAATTCGTCTCTCCGTCTCCAGATCTACATACCACCAGGGATTGTCTTCTGCTTTCGTCTCGAATACCCGGTCTCTGTTACCGTCTATAGCGTACTCTGGTTTATTGTTACCTTCCTGTGAACTGCTCATCGATGGTTTCTTGTACGACATCATTTGACCTAGAAGAAAATCGGAGAAATTAATGTATTATTCTACACTTTGATAAATTGTGTAGTGTTTTGTTTACAAAGTTAAAAGCTCTATGGTTATAACTCTGAAACAAATAGCTGTCCTCTTAGTCTTATTTATAGAGAGTATTAAATGAGTGGTCATGGAATACCGACTTTATTTAAACGAGTCATCTATAAGTAGATAAAAACGAGGCTCTGTCGAGTTTTTATCTGTTTTAGATGACGAGTTTAGTTAATCCGAGATTTTATAAACACGAATTCGATATTCAATTTGTAGTATGACCTTACTTTTTGTAATAAAAATCACTATGGTTGATAGAATTCGTGGAAATAATATTCCGCGAAACATTTAACGCCATCTGTAAAATTGGGGGAGGGGGGGGGGTAAGAAAAGGCTTCAAATTAATTTGCATATATATTACATTAGAATAATACCACTCGTGTAATATAGATATATATATAAAAATCATCGGGCTTATCTTACTCCCGGACCGTAGGGAGTATCATAAAAATAAATAAGTTTACCCGTTCTTACTTATATTTATTGGAGTAAATTATATGAAATATTTTAAATTACATCTATCAATATAAAATGCAAAGTATATCTTTTTATACAATAACAATATAAAGTCGTATGTTACGAAAGATTTACTACATGATCTTCATTTTAATAATGTGTATATTTGTAGACAAGTTTGATATACGAAATCAAAGTACCGGATGGTATTTGGAATTCACATAGTTCTGTAGTTCGTATGTTCGCCGAAAACTGTACAGTGATGAACCTTGCCGACATTTCTCGATTACAGAGGACGGTTAAACGATGGTTCTCAGGTTCTGTGTCTGTCACCTTTGACCCGCATAATGTTGTGACGTCACGTACCGAAGATAACCCGGCGTAGACAGAAAACTCACCGACCAATGCTGGACAAAAAATAAATATAAGTGTAAATTAGTTTTGGTGATAAGACCGATTTGGGGACATAAAGATAGTAAAAACATTGAGAAAGTTTTAGGGTAATATTTGGAGAGACTTTAGACGATATCGAGAGAGATTCCGTTTTAAAGTTCACTTTAGCCAACCAGTCTGATTTACAGGTCCTATAAAATTTCCACAGCAAAGGTTATAATTGGACGAGATATATGTCGGTCAATTAGAACTGTTGTTAGGAAATCGGAAGACAATGAGTTAATTATGGCTTGTTCATGAATGCAGACTCTGGTTTCCAGTAATGGAGAATCAGTTAAAACCGCATTTTTATTCGAATGGTTTGAATGAGAAATACATGTATCCATGTTTACTAATGACTTCTGTTTAGAATTCCTACTTACTGTAGTTTTTAAATATGACAGAGACCTCTTTAATCGTCATTTCGGTATCCAAGGTAACACGAATAAAGGAGTCTGTTGCCGTGTTACCGGTCAAGGTCACGCAGGTATCCACATCTCCATCGTTGATGAAGGAAAGCGATGTAGCGAAGTTTGAATCCACCGTCATACGTAGTGCGATGTTTGCTGAAATAAAGAGATGACAATTTTAAATTATCTTTCCAATTTTTGATGGACTCCGTAGGCATTCATCAGTGTTACCCAGTTTGGAAAATCAAGTAGGATGTTAATATGTTAGAAAAGAAGTAGTGCCCAGTTAGATTCGATATATCATTTTTCAAAACCTGTCTCCCCCAAACAACTGTACATTTTGAAAATTGCGTAATATATAATTCTATATAATTCGTAGAACGCGTAAAGACTCCTCTTAAATACGAAAAAACCTACATGCGTAGATGCGGTCATGGTTTCAATAACGCGGAGTCTTTCAATTATATAGTGACTATTTTGCCTTCTCTTGTAAGAACTCGGCGCATCAGCTGTATACCGCTGGAGTGATAAACTATATCAAAGATGGCTATTATTATTTTGAATTATTCTTTTCAATCCATTACAAAACGACAAAATTTTGGACAAGTTAGAAACGACAATTCAAATCGCTTTGGGATTGAAAACTAAGTCCCAGATAGGGTAGAAAAACACTGTGAAACAAGCAATTTTCCTTCCCCCAATACTTTCTTTAATGCAATTCTACGGGGCGTAAAAAGCGTGATTGTGTGGACATGGGTCAAGCTTCTACTGGATCACGAGAGGTTTTAAAAATGTACGAAATCTCTCATTTGTTTCTTACAGGTAATAATTCTCAGTGAATCTTGCTAATCTAATATTGTCCAAGCTTCTGATATGATATCTTATTTACTTGTAAAATGTCTTCGGGAAAGGATAATCTTGGAAAAGTTAAAAAAGTATTGATTTTGAAAGCTAGTTAGACTGTGATCAAGTGAATTTTGTTTAACTTGACTCTCGGTAGTACTTAAATTAAAACACGGTTGGTAAGTGTACCCTACCGTTGCTTCCTGTCATTTTTCACACCAGTGACATATACAACTGCAATTATAAATTTGGGTCGTTACATGTGTAGCTGCTCAGCCAACCTAACAGGCAAATTACTTATGACATTCCAATAGGTGAAAAACAAATGACATGTGTAACAATGGGATTTTTTCCGAACTTGTGATCGTGCTCAAGACTCTAGGAAAGAAACGCCATGTATTACATGTACCTATCTAGCTAGGCTAGAGGTTATACTTAAACCTTTCCTACTTATTGAAATGTTCGACTGATCAAAACTGAAAGAGGTTACAGCCGACAATGAACGTTAGACAGAATTTGAAATAAAACATTCCTTGTGGGAAAATGTTGTTGGACAAGAAGAAATTGTTTACAAGCAATTTCTTCTTTTTCCACATTTTTTCCTATGTATAGAATCACAGGGGCGTAAATTCCGAGTTTGTAGGGGAAAAAAGATTATCTGTTTGAAAACTATCATTCTGTCCACCAAAACGGGCATATCACCCTACTATGCCAACACGGACGTCCATCATCGGTACCTTCAGTGCTTTGATTTTTATATAGACACAGAACAATAAAATATCATTGCTTGTAATAAGTTGCTTATTAAATCATTAAATCCATTCCTTTTAAACCAGTGGATTGCGACGGTGAATTAAACAATCGATCGACGAATCAAAACATTCAATTACATCGGAAATGAACTTTGAACTTCGACATTGTTCGACATTTGTTGGTTTGGCGACATAAACTTATATAAGCTGTAGCTACGACATTTAGGTCGACAGCCAACAATAGTTCTCTATTATCTTATGTTAATGACCACATATTATACAAAATAATGTCGTTTATAACCTCTTTTAACCTTTTAATGGATAAACCCTGGATTTTACGTCACTGTGATTTTATACTTGAGAAAACATTGTGGAAAAAGGAGAAATTGCTTGTAATAAGCAATTTCTCCTTTTTCCACATTGTTTTCTACCACATAGGGTGGTTTTATTTGGAATTGCACCCAATTTTCATTGTTGTCTGCATCCTCTTTCAATTTGGACCAGTCTAAAATTTCAAAAACCAGGAAAGGGTTAACCTTCCAGTCTGAGGTCAGTTGATGTGAGCAAAAATAGGTAAATTATCAAACCCATTCCCACACAATCCCTCCTTTTTTCGCCCCTTAATTAAAAGGCTTTGAAAAACATTGTTTCAATCATTTTCTTCAATGTCCACAGTGTTTTCGAACCAAAACACAAAGAATTTTAGAATTTATTCAACCGAAGATTGTCGTCTGCATCTTCTTTGAATTTGGACCAGTCTAAAATTTTATCATGTGGGAATAGGTAAGAGTAATTGATAGAGTTCGGGACGACGTACAGGATTTTTAAACAGATTTTATTCCTTTAACCTTGGATTTTTGTTGTTGTTGTTTAAATTATGACAAGCGGACTTTGTTCTTTTCGTCTAGCTTCCCGCTTCTAATTGCCAATTCAACGATAATCATTTAAAATACCTCTATACAACATTTTTCTTAACTTGTTGGAAAGTTCTTTAACCCTTATTTTGTTTTGCAAAATTTTAGGCTTGTCCAAATTCAAAGGTTTTGCATACGACAATTAAAAGTGGATTAAATTATATATACAAATAGCCATTTAGTAAGGTAGAAAATAATATGGAAAAAGAAGAAATTGCTTGCTTCAAACAATTTCTTTTTCTACATTGTTTTTTTTTTTTTTCAATTATATGATCACAGGGACGTTAAAACCGGGGATTGGACAGGAAAATGTTAAAAAACGTCAAGCCACACAGATTTGTAGACTATAAAAATGGTGATAAATAGACTGTATACCATATTGACATCCGGGTCCCATCCAGCCTGATTCACATCCGCTTTGACAGGTTCCAGTAGTCAGATCACACCGCTGGTTCCTATCTTCACATCGACATTGATACTCACAGTTGGGCCCAAACTCATGACGGTAACCATTCCAGGGACAGTTTCCAAGCACTAGAATTAAGAATATATTCAATTTAATTCTGTTTAAGATTGTAGAACTTAAATCCCCCGTTTTCAACAAAACTACAAAAGGGCTAATACTAGGTTGCGTTTCAAATGAGGGACCGAGATTATAAAAGATTTTTCGTACTCAGCTGAGATTTCACTAAAGCTGTAATAAATATTGTGTTTCAATGTTAACTGTAGAATTTGAGTTATTAATTATGATATACCGACACTATGCTTCATTTTCAAGCATTTGGCGTAGAATTTAAGCTGATATAATCTTAAATTTCGAACTGAGTTATGAGTAAATTCTCAATTGAGTACGAAAACAGTTTTATAATTTCGGACCCAGATCATCTCGACCAAAGGAAATAGTTTCAAAGTTTGAATGGACCAATCGTGGCTGTCAGTCAAGGAATATATAGACCAATCAAATTATTCATTCAGCCCGGAATTTATATTTAAACTCCGACATTTGCCGACATTTTTGTTTAACATTTTCGTTGGTTTGGCGACCTAAACGTCGCAACTAGAGCTTGTTCAAGCTGTGATTACTATGTTTAGGTCACCAACCAACTGTTTTACTCTCTTGTTAAATGCTACTGGTCATAAATTTTTCACAATAACGCCCTTAAAAATCGAAGGGGAACTTCATACTGGAGTCAACTGACGGGGCCTAGTGAGTCAATGGGCGGGGCCAGCGATTGATAAATTATTCTGTGTTTTTCTTGGAAAAAAATATTGCTCGATAGTTTTCGTTTGTTTGTTTATTTCCATTCGAAAGCAGGTCTAAAACTTCGATATTTGTAAAGATATGGCTATATTTTTAAAATGGACAGATGTTATTATCAAAGTGGTATTTCGGCCTTAGAATCTAGGGGATGTTATTTTCCAATGTTCTTAAAGGCTGGACGAATTCCCCGAATTTAGAGATGAAATAATTCAAAGTCTTGAGTTGTGTTTCATATGCAAGATCGCATCTGTCAATGAAATTCGATTGACCAATCAACTGATTCTTTCAGTTCGGAAGAGGAAGTTGAGCTCCGGCATTTATGTAAAGTATTCTTGTTGTTTTGGTGATTTAAACGTCGTAATTACAGTCTGTAGATACTGTGGCTAGGTAAAAAGCCAACTTTTTCATTCTTGCTTGATGTCCTGGGCCAGATGATTTGAAAACTATTGCAGTATGATATTTCAGTCGAAATGTCATGTCGGAGGTCAGTAGATGGAACAAGCGATCATTTATCGGTCTCACGAAGCATACTTTCATAACACCGCTTTCGGAAGAAAACAAAGCCAAACAAGATTGTTGACATTTATTGTTGATCGTATCAGAACTATTTATGTCCCCTTGGCCTGAACTACCTTAAGGCAAGACCACATGTAAATTCTACACAGATTAGATCAACATTAACAAATCGCCGACCTCTGATAAAAAATGTGTGACACCTTCATATCTAAAATGACATACTGAAGCAAGCAGAGGTGAATCTGTGAGAAGTATCTATAATAACTGACGGATCGAGATGTCAATCTAAAAAACAATTAAATTATGAAATTTTCATTTAGACCTGACGTGAAATTTGAACTCGAACATTGGCCGACATTATGAATGACTTTTGTTGGTTTGGTGACTTAAAAGTTCGTACCTACAGCTTTTTCAATCTGTAGGTACGACGTTTAGGTCGCCAACCAACAATTTTTAAATTTGTGTTTCATGTTACTGATCATAAATCGTGATTAAAAAACGCCGTTTAATATTGAAGTGGAACTTCCTGTCGGAGGTCAATGTGCGGGGCTAGCGATCATTCTATTAACAATTAGACTAATGAACCTGTCCCATCTACGCTGCTCTCCGATATTGCTTGTATCGATAGATTAGGACAGGCTCGCCAGTCAAATTAACAATGAGCTGTCTGTTGTTGGGCGTGTCTCGGTCAGATTTTATTACACTTTTCATAACTACAAAGTTTCAATATATAGAGAGTAAAGCTGTTGTATTTTTCATCTATCTGTCTATCAGATGACTGATCGTTGTAGAAACTCGAACAACAACACCTTGTCATACATACAATGAGTTTGGGGTGGACGCATTAAGTAAATGTAGGTTGTACTATTTATACGAAAAAAATATTCGGAAAAGTTCGTACAAAACCCATAATCTCGCACTTTGTTAATGCCTATATCATATCTCTCCGTCCACCTCTTGAAATCCCATTTTCTCAACCTCGGACTCTCTCGTTCTCCAGCTCATACGTTCCCGATCTCTTCTGTGGTACTCCCAAATTTTCGTTGCCATACTATCGTATTTATTGCGACCCGGAGAGGTATTATTCCCCATGGACAATTTAATCATATTTTGCATAATGATAGAGTGACGTTTAGAATTTTTTCCATTAACAATGAAAAGAATCTTTAAGAACGCTTAGCGAAATGAGACATTACGACTGTGCAACGATCGGAACATGAGATGATATGGATGAGGAAACGATAGTAAACCACGGTGAGAACTATGATAAATACGAGATAACGCGGACGAGAGCATGAGAGTTGATCGGGTTCTCATTTACGTCCCTTAGTGTTTCCACCGTCGTTTCTCGTGTTTTCCTTTTCGAAGTGTCGTATTCTAGTGTTATTGCCATCGTTCTGCCGTGCCTTTCGTTCAAGTTTACCACAGAGAAAAAAATGGCAAGGTCCTTGCGTTATTCCAAAAGTTCTTACAATAGTTATAAGTCTGTTGAATTCTTCGACAATTCATAAACCTACCCAACAACAACAATGGTGATAAAAGTCATATCCACACCAGATAGCAATATGTTATTCAATGAGATTTATAAGGAATACGACAGTCTATTAAAAGAGCTTTCGGCTTTCAGTCCTAAAGTCCAATATTCACTTAACACGATTTTGGACTCATTGTCGGTCGGTGACCAACACGTTGCAACTGCAATTAGAATCAATTGTAGTTACGACATTCTTTCGCCCACCAACGACATGCCTCCTCCTACCCCCGCGAAATCTAGTTGATGAAAGGCAGAGGGTGTTCTTCTATTCGGATGTTCCCTTAAACACAAATACCTTATTGAAAATATCCAAATATCTGAAATAATTAGCTTTCATATTCCTAAAGACGCTAACCTTTTAGATCAAACAAGAATAAGCGAACATTCTCACTAGGCGAAATTACTGAAAATATATGTGTGTGTGGGTTTACTTTTGATACAGACGGATAAACCTCATTTTATATCCAATCGAAAGTGTGTTTTTATTGTTTATACAAAAATACGGTTCTTTGGAATCTGCCTTTCATATTGTTGCAAAATTAAAGTACAGAGCTAGAACTAAATCTGTTTATCCCTCGAAGCTTGTGTGGCTTATCAAGACGTGGTTAATGTAACAAATTTTCTAGGCTTTCTGTGAACAACTGCTCATTTATTTGTTACAAGTCAGACGGAGGTCACTAAAGAATAAATACTTAAAAAGATACAGAACCCTATAGAAGTTAATCGGAGATAGCATTTTAAAAACAAATATATATAATATAATTTTTATTTTCATCTATCAAAAACGGGCGTTCTGATTGGTCAAAAAAATTATTCATAACTCCATGAACAAAATTTTGAGCACGCAGCCATTTTGTATGCTTCCGCACAAAATAGTCCCATACAAAAAGGTATCGTAATTTGTACAGTTTTTACTTTTTTTGCTCGATGCTATAAAATTATAAGAGATGAAGAGAATATTTTTGTTTTCATGGAGGTATGATTCGAAAAACCTAGTCACACAATGTATGAATCCGCTTCCCGTATTCATACAGTGTGATTAGGTTTTTCGGTTCATACCTCCATGAAAACAAAAATATTCTCTTCATCGCTTAAATCAATTAAGAACGACCGATCTAGAGTCAGAAAATCTTAGCGAAAGTTTTTACTCTTATCAGCAGGTTTAGCCAGCGCAGTAATTCTCGTTCCTTGTCGTCTTTACAGCATTGTATTTATGTTGATAAAGACGGTCCCGCGTCGATTTTTGACGGCGTTAATTTGAAAAATGTATTGCCAGCTGCATGTAACAAAAAAAAGTAGAATAGTTAGTTGGCGACCTAAACGTTGTAACTACAGCTTGAATAAAGTGTAGTTACAACGTTTAAGTCGCCAAACCAACAAAAAAGCTTAACAAAAATGGCGGCCATTGTTGGAGTTGAAAGTTCAGGTCAGGGCTGAATGAATGATTTGATTGGTCGGTTGATGCCACGATTGGTCAATTCGGAAAAATTATGCATTGTTATGGCCAGGTACTAGTCTGCGTGAACGTCTCGGTCAGCGTCGTCCGATTTTTTGAAATTGTGTAATATCTATGAACACATTCACTTCAAACTCGGAATATATACCAGCTAGGGGGAAAAGATCTAAATGTATTTTTGAACTAATTAAGGCCCCTTTTCAACTTAAAAATTATTTGACATTTTATAATATCTCTGGTATTACTAAACACACCACTTAAAACTCGGAATGTATGTTCACTTTTCAAAGAGTTATCTATACAAACGGAAATTTAAGTTTACCTCTTATTTCAAGTAGAATTTCATTCCAAAATTAGACTATGTAAAGGTGAAACTGTCCTTAAAAACATATCTCTTGGTTTTTTCGCAATATATAGGTCAATTTTTGTTCCGGACCTTAATTTCTGGAAACATGAATATTATTTGAGGTGTATATTGGAGCTCAATTTATCATTGTTTTATGACTAAAGACGGTGGTGTGATATTTACTTATTATAGAGAAAGGCAACCATTACAATTGTTTGAGTAATCCATCTACTTATGTTTTCACAGACTTGCCAAGTATTAACTTAGCTATTCGTCGCTGTAGTGCAGATATTTGATTTATATGGGCGTCATTTTTAACCCATATAACACAGCTGTAATCAAATTTGGATAAAACATAGAAGTTTTAAAAAAGAATCTTCATTTCCTTAGATTAGTATTGTGTTATATGTTTAAAAGGGAAAGTTTTCTGCTTAAGTCTTTACAAACCTAATCCATTTGTGTATGCCATTTCAGATGATCATCTATGTAGAAACCTGATATTTTTTATGAGTCGACATTTATTAACAAGTAACCGTTTAAAACACTTTCCTTCAACAATTTATATTTGGTCCAATTAACATACAATTTATCTTAAACTGGTGTAAATATGTTATTAAGCTGGCACTAATAAGTCTTGATTGAAGTTAAAATTGTATCAAAATAAGTCTTGTGTATCGTAGATTCATCTGCATGTAGATCGATGTCTTCAAATGGATGGTCATTTATATAAATGAGAAAGAGAAGAGGCCCAAGTATTGGTCCCTGGGGGTACATCAGGTTTAATTTCAAGTAATTCTGACTTCAAATCCCCGAATTGAATTAATTGTTTCCTGTTAGTAAAGTAAGATTAAATGAGAGTGCATGTGTTCTCAGTAAAATGATACAACTTAAGAAGTCTGTGTAGAAATATCACATGTATCCGTTCTAGTAGTTCGATTTTGTGTATAATTAGAAGTTATTTCGCTTGGTGAATTATTTCGATAATTTGTGAAATCAAAATCCTTTCCTTCTGTTACAGTTGACCATTCGCTGCTGTCAATCAATGAATAAACCGATCAATCAAATATTTTTTTCAGCCCGGACCTGAACTTTCAACTCCGAAATTGGCCCCCATTTTTGTTAACCTTTATTGTTGGTTGGCGACTTAAACGTCGTAACTACAGCTTATTTAAGCTGTAGTTACGACGTTTAAGTCACCAACCAACCATTTTACTTTTTTGTTACATGCTACTGGCCATACATTTTGCAAAATTACGCTGTAAAAAGTCGAAGCGGAACTTCCTGTTGGAGTCAGTGGAAGGGGCAAGCGATTTGTCAACTATAATAGCTTTGCAACTAACATCCTATGAGATGTACGATTGCTATTTTTTACTGAATTATTGTAACTTTTTAGATCAGTTAGCGTTACTTTTTTTATCTTTTGTCTGAATATATAAAGAGGTGAATATAGAACTATTTTTGAACAATATTTTTGATTGATGGTACACTTATAGGGAAGTTCGTCACTTTAAGGACAAGTTGTGTCTAATATCCGAAAATTACTTTTACATTTTGCATAAAACGTGCCTGAAATTAGTTTCAAGTTCTGACTTGATTTTTTTGTTTGTTTTGAATGGGGTTTTACGCCGCTTCCAACAATCTTTCAGTTATATCGCGGCGGCTGTAGCACCTAACGATGGATTCCTGGTATTTCTAACACCGGTACCGCCATCACATCCTTTCCTAGCCTCCAGCTGCTATCCCACATAGGTCAACGATTATCGACTAATTGGTCGGAGACAAATAGTCGGAAAGGATGAGTGCCGCTTCGGGATCGAACCCGGGACCTCTAGATTGAAAGGAGTTCTGACTTGAACAACGACTTTTTTTTCGTAAATGCGTAGTTTTATCGCCCAAGACGTATATGTCGGATTGCTCCTTATGTCATGATATTGTCTGTGTCTGCACTGACGAGTTCTGCGTGTGTTTCTTTGACAATCAAAACAATTTTGTCTGTAATTGTTAAAGAACACAGACCGGTTTCCCTTTCTATTATATGAAACTTTGACTCGTTCAGTGTGTTCATTGTTTGATTTTTTTAATGACCGAAACTGATTTGTTTACGACTAACAGTAAATCTTTTGTCCCTCTGCGAGAAAGATGAATACCGTCAGGAAAATATGATTTTGGTACAATACTTTGCCGTAAACAAATGATGGCAGACAGTCTATTAGTTTGGCATCGGTCTGATCACAGACCCGTTTTATAGTACTGTTTACTCGAACGACATCAGCATATCTTCTTGAGCAGGTAAAATTCACATATTGAATCTACGAAATGAGACAGTCTTTTCCAATCAGTTCTATTTCATCACTAGACGTATTATTCGAAGAATCATTACCCAGGCGCACATGACGACCGCTATAATGCTTCATCTGCAAGTTTTAAGCTTCGAAAATGCAGCTTGAATAATTGAATAATGATAATCTAAATGATTTGTCATATTTTTTGATAACGGGTATATGGCTGGTTAATCGAGGTTTTGATTGACAGCAGAGATTCTTCACTTATTTAACCCTTTCCTGTTTGCAAAATGTTGGTCCTGTCCAAATTCAAAGATTTTGCAGACGACGATTCAAAGTTTATCTAATTTGAAAAATAACCATTTAGAAGGGTAGAAAATATCGTGAAAAAGAAGAAATTGCTTGTTACAATCAATTTCTTCTTTTTCACAAAGTTTTCTCCAGTATAAAACCTCAGGGACGTAAAACCCAGGGATTGAACAGAAAAGGGTTAAATGAAACGAATAAAATGGAAAGACGGACACTTTTGTTCATATATAACTCAATACAGTATTGAGTCTCTTCCAAACATTGTAGGGGATTGTTACTAATCGTCGTTGTCGTTCTAAAACGCCGTAACTACAGCTTGAATCAAGCTGTAGTTACGCCGTTTTAGAACGACAACGACGTAATGTATTTCTCTGTGCTGACATGAAATAAGATATTGAAGCTTATTATATACTACCGAATTTCTATTTAAGGTACATTCATTGCACCCAGACAAAGTCAGATTCGACAGAGAAAAAAATCCGTGCCATAAATGTGCTGAAAAGATATGAATGAATCTGGAGGAATATGACATGGCCAGATGACGTCATTTTACCGATAAAATCAGGTCACGCCAAGAGTAATGTTATTGTGATAATAAAAAAGAACAAGAGTTGATCTTTGACGGAATTCGTTAGCTTCATTTTTCATCTTTTATTGTCAAAATCATGATTATGTAATAGATCGAATGTTATGGTGTATGCGTGATACAAAACCTTACATTGGATTCTCAGTTCGTAGGAAAAAAGAAACATTCACTCGACCTTCGGTTTCGTGAAATATCCCCATTTTCTTCGACTCGAATCTAATACAAGATTTTGTATCACAACGATAACAATAAGTTCTTGATTGCACGATATTCTTTTTTCATGGCCCGGGAGTTAGTTTATAATGACCTTCCTCTATTTTCGTCAAACAGTATCATTAAGATATCAATATTGATCAAACAATACCCAATAGGGAAATACCAACTTATCACAAGGCGTATATTGTGTATCATTTGCATAAAACATCATTAAAGAAACAGAATTTGTAAACACAGTTCACTTTTAGTAACATTTTTTTTTTCTTCTTTTTATGGACTTCGATCGCTTATTGTTGTCTTGACAATTCCATTGTAATATCTCTTATCCTAAAAGATAGTAATAAAATATACGATTTATTCAGATTTTTCTACACGAAACTTCTTAGCATTTTTGTCAACCAGTTCAAAATATAGATAACTATCGAAGGGAATCTAATCTTCCAACTTAAAGTTGGAAGATTAGATTCCCTTCGATAGTTATTTATATTTTGAACCATTCATAGAGCCGGTCTTTAAGTCCAACCATGTTCAGTATCTTTGATTCGTTAAATTGTTAAATGGTAAAAGGAAACGGATTTTATCTACTTTTACTTTCATAAAATCAACGATTTCGTCACTTGCTCTTTGGATGAATTCATTCATTCAATATTTTATCAATATTTGCAGGAGAGAAAACAGACAAAACAAAATGCTTTTCTGTCCAAATAAGGTATGTGTTCATAGAATATAATAAAAAATGATGTTCAATGCCAAAAGTTACTTGAACTCTACAAGCGTTTAAATTGTTTGGAGAAAAAAAAAGCAACCCACTAAGCTAATCAACAATGGGATCTTGGGGAAGACAAAAGCGTCGATTACAGTCAGGACTACTCTGTTTTGCGAAATAACGATAGAGATTGTAGCTGTTTTTTTTAACTCATCAACACACAAGGTCGCTTTTGAAGCCCCTCAACAAGCAATTTCGTCATTTTCCAGAATGCTCTCAAAGGTTTCTTTTTCTTAGGGGCGTTAAAAAGTTTTATCGCTGGGGAATGCGTAAACTACCAGAAAACGGGATTCTCAGAAAGAACCTTTTCGGGTGAGAGGCGATATAAGTATAAATTTACGTACCTTTGGTTGTAGTTAAAAAAACAATCAACAACTGTAGGAGAACCTGCATTGTTTGTTTAATCCAGTGAGCGTTATACACGCAAAAAACTTTGTGGAATGATTATTTCACTTTGACTTAAACTAATTATGCCTACAGTGTAAACTGAAAGTAAATGTATTTTTTATTTCATTGTGTCCCAGCATATATCATTCCCTTTTGAATCGATCACGAGAAATATGTCGAACTTATACAACTCAAAAAATATTCGAAAAATTATTTAGCCATGGCTCATGAATAAACAATGATCAGATGACCAGAAATGACCACGAGTATCATTTCCTATCACATATTTTTCATCTTAATATTTCCAAAAGATGGGCAAATTTGATGAAACAATGAAAATCGGTATTTTGATTGGACCTTATCACACGCCTCATTATGTATAAACCTGTAGGCTATATCGCGAACATTTCAACCGTGAAATCAGTAAATAGCTGTCGGGAAATATCCATAGAAAAATGAAGTCGATTTACTATTTTTTAAAATGTACTTTCGATTAACTGGGTCCGAGTCCGAGAAACCGAATTAAAAATTTGTGTACTTAAGTTAGACCTCGAATATAGTTTAACACCTAAGATTGAATAAACCTTAATTCATCGTAGGGCAACTAGAATCTCGTACCTACAAGACATTACGAGGGTCAGATCGCCTAAGGACGGTAAGTTTTTAAAGTCATTAACATTTATATAACCCATTACCAGACAACTAAATTTTAGAATGGTCTAAATTGAAAGGAGTTGCAGACGACAATTTTAAATTTATGTAATTTTCATCTTTCCCCAACTCTGTAGGAAGAACACTGTGGAAAATGAAGAAAATTGTCCTTTGCTTATTCTACTAGAGGGACAGTTCATGAAAAGTATCTAATACTTATTTTCTGGAAAAAGAGAAAGGAATCTAGTCAAGTACAAGTCAAACAGAGTTAGGCTTAAAAAATCCTAAGGTGAGGTAAAATGACCATTTCACATTCTCAACCAGTTCCAAATACGACATGTTTCAAATTATGTCTGCGTTGTCTAACAAGGGTTGGGTGCATGCGCTAATGAGACTGTTGTGTTCTTAAACCCATTTCCACATTATCCAGGTTTTTTACACTTCCAAAGGAAGGCAAATTTCTAATTTCACACAATCTTTCTACCCTAAAAGAAAAAAAGTTTTTTTCAAATTCCACTAGTTCACAATTGTTGTTCTTTAAATATTGACCAGACAAAAATGAAAGGAGTTGAAGGTTGTGAACTTTTATATTTTTCAACTTTCTGGGTAGAAAACACTGTGTAAAATGAAGAATTCGATTGTAACAACCGATTTCTTCATTTTATACTATGTTTTCCTTATTGCTTTTCTTGGGGGCTTCATAATGTGTCGTTGTGTTAGAATGGGTTAATACAATTTATTGTAGTAAATTGTCAAGATATCGGATCAAAGGCCATTCAATACTTTAACTACGTCACCGTTAGGCAGTATGCTATCTATTTGTATTGTAAATGTGTTTTACAAAAAACAATGTTACTTGTTCTAAGATAGACTGTAGTTACGACACTTTGGTTATCCGCCTCAATATCTTTTGTCTTTAAATGGATATAATAGAATAGTTAATTATAAAGTTGCCGTTAATTTAAAAACAAGTAATCAACACAGGATAATTTAAAAGGTTTTTGAAGTAAGATATTTGATCAATCTGTGAAGTTATGATAATATAAATGGATTCATAATCAATAATAACTATGATTTTAAAATATATATAAGAAGGGTACCTTTTCAAGCATTTTTTGCGACCAATTTAATGAAATTCGTTTACTTATCATTAAATACACAGAATACACCCGTAATTCACCATCATACTGGATGAACAAAACGCAACAGATCGACAAAGATTGATATTCTTTAGACATTTTTAGCCTTTGTCAATCCGAACACGGAGTGTTCCTGTTTTTTATGAGACATAGATATAGGTCAGCCTTTACATACGCTAATTCTAATCTCAGTCTACACAAACTGACCTAAGTTGTTTATAGAAATATTTTTCAAATGAAATATTGACCTACAATTAAAGTATATGGTCCTTTCAGCTTTCTAATCTTTAAGATGCAATTCCGAAAATGATATTCATTCGGTTCGGTAAAATGTGACGTCCCTCCCAAATAAACGCTTCCTTTGTTTGAATGGGTTTTAACGCCAACAATATTTTAGTCAAACCGCAGCGGCGGGAGCACATAACCATGGGTTTCTGGTATTGCTCACATAATAACAACCACTACATCCTTTCCGAGCCCCAAGCTGTTATGCCACTTAGGTTTATGATTATCCATCCATTGATGGGAGACAAATGTCGGAAATGATATTTGCCCCAACCGGGGATTGAACCCGGGATCCCTTGTTCAGATGTTTGACGCGCTAATTAGTGCAATGTGGCTGCGGCCGTGCAAATAAACGCCACAACGGAAAACTCAACATGTTGAACAGGCCGATCATTTTGGCATGTTTTTACCGTATAAAGTTAGTCATTCTACCTCGTAATACACTGTTTTTTACCTTTGTTAGGCTGAACCCGGAATATTCCTGTTTTTACAAGGGGAAAAGACAAAGATCAGCCTGCAGATAGGTGCAGTCTGGACTTAATTTACACCTCCTGTCTGTCTCCTTCAACCCAGAGTTCAATATAATCTTCTTCCCTTAATAAGTGCTACATTGCTTTCAGACATTTGGTTTTCATGCAAATTCAAACAAGGACTTTATTCAGAATGACAAGGGTGAAATACGGACCCTGGTTGATTTGTCTATAAAATGATTTCTATCTATGATACTAAGTATTTATGGAAATCCGGGAAGGCAACGGCGAAACGATTCAAAATTTGGTTTTATTTTCAAAAATCTTCTTGGAAAAAAAAGAAAAAAAAAAAGATTTAGACAAAAGTTTGCATCTTCCGTTGTCCTTTTTCTTATTCCAGAAATGTTAGCCAGCCACCCTGAGTTCATGTGTGGGATCTGTAGCGAGCTCCTGTATAAACCTAAAGATCTCCCATGCCATCACAGGTTTTGTTGTGCCTGTCTGAAGTCACACTGTGTGAACGAGGGATCCGGGAACAGCTTTCCTTGTCCAACATGTCAGAAAAGCACGAAAATAGAGGGCGATACTCAGATACCCCTCATTGAATTACCAGACAAGATCAAGACAAATCTGATAATTGAAAAACAGCTAGAGAAGATTCACACCATTAGAAAGAAGAGAAATGTTCGACATTGTATTTTATGTTTTGCGAAATGGAAAATGATGATAGCAACAAAATTCTGTCGATCGTGTGAAGAATATTTCTGTAACGAATGTGGAAATCAGCATTGGTTACTAAGATCTTCTAAAGCACACAGGGTCTGGCTGATTGAGGATATCACCGAACTAAATATAGATCCCTATATCAGGGCAAATTTGACACTAATGTTTAACGCCAAAATTAGACCTTTTTCTACAGTCAATGACCCGAATACAATAGACTTAAATACGTGTCAGATATCAGGCGCGACATACTTCCCCGATGGTAAACTAGTGGTTGTAGATACCTCAAATCAAAAACTTAAACTTTTTGACAGACATCTCGTTTTAAGGTCGCATTTGATTATCCAAGGTCACGATGTCCTAGTCGTGAACAATTTAACAATCGCCGTATCTTGCCCAGAAATAAACTGTATAGTATTCTATACACTGGATTTATTTGAATTAAGACAAGAACGTATTATAGAAACAACTGAGAAGTGTTATGGGTTGTGCTACATTGACTCGAACTTATTTTATTCTGCATCCGCCGGAAGTCCCGCTTGTCTGTTAAAATATGACCAGACTGAGCTTTTAGAACGTATAGAAATTGGAGCAGGAAAGATTCCATTGTCAACACCACATTATATTGCTGCCTCTCCTCTGGATGAAGTAATCTGCATCAGTGATATGTTAACTAAATGTGTGAAATGTACAACAAATAGAGGAGATATAGTGTGGGAACGACAAATTAATGACTGTGGCGGTGTGATTTCGTTCATAGATTACTTTTTGCTATGCAGGCAAGGTCGTAAGACTGTTGATATAATACGTAAAGACGGAGAGATAATCAAATCTTTACTGACCACGAATGAAGCGCTGTCTACAGTAACCGTAGTGGCTGCTAATACCTGGAAACAAGAGTTCAGTCGGGTCCATATAGCTGTAATAGACGACACAGATCTGATCAATGTCTACACTCCTGAAGATCCACTCTCAGATATAGACTGGAGTCTTTACTCCAGGGGAGACAACATTTATCGGCGATCATCAAGTATGAAAAGTGATGGGACTTTGTCGAATTCTTGTCAAATTATTTAAGTAGTTACCATGTAGCCACAACCTTTTAGGAAGAAGTAAAAAGAATGAATTGAGAAAAAAATTAAAGATTTTGTTTATGTCGTGTTTTTTTTTTTTTTCCAAAATCGTGTTTTCTACAAAAATTGTCAAGCGTCACTATCCCAGGGGAGACAACCCGTCCTTTTGCCTTGTCTTCAAGTTTGAAAAGTAATAAAACTGCTACTCACACATTTTGAAAACCCCAAGGGAAAATAATAGAAATATTGTTCAAAAGAGAGAAATTGTAACGAGAAACTTTCACCTTTTGCTGCAATGATTTTATCATAAAGATTGATTGATTTGTTGAATGGGGTTTAACGTCACTCTAAACAGTAATATCATGGCGGCTGGAGCATCTTTCAATGGATTCCTGGTATTTCTCACACCAGTACTACCACTACATTTTTTCCTAGCTTCCAGCCGCTATCCCACTTAGGTTTACGATTATCCGTCAGTTGGCGATAGACAACTGTCGGAAAGGATATGTGCCGCCGCCGGGGATCGAACCCATGACATCCCATTATTTATTAAAAAAGAACCATCATAAGACATAGACAAGAATCTTTATCACGGAGGATAATTATGAAGTATCATTATCGTGTGCTATCGATGAGATTATTCATCCATTTCTATGAAATTTTAAACGGGTCTAAAATAAGGAGATTGCAGACATAACATTAAACACGAGCATTGACATAGACAATGTGTGTAAAAATCAATAGTGCAAACGTTACTGACAAAAGAATATGTTCGATCCCCAGGGGCGGCACATATCCTTTCCGACATTTGTCTCTCTACAATGGGTAGATAATCGCAATCCTAAGTGGGATAGCAACTGGAGGCTAGGAAAGGATGTAGTGCGAGAAATACCAGGAATCCATTGTTAGGTGCTCCAACCGCCGCGATATGACTTAAATACTGTTAAAAGTGGCGTTAAACCCCATTCATTCATTCAATCAAATTGCCTACAAATAAAATAGCACTACTTTCATAAACAATCATTTGGGAGCGAAAAGAATAGGGTCGTTTATATAAATGATCTGTGGCCATCTATTTAAAAAAAAATCAACACGGTAAGTAACACGCATTTCAATCCTGAAACTGGTTAGATTTGGTGGCAAAATGAAGAATGGAGGCAAATACGTGAAAAATAAACAAGATAAAAACACAAGATTATGTTTGCTAGTGGAATGCATCCTCTTAATACTGACATCTTTAAACGGACCAAAAAGAGAACATCTAGAATTGATAAGCCTCCTGATTTAAAATAAATATTAAACTTATTACCAGACGAGACAATTTAATACTGGTCCAATTTCAAAGGAGCTGCAGACGGCAATTGCTATTTGATGACATTTTTGAAAATCTACGCCTTGTTTGGTAGAAAACATAGTGGATAAAGATGAAATTCAATTTCTTCATTTTCTCAATGTTTTCCAAACCGTTTCCCTCTATGGGGCGTCCAAAATCGGAATTGTATGGGATATGAATTGTGTTTCTACAATGCGAAATCCCTTCAACAGTTTAAAAGAAACCTAGGCTTACACACTTCTATAGAATACTAAATGTAGTCAACCCTCCAACGGTCATTGGAATCGACCAATCGAGATTGTCAGTCAAAAAATCAATCGATCAATCAAATTAGTCATTTGAACCTGAAGTCAACCCAAACACTGGCCGACAATTTTTTGCAACGTTATTGTTGGTCTGACGACTTAAACGTCATAACTACAGTTTTTTTTTAGCTCAAGCTACGACGTTAAGGTTGCCATATAACCATTTTAATTTTGAAAAAATAATATCGTTTAATATCGAACCGGGACTTCCTGTGTAGCCAGTGGGCGGATAAGCGAAAAAAGTTTGCGGGCGGGAGAAGTCTGTGGGCGGGGTGAGTAAAGTCAGTATATAAGCGGGGCGAGTGAATTCAGTGGGCGGGGCCAGTGAATTCAGTGGGCGGGGCCAGCGAAGACAGTGGACGGCGAGCGATCAGTCATTGTTTTTATTATTTGTGAACATTTATCCAAAATCGATGGTATTGGGCCTTCCTACGGAAAAGGTAAGAAATAATCTTTGAATCCACAACGAATAACACCTTACGGGATTAACCCTGGGTCAAAGATTAAGTGGAAGATTTAAAATAGAAAGGTTACACGCTGTATCGTAACATTAAAGCCCAAATAAAACTTTATCTCCACAAAATGACTTAATTTGGTTTAGTTTTGTTTTTAGTTAATTAAGAGATGAAGAGAATTTTTTTTTTTTTTTTTTTTGTTTTCATGGAGGTATGAACCGAAAAACCTAATCACACTGTATGCATAAACTGTAATTTAATAGCATCGAGCGAAAAATAAAAACAAAAGATTTATAAATTTTGATACCTTTTAGTATGGGACTATTTTTGCGGAAGCATACAAAATTGGTGCGTGCATAAAATTTTGTTCATGGAGTTATGAATATTTTTTTTGACCAATCAGAACGCTCGTTTTTGATAGACGAAACTAAAAATTAAATTATATAAAAATGATTTGAAAGATGCTATGCACGAGATACTTTACATATTTAAGATCTACCGACAACATTTAATCAATAAATAAAAAGTGATGTATTACCGAACGACAAATAGACATCAAGTGCTTGGACCGAACAATTAATTAACCCATTACCATACGACAGAATTTTAGACTTGTCCAAATTAAAAGAAGTTGCAGACGACAATTTCAAGTTGATAAAATTTTGAATCTCTTTGTCTTTCAGGTGGTAACAAGAAATGTCTATATTTCCCACAATGTTTTTGCAAGCTTAAAAAGGTGGGATAGTGATAGAATACTTCAACACATTCCCACACAGTGACACATTTTGACGCACCCCAAAAAAGCAATTGGGAAAACATTTTGGTAAATGAAGAAATTGCTTATCACAAGCAATTTCTTCATTTTATACAATGTTTTCTTCCCAGAAAATTGAAATGAAAAAAGAAAATAAAAAATTATAAGCTTTAAATTGTCGTCTGCAACTCCTTTTAATTTGGATCAGTGTAAACTTTGGTCTAGTCGCTAGGTAATGGGTTAAAAGGGCAGAGAAAACGGAAGACTAAGATGGAAGAGGCATGTCGCTCAAGTAATTCATCATTTGCAGACTTCAGTTATAGTTTTGTTTTTGATTGTCTAAGTGAAAATGGAACTTTTACCCATTACCAGACAACGAAAAGTTAGACCGGTCCAAATTGAAAGATGTTGGAGACGACAATAATTTGGTTTTTTTTTATCTGTCTTTTTGGGTAAAATACACTGCGGGAAATTAATTTCTTGTACCAGCGGTCAAAGGTGACGCGATTTTCTGTTTGCGTTTTTCTTGCTTATTCAAGCAATAGTTACGACGTTTAGGTCGCCAACCAACCATTCTACTTTTTGTTACAAGTTGCTGGTCATCAGACGTACAAAATAACGCCATTTAAAATCGACGTGGAATTTTCTGTCTGAGTCAATAGGAGGGGCCAATGGAGTAAGTGGACAGAATCAGCGATTGGTCAATTGGCTTCGTCAAATACACGATCAACCGTTTATCACTAGACGGATTCGAAAAAGTAGCAATAAATTATTTTTTTCTGCTATTTACTATTAAAAGGTGAATACCGATACCTTATTTACGTACCAAATTTGTGCACTTTCAAAAACAGACTAATGCTGTTTTATATCACCTTAATTTGGAGATACGTAAATAAAATTAATTTTCGCTGATTGAATAATTAGTTTGGTGAAATCTTGATATCCTTATTTCTTCATTCATATAAAAATAATAAACCAACAACAACAACAACAAAATAAGAACAGAAAAAAAACGTTCTGACTAATGATCATACCATGTACAAAAATATAAGATGTAGATAATACCAAAAGAATTAAAATGTACAAAAACGACTTGCTTATTTAAGAATAGTTTTGTTTGTTTTTGACGTGAAGAAAACTAGCCTAGTAATCAAACCACATGTTATTAAAACCTCGTGTCATAAACTTTCCAACCTTTTAATCTTTTCGACATAATCTACTGGGATTCCATACGCTGGAATGAACTGGGTTCAAATGACTTGTTTAAACTGGGGAAAGAATACGTTAAAATAGAAAATTTCTCTTTTCAGTTAAAATGGATAAAGATTTGGACAAGGTTGCTGAAAAGTAAGTACAGATGAGTTGCGTTATCTCGACTTCAGTTATTTCGATCAACTGTTTGTGTCGAATCAATTTCTTTTTCAGTTAACCCAAACCTCGTGATAGAATTTTAGACTAGTCTGAGGTGAAATAGTTGTAGAAGTGAATTTCAAATTTGTGGAAAACACAACAACACACACACACTTTGCGTATTAGGGTAAAAAACTTTGTTGACAATGAAGGAAGTGCCTGTATACCCGAGAAAATGTAACCATTACTCAGTTAAGAGAAATAAGTCACAACTGGAAAAGATTCTTCCATCCTTACAGCTTTTTTTATGATATTTATAGCAGCAGGTAGATGAACAATTAAATGTTGAAAATCTTATAGGCCGAAAAACGTAGATATAAAATACCTTTGGAGAAAACCATCGATTTTGACAATATTACATTGAACTGTCTGAGAAAGACGTTCTATGGGCCACTGTTGTAAAGGCAGGGAGATTGTGTGTGTGTGTGTGTTCCCACAAATGAGATTAACCTTGAAATACATTGAAGAGACGATTTCTCAGATTATGAAAGTGACAGGTATTTAAAAGTACTACTGTTTCTAAATTGCTATGGCACGGCAATAATCATCATAACAATAACAATGAAATAAAATTTAATGACAAACCTGTCACTTTGATTGAAGCAGTTAAATACACACTACGTATACTAACGTTAAACGGAAGTTGTGCCTAAAGATAAACTTCATATTCGTCCGTTTGTATGTTAGCCTAAATATGTTATATTCTTTCACTTCGAGTAAAACATCGATTGACGCGGGCAGAATGTTGACCAATAGCTTCGATAAAGCTGAAGTTACGACATTTGGCTAGCTTGCCGACGATAAATAGATATTTTAGTTCCATTGATCTGGGGTCATGGGTTTGATCTCCTGTCGCGGCAAATATCCTTTCCGACATTTGTCCTCCACCAAGGGCGGATAATTGTAAACCAATGATGGATGAGCAGCTGGAGGCTCTGGAAGGATATACTGGTTTGAGAAATACTCAAAACAGAACTACTGGTTACATGCCCCAACCGCCTCGATATGGCTGAAATGCTGTTTAACTTTCGTTAAGCCTCACGAAGTTGTACTGATTAAATTATTACATTCTTCACGTTGAATATCATAAATGGTATACCATTTGACGATCATCTGAAATTCTTGTTTTATATAGAATTCCGGAGATTATTTTTGTAACATTTCAGGACGGCCACTGTGTCTCTAGTCAAAAAAGGATCCTGGGCCGGTGTAAGAGGTAGGTGCTTACAAGAGCACTTCATCTTAATAAAGCTGCATTAACGACATTTTACTCGCCAACCGACGACATGTAGACATGTGTCTCAACAAGCTAAAAAGAACCATTTGGGAATTCTGTAAATATTATATTTGAAAAAGGATCCAATCCGGCCTGTGAGAAACATTTCATACAACTTCACATTTTTATGGAGGAAAAGGACACTGAGGAGCTTCGACAGTTAATCGTATGATTTGGTATATTCGCTAATTGTTAAAATCAGTACCAGATGGCGAATTTTAAGTTTGTTTGTTTGTTTGAATGGGGTTTTACGCCGCTTTCAACAATCTTTCAGTTATATCGCGGCGGCTGGAGCACCTAACAATGGAATCCTGGTATTTCTCACCCCAGTACTACCATTACCTCCTTTCCTAGCCTCCAGCTGCTATCCCACATAGGTCTACGATTATTGACCCATTGGTGAGAGACAAATAGTCGGAAAGGATGAGTGCCGCCGTCGGGGATCGAACCCGGGACTTCTTGGTTGACAGTCCGACGCGCTACCAACTGCGCTATGACGGCGGTGAATTTTAAGACGGGATCAAATAGAAAAGTGTTGCAGACGACAGTTTAAAATTTATGAATATTTAGATTCTATAGCTTTCTGTATATAAGTCATTGCTGAAAGTGAAGGAATTTCTTTTTTATACAATGTTTTCCCAATTATTATTATTATTATTTTTTGGGGGGTGGGGGTGGGGGCTTGGGGATCAAAAAGCGTCACTGTGTGGGAATGGGTTAAGGTAGCCTTGGCCATTATATATCTATAGGGTGCATAGTGAAGTATCTCAAGGACAAATCTGAGTCTTTACTTGGCACATATATGTCTTAGTTGAAGCAGCCACGCACACGCTTAAATAGTCTTTCTAACCAACTCCTCCACAATGACGCTTTTAAACACCTCTCAGTATGCTTTGGAAAACATTGTGGAAAACGAAAAAATTGCTTGTTACGAAGAATTTCTTTTTTTACAAGGTTTTCTACTGAATAATATATTTACTTGTTTAAAGATTTCAATTGTTGTCTGTAACTTCTTTGAATTTAGTTTTATCATATGGGAATGGGTTAAAGCAGAATCCATGACGAAATAGTTACATTGAAGTTTCCTATGAAAGGACTGCATCTCGAATAGCGCTATCTTGGAGAATAATTTGTACAGAATGAGTTGTTCTGAATTTTCAACTAATATAGGTTTAGATATATCTATATCTTAATCCATTACCTAACAATGATACTTTTTGACATCCTTCAAGAAAAATAATCGGAAAAGTATTGTAGAAAATGAAGAAATTGATGGAAAAGATTTTGCAAAATCAAGAAATTGCTTGTTACAACCAATTTCTTCATTTTCCGCAAGTTTTCTGTCCAGAAAAATGAAAATATCTATAACCTTTCAATTGTCGTCTGCAATTCCTTTTCAATTTGGACCAGTCTAAAATTTTGCGTCTGTTATTGGTTAATGACTGGTTGTTGAGATTGATCCTAATTATGTCGATCTCTGCGTTTGAACAATGACCAGACAATTTGCTGTATTCAATTTCCATTCTTAAAAAAAATCTTGGAGTTTGGTAAGCCACTTTGGCCCCGCTTCTACGGGCATGTTTAATGAAACAGTAAATATCATCTTTGGGTCAGAAAAATCAAAACTTTATGTTAGAGGTGAAATCTCTGACTGTATTTTTTCTTCATATCGTCAAATAATACATGTTACTCCTTAAAAATCATCAATCACTCCAAAGTTCAGACAAGAGAGATAAACGTCCAATTATTTTCTACATCAACGGATCTATCAGACCGGTATTAGATGACAAAATAAAAAAAAATGTTCAATTTGAAGGGGGTTTCAGACGAGAAATTTTGTTAAGTTTCTGGGTAGAAAACATTGTGGAAAATGAAGAAAGTTCTTATTCCAAGAACTTTCTTCATTTTACACAATGTTTAAACAATCGTTTTCCTTGAGGGGCGTCCAAAAGCGTCAATGAATGGGATTGGGTTAAGAGGTAATTAATCAAAATGATTCGACGTAACACTGTAGAGTTTTCATGTAGAAAACTTCAAAGAGGAGAAAATACGAAAACAAATGGCAAGAAAACCGAAGGAGAAGTATACGAAAGCCTGTGAGAAATTGAACAAATACCCACTTACCTGTGTTCTAAACGCGTTTGAAAGAACCAGCATGGAACTTGCCAGACAAAAGATAGGACCAGAACATACAAAGGCTTTATGTATAGCACTGTTGGTGAGTACAAGTATATTTCCGTGGGTTGACCCATCGCGTCTGTCAATCAAAGACTTATTCCACCAATTAAATAATTCATTTAGACCGGAAGTTAACTTTGAATTCTAACATTTGCCAATATTTATATAAAGCTTTTTGTTAGTTTGGTGACTTAAACATCGCAACTATAGATCATTCAAGCTGTAGTTGCGACGTTTAGGTCCCTATTCAACGATTTTATTTTTTTGTTACATGTTACTGGCCATAAAATTTGCAAAAAAAAAAAAAAAAAAAAAAAATCCAAAAAAAAAAAACAAAAAAAAAACACCGTTTAATAACGAGTTGGAAGTTCCTGTTAAAGTCAGTGGGCGTGGACAACGGAGTCAGTGGGCGTGGACAACGGAGACAGTAGGCGGGACCATTGATCTGCCAATCAAGATGATCAGTTTGCATAATTTTTTGCTTTTAATTAAAGTAATAAGGATTGGGGCTAATTGAAAGTCCTTTTTGGTAGAGAATATATATCATTTAAATAATATCAAGTAAATCTTTTGATAATGGTTTTAAAGGCAAGGTTTTCTTTTATCGAGACACCGCGAAACATCAACGTGCTTAACATATTGTATGTATGTATATTTGAGCCCATTCTCACATTCCTTCGTTTCTACGGCCCGCAAGCAAAATTATTTGAAAGACATTGTGGAAAATGATTAAATTGTTCGTTTTAGTAATTGTTTCATTGTCTACAATGATTTATACGTCAACATCACACTTTTCGTCTTCTTTGAATTTTCACCAGACTGAAATTTTGTCGCATTGTTACGGGTTAATTTATAAGTCACGTGATATCCATTGTTGGTTTCTTTCTTTTTGAACTGGACAAGTAGAAATTCGAGACGTTACGATTTATAAGCTCTTCATCGCCCATATGATTGCAATTATCAAATTATTTTTTTCCATTTCAGAAGCTAGATTTCATTACCGGACTTGATCTATCAGACAACTGTCTGGGAGACAAAGGGGCTTTTTATATCGCCGATCTTATACCTGTCAACCAGGTTCTCACTGAATTGGTAAATATAGTATTTTACTGTATTCAGACATTGTACCCCTTTCGAAGCTTCGATTTCAATTTACACTTTGATAAAAAATCTCGCTCTTGGTGAAATTTTGCTTCATTAATGGTCTTTATAACACAGACGTTAAGTCTGACTGGGTTCTTGTGAGAACACCATTTGGTATGTATGTGGATATATGAAATGCATTTCCTTTTCAGCATAAACGAAAACTATTACAAGAAATTTGTCAAAATTCATATGACACGTTTTTAAACAGAAAATAGTATACCGTTCAAGCAATGTTCTGTTCTTCTGTAGATCCGTGATGACGCTTTATTTTGTATAATGTTTATAATCTATGATTGTGTTTCTCCACTTTCAGCAATTATTTTGTTTATTTGCTGTAAATATGTAAAGATGCTTTGTGCATTAACATGTATTGTAATTCCTAAGCTGACCTGACATAATTCCCAGGGAAATTCACACATGCATATATATCATGGTAAAATGTCTTGGTAGTTTTTGGTTCCTACCACCTAGTTATGTTGAAAATGTTATTTGATATTGTGTTATAACAGTCAAATCTCTGCCTTGAATAACCGTAACATATCAACAGTTAAAGTGTATAAAACGGTAGAAAGGACGACCAACATGTGGCCATTAAATAGAATGGTCGCTTAATTCACTTCTTTGAGGTATATATGAAGGATCCTCACTTAATTCTATGTTGATGGATCTCATTAGAACTGTCTCAATGAGACGATTCTAATGAGTACCATCAACATAGAATGTATTTTTGATAACTTTAGTAGCAGAAAATAGCCAATTATGAAGACCCTTCGTTGTTTGAAAGGGAAGTTTGATGCCGGTCGCTAAATGAAAGTGGTCGCTTAATAGAGGTGGTCCCTTGAGTAAGATTGACTGTATGTATTCTTTCAGAATGTGGCACAAAACAACATAACTACAGCAGGAATGAAGGCCCTTGTGGCGGCACTATCCGAAAATATACATATAACTAAACTAGATATCTCAGGTACACTCGGGTAAAATCGCTTTGTGCAAGACTAGAATTTCAACCCTTTTAGCCCAATATCAGACGAAAAAACTTTCTGGGTAGAAAACATTGTGTGAAATGTAGAAATTGCTTGTAACTATCAATTTCTTCCTTTACACAATGTTTTTTCTAATTGTTTATCTTGAGGGGCTTCTAAAAACGTCATTGTTTGGGAATGGGTTGAATCAGTTAGTAAATCCTAGCACGTTAAGAGACCTACTTCCTACAAATAAAACAAAATAATATTTTTAACGAAAAAGGTAGCAGTTCTTTAGACGAGTCGAAATTATGAAATTTCATCGAATCTAATAGTACAGCAGTCGGATTCAGAGAGCGATATGTAGAGAAATATTTGAGCGCGTACTTAAAACGCCATTAAGGGACCGACCCCTTTTTTGTCTATCTATTCAGTATACGTTTTCTATATATGATATCTCATACACGCATAAATACCCAAAAGTATATGTTGCATAGCAAGAATAATAAAATTATGAATAATGTCACGAGAAAAACGAAGCACAGTAACTCTTGTGAGATGGATTAGTTTGTATTGAGTGTTAATCTCCCTTACTTCATCGGTCAACTGATCATCTAATGAATTTTCTCTTAAATCTACAGGAAATGAAATGAGGGAGGCAGGTGGGAATGTAATAGGAGAATTATTACAAGTAAGAAACAATATGTTATCTACCTTAGAAATAATACGAGAACCGCCGTTTTTAAGGCGCCTTACTTCTCAAAAATACAAAATGCTTGAAGGAGGTTGAACTCCGCTCAGAACAATCTTTTTTCATATGGCACTGTGAAGTTCACTTATTGGTTTGTTTTCCTGGTATCGCTAGTATCAGACTGGGGCTCTCAAATGTCTTGGTCACAGACGTTCCCATATGGCCAGTGGAGCGGTCGGGATTCAAACCCGCATCCCTCGACGTTCTACCCACTGAGCCACGCAGGATCGCCCTAAATAAAAATTGATACATGTAATGATCGTTTTTCAAGTAGTGCCCTCCGATAGGAAATCGTCTATTTTGTGCTCTAAAAAGGTATTTCCAGTGCAAACAAAATTACGAGACAATATAAAAATAGACCGTTGGGTGTCGATTATCCTTTTTACAGTCGTCCGTATGAAGCATTATTTTTTCATAATCTCAAAACTTTTTTTACATTTCAAACCGGCGCTTATCCTTTTATTCTAGTGAGTTTCGGTGAAAGATGGTGAAATATAAGAATAAGACAATCACTGTTGTCAAATATTCATCGTGGGTTCGATTCCCGACGGCGGCACTTATCCTTTCCGACATTTGTCTCTCACCAATGGGTGCATAATTGTAAATCTAAGTGGGATAGCATCTTGACACTAGGAAAGGATGTAGTGGTAGTACTGGTGTGAAAAATACCAGGAATCCATTGTTAGGTGTTCCAGCGGCCACGATATGGCTGAAATACTGTTAAAAGTGGCGTTAAACCCCAATCAATCAATCAATAGAATATTTACCGCGTTCTCGTTATTTCAGCTAAGTTACGTAAACGTTTTAATCTACATTGTCCGAGTGTAGACACAAGAGGTGACACATATCACCGGTTTATATAACTTGTCTACGAGTAAGAAAAAATAATCCATTACCATACAACAACAATTTAAGACTGGTCCAAGCTCAAAGGAGTTGCAGACATCAAATCAAAAGTTTGTGGAATTGAGAAAATCTTGGCCTTGTAGGATAGAAACATTGTAGACATTGAAGAAATTGCTTGTTGCAAGCTAGGGCCGTCAAAAAGCGTCATAGAGTGGGAATGAATTAAATATAATGAACGCAAAAAAGTGTGTCTTTTTTAAGATTTTAGCTTTACCATTTCAAAACTTTTCATGTCAATTCTTCGCCTCTCAAAATTTCACATGAGGCTAAATATTGACATGCCGATGATTTTTGTGCAAGTTTCTGTCAGCGCACCCTTCATGTCTTTTTTAAAGTAAAGTTAAACGCAGCGCTTAAGTCAGAATTCATGATCGCTAAAATTCGACAATAGTAAATTTTCTGTATCAAAGCTGACCTGAATCGACATAAACGGTCGAAAGAAAAAACAGAAAAGTAGCCTTGGACCGATATCTAGAAAAGTCGTACACAGGACAACAAGTGTCTATTTGATTGCTTGATACAGAAAAGATAGACAAATAGGTTTTTGTTCGTTTTAACCATAGCAACAGAACAATAAAATTTCTTTGTGCTAGGTACAACGCGATTCGGGCGGTACATGGGGGGTCGTTACAACGTCCGTCATGATAATGCGTCCAAATCGGTAATGGAGGTCGTTGTCACTTGTTTAAGAATATCATATGAAATGAAATACAGTGGTCAGACTGTTCATGGATGGCTCGGTCCAATACGGCACTCTGTTCATCTACTTTATGCGTGCGTGCATGTCACCTTAATGCAAATTAACGTCATTCCAGTGTTGTTTTGGCGTGTGCACATTAGGTATATGTAACTGGTGAACGTATTTCATTCAGTTAGTCACCTACGGGAAGGTGCAGGCACAGAGGATTCAGGGAACTCGTATTGACTTTGAAAACGTCATTGAGATTCAAACGTTACGCTATGACATCGGCAGGATACTCCTTCAAACGGGTATATACACATCGAGTGTTAATTGCAATACTTTTCTAAGTGCCTATACAATGTATGGGCGCTTAATACGGTATCGCAATAAACATGTATGTTTCCACCCTATACAAGCTATGGTGGACTTTCTTGTTAACAGATCAAGACAGTGACCCGAAGACAGTGAACTGATGGTGTGATCTTTTCAATATGACCCCTTTGTTCTTTCCATTATTCTTTCCTTCAGAAATTCCATACTTGATTATAAAAGAAATTACGCTTCAAATCGATCCGATCTTTTGCCTTTTCTAAAAAAAAATTCATATAGTTTGAATTTTAGAAAATCGAAAAAGAAATACTTAAACTAACTGCATTCATTATACAGACCGGAAGTGAGCTTTGAACTCCAACATTGGCCGACCTTTATATGGTGCCCTTCTGTTGGTTTGGCGTCTTAAACGTCGTCACTAGAGCTTATTCAAGCTGTAGTTATGACGTCTAGGTCGCCCGACGAGCATCTCACTTTATTGTATTTTTTTACTGACCACGAACTTTAGATATGAACACCGTCTAAGTAAGATAGTTGGTTGACGTTGGTTCGTTGAAGTTGAACTTCCTGTAGGAGCTCAGAGGGCGTGAACAGTGGAGACACTGGGCGTGGCAGGAGATCCGTTAATTAAGTGACAATAGGTGCGCCATGTTCGGATTATAGTTATAAGTCTTTACGGAAAAATTGAAACGATCCTTGAAGTTCGAAAAGTATGGAACCTAGTCAGTCTGCGTGGTCTGCACAAGTTGAATAGGATGTTACCTTTTTGTTACCTTTTTGATCTTAGGAATTTCATTTTTTGGACGAAATTTCACCATCGGATTTTCACTTTAATGACGACAAATTTCATAAATTACCAGTGGATTTTCATTGTAATAACGAAAATTTTCATAATTTACCAGTGGATTTTCATTTTATCATTAATGAATTCCATAATTTATCAGTGGATTTCCACTTTAATGACGATAAATTTCATAATTTACAAGTGGATTTTCATTATGATAACGATAAATTTCATAATTTACCAGTGGGTTTTCACTTTAATAACGACAAATCTAATAATTTGTTAGTGGATTTTTATTTAAATAACGACGCATTGAATATAAAATATAGTGCAAGAAGACGTCGCTATTTCCAGCCTCACGTACAAGCACCATTTACGCGTTCACAAAATCATGTTCACAAAGAACATAGTATATCGCATAAATAAGATTATGCATCCAAGTCATTCCAAAAGTAATAATAACGAAGCTGTTTCGAACTTTTATCACGTTAAGAATGACTTGTAAGAAAAAATGACAATAAATGAACATTAACCCTTTGCTCTTCAATCCCTGGTTTTTACGTCCTCGTCTTCCCACAGTATTTTCTACTGAACTCAATGATTATTTTTTAATCAAGAGATGAAGAGAATATTCTTTGTTTTCATGGAGGTATGATCCGAAAAAAAACTAATCACACTGTATGAATACGCGAAGTGGATTCATACATAAGTGTGATAAGGATTTTCGGTTTATACCTCCATGAGAATAAAAATATTCTCTTCATTTCTTATCATTTAATAGCATCGAGCTAAAAAAGCACAAACTTTACAAATTTTGATACCTTTTTGTATGGGACTATTTTGTGCGGAATCATACAAAATCACTGCGTGCTCAAAATTTTGTTCAAGGAGTTATGAATATTTTTTTTCGACCAATCAGATCGTCCGTTCTCGATAGACGAAACTAAAATTAAATTATATAAAATTGACTTTTAAGTGTCGTCTGTAAACCGTTGAATTTTGAAAGGTGTGAAATTTTGAAAAACAGTAAAGAGTTACTATAATATCTAATTTTTCATGTTTGAAAAACAATCCAAGATTCACCTTTGCTTGGTCTCTCTATTTTCAAATACTTCTTTCAAAGAGAAACAAGATGAAACCTTCTTTCGTGACGGGTCATAATATCAAAAAGTGCTACTTACGATATTTGAACATATTTCAATAGTTTTTCATGTATTTACCATTCAGACTCGTACAGGTTTAACTGAACTAAAGGCTAACGGTATAAGTGTTGGTGAGGCCGGTGGTATTCCCATTGGACAAGCTTTAGGTATAGTTTTGTTTTGTTTGTTTCAAACTAACCCTTTTAGGTATAGCTGAACTCAACGCTAACGGTTTAAGTGTTTGCCAGGCCGACAGTATTCCCATTGAACAAGCTTAATGTATACTTCTGTTTGTTATTCAAACTAATCGATTCAGGTATAACTGAACTCAATGCTAACGGTTTAAGTGTTTGCCAGGCCGACAGTATTTCCATTGAACAAGCTTAAGGTTTACTTTTGTTTGTTATTCAAACTAACCCATTCAGGTATAACTGAACTCAATGCTAACGGTTTAAGTGTTTGCCAGGCCGACAGTATTCCCATTGAACAAGCTTTAGGTATACTTTTGTTTGTTATTCAAACTAACCGATTCAGGTATAACTGAACTCAATGCTAACGGTTTAACTGATGGCAAAGCCAGCAGTATTCCCAAATGGACAAGCTTTAGGTATAGGGTTTTTTTTTTATTCATACTAACCCTCACAAGTCTAATTTAGCTTATGACTAACGATGCTGGAGTTGATGATGCTTGTGGTATTCCTTTTAGACGAGATAAATCTCGCCATACTCATACTGATTTATTGAGTAAAAGGGCAACTCGGCATCCATATTGATCTGGCTGGCGTTATCAAAGTTGGTGAAACATTAAGTAAAGATTTGCGTACAATAAATAATGAGCCCAGGTCTAACGATATCAGCTTTGATAATCTAATTTGACGCGCTATAGGTATAGTTTTGTTTGTATTTCTTACGGACCATTTCTGGCATAGCTGAGCTTAAGACCACTTGATCAGTGTTTATGAGTCCGACGGACTAGAAATGCTTTATGTACATATTTGGGAAGTCTTTTCAAACTCGTGACAGGAATAACAGGACCCAAACCTAAGTTTTTGTGAGTCCGGTGGTATCGAATTACACATGCTTTATATGTATATATGTGAAGTTTTTTCAATCCGTTAAGGAATAACATGGCCCAAGGCTAACAGTGTAAGTACGGCTTAAGCCGGTGGTTTCTCAAATTCACAAGTTATAGATATGATTTTAAGACATCTCTTCAAACTTGTGTTGAAATAAATAAGCTTATTGCTAACGGTATAATCGTTTGTAAGACCGGTGGTCTTCTAGTTTGAGAAGGTTTTGGTATATTAATAAAAAGTATCTTAGAGTTGGAGAGGCTTTATTTGTTCCTATACGACAAGGCGTTTGTATATTCCTGTGAAATCTCTCCAGATTTGTACAGGAGTTACTAGACAAAAGCGAAAGGCTAAGGGCATTAGTGTTTGTCAGACCCGAGGTTCTCCAAATGGACAAACCTTAAGTATATTTTTGTTTAATCTCTTCACACTGGTTCGCTGTCAGTGACAACGTCGATATCCCAAGTTGAAAACTTAAGGTATGGTTTTGTTTGAAATTCATATATACCTAAACAGTAATTATCAAGCTTTAGGTTTGAAATTACTTTGATAATAATAGATAAATAAACGATAGGATAGAAAACAATATAGGAAAAAAGGTGTCATAACAAGAAATGTATGCTTTTACCACAAATACCGTATATAATGAAATATTTGTTTAAACTCGAGATTGTAAAATAGCAGAAATCGTCTATTCATAAATTGATAACTAATGAAATATGACATCGATTATGTAAAAAAAGAATAGAACCTGATCTCGTAACGTCCCAAAACACAGAACTGCGTTGTATGTCTTTGCGAAAGGTAGTAAATATCAATTATATAGTTGTCAAACGAAATTGTATGGACAGAAAAGTGATAAAGAGTACACAAATGTGTTTGAATTATTTCCAATAATGTCTGTGTGTGTGTTTAATCCTATGAAATGACATGCAAATACATGAAATGACATGTAAATACTACATGTTGAAATATTGGCTCTGCTAGTGTCTTGTGAAAAGTGTATTTGGATACGCCCAATGTCAAGATAACTGTTCAAGGTTTTTGACAAATTGACCTCGTTGTCTTTGGTTTAGTTTATACTTATTCATTTTAGTTCGATTACGACGAAAGCTTTAAGCATATTGAGTCGCTCTCGAACACTCGCAACCCAGATGTTTTCACGTCCCTGAAACAGAGGCAGTGGCTTAAATCAACTGCTATCCAAATCTAACAATGGGTTAGACCGGTCCGCCGTCGACTTTAAGTCGACAGTGGTACCAGTCTAACAATGGGTAGACTGGGGCTGGGGCTGGCTATTAAGTGTCTTGCCCATGAACACAACTCCTGTGAAGGTAGAGCTCGACCCGTGACATTCAGATCACGAGTCAAGCACCCATTCAACTCAGCCGTAGACGCAGTCTTATCCTCCTT
This sequence comes from Fragum fragum, assembly GCA_946902895.1. Taxonomy (NCBI): domain Eukaryota; kingdom Metazoa; phylum Mollusca; class Bivalvia; order Cardiida; family Cardiidae; genus Fragum; species Fragum fragum. The sequence goes on along the minus strand of OX336369.1, from coordinate 1,175,304 downwards.
CACTGGAGTCGCGTTATTCAAATTGTCTAGATCACAGACACTATTAAAATTCAAATGACTACAATTTCTATGATCCATGGTCATGAATGAAAACTGATCAAGCAAGCTGTTTAATTTCATTTATCTATATGTTTATTTATTTATTATTCCATATATGTTCGTTTTATTGCAGCTGAAAACGACACATTAGAAGTTCTAGAACTTAATTGGAACCACATCCGCAATAAAGGTGCAATAGCGATCGGTCATGCTTTGAAGGTATTGACATATTAATAGTCATCGGGATCCTACAGTGTAAAGGGGGTATATGGTACTAATGCATTAACCCTTGTCATGCTTCTTTTCAGAATTGCATGAAATCAAAGGGCTAAAAAACCCGGGAGTACTAATATTATTTTGATATCTGTTTTGAAATTTTCTCTTGTAAACAACACTGGCTCCAAAGGGACATACAGATGGTGGAGACTAAGACATATGTGCAGGCTGATCTTTGTCTATACCTCCTGCCAAAGACAGGAATATTCCGGGTTCAGCATGACAAGTGTTAACCCATTCAAAACCAACATTGGTTGAAAATGAAGTAATTGTTTGAGACAAGCAATTTCTTCATTATGCACACTATTTATAAACCGAAAAGACAAATGTTTTAAAATTTCTTTAATCAAAATATGCCGTCTGCAATTTATTTTAATTTGGACCGGTCTGAAATTTTGTCGTCTGGTAATTGTTAAATCGAAAAGGGGCTACAATGAATTTTTGGACGTATTCTAACATGATCCATGAGATAACAAATCAAATTACTGAAAGAACTGTAAGCTAATAAGCATGGATTTATCAAATAATCTTCTTTTTCTTTTGCAGGATAGAAAACATTGTTGACACTGAAGAAATTGCTTGTTACAAGCTATTTCTTCATTGTCAACAATGTTTTCCAAAGCCTTTTTTGTGGATTCTTTAAAAGCGGGATTGAGTGGGAATGGGATTTATAGCACGCTTTGGAAGAACTAATTTTCATTGCGTAGACATTCAATGAATTTATTGGTTAAGCACTCTGAGCGGGTTTGCACTCATTGACCGCTGAGAAGACCTCAAAATTGTGTTTGTTAACTTAAGCTATCAAAGCTGTTGCTTTGCTAGCTAAAAATACCAGTGCAATCAAATTTGACAGGAATTTACTGAGATGCACTGTCGCAAACAGAAATAGTGATCATTTTTTGCAAAATTAGCTTTACATCTTTTGGAGCAAGGATTATTGTTGCAATTGGAGAAGCTTTGAATGATCACTTCAACAATATCTAGAACTAAAACTATAAAGTCGTTGGGCGATCAAAGGTGGTAATACAGCTTTATTCCAGCTGTATTTACGACATTTCGCTCGTCCAACGGCGATATGTACTTTATTTTGTTGATCATTCTAATGGGGACCGGATTGTATATGCTTCCGTTGGTGGGCAACCAAAATATAGCTTGAGTCAAGCTGTAATGATGACATGTTGGACGCCCAAAGTCGATATGAAGCCTGAGAATGAGAGGCTGACATTGTGTGATTACAAGATTGTATAAGTCAAGCGACGTGATATTGTATACATTTTATAGCGCTTACATTCATCACTAACTAGAGCAATAAGCTAATGTATATTTTATGGTCTACTACAGACAAACACATGTCTCCGAGTGTTAGATCTCTCCTGGAATGGGTTCGGCAAGGAAGGAGCAAAGGCCGTAGGGGAGGGATTGGCCACCAATTCAGCATTAACAGAGCTAGATTTGACAAATAACAGACTTGAAGCTAATGCGATGACAGTTTTTATGTCGGGGCTCAAGACAAACGAAACACTACGAGTATTAAAGGTTTGACATTAATTCATTCTGTCCTGTTTAAACCTGTTCATTCCGTGGATCACCGCTTTGAACTTTGAACTCCAACATTGGACGAAGTTTTTTCGAAGCATTTTGATTGTTTGGCGACTTAAATGTCGTAAATTCTGCTTAATCAAGCTATATTAACGACGTTCAGGTCGATAATCTACCATTTTATTCTTCCGTTAAAAGTTACTGACCATAGATTTTGCAAAGTAACACTGTTTAATAACTAAGTCTATCTTTCTGATGGAGCTAATGGGCATTGTCAGCACTGCGTCTTTTAGTTCAATGGTCCAATTGATACCGCTCTGTGCTGTCAAACATGGGGTCGTTGGTTTGAATTCCGAAATTTAACGACAATTTGTCCCACATACGAAAGACAAAATCGTTTCTTGACTCCTATCAGGTGATGAACGGTCTCTTAAATTAGAGGACCAGTTTATCACTCGAAAAAATGTACTAAACGATATTGTAATTACATGGAATGTACCATTGTTTAGGAGCAACAGCCTTCACGATTATATTTAGAGATGGTCCATGCTTCTTTTACCGTTTTCTCTACAATCCCGGGATTTTACGTCACAGTGATTTTATACTTGAGAAAACATTGTGGAAAAAAAAGAAATTGATCACATAGTATGGTTTAGTTTTAAATTCTATCCAGTTTTCACTGTCGTCTGCAACCTTTTTCAATTTGTGCCAGTCCAAAATACGGGAAATGGTTAAACAACACTGAAATAAGGACCCCGGTCACAGAATACGTGTATTCTGTACAGAAATAGCTGTACACGAACACTGTTTAGGTCGTGTGTCGAAGCCTTTTTTTTCTTTTTAGAAAAAATCTGGTTATTGCACTAACTACGAAACATTTCTTATACTGTTATCTAATTGGTTTTGTGAAGACATTTCTTTTTCTCTAAAGATGAAGTTAAACATTACAATGACAATGAAAGTATGACAGCAAAACATGATGACAGAGAACGAAAGCCATATACACTAGATGAAGTTAGTCTACTGTATCTCCAGAAGGGAACGTGTTTAGCTCAAGCACTATTAGTCTAATGGCTTATTTGAAGAACACAGATTTTAATATCTCGCTTTTAACTTTCAGCTCGGACGTAACCCCTTTAACAGCGACTTGGCAAAATATTTACTGATGATCATAGACCAAGCTGGGTCCAGTGCATTAACTAATATAGAACTAGATGTAAGCTCGAAATATCTCTTAATATACACAATTATACTTCAGTACATGAACTCATCAAAATCGTCTCAATGAAACGATTCTAATGAGTTCGAAAAATCATACTATTGAGTGAGAATTCTGAAATAACTTATGTGCTCAAGCAAATCGACCCAAAATAAGCATGTTACAATAATGCGACCAGTGTCTTAAAAGACCACTTGTTAGCCGTTTCTTCAGTGGTCGCTTAGTACAAGATTTTCTGTACATGTATATGCATTTAAGTAATGAATATAGCGAACATGCTGTTCGAAAACCTGAAATGTATTGCCATATAACTAATACATGTACTACTTTTGTCGTAACTCAGTCCTACACATTCCCGATGTCATTGCGTAGTGGTAGCGCGTCAGACTCGCAATCATGAGGTCAAGGGTTCGATTCCTGATCGTGGCAAAGTTCCTTTCCGACACATTTCTCCCACCAATGGATGGATAATCGTAAACCTATGGGGTGGGATGAGCAGCTGGAGGCTCGGAAAGGATGTAGTGTTAGTGACGCATGGTGTGAGAAATACCAGGAATCTATGATTAGGTTCTCAAGATTCCGCGATTTAACTGAGTTGCATTAATCCATTTCAATCAATCAATCAATCAATCAATCAATCAATTAATCAATCATTTGTTTCTCCCCTTAAATAAATAGTTCGAAAATATGTGGGAAATGAAAAAAACTACTTGTATTGTAACACATTGTTTTCTACCCAGAATGATAGATATATTGAAATGGTATCAATTTGAACTTGTCTACACCTTTTTTTTTTTTTTTTTTTTTGTTAAATTAGAACAGTCTAAAATTTTGTTGGTTGATAATGGGTGAAACTAAAGAGTTTAAGTTGTGATCAAATTTGTATAAAGAGGGAAGATAACTGTATTTGTATTTCAAAAGTTTGTAACACCAAGCCATGTTAACCACAAATTAACTTTTGTCATCCTGTTTTTACAGGAGGTATAGACAAAGATCAGCCTGCACATAGGTGCAATCTGATCCTTGTCTACACCACCTGCTTGTCCCTTTTAAGTCGGGGCAGTTTATGATATTTAATTTTCTAAATAGACGTAGAAGTTGTACTGTCAATGCTTCCAACACGTTGATTTTCATGCTGTTTTAAAAAAGATCTTATTCAGCATGACAAGGGTCAATGCTGGTTTACAAATTATTTACAGGAAGTGTCAGTTGACGAAGACTTTGTTGAGCTACTGCAGAAACTTCAAGGAAATCGATCCATCAATGTTCGGCACGGTCGGGTTGTCGGCAAGCTGCCGGAGAAGCCCTACGTCCATCCACCACTGCCACCTCGGGACCCGCTGGATCTGATGTTCGAATTTAAATACGATCATGGATATAGAACCCTAGACCTCCTGAACAGAATGGACAAAGATAACAATATGACACTGGACAGAGTCGAGCTGAAACTTGGACTTGCGGTTTGTTGTTTAATTAAATATGGATTAAACAAGAAATTTATAAACATAAAACATATTTTTGAATCCGACTCTATAGTGTACAATATAATTTATGTAGAGAAGAAACTTAATGATTCTTTTAGCTCTTCTCTGTCGCTAATGTTTTAAAACCAGGGCGGACGAGAACGGAGGGGTTGTTGCCCCCCACTGACTCTGCTAACCACGCCCACTGACCTCCCACAATGTCCAGTGGAGCTCAGTGGGCGTGGTTAGCGGAGCTCAGTGGGCGTGTCCAGTGAAGTCAGTGGGCATGTCCAGTGGACTCAGTGGGCGTGGCTAGTGATGCTCAGTGGGCGTGGCTAGCGGGTCTCAGTGGGCGTGGCTAGCGGAGCTCAGTGGGCGTGTCCAGTGGACTCAGTGGGCTTGACCAGCGATCTGCTTATCGCTTACAGTACAACAATCTGTATATTACAGGATATTGGTATCGGGGTAGACGATGATCAGGTTGAGGATATTCTAGACAGATTAGACACAAATCAAGATGGAACTATTGATTATGGGTATGTTCCGTTGTTTGATTATCCCAAACGACACAATTTTAGGCTGGTCTTTATTCAAAGATGTTGCAGACGACAGTTTTAGTTGATTGAATTTTATATCATTAATATTGTTTTCTAAGTTGATGGAATTTTCGATTTTGCCAACTTTTACGGTAGAAAACATTGTAAATAATCAAGAAATTGCATTTCCGCATTTTTTTTCCAAAGTTTGTTTTGTTGTTGTTGTGGAAGTCAATAAGAATCGTTTTTGTAAATGGGTTAAGGAATAGATCTACGAAAAAGTATAGTAGTATTATGATTACATTATTACACTGTCGCCAAATTTGGCTGTAGTTACGAGGTTTGGTCGCCCACTCACGATATATATGGTACTTTTGTTTTTAAGCCACGAAATGCAAAGAAAACAAATTGATCGGTCAATACACACTATTCTTATAGATTCTTATATGCAGTAGCATATATTAAACACTTTAAAACAGAGATTTCGTGAATTCATAAGAATTGCCAATTTCCAAGCAGAGATGTATTTCGTTACTCTCGCGAAACACCTCTGCGATGGGCTAAATGGCAGGATTCTTGTGGGCTTATGTCAAACCGAGGAATGAAATAAATATTACTTTTCTGTTGTTTGACAAACGTTAAGGATATAATAACTATGGTTCAAGATACATTATATGATCATTAAAACTTCGTAATTTACCTTTAAACCACTACTTTTGTTAGAAAACCTTTGGAAATCATCTCATATTCATGCTCCAGGTTTTAAAATGAAATCCGTTTCGTTATTGATTACATATTAGCGGATTTTTACTGAGCCCATTACAGAGGTGAATGGGGAATCAACCGAAGTGAAAGAGGGTGAAGAATTGCTTTACCGAGACGATATATTATAATGTAGCAATAACGGACAATAGTAGCGACCCTTTAAAAGATGTGTTACTTATAATCGAAATAACCCTTGCGCATGCGTTTCCTCGCTTTCCAAACGGTAGCACAAACAAAAAATGTTCTGCCATATGATCATTATAATAGCTATAGAAACTCAAGTCAAAAGTCTATTTAAAACCGAGTTGGAATGGAATCATTTCCCTTCTTTTGATTATTTTCAAGCTGAAGTTATTCCCAAGGCAAGATATGCCACTTGTCCTACCTTTTAAGATTTGTGTACTATGTTTTATGCAAAGCATGTATAGTCTACTTCATAGACGCGTTGAGATTAAAGGTTCTTGAGATGTAAAGCGACGACTAAATGTTCAGCGATGTCTGTCTTTAGAAATGGATATTTAATCCTTGTTGCCTATTGAAGGTGGCTCTTTTAGCAAGATCGAGTGTTACATGTATCACAAAATAATTTTTAATCCATGTAACGCCCGACCTTGCTATAGGCGACCGCCTTTAATAGGCATCAGTTGTTTAAAAGATAGAAGAGTTATACCATGATTATGTAGCTCTCAGCGAATATAGAGAATATTGGATGAGTAGTCATGAAAAACGGAATTCATTAAGCGAGTCAAAGATGAATAAAGTAGATTAATCGTGTTTTTATCTGTTTCAGATGATGTGTTTAATAATTCGATACTTTATTAGCACAAATTTGATATTCTTTTTTATAAGTTTTTATAAGTATTTATAAGTTCATTTATGGGGTTATTACACTAGTGTAATATCACCTATGTTTCATCAGAAATTTTCAACGAGTTTATTTCTTCCCTAATCGTAGTTCATGGTTTCAATCTCATTTCAGAGAACTCATGCAGGGAGAGAAGGAATACGGGTCAAGAGCTAAACGACTTGCAAACAATCAAACCTTACAGAAAATCAAGTCTTTGGCTAGTTCACTGGTAAAAATGAAGATTGCAAGTCAGATAAAACAACATGAACAAAACGCCAAAGACAAGTCACAGAGTATGTCGACTTTAAGTGCTGCAGCGGATAAAACGACGAAGAAAGAATCTTAAGAAGTCCAGTGATAATTCAAGCTTTACCCGTGCCCAAAAGGCACAATTTTAGACCAGTCCAAATTCAAAGAAATTGCAGGGGAAAGGTTTTAGTTCTGAAATATTGAAAATTCATATCTTTTGGTATAGAAAACGTTCTGGATATTGAAGAAATTGATTAAAACAAGCAATTTCTTTATTTTCCATGATGTTTTCCTTTATGGGCGAAAAAATGGGATTTTCTGTGATTAACGGACATTATGTCTTTACTGCCAACTTGAAAATCTTGAAATGTCGAGGTTTTGATGTTTGTTTGATCTATTTGCTTTGAATAGTAAATGTTAATTCCATCCAACATAGATCAAAATTCTCAAGAATGTCGGTTCCTTAAAATTCCCGATACTACTACTTGTTGATTTGTTTTCCTTGCATAAAAAAGGTTCACTTTCTGTGGCCTTTCTGGGAATGATGGCTATAATTTTATCTATATATCTTGGTATTCAAATGGGGGCATTAACCGTATGATGTAATCGTAACATTTTTATAGCTGTCGGGGACATGATAGCGGTCGGGGCTATAATGGGGTAGAATGATAATCACCAGAAGCCACAGGGGCCGAACATCGTCGTCAGATTAATATTGTTCGCCTACCATAGTTAATCTAAATGTCATTACAATGGTTCTGATTGGCTGATTCAAGTGTCTCGTCCTATCATTTTTTTTTTTTTTTTTTTTTTTTGACTGAATTAGAATGGTTCAATACGGACCCTTCTGCTCTAGGCTGTTTTGTCTCAGAGAGGCAATTAAACAATCTTTGCCAAACATTTTCCTTTTTCTAATATCTTCTAACCTACATGGTACCTGCTAATCAATTCATACGTATTTTCAATTATCGTCTTCAACTCTATTGACTATAGACTGGTCTAAAATCTTGTCGGTCGTTTATGGAATTAAACAAGCGATTTATAATGTAACAATGAGACGACATTTTATGATTGCCCCGATCTAAATTCCTTCAGATTCTCGGAGGGTGTTAAACCCTGGTAGGCTAGAGTCCGTAACAAAACACCTTTAAGTGACAAAATATTTCAACGCGGATCAGCTCAAACTGCGATTTTGACAGAAATTGTATTTCATGGTCCCAGTCTAAAATCTTTCTTGAAATTTGGGTGAGCAGACGACACAATATGGTGTCAGAAGAGAGTTTTATGATGCTTCTTTAATGTTTCAAGCTACTAAATAATTCATAGAATCGGAGACGATCTGCGTTTAGGCTTGATAGATAGAAATATTTTCTACTTTAACCCTTTTTTTGAAAAGTTGTTCTCGAGGCACGTTCTGTCTCTCTTTATCTGAGGCCGAACTTTTAGACTGATCTAAATTAAAAGAATTTGCAGACGAAGGGGGAGGGGGGCGGATCCATGGCCCGATAAGTGAAAAGAATCATTTGAAAACTCAACAAAGCAAATATTTGAAAGAAGAATCTAGCCTCGGTAGGCCTCAGCTGGATTCGATCTATTTTCAATATTTGTTTGTTGTTATTTTTCTTCTCGTTCTTTAATCTTAACCGTATAATACCTGGTTTTTAGGTACCTGTGATATCATTCTTAGAAAAAATTGTGGAAAAAATGCTCGGAACACATTTTTTCTACATACAGGACAGTTCCGCCTTTTTAAATTGTTCTTTCTTTATAATGTCGCCTGCTAGGCCTTTCTAATTTGACAGTTCTAAATTTTGAAAGACAGTCAAGGGTTAAAGAGAACATATAGTAGGGTAGAATGCCAATTCTACCATCGATTCGGACACTGCGCCACGGACAGTCTAATCGATCTATCCAGGTGGCTTCTCTCTTTGTGACAGATCACAACTATAATACTGACTCGATCATAAAGATTAGATTGATCAAACATATGATTATTATAATCATTTTTATTATTGTTGTTAATAATATTATTCAATTGTTATTGATGTCGTCGTTGTTATTGTTGTAATTATTTTAGAAAACAGATATCTGAATGATCTACTCCTTGATGACCTTTTACAAAACGACGAACTTTTCGACTGATCCAATCTGCAAGAAAAGACATAATAACGTGAGCATGATTAGAAAAACAAAGCAAACAAGCCCTAAAAAACAAACTTTCTTTTGAGATAGAAAAGTGGAAATAATTAACCGATTTCTTCGCGTTACTACATTTTGAAAAATAATGCAAATAAAGAAATAAAAAAAAAAAGATAGAAGAGTGTGGAAATAATCAACATATTTATTCTTGTTTCTACATTTGAAAATCAAAGTACTGAAAAGGACTGTAAGCTAGCAAAGCATTGTTTCGTTCAGTAATGATTTTGGTGAAACATTATCGTAATAAAGAATCGAGGTTTAAATATCCAAGGAGTGAGCCAATTCCAACAAAACCCTCCTTTTTACTCCCCTTAAGAAAATAGTTGCGGAAAACAATTCGGAAAATGAAGAAATTGCTTGTTACAAGCAATTTCTTCATTTTCCACATTGTTTTCTACGTAGACAGATAAATATTTAGAATATTCAACAATTTGAAATTATCGCCGGCAGCTTCTTTGAAGATCGATGTGCTCAAGTGAACTAAAACACCCAAGAGATGAACTTGAATGCAGAGTTTGCAATATCCTGAAATACATATAAACTACTTTTTATAGCGTAGGCATTTAGTGGTTAAGCCTCCAGTGGCGGTTTGCACCCGTTGAACTTTGAGACGACCTCAAAATTTTGTCTGTTAACTTAAGCTTTCAAAGCTGACGCTTTGCTAGCTAAAAAATCATAAGTAGATAATCAGGTATTATAAGGGAAAAGTATAACATTGTTTCAAGACCGTTTATACAGTGAACTTCATCACATTCTCTAACTATTTCTCCATATGATTCATAAAACACCTCTTTGTATTTATTGAATTGAATGCAAATCAGTTTAAATCAATCATATATTTACATTTATTAATCCAAAAATTGCTAAATCAACGGTATTTGTACACGTATTCCATCCTTTGTCTTCGGGTTTATGTTGTAATAGAAAGGGGAATCCATTTGAACCATTACCAGACGACAAAATTTTAGAAATTCTATCTATAGATATATGTAGGTATGAATCCCGTAAGAGACAAAGTTTTAGACTTGTCCAAATTCAAAGAAGTTGCAGACGACAATTTCAATTTAAACTATATATATTATAAAACATTGTGAAAAATGAAGAAATTTTCATTTACCACATTGTTTTCCAAACCTAACTCCTAAGGGGGGGCGTCAAAACGGGACTGTGTAGGAATGGGTTAGATTTGATTGTCTGTTTGGCACAGTTAATCACAGACTCACTGACTAAAATCTAATTCCAAGCAGGACGCGTTTTAACGTTGCTAATAAAAAAAATAAATTTGACTGATTACGCGAAAAGCGAATAAACCAGAAGTTCGAAAAGTATCCACCTATTTTAGATTGAACAACCTGTGCCGTCTGACAAGGGCAAAAAATTGTTTTCTGTATATCATCTGAATGTAGTACGCTCATTCTATTAACAAATATTTGTCATCGAATTATCAAACCTGATTGACCTATGATGGATCCAATCTTTTTTTCAAATATTTGTTTGACGGACTTCCCGGAGAGTCACATTTCGTCTGACGGTCAACAATTTCAACAAAATATATGTAGATAAAAAAGGTTATGTAGTTAAATACCTTTTTGACAATGACAATCACAGCATTTGAAAGGCCACCGGCCCAAAATATGTTCATCCTATAAACTTACAGATGTGTCACACACATATGTACCTTATCATACTGACATAAAGAACTAGATAACACAAATACACTGCATTGTTAGTTTTGAGAATTTCACCAAAAATATTAATACTTGTGCGATGCTCATACCATCGATAAGTCTGCCTTATTTCATCATAATTTAATTTTTAGTTTCGTCTATCAAAAACGAGCGTTCTGATTGGTGAACAACATTTCATAACTCCATGAACAAAATTTTGAGCACGCAGCAATTTTGTATGCTTCAGCACAAAATAGTCCCATTCAAAAAGGTATCAAATTTTGTAAAGATTTTGTTTTTTTTTTTCGCTCGATGCTATTAAATGATAAGAGATGAAGAGAATATTTTTGGTTTTCATGGAAGTATGAACCAAAAAACCTAATCACACAATGTATGAATCCGCTTCGCGTATTCATACAGTGTGATTAGGTTTTTCGGTTCATACCTTCATGAAAACAAAAAATATTCTCTTCATCTCTTAAATGTTTCAGGCAGTAGAATAATTGAAACATTGTTACATTTTATGTATTCTCTTCCGAACGACCAATTTTCCTCTAAAAAAAATGAAGAAATCCTTCATTTTCATCTAAATTTAACTTAAGTTGTCGTAATGTAGATCTTCCAAGGTTTGACTTCTGACTTTCTGGTAAAACCAAATAAAAAATAAATCAAAATAATTTGCCATGGCCCTTATGTATAAAAGGATCATTTTCCTGTTTTCCCAAAACTGTTCATCCCGTTCGTGAACAGAAACGGTTAATAATGATGGTGATGACAATAAGAATAATCATAAATGCTTAAATCCATTACCTGATGGCCAGATTTTAGACTGGTCCAAATTGAAAGGAGTTGCAGACGATTTCAACTTTATGAAATTTCAGATTTTTTCAGCTTTTTGGTATCGAAACATTGTGTAAAATGAAGAAATTGCTTGGTTTCCCAATTGTTTCTCTTATGGGGGTGGCAAAAAGCGTCATTATGTGGAAATGGGTTAAACAAAAAGATGATTAAAATATCTATTATATAAAAAAAATCTATCTAGAGGGTAACATTTCATTTTCACTTAAACCACTCTTATGGCTTACAGTAAGATTTGTTTTAAAGGTTGGTTATTACTAATTTCTGCTGGATGGATTCACCGTCTCTAATTTCCATATTGCTTTATAATCTTGTTACATGTTAAATGATGCTAACGATATTTGTATAAATGGATATCCCTATTAATTCAGAGTAATGTTATAACACGACAATCCTTACCCCAAAACGCGCCTTGTTCTGGTCGAAAAAACTTGTCCGACGTACCAGGGTTGTCCATCAAAGAATCAATCGATCAATCAAATCATTCGATTAGACCGTTAGTGAACTTTGAATGCCGATATTCGCCTGCATCGAAAACCAAATTTTTCACTTTATTGTTACATATTACTGGCTATAAATTTTGCAATATAACGCCGTTTAACCCTTTCCTGTTTTTCCAAATTTTAGACTGGTCAAAATTGAAAGAGGATGCAGACGACGATGAAAACTGGATGCCATTTGAAATGAAACCATCCAATGTGGAAGAAAATATTGTGGAAAAAGGAGAAATTGCTTGTTACAAGCAATTTCTTCTTTTTCCGCAATGTTTTCACGAGTATAAAATCACAGGAATGTAGAATCCCGTGTTTGAAGAGTAAAGGGTTAGTATAAGATTTGAAGTTCACTTCCGGTCTTAATCAATTATTTGATTGGTCGATTTAGTCTTTGGTTGACATCCGCGATCCTGTTATTTCATAACGAGAGACTTACTGGTCGACAAGTATAAAATTTCTGTTATTTGAATGAGTAAGCCCCAGGACGGCGTGTACAAGCATGAAAAACAAGAGCCTATAGCCCTATAAAGTAGTATTAGAGCTGTGGATATTTGGCATTTAGATTTCGAGTTATTAACAACATGTCACTGGGATGGTAGACGATATAACATGGTCCCAGGGGGGCTTTTCGAGCTTCAGTGATACCGAAATACCAAAAAAGTCAGAATTTTAGTGGTTATATATGATCTACTCTAGAACGAAAAACGGACGAGAATCTTTTCTAGAGCTATCAGTGGTACCAAGCTAGGATAAAACTACAGTAATAATTAAAACAAATCAAAGCACTGAAAGTACTGATGATGGACGTCCATTTTGGCATAGAGTGATATGCCCGTTTTGGTGTACAATATAGCCATTTTCATACATGTAATCTTTTTAAGCATAACGTCTCGCTTAGCCTTGTTTGTAAAATAGGTAAAACATGATGTTTTCTATTCAGAGTCCTGAGCACGATCATAAGTTCCGAAAAAATCCCATCACACGTCATTTGTTTTTCACCGATTAGAATATCATAAGTAATTTGCCTGTTAAGTTGGCTGAGCAGCTACACATGTAATGGACCAAATTTCTAATTGCAGATATATATGTCACTGGTGTGAAAAATGACAGGAAGCAATGGTAGGGTGCACCTACCAACCGCAGATCTGCTGAAATACTACTGATCCAGAAGAAGCTTAACCCATTCCCACACAATCACGCTTTTTTGAGCCCCTGAACAATTGCATTAAAGAAAACATAGTGAGAAAAGGAGAAATTGCTTGTTTCACAATGTTTTATACCCTATCGGGGTCTTAGTTTTCAATCTCAAAGCGATTTGAAATGTCGTCTGTTACTAGTCCAAAATTTTGTCGTTTGGTAATGGATTGAAAAGGAAAATTCAAAATAATAATAAACATCTTTGTAAATATGTAACTATATAGCTTTTCACTCCCGTTGTATACAGCTTGTATGCTGAGAGAAGGAAAATTACTCACTTTGTCAATTGAAAGACTCCACGTTATTGAAACCGTGACCGCATCTACGCTAAGCGGGTTATTGGTAGGTGTTTTCATATTTAAGAGGAGTCTTAACGCATTCTACGAATTATATGGATTTCTCGTATTACGCCATTTTCAAAATGTGCAGTTGTTTGGGGGCGACAGTTTTTGAAAAATAATAAATCGAACCTAACTGGACTCTTCTTCTCTTCTAACATAGGAACATCCTACTGGATTTTCCAAACTGGGCGCCTACGAAGTCCAATAAAAATATACCATTATATGTTTTCGATACTCTAAATAGTGTTAGCTTTGTTATTTTCAAATAGTTCAATTTAATTTTGTCTATCACGATACAAGCGTTTTTATTGACTGGTTCTTCATTCATTCTCTTCGTTCCTTAACACGTAAAAAGTGGGGTTGTAATCATTTTGAGATCCTGCCTTCTTGGATGTATCAGGAAGTATGGGGTATATAGGATCGCAAATTGGTTAGATAGTATAATATCACCTTAAAATTCACTGCTCGCCAGTGTCCATCAATATATCTATCAACCAATTAAAATAGGTAATTTAGACTGGAAGTTCAAAATTAGACTTCGACATTTATTTCAGGTAATTTCATTCGTCGGCGACGTAAGCAGAAAGGTCACCCACAACATTCTGCATTTTCATTCTTGTCCTCGACCGTACAAAACCCGAACTAATGTCGTTTGATATCTTAGACGTTGAACGTAGACTACTTCATATTGAGATTGCAGACTAGAACTGGTTCAAAATATTGTCGAAAACATTGACATAAAAGAATAGACTGCCTATGAAAATCACCTCCTTCCTTAAACCCATTCCCCCTTACTGAAGCTTTTGACCCCCCCCCCCCAAAAAAAAATGTTTGGGAATACATTGTGGTAAATTAAGAAACTTTAAATTCTCGTCTGAAACTCCTTTCAATTAGGACAAGTCTAAAATATTGCCATCTGATAACACGATGTTTTCTGTTTTATTATGTCATTGGCTTGTAAGTACCTGTGGAAATGCTTTATAAGATAATCATTCGATGTTCAATATTTCGGTTTCTAAATTCCCTTTTTTATCAAATAACTTTCAGTCTGCAATATAGTCTGTTAGTCTGACATTTTTATTTTTGTTGTGTTGTAATGGGTAAAGTCTGACAATTTCTATTTTTGTTGCGTTATAATGGGTTAGTTTTAACCTTTCCTGTACAATCCCTAATTTCGACGGCCCTGTTAGACAATGCTTATGAAAAATATTGTGGAAAAAGAAGAAATTGCTTGTTACAAGCAATTTCTTCTTTGTCAACAATATTTTCTACCATATAGGATGGCTACATTTTTAAATTAAACTTCATTTACGATGTTGTCTGCCATCCTTTTGAATTTAGACAATAACGGGTTTGAGAGTAAGAACTACTCTATTCTTGTATCTGCCATTCGACTTTTTACTATCTGTTATTGTAGACTGGAAGGGGGAACCTGCCTGCAGAAGGCAATCCATTACGGTATAACACCAGTCTCTAGGTGCGGAAACGGACATAAAAGGCTCGCCGACTAATCAAATTAAAAGCAAATTACTTTAAGAACCCAGCTCTCTATTCTATCATCAAGTCTGAGTGACACAGACCAGTTTTACCCTTTCTGTGAAGAACTGAAGTTCACCTTTCAACCATTGAGTTCTCCATGGTACAGAGGTACAGGATATTTTACTCTCTGAACTGTGACGTGTCTCAGGTCGTGTGTTACGATCGCAGCTGTCAATCAAATAATCGATAAACCAATCAACCAATTATTTAGATAGGAAACGATTTTGTTTAGTATTTCGTTGGCTAACGTCGTGTCTACAGCTTATTTATATACTACCACATAGAGGTATGAAAATAAAAAAAAAAATCGCTCAGGCTACTAAGTCTTTAGTTTCGTGCCTCAATGAACACAACTTACATATTCTCATGTGAAACAAACATAGAAACCAACCTTCTTTAACCCATTCCCAGACGGCAAAATTATAGACTGGTCCAAATTGAAAGGAGTTGCAGACGACAATTTAAAGTTTATGGAATTTCAGATTTTTCACATACTTACTAGAAAACATCGTAACAAGCAATTTCTTTATTTTACAAAATGTTTTCCCAAATGTTTTTCTTTAGGGGCGTCCAAAAGCGTCACTGTGTGGGAATGGGTTAAAAAATCCGAATGTCGTATATCATAGACAGAATGTGGTATTTTAACTAGTGTTGCGGATTCAAATGCCTTGGGGTGACAGGTCAAGATTCCGTATTAGAGTTATAGCTTGTAAAATATATCAACCTGTTTGTCGGGACCTGTAGACCTATTTGTGACATGTTCTGAGGATTATTAAAACAGCAGAATATTAAAGTAGGAATCGACCATCTTTCTTTCAACCGATAAAACCTCTCTCGCTCCACCATCTGCCCCCCCCCCTATCTAAGTACTGGGTGTGATGTCAGTATTTGTGTAGAAGAACGCCAGCATTGCGATCGAGAGTCTCGAGTTCGAACTCCGGTTGCAGTAACAGAATTTTGGCATTTCATTGGCATAAATCAACTGCGATGATACTGATGTATTTTCAAACAAGAGGAATGCAGAGAAGTTAACCCTTGTCATGCTGAACCCGTAATAATCCTGTTTTGGTAGGAGGTTTAGACTAGATCAGCCTGCACGTATTGAAAGATAGAAAAATCGACCTATAATTATGGCCTTTCTGTGTGTTTTCAACACTTTGAATTGAATGCAACTCTGAACAAGGATTTAACCCATTCCCACACAGTGACGCTTTTAAACGCCCCTCAAGAAAAACAATTGGGAAAACATTGTGGAAAATGAAGAAATTGCTTTTAACAAGCAATTTCTTTATTTTATACAATATTTTCTACCCACAAAATTGAAAAAAATCCAAAATATCAAAAACTTTAAATTGTCGTCTGCAGCTTCTTTCAATTTGGGCCAGTCTAAAATTTTGCCGTCTGGTAATGGGTTAATTCAGCATGACAAGGATTGTTATTGAATTATTGAAAATGAATATCCAAAATGAGTATTTCATTAATTATCTTTTTCCTGCATATACTTCATGGCTTGAAAAAACCATTGGAAAAAACCACAGCAGAGATCGAAAAATTGATCTACAATTAGGGTCTATCAGTGCTTTCAGCGCTTTGATTTTAATACAGTTCTGAACAAGGACTTTATTCAGTATGACAAGAGTTGATAGTCAAATGTCAGCGCCCTTGCCGCTCCTGACGTGTAACACTTCATGATGAATCCATAACTCACCGATAAGACAGTATATATTAGTAAAGTTTTGTAAGTAAAGGAGCAGACTTTCAGACTTAATCCATTACTAGACAGCAGAATTTTTGAGTGGTCCAAATTGATAGGAGTTGCAGACGACAAGTTAAAGTGAATGAAATTTTATTTCTTTTTTTCAATTTTCTAGGTAGAATATTGCGAAAAATTCTTCATTTTACACAAGGTTTCCTCAACTGTTTATCTTGAGGGTGTCCAAAAGCGTCACAGTATGGTAATCGATTAAGTTGTGAACCATTGCACACGTACCTTCAAAATACAGACAGACAATCAGACGATTTCTAGATTCTGGAAAGGAAGCATACTTTTAAAACTGATACTTTTTCAGGTCGACTGACAAGCCACAAAGTAAAGTTATATACCATATGTCACCTAGCACGGGAAAAGGGACCATCTGGAAAGAAAGGAAAATAACGACCCTAGTCAGACCGATTCAACTGCGCAAACAGGCTATGTTTGGAACATTTTGGTTTGCGTAAATAGCCAAAAAGAAAAAGATTCGGTCTAAATTTTCGAAATGCAGTCTGTAATTGACCTCGTTTGTATCCGATTTCTTTTTCAAATACTTGTTATGGAATTTCCTAATGGTCTGTTTGTCACAAACGCAGTTGAACCATTTCAACTAGTTTTGAGAGTGCTTCAACATTTTTGACGAGTTTTCATAACTTGAAACAAACTGCACAAAAAGAAACTGAGATACAAACTTGGTCTAAACTAAATTGTGTATATGAAAGGGTAACAGTAGTTTAAAAACCTCGTTCATCTTTGTCCAGAAAGGGAAATGATAGAGTCTTTTATACAGATTTGATGAAAATATTGAGTGGGGAAGGGTTGGAGTAATTCTTCTGTTAAATTCGAGAAGCGGTACTAACACAACTAGAGTATTGTCGTATATCAGGGCGAACATGAAGCAAATGTAATTATCTTCAGTATTGTTTCACGAAGCTTTCAATTGCCCAGCTTTATTAAGTTCACTTTGCCAGAAAGAATCAATCCACTTTGAGAGGCTTTAAAAAAGGCTGGAGTGACTAAAATGGTTCGTGTTTTTGAGAGAGTGTTGGTTCTATTTAAATATCGGTACGCTATGTACAGCAAAACTTGAGTCATAGATATTTCGAAATCTTTGCGAGAAAGAGGACAGTGCAAGAAACATTTGGCACGCGACCCCCGTATTTAGCCGCCAATTTTCAATTTACGTGCAGCAAAGTTGCGATGTTATAGGACGGAATATGACCAATGATTTCATAGAACATAAAGAATTGGAAATTATTGTGGAGAATGAAGAAATTGCCTGTTACAAGCAATTTCCTCATTATCCACATTCCACAAGATTTTTGAAATTCTATTTGCTAAAAATTGTCGTCTGTAGCATCTTTGAATTTGGACTAGTCGGGTAATGGGTTAAACTGGTATATCGAAAACATTAAGCATGTTTAAACCTTCTTTTATAAGCATGTAACCATTTCGTCTTCGATGAGGTATACTGATGATAAAATAATAGTAAATTCGCCTACATAATAAAAAGTACATAAAAAATCCCCTAAATAGAGATGCGACCCTTTGAGACCGGAACCGGTTCGACTAACCTAAACTTTGCTCCTTATCTGACAAAACGTCATATTGTGGTGATTGGATGATCGGTAATTTCTCTTCAAGCTAAGCCAGTATACTGATCTGACTTTATAATCGATGGATGTCGCAAGACTTAAAAAAACAACAAAACGTTTTGGGTTACGGGTATCTAACTATGTCACTGAATGATTCGTACTCTATACGGGATATAGAATTTACTTTACACGTGACGTACGTGATTAAGTAATCGTGGAGTGAAAGCGATTTGTCCTAAGTTAACAAAAGCAAGTTATATGTGGTGCTTTAGACATCCTTAAAACAAAAACACTTACCCAATTTTGACGTGCGAAAATAATAAGTTGGTAAAAACACTTGCTAAAAAATTTTCCCGTCAGTATATTCCAGCCCCCCCCCCCCCCCCCGAGTTGACACCACGCAAAGACTCTTACGATCTGATGACATCCGTTCTAACAATACACTGTAGCTATCCGGTCTGTATCACAGTAGACTGTCAAATACATAATATGTGTACTTCAGATAATGTGTTATTGACCAATCGCGGCTATCAATCAATGAATCAACCGACATATCAAATAATTCATTCAGCCTGGAATTGAGCTTTGAACTCCAACATTGGCCGCCATATTTGTTAAACCTTTTTGTTAGTTTGGCGACTTAAACGTCGTAACTACAGCTTATTCAAGCTGTAGTTACGACGTATAGGTAGCAAACCAACAGTTCTCATTTTTGTTGTATGCTTCTGGTCATAAATTTTTCATAATAACGCATTTAAATTGGAAGCGAAGTAAATAGCGGGGACAACTCAGTAAGTTGGCGGGGCCAGCGATTGGTCTATTACTGTGATCGGGCGATAATCGCTCCCGAACGCGTTATTTTGTTCCAAAGTTTATCGTGACAATCGTCATTGTAGATATACTTTCATTGTCATTGTCATATATGTACACAAAATCGCTGCCTTTGTCATCTCAGGCAAACAAAAAATAAAACCCTACAGGTCTAAACGACGCCTGTAGGTATATGAATTTACCTTAGAAAATCGTTCCTTATTGTATTCTACCCTTTCGGAGACAAATATTGTCGTAAATTTTGAGCACGAGACCAAAAGGTACACCTATTAGATAGTTAGAGTATAAAATTCGACTGAGAGAACACTTAAATACGGCATCATTTTGGTGTTCTCATTTTGGTACTCAATAGCCTATTACCTTGTTCTCGTTAACTTACTCCTGTGTCCTCGTTATCGTACTCCTTTGTCCTCGTTATCGTACTCCTGTGTCCTCGTTATCGTACCCCTGTGTCCTCGTTATCGTACTCCTGTGTCCTCGTTATCGTACTCCTGTGTCCTCGTTATCGTACTCCTGTGTCCTCGTTATCGTACTCCTGTGGCCTCGTCATCGTACTCCTGTGTCCTCGTTATCGTACTCCCATATTCTCGCCGTCGTACTCCTGTATCCTCGCTGTCGAACTACCGTGTTCTTGCTGTCGCTCTTATGTAATCTCGTTGCCATTCTCCTATATCCTCGATGCCGTGTTCTCGTTGTCGTACTCTCGAGTTTCATGATTTTCCTGATTTCATTATTAGAACGAAAAAAAAAAAATCAAGTGATATATTTGACCAAAGCTAAAGGGCATAGTTAAATGTCAAAGTTCAAACAAAATTTAATCATTGAAATTTCTGGGGGAAAGTACTGATGTATGTATTTAATAGTCAATTAAACTGGAATTTAGACAACTATTAAGCTGTAAGAGTGAAAAGAGGTAGAAATGTATTTGTTAAAGCTTCAAGGTCACAGATTACGGTCAAGAGTCAAAACTAGACCACGTGCTTTGTTGATGGCAAGTTGTCTCCAAATTTGCACTTAATATAAATTGGTCTCAGCAGGTAAAATGTTTTTCTTCTTCATCTTACACTTTTTAACCGTTATCTAGATGTCCATCATGAGATCTTAGTTCTTAAAAAATATGATTATTTAGTTAAATTTAGCACAAATCAGACAGACGGAAAGAAATTATTTTTCAACTTGTCTGGCCATTCTGTCGACCTAGTTTATTCAGGGCATACTGCCTACATTGACGAATGAATTTCACAGTTATTTTGTTCTTGGTCATAAGTGTTTGACCTTATTAAAGTAATTTTCATATACCTTTAGTTTCAAGGTAGCAAGTGGTCAAATGTAAACAATGAGTTTGACCGGAGCATATGGATGCATATAAAAATAACTTGTCACGGTTCTTCTACACTACATGTCATTTGGAAGAATAAAAAAGAAAAGGTAGAAAAATGTCGACGTAGCAGAGAGTTATAAATGTATTGATTATCTACGGATTTCTCCTTAACCCATTCCAACACAATCACGCTTTTTGAAGCTCCTCTAAGAAAATAATCTGGAAATCATTGCGTGAAAATTCTTTATTTTCCACAATGTTTTCTACCCAGAAAGCTGAAAAAATCTAGAATTTGATAAACTTTTAAAGTTGTCGTCTGCAACTGCTTTCAATCTAATTTCAATTTAAAATTTTGATGTCTGCTAATTGGCAAAAAGTAGTTGTACTGAAAGTATTCCTAAGCATTTCTTAAACACTTGCCTATAGATGGACGAGTCAAGAGGCAAAACAAGAGGTTCAACAAGAGGAAGAATGGGAAAATTGACGGACAGTAGACAACGCCTACTGACCTCCGCCATGACCTCGATTTAGGCATCAAATGATATTTATTGTGCAAGATTTATTGAATAAGCCACAGTTACGACGTTTACGTCCACAAACCAACAAATTCACGCCCTTTCAAAGTCACTTTGAATAAAATGGTATTGGATTCCCATGCACAAAACTATTCTTGCGTTGTTGTTTTTCTTTTTTTGGCGCTAGCCGTGCACCGAAATATGTTTGGTTCTTGGTATTTTCAAGCTATATCATTTTTATTTTATATTTGCTGCCAATTTTCACAAAGACATTTCGTGGGTTAATTGCTTTTCTAAGTGTCTACAAAATATATAGACACTTACAACAAAATCGCAATTAACCCTCGAATTTCTAAAACATAAGTATTAACATTTGTCTGAATATATGCCTTCTTTAAGTAAATGCAAATATCGCTGGTTTTCAAGCTTGTCCGGAGTATAACTTGATAACTTAAAAAAAAAAAAAAAAAAAAATGAGGCATTTGATTAAAATTTTAAACCTGTCCAAATTTAAAGTTTTTGAAGACAATCATTTTGGGATCGAAAACATTATTGAAAATAAAGAAATGGCTTGTCTCAAGCAATTTCTTCCTTTTTCACTATGTTTTCCTTTTTGCCTTTGAGGCGTCAAAACACTGGATTGTGTGGGCAAGGGTTGATGGTAGCTTCAAGTTTGAGTTCAAGGCCAAGTTCTTGTCCAGTGTATACCGGTAGTTTGTACGTTTAGTGCAGGATATCAAAATTAGAAGGTCGATTGTTCTCCAATATTAGTACGTTTGCTATTTGAAACATTTTGGAAAGGTTAGAACTGAAGGTCACGCACCAAGGTCGAGCTATACAAATAGTGTTCCTAAGATAGCTTGTGTCCAGCCTGCAAACTGAGCTAGAAGCGTAACCTTGCCTTTGTAATATCTGACCAGATGTAACAAAAGTCACTTCTACCGATGATTGAGAACAACTTAGTAAAGTTATATTAAGTATGTCCATAAATGTAGTGGTTATGCTTCGTTAAAAATAACCTTTTAACATGTCCTTTATTTTGACTCTATATGAACAATTCTTTCAGATGTCACTCATGAACTACTCATGATGTAGAACAAATGTGCAAATTTATACTGAAATCCTTTCAGTAAAATTCATATTCCAGAAAACTTTGTCCTTCAATAGAGATATTGAAAAATGTCCAATAATTAAAATGGAGAAAATTTGAACCATGATATATTGAAATATCTCAATAATTGTCGATGTTATGGTCCGGACAAATTTGGACTGACAGACGGACATATACTTGACTGGCGTGAGCTAACTGTCTCATTAACAGGTTCGACAAAAAATTGGTATAAAGTCAGTTTGTCACGAGAACTACTTCATTTATGTGTGGATTTTAAAATAATTTTAAAAATTCTCTTTTCCTCTTGAGTACATTGAGCCATTTTAAAAGATAGTTAGAGCATAAAATGAACTCTTCATGGACAAAGCCTATTCTAACCGTGTGTGTGTGTGTCTAACTTCAATTATATAACTTGTTTAATTTCGACATTGAACTGTGACCTTATAATTATGAGCAACATTTCTTTTTCTTTGCACTAAATAGTTGAAGTTAGAGCAGCCTGTCTCATTATGACCCTTGACCCTAACATGTAACTTCAAACCTCGAAATCAGAGCGCATATATTTTTCTCACGTTAAGGGCTGAAGCTCGACAATTTTCTAGATTGTCCAGAACAAGTCCGGATGTTTACCATTACCTTGAATTATGACCTTGATTCAATATCATATATCATTTTAGAATAATTAGGGTGATTGCCTGACAGATGCTTGAATCTATATCTAATTTCGAAACATTCTGAATTGGGACGAAATTTTTTCGTCGGACATACATAAAGAGTAGGTTTCGCTCGTTTGACTGATCCTCTTTGAGGTAGAGCCAAATGATTTTACAGAAATGACCCATTGCGTAAAGAGAAACCATCTACGAATTCCCTGTAAAGAATATTTCAAAAATAGATGAAATCCAGCAGAGGTCAATCTGGATTGATAGTTTATAAATAAAATGAAAAACCTAAATACTGAAAATACGCAGGGTGAAGATACTTCAAACCAAGTTAGCTCGCATTGTGTGCGCAGTTTGATACGGATCGATACTTTTCGCATTTCCCAGATGGTTCGTTTTCGCGTGGCAGTATAACAGTAATATAATCCCATTTTCTATATAAGGATGTATAAAAACAAGACAATGTTTACAGTACATATAAATTCATTTTAATATAACAAATGGAAAAAAGTAAAAACATTCAACAAAATGATTACACTATTATTAAAGTGCTATTAAACATTATTGCACCGTGACTGACTTGTGGGAGACAAATGACATGGTCCATTTATGACTAGTAATTCATCGACGTTCATATGACAGGCATGTACTTCGGCTTAATCCTTTCCTGTTCAATCCCCGGTTTTAACCCTTGTCATGCTGTATACATTACCTTACTGAATTGCTGTAAAATCAAAGGGCTTAAAGTGCTGACAGAACTTGTTGTTCAAAAATCAATATTTCTTTCAGAAATCAGCTTCATTAACATTTCTGGCAGGAAAAAGCACAAGCAGGAGGTGTAGACTAAGATCAGACTGCACTTATGTGCAGGCTGATATTGGTCTACACCTCCTGCCAAACCCGGAATATTCCGGGTTCAGCATGACAAGGGTTAACGTCACTGTGAATTTATACTTAAAAAAATATTGTAGAAATAGAAGAAATTGCTTGTTAAAAGCAATTTCTTCTTCTTCTACAATATTTTCTACACCACTGAATGGTTATTTTTATTCTTCGAATTAAGACAGGTCTAAAATTTTGCAAAATATGACAAGGTAAATTGACTGATCATGGGCACTCCTGCTGAGCTCCAACAGAAAGTTCCCTTTTGATATTAAACTGTGTTTTTGTGCAAAATTTTTGCCCAATAACATGTTACATAAAATGGTTTGGTTACATAACGTCGTAACTACAGCTTGAATAAGCTGTAGTTACGACGTTTAAGTCGCTCAACTAACAGAACTGCTCCACGTACATGTCGGCTAATGTCGGAGTTCAAGATCACTTCCGGTCTAAATTAACAATTAGATTGGTTGACTGTATCTTAGATTGATAGCTGCGATCTGACAATTAAAAAGTATAAAATAGTCTACGATCTAAAACTTTACACATGGCAAAGAAAAATGAACTTCTACAAAATAACTTAAATGGGCTTCTTCAAAAACGAAATGGTCAATGAATGTAAATTAATTCTTAAGTGATGTCGATGTAACATATTTGAGCATTTATTCCGTTTTGAGTAATTTACTATTCCTTCTTGATAGATAAAATGCGTTGGAGATCCGGATAGAAAAACCGACATAATATTTTAGAAAGATTTACAAACAATCGTGTTTTTTTTTTCAAAGAATAGAACAAATAAACAACAACAGCAAAAATAGTTTTTGGATTGAAATTACAATCGTTAAACAAAACATCAACGAGGAGAAATGTTTCTACTGTACAGAGAATCTTATTTGAGAGACCATCCCTATAAAACGGTTACTTTTAGTAAGAGATTTTTTGTTTTGTTTTGTTTTATGATTCATTTACCATGCATTAGATTTATCTAAATATTACTATGGCAAAAAAATGTGTTTAAACTTAAATAAAAAAAAAGCAGAATAAAATGTCCCTTCTCAAAAGTAGAAACCTTTAATAAAGAACATACTTGACCAATTGTCAATCAATAAATCAACCGACCTATCGAATCATTTATTCAGCCCGGACCTTAGATTTCAACTGCGAAACTGGCCGCCATTTTGGTTAACCTTTCTGTTGGTTTGACGACCTAAACGTCGTAACTACAGCTTATTCAAGTTGGAGTCAATAGGCGTGGTCAAAGGGTTAAGTGGGTGGGACAAGAGATTGGTAAATTGCTTATCAGAGAAAGTCATAATTGAAGGATCGCTGACCACGCCCAGTGACCTCCGACAAGAGTTTCCACATCAATATCAAACGGTTTTTTTTTTTTTTGTTTGTTTCTTTAATATATGGTAAGTAGCATATTAAAAAGATAAAACGGTTGATTTGTGACTTAAACGACGTAACTACCGTCTGTAGGTACGAGCTTTAACATTAACAAAAAGGCGTAATATTAAAATCGGCAAATGTCGGCGTTCAAAGTTCACTTCCGGTCTAAATGAATGAGTTGATTGGTTGATTGATTCTTTGATTGATACCTGCAATCCGTCGATTTCGACAATTACACACCATACAGACGACTGTGATACAGAAATACTGACTAGTCTTTTGTAGAGGGTTGTAGATATATTGTTAGTGGAATGTTACCGGATCAATACACAGTCCGGGTAATCAATCATTGACTGTGACCTTTACAAATTATCTACCAGAACAATCCTCTACATATACAGTGTCCAACAGTCTTATAAACTCTTAAACATAACACGCTGTTTTAAATTCAATGTCGCGAAGAAAAATTTACAAGAAAAATAGATAAATAAATAAAATATAATAAAACTAAAGGTCGTCAATTTACGAAAACTTTAACTCGCGGTCAGCTTTTGATTGATATTCGTACTCGAAATGTTTCATGTAAATAATCAAATTATGTTATTTTGTTTTTGTTTATACGGAAATTCATTAGTTTTTTGTGCGACAAATTGGTGATATTTCAAAAAAAAAAAATTATGTGATGGTTATATGTGTACAGTATCCTCAATTCAAATTTATTCAAAGTCCCTGCAATTTGATTGGCTAATTTAATTCGTTTCATACCCCCATTAAAAATGAGTATGGTACTAATTTGTACACTTGCGCACAAAGTAATTCAACATATAACAATTTTCAACTGGGTAAATCTTCGGCTACTTGACATCTTATATGATAATATTTGTCCCCGTAATTTCAATTTATAAGAAATGAACAGAATATTTTGAGCTCACGGAGGTAAGAAAATAAAGCTTACCAAAGTACAAAGTAGCCGACCACTTTGAATTTTAAGGATAAATTCTTAATATGAAATACATTTTGATAAATTTGATACACGATGTTACAAATACCATTTTCGGTCGATTTTCATTAAACTTGTTCAAGTAGTCGAAGAAAATCTCTACAGTGGATCAGTAGCTTTTGGACCTCATGCAGTTCTAATTGTAATGATCATTAGCTAATACTAACGCCTATCCCCCCCCCCAAAAAAGACGACAAAACACATAAATCCCACGGAATATGACATCAGAAACAGAGAGGGTCGATACCTGCGTGCTTTGTGCCATTTTAGAGATTCCGGTTGTCTCGACACGTTACCTCCGGTACTTGCGCCGGGTACTTGTACCTGGCTTGTTTAGTTTCAGCTCATCGTCGTTAGGCAAGCAAAATGTCGTAAATACAGCTGAAATAAAGCTGTATTTACAACAATTTGCTCGCCCAACGACATTATGATCTGTGCAATTAAAATCACATCGAGTTTAAAGTATTTTCAAAATTTGAGCTTTTCTCGTACTGCACGCAGAATTCCAATGATTTCTTTTTTCACAACATTTAAGAATTCAAATATTTGTTGCCTCGCATATAGAATTATTTAATGAATACTTGTATATATAAAAATAAGAATTTATCCCAGCCTTTACAGTTAGTATAGTTAAAATATTGCTAGAATTACTGGTTTAAAACATTAGGATCGTGCACTTAGCAAGGATGGCTTCGGGTAACCTAAAACAATGATATTAATATTTCAGATTTCTTATGCATATCGATTCCCATCCTACTTTGAGATAAAGATTGATTCGGCTCAGTTTCCAATTCATAAATACGATTGATACATTGCAATGCAGCACACGAGTAGGTCAATAGAAATATTACGCTTAATAATTGTTAAAACGAGCTTTCTATTGACAATCCTTACAGCTGGAGGAATCTAGAATATTTAAATGTTGTCCCTTCTTTTCGACTTTCCTCGAGATCATTTTCTTTGTTTATTTCCCATCTATTTAGTTCCCCTGATTTTTGCTATGAATGATACGTGTATTTCTTATCATCGACATGCTCTCATTGACATAAAATTGTTGAAAAGGGTCAAATTGAAATTTATACACTCTCTTAACCTTTTCCCACCTTTTTACGCCCCCCTCCCGCTCAAAAGCTTTCGAAACATTGTGGACATAAAAGTAATTGCTTGATTCAAGCACTTTCTTCAATGTCCACGTTGTTTTCTACAGCAAAAGACACAGAATTATAGAATTTCATCACCCCCCAAAAAACACCTACATCTTCTATAAATTATGACCAATCTAAATTTTTTGTCGTGTAGGAATGGGTAAAAATAACTCATGTTCTCTAAATACGAACTCTTTATCATGAAACATCGGGGAAGGCGAATTTCTTATTTTGTTTGCCTATGCTGTAATATTGAGTTTCAACTGTTTTGGGCCTTAACAGTTCAGAAGAGAAACTGGAATTAACCAATTATAAGACGGCAAAATTTTAGACAATTCCAATTGAAGGAGTTGCAGACGAAAATTTAAAGTGTATGAAAATTTTGATGTTTTCAACTTTCTGCATATAGAAAACATTGTGTAAATGAGGAAATTGCGAGTAATTTCTTCATGTTAAACAATGTTTTCCCAATTATCTTTTTGAGAGGTGCCCAAGGTCTTAATTGTGTATGAATGGGTGAGAACTGATTATTAGAACTACTCTCTTCATGATCTTAGCTGAAACTGTCTGGGTAAAGGATCTAGCTGAAATGTTTGTAATCAATAATATTGTAATTACAGGTGTTTTCTCCTCTTACAGACAAGAGGGAAAGCGAACCGGGATATTAGGTTAAGAAATTGATTTTCTCACACTAAATTAAATTCCTGTTTCAATTGTATTTAAATAAATAGAGACGCTATATTTGCTAATAGGCGACATCCGTTTGTAACTGTTTATACAAGAAAGTCTTCAACATTTCTCATCAAGAAAAGAGAAGAATTGGTCGTCCTTTGATAAACACACACGCACGCAAGCACACATACTTATTAACCCTTTCTCATTCTTAACAACTTAAAATTGGTCTAATTAAAAAATAAATAAATAAAAAATAAACAAAAATAAATAAAAGATGCAGACTACAATTTAAAGTGAATTCAATTTGAAAAGTAACCAATTTACAGGGTAGAAAATATTGTGCGTAATGAATTTGCTTGTTATAAGTAATTTCTTCTTTTTTCACACTGTTTTTCTCAAGTAATAAATCACAGGGGTGTACAAATAAGGGATCGTGCTAGAAAAGGTAAAGTTAAAGAATGAACTTGGGTTAGTTTATATCCTAACAAGATGTTTGTAGGCACAATATGCTTGTGTTAACACTAGTAGTTATTAATTTACGAAGAATTACGGAGATTTTGTGTTTTACGGCATTTCACTTAACCCATTACCAAATAATAAATATTTAGAATGGTTCAAATTAAATATGCTGAAGACAATTAGTTGATAGAATTCTATTATTACTATTTCTTTTGATGTATAAAGCATAATGGATAATGGAATGATTGCTTGAACGAGCAGTTTCTTCATTTTCCACAGTGTTTCAACAGATTTTTTACGGCGGTGTCAAAAAGCATTAT
This sequence comes from Fragum fragum, assembly GCA_946902895.1. Classification (NCBI taxonomy): domain Eukaryota; kingdom Metazoa; phylum Mollusca; class Bivalvia; order Cardiida; family Cardiidae; genus Fragum; species Fragum fragum. Next base: position 1,146,418 of record OX336369.1, on the reverse strand, counting down.
TATGTGGGAATGTATGAAGCTATTAGGTTCGGACGAATCATTGAATGTTCGTTTTAATTTTGGAATCAATGAAGTATCTAGTTGAAAAGAATACTTAATATGTGTAAATTTAAAATAGATACATGAAAATAACTAGTCATAAACAGTCAAGAAATGGAAACTAGAAGCAAAGTCAATAATAATTAAAAAAGATATAATGGAATGTTGGAATGATTAGTCTGGAATGGAAGCTTTATAGAAAAAAATGATGCTTGTTCAACCATATATTAATCAAGATATGCAAGAAATACATTTGACGTCGTATCGCGAGCAAAATGTCGTAAATACAGCTTTATTAAAGCTGTATTTATGATATTTTAATCGCCGATCGACGGTATACCATTTTGAAACATTTCCAATTTGTTCTGGAAGCTTCTCAACTAAAGATTTTCATAACGGATTTTTCGGGTTTTTTTAATTTACAAACTTCCGTCTTGAATAAATTAAGAGCACGTATTTGAAATATAGATATCTTTTAAAGAATTGATCAAAGTAAACAGCTTTCGACGTAATTAAATTTTTGCTTGTTTTTACAGACTTTTTTATTTTATATATCAGAATAGGCTATTGCTTATGTGTCGGTTAAAAGAGCATGCTCAGTTATCAAAAAATACAAACAGGCATCCTTCACTCTTCAAAAAGAAAAACGCAAAGGCATAATCCTAATAAGGTCAGCTCATATATAATAATTTAGAATTTTACTTGTTTTAATCTGAAGAAAAGTTGATTTACAGATACCGAAAAAAGTCTTTTGTGACAGTTAACTGGTCCATTATCTACAAAAATGCTCCCCCCCCCCAAATAAATCCCAACACACACACACACAAACCCCCCTAAAATAACACAACAGTACCGCTCAGAGCCACAAAGAAAACCTAAGTTTGAAAAGTAGTTTAACCCTTTCCTGTACAAACATGGGATTTTACGTCGATGTGCTCTTATACTTCAGAAAATATTGTGGAAAAAGGAGAAATTGCTTGTAACAAGCAATTTCCCCGTTTCCCACAAAAGTTTCTAACACATAGGATGGTTTAATCTCAAATTGCATCCGATTTTTATTATCGTTTGTATTTTCTAAGTACTTGACCAGTCTAAAATGTAAATAAACGGGAAAGGGTTAAAACGATTACCGAGATCGTAAAACTTGAAGTTTGCAACTCGTTTCTAACTAGAGCCACAAATCGCCGAGAGCAGTTTTAGTTTCCGTGCTAAGTTCGTCCCTTGTCGACTTTGATCATTGATTAACACTGGCGTAGATCGATAAAATTAATACAAATAATTAACCGTCGGGGAAAAAATACATCACTTCGAGTACGAATGCATCTGGTAACGAACGCACCTGAATGATATAATGTTATTAATCCAAACTACTGGTTCATACATAAAAATCATTGCACTATGCCGCCCTTATAGGAACAAATATCGTTCAGTACAAAAACATTGTGTGAACCGCTTGAGAAAGATGTTCATACAATGTTTTTGTTGCGGAACGATGGAAAATAAATATAATTAAGTTAAAACTGACTGATTAATTAAAAACTATATACAAGTCTCTGTGTATTTACATGTGTTTGATTGTAAGGTAGTAAAATTTCTGTACACTGTATTTCGTTAAAGTTGTAAATTAATCTCTTCAAAATAAAGGGGAAAAAAGGAAAAAATTAATTTCAATGACTAGTTGACGCTGAAAATTTCATTCGTTTTTGTTTCTGTCTTTGATTGCAGAACCACACTCGCACTACGTTTTTCTTTAAGTCTAGTTTTTCAGCAATTTGAGCAATTTTCTCACCAGAAGGTCTTGGTTGCACAGCAAAATATGCCTCTAATGAACGTTTTTCAGGTGCCGCTATCGACGTTCGTTTTCGTTTCTTCTCCGAGGGGGACATAACACCGTTAGCCTCCGCTTCCTTTTTGTCCCTGGCTGCTTTCTCCGCCTCCTCCAGCCAGGTTTGAAGTATAGGTTTGAGTGCTATCATATTATTATGGCTTAAAGTCAGAGATTCGAACCTGCAAATAGTGCTCTGGCTGAGACAGCCGACCCCCGGAAGTTTTAAGTTAGCAAGAGCCGAACCCACATCGGCCTGTGTCACCCCTAATTTAATCCTCCGTTGTTTAAATCTTTCAGCAAATGCCTCGAGTTCCCGGGGATCACAGTCCGTGTCATGCATAGAGTGGTGCACCTGGTGATGTGGGGGCATGTGTTGGGGGTGGTTCATCGGATTCGGGTGGGAATACATGGGTGGGTACATCTGATGTGGATTGTGATGAGACGCCGCTGGGTTCATCTGATGATGTTCAGGCATGCCCGGTAACGGCATTCCACTGTTCGTTGATAACTGATCCAGCATCGAGTCTGGTGGGCCGAAAGATCCGGGACCGTGCATTGGCATCTGCTGTCTCGACGGACCAGATTGGTGCATGCCCAGATCGCCGGCTGTATGTCCGTACAGACCGTCATGTTTCATCATGTGTTGTGGGGACTTGGAGATATCGACGGCGGCCAGGGCCTCAGCACGTGCCAATAGACCATCCTCGAAGCCTCCGAAAAAGTTGCCCTGAAAATATATTTAATATTGCATTAGAATAATCTTCAGACTAAGTCATAGAAGGTCAAGCAATTATTTGTTCGTTTTTATCCGATTAGATATTACTGAGTATGTAAATGTTTAGTATTTGCTGTGTATATAATTGACAGATCGCTGGCCCCGCCCACTGTTCTCCGACAGAAAATTTCACTTCGATATCAAGCTGTAGTTATGACGTCTAGGTTACAAAAATGCTTCACTTCAATGTCTATTAATGTTGGAGTTCAAAGTTCTCTTCCAGACTTAATGGGTAATTTGATTGGTCGAACGATTGTTTGATTAATATTCACAATCCATCAATTATAGCACACAATATCAACTTTTAGTCAGGTATTATATCATCTAACAGTCAAAATATTCTTAATTATTCAACATTTATAAAACAGAAAAAATTGCTTTAAGAAGTTCGAAAATAAAAAGGTTGAATGTTGCAAAAGCCGAACAATGTCTTTCATGAGTCAAAACGAACCAGACGACAAAACCCTACGAAAATACGATAGTTCCAGGCGAAACATTAAATGCTTATAAAAACGGCATTTTTTTACTTTGCATAGAAAATGAAGGATTGTTAAAAAAGATACTGAATTGCTGGTGACAAGTACATTTGAACTTTCTTTACCAACACCTTTTTCGAACAACTTTTCTTGAATATATTTTTATTTCTAATTTATCAGTTCATTACCATATTTTCTGTAACTAATAAATATAATATCAAATAGAGGTATGAGTATCATCATTTATTATCCAGCAAAATTCCCAAATTTGGTGGTCTTTAAAACCTTGATTTGTATGGCAGTGGACAGAACGTGCCTGTCATTCAAAAAACAAACTATCCGAAAGGCGAATCAAATGATACATATAGCAGGAAATGAACATCTGTCTACGTTTATGTTAATTTAAGCATTTTTGCTAGTTTGGAGACTTAAACATCGTAACTACAGCTTATTCAAGCTGTAGTTACGACGTTTAAGTCGCCAAACAACCGTTTTAATTTTCCGTCACATGTAACTGACCATAAATGTTTACAAAATAACTTCGTTTTGTTAAATAAGTCGAACTTTCTGTCGGAGCTGACTGGACGTGGTGAGCGATACGTCAATGAGTAAAAAACGATGTCGAGAGCTTTTCAAACCATCGTAACCACAGCTTGAATAAGTTGTAGTTACAACGTTTAAGCAGCCCAAATAGAAAAGAAGGAGCATTCTGCAGTCAGCTGATAGAAAAAGACGACCCATCTGTTCTGAACGATGTTAATGAAACCTAATTAAATAATAGAACGGAAAAACAATTCCAAGATGTCATATTTCAAGACAATTAGGCGCATTTTGTACACATTATCAGCATCGGCAGATATCAACACTTTGATAAAAGTGATCGGGAGCCGTCAGTGTATACCCCCCCTCCCCCCCCACACCCAATTGCAAAACGTAATGCATAATACCGTATACCTGGAGATATTTGCGGCATAGGATAACTTGTTTAAGTGCGTGGATAAAGTATGGCCGCAAATTCAAATGGATATTATTCTTTTGTCATGCGAATTTCATTTGAAAATTTTGAGTTAAATATATAGAAAAAAGTTTGGTTTAAGGAGATATGGTTTGATAAAAACGAGTTCTCATCTTAAAACGATTTCATTTGAAATAATATTCTTTCAAAGGATAATACAGTAGTCTTAAATCTTAAGAAAAGTCTCCTGGTTAAAACATTCTCAGTTTTAAATAAAAAAAATCTTAATATTCATACCCCCCTCAAACCCTCAAACCGCAAATAAAACTGGTCACATTGTAATTTTAGTACAAAAGTATATGATTATAATTTGGTTATAAAAACGATGACAAACTTTCATAATCTCACTGTATTTTATATTAGAAGAAATAAAGTGATGTCTGTTATTAATCATAAATAAAATTGTTATTTTCGCAAAGAAAAAAATACCGTAAATGGGTTTTCTTACATTATTGTTTTTTGTAATTATGATTCAGTAGAAACCACTTATATCTTTTTTTTATTCAGAGTTCGGGATGGTATGAGTGGTGAATTCCTTATTTTTTGTATTAAAACAATAATTGTCGACTTTTTTTTAATTTGTGTTCTGTTCCTTATATTTTTTTTATTTCAATTTTTTTTTCCATTCTGTAGAAACATTAATATTTTCTGACTATACATATATAAATAGTTTAAGAAATCCGATCGATTTTTAGAGAAAAAAATGTTACCTGACTGCTAAATCAACCCGAAAACAGTTCAGAACGGCATCTAAATAGATGCTTTGTTATAACTCTCAATTTTACAACTTTGTCAAGAAAATACGGTAGAATTTTTTTTATTCTGGTGAGTCTAACGCTCAGTAATAATCTGTATTTAGTATGTAATGCCAATGGTAATAATAATTAACAAACTTTGATACAATATGATGAAATACAGTGACAAGCTATATTTGTATTGAAGAGATAAGCAATTTACCTCTCCATTTTTACTAGTGTATAGTATTTTATTATTTTATTTTGTTGCACATTAGCTTAATCTTTTATTCTAATTCAAAACAAGTTTTCCTGTTTTTCATCGGTGTGTCTTTACGAATCAGGGTGATCAACCTGAGATTTTATACAATGGCGATGGTAACGAAAACTTTTAGGACCCCCCCCCCCATCAATTGGTAGATGATCGGCGATAAATGTTCATATTTTCTCCACATCTTCGATTATCTCATAAAATTTAAATATGTTCATTTCAAAAGCTAGCAAACATCTTGTTCTAAAAAAAGTTGCATAAATCTTTATATCGTGTTGTACTTATTATTCAACGTTTGTGTCATTATTTGCATATATCGAAAAACAAATGCCATGTTAACAAAAATTCTTGTATGTTCACATATATATTATATAACTAGAAGGTTACAAAATGACAAATTGACGACAATTGTTGAATAATCTTTTTTATCAAACAGACGTTTAGCTTCATTTCAATGTTTGGGAAAAAGATATGGTTACCTCGTGAGTTTAGGCGACATTCTATAAAGAAATGTGTAATTGACTATCCCAAACTGTCAAAAATGATTAAAGTCCGTTTAAACTACTTCTGTATCCGTTCTCACCACTTTTCAGGTATACAATGAATCTAATAGAGAGAGCTAGAAAGATAAAACGTAACTTCATAAAATATGAAACACAGCAAATAATGACACAGTCGGCTCAGAATAACTAATAAAGGTGATTAAAAAGAGAGAGCAGCGAATGCTTTCATTTATTCATGATTCAGGAAGACGGGGGAAAATAGCAGAGAAATCATTTCGTTTGTTTACATTTGTTGTAATTAGCCACAGTACGTACCGAGGATGTAGTCATACATCGCATCCTGTCCGGTGGCCTGTAGGGCGGCGAGTATCGGCCCGAGATATGACCGGGATTCAATGGTGGATGCATCCCGACACCCAACCCTGGCTTCACAATGTTCATAATATTCCTAGCACTCGTAAATAATAAATAATCCCAGCAATCCTTCTCCGCAAATTTCCCATAAAATTCCACAAACTTCCAAATTTGAAACTTTTTTTTTTATTTTTCTCCGAAAGGATCCAATTCGCGTTGAATTCTAAATGAGTCTATTAACAATAAAGAAATGAATATCGTTTTTCGTGTAGTTCTTCCATCAATGGAAATGCACCTGTTCCAATTTCCAATACCACGTGACCAGCCCGGCTCACAGAATTGTATCTAATCGAACCAATGGGGCAGTACCGTTATCCTTGAGGAACAGAATTCGCAAAACTAAACAGACGTCCAGCGTGCGGTATCTCTATAAATGTACGAAAATCGTCTGTCGCTTTGAAATTGCCTTTTTGGATTTTGAAAAAGCTGAGAAATATTGAGGGCGGCGAACTTTCAAATAGTTAACATTGTTATGATTTAATTGGTTAATTGACTTGATACATGGGTACAAAATTCTCACTCTACCAGATGTGACGTAGTTAGCATCTGTAGGGTTTACCCAGTCACCCATGACGTAGTTACCGATATTTACCGTTTGAAGACCGGGTGTTAAACGCCGCACTCCATTTGTCATTGTAAATCACGACAGACGGTCAACAAGTTGATGCAATTTCCAAACTGATTAGTAATTCTCACCAAACGAAACATTTTCTGAAAATGTGTCTTTTAAACAATTACTATGAAGTTTTAGAAGTAGAGTTAGAGGAATAATAGGGAAGAAGAACTTCTGACCAGTATTTCCTCGTGGTTACTGGCCCTTTTTTCGAATATAGTTTTCAAATCAAATCTTTTTGTAACTTTTAACCCATTACCAAACGACAAATTTTTAGACTGATCCAAATGAAAGGAGCTGCAGATGACAATTTAAAGTCTAAGAAATTTAAGATTTTTTCAACTTTCTGGGTAGAAAACATTGTGTAAACTGAAGCAATTTCTTCTTTTACACAATATTTTCCTAACTGTTTTTTTTTTTTTTTTTTTTTTTTTTTTTTTCTTGAGGGACATCAAAAAGTGTCACTGTGTGGACATGGGTTAAACAATCTTCTTATTTCCTTCAATTTGGTTAATGTTAAAGTTAAAGGGTAATTATATACGGAAAAAGTGATATTTCACAGAATACTACTACTTTTTTAAAGCATGAAAATTAATACTCCCCAAACCCGAAGAAATAAAAAAATAATTTTTAAAAAAATGTGTGTTAGAATATAAAAAAGGAGGAAATAATATGAAATATTGTTAAAACGAAGGGTAAAACGAAATGTAGAATTTTATTTTTGAATAATTTGTTTAAATTGTCGTTTTTCTTTTAATTGAGAAAGTGAAAAAGTGTTGTGTTTTTTTTTTTTTTTTGTATTTCTAAACGAAATAAGGAGGCTTTCTTAGACAAACAACGATTGTCAAATCGACAAAGACAGGATATTATTCCCGAGGAAAAGTTTTCATTCATTTAATATCGACCTTTAATTAAATCGATTTTGAAGCAAAATTGTTGCGATGACAATAAAAACGACATCAACCAGACCCTTTCCAGTTTAACCATTAGTTTTCAAATCCTTCACATGACTGCTGCACACGAAAACATTTCGATAAGGGGCGGGGGGAGGGGGGATTATGCGCAACAAACACTTTCATATTTTCCAGCAAACTTCTCTAACTTTAGCTGCGCTTTTTTCAATTTCAACTTAATTTGAAACTGTGTCTGCATATTCTTAAACTTTTCCCGTTCTGTTAAATATCAGACACATCCAAATTCAAAGGTTTTGCAGATCAAAATTTAAACAGGATTATAATTGAAAACTAACCATTCAGTAGGGAAGAAAATATTGTAGAAAAAGAAGAAATTGCTTGTTACAAGCAATTTCTTCTTTTTCCACAATATTTTCTCAAGTAAAACTTGGGTTTGTAGAGGAAAGGGTTTAACTCGGACCGGTTGAAAATATCGTCTGGTGAAGCCTTCAACGACAGGGTACAATCGAGTTTCATTTACCGTCCCCTCAACAACTGGTGTTTTCCCTTCGATGTTGCGCATCATTAAACAAAGCAAAATTATCTTTTAAAGCGACAGAGGCCACATTGTGCGCAATTAAAAGATAGTAAACACGATGAAAGGGCTCGAACGTCAAATTAACGGTTTATCAAAACGGTTAACTCGTAAGAAACAGATGCTTGGCGTACACGCTAACAGAACAGGTTGAAAGGGTGATTTTTGACGTTGATATGTACGTTTTAACCTGTTACTAGAAGACAAAACTTTACACTGATCCAAATTGAAAGATGTTGCAGACGACAATTTCAAGCTTACGAAATATTAGATTTTTTCAACTTTCTTGGTGGAAAACATTGTGTAAAATAAAGAAATTGCTTCAATTTTCCACAATGTTTTTCGAAGCTATTTTCTTTTGGGCGTCTAAAAGCATCATTGAGTTGGTATGATTTCATCTAGATTTCTTTCCGTGTTTTAATTTTCGTTGTTTGAGAAAACTGGACCATTGTTCTTCTTCCAATATTTTTGATTATTTTCTTTTTTCATAATCATTTTTGAGATTTCAGAAGATTCTTCTACAGTCAAACTCCTATATTTGGCAAGCAAAGCTGACCTAAAGTTTCAGCTAAATCGACTGGCGGGGTTGTTAATGTTTTTTTAATCAACCCATTCCCACATAATTCCGCTTTAGACACGCATCCAAAGAAAAATCTTTGGAAAATGAAGAAACTTTCTGTTAAATGCAAAAAATTAATTATCCTCAATGTTTTCTACCGTATACCCTTGTTTAAATTCATCAACTAAAAATTGTCATCTGAAACTTCTTTGAAATTATAGACCAGTCTAAAATTTTGTTGACTGGTAGTAGAGTTAAGCTTTTAGTCGGGGATGGCTACAATTTGTTATCATATCCGAGTTGATCATGTGTGTTGTCTGTTATAGCCAGTAAATGTAATTAAAAAGTACAAAATTTTGGTTGGATTAAAACACATGTAATTACGACGTTTATATCGGTCGCCACAACAACAAAAAACCCTCATAAAAAACGCTGGCTGTTGTTTGGAGTCCAAAGTTGACTTCCTGTCTGAATGAATGAACTAATTGGTTGATCTTTTCTTTGATTTTCCCATCGCGATCGGCCAAGTTGTCTTAGTGATCAAAATTTAAAAATATAAGCATCTTATATAAAGATTTGAAAAAGAAACCAGATGTAAAATACGTGCATATATTATATATCTACAAATTTACCTTGTCCGATAATTTTTTATAGCACGCGGACAAAATCGTACTCGACAGTAAAAATCTCTATCGGACCAGTACGGAAATCTCTATCGGACCAGTACGGAAATCTCTATCGGACCAGTACGGAAATCTCTATCGGACCAGTACGGAAATCTCTATCGGACCAGTACGGAAATCTCTATCGGACCAGTACGGAAATCTCTATCGGACCAGTACGGATATTGATAGATGACGTCAATTTCCCGATAAAATGACGTCACACTGAGAATAACGTTATTAGAAATTTAAAAAAGTAAATCCATACAAGGTTTGTAAACTTATTTCCTCGTTTTTAGTCAAAATTCATTGATATATAATAAATGAAATACATGATGTAGTAGTGACATTAAACCTAGGTTAATTTGAATATCCAGTTTTAGCTAGCAAAGCGTCATCTTTGATAGCATAAGTTAAAAGACAACATTTTGAGGTCGTCTCAAAGTTCAATGAATGTAAACTGCCACTGGAGGCTTAACCACTAAATCCGTTAAATGCTTACGCCATAAAAAGTAGTTCTTATGTATTTCAGGTATATTGTAAGCCCTGTCTGCAAGTTCATCTCCTAGGTATTTTAGCTCACTTGAGCACATCGTCTTCAAAATGACCTTAATCAGAGTCTTCGAAGAAATTGCAGACGACGATTTCAAACTGTTGAAAATCCCAAAATATTTATCTCTCTGGGTAGGAAACAATGCGGAAAATGATATAATTTCTTGTAACAAGCTTTTTCTTGATTTTCCACATTGTTTTCCAAAACTATTTTCTTAAGGGGCGTAAAATGAGGGATTGTGTGGGATAGGTTAACTCATTGGTTACTTTAACCTTGTTTCTTTATCAAGATAGCTTTTGACAAAGAAGATTACTGAACAAAACACTGCTTCGCTAGCTTACAGTACTTTTCAGTACTTTGATTTTCTACGCAGCTCGAATCCAATACAAGACTATAACATAATAATACTTATTGATTAAAACTAATTTCATTAAGAATGCAGTTCTGTGAATAACTATGACACACGATATTGTTTATAGCCTAGTGTTTTGGCAGTTACGATATTTCATATAATTGTATTCCTGTCCATGCTGTTAATCCATCACTAGACGATTACATTATGGACTTGGAGAAATTCAAAGATATTGCAGACGAAGATCTTTTATCTATGGAATTTTATAAATCAAGCAATTTCTTAACTTTCCCCAATGTTTTCCATTATTTTTATTTATTTTTTTCGGGGATGGGGGGTTCATTATTGAAAGCGCCATTGAGCAGGATTGGGTTAATCAAAACATCAACTGACCTATCAAATTACTAATTCAGCCCGAACCTGATGAATTTATTTCCGTACCTTTTTTTAAACTATTTCAAACGTGGTGGGGAAAATCGTTCTAGAGTTTGTTTAGGCTGTAGTTACAACTTTAAGGTCGCCCGTGTGCAACTACAAAGGTTCTGGTTTAATTTAACACTTAGAAATAACATTTAAAAAAGAAGAAAAAAGCACAAACCCCCCCCCAAAAAACGTTCACTACAAAAGAGTGCGTCATGAATTGTAACTATTCAAACGTTACCATTACGATTTTCGAATCTCTTAATTAATAAGCTATTATATATGCTTTTCGATTTTTTTACGAATTTTCTAAATCAGACCTTTTCGAAAGGGTATGCAAAACTTTTCTAGGGAAAAATTCTTTGGATATTTTGCTCTCAGTCTAAAATTCGACAACAAAGTTGGTCTGTGGTAATCCATTTTCATTAAAGTAAGACAGTAATCCCGCACATCTTGGTAATGGGATTCTGGGAAAATACTACCAGTAAACAGTAGGGGGGACAAATTGATATTGAAAACAGAGGATATCTAAAACTAGTGAACAATGAAGTAATCTAATATTTTTTTGACGAATTATAGGACAATAATGTTTATAAAACACACACACACACACACACACACACACACACACACTCTCTCGACTGTAGAGAAAGTAGTTAACACTTTCCTGTCATTAAAGATTTTAGACCTGTCCTATCCAAATTCAAGGTTTTGCAGACAAAAATCAAAAGAAGAAATTGCTCGTTACAAAAATATTTTTGTCTTCAATACTTTTCAATTATAAAACCACGGAGACTTAAAAACCAGAGATTAAAAAAAGGACGGGTTGAATTTATAGATGGCATTTCACTCAAATACCTCTAGCTAAGACGTAGTTCAAAGTCACAGAAACGAATTCCAAATATAACTTTGACCTGTATTTAAGTCATGATAAATAGCCTTACCCCTGAATATTTTTCTACGCTCGTCTCAGAAAGAGTAGGTAATACACGTACTAACAATTATAACCTACGTAGAGCTAATGATAGCCAAGGTATTGCATCCCGAGCATCACCGTATAAAAATTCGTTCTTACCATCTGTAATTGATGATTGGAATAAGTTGCCAAATGAAATTCGAGTATTAGATTCGTTAACTGCCTTTAAAATATACCTAGAGAGGAACAAACCCTTATCGAATCGACTATACTATGTTGGCGAAAGGAAATATCAAATTCTTCTAACTGTAGTGGTCTTAATTTCCTCCTTCACCGAAAGCAGTTGATCGTTTCACCCATGTGCCAATGCGACGCGATTGAGATTACATACCATTATTTTTTGTTAATGCACGAATCACAACATTTCTTGAAATAGAATGTTCCATTCTTTACGGAACATCTATGCAAGTACTCGTAGTCTTACTGTTTTGCTGCAGGGTAATGATGGCTTTACCTTTCTGGAAAACGCTTGCATATTTCTAGAAATAGTTCAGGCCTTTATTAAAGACCACAAAAGATTTAGTCTGTATGTCATCCCAATCAATTAATGCAAATATCTTGCTTTCTTGCAATTAACACACATGTTTATCTTTTTTTTTTCATTTTTCTTTAATTTAGTGTAATCTCTTACGAGACGTAGGTAGAAACAACACAAGCGTCCAGGGTTTAGGAGCACCGCCCAGCGCAAGTATCACTCATCAATCATTAAATCATTCATTGTTATACTTTCAATAATTCTGAATTAATCCACTGGTTTAAATTGCTGATTTAGAAATAAGAAAGTCAACCAATAAAAAAGTTACTTAGCTAAAGCCCTAGTTTACATCATCTTGAATATATGTAAAAGAACTTTATAAAGGTAAGCTTTCGTTACAATCCATTTTGTATCTTATCTTTTATTGTATATTTGACAGTCTTTGTAACTTCTTTGAAAATGATATGAATAAAATATATTCAAACCAAGTCATTTTTTCTTGTTCAATATCTTAAAGAACTGTATTTCTTCTTTAAAATAGAAAAAGGCCATACCATCTAGAAGAGACATAAAATCTGTCTGAATTAAACTTCTGCAAAAACTTTCTATATGGATTGTGTGACACTTTCATTTAACAAAAATTAGGAACCCTGCCTGTAACAGCCGGTAAAAAAGTTGCATTGGAACATATATATAGAGAGAGACAGGAATCACTTTTTTCTTTTAAGTATTCTCAAAATTAAATCAAAATTGAATTAGAAATTGTTTGAAATTCAACATGACCTGAGTGGTAATTGGTGATCTATTTGATTTCAGTTCAGAGCGAAAAGAGGATTTTTGTATAGTGCTATGCTTCAAACAAAAGGGGTTTATTCCATTCAAACACAGATATTTATGTTATTATTATGCGATAGGGTGGATGCGATAAACCTTCACCCGTTTTGATATTCAAGTTACAAGTACATAAAAACGAAATCTGGTTAATATAATGATTTTTCTACCGTAGTTTTTTAGGCTAACACCTCAATACGTCATACTACTACTATTCTCTTTATTTATAATGATTTAATGCAACCAATAAATTTATATAATTTTTTAGACGAAACTGAAATTAAATTTTATTTTCATGAAAAAAATTTTTTTGAATGTTACATAATTTGATGTAATACAAGCCACAATCAAGTCTTACTTACATACAAACAAATATATCATTTACACACCTTCGCTCTCACATCCAAGTCCAACTTACACACAAACAAATATATCATTTACACACCTTCGCTCTCACATCCAAGTCAAACTTACACACAAACAATTATATCATTTTCACACCTTCGCTCTTACACCCAAATCCTACTTACATACAAACAAATATATCATTTTCACACCTTCGCTCTCACATCCAATTCTTACTTACAAACAAACAAATATATCATTTTCGCACCTTCGCTCTCACACTCAAGTCTTACTTACACACAAACAAATATATCATTTACGCACCTTCGCTCTTACACCCAAATCCTACTTACATACAAACAAATATATCATTTACGCACCTTCGCTCTCAAATCCAAGTCTTACTTACACACAAACAAATATATCATTTACACACCTTCGCTCTCACACCCAAGTCCAACTTACACACAAACAAATATATCATTTACACACCTTCGCTCTCACAACTTAGTCCTTCTAACACACAAACAATTATATCATTTACACACCTTCGCTCTCACACCCAAGTCTTACTTACACATAACAAATATATCATTTACACACCTTCGCTGTCACATCCAAGTCTTACTTACACACAAGCAAATATATCATTTACACACCTTCGCTCTCACATCCAAGTCTTACTAACGCACTAACAAATATATCATTTACACACCTTCGCTCTCACCTTCGCTCTCACACCCAAGTCTTACTTACATACAAACAAATATATCATTTTCACACCTTCGCTCTCACACCAAAGTCCTTCTTACAAACAAACAAATATATCATTTATACACCTTCGCTCTCACATCCAAGTCTTACTTACACACAAACAAAAATATCATTTACACACCTTCTCTCTCACATCCAATTCTTACTTACACACAAACAAATATATCATTTTCGCACCTTCGCTTTCATACTCAAGTCTTACTTACACACAAACAAATATATCATTTACACACCTTCGCTCTCACATCCGATTCTTACTTACACATAAACAAATATATCATTTTCGCACCTTCGCTTTCATACTCAAGTCTTACTTACACACAAACAAATATATCATTTTCGCACCTTCGCTTTCATACTCAAGTCTTACTTACACACAAACAAATATATCATTTACACACCTTCGCTCTCACATCCGATTCTTACTTACACATAAACAAAAATATCATTTACACACCTTCGCCCTCACATCCAAGTCTTACTTACACATAAACAAATATATCATTTACACACCTTCGCCCTCACATCCAAGTCTTACTTACACACAAACAAATATATCATTTTCGCACCTTCGCTCTCACACTCAAGTCTTACTAACACACAAACAAATATATCATTTTCGCACCTTCGCTCACATCAAATTCTTACTTACACACAAACAATTACATCATTTACACACCTTCGCTCTCACATCCAAGTCTTACTTACACACAAACAAGTATATCATTTACACACCTTCGCTCTCACACCAAAGTCTTACTTACACACAAACAATTATGTCATTTACACACCTTCGCTCTCACACCCAAGTCTTACTTACACACAAACAAATGTATCATTTATCCGCCTTCGCTCTCACACCCAAGTCCAACTTACACACAAACAAATATATCATTTTCACACCTTCGCTCTCACACCCAAGTCAAACTTACACCCAAACAAATATATCATTTACATACCTTCGCTCTCACATCCAATTCTTACTTACATACAAATAAATTTATCATTTACACACCTTCGTCCTCACATCCAATTCTTACTTACATACAAACAAATATATCATTTACACACCTTCGTCCTCACATCCAAGTCTTACTTACACACAAACAAATATATCATTTACACACCTTCGCTCTCACACCCAAGTCTTACTTACATACAAATATATCATTTACACACCTTCGCTCTCACACCCAAGTCCAACTTACCAGCACACACATATTTCAATTACAAGCCTTCGCTCCATAACTCAAATCTCACTTACGTACACACACATATAACACCCATTGTTAGCCATCTTTTATAAAGTAAGTCATTCACTTCAAATTCGGTTTTCAATGAAGGGCCATTGCTTGATAAAAGTGAATACGAATTGGTTTCACTGACAAATTGATGATGTCAATAAATGGATGAATCGAGGAATCAAATAATTCATTCAGCCGAAAGCGAACTTGGAACTCCGACACTGGCCGACATTTATGTGAAATGCCTTTGTTGGTTTGGCGACTTAAACGTCGTAACTACGGCTTATTCAAGCTGTAGTTACGACGTTTAAGTCGATAACCAACTTTTTTACATTTATGTTTCATTTCACTAGTCATAATGTTTACAAAATAACGCCGTTTAATATCAAATTGAAACTTCCTGTTGGAGAGACCGGTTGAGTCAGAAGGCGGGGCCAGTGGTCCATTAATTCAAGCTCATTTAGAAGGAGAAATTTAGAGAAAAAAATATTTTGAACCTTTCGCAAGAAATTATTCTGTCAAGGTTGTATGTTGGATATCAAGGTTGTCAAAGTTTTCATCCTGACCGTTCACATGTAAATGGCGTCAAAAAGGTATTTTGGTTCTATTAACGTGGGGATTTAATCTTTAATGCTGTCTTAACATCAATGAAAGTGATATCACACTAGGTCTTTAAGGTCAGATTCGTAATTTAATTTTTGTGTGAAGTGTATTGTCGATTTTTCAAAAATAAACCAAAATACCACACCATGATATTTACCCCCAGACCACGTGATCATTATCAGACACGGCGGTCTCGTGCAGTTTTACAAAGTTTGAATGTCAGGCTGTCAAGTTTCTAGCAATTGTGAAAGTTATCAGTGAAAGATCACTTAATCCGAACTAATATAGCCCAGTTGATAAATATCGGCGAAAACATCCAAAATCACACCCTAGGGTACGGACTGACAATTTTCCAATTCACAATGACTCGTAATGACTGAGTCCACAAAGGCCCGGCTCTGTTTGATGGTGCACGTTAGGCGACTAACAATAGATTTGAGGGTCTAAATTACACACTAACACGAACTTGTCACTGATTCGAATCTTAAAAATGATCTTTCTCTACCAGACTTGTCCCGTTCAGATTTAACAGTAGACAGGTCATGTAGATATTAACCAACTACCAGACGGCACAATTTTAGATTGGTCCAAATTGAAAGGAGTTGCAGACGAAAATCTAAAGTAAATGAAATTTTAGATTTTCCAGGTAGAAAACATTGTGTAAAATGGAGAAATTGCTGTTTCAAGCAATTTCTTCATTTTACACAATGTCTCCCCAATTGCTTTTCTGGAGGGGCATCCGAAGGCGTTATTGTGTGAAAATGGATTAACACATTCCAACACAATGCCTCTTCTGGACGCCCTTCAAAAAACAAAAGCTTTGGAAAACATTGTGGAAAATGAAGAAATTGCTTGTTACAAGCAATTTTGTCACTATCTTTAACGTTTTCTAACCAAGAAATACACAAATCTGATTTCATCACTAAAATTGGTGTCTTCAACGTCTTTGAATTTGGAACAGTCTATCCTTTTGTCGCGTAGGAATGGGTTAAATAACTGATGAAAAATGGTTAAATTTTAGATATTATTGTCACTGCAACCATGTTACCTTAGTTACTAGAACAATACATTGCTTTGTTCCAGTGTGTATATGACACCAAGAGAAATCGTTGGCTTTCGGACACAAAATCCAGACCACGATGGCTGAGCGGTAAAGATGCTTGGTTAGTGATCTGAATGTCACGGATTCGAGTCCACCCGACATCAAGGTGTGCCTTCAAGTGTATAACATTGACAACCAGCTCCTTTCTACCCTGCTGTTGAATTTGATACATCACTCTCTATCTCTTTCTCTCTCTCTCCCCCTCTCTCTCTTTCTCTCTCTCCCCCTCTCTCTCTCTCTTTTTCTTTCTTTCTTTCTTGGGAGAGAAACATCTGAAGTAACCCATTCCCGCATGAGAAAATTTTAGACTGGTCCAAATTGTCAGAAATTGCAGACAACAATTTCAGGTTAATGAGATTCTAAAATCATTTGTCTTTTGGAGTAGAAATCATTGTGGACACTGAAAAAAATGCTTGTAACAAGCAATTTCTTCAACATCTACAGTGTTTTCCAAAGCTTCTTTTTCTTATGGGGCGTAAAAAGGATGGATTATGTGACATTGGATGTTCGAGAGCGAATCAGAATCAATCAGAATAGACTAGAACATCTCAAGGACCCTTGGAACAGAGGATGTAAGATGGATACACGGCTTGATCCCAATATTTATAAGTAATTGAGACGGAAGCTTTATTTATTGATGGGTTGAAAAATTCTCAAAAAACAATATATCATTTCCAAATTTAGCCCCCCCCCCCCCTATTTCGACATGTTTCTACCCCCATTCCGAATCTTTCAATTCTTCTAACAGTCCTGAAAACCATTTCCGACAACCATTTTCGGCCCCTGTCGTGTAACAGCGATAAACTGCGTCTGTAGAGGGTACTCGGTTACAGCTTGCATCGGTGCGGTACACGTGTCTTGTACTCCCCCCCCCCCCTCCTTTTTGTTTTACACATTTCATAGGAAAGATTTGTTTTCGATTTTCGAAATTATATCATCGTCTTGCGACCAAAATAAGTACAGTTTTTCAAATTGGGGTTACCATGTTCTTATCATTTGATTGCCACTGAACATTTCGACAAACAAAAGTATCAATATGAAAAGAGAACCAAGGGTTTTTAAGAGCAATATGGTGAATTTATTGGGTGACGATAACAAAATTATTGCAAAATTTAATTCCGTATGTTCCGAAGGCAAATAGTTCAGATTTAAACAATGGAAAGTCGCGATGAGATCCGAATGTAATCCGTTTACCCAATGAATGACATTGTTTAATTTCACTAGTTTTCGGGCTTTATTCAGCGTAAATTGTATACACTTGGGGACACATCGACACATTTAATCACTTTAAATAAACGTATACGAGATATACTTGCTCTTCATTGACATTTATTTCAAATTAGAGAAACAAATTAGAAACGCAGTAGTTTAGAATTAAAGCTTTTTTTTCTTAGATTGATTTCAGATAAGGTCGATGTTCGACTCACCCAGTTATTATACACGTGTTTACAATTATTTAACCCATTCCCACTCAGTCCCTCCTTTTTACGCCTCTCAACAAAAAGGCTTTTGAAAACATAGTGGAAAATGAAGAAATTGCTTTGATCAAGCAATTTCTTCATTATCCACAACGTTTTCTATCCAAAAAGACGAAAAAATCTAAAATTCCATCAACTTGAAATTGTCGTCTGCACATCCTTTCAGTTTGGTCCGGTCTAAAATTCCACTGTGTTGGGATGGGTTAAATCCAACAACTTGAGATATATTTTTAGAATCGAAATTATATGTTTAATAACGCGCAAGCCGGAGGGCAAGTTTGAACGGGTAGTACTGGTTCTCAACTTCGCTATTTGGTGTACTGTAAAGTACTCAATGAGAGGTACACCTCACAAATTTCTGGCCCCACCCACTTACTCCGTTTTCCCGTCTAATGACTTCGACAGGAAGTTTCACCTCGATTTTGTATACGGCGGGGGGGGGGGTTGTGTGAAATTCGTGGCCATTACCTTGTAACAAAAAAGTAAAATTAATGGTTGGCGACATAAAAGTTGTAATAACAGCTTGAACAAGCTGTAGTTACTAGGTTTAACTCGCAAAACCATCAAACATGCTTCACAGAAATGGCGGCGAATATCGGCGTTCAATGTTCCCGCTCTAAACGAATGATGTGACTTCTTCAATCCTGTCTAAAAGTTAAAAGATTTTTCACATATTTCGTTCTTATTTCAAGTACAAATATATTTTCAATATTTCATTTTTATTTCTATTTTGAATCTACACAGTTCATGTTTATTTCCGACTCCGTTTGGGAAGATTTAAATCTTTCCACATATTCTGTTTTTATTTCCGATTCTGTTTAGAAGAACAAGCACCTTTTCACAGATTGTTATTTCTATTTCAAAGATTTAGAAGTGTAATGATTTATTCACAAATCTTATTTTCATTTTAAATTTGGTTTAGAAGGACAAAGTTATTTTCATAGATCTTATTTTAATTTCTTTTCCTTTTTCGAGAGACGAAGATCTTTTGACCCATTTTATAGATCTTTTGATCTATTCATTTTCCTACAAATTATGCTCTGAAAAGCATATCTTTCCTGGCAAATTTTATTTACACTTTAGAATCGGTTCCAAGAAAGCGAGCTAATGTACGAATTCTTTTGTCAAATCTATCTGATTGTTTTTCACCCCTAAAAAGGTACTTGAAAAAAAAGCGTTGTGGAAATTGAAGAAATTGCATTATCCATAACGTTTTGTACCCCAAACGACAAAGAATTTTAAAATTTCATCAACTAAAAATCATCGTCTGTCGCTCTTCTGAATTTCGACAAGTCGATTAATTTGTCACCTGTTAGCGGGGTAATATTACTTTGCAAAATATTTCAGTTTTTGTCTTGGTCTCATATGCACCTACCCATGGCTACGTGTACAATAAATGTTAATTATATGTATATTTTGACTTTGAGCTTGTATGCTTTATGTCTCAAAATAAAATATCTGTTCTGTTCTGTTCTGCTACCCCGTATTTCTCACAGCAATCCAAGGACAACTTCCAAGACTACAATTGACCAATCGCGGCTGTCAATCAAAGAATCGGTCGACCAATGAAATCTTTCATTTAGACTAGAAGTTAACTTTGAACTCCAACATAAGTCGCCACTTGTGTGAATTATTTTATTTGGTGTGACGATAGCAGATTTGTTAATACATATGACAAGATATATCGACGTATCGATTTTTGCTCTCTCGATAATAGTCGGTCCCGCCGATTTACTCATTTTGGGCCCGCTCATTGACTCCATCTGGAAGTTCCACTTCGATATTTAACGTCGTTGTTTTGTAAAATGTATGGCCACGGTAGCATGTGACAAAATAGTAGAATTGTAGGTCGCCAACCAACTTAAAATGGTCGATTAAAGTAATTCCAACAACATTACATTTTTACCGGCTTTTATATTGACATAGAAGACAAACTTCCTCAGTCCAAATATAATATTGAATATACTAAAAGATGCGGAAGACAAAATGGGGGTTTATCTAATAAGAAAAGAGCGGAGTTACACTGCGGGTGTTTTCCGTGAATAATTTATGAGTCTACTAATGGAATTGCTTACTGTATGAAAGAACCTATCAAAATACAATTCTCGTATAGACTCGAGAAATATTCTCGTCAGTTTTTCTTTTGACTATTTTTACAAATGTTCGAGAATTAAAGCGGTTATGTTAGAAACAATCGAAAAAATGATTTATGAAAGCGGCGCAAATAAAAGTGTTTGTAATTTCTTAGAAATCTATGCTTATAATTTATAATATTTTTCAGTTCCATTTCTCCAAAATACGAATATCATAGGGCAGTCGCATTTTCTGTAGTGAATTGTACGGCGAGTTTCGATAACCATAATATACGAGAGTACGATCGATCTACAACGAAAACATTAAAATACTGTGATAATGACGATGTGGTTGTTGGACAACGGTGATATCAGAACATCACGATGAGAACACGAGAATACGACGTAAATATCGCGAGATTACGATAACTATAACACGAGAGTACGAAGTAAATATCGCGAGATTACGATAACTATATAACACGAAAGTACGAAGTAAATATCGCGAGATTACGATAACTATAACACGAGAATACGACGTAAATATCGCGAGATTACGATAACTATAACACGAGAATACGACGTAAATATCGCGAGATTACGATAACTATAACACGAGAATACGACGTAAATATCGCGAGATTACGATAACTATAACACGAGAATACGACGTAAATATCGCGAGATTAAGATAACTTTAACACGAGAGTACGACAATAAGAACACGAACATTTGTCGTACTTACATATCCTCGTTGTCGTACTCCCAAGGTCAAGAAACCATATTAACAGAGTCAGGGGCTCTGCTGACCCTTTCCCAGACAATCCCAATTTTGACGCCCCTCAAGAAAAGGCTTTGGAAAACATTGTGGATAAAGAAGAAATTGCTTTCTACCAAGCAATTTCTTCATTATCCACAAAATTTTCTATCCAAAGAGATGAAAATGTTAAAATTCCATCAACTTGAAATGTCGTCTCCAGCATCTTTTCATTTGGACCAGTCTATTTTTTATTTTTCATTTTATGGGACTTTTACTGAGTATTTAGTCTACTGCAGGTTGCAAATTGGGTCAGGTTTTGTCCGAATCTCATTTTTCGCGAGGTGAATGAAGGTAATCCTTTTGTTGACAGCAGTATTTTGGACAATAATCATTCTACAATAATGAATTTTAGTGTCGTCTATCATGATTCAAGCGTTTTCATTGGCTGATTTTTATCTTTTTTCAGAAATCCACCAACAAAACTTTGAGCGCGCAACATTTTCGCGTTTTCATACAGTGTGATTAAAGTATTGTGGTCCTTACCTTTGTGAAAACAAAAGGATATTAATATTTCGGTCCCCTGATATATTTTAAACACAAACGAGAAATTTGAGCTTTTAGTCTCCTTGTCAAAATTCTTCATATTACTTTGCTTCGTATTTCTCTGTCCTTCTGTTTTCCTCATTATTGTATTTAAGCGTTCAAAGCGAAAAACGAAATGCAATTATGCAGTTACCAAGTATTTCTCCGGAGTTACATCCTACCAATGCAAAATCCTACCCTGATTGAATAAAACACTAGTTTTTACAAACTTGAAAATTATAGAAACTATCGAGCGAAAAGGAGAAGTTGTTTGTTACAGTGAATTTCTCAGTTAACCTCGAACTAATGCATGTGTTAAAAAAATATTTTCAGTCTTAATTTGAGAGTTATTATTTTTCAAATGACGAAATACTGGTCACCACAGGACATCACTGAATCGGAAACAGTCTAGCAGTCTGTCGTATATAGGGCTTAAATTTGTTACCCATCAAGATGAAAGAGTTTATATAGAAAGAGCAAAACAATTTCTACCCTTGTAAGCTTTTGCGGTCAGCGCAGACTGACCAGAACCAACATTTTTCAATCTAATCATTTTTTCCACGAAAACCAAAGCTTTAATTTTATTTTTCTGCTTTATTCACGAAATACCTATTATTGTTGACCTCTGCAAGATCACGTCTCATTTTAATATGTCAATCACAAAACAGACTGACCAATCAAATAATTCATTTATACCGAAAAGGCTAAGCATTTTTAAAAGCATTTTTATTGGTTTGGCGATTTAAAAATCGTAACTTAAGCTTTTCCAGCTGTAGTTACGACGTTTAGGTCGCAAACCAACTATTTGCATTTTATACCCCGACCCATCCTCGCGAGTGAATGGATATCGAGATCATCTTTTCTCTAATTTGTTAGATAGGTAGAACGTTTGCCGCCATTGGTACGAAAAGATGTCCCCCCAACCACATATCTTTACCAAATGACGTCGTTTATTGCATCGGACGAACTGCCACGTCGAGGGTGAGTGGGCGTGGCAATTGAGCCGTCAATAATCCCTTTCTAGATGTCGAGATTTGATTTCTTTATTCGTTCCAACTACTCGTACTTTCATTATGAAGGAAGTCAGTAACGATGCGAAATCCAGCACATTTCGACCCCCATAATCTTCACCGCAGCGAGAAACAAAGAAATTAACTCGGTAAAGGACCGTCGTTTTTTCCGCGAATTTCAGACCAAGATTGGAATTTACTAGGAGTTGGTCTCTCCAAATGTAATTGGGATAATTCTTTTCAAAATCTTTCAGCGCAGTTCTGAACAAAGTATTTGTTTCAATTAATGCCATCCTTAATTATGTATTTAATTCGCAAACAAAAGTTTGCTGTTTTATACGTTAAAAGTAAGTTTTTCAGACATATGAAAGGTTTTATTATTGTACTATTTTTAGTGCATTTTCTCTCTCTCTCTCTCTCTCTCTCTCTCTCTCTCTCTCTCTCTCTCTCTCTCTCTCTCTCTCTCTCTCTCTCTCTCTCTCTCTCTCTCTCTCTCTCTCTCTCGCTCGCTCGCTCGCTCGCTCTCGCTTTCTATCTATCTATCTATCTATCTATCTATCTATCTATCTATCTATCTATCTATCTATCTATCTATCTATCTATCTATCTATCTATCTATTTATCTATCTATCTATCTATCTATCTATCTATCTATCTATCTATCTATCTATCTATCTATCTATCGGATGTAGTATTCTGAAAATAAACATGAAGTATGGTAGAATTGTCAGTTTAAGAAAATGGCCGCCAAGACTGAAAGTTTCGATCTCCGTCTACTATGGAATCAGCCAAGCCTGCTTACAAGTTCGAAACTTATCCTTGTTCCTATATGGTATCTTTTCACGTGAAAGTTATCTTACATTTTCTGTTTGGGAATTTGACCATGAACAATCTGATACTCGTCAAGCAAAATGGAACTATCTTGACAACAACTTATCTAACCCTATCGACAGGGCAAAATTGAGACCGATCCAAATTAAAGGGATTGTAGACAACAAACAAAGTTGGTTTAAATTGAAAAATAAGGGCGATATCAGGTATAAACGTTGTGAGAAAAGAAGAAATTACTTGAAACAAGCAGTTTCGCCTTTTCTCATTATGTTTTCTGTACCTTCACTTTTTGTTAAGCCAAAAAGAGGGAATGTGTGGTGATGAAAAAATCCATTCCCTCACAATTCCGCTTTTTTCCGCTCCTAAAGCAAAACAGCTTTGGAAAACAATGTGGACAGTATAGAAATTACTTGTTACAAGCAATTTCTTCATTATCCACATTGTTAATTTTTTTTTAAAAAAATTAGAGATTTCATCATCTTAAAATTGTTGACAGCGGCTTCTTAGAATTTGGACCCATCTAAAATGTTGTCATGTGGTAATGAGTTTAGACGGTAAATCTCGGGACCATGTTAGGCTGTTGAGGGTCAGTGTTTATGCAGGTACATCTTGTAAAACAGTGTGACCGTTATAAATTCGAAATGTAGTTGTTGATTAGCAACGAAAAGTTCGACACTTGCTTGATCCCATGCAGTCTGAGAAGGATCGATACAGTTTATGGATCGCAGTTATCAGTCAATAGATCGATTAAGACATTAACCCATTACCTTTTCATCGGTTTAGGGTTAAACCTATTTATTTGGAATAAACTTGGAATAAGTTTCTTCCAACTTAGACTGATCGTCCTAGATGCTGCTTCCTAGAGTATACACCAGTACTAGCGTCGGTTATATTGGCTAATCACAGTACCAAGATCAAAAGCCGCCCCGGTGAATCGAACCGGGACCTCTTGATCTCAAAGCCGACGCTTAACCTCTCGACCACGAACACCACATCGCTGTGTATGAAAACGTTCTTTCTCACACTCTTTATTACTTAGCCCTGATAACATGTTTTTTCTTTAGCCGGAAGTGGGTAACAGTATACAAATCAAGAAAGATCACGGAGGCTGAAGCCTAATATAGATCTCAGCACCAAGTAAGACTAAGTAAGAACATTTGTTTTCTGTCTGGATCTGTGTTCTGATTACATTTGTGTATTTCCATTTTATTGTAAATATTTTGTAATACATTTTAAAATAATCATACATATTGTCGGTGTAATTTAAAACATCGTAACTGCAACTTTAATCAAGTTGTATTTACAATATACAATACAATGCCATACTTTATTCACTCTGTTTACAAGGGGTAAATGTACATGGACTTGGATTACAACGAAACGAGGTACAAAATACATATACATGTACGAGAACATTAATACAATTTTGAGAGAATGTGAGCGAGCGGAGGGGGGCAGGGAGAGAGGGGGAGACAGAAAGCGAGATTTTAGAATTACACCAACGATGTGTATGGTTATCTCTAATCAAAGTAATTATCAGAAAATAATTAATATTCAACTTTGTTGTCGATAACTTTATAGAAAAGTCTCAGTTATTTTAACAACAGACTTGTCAGACAGCTAATTCTGTTCTGTTAGCTGAAAATTCCCTTTTACGGTATTGTTCATTTCAACTCGAAAAATGTCATAAATTGAGAAACTGTAGCAAATCGTTTCAATTCTTGACTGGAGAAAATCAACTCAAGGTAATTGGGTTTTCTAATTTCATTTCTTTTTCAGTGATTGCCTTTTAATTAGTTAGAAATATGTGTTTTAATTAACAGAGTAATCAATCCCTATACCATTATCTTGAAAAATTGTTTTGAATGAATCACAAAGAGAAAGATGAATATAGACAAACATTAAGACAGGAAACAGTATCAAAGGACCGATGGCGTATTACATACGCATGAACTTTAGTTGATACCAAAATCATGTACACATCAGAATCGTTAGATAAAATTTTAATCAATTTAACTATCAAATCAACTGAATAGATAACAAATGTAACAGCCATTATATGTATATATGGTAGTTGTGTGTTAGATTTCGTGTAATGCACGTGATTATATAATTTAATTTTTTAGATTCGTCTATCAAATACAGGCGTTCTGATTGGTCGAAAAAAATATCCATTCCTCCATGAACAAAATTTTGAACACGCAGCCATTTTGTATTCTTCCGCACAAAATAATCCCATAAAAAAAGTATCAAAATTTGAAAAGTTTTTGTTTTGTTCGCTCGATGCCAACAAATTATATGAAATGAAAAGAAAATATTGTATTTTGTTTTCATGGAGGTATGAACCGAAAAACCTAATCACACATAGGTATGAATCCGCTTCGCGAATTCATACACTGTGATTATTATATTTTTTTCCCCCGATTCATTCCTCAATGAAAACAAAAGGTATTCTTCTTCACCTCTTAAATATATTCATATTTTAAATGCGAGCATATTTTGAATAATTATTTTTATTTGAAGGGGAAACAAACAAAATATTAAAAGAAGATAGTAGCTCGAAAATCCTAAAATATCCAAAAGAGCGTTGCTATTGCTATTCTAAAGCCACTAAATGGTAGAAAAACTTCGACACTATATGAGTATAGAAAATAACCTTTGGTTAGATACAGAATTATTCGTACGTCTCTAGAAAAACTGATTGTTTATATCGACGACTTAGTGCGATACTGTCCTAAGTGCATATGTTCATATGAGCACTTAGGACAGAGGTGATCTAACCCCTCGATCTACACGTACAGTTTCCCCTGACAAATATATTCTATGAACGCGGACGAAATTGGACGCACATTCAAGCTGTAGTTACGACGTTTAAGTCTCAAAACAAACTGAATTGCTCTGCAAAAATATCGAACAATGTAGGAGTTCAAAGTTCAGTGCCGGTAAACGTGAATGATTTGATTGGTCGATTGATTCTTTTATTTTACAGTCACGATTGGTCAATTAACGTTATTGGAAAAGAACATGATCAGCAATAAAACGTTATTTTCTGAGATTTTGGTAACCAATATTTAAGCTTAACCCGTCGATAATACGACACCTTGTATAGCTTCTCGCCGCGTAGGACAATTTGTAATTCTACTGAACTGAGTTTTTTCTCTGCAGTTCAAAGAAAATGCAAGATGTCGGATTGTTATTAGAGAATACCGTTTACTATGACGAAAAAAAAAACACACAAAAACAACAAAAACACAAAAGATAAAGAAAAAAAGATGAGCGTGGAATATATTGTGCTTTTTAAGTACATGTATCGACCACAAACGACAGTCTTGGTACTTTAAATCCCGACTAAATATTTTGTTTGGCTAATTCTCTCAACGTGCTCAGATTGACGATTTTCCCCAGTATTTGACCTTGCGAATAAAGAATCTTTCTAATTGAATATCATTATTACAACAAAATAATAAATATTTAACACCGGGTCAAGTGGGTTGGGAATTTCAAAGCTATTATTAGACATTCTGTAGGATTACCCGGAAGTAGAGTTAAACACCACCATCCATTAAAACAAGTAACATGTAACGGTTGTAGCGGTATAATCTAATCGGTTTGTCGCTCGTGTATCAGAGCCATTTCCGATACGAACACGTGCAATAATGAACTTAGACATTTTAGAAATAGACAATGGGTGATCTTCAATTAATGTCAAGCGGAACTTGGCGTTCCTCAAACGTGTACTGCGCACGCGTTAGAACGCATTAGCACGTGACTGAAGAAAGCGACACCTCGTGTTGTTGTTTATAAGCGACAATAGAAATTAAACGATCTCTGTATTTAGAATAAAGGCGTTCTGAATTAGTAGCATCATGGTTGATCATCGGAATACGAGTCTTCTGTGATCCAAGCCATACAGCAGTAAATATTCCCGTATGACACTCCAGTGTCTTTCAATTTGGACAAGTAGAAAATTTCATTGTACAGTGATAGGCTAAATACGGTCTAGTAATTTTTCATCCATACTTACAAAATTCCCTTAATATTCTTTAACAATGACTTTTCGTTTATTTGTTTTTCTTTGTTATATCGTTTGTGCATTACCATCATTAACCCTCACCTGTTTTACAAAATTTTAGACTGGTCATAATAAAAAGCTTTTGCAGACGAGAATTTAAAGATCATTTTATTTAAAGATAGGAATTCGGTAGGGTAGAAAATATTGTAGAAAAAAGTAGAAATTACTTATTACAATTCACTAAACCCATAACCAGACCACTAAACTTTAGACTGGTTCAAATTTGAAAGGAGTTGCAGACGACAATTTTAAGTTTATGAAATCTTTTTCATTTTTTTTTTTTTTTTTAAAGTTTCTGGGTAGAAAACATTTTGTAAAATGAAGAAACTTCTTGCTATTTCTTTCTTTATTTTACACGATGTTTTCCCAGTTGTTTTTTTAAGGGACGTCCAAAAGCGTCATTGTGTGTGAAAGGGTTAAATAACTTGAACAATTATGTTCCTCATCATTAAATAGAATTTTAAACAAGTACATGATACATACGTTCAACAATAAAAATTAAAATGATTAAAAATGAAACTAATTATGTTGTTGTATTTCTTCAAAATATTCGGGAATCACGTTTTTATTTGTTCTTGGTGTTCTAAGGTTTCGGTACCAAGTGTGAACAATTTTGAGAAATACGTACCATAAATATATCGGGGCATATTTCAGACGAGATTTCAGTATCTCTATGATCTACTATCGTAAAATAATTATAATAATAATAAATGATCTATTTCGTTTCGAGGGCTGTTTGTGAAAAAGCGATGAAGGCGTGTCCGTTATTCGCGCTCTCCCCGACAATTCGAGTTTTTGTAGATATAAAACAATAATGATAACAAGAAGGAGAATCTATAGAAATAAATCAATCTTTTTCATTGGTGGACATCCAAAGCTCCGTAACTACAGTAAAGTCAAACTGAATTGACGTGGCTGTAGGGTTCTCCATTGGGATTTTATCGTCTGCAAGACAGGAGGCAACCAGACTAGTTCAATTTAAAAAGGTTGCAGAGGACAATGAAAATTGGATATAGGTTGAAATACCACCATCATGCGGTAGAAAATATTGTGGGGAAAGGAGAAATTGCTTGTTACAAGTAATTTCTTCTTTCCAAAATATTTTCTCAGGATAAAATCACAGTGTCAATAAATCCTTGGTCTATACAGGAAAGGTTAAAGCCAAATGTTAATGATTTAAACGATATAAGAAATCATTTTCTAGATACATGTGTTCCAAACATAGAGTGAGGAATGAGACAATAAGACATGATCAAATCTGAGTAGATCTACTGCGAGTATTAACCTTTTTTTTTTTTTTTTTTATTTCAAAAGATTATTCCAGAATCTTATCTTTTTAGTAAGTAGAAGTGTAACTTCTTAAAATGACTTCAATAATCCGGCTGTCTCTATAGACTATATTACTATAAGAAAAACCCTATTCCCACACAACCCTACAGTTTTACGCACCGAAGAAATAGAGCGATAGAAAACTTTGTGAGAAGAGAATAAATTGCTTGTAAAGCAATTTCTTTTTTACTCACAATGTTTTTTTAACCTCATATTGTCCTTTTTTTCAATTTCAACAAACCTTGTTTTGTCGATTGCAACATTCTTCAATTTGAACCAGCGTCAAATTCTGTCAAGTTGGAATGTTCAGACCGTCCACTGATAATGTTTACTTTATTATGACGTCACAAATGCAAAAGGGGACCAATATTTGTACATGCATAATTATGTAGATTTGCATGCATTTTACGTCACAGTTCCGTCATATGAATGAAGAAGTTGTAGTTTTGGTAGGTCTACTACCATATTACTTATTCTCACACAATTCCGCTTTTTATTCCCCCCCCCCTCCAAGGATATAGCTTTGGAAAACATTGTTGATAATGAAGAAATTGCTTGTCACAAGCAATTTCTTCATTATCAACAATATCTTCAAACCCAAAATAATGATTATTTTTTTCAACTTTCATCAACTAAAAACTATCGTTTGCAAGCTCTTCAAATTTGAGCCAGTTTAAAACTGTGGAGTCTGGTAATGGGTGAAAAGAAGTTCAACTATTTCTTCCGACAGACCTACCGCCGTAGTGGAACGACAACAAAACAACAATATAACAAAAAGAAAAGAAAAAAGCGAAATCGAACTCTGGAATGTTAGATCTGTCTGATTGAAAAGGGCCCAAAACATATGCTGCCTTTGTATCGACATTAACTCGGTGTGTTAAACTCCCCTGGGACATCACATTCCCTGTTTTAGATGAGATTCTGTCGTTTGTTTTCTCTTCCAAATGTATGACGCTTTTACTCTTTAAAATGCACTGCAGAATAGTTGATTTTGCAAGCAAAATTTTTGCAAATAGGAAAATTAGAAAATGTGTATTTATTCATTTTCTTTTTTTTTTTTTTTTTTATTTATTTACTTTTGCTTCAAATCCTTAGAGCCATTTATAATATTTTCTTGGTTTTCCATCGCGAGTATATGATGACTTAGAGCCAAAACATTATAAGTGTCTTTACAAGATAAAGACACTTACGATGTTTTGGCATAAAGTCATCATTTTTACACGGATGATTTTTGTTGTTCTTGTTGGTGGTGGTGGTGGTGGTGTTTTGTTTGCTTGAGGTTTTGAGGGCTGTTTATTTGTTGTTGTTTTTTCAGAGTGCGAAGTATGCTCACGTGATACATGATGTTTGAAATAGGACAGTCTACAAGTTGATGTATATCATTACCATTGTAAATGTCGCGAAAGGTATCATTGAAGAGTGTTGATAGCATGGAAATCTCCCTTGGGAGGCCCCACTTCAATATCTTTCTCGTCTGTGATGTTTGTCTCATCGTTCATTAATTTGTGGCCAAATGTTATTGCAGAGGGTACCCAAGGGACGGTATTATTGCAGTAATTGATCAAATTAATCTATTTCCGAATACGTTCATCCATTACAAGGCCTGCCAGCGGCATTTTGTCCATTTTCTCTGAAATATCCCCCTACCAGAGGTGTAATATAATGCCTGGATGCAGGTTGCTCTTCCGGACAGTTAGAAAACTGACTTCTTAGAGCAGCACTTTTGTCTTTACGTAAGACTGGTATAAAATTTTACATGTAAACTGCAACTATTATACACCTTAAGGAATAAAGAACCTGACTAAATTTTGGTTCCTATATGAATTTGTTATATGCCCTTTTTCAGCGACGTAGATCGTTTATGGAGTCTTCATTTATTAAGAAGCCTCGTCTAAGATTGTAATCTGCTATATCTTAGAGAAATTCACTATGCTCTACAACTTCTGCAAGCCATCGGTATAGACAAGATTTATCTCATAGATTATAGTCAAGTCCGGTTATTTGGCAAAGCGTACTTCTCTTAAACCCAGGATCACGAGCTTCGTATCTCAAATGGACAAACACCAAGACAAATTGATCACGACATACCAATAAATGGTTTGCCTAAGAGAGATTGGCAGTTGGCGGCTTGGGTAGAATGCTATGGCCAGGCTGATGCGAGATAGCATAGGAAGTAATAGTTAGGTGCACCAGTCCTCGGCGATCTGAAAGAAATTCGATTAACACTTTCCCACACAACCCCTCCTTATTACATATCTTAACAAAACGACTAAGGAAAACATTATGGGAATAAAGAAATTGCTTGAAACAAGCCACTTCTTTATTTTCTACTCAGATAGAGAAAGACTCTTAAGATTCAATCAACTGGAAAATGTCATCTGCATTTCTTTTTTAAATTTTGACCAGCCTAAGGTATTGTTGTCTGACTACATGACTTATTTAAAGTCTGTAGATTTTAATTCAGCGAAATATTTGTATTTTGCATTTTCTCAAAGAAATTAACTTAAAGCTATGTTCACGTAAATGACATGTTCTTCTGTTATGTGAGGTATTTCTTCTATTTCATCTGATAACAGATTGCTGTAAACATTGTAAACATGTTTAATGCAATAAAGTGTTTGTATTGTATATGTATATTGTATCGTATTTATATAAACGTCCCTAGAGTTGATATTATTTGTCCTATTCGCAGTTTGAAGAAGAACCAGTATGGCTGACTGAAATCTACACTGACACGTGCTCCTTGAGGGCTGGTCATAAACATCCACTTGTATTTGAGGGGTTGATTGTAGCAATAGTATTGACTTATTAACTTTCTATATTTCGAGTGAACTGCCTAGCGGAATGGTAGAATTGGAAAAGTATAAAACAACAGTAGACCTTGTAAATGAACCAATTCAATCAACTCAAGCAAAATGAATTTTCATTCTTTTTATGTGTTTGGGAACTGGTTAAAAAATCACCCGAACTTTCTAAAGCATTGCCCATTCAGGTTGAGACACACTAAAACATGCTTAAATGATCTCATTAATAAATAAAAGAAAATGTTCTGTAGATGCACAAGTTTCATGAAGTAATCAAAAAGCAATTTTGTCTATACGGGTCTACACAATATTGACCTTTGATCACTCACCAAAGTTGTATATCTATACAAACACATATGTACAAGAAAACTAGGATCCACAATGAAATTTTCATAACAAATTCATCTCAGCCGAATCTAGAACAGGGAAAAAAATATTTATAGAGTCTTTATAAGTTTAATTTATTTTTCTACACAGTTAAAATCAAACTTATCACAAAGAAAATCGAGTGACAGTCTCATAAGATCTGCGATCTCCGGAACAAGAGCAATATCAGGAAATAATATGACGTCCTTTAAAGTACCGGTAACGCATCAGCTTAAAAAAGAATAATTCGCATGATATAAGGCTATTTCAAGACATCGAATGTTGATTGAAATATCAAATATTCCAACGCGATCAGAATCCATTGCTATGTTTTGTATCGCTACATGACAGTATTCCGTTTATTATATTCCAACGACTACAAAGATGAATAAATATTTACGAAGTTGGTCTACGATCAACTTGAAAAAAATGATAATCGTGTACTTCTTAGCGTGATGTCATTTTACCGGGAAACTAGCGTCATCTAACCATATCTTACAGTTCAGTACATGTTAGATACTGTTTGGTTAGCGTGATGTCATTTTACCGGGAAACTAGCGTCATCTAACCATATCGGTTTTTTCTTTGTGTGCATGCAATAAATGTGTCTTATAAAGAAATTCGGTAGGTAATCAATAAGTATACTTTTTCGATATAATATATGGGAAAAAAATTAAGTTGTAGAATATTTTTCGGTTTGCTATGGGATATTATAATTTTTCCCTTTCCTTTTCTTTAATCCTTCCCTGTTTTACAAAAATGAGAACTGTACAAATTCAAAGGTTTTGCAGACGAAAATTTAAAGTGTATTCTTTTTGAAAAATAACCACTCAGTAAAGTAGAAAAAATATGTAAAATAATAGATTGCTTGTTACAAACAATTTCTTCTTTTTCTACAATGTTTTCTCAATTATGAAATCACAGGGACGTCAAAACCAGGGATTGAACAGGAAAGGGTTAAGCTTTATAAACCCTTAATCTTCTAATTCGGGTCTATTTGAATTGAAATAATTATTTTAGACAAGGACGACGGGGCCCAGTCATTGTAATAGAAGTGCCCACATTATCAGCTCTCTAAAATAATATCTTTCCGACCGCGCGACGGCGTGACCCGCAAATCTTAACCCCTAAAATAGTGTTAACAATTTGAAGAGAACAAATTAACTGATTTCGGGTTCATTATCTTCCATAGCTGCTATCCTTTTCAACAGAGGTAATACAAAACTGAAACTTTGGTGGAAAGGGCACAGAAAAAATGCATAACCTGAAGCAAAATTCTTGCATAGTTAATAAATATGTAAGATGATAATGAAGTGACAAAATAGCTGGTCATTTAAAAGATGAAGATACTTTTTTTTTGTTTTGTTTCCATGGAGGTATGAACCGAAAAAACTAATCACAGTGTATGAATACCCGAAGATGATGCATACATACGTATGATTAGGTTTTTCGGTTCATACCTGCATGAAAACAAAAAAATTTCTCTTCATTTGTCACAATTTAATAGCATCCACTTAACAAAATTTGAAACTTTTGTTGTTTGGAACTATTTTGTGCGATAGCATACAAAATGGTTGCGCGCTCAAATTTTTGTTCATGGGGGTATGAATATTTTTTCGAACCTATCAGACCGCCCGTTTTTGATAGACGAAACTAAAAATTAAATCATATATAAGGTAAGAATCACGTTGAAAGAATTTGAGTTAGTTTCAGAAATCTTACATGGCTTATTTGAATAAATGATACGATAGCCCTATACTGTAAAAGTAATTAACCCGTTACAAGGCGGCAAAATTGGTCCAAATTGAAAACAGACGCAGTCAACAATAGATAGTTGATGAATTTAACATTTGTTCTACTTTCTTGATAGAAAACATTGTGTAAAATGAAGAAATAGCTTGTGACAAGCAATTTCTTCATTTCTTCATTGTGTGGGATTGGGTTAATATTGCGACACAGGTTGTTATAGTTTTGTGTAGAAATTGGTTTGTGTGAAGAGAATGGTTTGTGTAAAGAAATGAAGCAATTTCTTCATTATCCACAATGTTTACTATCCAAAAAGTCGAAAAAAAAAAGATTTCACCAACTTAAAATTGTCGTCAGAAACTTCTTTCAACTTAGACTAGTCTAAAACTTTGTTGTTTGGGAATGGGTTTAAAACCCTACTCCAAGAGAACAAGGAATAAAGGGGTCGATTAAGAACAAAAAGAGGGTTGCAAATGTCCCCTTCTCGTAGTGATAATTTGCTTAAGACGTCCTCAACCGGCATCATACGTCGGGCAATTTCCCAAACTTTATTGGTAAATTGGCGCATTTTGTTTTCTAACATGATATTATATTGGCGAATATTGATCGCAGGGCCGTCCTCCCCGCAGATAAATGACATCGGAAAGGAAATTATCTTGTAAAAGAGCAGTCAGGAAATAATTGTTTCATTTTTCTTTGTCATTACGAACGCGTCTTTGTATAGAGAAGGAAAAAAGTCTCCCCTCTTATTTTGGAGCTGTGAAATATGACAAAATGGTGAGAACATATTTGAGTAAATTATGAAAGAGTACATGTTAATTTTATATCGGAAGTGACGTATGGCGACCATTATTAAACAATATAACATCGTCAACTTGTTTAACCGAGTTCCGTGACGTGTCATTTTAGAATCGATGGAAACCAATTTTGACAAAGTTTTATGTGTAAAAGATCGGACGAATTCGATTACTTAGATCACAATAAGGAACAATATTTCAATAGACTGACAGATTAAAAACAAAGACAACAACCACAAAATACATCTGCTTCATAGATTTTTGTTTCGTTCCAAGATTTTGCAGTTAATGCGGTAAATAGAAAAAGCGATATAAACAGTTTCTTTATGTATCATATTTTTATTATTGTTGTTTTTCATTTAGTTATCTATATATCTATTTAGATTTATTTATTTAGCTAGTTAGTTTTATTTATAAATCTTTTTTTTTTATTCAGAAAAAAATGTATCCATATTTTGTGTACATAGTCCGTAGTCGTTTTTAGTCTACGCGTTCCGTCAATGGACGTAAAGTCAAATAACCAATCGCGGCTGTCAATTTAAGATTAAAACGACCAATCAAATCTTCCATTTAGATCGGAAGCGATCTTTGAACTCGACTTTGGTCGTTATTTTTTAAAATCAATTTTAGCTGATTTAGCGAGTTAAACGAAGTAACATAAGACGTATATGTCTCTAAACTGCCATTTTAGGTTTAGGTGCATATTACTGGTCATAAAATTGGGAAAATAATGCTGTATCCTATCAAAGTTAAACTTCCTGTCGGAGTCAGAGGGTGTGACCAGCGGAGTTAGTGGGCGGGGCTAGCGATCCGTCAATTTTGTAAATACAGTGAGTAAATGTCCAGGCTTAACATTGTCTGTACATACATGTTAAATATATGCTTGTAGGTGTATTTATCAGTATTATTATGATGATTTTTTTTTCATTGAAAGTTAACTTCCCTTTTTTAATCTTTTACGTTGTCTCTCGTGACTGTGATATATCATATTTACGAAATAAAAATATAAGCTTGAAAAGAAAATAAGATTTTATTAATAACAATTATCTTAATAAAGACAAGGATAATAATAGGAAGAAGTTAAGACAACCGTCAAAACTGATCCCTCTACAATACAAATCATGTTTCGTCACGTCTAAATTAAAAGAGATAGCAGACAACAATTGATGTTCATTTTTAATAGAAAAAAATAATAAAACAACAAAGTACATTTTTTATAGAAAAAAAACCCAACAAAGTACATGTTTCATAATGTATAACAAAATATTGCGAGAAAAGATATCGTTTCTTACAAGCAAATTATCCAATTCTTACTACGTTTTTCACAGATAGTTAGTTCTAGGAAGACAAAACAGGAATGTATGTTAATGATTTAAACATTTAAAAGACGACAACATTTTTAGACATGACCAAATTGAAAGATGGTGCAGGCGATAATTCAAAGCCTATGATCTTTTTCAAACATTGTGGATAATGAAGAAATTGCTTGTAACAAGCAATTTCTTCATTTTCCACAATGTTTTCAAATGTTTTTTTTTTTCTTTAGGGCGTCTAGAAGCGTCATTGATTGGGAATGGGTTAAGCCATAACTAGACGACAAAATTTAGACTGGTCCAAATTGAAAGATGCTACACACGACACTTTTAATTTGATTATTATAACTATAATTATTATTAATAGATAGATATTGTGTTTGAGAGGTAGAATAAGTGGACAATAAAGAAATTGCTTGTTACAACCAATTTCTTCATTTTCCACAATGTTTTCCAAAGCTTTTCATTTGGATTAAAAAGACGAAATTGCGCGGGAATGGTTTAATTTGGGCAAATGTCTGCAAAAAAGTGCATAAATTGCTTGAACCGAGAGTTCTATTAGATGAAGGAAGAGAAATCGTCCTGCATAATGTATGAGTGATGATACTGAACACTGAACTTGAGTGTCTAGCCCATCAATACTGAATGTTGATTGGTCTAGAGGCACGGCGAATCTCCGGTTTTCCAATACTAGGAGGAGGAGGGGCGTGACCAATCGCTTGAATTATTGGAGATGGGTTATCAGTCAACAAGGCGGAAAGAGTTACTTCCCGTATTAAAATGAAAGGGACACAACACATCGTATTTTACTATTAGTATATTTATTTCCCTTTAACAGTAATGTAACGATCTACAGCGAAATGATGATAATAATAATTGCTATAACTCATTGCGCACCTTCAATTTCATTGGTGAGTAAAAGAAACTGACTACTTTTAAAGCTTTCTGTTTAAAAGTGTTCAATAGAACGCTTAATTTTTGTATTAAACTTATGAGTTGACAAGTTTGAATTTATCTTAATTTGAAAATGATCCGCTAAAATTCAAAGGACAATATCAAATTATTTAATTTTTGGTTACGTCTTTCAAAAATGGGCGTTCTGATTGGTCGAAAAGATTAATTCATACCTCCATGAGCAAAATTTTTAGCACGCTGCCATTTTGTATGCTCCCGCACAAAATAGTTCCATACAAAAAGTATCAGAATTTGTAAAGTTTTTGCTTTTTTCGCGCGATGCTATATATAAATTATTAGGAATTTAAGAGATTTTTTTTTGTTTTCATGAAGGTATGAACTTAAAAACCTAATCACACCAATGTATGAATCAGCTTCGCGTATTCAAACAGTTTGATTAGGTTTTTAGGTTCTTGCCTCCATGAAAACAAAAACAAAAAATATTCTCTTCATCTCTTAAACCATTTTCCTAACTTGTAAACAATAAACTTATGATTACTTTATCTTTTATCTAATTAATGCTTTGGGGGTATGTAAGTAACGCAGTTCATTAGATTGTTGAATCTGTTTTAACCCATTCCTGTTCAATCCCAGTTTTTTACGTCCCTGTGGTTTTAAACGCATGAAAAATTTGTGGAAAAAGAAGAAATTGCTTATTATAAGCAATTTCTTCTTTTTCCACAATATTTTCCACCCTAATGAATGATTGTTCTTCAAATTAAATCCACTTTAAATTGTCGTCTGCAAAACCTTTGAATTTGAATAGGTGTAAAGTTATGAAAAACAGTAAAGGGTTAATGCATATATAACTTAACTTTAAGTTTCGTCTATCAAAAACGAGCGTTCTGATTGTTTGAAAAAAATATTCATAACTCCATGAACAAAATTTTGAGCACGCAGCAATTGTGTATGCTTCCGCACAAAATAGTCCCATACAAAAAGGTATCAAAATTCGTAAAGCTTTTGTTTTTTCCGCTCGATGCTATTAAATTATAAGAAATGAAGAGAATATTTTATTATATTCATGGAGGTATGAAACGAAAAACCTTCGAGTATTCATACGATGTGATTAGTTTTTTCATACCTCCATGAAAACAAAAAATACCTCTTCATCTCTTAAATATTCTTTAAATAAATGACAACATGTTAGATTGTGGTGAGCTAAATGTATGTGTGTGTGTTTGTACGTATATGCGCGCCTGCATATATAAGCACTTATTGAATGATTTATTGCTAGAGGGCCGTGTTGAAAATAAGCCTTGTTTTCTTAACCGATGCTACCTTCTATGAATAAACTATTATTAGTTTCATTACAAGAACGGAAGAAAATCCCAATTGATCTGCATAACTATACATGTAATGTGAATTCGAGAAAAGACATTAGATTTGTGGTCTTCTTTATTGTTTCCTTTTTCAACAATGTCTTCCTTCACTAATTTTCAATTGACTTTTTATTTCTTTTTAATACACTGCTAAAATATTCCTAGGAAACGTTTTTAAATCTTTAGCCTTCCGAGAGATTATTTTAACAGTTATTTTGTCTTTACATTAAGTAGTCTCAGTACAGTTGGACCAAAATGACGAAACTATTCCCGATGGTTTGATAAGCCGTATTTAGTCCGAAATAATGAAAATACCTTCTGTGTTCCTTTGTTAACAAATCGGAATTGTCTTGTTCATTGTTTTAACCCATTACAACACAATCCCGTTTTTCTAAGCCCTTAAGAATTTTTTTTTTTTAGAAAACATTGCGAAAAGCAAGTAAATGTTTATGGAAAAACAGTTTCTCATTTTCTCACCTTGTTTTCTATCTTATATGGCACTTTCTTTTTTTCAATCCGTGGTATAATTTAAATTGTATTCAGCAAATTCTTTCGATTTGGATTAGTCTTAAACGTTGTCGTCTGGTAATGGCTTAATTTAACTTTTCAGTCTTATGTTTTTTCTTAAATCTAGAAGGTTTTTTTATTTTACTATATAATAATTTTCAAAATGCGATCTCTGATTGACTTGGCGAGAAACGTCTTTATTTTTATTCGTTCATTTATACCAACCATCTTTACAAGTAGTGGTGCTTGTTGTGCGGTATTTTGCATTTTTTTTTATTGAACAGTTATTTGATTTTTCGTCAACGTTTTTTCCTATTCTATCTAACATTAAAATCACAATTGACCAATCGCAGCTGTCAATCAAATAACCAGTCGACTAGTTTAAACACTCATCGAGACCAATAATGAGTTTTGAACTCCGATATTGGCCACCATTTTTGTTCATTTTTTGTTCGTTTTGCGACTGAAAAGTCTTATCTACAGTTTATTCAAGCTGAAGTAACGACATTTAGGTCGCCAACTAACTATTCTCTATCTTTGTTACAAGTTTCTTGCCATAACTTTTTCAAACTAATGCCGCTTGAACTCGAAGCGGAACTTCGTGTCAGAGTCAACGTGCAGGGTTAGTAGGCGGGGCCAGGGATTGGTCAACTGTTGATCTACGATTCCTGTGTCTCTTGACAATAAAAAGATGCAACATTTAAGAAAGGAAGAAAAAAATATATCTTACATAATTCGGCGTTACTTTGCTGGACCAAAGGTACTGGTCATGCTCAGGTCCCGGGCCCAAATCTCTCACACCACCAATGGAACCTAGAGGCTGAAACGAAAGAAAACTGAAATTATGGTTGCTGGTTTCTGAAAATACATGACTCGGTTTTGTGGACAGATTTTCGCGCGACATTTTTTTGTTTCACTTTTCATTACGAATGTTTGTTTTTTATCCCTGTTCTTGTTATTATTGGGAGACGTTATTTTGCAAAATATGTGGTCAGTTAATTGCCTAAAAAATAGAATGGTTGGTTGGCGACTTAACGTCGTAACTGCAACTTAAATAAGCTGTAGTAACGACGTTTAAGTCTCCAAACCAACAAAAGTACTTCACATTGTTCAATTCCAGTCAAAATGAATGATTTGATTGGTAGATTTAACCTTTGATTATCCCGCGATCAGTCAGTTAGTTTCCTCAACACAACTGACATTCAAAAGATTAGAAGACTCAAGACATACCACCAAGAATGTGTAGAAAGGTACCTTTGAACGATTTCATTCCAACCCGTATTATTTTGTAAGCCTATATCTCGATGGTTGATTTTTTCTTATTCTTTATTTTTAAATTTTTGTTTTCTATTAATTCATGTTTATCTATCTATTTATTTATTTACTTTTTTGCGTTTTTGGCATCTTTCGATATTTGTATATTTCGCTAGTCTCTTTTGATTTGTTGCCAATTTTTGATGTCATTAAAATATGTAAAGCCAAGACAGTGAGAATAAAGCATATAGTATTTTTGGAATTTTTCAAAGAATTACAAGTACAAAATGAAGTTGGATCTTTCATTCCAGTTGTGAGTACATTAACCCATTCCCACACGATTCCTCTTTTTTACGCTCCATGAGTAAAAAAAATATTTCACCATCGAAAGAGTAATACATGTACCTTTAACACAAATCTACAGAAAACCTTGTATAAAGCGACCCTTCACTGGACTACTAAGAGTGGCCGCTTTAGAGAATGATCGCTCACAAAACCTTTTTTTTATGAAATATATGAAGGTTTGATTTGATTGTATACATAAATTATGACAGAATTATGGCTAAATGATATGCTATCTGGTCTCCGATAGTCATAAGAATCAGCTCACACCATTCATATGAGTTCCAACAGTATCGGATTAAGGTATGAAGTTTTAGCAAATACGACCATTACTTTATAATTTAATTTTTAGTTTCGTCTATCAAAAACGAGCGTTCTGATTGGTCGAAAAAATTAATTCATAACTCCATGAACAAAATTTTGATCACGCAGCCATTTTGTATGCTTCCGCACAAAATAGTTCTATACAAAAAGGTATCAAAATTTGTAAAGTTTTGCTTTTTTCGCTTGATGCTATTAAATTATAAGAAATGAAGAGAATATTTTTTGTTTTCATGGAGGTATGAACCGAAAAACCTAATCACACAGTGTATGAATCCGCTTCGCGTTTTCATACATTGTGTGATTAGTTTTTTCGGTTCATACATCCATGAAAATAAAAAATATTCTCTTCATCTCTTAAATGAAAACTTTTGATTTTGGAAAGTGGATTTCGATTGTAGTCGATTAATGGAGGTGGTCGTTAAATGAAGGTGGTCACTCAAACAAGATCCACTAAATATCTGCACAATTGACGAATCTCTGACAACGCTTTCTTACATGGCTGATCGACTTGGATAATAAAACATGGCTGATCGACTTGGATAATAAAACATGGCTGATCGACTTAGATAATAAAACATGGCTGATCGACTTGGATAATAAAACATGGCTGATCGTCTTGGATAATAAAACATGGCTGATCGACTTGGATAATAAACGCCATAAACGTAGAATGTGACAAGGACGTAAAATGAAAGAAAAGTCGTTGGTTGGCTATATTTTCGACGTTTTGGTCGCAAAACTAACAAAAAAATCAAATTTATATCTGAGATCAACATCATTTCTGGTCAAGATAATTGATTTGATTGGCTAATCGATATTTTGACAGCGACAGTCAGTCCATGTGTTTTCTTCCCTTTGTCTTCTTACCATTGAATGAGAGATGTACAGAATTTGTACATTGGTCCTTTCACTTCATTACCTTTGTTTTTATCCGTGTTCAGTATGGGAGAGTTGAGATTTTTATTTGCATTTTACAATTTGGTTATTCATGTGTTGATAAAAACCTCTTGACTGTATGAGACTTTGGTTAGAAATGAATTAGAGATGTATTTTTAAGATGAAACGAACATTTCCATGCAGTGAAAAGGAACTAAGGTTAAAGTACAAGTAAAACTTAGATAAGGACCAATATATTTCTGGATAGGGAAGAACAACAATCCATGAATTGCCATCATTATGCCCCTTCGCCATTAAAATATATCACTGGCCACCACCTTAAGCCGAATATAGCAAGGTATTATTAGCATCCGCTTGATTGTCTTGTTTTTAAATCATTCCCACACGACAGCTTTTTAGACTGGTCAAAATTTAATGAAGTTACATACGACAATTTCAAGCTGATGAAATTTCATGTCATTTTGTATTTATTTTATTTTATTATTATTATTTTGTTGTTGTTGTTGTTGTTGAAAATTTGTGAATATTTCATTGAAGAAAATGCTTGAAAAAAGCAGTTTCTTCATCTTCCATGAGTTTTCCGAAGCTTTTTCCCCTTCAGGTGCATGGGTTAATACGCGGACTGGTAATGCCA
This sequence comes from Fragum fragum, assembly GCA_946902895.1. Classification (NCBI taxonomy): domain Eukaryota; kingdom Metazoa; phylum Mollusca; class Bivalvia; order Cardiida; family Cardiidae; genus Fragum; species Fragum fragum. Next base: position 1,103,972 of record OX336369.1, on the reverse strand, counting down.
TACATTCCTATCCAGGTCAGTATGTTCTAGATCGGATAGCTTTTTTAGAATATTTTCTGTGAAGAAGAACCCACAAATAGCCTTTTAGACAGACCGGTCACGAATATTAAACCTAGACGACACGGTTTTAGGCTGGTCCAAATTGAACGAAATTTCAGACGAAAAGTTGAAAGCGATAGAAATTGAAGAAAGAAATCTTCAGGGTAGAAACATTGTGGGAAATGATGACTTAACTTTTTACACTCCCTGTTTTTACTTTCTTATGGTCGTAAATAAATAGGACTTAATTAACCCTTTACTGTATTACAAAAGTTAAGACCTGTCCAAATTCAATAATCTGCAGACGACAATTTAAAGTTGGTTTTTTTTTTTAGAAATAACCATTTAGTAGGGTAGTAAACACTGTTGTTAAAAATAATTTCTACTTTTTCCACAGTGTTTTCTTAGGCATAAAAACACAGGAACATAACATCGAATGATTGTACAGAAAAAGGTTAAGAAAATAGACTCTGATTGGTTGATGTGTAAACAAGATTGATTGATTGAATAGAGTTTAACGCCGCTTTTAACAACATTTCAGTCATTTCGCGGCGACTGGCGCAGCTTACAATGGATTCTAGGTATTTCTCATACCAGTACTACCATTACATCCTTTTTCGAGTCTCTCATCCCTCTTAGGTTTACGATTATCCTCCCATTGGTGGGAGACAAATGTAGGAAAGGATATTTACCGCCATCTTTTTTCCAAGTTGGGCCGCGAAGCCTATATCTGATACATCTGTCGTTCTAAAATCGATCTGAATCCAATCATTTAATCGATCGAAATTTTAATCGACATTTTATTTGTCAAATTATACAATTAAACACGTGTATTAAAAGAAAATCTTGTCTTTGAAGGTGATAAAAGATTTCGTGTCTCGGGACAATAACCCAGGGTGACGAAATTAGATTTCAACAAATATCTCTTCTTTATATCACGGTATTTGAAAAAAGAACTAAGTTCTATCACCGAAAGAACATATGCATTGCTTTTTTAATAAATTCAATACCTGTTGGACTCGCCGAAAAAGAGAATTACTAACGTAAATATAATATATAGCAATCGGGTGAAAAAATACAGTCAATCTTGCTCGATCGACCACCTCTGTTAAGCGACCACTTGCATTAAGCGACCAACCAAATCCCCTTTTTCAAAATCATAGCTCACAGAAGAAATGGTCGAATCTGAAAAACGCATATCATTAAAAATTCCGATTGATAAGTTTACCAATTATAACACAATCCATCCTTTTTACGCCCCTTAAAAATTTGAAACATTTGTTACGAATGAATAAATTAGTGGTATCAAAGAATTTCTTCGTTAACCACAATATTCTCTTAAAAAAGAAGAAGATGAAGAAGAAGACCAAAAACTCAAATTTCCATCAACTTGAAATTGTGGTCTGCAGCTTTCAGTTTGGACCAATCTAAAATTTTGTTGTTTTGAAAAAGGCTAGGTAAATTCATATCGGCAGGGCTCGGTGTTTAGATACAATATACAATACAGCTGATAATGTCATTGAAATCAAAGTCCAAGTAAAGCTTAGTCAAAACAAGACCATTTAGTGGTATGTTGTTTTGGCTTCTATCAATTTTATTCTCGCACATATTCTTTCCGACATTTGTCTCTCACCAATGGATGGATAATCGTAAGCCTGAGTGGGATAGCAGCGGGAGGCTAGGAAAGGATGTAATGGTAGTACTGGTCTGGGAAATACCAGGAATCCCTTGTTAGGTGCTCCAGCCGCCGATGGATAATCGTAAACCTTAGTGGGATAGCATCGGGAGGCTAGGAAAGGATGTAATGGTAGTACTGGTCTGAGAAATACCAGTAATCCATTGTTAGATGCTCCAGCAGCCGCGATATGACTGAAATACTGTTAAATGCGGCGTTAAACCCAATTCAATCAATCAATCAATCTATCTGTCATAAGATGTTACCTGGACTTTAATACAATGTACTTGTATGTCCATGGATCAGTTATACGTATAGAGGAATGGTTGGAAATCGTCTGTTTGTTTGTTGTTGTGTTTCCCTTAACAGTTTAGCAAATTTCTAGACCTGTCCAAATTCAAAGGTTTATTAGACGAAAATTTAAAGTGTGTTTAATTTGAAAAATAATCACTCCGTACCGAAGAAAATTTTGTGGAAAAAAAGAAGCAAGTTCTTCTTTTTCTACAATGTTTTCTTAATTGTAAAATCACAGAGGCGTAAAAACAAGGGGTTGAACAGGAAACGATTGATTAAGTGAGGGGGGTTTAACATCACTTGCGAGAGAACATGCCCTCTTTAAGTCAACAAAATGATAAGTCTTCGATAGAAACATAATACAATAATTTTATGCTTAAAAAACTACTCCCGAAAAAAGAATTTAAAACACAAACGCTATATTTTATTAGTTTACCCCCATGTCTTATCTTCTGTTGTTTGTTTAGACTATATTACCACATCTACTTTTTCATATCAAGAAGTAAAAAGAGATTTTTTTTTCCTGCAAGTTATATCTCTTTATTGAACGACAAAAATCGGTAGTGTCGGAATCGTCCCTGTAAAAAGTTTCAGATGACCTCTAAAGTGACATTTGACCAAACCTTAACGCCTTGCATTTGCTCAAAGTATCGTGTCACGAACGCATCAAATTTGAAAATTGCCCGTTAATAGTTTAACTACACTTACGGTAGAGTAATGATTTGCCACCCGGTAGATTTCCCAGCAATAATGGCGCCGCTTTAACAGATTAAGTTAGCAATTTGCTACTTCAGATACCCCTTCGTCATTTCGAAGAATAGAATGAATAAAACCGAACTCGTGTTCCTTGAACACAAACTTTTACATAGCCCTCCCCTCCCCGTAAGACTTTTACAAGTTCAAAATAACTTAACGTTTAATAAATCTAAATAACGAGATTGATTGATTGATTGATTGATTGATTGATTGATTGATTGATTGATTGATTGAGGCTTAATGTCGCTTTTAACGGTATTTCAGTCATATCACGGCGGCTGAGGCACCTAACCATTGATTCCTGGTATATCTCACACAAGTACTAGGACTACACCTTTCCGAGCCTCTAGAAGCTCACCCCACTTAGGTTTACGATTATCCTCCCATTGATGGGAGACAAATGTCCGAAAGGATATTTTCCGCGGTGGGGGATCGAACGCGGGACTCCATGATTAGGGGTCCTAAACGCCACCACTAACAAAATAATGAAATTCGTACGAAGAAGTTATTCATAAAAAAAGAAAAGAAATCGCGTATCGTTTGTCATTTTGTAAGTTGTAATTTGGGTGTTAATTTATATAGCATTCAGTAATGGTTATTAGACTCAGATCAGAAGAGGCAAATGTATGTACCGTATGTTGTCTTTGTTGCCAGAAGATGGCGCTTAGGAAACCGAGTCATGCGCCGTCTAGCGGTAAAGTGAACCCAAAGGAAGCCAGAATGCCTTATAATCGGTGTCTCGTTCAAGCAAAATAACGGTAAAAGGGTAATTGGGGGAGATATAACCTGGGTGCTAACATGTGGCGTATGGCCCTCAATTAACCATATCTGATTTTGTACCCTTTTCCCATCACTCGGGGGTCAGAATGAAAGTAAAAATCGGTTAGTTGTAGAAAATACTAGTGATTGACGTTTCTTTCTTGTCGTATTATATCTTTACCCTTTCTTTATAATGAAACTCGTTTGGATATTGTTAAACTAACCGTCTGCAATCAGTTTCTGTTCAAACCAGCCTATATTTGGTTATATAGAGTGTTACAAGTACCTGTCGCTAACAGGTGTCTGCCATGTTTACTCAACTGTGACGACATCAACCTGTGACGTCATCCATATATGTCTAAAGGAGTCATAAATGATTTTCAGGAATTGTTATTTCTTATATGAACATTTAAGAGAGGCGATCGAAAAGTCCCGATACATAGTAATGAATTTAATACACATCTGAAAATAGTCATAAACAATAATCAATTACCTAGTATTCGAAGACTAAATAGAAATTATTTTTATCGTGAATGATTGACAAAGGATTCGGTTAATCGAAGGTTTTTCTCATCCTGTTGTTAAATCAGTACTGAAAGTACTGTAAGCCAGAAAAGCATGCCCTGGTTTTGTTCAGTAATCTTCTTTGTCAAACGTTATCATGATAAAGAAAGGAGGTTAAAGTAACCAAGGAGTTAACCCATTCCAAAAATCCCTTCTTTTTACGCCCAAAGAAAATAGTTGTGGAAAACAATGTGGGAAATGAAGAAAATGCTTGTTACAAGCAATTTGCCGTCTGCAATCCTTTTGAAGACTTTGATCAGAGTCATTTTGAACACGGTGTGCTCAAGTGAGCTAAGATACCTAGGAGATGAACTTGCAAGCAGAATTTGCAATATTCCTAAAAACACAAGATCTACTTTTCATGGCGTAGGCATATAACGGATTCAGTGGTTAAGCCTCCAGTGGCAGTTTGCAGTCGTTGAACTTTGAGACGACCTGAAAATTTTGTCTGTTAACTTAGGATATTAAAGCTGACGCTTTGCTAGCTAAAAAGAATCAAGCGTCACTTATAAACTACGATATCATAAAAGACTACGCTTACACGTGTGTACTTTTGGTTTGAAGGAGTGGTTTCACCATCTTTTAGCTAACAAAGCGTCAGCTTTGATAGCTTAAGTTAACAGACAAAATTTTGAGGTCTTCTCAAAATTCAACGAGTGCAACCTGCCACTGGACGCATAACCGCCAAATCTTTTGAATGTCTACGCCATAAAAGTAGTTTTTTATGTTTTTCAAGAGTATTGGCAATTGTATTCAAACTGTAGAGAAATCTTTGAAAAAAATATGATATTTAACCCGTTCCCACTAAATTCTTAAGCATCTCAGGAAAAAAAAAAGCTTTGAAAAACATTGTGGACGAAGAAGAAATTGCTCGTGACAAGCAATTCCTTCATTGTCCACAATGTTTTCTAACCAACAAGCACACATTCTTTTTTCTAAATTTCACTAACTTGAAATTGTCGTCTTCAACTTGGTTCACTTGAATCAGTCTAAGTTTGTGTCAATATGTAATAGGTTAACTCCTAGGCTACTTAACCTCGTTTATTTATCATGAAAATCTTTTGCAAAGACGATTGCTTAACAAAACTATACTTTGCTAGCTTATAGTACTTTCAGTACTTTTATTATTTTTTTTTTCTTTTTTTTATTTAATTATTTTTTTTTCTTTTTTTCTTTTCTTTGTATAAAACTACCAAATTGAATTACTACGTTAAATAAGTGTGCGACGCGCAACAAAAATCTCATCTTATTCGTTTTCAAAATGCCTAGTGTTGGCCAAATTTTGATGGTTTTTGAATTGGCTAGGTCGTCTTGGAAAGCTCGGAAATACTTTCTAAGCAAATTTCAAATACTATCTATTTTCATTCGAATTTTCAAAGGAAAAAAATCAATTACTTTAGTCAATAATACATATATATTTAAAGATAAAGTCTTAAAACATAGTAGAATCTTAAGTCCATTTTATGTATTTCCAGTGTACAGAATAAGGCTATTGAATTGGTATTTACGCGACGTTCATTTAAAGTGTATAATAACTTTGCATTTGAAGATCAAACTTATAAAAAGTAACAAATTAACATTTTTGTTGTTGTTATTGTCACATAATTAACGATTTATAAGGTGGTGTCATAGCAGAGGAACTATATTTCAGTAGGACTTTGAGAAACAACAACAGCAACAACCCCGGTTAATTAACCCATTCCCACACAATCCCGCTTTTTTACGACTCCCAAGAAAAGACATAAGGAAAACAAGGTCGGAAATATTGTTTTATATCCCAAAAGACAAGGATGTTCATAATTACTCAACTTAAAATTGACGTCTGCAACTTTTGAATCTACACTAGTCTAAAATTTTGCCGTGTGGCAATGGGTTAATAAGTATGCCATATACATGTACTTTTCGGAGAGTGCCTTGTCTATTGTTTGATACATTTTCCTCGGTATTTGAACAGGACAGAACTTTTACTTTACATCCAGGTACATACCAGTTCAACATATCCATGGAAGGCAGAGAAAATCATATATAACCGTGTATTTTCAAGTCAAGTTTTAATGACAAAGTCTTCAAACCAGTCATCTAGAACTCACTGATAACGAATTATGAATAATTGACAATTTCAATTCCATGGTCGAAATGGTTATTCCCGTATTTGAATTACATTAGCTACGGATCCTTTCTAAGTTGAGTGGAAAACAAATAATACTTGTCATCAGATCGAGTCTGTAATGTCCCGTCCTACCTCTGGATCCCGATGAATCCATTACCACACAATGGCGCTTATTGACGCACCCCCCAAAAAAACCAGTTAGGAAAACATCGTGAAAATGAATAAATTGCTTATAACAAGCAATTTATTCATTTTACACGATGTTTTCTACCCAAAAAGTTGGGAAGAAATCTAGAATCTAACAAAATTTAATTTGTCGACTGCAAGTCCCTTAATTTGGAGAAGTCTTCAGGTAATGGGGTTAATTATAGCATGACGATATTTATGTTTAACGGTCATTACGATTTTTATGTTAAACGGTCATAGAATAAGTACAAAAGTACCATTCTTGGCGAAATATTCCTTATTTCTCCATAAAACTTTAAGGCAGATCCAATTGATGTCTAATTGGGGGAACAGTGCTGTATCAAAGGACGAAAAGCGAGCAAAACGAACTTGTCTTACATTGCCGATTCGATCTAACTCAAGCTCGAGCAACTACCAGCATTCGTGACTAGTGCAAGTTTTTGATGTCTGTCTTTCAAATATTATCGTCCTCTCGTCTATCATTACGAGGCATACAAGATCTTCTCGAGATGGACTGGGCATGATCTCGCGGATGGGTGGCCCCGCCCAATGATTCCGCTCGCGATGCCAACTGAAGTTTGACAAGAAGTTCAGCTTCGATTTTAAACGGCGTTATTTTTCAAAACTACAGCTTATTCAAACTGTAGTTACGACATTTAAGTCGCCAACAAACCATTCGACTGTTTTGTTACGAGATCCTAACCCTACAGTCTATACATTTTGCAAAGTAACGCCGTGTAATTTCGAAGTGGATCTTCCTGTTGGAGCTGCGTGGGCGGGTAAGCGCTCCGTCATTTACAAAACCGAGGCTTTATTGTGAGGAATTCGAGATGAGCTGACCCAGATAAGTTCTCATTAGTCACGTGGGAGTGCGCATGATCGTGTACAGTCCATCTTGGCGACTTGGGTTGAGGATCGAATCGACAGTGTACATCCAGCATTTTCCCAGCCTTTATTGCACATGCTCTATCGAAAAGCTGACGAAAGTTTGTCGGAAAAGTATTCTTATGGCATTTATAGGCATTTACAAGGCTTTTGGTTGTTATTGTTGTTTTGTTGGGTTGTTGTTGTTGTTTGCGGGGAGATAGGGGATTGTGTGTGTGTGTATGTGTATGTGTGTGGAGGGGGTGGGGGGTATTTAACACATGGTAGACAGACTTACATCTTAAGATCTTTGTAGGTCATTCGCAAACCTTGCAGAGGAGATGTGTAGTGGTAATTTACTGCGAAAGAATAAAAATACGATTTTATGGCTATTTACCATTCCATTTGTTGAACGTGTTTTGTAAAAAGGGATTTTGTTATTTCAAAATAATTGTCAGCGGACGTCTGGTGACAATCTATAATTATCATTATTTATTAGCGAATAGTTGTCGGGCGAGCTAAAACCACTCTCTAACTATCAAAGTGCGACATTTGACCACAGAACAAAGGGGGTTGACTATTGAACTCAGTAGCCACAATACTTATGATTTATTCAGAACCATAATAAATTTGATTATATCTCCATTCAACTGAACGTCTGTCTAGATTTCACCTAGTTTAGTCAATAACCATTTATACACACTGACCCCAAACTTACAACGACATTAAAGATTCTACACATTCGATCAGTCTCACTACGTCAACATTTTAGACTGTTCCGCACTGAAAGATTTTTTTTTTCAATTTTCTGGATATAAAACATTAATTGGTATAAAACAGCAATTTCTTTATTTTACAAAATGTTTTCCCAATTGTTTTTCTTGAGGGGCGTCCAAAAACGACACTGTGTGGGAAAGGGTTAAAAAATAAAAGTTTACCGCAATTTTTAGTATTCAATCGATTTACATCAAAATTTTAAATACACTTTACTAAAAAACGAGATTTTAATAGGGGAACTTTGCCGTTTCAATGTAGAAAAAAGGAAAATACATTGTTTTATGTCTGCCATTGATTAGGTTTACATAGACCCCCAAATGTTTATGTTGGTTTGTACCTACCAAGCAAAGGCATTTGATTAGCCGTGCTCTTACCATATTTAGACTCTCTTCGCATAATCTAGACATCGAATGCGGTCGATACTTAAACATTGAAAGAAAAGAAAGAATGTGTAAGTACTGTAATTCGAAAAATATCGAAAACGAGTTTCAATTTCTACTATTTTGCCCTAAGTATACTGAAATAAGAACTGAATATCTAAAAAATACTATTTTACCTGACCAACTCTTCAAAAGTTTTCAAATTTGTTGTCAAAAAATCGAAAATAACGGTTCAAAATATGTCTAAATATATATATTATGCATTTCAACTTAGAAAATGAAATGGTTCACGTAATATCATGTTCTTCTGCTAATCCATTTAATCTCCTCTGTTTTTTTTTTTTTTGGGGGGGGGGGGTTGTATAAATGTTTTCTGTAAACATGTGTAATGCAATAAACTCATTCAACTGAATTGTATTACATTGTATCGTTGCTTTTTGGGTTTTGTATATGTTTATTAACAGAAAAGAAAAGGAACTAAAATGATTAAAAGTATTATCCTTTATAAAAATGTTTTCGGTTTTTTTTATTTTCATTTCACGTGGAAAAAATAGACAGAGTGTGTACACGTGTATATGACCCAGTATATAGATATGTCTAAATGAATTGCATATTTCAGTTTTAAGTGGAGTATTATAATGTAGTCAAATAAACTACATCATTATCGTACTCTATCATGAAAACAAACGCCAATGCTCCATTCATTTTAACCCTTGTCATGCTGTATAAATTACCTAACTGAAATGCTGTCAAATCAAAGGGCTGAGAGCATTGATAGCACTTGTTGCTCAAAAATCAATATTTCTTTTAGAAATCAACTTCATGAACAACTCTGGCAGGAAAAGTAGAAGCAGGAGGTGTAGACTAAGATCAGCCTGCAAATAAGTGCAGTATGATCTTAGTCTACACCTCCTGCCCAAACCGGAATATTCCGGGTTCAGCATGACAAGGGTAAATTATAAAATGCTCAACTATTTCCTGCATGTCCCTTGAGGAACAGAATTTTATTGCAAACGAGGAAATTTGTAAAAATCACCAAAGTATTTTACGGCACAATATGAACATATAGAAACAATTCCGATTAATAAGAAAAAAATGTGGCATTGTAAGTCAAAATTGTATCCAAAACATTGAAACTACAGTTTCCAGTTAAAGTGTTTTGATCTTCCAACGACAAAGTAGGGGCAGTTTGTTACACGGCGAATTGAAAATCGTTCTAAAGTAAATACATAATGCTCGCTTTTTTCTACGACATTCGGACTTGAAAAGACTAGAATCCTCAAACCAAGCCGATGCTGGTGAGTTCTATCTATACAGAATAAAGGTAGAACCATTTAAGAGCAAAACATCAAATTTTTAAGAACTCTTCTTTTATGATTATGGTGTCTTACTGGAAATGGTCGCTTACTAGAGGTGGCACTTTGACAAGATCGGAGAGAGGGGGGGGGGGAGAAGACAGGGAAAGAAAGAAGAGAGAGAGAGAGAGAGAGAGAGAGAGAGAGAAAGAAAGAAAGAAAGAGATAGAGACGGGGGTCCCGAAACAACGTAGGCTTACTGTTTTTGGAAAGCGAGTTTAAGACCGACTTGCTTATGAACAATGATCCGTGAAAATCATATTTACCGTCGAACGGGAATAAGACGGGAATTATAAGTAAATGAATTGTCAAGATATTTATTGTTGAAATCTTCACAGCTTTGTGGTCACTGTAAAACGCTACCTTTTAGTTATTTAGTTAGTTATGTTTAGCTTAGTTTAGTTTAGTTTGGTTTAGTTTGATTTGGTTTGGTTTGGTTTAGTTTAGTTTGGTTTAGTTTGGTTTGGTTTGCTATTGTTGTTGTTGTTGTTGCTGTTGATTTATAGAATACTTTCCCCCACCACATATCGTTTTTTTTTTTTCCTTTTACACTGTTAAAGTTAAGAAATGAAATTAATGTACATGATTTTTAGCTTAACCGAAATTAAAAAAAAAATCATATAGAAAAAACCCTTGACGCGTAGGACATGTGTAATATAATTGCATAATATGAACTTTATTTTTAATTGACAACACTGTGGACACCACCAAAACTGTTTTAGCGACTGATGCAACCTGTCGCCCTTACCGTCAGTTGTCGTCAAAACTATCGCTGTATTTGCGATAATTTGGTCACCCAAAGAGGATACCTACTGAGTATACAACCAGCGATAGAGTTCATCTATAATCTACGATATTATATATATGTTACAATAAATTTACAGTAACCTCTGACTTCAAGTGAAGCTAGAAACAATCTAGATCCTCAGTGAGGGGATACAGCTCTTTAGCACCTTAATTGTAAATATTATTTACGTTGTATTAATAAACCTTTACACAATCATCCTAGAGGCTCGTGCGCTCACGAGCGATCAAAAACTTGTAACTACAGCTTATTAAATCCAACATATTGCCAAGTTATGCCTTATTAGCAAAATTTGCCATTAGTATCGATACTTTCATTAACCCATTACCAAACGAGAACCTTTCGGACTGGTCCAAACTGATAGAAGTTGCAAACGACTTTTCAAAGCACCATCTTAAGAGCGCGTATATCCCTCGAAAAGTAAGAAATATTGTCTTAGATAACTAGTTTCAACTATTTGTTTTATCAGAAGTATTTAAGCTTTTTTTTTCATCTACATTATATTGTATATACTGTCCTTAATGTAAATTGTTGTACCTGGACGAAATAAAATATATGTTCTGTTCTGTTCTGTTCAGCGTCCCTAATGGACTAATACGGAGGTCTCCCTTCTAATAACTGTTTAACTAATCGAGCAGAAAACTCTGATGGATACAACAAAAATCGCTCTAATTGGATTACAAGCCATTTGTAGGAGATTTTAATTCGTAATAGATTGCTCACGTGTGGCCTTTTAGCTCAAAGCGTGCGTTTTTTGTCGTACTGACGTTGCACAACTTGAAAAAAAAGAGTGTTTTTATATTGAAAGTTGATTAAAAGAACTACCACCAATAACGGCTATCCCGTTTGAAATTCATCATGATTAAAATAAGAGTATTTAGCGAGATGATTGTGTGTTTTTTGTTTTTGTATTGAAGTTTCTAAGAATGAAATAATATTCCATTTCTTATTGACATATATCGATGTGTTAGAGCAAAAACATAGTATGGGTCTATACAATGTATAGGCCCATACTGTGATATATCGATATATGACTATGTAAATATATAAAGGAGAACATGCGCAATTTCTTGTATAAGCAATTTATTCATTGTCCATACTGTTTTCCAAAACATTTTTTTTCTTTGCCGTCCATGGCGGAACATTGTGTGAGATTGGGTTAAGGAAGACGATTTATCATATTTCTAAGTTCATGACAAAACCGGGTTAGGGATTACAACGAAACTTGGTACATATATGGGCATTAATACAGATAAATAAAGATTATCTTTGTCTTTAAATCTTAATTCATTTTGTTTATTTGTATATATGTGAGTTTTTATATGTGGCATTCATTGTAAACTGTTCTCTTTTTTTACACATAGAAATTATCTTTTGACTTCAGGAAACAATGTATACTAAAGGCCGAATGATGTTAATATATATATATCTAAGCAATTACCATACAAAAAAATCAGACTCGTCCGAATTGCAGAAAACACAAATAAAACACTGATTTTTTTTTTTTTTTTTTCTTAAATCTTTGTCTTTTTTTTTCTTTAGGGCGTAAAAAAGTGGGATTGTGTCGGCATGGATTAACCATGCGATCATGATAAAACCTACTTTATAAACAATATTTGTAGTTAGATAGATTTAACAAAAAGAGTGACTTTGATATGATGCTAGTGATAAATTGTTACCGACAATCATGGAAGCAGCCGATTATGAACTCTGTTTTTTCCAGGTCTCAACAGGGTTAAGATCATCTGTGATTACAAGGGTTTGATAGTGACTTAATAGTCGAGATTTCAATCTGTTTTATTCAATTGCTTTGTCATCGCACACTCAATTACCCCCACAATAAATGCATTTGATGCAAAAATAACCGCGAAATCCGATTTAAAAGCGCCGGGCGAGCACCCAGTTCGTGTCGGCCACGTGTACACGTTTTGCTTTAGGATAAATCAAGTGAGAAGATTAAGTGTTGCGAAAAATGGAGCCAGTCAGCCGACGACTTCCATACTTTTTATAGATGTTGTCGTAGCCAATAATTTTGGAATATCTGAAATAACAGCCAATCTTGTTAAAGCGACCATCCTTTTTCAGCGACCATTTCCATTAAGCGACCAGCATTAAAGTTCCCGGTTAAAAAAACAAAACAAAAGATCTTCATAATTGAACGTTTTTGACAAAACAATTATCGAAAATAAATCCTATTTTGGTAGATCTCATAAGAATCGTCTCAATGAGTAAGATTCTTGCAATCCCGTCCCTCATATATGCCACAAAATACGTATCAAGTGACCATTCTCTTAACCCGTTCCCACACAGTGACGCTTTTTGACGCCCCTCAAGAAAAACAATTAGGAAAACATTGTGTAAGATGAAGAAATTGCTTGTAAAAAGCAATTTCTTCGTTTTGCACAATGTTTTCCACCCAGAAAGATGAAAAAATCCAAAATTTCATGAATTTTAAATTGTTGTCTGCAGCTTCTTTCAATTTGGACCAGTCTAAAATTTGGCCGTCTGGTAATAGGTTAAACTACATAGAATGAGCATCGGCCCTAGAAAATATTTGTTATCACTTAAATGAAAAGGGACCATTCCGCTAAGGTCATATTTGAGGAAATCAAGATTGCTTTTTCAAAAAAGTTAGAAGAGTAAAACTAGATGGTCCCTTTTTGCGTGACGAGATACATACAGTACAAGCGGATACAGGTCGAAAAGAGGATTTGTGAAAACATTGTGGACAATGAAGAAATTGATTGAGACAAGCAATTCCTTCATTTTCTGCAATGTTTTCTACAAAAAAGACTAAAAACATATATGAAATGTCATCTGTAACGTCTTTCAATTTGGACCAGTCTAAATTATTGACATCTGGTAATTGGTTGAAGTCTAATATGTAAGACAGTAAATTGTTAAAAGGACTAGACAAATGATCGAACCCACAACCTCGAGATATCAGATTGACAAAAGGGAGGGAGGATGGTGATTGAATTACCGCTCAACAGTCCTTTTCATTTTGTACATGCGTGACGGAAAAACGCGTTTATTTGGTTGTCTTTTATTCAGGATTTCTTAATTACATTACTAAAGAAAAAAGAACGAAAACGAAGAGATTTCGGACATTTTCCATAAGTCAGAGACGGTCGTGACTTGGCAGAAAGGAGCGCGGTGAATTATGGTCTATGTCAAACATCAATGGCGGGAATACAAATTTGAAGAGAAAGGTGTGAGGGTTATGGCGCTGTACGAAAATTAATGGGGGTCCGGTAGCCCGGATGTTTGAACGGTTCTCTAAAGCAATCTATGGCTTTAAAATTCTTACTTTCCTTATCGTCGGTGGGCGACCAAAACGTCGTAAATTCAGCTTTAATAAAGCTATATTTACGACACTTTGTTCGCCAAGCAACTTTGTTGTTTGGTAAAGATGGCAAAATAACTAGAAAAGTGAATGGAAAGAATTTCGAAGAAACTAAAACTTAACAATGATTAGTAATGGGTATTTGTATCATTATATTTGTTATTAGAAATGTTGTCTTTCCCATTTTGTAGAGTTTGTGTGTTAGGGTGGGGTGTGGTGGGGGTTTGGGTACACACAATCAGAATCATGTACCTTTTATTAAATTCTAGGTACTTATGAGTATCAAGTATGAACAATAAAGTGCTGGTGCAGGCCTTTAAAATTGGGGGGAGGGGGCAATGACTACTTGATCGTGCAGTCTTTGGGAACAAAACTGACTTGAATAGCTTAAAACAACAAATAGAGCGAACCGAACGATGTTTTGTAGTTTCTTTATGTTGGGATTATTCGCTTTTATAAATCACCCACAAAGATAAAGATATCGTTTAATTCATACAGTTTTATCAGTAAATTACAGGCATCACTTAAAATTTGGGGGATGAATATTCCGTTTAAACCTCAGAAATTTCTTTTATCGGGGTCAAAATGACCCCCCTGGAAGAAATTTCTAAGGGTAAAAACCGGAATTTTTATGGATGTCTCAGAATCAAAATCCTGGTTCACGAGTCAAACACAAGCCCTGCAATATATATTTGTAAAAACTATTATGAAAACAAAGAATTTCTTTCAATCTGTTTTACCTAGACGGTCTTGAGTAAAAATTTTGACAAACGGTCACAGCGGCCACTTTAAGGTCATTGTGGCCACTTTTTCACGAACCCTTGAATGGCAGCTCAATAAAAGTTAACTGTATAATCACGTAAATTTTTGCATTCAATGTTCGTGACAATTTACGTCACGTGAAATATAAATCACGTTGTCCAATTCGAAACCTGGCAAATTGATAAAAAATGTCTAATCGAAGCCCAATCTAATATCCCACTAAAAACATAATTTTCGGCATCAAACAACTGGTTAAATTGCCGGTCTAACAGGCACGCTATGTTGTAATAATATTCTGACACTCTGAGGCGATAGAAAACCTGGTTGATGAATTTGTTAACCCAAATCACAGACGCTAAGATTTTAGACAGGTCGAAAATGAAAGGCCTTGCAGACAACATTTTAAAGTTGATGCAATTATATATATATATATATATATATTTCAAATTTCTGGATAGGAAATATTGTTTGCAATGAAGAAATAGCTTGTAGCAAGCAATATGTTCATTTTACACAATATTTTCGCATTTGCTGTTCTTGAGGGGCGTACAAAAGCGTCACTGTGTGGGGATTTGTTAGTTGTAACATGTGCATAAAAGTAAAACAAAGTGAATTCATTCAAATATGCAATTGTATTTTTTAATCCATTATCAGACAAGAAAATTTAGACTGGTACAAATTAAAAGAAGTTACAGACGTTTGGTGATGAGTTAAAACTAAATGTAAACTGGTGATTCGACTTTGACATCGTGAAACAAAAACAAACAAACAAAAACAACAACAACAAAAAAATGGTCTCGCCAGAGAGTGCGGAACTTGGTTCCAAATCGCAAAAAGATGGGTAAAAGGCTCTGAAAGAACTTTTAACTGGGGGTGACAAGTGAATTGTTATTATTATGTAGAAATATAAGGACATATGTAACCACAATGACAGAGATGCGAATACGTATATAGAAAATGCCTTTCATAACACGAAAATAGAGTGAGAAAAAGAGTATATACGTATTTTCTATGGTACCCTTTAAAAAATTTCCACACAACGACGCTTTTGACGTCCCTCAAAATAATAATAATAATAGAAAAACATTGTGTAAAATGAAGAAATAACTTGCATCAAGTTTTCATCCCAAAAGCTGAAAAATCTAAATTTTCATACAATTTTAATTGTCGCCTGCAACCAGTCTTAAATTCAACTGTCTGGTAATAGGTTAATTGTAATTTGCATTATATTTTTGAATGGAGTATCGTACTTTGATGGGTTAGCGCAAATTGCCGTAAATGACCTTGAAGTCAGTTTTGTGCTATGGATTTTAGTTGACGCCTAGATTTTTTTTTTTTTTTTTTTAAGTACTTCTGTTGCGTTCCCATAATTTAAACCTCTTTAATGATGAAAGATCGGAGAAAATGTCAATGTTTGGTTTCGACAAAATTATATGAATATGGATTCGTAGTCTTGCGAATTAGTGTTTTATAGAATTCACATTTCCATTTGATAACTTGTTTACACATCCCTGTGCTTTTTTAATTGAGAAAACATTGTAGAAAAAGAAGAAATTGCTTGTTTCAAGCGAATTCTTCTTTTTCCACAATATTTTCTACCCTACTGAATCGTTGTTTTTCGAATTAAATCCACTTCAAATTTTCGTCTGCAAAACCTTTTAATTTGGAAGAATTTGAAATTTTGCAAAACAGGAAAGTATCAAATGATGTTTCATTTCATATAATATATCTCTATTTCATTTTTTCTGTAATGTGACAGAAAAATGAACTTTTATTTGCCCTGCCTCCTACGAACATGTCTTTGAAATTGGCCAAACCTAGGGAGCTAAATCAGCGAAATCGTTTCTGGCCCGAAATTATAAACCTTATTAGTACTCAATAGAGAAACAATTCCATTTCTGAGTTTAAGAGTCAGGTAATATTTTTGGTAAGTGACTCAAAAAAATTGTAAGATTATTACTTACTACACATAATGTACAATTACAGTTGAAAACAGATATGTATAAACAGATTCGCACGGCTCTCGTTACCACGACAGTTTTTCCCCTTTCAGAGAATAAACATGATTGAGCCAGCTATAAAAATGTCGAACAGAGAGAGGAGGAAGCGCGTAACTACTAACTAATCGGTAATGTCTTTAAGTAGGGATATTGTAAGCTTATGCTTTTAAAATGCATTTTATAAGATATGAAACAACTGTCATGATATCGAAGAGCGTCATAAGAAATAAGATAAATAAACAAATAGGGAACAAGTAAGTAAAGAAACAAAACAAACGAGACAAACGAGACAAATAAACAAGCCACACAAGTCGCACATCAATACCCAGCAGACAGATTCGACAAGTGAAGACTGTGGTATCAGCAACGTGACAGGTACCACTGTCCGCACAAAACGAAAGCAAGGCATGAGTATTTCTCATTATCATACTACGATTTTTATTTTCCTTGTCACGAAAACGATATACAAGGAAATGTAAAAACCCAACCCCTGTCAAGCTGAGTCCGAAATAGTCCTGCTGTAGAAGGAGGCATAGATAAAGATCAACTTGCGCATATGTGCAGTCTGATCCCAGCCTATACCATCCGAATTTCTAATTTATAAGCAGAAAACGTTTGGTTTTTTTTTTTTTTTTTTTTTTTTTCTTTCCTTTTTGCAAAAAGAATTCTTACAATAATTATATACAGTGCTTTCGTCACTTTGATTTTAATGCAACTTTGCCAAGTTTTTCTTTCTTCCTTTTTTACATCATGATAGGGGTTAGGACCCATTTTTTTAACACGAAGAAAAGTTTAGAAAATCATACTACCCGTCTACCAACCAAACGTATTACTTACTTCTTACATCTTACTGGCACTTAATATTGTAAAATAGCGACGTTTAATATCGAATTCGAACTTCCTGTTGGAGATAAGAGGGTGTTGCTAGCGATCAGTTGGTGTTCGTATGTTTAAACTCCCGTTTTATGATATACGATAGAAGAGTAGCATTAACCCATTCCAACACAAGAAAATTTAGACTGGTCCAAATTGAAAGAAGCTGCAGATGACAATTTACGTTTGATGGAATTTTAAATTTGCCAGTATTTTGGGGTAGAAAACATTGTGGATAATGAAGAAATTGCTTGTTTTCCAAAGCTTTTTTCTTGAGAGGCATAAAAAGGAGGGCTTGTGTTGGAATGGGTTAAGTTGTAATGAAGAGTAAAAGTTTATTGTTTAGGGTTTTTAACCTTCGACCAGACAGCAAAATTTCTAAATTGGTCCAAATTGAAAGGACTTGCAAACAAAAAATTAAGGTTTCTGAAATCTTAGATTTTTTTTTAATTTCTGGGTAGAAAACTTTCTGTAAAATGAAGAAATTGCTTGTTACATTTTACACGATGTTTAGCCAATTGTTTTTCATGAGGGACGTCAAAAAACGGCATTGTGTGAGAAAGGATTATTGGACATGTAATTAAACGACTTAGAATCAAAGATCGTGGGTTTGAGCCCAGACTTATCCAACCTACAAACTTATTGTCTTTCGCATGAGGCGTTAAACCCAGGTCCCGTTTAACGGTGCTTTACAACGATCAAGTTTAATAACCAGTCGGAGATTTCAGTAGTTTCGTCATTTGTCCTTGCACTATCCTCCCGTAACAACTATCTGTTTCCTCAGGAGCATCGCAACAGTGGCAACGTTAAGTAGACGAAAATTCTCTCGTCGTCGGCGATGACTACATGTTTGATTGTGCAATTCCATGATTTTCTCATATTAATGCCCGATTTAATTTCCCATCTCGATAATATCGCACAATTCTATCGAACCATCATGGCTTCGGGCAAATTGTATGAAATCCACGATTAAAATAGTATTCATGAAAATTAACAGATTAACTCAACCTTTCGCGATTGTTTTAGAACCTTAAATACGGATTGATACTTTTAATTGTATTTTTTCAAAGAGAAAAACAATCTATTAAGTTAAATGTATTAAGCTCGGTCATTTATAAGCATGAGTAAACGGGAAACTCCATTTGCATCACTGGCGGAAGCGAACAAGACACAAAATCGTAGTCGGTTTCTTTTAGCTCATTCCTACACATTGTCGCTTTTTGACGACACACAAGAAATCAAGTGGGAAAACATTTTGTAAAAATGTTGACATTTCTTGTCACAAGATATTTCTTCATTTCTCATAACGGTTTCTCCTTAAAAAGATAAAGGTTTTAAAACTTCATGACATTTGGTTTGCC
Source organism: Fragum fragum (assembly GCA_946902895.1). Lineage (NCBI taxonomy): Eukaryota > Metazoa > Mollusca > Bivalvia > Cardiida > Cardiidae > Fragum > Fragum fragum. Next base: position 1,085,066 of record OX336369.1, on the reverse strand, counting down.
GTCGGCAATTCCTTTCATTTAGGACCAGTCTAAATTCTGCCGCCTGGTAATGGGTTAAAGAAGTTTAAGATAACGCTTTGAAATCGGCGCTGACTGGACATAGAGTGTTTTGTATGGGAGAAAACAGCAAGATTTTCTGAACAAATAATTTCAAAGACTTTTACAGCATCAATCATTACAGAGTCAGGGGTCGAGTGTAAGTGCGGTAAAAGAGCTTATTGCTAACGTAAGTTGATGCATAGTAGCGCTAACTGATAAAAAAAAATAATAACCAAATTGTTTTGCATATTTACATTTAGATTGATAGGGAAATATATAGATAGGAAAATGAAACTGGATGTATACCTCATTGAAACGCTCATGAACAATCAAATATAAATCCCAGTATCAATGCACAAAATTATTTTAAGTCTTTCACATCTAAACATAAGTGATTTCCATGTAGAATTGAAATATTGTCTTCGAGAACAGAAAGACGGGAACGATTAATAAAGAATTAATACGGAACCCATATATCAATTAGCTACTGTTATATTATGAAAGACGAATGATTAAAGTGGATAAAATATTCAAAATATTGGGGTGTCGGCTCGGTCAAGGTATGAACAATGAGTTCACTGTTAGAATAATGCAACATGTATTAATAAATAAAATGGCCGGTTTAGGATCTGTGAACTATAAAGTGTGAAGTTCCGATCAAAATTTCATGGAATCATTCATTAACAATGAGATAATTCTACAGTCTCTCTCTTATTCCTCATTAATTAACCAAAATTTTACCTACATTAGTGCCTGTGAATTATTAACATAGAGGAAAACCAGACAATCGTGGGACAAAACATCATAACATGTATTTATTTATTTACATTAAAGACGACAACGAAATAGTAAAACAGTTTACACCTTACCTGGTGAGGATGATATATACCATAAGATGACATTTGTTTCTTTTCTACAAAATCACTTTCAGAAATCCGGTTTCTCGAATATAATAAACTTATAACCAGATAATCAATTTTTCCATGAAAGGTCTAAATTAAAACATTTTTTCGTCATATGTAATGTTCATTTATTCATATATATTTTACAAGTTCACAATTTACTTAACTTAGAAGAACCTCGTTAATAATGAGTGAGGCCGGTTGATGAAGATTTTAACGTGCATTAATATTATTCCGGTTTTCAGGAAATCAATCAGGTAAGGGGCTCCGCGATTGGCTGAAAGTGAACATAATGTGTATAGAAGGCGTCCCAGTTACCGTAGCGACGGAAAGATCAAAGAGTAAGACCGATAGTGTATCGTACCCGGCTACTTCTCACCTGTTGGCAAAACCTGTCTTTTCTCGGCTGCTTTAATTATTTAACCCATTGTCAGACGAAATGTTTTAGACGTAACTAAAGTTATTCAGGTTTTAAGGGTACTTAACCCATTCCCACACAGAGACGCTTTTGGACGTCCCTCTAGAAGAACAATTGGGAAACATAGTGGAAAATAAAGAAATTGCTTGTCACAAGCAATTTCTTCATTTTCCACAAGTTTTTCTACGTAGAAAATTGAAAAAAAAACCTTATATTCCATAAAGTTTAAATTGTTGTCTGCAACTTCTCTGAACATGGACCAGTCTAAAATCATGCCATCTGTGAATGGATTAACTTATTCCCGTACAACCCCGCTTTTTGACATCCCTGAAGAAAACTGGTTCAGAAAACATTGTGGAAAATGTAGAAATTGTGCCAGTTACAAGCAATTTCTTCATTATCCATAATTGTTTCTACCCAGAGAGACCATGACTTTGAAAATTTCTCCACCTTAAAATTGTCGTCTGCAACTTTTTTTTCAATTTGAACCAGTCTAACATTTTGTCGTCTGGGAATGGGAATGTGATCAGAGCAATTTATTTAGCAAACAGTAGTTCAGACTACATGGTACATAAGAAATGATGGTTTCCGATATTTTGTTCTTTTCTTAAAATGCTTTTCATGCAATATGCTTTTTTTTTTTATAAAAAATGAAATCGCATTGTTGTAGATTAAATCTTTAACAAATCACAATTCTAACAGGCTCAAATGAAAGAGAACTATCTCGATTAATCATTCACTGATTTTTGTAAATACATGAAGTAATTAATATTTTCAGCTGTTTTACATAACTAACATTTTGAAATGAAGAAAGGTCTGGTAAAAACATTTTCCTACGAAGCCTATTTGATGCAATTTTTTAACTTTTTTTTTCCTATTTAGTATTTATGGTGTTCCATTATATCTATTAAATACTTTCCTGTACAATCCCTGGTTTTTACGTCCCTATAATTCTAAACTTGAGAAAACATTGTAGAAAAGAAAAAATTGCTTGTGACAAGCAGTTTCTTCTTTTTCCACAATATTTTCTTCCCTACTGAGTGGTAATTTTTCAGAGTAAATCCACCTTCAATTTTCATCTGCAAAACCTTTGAATTTTGACAGGTCTAAAATTTTGCAAAACAGGAAAGGTTACGATCTTGTTTTTCGACGTAGCATTTCTAGCGCTTCTTTATTTCAGTTTACGGTTTTGTTTTCTCGAAATAATAGTTTATCTTCTTGAGTAAGCATTTCGTTTGATCGAAATAGGACTTGATTTTTATCGGCATCATAGTTTTTCCCGCAACATGATTACTATGTATTTTTCGATTATTATTTTTAAATGGTTCTTTAACCTTTTCCTACACAATGAGTTCGCCGAGAAAAACAAATGGGAAAGCATTGTGTAAATACAAGAAATTGCTTGAAACAAGCAATTTCTTAATTTTCTACAATGTTTTCTATACTAAATTGAAAAATCTAAAAATTTTCATAAACTCTAGATCATCATCTGCATCTTCTTTCAATTTTGATTTGTCTGAAATTTGTTGTCTGGTAATGGGTCGAGATTGTGTAAATATTCATTCAATAATCGATTGGCGACAAAAACTCTACAACAATAGTTTGGGTAAGCTGTCGTTATGACGATTTAGTCAACGACCGACGAAATGCTATGTCATTAGAGGGAACAACACTATTGTAAAAGAATAGATGTCTTTTGTAGACGTTTTCCTTTATTGTTTTATTTTTGATGATGATGAAAATACCCGCAGTCTTTTAACACGATGCTCATATTGAATATGACGCTTTTTGAAAAAGGTTTCTTTAAAAAAAATCAATAAATATATCTGAAGGTTTTAAACTAACTTCTGTGTGAGAAGTTTGTTTGTTTGTTTGAATGGGGTTTTACGCCGCTTTCATCAATCTTTCAGTTATATCGCGGCGGCTGGAGCACCTAACAATCCTGGAATCCTGGTATTTCTCACACCAGTACTACCATTACACCCTTTCCTAGCCTCCAGCTGCTATCCCACATAAGTCTATGATTATCGACCCATTGGTGAGAGACAAATAGTCGGAAAGGATGAGTGCCGCCGTCGGGAATCGAACCCGGGACCTCTAGACTGTGTGAGAAGTAACAACGCCTTTATGTAAATCATTTGGTTACACGAGGGCCCTTGTTAGCTCACCTGAATTTTTATGAATACTCACGCCTTTTAAACACAAAAATAAAAAATAATAAATCAATTTGCATAATATTTAAAGACTAAAAGAAATGCACGTGGTCGTGTTTGGTGTTCGTGGTTGTAGGGTCAGCGTCGTCTATACGATCTAGAGGTCCAGAGTACGATTCCCACTCATTGGCCAACACTATCGGTACGAGTACTGGTGTTTTCTCGAGAATCTATAGGGACTAATATAAGTAGAAAGAACTTGTTTTCAAGTCGATGTAGAATGAAAATCTTAAAACCTTAACCATCTCAAAATGAAAGTATGGAGCAATTCATACTAACTTCCATCTTACACGGATTTGGAATGCTATTTTGCTCTATACATGTATATTTACGATGTTTTGAAGTATGTTACTGTTTTCCATTGGCGTGCAGTACTAGCCAAATTGTTTCCGAATGAGCTAAATGGCTGTAAATACGCCATATGTACATTCAGACTTGTTCGACAAGCAACCTTTTTTACAATCCCACATATCTAAGTGAGCCGCTTGAAGACATATCTAAGGCGAATTACTGAACGAGAGCTCATTCTGCTTGAATCAGCCATTGACCACTGTATTTGTACAAAATCAACTAAAAACTGAAATAGGCTACCGGTAGATGCATTAAAATCAATGCGATCATATGTAATAATCTAAGGCTCATTTAAAGCTTCTAATTCCATGGTTACTGACACTACCAAGGCTCATTTAAACCTTCTGATCCCATGGTTACTGACACTTTCAAGGCTCATTTAAACCTTCTGATCCCATGGTTACTGACACTTTCAAGGCTCATTTAAACCTTCCGATCCTATGGTTACTGACACGTTCAAGTTTTCTTGTCTGTATTTATTGAAGTTTAGAACATATACATGTATTCTCAAATATATAATATAAACGACCATTGTAATATTTCAGAATCCCAACTACGCGGGAAGAGACCCGCCGTTTTCTAGTTCATCGCCCCTAGTCAGAACTCAGAGTAGCCTTCTAACAAGATGGGCACTATTCAAAAGGTATTTTTGATATCGAAACTGATATTGCCTTAAAGACACAACAATGAAGGTATAGATCAGACCAATAATTAAATCTCCTGGGCGATAATTGTGAGCGATATGGGGAGATAATGACATTATATCGTGTATTCAACTACAGCCCTTAATTGGTGGTTTCTCCTTCTCGATTGACATATGGTCTTGTATCATCGCGTGACTGGCTACCCCAACTTCTTAGGGACCGCTACTCAAAAGAGTTGATTTCTTTCAAACTAGAGTTATTCGTTATAGGCCTATGTTTTTGTTTGTTTGTTTGTTCCGATATCTATTTTCTTCCTTTTATTATATTTATTTTATGTAACCCATTCCTAGATGGCAAAATCTTAAACTCTTCCGAATTTAAAGGAGTCGCAGACGAAATTTAATGTTTATGAATTTTAGATTTTTACAACTTTCTGGGTTGAAAACATTTTGAAATTGAAGAGATTGCTTCTTACAAGCAATTTCTTCATTCTCACAATGTTTTTCCTGAGGGACGTCAAAAAGCGTCACTGTTTGGGAGTGGGTTAAATGCTATAAAACTTAAAGTATGAACACTCACAACACGAAGAGACCGGGGGAATTCGTTTGACTACCGATCGTATACCTGTCTGCCAGATAAAAAAAACAACACCAAATAAAACTTTCTTAAACTTTATTATCGTCTTTTACAATCGTAATTGCCCAATGCCTGGCCCCGCCCACTTACTCTGTTGACTCCGCCCATTGACTCCAGCAGGAAGTTCCGCTTCGATATATAACGGGTTTTTTTTGCCAAATTTATGGCCTATAGCATGTAACATAAAGTAGAAAAGTTGTTGTCGGCCTAAACGTCGTAACTACAACTTGAATAAGCTGTAATTACGATTTAAAATGGCCATACTGACAAAAAAGCTAACAAAAACGGCGGTTAGTGCATGAGTTCAAAACAAGGTTATCTAACTGTAACCGTAGGTCTATAGCAAACCGCAAGGTACCGGGTTCTAGTTTCCGGGAAATATATGCGTCCCGTGATTTGGTGGTTCCCTAGATTGTTAGATAAGTTATTGCGTAAAGTATCGATCGCAGGAATCAAGCGCTTGGGGGTTTTTCTGTTTCCGTCTTGGTGTTCACGTTTTTTGGAAGCGAAAATCTAGCAAGATCACTGCGATAGATAATCCTAATTGCGTTTCAAAAGGCCCAAAGAGGTAAATAAAAGAATGATCTTTCCTTTGATAACAGTATTTTCGCGTATTCAATCCTTTAAGTTAGGATGATTGTATTTCGCTGAGGCATGGTTCAATCCCCATTTTTTGCGTACAATTTCATACAATTTCTAGATAGACAATTTCAGAGATGGTTTCTCCCTAGGTACAAATTGAATTTTTTTGATGTAATATTTCAAGATCAACTGGTGGTTCCTTCGATGTGTATTCCTCCACATGGTGATTGGGATCGGACTGCATGCAGATGCAGTCTGATCTGGATCACATGTGGAGGAAACATTTATTGATGAAACATTTATCGATATTGTAATTATAGAATTACTGAATGGCATTTGTATATGTACTTTCAGTTTTCACATGGACGATGAACAAATAAAGGAACGAATAGCAAAGATGTTTTGACTCCTTAGTCGATACCTTTGGGACCTAGCGACAAGTAATTGCGTGTCGCTCACAGTGAAAACTCTGCGCCATTGATCCATGAGTGAAACCCGCCTTGCCAAGAATGTTCAAAAGCCAGATTTCCTTGGGTCATCATTCCAACTTACACCAGTGATAATATCTGATAGTAAAGGTAAATATCTTAAGCAGTGTGTTGGACAGAACGATGACATTCAAAATAAAATAATATGGTGTTATCGGGGAGGTGCCAGTACCTTTGAGAGATATCTCTGGTTGAAGCAACATTTGAACCAATTGGTGAACAAGTATGGCAAACTCTCTGTATATGTTTGGACAGGAACTTGTGACCTTACCAAAAAAGATCTAGTCGGTGGCCGAAAATCCAGATTTATTAGAATACAGCACGAAAGATGCCTGAATAGACTAACTCATCATTTTAGGCTCATTCAGAAACTTCTTCTGAGCAAAGGGATACAAGTCACCTTTATTCAACTGCCCTATTACTCCATCGAGAAATGGAACAGACAAAAGGGACACAGTGATTCGATAAAGTTCAAATCACAAGACAAGACGTTATCTACATATGTTGATTCTGTGAATGAAACAATTAATGTTCTTAATCATGAAATGAACACATGGACACCAAAATTAAATCAAGATTTGTTGCGAAGTAGAAAAGCAAAGGGTAAAAGGGCTAGATACTCCCTCAAATTAAAGCTACTCAGTGATGGAGTTCATCCAGGGCCAAGTCTAGCTCGATCCTGGTTGAAATCTATCATTAGAAAGATAAAAAGGGATTGCATTTAATTGATGGACTGCTTCTTTCACAACTGACTTCAGTGCTCTATAGGCAGGGAAAGCCCAGTCATGGATTTGCATAGTTGTCAAGTGTGAGAAAAGGGGTTCTTTCAGAATCTTATAAGGTCATGTGTTTATTTTCATGAAATTTATGTTTTCACATTCACATTTTTTTTTTATGAATTTTAGTCTTAACTAAGTTTTACATTTTAAAGATAATTGATAATGTCGAATACTGAAATCTCCGACAGTCATTCGCAGACAGAAATTTCAAATGCTCCTCATGAAACAGTGGAAGAAAATGGTCGTGAAAGTAAAACCAATGAAAAAAGGAGCTCTAGAGAGAGAACGCTAACTGAAAAGGGTTTGAGCTATGAAATTGCTGTCTTTGAGAGAAAACTTAAAGATGCTATTTCTAAGTGGCGGTCATGCATTAGCAAAATGACCATAGTTCTTGCAGATGAATCTGATCCAAAGCCAATTAGAGAAACTAGAGATGCATTGGTAAAAACTATGGATTGTGTTAATGAATCCTTTTCACAGTTGAAAATAATTGAAGAAAACCATAATGTAGATTGTCCAAAGTTCACAGAATTTTCAGACTTAATTGACAGATTAGAAGATGAACAAAAGTCAATTATGCTCAAAATTGGGGATAGAATTTTTGAGATCGAAAGTGAGAAGTCAGAAAAAAGATCATTTAATTCAGCTAGGGCAGAAAGTAAATCAATTCGGTCTAGTAGGTCAAATCATTCAGTTCGTTCGGAGGCTGCAATTGAAGCAGCCGCTCTCAAGGTCAAATTGAAATATGTTGATTCCGAGGCGAAATCGAAAGCCAATTTAGATAAAATTAGGTTACAAAGAGAATTGGAAGTAGCTCAGGCAAAATTGGAAGCTTTTGATGGATCTTGCAAAGCAATATCTCAAAAAATTGGATCTTGCAAAGATTCAGTCTCTGAACCAGACATTTCAGCCCCATTAAATGAAGATTATTCCAGACAATACACAATTGATTATGTCAATGCTCATGCTCATGCTCAACCATCCATGGATGAAAATATCCCGTCTAGTCATAATTTATTGCAAGATAAACACTTGTTTTCTGATCAAAAGAGTTTCGCAAAAATTGCATCTGTAAAATTTGAGAAAATTGACACTCCTTCTCTTAACCCAAATGCTCAACCCTACATTCAGTCTCTGCACAATTCCGGCCCTTATCATAACGATTCACACAATTTACACATTGCTGAATTTTCCCATCCAAATGAAGGCCTTCACAATAGTGAAATGTTCAATTCACACGAATCACAGCATCAAGGTGTTCGAAATACCAACTGTGATAACACAGAACAAAATCACCCTCAGCAGGTTTTTGAGCTTACAAAAACATTGTTACAACAGGTAAACTTGAGTCGATTGCCTCCTCCAGAGCCCAGTATTTTTGATGGGGACCCTTTGAAATACCCCAGCTGGAAGTCTTCTTTTCATATATTAATTGAACAGAAACATATCCCTGCAGCTGAAAAGATTCATTATCTAAGAAAATATTTATCTGTACAAGTGAGAGAAGTAGTAGAAAATTATTTCTTACTAACTTCCGAAGATGCCTATGAACAGGCAAAAGACTTATTAGAACAGCGTTTTGGGGACCCATTTGTGATTGGGGATGCATTTAGAGATCGGCTTGAAAAGTGGCCAAAAATTCCAGCAAGAGATAGCAAAAGCTTGCAAAGGTTTGCCGATTTTCTTAGTCAGTGCAAAGCAGCCATGGAGAGCATAAGTTGCTTGGCAGTGCTTGATGACTGTAGACAAAATCGCAAACTTTTGCTAAAATTACCAGAATGGATGGTAAATAGATGGAACAGACATGTTGCAGTGTGGAAGGACAAGAATGGCTCATTTCCTCCTTTCAAAGAATTTGCAAATTTTGTGTCTGTTGAAGCAAGGGTAGCCTGTGACCCAGTTACTTCCCTGACTTCTTTGAAAATGGAGCAAAGCGCTGATGGCACTGATGATAAAGTTAGTAAGAAGGGCAAATATTTCAATCCAAAGGGTCGTTCATTGCGAACAGAGGTTGCATGTGCCTCAGAGAATAATGTGAAATGTTTTCTTTGTCAAAGAGAACATGAGCTAGATAAATGTGAAGCTTTTCTCGCGAAAACTTTAGAGGAAAGGAAGGTATTTGCTCGTGAGAAGAGATTGTGTTTTGCTTGCCTAGGCTCATCTCACGTTGCAAAGGGATGCAGATCGAGAAAGAAATGTGAAAAATGCGATAAACTGCACCCAACCTCGCTGCACGGAGACTTGAGGCCCTTGGATAAACCAAAGATAGCTGCTCAAAGGGATTCTGCTTACTCAAACAAACTTAAACCAGATCCTTCCCATGCTTCGTCATTTATGGGTATGTCTAGCACAAATCCCTGCATGAGCTCAATGATTCTCCCCGTGTACATATCCCATAAAGATTTCCCTGATTGTGAGATATTAGTTTATGCTCTTCTCGATTCTCAGTCTGATACAACCTTTTTGCTTGAGAGCACACGATCACATCTAGGTCTGCCTGGTGTTGATGTCGACTTGATGCTCTCAACTATGCATGCTGAAAACTCGGTTGTTAAAAGCAAACGAGTTGAAGGCCTTACTGTCAGAGGTTTAAATAAAAGTGTTAAAATCCCTTTACCTATCACTTACACTAGACAGATCATGCCTGCAAATCGTTCCCACATACCCACACAAGAGATGGCTATGAAATGGAACCATTTAAAGTGTATTGCAGATGAATTTGCGCCCATACAGGATTGTGAGGTTGGTCTTTTGATTGGCTATAACTGCGCTAGGGCTCTCATGCCAAGAGAAATTATATTGCCGGAAGACAGTCAAGGTCCATACGCTCAGCGCACAGATCTTGGTTGGGGTATAGTCGGGGTGGTCGATGATATGAAGAATATAAGGCTTGATTCTGTTGGTATCAGTCATCGTGTTGTTGTTTGTGAAGTAGATCAAGCTCTGTCAATTCAGTCAGTTGATGGTAGTTCTTTGGCACAGAATAAGGTTCTACATTCTTTAAAAACAAAGGTTAAAGAGATTATCAACCCGGTCGATATTGTCAGAATGATGAATCTCGATTTTACAGAGCATGTGAAGATGGGAAACGGTCTTTCTATAGAGGACAAGGACTTCCTCGATAAGGTTCAAACAGGAATTAGAAAAGAGAAGGGACATTATGAAATGCCCCTCCCCCTTAAAGATGATAACCTCAAACTCCCTTGTAATAGATCGATGGCTATTCATCGACTTTCTTGTCTGAGAAAAAGGCTTGGAGGTGATAAACGTTACTGCGATCACTACTGCGATTTCATGCAAGACATGTTGAATAAGGGCTATGCTGAGAGGGTACCAGACGGTTGCATTAACAAAACCGATGGTAAGGTCTGGTATATTCCTCACCATGGGGTCTATCATCCCAAAAAACCTGACAAAATAAGAATTGTATTTGACTGTAGTGCAACCTTTGCTGGTCAGTCTTTAAACAAGAACTTACTGCAAGGGCCAGATTTAACAAACAAGTTATTAGGTGTTCTCTGTCGGTTTCGTAAGGAGAAGATTGCTTTCATTTGCGATATTGAGCAGATGTTTTTTCAGTTTGTGGTCAAACCAGAGCAAAGAGATTTGCTAAGGTTCCTTTGGTGGGAGGACCGAGACTTTAACAAACCACCAGTCGAGTATCGTATGTGCGTTCATCTGTTTGGGGCCGTGTCCTCACCCGGCTGCGCCAACTTCGGATTGAAGCAAATAGCTTCGGATGGTGCACAAGAATTCGGTTCGGATGCTTCAAAATTCGTTAATGAAAATTTTTACGTTGACGATGGTCTGATTAGCGTTCCTTCAGAGGATGAGGCAATAGATCTGATTTGTAGAAGTAAGGATATGTGTAAAAATGGCGGGTTAAGATTGCACAAATTCTTGTCAAATTCAAAACGTGTCATTCGGAACATTCCGCCAGAAGATAGGGCCAAGGGTTTGGAAAATGTAGACTTGTTTAGTCAACCTCTACCAGTTGAAAGAGCCCTAGGCGTTCAGTGGTGTATAGAGTCTGACTCGTTCCAATTCAGAATAACACTTTGCGACACGCCATTGACCCGACGTGGCATCTTATCCACGGTCAGTTCAGTGTACGATCCACTTGGTCTAATTGCCCCAGTCATTCTAACTGGTAAACAGATACTTCAGCAACTATGCTCAGAACAAAAAAATTGGGATGATCCCATTTCTGGCGAAATGGTTTTCCGGTGGGAGAAATGGCGACAAAGTCTCCCGAAATTAAGCGCAATCAAAATAAGGAGATGTTTTAAATCCCAAGACTGTCGACCCGTAATAAAAAGGGAGCTTCATCATTTTTCTGATGCTAGTAAGCAGGGCTATGGACAGTGTTCATATCTAAGAATAATTGATGAACAGAATCAGGTCCACTGTTCCCTAGTGATGGCAAAGTCAAGAGTTGTTCCCCTTAAGCCTATAACAATCCCTCGTCTGGAGCTGACGGCGGCTCTCGTGTCGGTTAAGATCAGTAACCTCATTCAGGAAGAGCTTGATTTTGAAAACACGGCAGATTTCTTTTGGACAGATAGTAAAATTGTCCTAGGATATATATCCAATGACTCTCGTCGTTTTCATGTTTATGTTGCTAATCGTGTTCAGCAAATTCGTGATCATACCGATCCAGATCAATGGAGGCATATTGAAACGTTAAAGAATCCCGCAGACATTGCATCACGAGGAGCTTATGGAAATGAGCTTGCGGATAACTTTGCATGGTTTAATGGACCCTCTTTCTTGTGGGAGAAAGAGCTGTCTCGCGCAAGAGTAGATACTTTTGAAGTACCAAAAGGTGACTGTGAACTTAAAGGTGTTCAATCGTTCACGACAGATACTCATGAGTTACACTTTCCTAGTCTGATATCTACCTTTGATTCTTTCTCAAGCTGGTGGAGGCTTAAACGTGTCATTGCAATTTGTCTCAAGTTTATTAGAAGGCTAAGAAGGTGTGAAACTGTTCATAACCATCCGAACCATGACACGTTACCCAAATATGTGCAGCTGTCAGTAGAAGACCTACTTGAAGCCGAAGTTCAAATATTCAAGTTGGCTCAGTTTGAAACATTTGAAAGGGAAATAATGTCATTAAGGTCAAAGGCTGGCCGCCATAGTGGTCAAAAGGGGACATTATCTAAGGGACAAAGTAGCATCTATAGACTAGATCCCTATCTTGATACGGATGGTGTTTTAAGGGTTGGTGGACGTTTAAGTCAGATGAACGTCAATCACCACATCAGACATCCAGTTATCCTACCTAAACATGGCCATGTTACGAAATTGATCATAAGGTTCTTCCATGAAAGAGTGCACCATCAAGGTAGGGGGATCACAAGTAATGAAATCCGCTCACATGGACTATGGATCGTTGGTTTGAGTAGCTCTGTTTATAGCTACATCTCGTCCTGCGTAACATGTCGACGATTAAGATTCAGTCCATTAGGCCAAAAAATGGCTGATCTTCCTACTGATAGAGTAGAAGCCTCCCCACCCTTTACATACACCGGAGTTGACTATTTCGGACCGTGGTACATTCATGAGGGTCGAAAGGAGATAAAACGTTATGGGGTTTTGTTTACCTGTCTGTGCTGCCGGGCCATACATTTAGAGACCGCGGTCTCTCTTTCTACAGACTCCTTCATTAACGCTCTGCGCAGATTCTTGTCTATTAGAGGGCCAATCAGAGAGCTACGATCAGATAGGGGGACTAATTTCATTGGGGCGGAAAATGAATTAAAGGAAGCTGTAAATGAAATTGACAATGCAAAGGTTGAGCAATTTCTCCTCCAAGAAGGTTCTAATTTCGTGTTTAATACAAATGTGCCTCATTCTAGTCATATGGGTGGTGTCTGGGAACGTCAAATTCGGTCTGTCAGGAATGTACTGTCAAACCTTCTGTATCTTCATGGACAACAGCTTGACGATGAAAGCTTGCGTACCTTCATGTGCGAGGCTGCTGCCATTATAAATAGTCGTCCGCTCGCTGTACAAGACCTAAATGATCCTTTGTCTTCAGAACCCCTAACTCCAAATCATCTCTTAACCATGAAAAGTAATATAATACTTCCCCCTCCCGGGAACTTTCAAAGAAGTGATCTATACTCTAGAAAGAGGTGGAGAAGGATTCAATATTTGTCGAATGAGTTCTGGTTTCGATGGCAGAAGGAGTACCTTCAAAATCTGCAGCTTAGAAATAAGTGGAACTCTCCTAAACGTAACCTCCGTGTCGGAGACATTGTCCTTATTGTCGACCAAGGTTGTCCGAGATGTCATTGGCAACTTGGTAGAATTATTGAATGTTATCCGGACAAGGATAATCTGGTTAGAAAGGTAAAAATTGCAGTAGGCACAAAGCAATTAAACAGTAAGGGAAAAAGATTGGAAACTCAAACTTATTTAGAAAGTCCAATCCACAAGTTAATTCTGCTACTTGAAACAAACTAGTTAATACCCAGACCGGGTTCCCCGTCGAGGAGCCATGTTAAACTGTGTAGAGTGTTCTAAATTTAAATTGCTTTGTATTTAAGGTTTATCTTTTGTAAAATTAGGCAAAAGGTTCTAATTTTGGGGAGCCATGTAACCGTAGGTCTATAGCAAACCGCAAGGTACCGGGTTCTAGTTTCCGGGAAATATATGCGTCCCGTGATTTGGTGGTTCCCTAGATTGTTAGATAAGTTATTGCGTAAAGTATCGATCGCAGGAATCAAGCGCTTGGGGGTTTTTCTGTTTCCGTCTTGGTGTTCACGTTTTTTGGAAGCGAAAATCTAGCAAGATCACTGCGATAGATAATCCTAATTGCGTTTCAAAAGGCCCAAAGAGGTAAATAAAAGAATGATCTTTCCTTTGATAACAGTATTTTCGCGTATTCAATCCTTTAAGTTAGGATGATTGTATTTCGCTGAGGCATGGTTCAATCCCCATTTTTTGCGTACAATTTCATACAATTTCTAGATAGACAATTTCAGAGATGGTTTCTCCCTAGGTACAAATTGAATTTTTTTGATGTAATATTTCAAGATCAACTGGTGGTTCCTTCGATGTGTATTCCTCCACATGGTGATTGGGATCGGACTGCATGCAGATGCAGTCTGATCTGGATCACATGTGGAGGAAACATTTATTGATGAAACATTTATCGATATTGTAATTATAGAATTACTGAATGGCATTTGTATATGTACTTTCAGTTTTCACATGGACGATGAACAAATAAAGGAACGAATAGCAAAGATGTTTTGACTCCTTAGTCGATACCTTTGGGACCTAGCGACAAGTAATTGCGTGTCGCTCACACTAACATTGTCAACACGGTTAATCATATCATAGTTAATGTGAACAAAATTCGCCGTTCCGAACGCATTTTAGTTTCAATTAAATATTTTTTTAATGTCTGAACAAACAATGGCCTTGCATAATACTACAGCAAAAGGATAACTTTGAAAGCCTGGTCAAATCCCATTACCACAAAATTTTGCTTTTGACGCCCTCCAAGAGAAAGGTCCAGGAAAGCAATTTGGAAAATGTAGAAAATTGTTTTTAACAAGCTCTTTCAACAAATGTCCATATTACTTCCTACCAAAATGATTGAATGGAGTTATACACCACGTTTAACAGTATATCAGCGCGACTGGATCACCTAACCATGGATTCCTGGTATTTTCTCACACCGGTACCACCGCTACATCCTCAAGCTGTCTTTTCCACTACACTTATTCACCCAATGGTGAGAGACAAATGTGGGAAAAGATATTCTCCGCGGCCGGGGATCGACGCTGCGCTATGGCCGCGCTATGGCCGCGGCTATTTTCCATCGATAGATAGAATATAGAATTTCAAATAAATGTGTATTTTCTACCCAGAAGACAGAGATATTTGAAATTCCGTCAAATTTAAGATTTCGTCTGCGACTTCCTTGTTTTTGTACCAGTCTATTTTTTTACCGACTGTGAAAAAGTATTCGACGAAATCGTATTTGACGTAGTTTCACAAATGTACGCATACCTTTACAAACATACAGTCGGTGTGATATCAAACGTCGTAAGTACAACTAAAGTTATATTTGAATACTTGCAAACAATTTGATACAAAATAAAATACAGCTATCAAACGCATGCGCTTCTTAAAATGGAAAAAAGGGTAATAATCGTACAAAACAATGAAAAAAAATTATAGAAAACACAAGTCAACTTGTCGGATCATAGAGCGATATATTCATTTATTGTATATGAAATGCAAAAACGCATAATTTGACTCCCGTAACTGACTTGCTTTTTCATTTTTCCAGAACAAATCCTTTTTTGTAAACATATCTGACGGTTCAATCTTGTAATTTT
Source organism: Fragum fragum (assembly GCA_946902895.1). Classification (NCBI taxonomy): domain Eukaryota; kingdom Metazoa; phylum Mollusca; class Bivalvia; order Cardiida; family Cardiidae; genus Fragum; species Fragum fragum. The sequence continues at coordinate 1,069,651 of OX336369.1, read as the reverse complement.
ACTCTTTTATATTAACTGCCAGTTACGAAAAAACGATCGGTCCCTAGGTATTTCGCGTTATTCCCGACGCATATGAAATAATAATAAGCCCTTGTAAAGATCGCCGCCACAAAAACCGCCATAGTTGTATTCTGTCTAAATAGTTTTAAATTGGCCGTTGAACTTTTTCTTCAATTGGTAATGTGATTGTGGAAGATTGGGTGGATGGGGTTTAACGGCACATATAACAATATTTAAGTCATATCGCGGAGGCTAGAGCATCAAACCATGGATTCCTGGTACACCAGTAAAACCACTACGTCCTTTCCTAGCCTCCACCTGCTTTTCTCACTGAGGTTTACGTTTATCCGCTAAGCATCACATTTTATGTAGTTTTACATGTCAACATAAAGTGGGGGGGATTGGGACACAAACAAAATACATAGAGAAGTAGATAGACATTTAAACGCAGAGTCGGCTATACATGGATTAAACAGTCTTGTTAATCCATTCCCACAAAATCCCACTCTTTGACAGTCCCTCAAGAAAAAAGCTATAGACAAAGACAAAGATCTTTAAAATATCACAAAATAAAAATAGTCGTCTGCAACTTCTTTCAAATGACGAGTTTTTCGAAAAAGAAATGTTTCCCTGGTTATTATAGTCCCCTTCTAAGACGGAACATTTCAAACTCAATTATAGTGCCGATATAGGCTTGTCATGCCGCATCCATTCCACCCTTTAAAAATGTTCCCTCTGTGACACTTAAGCGTTAAGACTTTAACATGAACTGGGTGATCATATCTTAATCTTTACCACCCCACCCCCTTCTCGATGCATACAATGGGATAATTTGGGGTCGGACCATCTATATAATGAAGAATTTCACATTTCTTGGTTATTTGATTGGCCCTAACTAGAGTGAAAAGCATTTTCAATGTACATAGGACCAAGAACGGTTTCTGTTACCCGTAAATATTTGATGAAAACTGTAAACCTACTGGGCCGAAAGTATCCCGCCTCGCTGAACACTTTGAAAGCAATGGAGTCGAACTAACACAAAGGAGGCAATTTGTTTTCAAGCAATATATTATTAATAGGTTTGAAAAACTCATATTTCCAGAGAGATTATATGTGTCGTTTGCATTGCCTTTTGACTGGTAATAACACGAGAAAATAAGCTTTTCTTAAACCATTACCGAACAACAAAGTCTTAGACTGGTCCAAATAGACAGGAGTTACAGACGAAAGTTTGAAAAGCGAAATTATAAAATTATTTATCTATCAGGTAGGAAAGATTGTTGACAATAAAGAAAGTGCTTTGTACATTTTCCAAAGCTTCTTTCTTGACGGGACGTAAAAAAGCGAAATAGTGTGGGAATGGGTTAGATCGTGTCTGTCGGAATTCTAATTGACCTCGGTGATCTGGTCCAAACAAGAGTACATTGAAGTAGCACTATTACCCGAGAACTACGATACAGCGAGAGGTGTTTCGGAATGATACCCCTATCTTTTCACGCAGAAGCTGTAGCTGGAAAATCTTCTTGCAGAAACATTCTATCGCTGTAACATAGAATTGTGTAGGTGTACTCGCTCGCTGTAACTTGGCCGTTGTTCTCGGGGAGTTCGTAAGAAGCGAACAAGTAACAGTCAAGTTATGATCTAAACGGCGCTTTATGTATACATGTTTGATTTTGATTTTGATTTTGATGGGGTTTTACGCCGCTTTCAACAATCTTTCAGTTATATCGCGGCGGCTGGAGCACCTAACAATGGATTCCTGGTATTTCTCACACCAGTACCGCCATCACATCCTTTCCTAGCCCCCAGCTGCTATCCCACATAGGTCTACGATTATCAACCCATTGGTGGGAGACAAATAGTCGGAAAGGATGAGTGCCGCCGTCGGGGATCGAACCCGGGACATCTAGATTGACAGTCCGACGCGCTACCAACTGCGCTATGTATACATGTTTGAAAATTATTCCAAATGGTTATATGGCGACATAAACGTCGTAAGACGAGTTAACATTAGTTACGACGATTAAGACGCAAAACAAATAAAACTTCTTAACATTTATGTTGGAGTTCAAATTTCATTTTTTTGGTAGATTAGTCTTTTTGATTGATTTTCACGATCCGTCAATTGACCAATCACGTGTGTCAATCAAACAAACGATCGACCAATGAAACCATTCATTTAGATCAGGAATGAGTCTATAACTCCTACATCGGCCGCCATTTTTGTTAAACCTTTCTGTTGGATTTGCAACTTAAACGTCGTAACTACAGCTTATTCAAGTTGTAGTTACGACGTTTAGGTCGCTAACCAATCATTCTACTTTTTTGTTACATGCTACAGGCCATATATTTTGCAAAATAACGCCGTTTTTAATCGAAGTTGAACTTCCTGTCGGAGTCAATTGGTAGGCGGGGTCAGCGATTGGTCAACTGTATTCACCTCTTTTCCATCCCGCCTCCAAATGTTTTTTATTCGTTAATTCATATCCAGATTTCATCATAAAAGATATGAACAATTGAATATGAATTGCAATATCAAAATTTGAAAAATAGTCCTTTCCCACAATATGTTAATGGGCAATATGGACGATGTATAACCTTCCGGTATACACAAAAATTGACATACTGAAGGTCCCGCAAACTGATTCCTTTGGCCCCGCCCATTGACCCAGACAGGAAGTTCTGCTTCGTTTTTAGCGGCGTTATTTTGCAAAATTTGTGGCCAGCTCCATGTTACAAATAAGTAGAGTGGTTGGTTTGCGATCTAAACGTCGTAACTACAGCTTGACTAAGCTGTAGTAACAACGTTTTAGTCGCCAAAGCAAGTAAAATGATTCCTCAAAATTGCTGAAAATGTTTGGAGATCAAACTGAACTTCCAGTCTAAATGAATGATTTTAATGGTCGACTTATTATTTGATTGACAGTCGCGGTTGGTCAATTTATTACCTCTGCATCTCAAATCCAAAACATCTGAATAGGCAGACTATATCATCAAAGACATTCATAGTAAAAATAATCCGTGTCAAAAATTGAAAACAATTTATTGATTGAATAGGGTTTAACGCCTCTTTTAACTGTATTTCAGTCATATCGCGTCACCTGGAGCACCTAAAAATGGATTCCTGGTATTTCTCACACCAGTAAAACCACTACATCCTTTCCTAGCCTCCAGCTACTTAAACGCAAAAACTTTATTGAAAGGCATTCGGCAAAAAAATATGCCATTGGCCATTTACAATATTAGCATGGAAATAGAGAAATGACGCAATAGGCATACAAACAAGTGTTTTACCAACAACATAACATTTCAAACATTCATTATGAAAGTAAAGATATATATATATATTTTATCAAAATATTAATTTTAGTACATTTTGGACTGGTCAAACATTCGTGTTAAGTTAGGAATCTGAATTTCAACATGTATCTCTTTTAGAAAAGGATTCCTTCAAATACTTTGCTGTATTAAATTGTACTTTTTTGTTTTTAGAAGCCATTGTGCGAGTGAATTTTTTGACATCAGGCCAAGTGCATGGAATGTACCTCGACCTGATATCACTAAATCCACTGCAAATATATAAAAAAAATGATATTCTGTTTCTATAACAGAGAGGTCACAAAATTTACGTATTCTTTGGTTTCTATCAACTCTATGAATTCTTCCAACTTCAATTTCAAGTTTGTGAGATCCTAACCTAAATTTAGTAAGATTTTTTCTTCACTCGTCATTTTTCAAATTTTGTAGATAAGACTCAAATTCAAAAAGTTCTTCAAATTTACAATAGTATTCTAACTTAGAAGAGTTACAAATAAAACTTTTCCATTCCTGTTTAAATCGATCCCTTAATCGACTTTGTATTAATTTAAAATCCGCGTTACTTATATTGTTTTTCTGTGACAGATATGCTAAACCTGCATTATTCAAAGTCTCAGAGATCTTGTTTACCCAAAAACAATTCGATCTATTTGCTATCAAGCTTTGTTCATTATATACGAGACATAAGACTTTCATTACTACTTTTAACTTTAATCCAATATTTTATTGCCCGCTCTTTTGCTATAAAATATTACCATTGGCGATAGACAAATGTCGGAAAGGATATGTGCCGCTGCCGGGGATCGAACCGGCAATAGAAAACGAGCATCAAATCAAACGATGTTTTTGAAATATAAATATTGGTTACGCCCAAGCCATTAAATACTTGAGAAAATACTGTGAGAAAAGAAGAAAATGCTGGTAATAAGCATTTTTTCTTTCCCGACAATAGTTTCTACCCTGGAAAATTTCAATATTTTTAATTATCGTCTGTAAAGTCATTCAAGTTAGACAAGTTTTGAAAAACAGGAAAGAGTTGAAGCAACTGGTATCATATCCGATAGGCTTCAGCGACTTTCAAACGAAACATCCGAGAATACAAACAATACAACCGAAAAACAAACAAACAAAAAATTAAAAGAAAAAAATAAATAATTAAAATAAAAAAAACAGACCTCTCGTTGTTCAATTCAAGTACTATCAAGATAGTAAATGGATTCGATTTGGAAAACACCGTTAACCCTACCAGACAATACAATTTTAGACTGGTCCAAATTCAAAGATGTTGCAGACGAGACGACAATTTTAGTTGGTGAAAGTTGGATTCGTTTGAATTTTTGGCTAGAAACATTGTGGATAATGAAGAAATTGCTTGTAACAAGCAATTTCTTCATTTTCCACAGTGTTTTCCAAAGAGTTGTTTGTGTGTGTGTGTGTGTGTATGTGTGTGTGTGTGTGTGTGTGTGTGTATGTGTGTGTGTGTGTGTGTGTGTGTGTGTGTGTGTGTGTGTGTGTGAGGGCGTTATTGTGTGGGAAAGTTAATTTCAAGAAAGAAGACCTAGCCCCATGCATCCAACTTCCAAAGGAATGGAGAGAACCCAGAAAAGCACTTTATCAAACAATGCTGGCTCAAAAGCAGAAAGGGCAACAAAGTCAAGTCTGCAAGCGAGAAATTATTTATAAACAGACATGAATACTATTCCAGACCAACATCCTAGAGTTGTAGTGAAGAACAGTTAGACATTTTAACTTAGAATGTGAATGGACTTGCTCGAAAATTACCTATTACAGACTTTATCGAAAGCATATTATGATATAGTTACATTTATAGAAACCTTCTTTTCCTTTAAGTCACAATTTAATCAAGATATTTCCGGATATATATATTTTGATTTCTATGGTAATAAGTGAAATTTTTCAATAGTTTCGGGATTTACCATCTATTATATATAGAAAGTTGAACCACCCGTGTTTTCAAAAGATCAAAATTTTTTGAGGGAATATGATAAAGTGCAATTAATGAATCATTCTGTGAAATTCATTTGAAATACGAACAGTAGTTGGTACATAAAAATGTTCGAGGTTTGCACTTTATACAGTTTGGGCATATAAAATTTGATCCTGTCAAAAAGTCATAATTTTAACAAGTAAACATTTCTAGAAGGAATCAGACTAAGGGTCACCAAAAGCACATTGCCTATTTGGGTATTTTCAGAGGAGCAGATTTTTAATTACTTCCTATTGTTTGATATAGCGTCCATGTGTCTTTCTCTTCAATCCTCTCAACAATCTGAGAGACATATGATTATTTTGATGAATTTTGGTTGAAAACCATCTACATGTTTTAGGAGAAGATCTTTAAACAAAAAGTTTACGAACGGTAGGACGGACATATAGCGGACACTGTGCTGTTATATGATAAAGTCCCGCTAGACTTGTTCCAGAGTAGCTAAAAAACACCATCGCTTATATTATCACTGAACATCTGTGCTGTATCATTGTAACGTTACCGTTTGTAACTGTCAGAAAGGTGAATTAATTACCCCAATATTGACTGTCTTTTCTGGAATTTAATTAAGTCTTCATTGGACAGTGTCCCGTTATTGAAGACAAGATTTCATCTCCCTTATCACACATCTAACTTTAATTTCTGCGACAACATGTTTATCAGCAAAACTAAATAAAAATCGCATTCACGTGTGGGTTTTGTTATTTGTTTGTTTTGTTTTGCCTTTTTTCAATCTTTTGTCTAAATTCGTAGATTTATGGAAAGGTTTCAGATTTTTCTTTGATATTTTCGACGAATGAACGAGACCACTGGTTTATCCCTTGATAATCTAACCATATGGAGTAACGTTAGTGAAATGATCAAAATAATAGATGGTTCGCGTTGTAGAGATTTGGTGGTGAAGTTTAACATTTTGTCTCTCTCTCTCTCTCTCTCTCTCTCTCTCTCTCTCTCTCTCTCTCTCTCTCTCTCTCTCTTTGTATTTGAGAAATAAAATAATTATTTGTTTTTGAAAAAATCGGCTGATCTTTCATTTCGTGAAGAACCAACGTTATCATAATATCCCATATAAAATGATACAGTAAAAATATTGAACAGTTTTATTAATATATTCTTTGATCAAATGGAGGTTTCCAAAATTTAATGAGGTTATAGTTATTACGTGTGGTCTGTTCACGATGCAAGATGGATCATAATATGACAATACATTTCGTCTGTCCGCCCGAATGTCTGTAAAATGAAGTTTTTCAATCTGATAGTGATTAAATTAACCATTACCACCAAACACGCTTTTTCATGCGTTAAAGAAAATAGATATTGAAACATAGAGAAAAAGGAGAAATTGCATGCCATAAACAATTTCTCTTTTTTGCACCATCTTTTCTACCTTCTGTGGCACGTATTTATTTCAATTCAAACCTACTTTTAAATTTCGTAAGCAACTTTTTTTAAAATCAATTTGGACCAGTCTAAAATTGTATCGTCTGGCAATAGGTTAATCAATGTTAAGGATTGTTGGGTAACAAATCAGAAGTTGTCCTTTGTTTCCCGTTATTTCACTTTAATAACTACAAGCTGTCATCCATTACTAGTAAAGTCATTTTTATTGGTTCCCAGCACGCGAATCCAAGGGCCCGAAGATTAGTGACTGATATTTGACAATGATTCCTGGTTCATTTTCGCCATGGTTATTGCGATACATTTGTTGTAATGGGGATTTATTGCCTAATTTGTGGCTGATTTAATAAGAAAACGAGATATTCTACAGCCACCTTATTCGTATTTACTTCCGTCACATTTTTTCTTTATTTCTCCGAAAGTCGTAAGGAATATTATTCGTTTAACGCTTTCCTAACCAATCGCTGGAATTTACATCCCGAAGGTTATATAATTGATAAAATTTTGGAAAAAAGACGAAAGTGCTTGTAAAAATTCACCGGAAAAAATACTTACCGAGTTATAGACTTGCTGTTGTCAATGAAATAATCGATTAACTAATCAAACATATATTGAGACCGGAAGTGCAATTTTAATCTTCGACACTTCGATACATGTATGAAACGCCGTCATAGAGCGGTTGATAGCACATCAAACTCCCAATCTTCAATCATGAGGTATCATGGGTTCGATACCCGGCGGCGGCACATATCCTTTCCGACATTTGTCTCTCACCAATTGGTGGATAATCATAAACCTGGGATAGTAGCTGGAGACTAGGAAAGGATGTTATGGTGGTACATTTGTTTTTCAGGGAAAACCAGGAAGGCCCTTTTTAATGTAACGAGTCACAACTAGGCACATTTTGAGAAATTAAATATTTTGAGAAAAAGACAAATTGGTAGATACGTGTTTTCCCTTTTCTTTATATATGACACATTTCGGGCCTTTGCGAATGGGAAAAGTATCTTACCGACTACTTTTGCTGTTTCCATATTGTTCCTTTTAGCATGGCGGGTCACATATCGTCGGTGAGCTTTTAAATTGTCGGAACTACATCTTCTCAAACTGATCGCCCAGAAGCAATCCTGCAAAGACATTTAAATTTGTCTGCAAGTGATATTGGACCATACGGGTAAGATAATAAAGATAATTTAGCAGACCTGGTGTGGCGGTTCTGGGTGTTAATTAGATCTTGGACTCCAATAACACTTGTGTTGAAGACTTCTCTAGTTAACCTAAACAGATGTTTATTTAACCCAACCCCAAACAAAAATAGTTTAGACTTGTCCAAATTGTAAAGTTCATGTCAATTCGGATTTTCTGGACCAATGCCAATTCGTTGAAATGAGCCAGTATGGTCCGAATGTTATTTGTAAATACAATTAAAGAAAACATTATTTATAGTCACGATTCATTACCTGCACTATCTTTTGCTCAGACCAAAATGAAGAGGGGAAATTCTAACACATTTTTTACCCGTAAATTTCTCCACGTGTCGCCGTAGATCTGTACCATTTAACCCATTACCAGACGGAAGTATTTTAGACTGGTCCAAATTGAAAGAGGTTGCAGATGACAATTTCAAGCATATGAATTTTTGTACCTTTCGGATAAAAAACATTGTGAATAATGAAGAAATTGCTTGTTACAAGCATTTTCTCCATTTTGCGCAATGTTTTAAAAAATAAAAAAAATTCTCGGGAAGGGGGGGGCGTCTTAAAGCGTGAGTGGGAATGGGTTAAAGGGTTACCTTCCCCGAGTTCATAAATATATTGAGACTAATTTGTGTGGAATGAAAGAATCCATTTTCAAAATTAACATCATGCTTTTTTCGCTAGTTCTACAATGCATGAATACACGATGAACGATAAAAACCTGTGCAGTCGGACACATAGATATATACGTGCATTGACACAACTCTTAAAATATTCGCGTATATATTTAGCTTACAAATTTTGAAGTTCAGACCTCATTTACTCTCGTTTTGCTCAATTTTCACCAAGACAAAGATACGACAGCTCAACTTAGGTGTGTACATTTTGTATATTTTTCATCAATTTACTAAACGGTTCGTTATTTGGCTTGTTTCATTCCTAAATAATTTATTTTTTAGTTTCGTCTATGAAAAACGATCGGTCTGATTGGTCGAACAATATTATTCATAACTCCATGAACAAAATTTTGATCACGCAGTGATTTTGTATTCTTCCGCACAAAATAGTCCCATACAAAAAGGTAACACAATTTGTAAAGCTTTTGTTGTTTTTTTTCCCGCTCGATGCTATTAAATTATAAGAAATGAAGAGAATATTTTTTTGTTTTCATGGAGGTATGAACCGAAAAACCTAATCACACAATGTATGAACCCGCTTCGCGTATTCATACAGTGAGATTAGGTTTTTCGGTTCATTCCTCCATGAAAACAAAAAATATTCTCTTCATCTCTTAAATGGAATGGCTTTACTCGATTTCATAATTATTCAGATTTTATACAAATAAAAGCCTGGCACTGAAAGGGCCTAAATACAAGACTTGTTGTTGTTGTTTTTATACATTGTACTCATTACCAACAGACAAAATGGGCTTTACTCTAACATTCACCATATTGTCCTAGCTGAATGATACACAAATAGCCTACACGAGTCTGTAGGTCCTGATCGTCTACCTATCACATGAGAAACGATAACTTAACCTTTGTACTTTTGAATACTGATGATTTATCCTCTTTTCACTATTCTTCGCAACATTGAAATTAATAGATCAATGTTGTATTCAAAGATTGTTTACAACAAGGACAAGCAGGTAGAGTAGGCTAAGATCAGCCTGCAGGTCTGTGCCGGCTGATCTTAGTCTAAACGTCTGCCAAAGCTATTGTCAAAGCAGGAATATTTCGGAATCAGTAAGACAAGAGTTAGACTAAGGCATAGAAACAATTATTCAAAAATGAGTTTCACATTTTGTAATATTACTCTTTTTGTCTGGCCTCATGTAGTGGTGTAAGCTTACACCAAGTAACAAACTATTGAAACTTTCTGATTATATCTGACAAAAAAATCAAAGGGGAGTTATTTTCACTCGTCTGCTGTGAATATAATCGAAAAGCAGAAAGTAAACCTCAATATCACACTTAAAATGTTCTGTCATGATCTTTCCTGCGAATTTTTAGACCATATAGGGGCATCTGCGGTAGCATGTATAATATTAGATTAGCTGTGATTTCTCCGTTGACGTATCGTCGGCGAGGTACAGTGTTTTAGATTCAAGGTTTAGCGCCCGGGCCCGTAGGTAGTACAGGTGAGCACCATCAAAGATTTATAATTTACCACCGCGCTCGAAGCCACTTGATATAGACTCCGAGCCGGGAATCGAACCATTGAATTGGTAAATTTCTAAAATATATATCATTTAATATGTAATTCTAAGATTGGGTAGTGTCGATGGATAATTCGTCAATAAACAACTTATGTGCCTATTTTATAAAACATAATAGATTTTTTAAAAAAATATTTAAAGAAGATAATTTATTAAAAAAACATCTGATCATTAATTAGCATATTCCTTAAATTAATTGTGTAAATAGTACGTTTTAATAAAGGGAGGTAATAAAAGTATCGATATTTTAAAGCCATCCCAATATTTTAATAATTAACCCAATCTCAAACAAGAAAATTGTAGACTGGTCCAAATTGAATGGTGTTAGAGACGACAATTAAAAGTTTATGACATTCTAAACTTTTTCAACTTTCAGGGTAGAAAAAATTGTTTAAAATGAAGAAATTTCTTTTCACAAGCGGAATTCTTCATTTTCCACTATGTCTTTCAAAGTATTTTTCTTGAGGGGCGTCTAAATGCGTCATTGAGTGGGAATGGGGTTACCAAATTTTAAACATTTTAGCTTGGGGGAGGAGGGAAATGTAAATCAGTATTAAGTCTGAGTGAATAAGCCAGCCGGCTCAACCATTTCTTGTTCAATGTCTGGATTTTACGTCACTGTACATTTGTTATTGAGCTAATATTGTAGAAAAAGAAGAAATTGCTTGTAAGGTTTAAGATTCTATGGTTTCCTAAAGATTTTTTTGTTAGTTTGAGTGTCCAGAATCATTCAACGTCTTCAAGGCTACTTGTTTAACCAATGCTGGGTACGCTTAAATTCTTTAACAAGAATTCGTAAGTTTCTTATCTAGCGGCTTCGAAATCTTAAACAAAAGATCACTTTATCTTAAAAATCTATAAAAGAAGCTTAAGATACTCGCCGAGACCAACACTGGCACCTCCGGTTTTGTCTAAAATGAAGGATCGCTTGTCCCGGCCCATTCACTCAACTGGCCACGCCCAGTCACTCCACTGGCCACGCCCACTCATTCCACTGACCACGTCCACTCAGTCCACTGAACACACCCACTCACTCCACTGACTACGCCCTCTCACTTCACTGGTCACGCCCACTCACTCCACTGACCACGCCAACTCACCCCACTATGAGAAACGCCCACTGATTTCAAAGAAAGTTTCACTTCAATGCTAAATTGCATGTTTTTGTAAGATTTTTAGCCAGTGTCATGTAACATAAAAGTAAAATTGCTGGTTGGCGACATAAAGTTGATAACTACAGCTCGAAGAAACTGCGGTTATGACATTTAAGTCGTCAAACCAACCAAAATACTCCGTATGAATGTAGACTATTGTTGGAGTTCACATTCATGTCATTTCTGGTCTAAATGATTTATTTGATTGGTCAATTGATTCTTTGATTATTAGCCGCGATTGTTCAAATGTCCTTTAACCCTTTCCCGTTTTGCAAAAATTTAGACCTGTTCAAATTCAAAGGATTTGCAGACGACAATATCAAATCAATTTTATTTGAAAAATAATCATACAATATGGTAGAAAACATTGTGGAAATTGAAGAAATTGCTTGTTACAAGCAATTTCTTCTTTTTCCACAATGCTTTCTCAGGTATAAAAACACAGGGACGTAAAAACCAGGGATTAAACGGGAAAGGTTTAACCACAATCTTCTTTCAGTTTTCATGAGTTTATTATTGAACTCCTTATATCAAGGTCTATGAATAGTTGGATTTGTAAAAAGCTGTCTTACCAATTTCGAAATGAGGAGTTCCTTCTTAAAATGTCTTCGTGGTTTAAATAGGTATCCAAAAGATTTTATGAAAAGACAAAAAAATAAATGAAAAATAATTCATCCTATTTGAAAAAGACAAAATCACTATTCAACGAAGCACTATGAATGGAACCCTTGTTAACAATGCCTAGATTTTATAATAGACGGGCTATATTTGTGTTAAATACTGAAAATTTTATTAGATGTGCCTATATTTTATTCAAGAATTTAGTTAGATCTGACATTACGAACCCGACAAAGTGTTTGGATATGCCCTTACAGACGACCGACTGCTCATGTAAATATAATGATCAGTCCTATTAAAGTTTGATTTGATTTTCTTTTGACGCTCTATCTTTGTACATCTCATTCACTTCGCCCTTAGACAAACAATCACGAGGTTTCACACCTCCAGCAAAACAATATAGGAAAAGAAAAATGGGTTTATTTTCAACATTTTTCTTCTTTTTATACAATTTCTTCTTTACTTAAAGCTACCGAGTTTCAGAAATTCTCCTACATTTATTAGTCGTTGTTAAAAAAAAGAACGATTAAACTTCTGTCGTTCAACAAGGGTTAATCGATCTGAAATCTACATCGCAATTTTGTCTGGACAAATTGAGAAGGCGATATAAGATATCTTGTCTAAATGTGATAAAAGATATTGTCTCTGCACATTTTTAGATGTTGATAACGTGATATGTGTCTATTTGCAGCAAGCTACACTTATGCACATTTGTTCACTTGACGGTGTTAAAGTTTTTCACCGGAATATCAAATTTTTAGATCTAAGCCTCCGCTACCAGGCACAGTCCTCCATTTCGACGCATCCACTTATACAAAATGATACATTATCAGATAAAAAATATTTGTAGTGCATATCATAAATGCAGTTTTGTCATTGGTTCCTAAATATAGTTATGTCTTCATTTGAATTTCACTACGTATTGAGATATAGGACACTGACTTATTGTCAAATCAAAGTACTGAAAATACTGTAAGCTAGCAAAGCATGGTTGAATTCAGAAAACCTTTCCCTTGTTAGGTAGAAAACATTGTGGACAATGAAGAAATTGCTTGTAAGAAGCAATTTCTTCATCGTCCACAATGTTTTCCAAACCTTTTTTCTTGAGATGCTTAAAAGGCGGAATTGAGCTTGAATGGATAAAACAGCATGCTTTTTGAAAGTTCTCTACAATTTGAATGGAGTTTGCAATATTCCATAAATACAAAAGAACTTCTTTTTATGGCGTAGGCATTCATTGGATTTAGTGGTTAAGAATCCACTGGCAGTTTGCACTCGTTGAACTTTGAGAAGACCTGAGAATTTTGTCTAATAACTTAAGCTATCAAAGCTGACACTTTGCTAGCTGAAAATCAAAATGTAAAACAGACCTGGATTTAAAAAAAAAGGTTATGTTCAACTTGACAGGCACCGGTTGCTCGCTTCCAAGGCGTTGCTTTAAATCGTGTTAGATTCATTTAGACCGGGATGAACTTTGAACCCAAACACTGGCCGCAAGTTAGGTGAATCATTTTTGTTTGTTTGGCGACGTAAACGTTGTAACTACACATTATTAAAGATGTAGCCAGGACGCTTAGGTCTCCAACTATCTATTTTGCTTTTTAGTTACATATTGGAGGCAATAACTTTGGCAAAACTACGCAGTTTAAATCGAAGTGTAACACCCTGTTGGGACTCTGTGGGCAGGATCAACGATTCGTTGATAGTACATACCGTTACAAGCATGTATAAAATTATTGAAACTTTCCCTCGTGGTTATTTTTATGACAATCTATAGGGCCTTTAAAATTTTAAGAAAATGATATCATGCATTTACTATGGACGTCAGGCTAGAGCCTAAAAGCTTTCAAAGTAACCTACTTTAGGTCCGATACTCTTATTATCATTGTTATCATATTTCTTTTTTACAAAGTTCTCTATTGCTATAAAATTAAAAGCTTTCGATAATTGACAGGTGTTCGTATATACTATGAACACGTTCGACTTTGCGATTTAAAAAAAAAAAAAAGGTTTTCGATCCCAAGAATTTTTTTTTTTTTTTTTGCCCACTCAGTCGGTGCGAGAACTGATTTATTGTCACAGAAGCAGAGTTGGAAAAGAGGGAACGAGAGATGGAGGGTTCGCCTATCAAGGCTTAACCTCGTCAAGACACCAGGGGAAGTTTTACTCAAGTCCTTAAGAATTGGTTGGCCCTGGTGTAAAAATAATAATAAGTTTGGCTTTGTCTTTTGTATACTAGGGTAAAAATGGAATACAAATACATCGTTATTTAGTACTGTTTAAAAAAGAAAGTTCGTTGGTCTAATTAAAATAAGTTTAGGATTTCTTTGACTATAAGTTTAGAAGTGTAACAAACAGATTGGGGTTAATCTCGTTGTCTAAAAGTCCAATGCACACAGTTTGGGGTTTTTCTAACGTTGGTAAACAGGATTTCATGTACATACAACATTGAGGATGATTAAACTCGATAAAGGAATAGTTTCCTACTATCAACATCTCGTGAGCTTGCTCATTAAACGAGAAGAAACTGTAAAATCCTGAAATCTATTCGAATATCTGCGACCCGAAGGAAATCATTCAATTATTCATGGTACCCGCCATATTGTGAACGTAGAAATCCTCAGATGGTATAAAATAGAGCCAATATGTAGAACGCGTAACGATCCAACCGTCTCCAGGAAGTTATTAGGCTACCCGTCGAATCACGGGGCGCATGAATTTTTGATGACCGAAATGGAGGATTATTTTGTTGTTGAAATCACCTAGAGAGGTTGTTCTAGTTGAACAGCACAGAACAATTACAACTCGGTCGATTCATTAGGCAATATTTTAACACGTTTTATAGAGATCATAGGAAAGTAATATTAAACTAATTTACTGGCCATTTCTGACTTTTGTTCCATTTATACAAGTCTCATGGGTAAGTTACAACTTGACGCCATATTGCAGTCGGTTGAACATTATCATACTGCGAAACTTAAATGGTCTATTTTTCACTGTTATCTAAAACCAAAACGCTTTCGATTGTTTAACGTTAGTCCCATTGTGATGAAAGATCTGAATATTTCAAGTGTTCATCTCTTACGTGGTTGGTAAACAGTCTAATGTTCTTTATGTTTGTTGTCTCACGTACATGACTTAACCCATCACTAGACAACAACCAATATCTCCTTTTATTACAAAGTTTTCTATGATCATATTGGTAGAGGGCGTCAACAAGCGACATTGTGTGGTAATGGATTAAGATTCAAAAGCCGCACAATCCATAGGTTGTCTACCCAACATCTAATTTATATTTAGGTCTGAACAGATTCAACTCAAAACACCGTTTTGCAATGTGTGACCATATAATTGGTTAGCATGGAACAGAGGCACAAAAGTATTGGATGAAAAAACAACATTATCCTTTAACATAATATATCATAACAGAAGTAACATGCATGCCTCAATCGAACCCGTATTAAACACACCTAAACCAAACGCGACTATAACAAGGCTACATAATAAAATATAAAACACACACCCTAAATGCTGATGTCTACGGTAATTTATCGGTGTACGGATTCGATTGAATATTCCTCACTGGAATGGGAGCAGCCCACGAAAAACCCCCGTTTATTTTTTTAGTAGGAGGAAACGTGTTTCCGTAGCCAGGGCTCTACCAAACCTAGAAATATCGAGCAACGGAATATCTCAAACATGCTTAAAAACAGATTTACAATTTTGTTTGAAAAAATTCTCTATTTCGAATTTGAATCTGGAACGAATGAAATACGATGCTAACCGTGCTGTGGTCAACGTAGAACTGACTATTCTTATGCACTCTAATTATAACCCCGCACCACAACCGGACAAACCGGTTTTGCATCTCAACCTGTTTAGACAAATATTCTCCGCTTTACGATGTACCGCGGAGAATGAGATAATATTATTTTTAGCGTTGGCTTAAATATTAATAGTTCGAAATGCCGATAGTTCGACCAATCGAAAATTCAAACACAAGATCTGTAGAATAATGTCCGAACTAAAAACTTGTACAGATTATAGACGTTTACATGCATCGTATAGGCTCTAACCGATTTTAGAATAGGCGAAGAGAATGGTGTACAGTCAGTCAACCTTTAAAAAGTTGTCGCTTAAGAGAATAGTCGTTTAACCCATTCCCACTCAATCCCTCCTTTTTACGCCCCTCAACAAAAAAGCTTTGGAAAACATTGTGGAAAATGAAGAAATTGCTTGGATCAAGCAATTTCTTCATTATCCACAATGTTTTCTATCCAAAACGACGAAACCATGTAAAATTTCATCAACTTGAAATTGTCGTCTGCAGCTCCTTTCAATTTTGACCGGTCTAAAATTCCACTGTGTTGGAATGGGTTAAAGCATTTGGGGGAAATACGTAAAGGGTTGATCCGACTTCATGATTAATTATTGGTCAGACATGACGGGACGACCGACGAATACTCAAATAATATAATTCATGGACAATTTCGTTTTCTTTTTTTCTCAGATATGTTAAAGATTTTTTTAATTGTGCGCCTATTTTTTTGCATGTTCCAACATTTTGTAATGCGCCATAGATCCATGGTACAATTTTTTGTCCTCGGATCGCGACGCTTATGATATGTAACCTCCAAGATAAGCCTACAAATTCGACCGAATTGACCAGTCGAAGCTGTCAATCGAGGAATAAACCGAAAAATAAAATAATTTATTCAGCTCGAACCTGAAATTTTCAACTCCGACTTTTGATGCCATTTTTAATCTGTATTATTGGTTTGGCGACTTAGTCGTCGTAACTACAGCTTATTCAAGCTGTAGTTACGACATTTAGGTCACCAACCAACCATTTTACATTTTTGTTACATGCTACAGGCCATACATTTTGCAAAATAACGCCGTAGAAAATCGAAGCGGAACTTCCTGTTCGAGTTAATGTTTGGGGCCTGCGATTTATCAATTACACGTACAACTATTTGTGTAATGTGTCAAACACTCTTTTAGACAACCCCCAAGGAACAAAACGATTCGTTTGTCTATAGAAAAACTTATTATCAAAGTACTGTAGGCTAGCAAAGCATTTATTGTTAAGTAATCTTCTTTGTCAAACGTTATCATGATAAAGAAAAGAGGTTAAAGAAACTAAGGAGTTAAGCCATTCCCACACAATCCCTTCTTTCTACGCCCCTTAAGAAAATAGTTTTTGAAAACAATGTGGAAAATGAAGAAATTCCTTGTAAAAAGTATTTCTTTATTTTCCACATTGTTTTCTATCTATAGAGATATATATTTTGGATTTTTCAACAATTTGAAATTGTCGTCTGCAACTCCTTTGAAGACTCTGATCAAAGTCATTTCTAACACGATGTGCTCAAGTGAGCGATAAAATACCTCGGAGATGAGCTTGCAGGCAGAATTTGCAATATTCCTTAATTACATAAGAACTACTTTTTATGGCGTAGGCATTTAACGTTTGCACTCATTGAATATTGAGACGACCTCAACATTTTGTCTGTTAACTTAAGCTAGCAAAGAATGACCAAAAGAGCAGAAAGTCTATCGCTGCCAAATTGGAAACAAACAGAATAAGAACAAACACAAAAACAACAATAAATATTTGTGAAGAGATAGATATGCGATGTCTATAGATTTTAACGAACCAAGCAGCGCCGGGTCACCCTAAAGTTCCCTTTTCTCCCTAGTCTGCCCCGGAGTCAAACAAAATGCACACACGCAGTGCGGGGACCCAGTAACACAACTATAGGTCCACGGATGGAGAAGACTTCATCCAACATCCTCTTTGTTGCCAACCAGCAGAGTTTCTTGGAGTCAAGTTGCGTCGGATCATCCATCCAGGGAATGACCATGACGTACGTTGTTTAGCTATCAAAGGCTCAGACCGTGCACATCATCATGAAAGCCGGCTTTCACATATACCCAATCCCACACAACAAAGTTTTAGACTAGTCCAAAGACACTGCAGACGACAAGTTCAAGTTCATGGAATCTTATTCATTTATTTTTTCTGGATAGAAAACAGTGGATAATAAAGAAATTGCTTGATCAAAGCAATTTCTTCATTTTCCACATTGTTTTCCAAAGTTTTTTTTGAGGGGCGTAAAAAGGAGCGATTGAGTGGGAATGGGATAAGGCTGTGGAAGTACAAAAGTAGTACTCAACCCATTTCCAGACGACAGCAATTTGGAATGTCCAAATTCAAAGATTTTGCAGAGGTCTGTTTAAAGTTGATTGAATGTTTTTATTAAATCTTTTATTATAATTGTTATCTTTTGGGTGTAGAAAACATTGTGGATTATCAAGAAATTGCTTCTTACATGCAATTTATTCATTTTCTACACTGCTTTCAAATCTTTTTTTCTTCTAGTGTTTTTGTTTGGGGAAGGATTAAACTACTAACAAAGCAAAGTACAATATCGCTGTAGCCAGAAAGTATGAAAGATTTTTGTCGATTGAAATTAATACCGTATCGGGGGAAAAAATCGATACCGCTTGTTACAAGTAGTTTCTTCTTTTCCGTCAAAGTTAGTTTATCTTTAACCCATTTCTACACCTTTTTAACTCCCTGAAAGAAGCTTATGAAAACATTAAGGAAAATGAAGAAATTGCTTGTTACAAGCAATTTCTTCATTGACAACAATGTTTTCGACCACAAAAGACAAAGAATTTTGAAATTCTAACGACTAAAGTTGTCGTCTTCAACTTCTTTCAATTCGGACCACTCTGAAATTTTGTCGTCTGGTAATGAATTAAACGTTTAAAGACAGAGGATACATGTTTGTCAGATTCAGATTGAACTAGAAGAAGGAGTTCGAAAAAAATGCAAGGTAAAAAGCGAATAAGAAACGCGTGAATTTAATCGTTCAAACCCTGCCGAAGGACAGTGTTAGTCCACTGCATGAACTTAAGACTGAATTTTTTCCCTAATTATTAGTTTTCTCTCTCTCTCTCTCTCTCTCTCTCTCTCTCTCTCTCTCTCTCTCTCTCTCTCTCTCTCTCTCTCTCTCTCTCTCTCTCTCTCTCTTTCTTTCTTTCTTTCTCTCTCTCTCTCTCTCAAGATTTAATACGCTCCCAAAAATAAAATTGCTTCTCGAGATATATTTGAACTACCATACTTATACAATAACCACATGTTGGGTGCTTAAACCCTATCCCGTACAATCACTTATTTACAGGACCCATAGGTTTTGTATTGGGGAAAACATTGGAGGGAAAGAAGAAATTGCTTGTTACAAGCAATTTCTTCTTTCCCTGTAATGTTTTCTACCCTTTATAGAGTTTATTTTTCAATTTAAATGCACTTTGATTTTGTCATCTGCAGTCTCTTCCAAATTTGAGCAGTCTAAAATTTTGTGGTACGGGAAAGTTTTAAAGGCTAAACATTTTTAGCCCTCCGTATGCTCTTGGCATTGTCAGGTTTGGTAAACATAACATAAACTGGTGTTAATGATTTAAATCTTAAAAAAGCGACGGATTGCACTATCAAATCAAAGAATCAATCCACCAATCAAATAACTAATTTAGATCAGAAGTGAACTTTGAACTCCAACATCCAACAATGGTTGACATTTATGGGAAGTTCATTAGGCGACTTAAATTTCGTAACTACAGCTTATTCAAGCTACGGTTACGACATTTAGGTCGCAAACTAACCCTTTAACATTTTATTACATGTTACTGGCCATAGAATTAGCAAAATAGCGCCGTTTAAATCGAAATAGAACTTCCTGTTGGAGCTCATTGAACGTGACCAGCGGTTCGGCAAAAGACACTTATCGTCGTTGTCGTTCTAAAACGTCGTAACTACAGCTTGATTCAAGCTGTAGTTGCGACGTTTTAGAACGACAACGACGTAATACTACGTTACCATATACGCAATAATTGAGCTAGTATTGATATAGAATCTTATTTCCATGCCGGGACTTTTCTGCGAGCCTTTCAAACGTCTTGTGTGACTTTTTCACACGTTTTATGATAGCACCGGATGCGGTGGCAAACGCTGGACTGTTCTAGTGCTTGATAGAAATGTTTAGGTCGAAAAGGGCATAATTCGTTAAAAATATATATTCCGAGTATCAAGTTAGTGTATTAAGTTATACCAGACATGGGTATATTAGAACATGTTTTTCTTAAATGTAGACTCATACGCGAACACAGACTACTGTCTAGCTATAGAAATATCTCGGGCTTTCTCCGAAAATAGCCGAGCTATAAATACTTGCTTAAATGTTAGTGTTTAAGTGGTTGAACATCGAGGTTTTTCTAAATTATAGAATATCCACCGTTTAACCGTTCACAAATAATGTGATTTTATTTTAGTCTATCGAAATTAAAGCGCTTTGATTGGCTATCTTTTTTTCATACTTCCATGCCAATTTTTGAGTTCGCAAATATTTTATGTGCTTGTACACAAAGAACATCCATTAAATTTTACTCAAAAATAGTAACATATTTTCTTTGATTAGCTTCCTAGCATGGCATTTTAACCCTTTCCTGAACAAACCCGGGATTTTACGTCACTGTGATTTTATACATTAGAAAAAAAATGTGAAAAAAGGAAAAATTGCTTGTAACAAGCAATTTCTCCTTTTCACACAATATTTTCTACCTTACAGGATGGTTTCATTTAAAATTGCATCCAATTCTGATTGTCGTCTGTAACCTCTTTAAATTTGGACCAGTGTGATATTTAGAAAAATGGGAAAGGATTAAGAAATGAAGAGAATGTTGCTTTTTTTAAGTGAGGTGTGAATCTGAAAACTTGATTACACGGATGTTTGAATCCGATTCGCATTTCATCCAGTCTGATTAAGTTTTCAGGTTCATACCTCAATAACAACAAAATAATTGACCAATGGCTGGCCCCGCCCACTGACTCCCTAAGCTCCACTCATTGACACCGAGAAGAAGTTCCGTTTCGATTTTCTACGGCGTTATTTTGCAAAATTTATGGCCTGTAGCATGTAACAAAAAAGTAACATGGTTGGTTGGTGACCTGAACGTCGTAACCACAGCTTGAATAAGCTGTAGTTACGACGTTTAAGTCGCCAAACCAACAATAACAGTTTAAAAATGGCATCCAATGTCGGAGTTGAAGGCTTAGGTCCGGGCTGATTTAAATTGATATTATGGAATAAAATAAAGGAGACTTCGGTAAAAAGGTAATAATAGTGTAATTTTAAGTTCTTCATGTATTTATTGTTTTATTGTTAGTCATAATTCAAAAAAAATTCTTACATTTCATCCAAATCGAAAAGGGTAGAAGTGTCTTTATTATTATCATTGATCTTAAATTAATTCTTTATTAAAACCAAGTGTGAATATTGATGATTATAAGATAAACCTTTTTACACGGTTTATATATTGTCCTCGGCTTTTTGGCGTTCTACGCCTGTCTAAAAAATAGTTCATAAAGGAAAAGGGAGAAAAAGTTATCGATGTTTGTTTTATTCTGTTAGAAGCATTTTTTGTTTCTTTTTTCCTTGTATCATGATTAGAAAATTGGTGTATAGGATTAAAATTGCATGAAAAAAAGCTGCACCATCATTATTTTGTTGTCGTTTCGATTAAAGTCAAGACTAAGATGAGGATTCCTTGTCCTTGCAACAATTTCTCCATTTTTGCGATTTTCAACCTATTTTTAGCCTATTGGCAACTTCTTATGCCATTGAACAGTATGACGTTTTGTCGGTAGTAAAGAGTTTACATTCCAATTTCAGTTTGATTGATATCTATGTGGAAACACATCTTCAATCTGAAATAAAATAACTATTTTCATTTATAAAATGCCATATTTGCAGTTCTGATTTTTCCATTATCACTCTGTTAAAGGATGATTAGATAGTATCAATTAATTCTTTATTTTTTTATTTTTTTTTCAAATTTTAAGAATTAAGATTAAGTTACTATACAGCTCGAGTTCAGATCTGAAAGAAAATAAAAAAAAATGAATAGATAGATGAATCGTAAAGAAAAAAGAGTCATCAATTCAATCTGCGCTGATAGTGATAAACTTTTTGCATTCCAACACAACGTAATTCATTACTGGTCCAGAAACTACAAAGTTGATAAAATTTTAATCTTTTCGCTCTTTTAGATAGAAAACATTGTGGATGACAAAGAAATTGCTTTATACTAACACTTTCTTCACTTTCCACAATGTTTTAAAAGTTTTCGTAAAAAGAAGGGCTTGTGTGGGTTTGGGCTAATCATTTTGATTTTCTTTATCATTAACGCATTTTCTGATTGAATAAACATTTTTTGAACTTCTTGTTTCTCAACTAAATTTCAAGTTCAAATACTTACTCAGAGATAAAATTGTAAACATTACAAACTGTCATAGTTGATTAAGATGACTCGTGTTAATACCCGGTCGGAAGGTGTAATTACCTTTTTACCGAAGTCTCCATTATTTTACTATATAATATCAATTTACCGAAGTTGTAATTTACCGAAGTTACTACCACCCAATGGAGCTACCAGGTAAATCAAATATGACAATTTGGTAAACTCGGACGAGTGGGTAATCTCGGACTATCAGCTGTTTTCTTTCGCAAAATGAAGCACTTTCCCCCAAATCATAGGATAGAAGTTTTATTTTTAGCTGTCATGTGTAACTTACCGACTGTGGATCATTAAAGACACCCTGTGACGTAGTTCATGACGTATGCTCTTCACAGCGCATGCACTGACTGTAGGTGTTTCCGAAACTCCGTAAATAGGCGCCAACAGAAAAAATTCAAGGACAAAATAAAATCCAAGTTAAACGAAAATAAAGAATGTTACATTTAATCATATTGTACACAATAATATTTAAAATATATCTAAGTTTACTTTTAAACACTTTTTAGTTTTCCTTAGATCTTTTAAAATGGTTAAAAAGGCAGAAAACAAAGTGTCCGAGTTTAAATGAGCTAAATTTAAGACCTTAGGTAAAGTCGGACACAAATATTCTTCGTGTATTTCTTTATAGACCTAGGGCTTGAATTCTGGATTCCAACTAGAAACTATATCGAAAATTTGTTTAAGATAACCTTCTCCCAAACAAGCCCTACTTTGTATATTTTCTGGGGGATAAAAGGTCTTTAGAAATAAGCAAAATATTGTCGGGAAAGAGAAATACCACAACCAATCATTTTGATATGTTTTTCTTTTTCACCCACCGTTTAATATATTGTAGACTTAAACCTACAATTTGGCTTAAATTTTTCATCCGTCAAAATTCTATAGAATTAATACTAATATTACACTTAAGTATGGTAGAATAACCCTTATTCAACAAAACATCGACTTACATACCTATTAGTAATGGTTCTCGTAACTACAGCTAATTTAAACTGTAGTTGTGAGATTTTGGTTTCCAACCGTAGATATGCTGTTGCCGCTTGAAATCAAATACGACTTTTCCCCTCTTTGTTAGGATGAAGAATGTGATGGTGAAAGGAGTTTACATTGTGGGCATGCGCCTCTAATTCAGGGATCGTAACATTGCATTTTGTGCACCAGAGGAACCCAATCCAAACCATGAAAATGCTATCGTCCTATTCATATTTTCGTCACTAAATTTCACGATCCCATATTTTCGTAGATAGGACGCAAAAAAATCAAAACAGTTTTTTAGTATGTCGTGGCAGAAAAACTTTACCTCTGGCGTCAAAAAACAATAAATATAAAGGCCCGATGCAGTTTTGCAATATTGGCTTTAAGTGCGGGGAAGGACACTTTGCACAGTTCTTGGGCTGCTTGGAGACTGCAGCTTTAAAGTTTTTAACTAATAATCTGCATAATGCCTAACTATAGAATTTAAATGGATAAAAACAAAAATGCATAATCGCATATTCTTTTAGACTGAGAAAGAAAGTCGAAAAGGGACCTTCCGGTTGTTTTGTTAAACAAATACTTGAAAACAAATTGGCTCCAGCAGAGGTTAGGATACAGTTAGGTAGTAGGAATGTTTTACACTAGGAAAATCTGCAAAAATCGGAAAGCTTCGTCCCGGTCAGCCCGTGTAATCCACCTAATCTAGTCAGCAAACATGTTCGAGTCTTTTCGCACTTCCCCTGAGCAGGTTAGGTGACGGGTCCTATTTCATATGTTGTCTTACATAAATATATACAGACCTATGGCAATAATGTATCACTTGACAAAGACAGATCAGTATCCACACTCACACAATGCGACATTTTGCTCGAGGACTGGCTATCTCAGGGTATTGCTCGCCTAACGCCGACAACAAGTGTGTGTACCTTTAGTAATTAATGTTATACAGTGAATAGATTTGTATAAAACTAATTTTATAAAAAGAATAATTCACGATATTTTTTCGAGATTTGATAGGGGAAGGGGGCGTGTGGACCCCCTCTGGATCCATGCATTGTAGTAACATAAATACATTGTATGGCTGTTTTTCAGCCCAGAAAATACTTCCAAAGAATTCATATACCGTCGATGTGTGACCATTACATCCTTAACACATCTTAAACATTTCTGTAATTACAACGTTTTGCTCGCCAACTCACGATATATCATGAGGCTCATCATGATTGAAAATAATCACTAATGATGGCTAAAAGACTAGTTTCAAGACATTTGTATCATATTGCATATCTTCAATTTGTTGTAGTATTCACGAGAAAAGGGAAAATGTTCTTATTGGCTGATGGAAAGTTGCTTTTTTTAAAACCTTGAAGCTGTCCGAGTTTACCTACTCTGTGTCCAGAGACTGTCCGAGATACCCCGGTCTATGTCCGAGTTTACCCGTTTTCAACGTAATTCTTATTTCGTTAAAAATTGTTTCTTATATCAACTTAACAACTTCGACCAATGAATTTTGTCGAACAATTTGGATTACTTTAGTATATTCCACCGATATTGCAACCGTGAACGCCCGAGAAATTGTAGTAGGGGCGGTGTTCGGGAAAAGTATTGTTTACCTGTCCGAGTTACACCGAATTTCCCCTATATCTCATTTAAATTCGTCATTTGTTAAGCAAATTGTAAGCTTTGTATTTGTACTTGAAGTGCGGATAATCCTAACCTTGGATATTCGACCAATAAAATATTTGTATTTGTCTCCTCCTGTCAGTGTGACGAAATCTGTTATGGGGGAGGGGGGTAACTAGACCAGTTTTAAATTGCGTAGAGTACACTACCTTTACCAATGCGAAACAGTAAACAAAAATATGTCTGTCTTCATTTCAAGGCGATTTTACCTTTAAGGAACACTAGAAGAAAGGTAAAAAATAATTGTTATGAATTATTTTTTATTAAACCAGCCTTACATATTTAGAACACTGTAATCAAGATGCCTTGGTTCGAAATAGATTTATTCGTGCCATTACCTTTTCGTACCTTGTCAGTATATATCATAAAGGAAAATCTAGATATGTTTACCCTAAATAACAAGGACAAATTTAACCGAAACTAAAAGATGTTGCAGCGAACAAAATTTGGATACATGTATCTTCCAAAGTTGAACCTTTTTTCGGGATAGGAAGAACAGAAATTCCTGCTTTTCTCAATGAATTTCAAAGCTTAAATACTATCTTGGTCATCAGGTCATATCTCTGAAAGTAAAGTACTAGAAATCTACAAATTTTGTGTCTTTTTTTGAGACGAATAGTCATATAGTGCATATAAAACTAGCAGTGATAGCCCTGTTGCTGATAATCTATTAGCAAGAGTAATCCGAAAAAAACACAACAAAAAAACAACAACAACAAAAACACACACACACACAAACAAAAAAACCACAAACCTCACCCAGCTAATATGAAACATGCAAACCACAACTCTGACTTGCTTGACTTTTTAGTTATTTCTCTTAGTTTTTTTTCAGAGGTCTGAGAGAGTGTTGTTAATCCATTACAATGTGGAGCTTTTTTGCCAATGTCATTACCTACAATTATTACAATACAAAAAGGATCAAACAGGTGGCGTAGACTAAGATATATGCACATATATCGTCGGTGGGTGTGCAAAATGTTATAACTACAGCTTTGATAAACCCACTGACGATATGAAGGCTGATCTTTTTTATGCTACCTGCCAAAAGAGGAATATTCCAGTTTAGCATTACAATGGTTAACATTCATAAGAATAAAAAGTACCTAAAGTTTTTATTAAATCAGCCCAAAATTATGATAATTATGGTAATTTCACTGATCTATGAGTGAAATTATGCATTGATAATCTATTGAGAAATCTCTGTAACTCACTTTGAAGCATTTAAGAATAACATTGTAGACTTTAAGTCTCTCTCATTTTATCAACCTGTTACTTTCAGATAGAATAATGCGGAGACCAAACTTTTACAGAGTTGATGGTTACAAGTGCCGTGTTCTATGTGGTTTGGCAATTATACTGGTCATTCTGTACTATAAATACCTCAACATGGTGATTCAAAAACAAGATGAGGTAACTAACCTTTAAACGATTATCACACAACAGAATTTAACCCATTATCACACAACAAAATTTAACCCATTACCACACAGCAAGATTAAACCCATTACCATGAAACAAAAGTTTAGACTGGTCCAAATTAAAAGGTGTTGCAAGAGACATTAAAAATGTCTTGGAATCTAAAATTAAATCTAGATAGGGAAGAAAAAACATTGTTGGAAAGGAAGAAATTTGATCTACTTACAAGAAGCAAATCTGCTTTTCGCCCAGTTTCACATTACTGCAGTTCTATGTGGCATCAAAAAGGGCAATTGTTTGGTACAGCGGAATCCTCTTAGTTGCAATGGATGATAGCAATTCTCTTCTTAATTGCAACTGATAATAGCAGTTCACTTCCTAATTACAACTGACTTTATGCACAAACATTAGATTTTAAGAACAAATAGCTCCTTTTAATAGCAACTTCTGGTTAATTGCAACAAAAGTGTTGACAAATTGGTTTTGTAATTAACAGGATTTCACTGTAATGGTTTAAAGCATACACAGGGAATATCCGTTTCTCAGTATGAAAGGGTTCAACATCTAAATTATTTTTGCTACAAGTCTGCAGGACTATTTGCTTCTAATTCTTCTAATTCAGGTTCTCTTATATGATTATGGACTGGTCCAAATTGAAAGAAAGTTGCAGACAATAATTTTTAATTGCACTAAAATGAAAGAAATGGCTTAAATAAGTTTGGAACCATTATGAGAAAAGAAGAAATTGGCTATGGAAAGCAATTTCTCTTTTTCTCTCTTTGTTTTCTACAACCTAAGCATTTTTTCTTCAGGATGCCAAAAAAAAGAGGATTGTGTGCTTATGGGTTAAAGGTCTGCAAAACCTCACTTTGTTATTGAAAGCATAGGGGTTCGAAATTTGAGTTCCTACCACCCAATAGATCGATATTATGATATTGGTCTATGGTGTGCCACGTGTGGTAGGTACTCAAATTTCAGACCCCTAGGGATGAAAGGACTTAAATTAACATCAGCTGTAAAACAGTGGAAATAATTGTCTTGAAAAAAATCAGAAATAGGGCAATTTTGGGGTCAAAAACAAGGTCTTTAGTTCTTAAGGGCCCCACTCTTCAGGCCACATATTAAGCTCAATCAACCTAGTAATTGGTCAGAACGCAATTCTAGATGAAATCCCTGGCATATTTGAAATTTGGTCAATTAGAATAAAAAAACTAGGTCACTAAGGCAAAACTTAGAAATCCTTGTGGGCACTCTATCAGCCTCATTTTAAGCTCTAGTAAATGTAAAATTGGTCAGAATGATTGTCTCCATGAAATATCAGACAAGTTTGAATTTGGGTCACTTAGGGTAAAAACTAGGTCACTGAGTCAAATCAAAGAAAATCCTTGATGACGCTCTACAGGCCACATATCATGCTACATCAACATGTAAACTGGTCAGAATGTTAATCCTTAAAAAAATCTTGGACAGTCTTTAAAATTAGACCACTTGGTGTAAAAAACGAGGTCACTAGGTCAAATCTTTGAAGCCCTAGTGAGTACTCCAGTGTCTACATTGGATGTTCAATTAGCCTTAAAATTGGTGAGAATGATCGTCTTGATGAAAGCTCAGATATATATAAAATAGGGTCACTTAGGGTTAAAATCTAAATTAAACCCTTTCCTGTTCAATCCCTGGTTTTTATGTCCTGGTGATTTTATACTTGAGATAACATTGTGGAAAAAGAAGAAATTGCTTGTCACAAGCAATTTCTTATTTTTATACGCCTGAAGGATCGTATCATGTTATGGCCCTGGTTGTCCTTCTGTCTGTCCTTCCGTCCTTCTGTCTGTCCATTAGCATTTTGTTGCATGCGCAACTCCTCCTAAACTATCAATGGGACTTAGATGAAACTTGGCACAATTACTCCCTATGATGTCTACTTACGCATAAAACCTTTGAAATTCAAATTGCTCCAGTTTTTTTTAGTTATTTTGAATTATCGGCCCTTGAATTCAAGGAAAAACCCCTTTATTTCTTGTGAGCACACTTTCTCCTACATTTCGAATGGGAATGAACTGAAACTTACCACAATGACCCTGTATGAACTCTAGTTGTGCTTAGGACTTAAAATTGTTTGATAGATCAAGTTGTTCCTGAATTATCTGCCCTTTACTTAACGATATAGCTTAAAATTACAGGGTTTGTTTTGTGTGTGTGTGCACAACTCCTCCTACAAATTCTATCGGGTTGAACTGAATCTTGCCACAATGTATCTCTGATATTTAGTTGAGCATAAGACTTCAGAAATTCAAAAAACTTGGGTCTTTCTTGAATTATCTGCCCTTGAAACGATTAAATTCAAATGTCAAGGTCATTTTGAGCTCTGAAAAACCTAAACTGAACAGTTGTAATAGTTTATTTATCAAGATCAGTTTTTCAAGGTCATGGTTTTATTGCTTGTGGTGAGTACTTTCTGTTGAAACTTGTTTCAAGGTCATTGGTTATTTTTTTATGTTAATTTTATTCAAATAGAATTTAACCATTTTATATAATGTTGAATGATAAGTTATTATAAAGCTATCTTGTTTCTCCAGTGTAAACGTATTTTTCATGTGATAAAATCTTTCTATTGACCAAAATCAGTAGCTATCATTCAAGCTCAGGTTACTGACAAGCCTAGGTTACTGACAAGCCCCTTTGGACGTATATGCGTCGCTCTGCGAAGCTCTTGTTACAAATATTTTCTGCCCTACTGAATAATTATTTTTCAAATTAAATCCTCTTTCAATTTTCATCTGCAAAACCTCTTAATTTGGGCAGGTCTAGAATTTTGCAAAACAGGAAAGGGTTAAGAAAAAGCTTATTGGCAGTGTTACCTTTTCTGGTTGTTTTCTTCAATGTGTCCAAATTGTTTGGCAATGCAAAATCTACTTCTACATTTTACACAAGGTTTTCCCAAACACTTTCCTTGAGGGTCATAACAAGGGGGATGTGTGTGAAAGGCTAACATATGTATTTCATATTTATTTCAGGTTTTTATCCTTGATGAATTGATCAAGGACAAGGAATTCCCACAACTCGGTATAGATACACTGGAAATGTTACCATCTTACGGAGAACATAGAATACCTAAAATAATCCATCAAACCTGGAAGACCACACAGATACCCCAACACTTTACAGAAT
Source organism: Fragum fragum (assembly GCA_946902895.1). NCBI lineage: Eukaryota > Metazoa > Mollusca > Bivalvia > Cardiida > Cardiidae > Fragum > Fragum fragum. Next base: position 1,040,134 of record OX336369.1, on the reverse strand, counting down.
GGATAAAGTCCTGGACAAGAAACCACCCTGATTGGAAATTTATGTTCTGGACCGATGAAAGTGTGAGAAAATTGATTTCAGAAAAACATCCAACGTTGCTTCAGACTTATGACGGATACTTGGAAAATATTCGTAGAGCTGATGCTGCAAGATATGTTATTTTGTATGAGTTTGGTGGAGTTTATGCTGATTTAGATTTAGAAAGTTTACATCCTCTAGATGATCTCACTAAGAAATATTCATGCATTCTTGCACAGGAACCTTATGAGCATCCAATTATAGATGGTAACTTCGAACATTTGTTGATAAACGCTTTTATGGCATGTCGAGCTAAACACCATCTGATGAAGAAATTCGTGGATAATCTCCCATTGTTTAACCACATGTGGAATGTTTTGGACAGTACAGGACCACATTATATAACTGTGATATATAAACAACATATTTTAACTGATAAATCCAATCCTTTGAGTCATGATGGGGCTTACATTGCTCCAGCTGAATATTTCTTCCCAACAATAGACCCTGCTAAATTTGAGTATATGAAAAGCAGGTGCTTGCAATTTGACAAGATCTCCTATTTACAACAGAAAGCTTGTATTTCTCTAAAGAGGTTTGGGTTGAAGAGAAAACCTTTAGAATTTTCTTTCACAACTCATCATTGGTCACACACATATTTTCAAAATAAAATGAGCTTAAAGCCACCAGTGGATATAAAAGAAATTATACCACATGCACAGATTTATGGTCAGCATGATTAGCTAAGTCGTTAGAGCACTTGACTTCAAACCTCAAGATCACAAATTCCAGCCCTAGGATGACCTTATAAACTCACAAACTAATTGTCTTTCCAATGAGGCATTAAATTGAGGCCCTTTGTGTCGGTGCTATCCGTCGAGCATGTTAAGGAACCAGGCATAGCTCTCAGTAGTTTCATCCTATATCCTTGCACTATCCTCCGTAACAACTAACCGTTTTCTGTGGGCGTCGCTTATATGGGCATGTGCTACAGTAGCGATGGTAAATAAACTGTAATACACACGCACAGATTTATAATTAGAGGACAATTACTCAAAACTATAGTTATTTCTCACATTTAGTAAAAAATGTATTTATCGTTTACTAATTTTTGCAAAAGAACAAAAAAAAGTTTTGGATATTCTTAACCCTTTTCCTCATTCTTAAGTCCCTGTGATAGTATACGTGAGAAAACATTGTAGAAAAAGAAGATATTGCTTGTAACAAGCAATTTCTCTTTTCCCACAATATTTTCTATCATATATGTGATGATTACCTTTTCAATTGCACTTACTTTATAATGTTGTGTGCTACTCCTTTGCATTTGGACAAGTCCAAAATTTTGAAAAACAGTAAAGATTTAAGTCAATTTAACTTTCTTATGCAGGTAATATGAAAACAAATGGATTTTTAGTTAATACCCTACAATACACTGTAACAGGGTAGTTTGACTGTAGTATATCCAAGATTCCTGCTAAAATTTGTTAACAGTATGAGGTTGGAAACATATGACTAAGGTATAAACAAATAGCAAATTCTTGGTTGCAAACTTGTTAGTTATAACTGAAACTTAAATTTTGTCATTGGGAATAAAATCCTTGTTCAGGATTTCATTTAATTGACAGTTTTGAAAGTACTTTAAGACCCTAATTGAGGGTTAATATTTCTTTTGTTAAGCCATTACTAGACATGAACATTTTAGGCTTGTCCAAATTGAAAGAAGTTGCAGACAACAATTCAAAGTTTATGAAATTTTAGGTTTTTTCCACTGTCACTGTAGAAAACATTGTGGAAAATGAAGAAATTGCTTGTTACAAGCCATTTCTTCATTTTCCACAATATTTTCCAAGTTGTCTTTCTTGGACGTCAAAAAGGGGTACTGTATGGGAATGGGGTCAAACCATACCCACTCAGTGACGCTTTTAAACGCCCCAAGGAAAAGAGCTTTGGAAAACATTGTTTAAAATGAAGAAATTGCTTGGGTCAAGCTACTGCTTCATTTTCAACAATGTTTTCTACCAATTTTTTTTCAAGTGGGAATGGGTTAAGTAATCTTATAAACTTTTCTGACTTAACAAGCCAACAGGTGGTGTAGACTAAGATCAATTGTGCTTTTTGATCATAGTCTACACCATCTGCCAAAGCAGGAATATGTTGGGTTCATTCTTTATTCTGCTTCAAGATAATTAGGACTCAAACTCAAGACCTCTGTAGTGTCTTTAACCCTTTTCTGTTCAATTCCTGGTTTTTACACCCTTGTGATATTATGAATTGAGAAAACATTGTAGAAAAAGAGGAAGTCTTTACTACAATATTTTCTACCCTTTTGAATGGTTATTTTTCAAATTAAATCCACTTTAAATTTTTGTCTGCGAAACCTTTGAATTTGGATGAGTCTAAAATTTAGAAAACAGAAAAGGGTTAAGTCATTGTTTATTACCTTTTTTTCTTTTTCTCCTATTTCTAAATCAGGGTAATTCACTAGTCATGTCTGAGCTGTTATCTCTTTTAACAATTCGTCACCTTGTTTAGCTCAACTGTTTTCAGAGAGAGCTCAATGTGTTGTTTACACTTTGGTGTTGTCCTCCTTGTCATGTTTAAAAAAACTAATGACATTTTGTGATACCGTAGCACTTTCTTTCTGCAGGAACTTTATTTAAAAATTCCTGGTATTGGCAAACACTGTAGAATTTGCACCTCCCAGAAATAAAGTGCTATATAGTATCTCTGCTACATCAATACATATGTATATCCACCTGAAATTCGGAATATAAGACCAATTTTTACTTTCTAGGGGGATAACTTTGGTTAATTTTTTACAAACAAGCCAAAGTTGAATGTTAGCTCAGTATAAGAACAATTGTGAGTGCATCAAAAAGCTTGACATACTCATTTCTTAATATACATGTACCAATATTATTTTGCAGTCTTAAACCAATAACAACATGACAAAATTTTAGACTGGTCAAAATGAAAGAAGTTGCAAACGTCTATCCAAATTACTTTGCAGCTGAAAAGTAAGAGCTAAATAGGGTAGTAAACATTATGATAAGAGGATAAATTGCTTGTTTCTAGTAACTTCTCCTTTTTCTTTGTACTTTCTTCATGAATATAATTCTTCAGGGGCGTCAAAAAGCAGTATTGTGTGGTAACGAGTTAATTACCTCCTTCACATAAACAAGTCTAGAATTTTGTCATCTTGTAAAGCAATATTCCTAGTATCTTGTATATTTTTTTCAAATATGAATTACATGTATTTTAATTAAAAGTTTGTTAAGCCTAGATATTTGTTTTCATTCATGCATATATGTTAGTGAAAAAAACACTTATTCCAAACAATTTGGCCTTATCAAGGGCAGGTCATTAAAAAGGACTTTTTAGCTCACCTGAGCACGTAGTGCTCAAGTGAGCTATTGTGATCCCCTTTTGTCCGGCGTCCGTCCGTCGTGCGTCGTCCGTCAAAAATTTCTTTAAAACATCATCTCCTCCCAAACCACTGGGCCAATTTGAACCAAATTTGGCAGAAATGTTCCTTAGGTGGTCCCCTTCTAAAATAGCTAAAAGAATTGAAATTCGTTAATAACTCTGGTTGCCATGGCAACAAAAATGAAATTTTAAAATAATCTTTAAAAATCTTCTCCTCCTGACCCAGATGGCGTAGAGCCTTGATATTTTGCATGAAGCATCAGTATATTGACCTCTTTCAAAATTGCTAAAATCATGATCCTCAGGTCCCCAGGGGCGGAGCCCCAGGGGGTTTGGGTTTATATAGATGTAAAGAACGATTTTTTAAATGACATCTTCTCCCAAACCACTGGGCCAATTTGAATCAAATTTGGCAGAGATGTTGCTTAGGTGGTCCCCTTCAAAATAGCTAAAAGAATTGAAATCCGTTAAAAACTCTGGTTGCCATGGCAACAAAAGTGAATTTTTAGAATAATCTTTAAAAATCTTCTCCTCCTGACCTAGAAGGCATAGAGCCTTGATATTTTGCATGAAGCATCAGTATATTGACCTCTTTCAAAATAGCTAAAATCATGATCCTCGGGTCCCTAGGGGCAGAGCCCCAGGGGGTTGGGGTTAATATAGAAATAAAGAATGATTTTTTAAATGACATCTCCTCTCAAACCACTGGGCGGATTTGAACCAAATTTGGCAGAAATGTTGCTTAGGTGGTCCCCTTCAAAAATAGCTAAAAGAATTGAAATCCGTTAATAACTCTGGTTGCCATGGCAACAAAAGTGAAATTTTAAAATAATCTTTAAAAATCTTCTCCTGACCCAAAAGGCGTAGAGCCTTGATATTTTGTATGAAGCATCAGTATATTGACCTCTTTCAAAATAGCAGAGCCCCAGGGGGTTGGGGTTTATATAGAAATAAAGAACAATTTTTTAAATGACATCTCCTCCCAATTCACAGGGCCAATTTGAACCAAATTTTGCAGAAATGTTCCTTAGGTGGTCCCCCTTAAAATTAGCTAAAAGAATTGAATTCCGTTAAAAACTCTGGTTGCCATGGCAACAAAAGTGAAATTTCAAAATAATCTTTAAGAATCTTCTCCTCCTGATCCAGATGGCGTACAGCCTTGATATTTTGCATGAAGCATCAATATATTGACCTCTTACAAAATAGCTAAAACCATGATCCTCGGGTCTCCAGGGGCAGACCCAGGGGAGGGGGGGTATAGGCATGAAGCATCAGTTCACAGCTTTCTTTCTTATTTCTGAAATTATAACCCATGGAAAAAGTTTTTCCTTCTTTCCAATCGGCACTAAAGCCTTGGAATTTGTAATTTGGACTTTTGGATTTCCAGGTTCATAGTCTTTATTAGCTCACCTGAGCACGTAGTGCTCAAGTGAGCTATTGTGATCGCCTTTTGTCCGGCGTCCGTCCGTCGTCCGTCGTGCGTCGTGCGTCGTCCGTCAACAATTTCTTTAAACGACATCTCCTCCTAAACCACTGGGCCAATCTGAACCAAATTTGGCAGAATTGTTCCTTAGGTGGTCCCCTTCAAAAATAGCTAAAAGAATTGGAATCTGTTAAGAACTCTGGTTGCCATGGCAACAAAAGTGAAATTTTAAAATAACCTTTAAAAATTTTCTCCTCCTGACCCAGAAGGCGTAGAGCCTTGATTTTTTGCATGAAGCATCAGTATATTGACCTCTTCCAAAATAGCTAAAATCATGATCCTCGGATCCCCAGGGGCGGAGCCCGAGGGGGGTGGGGATTATATAGAAATAAAGAACGATTTTTTAAATGACATCTCCTACTTAACCACTGGGCCAATCTGAACCAAATTTGGCAGAAATGTTGCTTAGGTGGTCCCCATCAAAAATAGCTAAAAGAATTGAAATCCGTTAAAAACTCTGGTTGCCATGGCAACAAAAGTGAAATTTTAAAATAATCTTTAAAAATCTTCTCCTCCTGACCCAGAAGGCATAGAGCCTTGATATTTTGCATGAAGCATCAGTATATTGACCTTTTTCAAAATAGCTAAAATCATGATCCTCTGGTCCCCAGGGGCGGAGCCCCAGAGGGGTGGGGTTTATATAGAAATAAAGAACGATTTTTTAAATGACATCTCCTCTCAAACCACTGGGTCGATTTAAACCAAATTTGGCAGAAATGTTGCTTAGGTGGTCCCCTTCAAAAATAGCTAAAAGAATTGAAATCTGTTAAAAACTCTGGTTGCCATGGCAACAAAAGTGAAATTTCAAAATAATCTTTAAAAATCTTCTCCTCCTGACCCAGAAGGCGTAGAACCTTGTTATTTTGCATGAAACATCAGTATATTGATCTCTTACAAAAAAGCTAAAATCATGATCCTAGGGTTTCCAGGGGCAGACCCAGGGGGGGGGGGGTATAGACATGAAGCATCAGTTCACAGACGTCTTTCTTATTTCTGAAATTATAACCCATGGAAAAAATTTTTTTCCTTCTTTCAAATCAGCACTAAGGCCTTAGAATTTATTATTTAGACTTTTGGATCCCCAGGTTCATAGTCTTTATATGTAATTGTGGCCCACTTGTTTCATAATCCTAACCTTAACATGAAATTAGACTGTTGAAAGAAAAAGAGCCTTTATCTCAGGTGAGCGCCCCAGGGCCAACGGCCCTCTTGTATGTAATTGTGGCCCACTTGTTTCATAATCCTAACCTTAACAAGAAATTAGACTGTTGAAAGAAAAAGAGCCTTTATCTCTGGTGAGCGCCCCAGGGCCAACGGCCCTCTTGTTTGCATGAAGCATCAGTATATTGACCTCTTTCAAAATTGCTAAAATCATGATCCTCGGGTCCCCAGGGGCGGAGCCCCAGGGGGTTGGGGTTTATATAGATGTAAAGAACGATTTTTTAAATGACATCTTCTCCCAAACCACTGGGCCAATTTGAACCAAATTTGGCAGAAATGTTGCTTAGGTGGTCCCCTTCAAAAATAGCTAAAAGAATTGAAATCCGTTAAAAACTCTGGTTGCCATGGCAACAAAAGTGAAATTTTAAAATAATCTTTAAAAATCTTCTCCTGACCCAAAAGGCGTAGAGCCTTGATATTTTGTATGAAGCATCAGTATATTGACCTCTTTCAAAATAGCTAAAATCAGGATCCTCGGGTCCCCAGGGACAGAGCCCCGGGGGGATGTTATATTGAAATAAGGAACAATTTTTTATGACCCATGGAAAAAGTTTTTTCCTTCTTTCAAATCAGCACTAAAGCCTTGGAATTTGTAATTTAGACTTGGATCCCCAAGTTCATAGTGTTTATATTTAATTGTTGCCTACATCTTTCATAATCCTAACCATAACATGAAATTAGACTGTTGAAAGAAAAAGAGCCTTTATCTCAGGTGAGCGCCCCAGGGCCAACGGCCCTCTTGTTTTGTAATTTTTGAAACATGCACTTTTAGACATCATGGAAGTTCATTGTGGCATGTAACGCCTCATTCTAGTGAAACTGTAGGAGGAGTTTTGCATATATTAAACTGCAAATGGGCAGAGAGAAAGCCAGAGCCATAACATGATACAAGCCTTCAGGTCCATAAAAAGGCAAACAGCAAAACCTTCAAGTAAGAGGTCTAATACTGATTTTACCATGTCCATACATCTTTCAGTCCATATTTTCAAACATACTCTTTTGTTTCCATGGTCTAACTCCAAGTGACCTAGAGCCATAATTGAAACTGTATACAAATGTTTCTTGTAACCAAAGACCTTCTTATTGTTTTCATGTTACATATGTCAAAGGTCAAGGTCACAATAAAGTTTTGTTTGAAAACCGTTTCTCAATTCTTACTCATAATTATTTGATTTGCCAACATCGAGCTTTACTCATTACCAGAGAATAATATTATAGATTGGTCCGAAATTGAAGAAGTTGCAGAAGACATTTCAAATTGCACTAATATTGGATAGTAAGGACTAAATAGTTTTGAAAACATTGTTTGAAAAAAGGGAAATCCCTTTGGACAAAAACTTGATCGACCAATCAAATCATTCATACATATTAAAAGTGGACTTTTTTGTAAAGCATTTTTAGCTCCACTGGCTGAGAGCCATGGGCCTGTTGTCATGGTGTTGTGTCTGTTCCTTAAATTTTACTTTGAAAATCTGTTCCTCAAAAAGTACTGACAGAATTCAACCAAATTTCACAGGAATGATGCCTGTGTGACCCTTTATCAGATTCCTTCAAGAATTTTGATCGAATGAAAAACATGAGCAGGGCTAATTTTCATATATGGTTAAAGCTTTTGTGATCTAGCATCTTGTCATTCATCAACATCTTGTATGGACTTTAGAGGCCATATTTTTGACGTACATGTCTTGGCTATTTGTTCCGAGTGTTTGAGTCTGCATCCACATCATCCAAAGAGTTTGATATTGTATCAATTCTCTAGTATTACTTAACACATTCAGAAACTCAGAACATATATTATATTCATTATCAAAAGAGCAATCATTACAAACAAAGGGGAGTTTCGACCTAAACAAATGACATTTTGTAATATCGCAGATTTTGCTGAAGACCTTCACTTAAAACTTAGCTTATATCATTATAAAAATAGCTATCCTTACCAAAGAGGGGGATCATGAGCTTAAACTCCAAAATACATTTAGGCTCACCTGAGCAAAGAGTGCTCATGTGAGCTATTGTGTTCACCCTTTGTCAGTGACCACTGAGCCAATTTCAATCAAATTTGGCAGAAGTGTTCATTAGGTTGCCTCCTATAAAATTAGCTAAAAGAAGTGTAGAAAGCACTGCTTGCCATGGCAACAAAAATAGTTAAAAAAAATCTTTTCCTTCTGACCCAGGGGGTCTAGAGGCTTATTCTGGGGCGGACCCTGGGGTGGTGGTGTTATAGAAACAAGGATTTTCAAATGACATCTCCAGAATCTTTGGGCCAATTTCATCCAAATTTGGCAGAAGTGTTCCTTAGGTGGACCCCTTTAAAATAGCTAAAAGAAATGAAATTCATTGAAAATTTTGGTTGCCATGGCAACAAAGAAGAAATGTAAAAAAATCTTTAAAAATCTTCCCCTCCTGACCCAGAAGGACTTGAGCCTTAATGTTTTGCATGAAACATCAGTTTTTTTTACCTTTTTCAAATAGCTGAAATCATTACCCTTGGGTCCAAAGGGATGGACCCATGGGGGGTTCTCTATAGATACAAAGTAGGATTTTTAAACAACATCTCCCAAACCATGAAGCCAATTCGAAACAAAAGATCCAGAATTGTTCCTTGGCTGCCCCCTTTAAAAATAGGTAATAGAATTAAAATCTGTTGAAAACTACTGATGCCATGGCAACAAAAGTGAAATTTTAAAATATTGGTTGCTTTGGTGCCTTAAATTTAAAAAGATCTTGTGAAATTTTAAAAAAAGATCTTTAATTATCTTCTCTTCTTGACCCAGAAGGCGTAGAGCCTTTATGTTTTGGGTGAAACATTTAGTATATTGACCTCTTTCATAATTGTCAACTTCATTACTGTCAGGTCCCTAGGGGGGAACCCCAGGCGGTTAGGGCATATATAAAAACAAGAAGTGTTTTAAAATGACATCTCCAAACCATTGAGCTATGGAAGAAATATTTCCTAGATCGCCCTCTTTCAAAATAGCTATATGGGATTTTCGGAAATTTTGACTTTTGGATTCTAAACTACAAAGCAAATACATGTACAAATATAATTATGCCCACTTGTATCATAATCTTACCTGTAACATTTGACTATTGAAAGAAAAAGAGCCTTTATCTCTGTTTAGCGCAACAGGGCCAATGGTGCTCTTGTTGAACAAATTATGCTCCTTTTAGGCCTGATGTTTTAACAACTTTCAAGCCCTTGAAAATCCCAGTGTTGACCTCCACATGCAGTGCTTTTGATCAGTCAAAAAAATCTTGTAGAAAGGCCCATATCATATTATCAAGGTAATCTGTCAATGTTGTATTATCAAGGTAAATTCTTAAAAAAGATGGCTTCATAAGAATATTTTGGAAAACTTTTTGTAACTACAGTTGACAATTTAGCTTTACAAGTACTTATCATTCGTCTTGGTATTTGTAGAGAAAGAAAGACTTCTTTTAAAAGATTTGTATCTATATTCACATCATTTATGTCTGTGTATGAAAACTGTCATTGTGTTATGTGTTGAATTTGAAGTTACTGAATAAAGTTCAAAGCTGTTAATGCAATAAACAAGAGGACAATGATGGTCCTATATTGCTCCCCTGAGTATTATGGCTCAGGGCTTTATGATACATACAAAATATGAAAGCCTTACACCAATTCATTTTGGCAGAGAAGGTTTTCTCCTTTAATCCTAGGTATATTAAAGATCCCACCATATAGTGCTAATTTCCAGAGTACAGTTATTCTTTGAAAAAAGTTCATAGAGGGACAGAAAGCATTGATACATACCAAATATCAAAGCTCTAGGTATAATGGTTTAGAAGGAGAAGATTTTCAAATATATCCTTTATTCATTTGTTAAATCAAGAATTGCACAGAAAAGAGCTTTTTTTCTGAAGACTGTAATCCTATGAAGTATTTTGGTAAATAGACATTAATATATACAAAATATCAAGGCTCTGGGCCTTATGGCTTGAAGAAAAACATTTCAAAGATTTTCTTTTTTATTTCTATGTTAAATCAGGGACTGAACAGAAAAGAGCTAATTGTCAAGATATAGTAATTCCCAGAAGTATTTAGGTAGATGGTCAATAGATAATGATTTATACTTAATATCTAAGCTCTAAGCCTTATTGTTTGGGAGGAGAAGGTTTTCGAAGATTTCCTTCTTCATTCATTTATAAAATCAGGGATTGTAAAGTAAATCGCTAATTTTCAGAGTACGATAAATCTTTGAAATACAGTAAAACCTCCGTAGTTCGTAGCGCAAGGGACCTGGGAAATTTATACGAATTAAGCGTAGTACGAACAAAATGGAGGGCAAGAGGTCAGCTGTTTGAGATACACGGAATCTGATATGGTCTTGTTCTGTCCCCCAGGAATTGATTCTAAATTGGTTATTTTTCGAAAAAAGACCCGCAGATATTAATTGAGGAAAACATAAACTAAAAATTACTCATCTTTTATTTTTTATGCTTTTATGTCTGTGTTAATTTTTGGCATTTTTTAAACACAGTGCTTGTATCAAATAGTAGACTCCATCAGAGTGATTTCCCTTTACAATACATTGGATCAAATCACTCTGAGTATTCTATCATCAAATCATAACATTAAGGAACAACGATTGTGAAAAAAACAACCCCAGAATAAAAATAAAGTGGTTAGAATTTCTTTATGACCAATAACACTGATACAATGGGGGTGTTTCAATTTAAAGTAAATTTTCGGCGATAATTACGGGAATCTTTATTCGATTAATTACCCACCTTACAAACCAAACAACCTTTTTAGCTAAAGGTACATGATAACACATTATTTGTCATATAGATCAGCAGGTGTGAAAAATCAAGGTCAGTGGTGAATGGTGACAATTAGTTTATCACACCTACGAATTAAACATTGGAGTTTGTGCTATAATCATATTTTCGGGACCTGGAATGGCCTACGAACTACGAACCACTGACGTTCGAATTAGACAGAGTTTTCTAACAAAGCCAAAGAAGGAAAAAGATCGGAACCGCATAAAGTATACGAACGAACACATACCTACGAACCAGTGACGTTCGAATTAACGAGGTTCTACTGTATTTTAGTAATGACTAGATAGATGACAATTGATAGAAAATTTTAGGGTTCTATGCCTTAGGGTTTAAAAGGTGCTTCTAAAATGTATTTTAGCTCACCTAAGCACACATTTTAGAGCTATTATTTTAGCAATACCTAAGGAATATTTCTGCCAAATTTGTTTGAAAAGGGCCAAGTGGTTTGGGAGGATATGCTATTTTAGAAATCCTTCTTAATTTCTATATAAGCCCCACACCCCTCAGACTCTGCCCATTGGGACCCTAGGGTGATGATTAGCACTTCTGAGCACAATGTGCTCATGGTGAGCTTTTGTGATTGTTGAATGTCTGTCGTCCATCGTGCATCATGCGTCATCAACAATTGAAGTCTTTACACTCTAGAGGCCACATTTTTGACCAAATCTTCATGAAACATGGTCAGAATGATTGTTAGGTCATGAAGATGAACCCTATTGATTATGGGAGGATTCCATATGAAAACACAGGAAAAGGGGCCTTAATGACAATTTCTTTGTTTACACTCTTGAGGCCACAAATATGGCTCTATCTTCATGAAACTTAGCTAGAATAATAATTAGGTCATAGAGATGAACCCTATTGATTATTAGAAGGATCTTTCAGAGAGCACAGGAAAAGGGGCCTTAATGACAATTTCTTTGTTTTCACTCTAGAGGCCACTATTTTGGCCCAATCTCCATGAAACTTGGTCAGAATAACTATTTGATCATGAGGATGAACCCTATTGATTATTCCAGGATTCTTTTGGAAAACACAGGAAAAGGGGCCTTAATGACAATTTCTTTGTTTACACTCTAGAGGCCACAAATATGGCTCTATCTTCATGAAACTTTCCCAGAATAATTATTAGGTCATAGAGATGAACCATATTGATTATTAGAAGGATCTTTCGGAAAACACAGGAAAAGAGGCCTTAATGACAATTTCTTTGTATACACTCTAGAGGCCACAATTTTGGCCCAATCTTCATGAAACTTGGTCAGAATAATTGTTTGATCATAAGGATGAACCCTATAGATTATTGGAGGATTCTATTGGAAAACACAGGAAAAAGGGCCTTATTGATAATTTCTTTATTTACACTCTAGAGGCCACAATTTTGGCTCAATCTTCATGAAACTTGGTCAGAATAATTGTTAGTCATAAGGATTAACCCTATTGATTATGGAAAGGTTCTACTGGAAAACACAGGAAAAGGGGTCTTAATTACAATATCTTTGTGTAAAGTCTACAGGCCACAATTTTGGCTCAATATTCATGAAACTAGGCCAGAATAATTATTAGGGCATGAGGATGAACCCTATTGATTATGTATGGGAAGAACCCTACTGATTATAGGAAGGTACTTTTGGAAAACACAGGAAAAGGGGCCTTAATGACAATTTCTTTGTTAATGCTCTAGAGGTCATCATTTTGGCTCAATTTTCATGTTACTTGGTCAGGATACTTGTAAGGTCATAAAGATGAACCTTATAGATTATGGGAAGGTTCTTTAGCATAACACAGGAAAAGGGGCCATAATGACAATTTCTTTGTTTACATTATAGAAGTCACAGTTTTGCCTCTATCATGAAACTGATTATAGTTATTTGTCTTTAATTGCATTTTTTTAACAGCAGACAGTTCAGGTGAGCAATCTAGGACCATCATGGTCCTCTTGTTTTAGCAATTGTGAAAGAGGTCAATGTACTCATGCTTCATGACAAATATCAAGGCCTTACACCTGCTGGGTCAGGAGGGGATAATTTTAAAGGATTTTTTTAAAATTTCAGGTTTTTTTACCATGGCGACCAGAGTTTTTAAAGGATTCAATTCTTTTAGCAATTTAGCAACCTGAGAAATATTTCTGGCAAATTTGGTTCATATTGGCCAGGCGGTTTGAGAGGAGATGTCGTTAACCATCCTTTTTTAAATAAGCCCAACCCCCTTGTGCTCCGCTCCTGGGGGCCAGAGGGTGATGATTTTGGCAATTCTGAAAAAGGTCAATGTTCTCATGCTTCATACAAAATATCAAGGTTCTACACCTTCTGGGTCAGGAGGAGATAATTTTTAAGATTATTTTAAAATTTCACTTTTGTTACCAGAGTTTTTAAAGGATTCAATTCTTTTAGCAATTTTAAAAGGGCAACACCTATGGAACATTCCTGCCAAATTTAATTGAAATTGGCCCAGTGGTTTTGAAGGAGATGTCCTTTGAAATTGTTTTCGCCCGACAGATGAGGCACGGCGGACAGAGGGGGATCAAAATACTTCACCATGACGGTGACCTAAAATGTAGAATGGTTGGTTGGTGACCTTAACATCGTAACTACTGCTTGAATAAGGTGTAGTCATGATGTTTCAATTACTAAACCTGCAAAAAATCAAGTAAATGGCACCCAAAGTCAGAGTTCTAACTTCACTCCTGGTTGATATTTTCTTAGATTGACAATCGTGATTGGTCTGTTGTGCTGTCTTTGACAGAATCTTCTTCTATGAGGAATTTTCATGTTTAGGCCTTGTGAAATACATAGTGGTTTAATTTTGAGCCAACAAATAGGAAATGCCATAAATAATGCATACAACAAACCTTAATAAGGACTTTCTAAATAGGTCAAATTTGAAAGAAGTTGCCTACAACAATTCCTAATCATAAAAGCTAGATACATTTTCATCAAGGTATAAAAGAAGTAATTGATGCTTACAAGTATCTTGCCTTTACTGCTATTTTTTTAGCATGCCATAAAAGGTTTGATTGCTGTCAAAAGGGCCAAACAGAGGCCAATCCAAGGAAAGGATTAAGTCAAACCATTGATATAATTATATCTTAATTATTTTCTATTTCATTAACAATACTGAACAACATTAATTACATATGCACAATTATATAAATCAATAACAAATGCACAATTTATGTAAATCAATAATAAAAATATTTTTGTATCAAGTCCTCTCATATCAACATTCAGTGTTTGACCTCTATATGGGTCAACCAGTATCCCATCACCACCCAACACAATTTTCTTGACTGGTCCAAATTGAAAGAGATTGCAGCAGACAATTTCAAGATGATGAAATTAACAAAATCTATGTCTATTAGGGATAGAAAACGTTTTGGACATTGAAGAATTGCTCATCACAAGCAATTTCTTCATTGTGCACAATAGTTCACCAAGCTTTTTTCTAGGGGGCATGAAAAAGAGGGATTGAGTGGGAATGGTTTAATATTCTAATCAGAGTTTTAAGTAACATATTTTGCAACAATAGCAATAGCAAACTAGACTATCATTGATAGTGATTAACACTCCCAAATAAATACATGTTGCAAACAACAACAAGAACCCCCCCCCCCAATGTTTTGTTGCTGGAACAAAACCTTTTTTTCATATTTTTCAACAAAGGGCTATAACTCTTAGAACTAAAGCACTTGAGCACCTGAACTGCACCACTGGCCGGAATTACCTTATGGCACATGTAATTCAGATTTCTTTAACCCAGGAGGCAACATGTTTATTTTTTGGTATTTGGTATTAATGTTTTCTCATAAGTAGATTTTTATTTATTTCACTGTACGGATGTTGTTAAACCGAATTATTCGCAATCCGGAAATATTTTGATGGGAACAGAATTTTTGTTCATAAATTGTACCTTATACATGTTCGGGAACCGGACAGAAGTGATCGGGAACAAAGTATCAAAAATCAGAATAAATATAATTCAATTATCCAGATCGAACCCATCCGAACGTATGGTTTTGATTGGACTATTGAATTTGACACGTGTGAATAAACAAAGTTGTCATCTGGTCAAAGTTTATAGCAGACATTCACACCTTATACCCGTGTACCTGACAACCGAAAATTAATCCCAGGCTTTCTGACCAATCAAACGAAACAAATGAATATTTTAAGTTATATGATGTAAATGATTTTGGTGTAGTTTATTTCACTTCGGGGGGAAAGGTGATCAAAGGCGGCAGATATTTGGCTATTTTTGGGCGAGTTTCAGGAGTTGCCAGAAGCGTACCCGGTGAGAATTTTTTACCCTTGTCATTATCTATGATTTAATTGGCTGTCTGAACTTTTTTACATTACTGATATAATTTACAAAAAGATAAAATGGATTTGTTTTTCGCACAGCAAGTAGGTTTTACTTTTCAAATCAGATGTGATAACCAACCATGATTTTTACTCATCATCAGATTTAGTAGTTTTGTATGTATTTGAATGTAAAACTGTCGTAATTGCTGAATGCCATCATTATCATTATGACAGTTTTTAGACTGAGATTGCGTAAGCAATCTGAGGCTAAAGTTACAATGTGTAAAATTCAAACCCATGCAGAGTTTAATGTGAAAACATAATGTAAAAACATCTACCGCTCTACCGAATCAATGTGATCTTCTAGCACATGCAAAGTAGATCGGATCTGGGCGAATTACATGACCGCAAGTATAAATTAATATGCCCGATTGAGGTGAGAAGGACGAAGGCAAGATATGACTCATTGAAAGCTGTCGGCTTGATGTACAGTACTTTCGTGTGAGTGTTCTGAATTTGGCAAAATTATTAAAACTTGAAGAGTGAATGGAAAGAAAGAAAGGAGATATATAATATATTGGAAATTATTAAACATGTATAATCATATCATATTGTTAAGAAAACATAAGGTGTTTGTTTCATACCAAAATAATATTACTTATTCTAGAGTAACAGTGTTAAACGGTCAGGTTAGACGAAGTTGCTGTATAAAGCTGATAAGCGAAACTGTCGGTTTTTCGCATGATTGGAATGTTTTGTTTAACAAATTAATTGGTCATTCATCGGATCATATTTGCACTATCTGAAAACAGTTTGGTCGTATTCGGACTTGGTGTGTATATTTTTTTTACCTCCAAATTCTACCCAAAGGATGCAACGTCTACATACTGCCTTTGAAAGGTGTACATAATCATGTTAACCTGGTAAACGACCACCCGCCCTCTCTCGCTCGCTTTATCTGGAGATTATAAAGCGCATTTTTACATAACGAAATAGGTCTGTGTGGTAGAATATTCACATCGCACGCAACATCCTCCTAGTTCGAACCTGGCTACACGCTCC
The DNA here is from genome assembly GCA_946902895.1 of Fragum fragum. Classification (NCBI taxonomy): domain Eukaryota; kingdom Metazoa; phylum Mollusca; class Bivalvia; order Cardiida; family Cardiidae; genus Fragum; species Fragum fragum. The sequence goes on along the minus strand of OX336369.1, from coordinate 1,023,817 downwards.
ATTCCCCCATCTCTCTCACTCTCTAGCTCTCTCTCGCTAGATCCACTGGCTGAAAGCCAACAAGCTTTTGTCATGATGTGGTGTCTGTCGTCCGTCAACTTTTACTTTAAAGTTCTTCTCCTCAGAAAGTACTGAACATATTTCAACCAAACTTAACCAAAATTCACAGGAAGGATCCTTGGGTGGCCTTTATCAGATCCCTTCAAAGCATTTTGATTGGGTGAAAGATATTTAACGATATATACATGTAATTATAACGTTACAATACCTCAACGGGATGAAAATTATTGTGGGCAGGTTGTGTCCCCTAGCGCACAAATTGGCAGTTTTGCGCTTAATCGGCAGTTGATTTAGGTAGAAAGTGGCACATTCGATAATCCGACCATCAAACTTTTTCTGCCCAGATTATATATCTCCTGTATACATATCTCAGGCTTTCAGGGCTTTGATTTCTTACCTGGGTTATAATATAAAAGCACATGAGGTTGGATATACATACAAAACTGCTTATCCGGGAATAGGCTTAACCCGGACAATACTACGGAACCAATGTGTCCAGATTAACAGTAATGACTGTATACTATATTTGAAAATTACCACCCCCCCCCCCCCCTTCGTTATAGCCATTTCTTTTTCCTATCTGAGTTCTTTGAAGAATCTGATAAAGGGACACCAAAAGATCTTTCCAGTCCAGTGAATTTTGGCTGAAGTATGTGCTGTACTTTCTCATAGGAAGGTTTATAAAGTAAAAGTTTACTGACATGCGCACACACCACAGATCAACACAAGGACACATCGCATGACAACAGCTCACTAGCTTTCAACCGGTGGAGATAAAAATGAAAAGACAATAACCAAAAAACAATATGTTTTTTCTTTACTTGATAATGAGTGAAATTCAGAAATTTTGATCTTTTCAGTAGTTAAAGATAAGATGAGCATACAAGATTTTCAAACAAAGAGCCGTAACTCAAACTAGACCAAAAAAAGTAAAATCTTTGCTTGATACTGAGTGTGTGAAATTTGAATACAATCCATTGAGTGTTTTACAAGAAATGGTACACCTACAGACAAGTCCACAGACCCACAAGCTGACTTTCATATAACCCTCCCAACAGAGCTTTGGTGGGGTATAATAAAGAATTGTTACATACATATTTAAAAATAGACAATAACATCAACAAAATCACAAGAACTCCATATTCAGCTGCCAATACTTCATGATACTTATTTCTCCCTAAAGAGAAGTGAGAGAGGTACATGTATTTTCAATAAGCATGGTTTTCAAAACAACCTGTGTCAAGTCTGTAAATATTTGACCGACAACCAAAATTCATAATAGGAAAGGTACACTCACTGAGTATCATAGACCATTACTATGATAACTATCTTGAATTTGTCGAACAACAACAAACAAACTCTTTAGCATTTAGCACTTTGTTGGCAATATTGGTAAATTGATTGATTGATTTCATGGGGTTTAACACCACGTCTGACAGTATTTCAGTCATATCGCTGTGGCTGGAGCACTTAACAATTGATTCCTGGTATATCTCACGCCAGTACTACCACTAAATCCTTTCCTAGCCTCAAGCTGATATCCCACTTAGGTTAACGATTCTCCACCCTTTGATGAGAGTCGATCAATTGAAATCAGTTGTAAGTAGAGGGAGTCAGTCAACTGAAATCAGTTGAAAGTAGGGAGAGTCTGTCAACTGAAATCAGTTGTAAGTAGGGAGAGTCTGTCAACTGAAATCAGTTGTAAGTAGAGGGAGTCTGTCAATTGAAATCAGTTGTAAGTAGCTAGAGTCTGTCAATTGAAATCACTTGTAAGTAGCTAGAGTCTGTCAAGTGAAATCAGTTGTAAGTAGGGAGAGCCTGTCTATTGAAATCAGTTGTAAGTGGGGAGAGTCTGTCAATTGAATTCAGTTGTAAGTAGGGAGTCTGTCAGTTGAAATCACTTGTAAGTAGGGAGAGCCTGTCTATTGAAATCAGTTGTAAGTGGGGAGAGTCTGTCAATTGAATTCAGTTGTAAGTAGGGAGTCTGTCAGTTGAAATCACTTGCAAGTAGGGAGAGCCTGTCTATTGAAATCAGTTGTAAGTAGAGGGAGTCTGTCAATTGAATTCAGTTGTAAGTAGGGAGTCTGTCAGTTGAAATCACTTGCAAGTAGGGAGAGCCTGTTAATTGAAATCAGTTGTAAGTGGGAGAGTCTGTCAATTGAATTCACTTGTAAGTGGGGAGAGTCTGTCAATTGAAATCAATTGTAAGTAGGAAGTATTCTTGAGAACATGCACATTGAAATATCCCTTGAATGTCCTCATGCAATTTATGGCAAAGTCCTTGGATATGCCTTCATTGTTTCAAGATGGCATGGAAACTTCCAAAAGCCATCAATTTGTGATTTAGTCTTCCAGTCTGAATGAATTATTTGGTTGGTTAATTGATTCTTTTATTGACAGCCGTGATCTGTGAATTATAGCTTTAGACAGAAGGACTGACTGAGGTACAATTTTGATTTGTCCACCTACAGGGCTTAAAAACAATGACCCCGATTTTTTTATAAGATGGCATGAAAGTTTTGATAAAATATTTTAAGCTGTCTTAAAAGGCACATATATTCCAATAAAGGCAGTTTTAAACACAATTCACAGCAATAATACTGCACACAATTATGTAAGGGTAAAAGTTTGCAACAATCTGCATGATTCACATACTGTCATTATAAGAGCATTAGATATACAAAAATATATTTAAGCCTATTTCTGTTTGCCCATTACTAAACTACAAAATTTTAGACTGGTCTAAATTGAAAACAGTTGCATATAAGCATTTTAGTTGATGGACTTTTAAAAATCTTTGTCTTTTGGGGTAGAAAAAATGGTGGATAATCAAGAAATTGCTTATAACAAATAATTTCTTCATTATCCACAAAGTTTTCTCGAAGGAGTCAAAAAGCATCATAGTGTGGGTAAAGAAAAATTCATCTGGAGTAGGTATAAATATCTTTCATGGAGTCACCAGAAGACAAATATAGATTCAAATTATGGGCTTTGATAGCTTTTTTTAAACCCCTTACCAGAAAAGAACATTTTAGACTGGACCAAATTGAACAATGTTTAGTTGAGCTCCGTGGTCTATTGGTAGAATGCCTAACTTTGGATCAGAGGGTTCCTGTTTGAATCCCGCCAGGATCATGGGAATTTTTCTGAGCAAAAAACTCACTCCACATTGCTCCTCTCCACCAGGTGTATAAATGGGTACCTGTGAGAGTTGTAAGCCAAAGTTCTGTGGCTGCCATGGGCGCCGTATGTAAACAGCCGACTTGTACGTCAATGATCAGGGGTTAAAGTAAAAAGTCGTTTGATTACGCAAGGCCTAGAAAAAGACTATAAACCTAAAACTTTTTTACTTTAACTTTTATGAAGTTTTAAAAATCTTTGTTATTGGGTTGAAAAATATTGTGGATAATGAAAAAATCGCTACAAAGCTGTTTTTCTTGAGGGCGTGCAAAAGCGTCATTGTATGGGTGAATTTGTAGCCTTAGCCCGTTTCTACTTGTTCACCCTTGTTACATTAAAAACAAACAAGATGTGAATGTGAAACACAATGCCACCACAACAGGACTAAACGTTTGATCTTGACCTTATCACATGACCTTGACCTTAACATGAGGAGATGCGTATTATGGAGATGTATCGTCATGCCAAATATGAGCATTGTATCTTAAATAGGCTGGTAGTAATTGGCAGTGTTAAGTTTTTTGGTTAAGTTTTGCAGGCAGACAGACCGACAGACAGAAAGACTGAATGATGGACAGACAGACAGATAACGGTAAAACAACATGCCCCGATCTTTCGATCAGCATATACTGGTTGACCAGTAAACAAGGATTAACCTATTTCCACACAATGATGCTTTTAGATGCCCAAAGAAAAAAGATTTTGAAAACAATATGTAAAATGAAGAAATTGTCTGTTATATGTACAAGTAATTTCCATTTCCACCCAAAAAAGTTTAAAAAATAAAAAAAATTCACTCTATAAAAAATGTCATCTGCAACATCTTTGCATTTGGACCAGCCTTAAATTTTGTTGTCTGGTAATGGTTTGACTTATTATCAGGCTTTTCTGGCTGATATAAAAATGGTGCACAGCTCGGAATGATAGAAGAAGTGAGAGCACCTTTATTCTATAAAAGTACCATTGAAATTGCAATCCAAATGATGTTTTAAGTTTAGGTTGCTTTTTGATGAAACTTAAAGAATATTACACCATACATTCAACATGATTTCAAAGTACACAAGCTCTAATAAAGCTAATAACAAGAGCACTGCCTACAGGTGCCTAAACTTGGCTATTTGGTGCTGGATAGTGGATAAAATGCGTCTAGAGTTATCCCCCTTGATAGTATAGGTTGCTCTTTTGATATTGAACAATTGTGTCAAGTTTCAAGTGAATTCCTTTAGTAGAACCAGAGATAACACAAAATGACAAAGTTTTCACATGATGACAACGACTCCTCCAAGGCTATAGCAATACCTAGGGTTTTTTCCGAAAAACCGAGCAAAAAAGGAAGAGCCAAGATCTAGAAAAAGGTCTAAAATGTCTGAAATCCCTCTAGAAAATAATTCACCTGGGTTCAGCCATTTCAAAAAATAATTGTTGTTTACTTTGTAACTATTATGTTCTTATAAAAATTCCTAAAATAATTCTAACTGTAAACAAACCCACAGTGGTTTTAAATTTATTTACATTCACAAGGAAAGGGGAATAGTTTTTGGAATTTGCATTAAGGAAAAAATAAATTCTCTAGATATAGAGGGGCACTTGCTGTACTGGGTAATTTAGATAAGTGTTTTCTACAATATCATCTGCGAAAGTTTAACTCATTACCAGACATCAAAATTATAGACTGGTCCAAATACAAAAAAATTGAAGTTAACATTTTAAAAAGCAAAAAAAGAGAAAAATGTTAAAACAAGAGCAATGCTCGGCTGCAGGTGCTTGATAATGCAAAAACTCTAAGTAAAAAAAGGGGCATAAATCTTACAAAAATGCTTTTAAAGTTACCCCCTTTGATAATCTATATAGCTCTTGAGATGGTCAATACACATGCCAAGTTTCATGAGGATGTCTTCAATAACAACAGAGATATGACCAAGGTTAAAGTTTGTCACGCAAACGCACATGACGGCACGAAAACAGCAGAGCTGAAAATGAGAAAAATATGATACATTACAGGGCTCTGCAGACTCCCACATTTTGGGGAGAAGTCACTTCTCACTAGTCTGAGAATTGGGAGAAGTTTTTCAAAATGGGGAGAAGTGGTGAGACTTTCAGGAGAAGTGGATCGCGTTAAAATATAAGTTTTTGCGCATATTCCTCATTTCTATCAGAGAATAAAATCGCTTTACAACAAAGTAGTTGCATTGGGGGATTGTGTGGTAATGAGTTAAATTCTGTCCACTTTACCTGATAACATATAGGGGGGCCTAAATGGATAAAAATTGTCATTAATTGGTCAAAAAAGGTCCTCTGTGATTAAGTCAGTTATAGTATGTAAAGGGTAAGGGTTACTGCTAAGTACACAAAACCTGACAGTGTACATGCAGAGGTTTAAAGTTAACACAGGATAATTTGCTCCATTTTATAGGATTACATGTTATGTAAAGGAATTATTACCAACACAAGTAAGTGAAACTTAGTTTTTGGAAAGAATGTATCATAACAAGAAACTCAGGAAAAGATCGTAGCAGCCTTTAAATTGTTTTGCCATCTTTTTCTTCACTTGTCGCAATTAAAGTAGATAATTAAAATTGAAGGATTCTAATGAAAAATGAATTTACTTTAGGTAGATTTTCGGCAGAATTATTTTTCATCAAGATTTCAAATTTTTAACAAAATTTTGACTTCTGGTAAATGACACCGTGTCCGTAAATGTCGGCCATTATTCTCATTATGTGAAAGTAAGCAACAAATCTCGTAGACTGATAATAACTTAATTTACAGAAATGATTAAAACTTAAGAAGGGAAAGGGTTTCAAATAAAGATTTCTGGTGCCGAGAGTATACAAAGCATTGCCGAAACCAATCAGCGTAGGTGAGAATGAAGTAAGCATGACTATTAGCTGCCTGAACATACCCCTCTTTCTGATAATCTGCTGGCCTCGCGAATATCGATACATTCTTGAATTACGATCAAAGGGCTTCCGACCGGCAGTTGTACAATTTCACACTGTCCCCTACTTTTATAGCCACTGGGCCAGATTTGTTTATCACCTATCGTATCCAGGCGACTTCCCGAAAATTCCAGGCGACTTCGACTTCGCTTTGATCAGCAAATCAGGCGAAGTTTTATAAAACCAGGCGACTTTTTCGCCTGAGTCGCCCACTCTGCAGAGCCCTGCATTAGGAAGAAAACTTTCTGAGTAAAGGAGAAATTGCTTTTACAAACTGTACCTCCTATTAGCAATTTCTTCTATGCCAACTATAACTTTTTAAAGCATGCTAAAATGTTGGAAGGTATGGCAATTGGTTATGGTATTATATATTGAATCTGCGCTAAAGTATCAACAACTTTAGGAATCTGAAAACAGATCATCCCAGGATCAATCCAGTAAACTTTGGTTGAAATCCATTTGACAATCTCAGAGAATAAAAATATACCATTCATAGAAACTTTCTGCATCCACAAAACCCAAAATTAAATCTATGGATAGAAGCTGAAAATTTTGAAAAACCTGAGCATTATGCTGAGGGCCTAGGGTGCCACTATGGCCCCCTGCAGGTCTAGAGCAATACCCTGAACTGCGGATCAGGGGATGGGAGGTCTCTGGAAGCCCCATGACTTAAAAAGATGACAGCCTAAAATTGCTTTCTTTTGGTTTGAACGGTCTTCACATAATGTTTGCTTTTCAAGTGATTAGGTTTCCCATAAATGTTAAATTCTCATTTGCCACTTGAATCGTATTTTATTGTTTTTCGCACAATACTCACAAAATGGTATGCTTGTAATGTTAGGTTTCCTAAATAAAACTGAGTATTCAACAAGCAAATCGAATTCATATTTATTCTTGATGCTTTTTCTATATGTTATGTTTTTAATCTAGGGTCTTAAAAGCTTTGTATTCTTGAGATGCAACTGAATGTCTGTATCATGTTTTACTAGTGGCATACATCTTTGTCAACAAGCAGCAGTGGTGTAATTAGCATAATTTACATTGGCTGTATAAAATTACTGAGCCAATCAATGTTGTTGTTTCTAAAAAAAGACTTTTATTTTTGGATGAACTTGGTTTGATTTAGTTGAGTTAGGCTGGCTTTATTTCGTATCTAATACAAGTTTCTGTGTCTGCTAGAATGAGCCGACAAGTACAAATGATTCTTAGTGGAAATTAATTTGTTCATTCAGGATAATTACAACCCCTATGTAGTGATTTTCCTCTATCTTTAAGCACCCAGCACCCTTGTAAAATCTGAATACTTCTGGATGAATTGGGAAAAAAAGGATATTTCCAGTTCAAGAAAAGGGGCAAAATTTCTACCCATGTGAATGGACTAAAATCCTATAACAGAATTTGATAGATATTCCCAAAATGAACATTCCTGATAACCCTTTCCTGTTTTTCAAAATTTTTGACCAGTCCAAATTCAAGGTTTTGCAGACGAAAATTCTAAGTAAATTTTATTTAAAAAATAATTATTCTGTAAGGTACAAAAGATTGTGGAAAAAGAAGAAATTGCTTGTAACAAGCAATTTCTTTTTTTTTTCACAATGTTTTCTCAAGTATACAAACACAGGGACTTGAAAAGGGATTGAACAGGAAAGGGTTAAAATTGGTTGAAGTAATTTCTTAGAAAACTAACAAAGGACAGACACTACACCCTGACAATAGCCCTGCTTACCTTCAATACGAGGGGCTAAAAGTGTATAAAATATGTTGTCTGCAACCATTATAATAATAATTCAACTCATGAAACATATGTTTAAGTTCCAATATAAAAGATATCACAGACTTCAATAAATGGCACTGTCGAAGTAACACATAAAGAATGCTGCAAGCTTAATTAGAGTTGTCTTCAAACAATTTATAATAAATTTGAAATATTGTCTATTCCAGTCACACATAGTGTATAACTTAATTTTGAACCAATATTATAACATATTCACAACTTTTACAATATTAACCCATTACCACATGGCAAAATTTTAGACTGGTCCAAATTGAAAGAAGTTGCATATGAAAAATTCAAAGTTTATGGAACTCAAAATTTTTTCAACTTAATCAATAGAAAAAATTGTGGAAAATGAAGAAATTGCTTGTAACAACAATTACTTCATTTTCCACCATGTTTTCCCAAATATTTTTACTTCAAAAGCGTCATTGTGTGGGGATGTGTTAAATTTCTATTTTTTACTAAATAATTAAAGAATTTCAAAACTCCAAATACTTTCACAAAATGCCATACTATCAATATCATTTTGCAAACACTTGTGTAAAAATGTACGCATATCAAAATTACATTCATTCAAGATTATATCTAAACTTACAATAAGATAAGAAGTTAAATCCATATCTTTTTTCCAAATAAGCTGTACAAAGGTATAATCTCTAATCATGACAAAATGATAAATCTTTTCCAATACAATAAACAATTTCCATGACATGGAATTCATACTAGGAAATCAGAGTGAGAGAAGAAGAAATTGGTTATTACAAGCAATGATTTTTCCCCAATACTATATTCTGTCCTGTAGGTTCCTCTTATTACAATTTTTGATTTACTTTGTAAAATGAATTCTAATTAGTGTCAATTTGGACTTAAATTTTGTCCTCTGGCTAAGGGTAACTGAAATTAACACAATAGCAGATAAATTTTGTGTCCTTAATGTTGTTAATTTGAAGACATTAAATATCAGTTGTTATCTGAGGTATATTTTTGACATGTCCCTGCAAGGTCTTGGAATTTAAACAACCCTTCATCATAAAAATATGCATACAAAGCCAAACATAAAACTCCCAGTAATAAGGAAAGAAAGAAAACATGAAAACACAGCAGTAGATTGACTGATCTCTTTAGCCCTCTGTTCATCTCATACAGTGTGTCAACCTGAAATAGAGTAGACAATATTGAGGATGATTTCAGCATAGATTGATTGAATGGGATTTAACGCCTCTTTAAACAGTACTTTAGTCAAATCTTGGCAGCTGGAGCACCTAACAATGGATTCCTTGTATGTCTCACACCAGTACTATCACTACATCCTTTCCTAGCCTCCAGCTGCCACGATATGACTGAAATACTTTTAAAGTAGGCATCAAGAGGTAGTAAATTAGTTATGGTAATAAAATACTTATCTGTCAAACCCATAATCACAGTTGTCTCATTCAGACGATATGAAGGAGTATCTACATCAATGAATTGATATAGGGTGTAATGTCTTAGGTTGAAAAAGGGGCATGATTTATCATAAATTGCTTTTAGAGTTATCCCCCTTGTTCCTATAGATTGCTCTTGAAAGTGATCATATATTCTGAGTTTCAAGTGTATGTGGTCAGTAATACCAGAGATATTACAAAATGTCAGTTTTCTAATGCTGACACTGGAGAAGAGTTGGCAATAGCAAAACCTGAGGTTTTCTCCAAAAACAGCCAAGCTAAAATCTCAGTTTGAACTCAGTTCCCTGGCCGACGATGTCCATGTGGGCATATCCCTAGGCAAGACATTCATAACTTAAGCTAGTAAGTGCTGGTGATACTCAGAAACACTTAAATAAATGAACTTTGTCATGATATAACTGAATAAGTGTTCAAAAGAGGGCGAAACTATAGTAAGATATTAAACCATAACTAGACAATAGTTATAATTTACTTTCATTTGTTAAGATTGATGGATTAAATGGGGTTTAATGCCACTTTTAACAATATTTCAGTTATTGATGAATTGATTGAATGGGGTTTAATGCAGCTTTTAAAAGATTTTCAGACATATCACGGCAGCTGGAGCACCTAACAATGGATTCCTGGTATTTTTCACACCAGTACCACCACTATATCCTTTCCTAGCCTCCAGCTGCTATCCCACTTAGGTTTACGATTATCCACCCATTGGTGAGAGACAAATGTCTGAAAGAATAAGTGCTGCCGCCAGGTATCGCACCCATGACATCCCATGATTGAAGATTAAGATTCTAACACGCTACCGACTGCGCTATGACAGCGGCGTATTTCAGTTATATCTCGGCTACTGGAGCACCTAACAATGGATTCCTGGTATTTCTCACACCAGTACAACCACTATATTCTTTCCTAGCCTCCAGCTGCTATCCCACTCAGGTTTATGATTATCAACCCATTGGTGAGAGACAAATGTTGGGAAGAATATGTGCCGCTGCTGGGGATCGAACCAATAACATCCCATGATTGAAGATTAGAAGTCTGACGTGCTACCGACTACGCTATGACAGCGGCTTCATTTGTTCAGTTAATATCAAATTGTCTTGCCATATGCACTAAGAACTTAGGCTTACATCACAAATACAACAAACAATTTACAATCAGGGATTTATCTACCGGTAATATATGTAAACCTAGCTTTTCATTCATTTGAGTAAAGTAGTAAGTAAATATACTGTCTTTATGGCAGGAAATTCCAGTCTGCATTGGTATAAAATAATGTCTAACAAAATAACAGCATTCTTTGACTGTTATGGTACGTATTTGGGGTAATTGAAATGAATTCCCATTTGCAGGCAGAAATAAAATCTGTAAAGCCTTGATGATATGGCAATTTTATGAGTTTGTAATTGAAGGTTCTATACTCTTTGAAAAAATGAGTTTTCCCTACAGTCAAAGTTTGCAATTACCTCATACATTATTTTTGATAGGAATTAACTAATAATCTGAAGACTAAGTTTTTATTTTTGACAGCCTTATTTGATAGATACCCATATGTTAACATCCAGTAACAAACCAATAGGTTTAGCAACTGTTTGATTATAGATAGGAAAAAACTAAATGTGAAGTCATTAACCCATTCCCACACAATGACACTTTTTGAGACCACTCAAATAGTAAAAAAAATGGGAAAACATTGAGTGAAATTAATAGAGGATAATCCACAGGTTATTCCAGATATGAAAAAATATTTCACGAGGATTCGTTGCTAGGCGTTGAAAAAACGAGTGCTAACGCCTAACAACGTAACCGAGTGAAATCCGAGTGCTAACGCCTAACAACGTATCCGAGTGAAATATTTTTTCATATCTGGAATAACCAGTTGATTATTCTATTTATTGTATACCTTATTATTTTATTTTCTATTAAAATATCAAAACCAATCTTTCTGATAGTCTATTTATAATGTTACCGGGTTGGAAAAAAAGTAGTTCCTAAATTAAGGCAAAGAGTGAAACTGAAAAGTGTTATCGTCACTTCAGTGATGTTATCAAAATTTTTTACACTTAGAAATCCCAAGATTTCACTGCAAGGTATATAATAATGAAATTTCTTTGAACAAGCAATTTTTCATATAACACAATGTTTTCTACCCACAATGTTGAAAAAATCTAAAATTTCACGAATTTTGAATTGTTGTCTGCAACTACTTTCAATTTGGACCAGTCTAAAATTTTGCTGTCTGGTAATGGGTTGAACAAGACTAACAGAATATATTCTACTAAATAATGTATCATAAGAGAATAGGCCAATACCCTACCTTTTTAGATAGCTCAGCCAAATTCATACTTTTTCCAGATCCCAGTTGGCCCCTGTCATTCTCTTTACCCTCTTTACTATTGGACACAACACAACGTAACCTAAACATGGACAACAATTGTTCAAGTACAATGGGATCTTCTGAGAAGTGTGAAAACTATTGGCCTTGATCAGACTGTGAGGAATGAACTGACCAGAATCAAGAACTCTCAGTCTTGGTAGATTTTCCTAGCCTAGAATAGCCATTCTACCTAATCATACATTTATGTAAATAGTCTTTAATTGATCTCAGCTAGATACTGTATCTTTTTCAAATGTTTGTATTGTAATGGGCCACACAAATTTGTAAACTTGCTTGGAATTTAACATAGTAAAACATAGTTTTAAAAGATGACATCATCAGAAATTATTCTAAAGCATATAATTCAATACTTAAAAAACATTTTTAATTAGTTCAAATTTAGTGTAAGGGGTTTACCATTTAACCCTGTCCTGTTTTCCAAAATTATGACCCTCCAAATTCAAAGGTTTTGCAGCCGAAAATTCGAAAATAACCATTTGGTAGGCTAGAAAACATTGTAGAAAAAGAAGAAATTGCTTGTTACAAGCAATTTCTTCTTTATCTAAAATGTTTTCTCAATTATAAATCACAAGCACTTAAAAACCAGGGATTGAACAGGAAAGGGTTAAAGCTACAAAATTGCTTCAAACTGCCTGAAATGTTCCACCTTAGAATTTTTCTTTGAATAGGTAATCCTATGTTCAATAATGGAATCAGTTCAAACATTATTCAGGGGAAAACAGTAAACCCATTCTCACATAGCAAAATTTTAGACTGGTCCAAATTGAAAGGAGTTGCAGATGTCAATTCAATGTTAATGAAATTTGAGCTTTTTCAACTTTCTGAGTAAAAAACATTGTGATAAATTGCTTCTTGCAAGCAATTTCTTTATTTCATACAATGTTTTCAAAATTAATTTTTCTTGAGGGGCATTGTGTGAGAATGGGTTAAGTTATTTTATTGTTGTTCAACAAACCTATGTTCCATGATTGACTCCTTCTGAACATTTTTCCAGAGGTCAGTAAAAGATGTATTTGATTCATTAGTGACTTCCATAGCCATAATCAGAAATTTGTCTTTGTGCACTGTATTTTGGTAACCTAAAATTTGAAGTTTTCTAGTTTTATTTCATCTCATTCCAGAAGGTTATGGACCCATGTGGCATAATACAACACTAGTATCTATGAACAAGAGGGTCATTGGCCCAAAGAGCTCACCTGAGTTGATTACTGCAGAAGTAATCAAAACACCAGTGACCTAATGTCTGTAAAAAGTCACCTGTGTGCAATATCTTGTTAAAGAAATCAGAAAGGAATACACATTACAAAGATTAAGAATGTTTGTGCTATTGACCCAATATGAAGGCAATAAAGCCAAATATGTGGCCTCTAGAGAGCACATAATTGTTTCTTGGTGTTTAGCTGAGTGACCTAGTTTTTGAACCAATATGATCAAATATAAATTCCTACCAAGTGTTAATGGAGGCAAATATTCTGAGCAAATATCAAGACATTTGAGAAACAGATGTGTTTGTAATCATAATGCCCCCCTGAACAGGACTTAACTACGAAAAGTGTTGTTGACTTGTACATGAGTTTTAGTAGAGTATTTTAGTGAAATCGACAAGGACATTTCTTTGGCGTTTGACCTTGGTATGTGACCTTGACCTTATCACATGACCTTGACATGAGGTATTATGGAGATGTATCATGCCAAAAATGAGCATTGTATCTTGAAAAGGCTGGTAGTAATTGGCAATGTTAAGTTTTTTGGTTAAGTTCTACAGACGACAGACAGAAAGACTGAATGTCGGGCAGAGAGACAGACAAGTATTTTTCATAATTTTTTTAAGATTTGACCTTGTGACCTAGTTTTTGGCACTGTGTGATGCAATATTGAACTTGACCAAGATATTATGGAGACAAACATTCTGATCAATTATTCAGACATTTGAGCCCTAATTTTGCCTCTAGAGTTAAGACAGGGTTTTTTGATAGTGTGACCTAGTTTTTGACCCTACGTTACCAAATATCAAACTTGACTGAGACAAACATTCTGACAAAATATCAAGACATTTCAGCCAAAAGTCGGGCATCTAGAGTGCACAAAAGGTTTTTCTAAGATTTGCCCTAGGGACCTAGTTTTTGACCCCATGTGTCCCAATATTTTACTTGACCTAGATGTTATGGAGACAAACATTCTGACCAAATATCAAGACATTTCAGCCAAAAGTTGGCCTCCAGAGTGCATACAAGGTTTTTAAAAGATTTGACCTATTGACCTTGTTTTTGACATTTGACATAGGTGAGCTAAAAATAGTATACATAATTACAATTTTCTAACAATTAAGGAGAATAATTTTTGTTTTCATTGAGGTATGAACCTAAAAACTTAATCAAAATGTATGAATATGCAAAGCAGATTCATAAATTGGTGTTGTTTAGTTTTTTACATTCATACCTCAACAACAACAACAAGAATTCTCTTCATTTCTTATAAAAACAGAGCAAACATTTTACTAGTTTTAGTAAATTAAATAAACATTAAATAAACAATGAATACATATACACCTTGACTAATTTGCTAAGTAAACTATGCAATGCTAGAATGAATCAATTCAAGTGACATTGATTATACTTTAAATAAAATTTCATGCAGTATCCTATTGATAGTTTTTTGGATGTAGATTACTGAATTAATACACCAATCACCAAGCCTACCCCTGCAACTACACAGCTTAACCTTTTACAAACCTACAAAATTTTAGACAGGTCAAAATTGACAAAAAATAAAAATGAAGATTTGAGGATATCCCTGTCTTTTGGGGTAGAAAACAATGTGAAAAACAGAGAAATTGCTTGCAACAGGCAATTTCTTCATTTTCCATGTTTTCTCAATCCCTCTTTTCTTGAGGGTGTTAAAAAGCGTGATTGTGTAGGAATGGGTTAGTATTAAGGTGAATAGTTTCTTACATTTAATTTTATAAATTTTATATATAATTTGAACTGAGTTTAACATCACTTTAATCAGTATTTCAGTCATATCGCTGTGGTTGTAATTTTTGAAGTTGCTACCCATAAATAGCTTTTAAATAACAATACCATTTTGTAGGTGTATAACTACTTCTACATCTGATCCAGGTTTCACATAACCAGAACTTGGTCGAACTCTGTACTTCTCTGGGGAGGTGGTTTTTACCTACAAATGTTGAATTATATTCCGTCTATAATGATACAGGAAGAGTGGTGAAATCTGTTTAAGTATTTAACCCATTTTCAAACTGTTTTAATGCCCCAAGAGAAAAGAAATCAGAAAACATAATGAACAATGAACAAATTGCTTGTTTCAAGCAAGTTTTTCATTAGCCACAGTGTTTTCAACCTCAAAAGGCAAAAAACCCCAACAAAACCTTAGATTTCATCAACCACAAATTATCCTCTGCAACTTCTTTGAATTGGAACATTCTAAAATTTTGTTGTCTAGCAATAGGTATTTTTTTTTTTTTTATGAATGATAAACATTTCTATCTTCTACTTCTTTATTGGTATAAATAGGCTACCAACCCTTTTACAATCTACATCATATAGAACAGGGCTCTGAAAATTTTGAAATGTAAAAGCCCCCCCCCCGGCAAAAAAGCATTTCCCCCCACCTCCGACCCATCCCCCTGAAAAAGAGAATACCCCCTGTCTTTTTCACCCTTCCCATTCGTAAAAGGTTCATCATTCATTTATTAGTTGCCTTCTTCTCAAATTTTACGGAAATAATTATGAATTTCAATGAGTGGAAGATTGATGAAAACATCTGACAGATCCCACACTTTTGTTTTTGAATATTTGGTTTTGTATATATTACACTTCTGGCAATGCACAGCAATCCACAAAATTCCAACATCTTGTAAATTATGATAGACACATAAATTATTTTTTTAAAATTTCCAAGATTTAAAATATATTTCTGGGACGTTCGCCTTCCTCCCCTCAATACCGCAGTAGTAACATACTTTTTCATAAACAAGTTTTCCAAAGTTCTGTTAATTTAACAGGCCGTTTTCTCTCAACACGAGCCTCTGTTGATGGACAAACACAGTTGATATCACAAAAATGTTGGGTCAGTCCATTCTACCCTATGGGAGTGCAGCGTCATGATGTACATTAAAGAGACTGACAGGACTAACTCGAGTGGATAGTCCACAAATTGAATTATTTTTCCAGAGTACAATTTGTGCAATTAATTGCAGTCGATTTGTGATTTATTATTGGGACATTTTCCAACTTTGAAGTAGGATTTCATGAATCAAGGTTTCTTTAATTTTATTGACAGAACTAGCAATACTATTAAGAAGTTGTTTTCATTTATATTCAAAATATCTGCATTCTGCAGATTTCCTCTTAGAGAAGAATTCTATCTGCCAAGTTACTTACTTTGAATGAAAAACATTAATTCATATATTAACTACGTGACTTTGTACAAACGCAACTGAAGCTTTTCATGACTCAAACTATATATGCATCCATTATCAGAGCAAAAGAAATTTGTTTCACGAGTAATGGCAATTTAAATTATCGCAGTAATAGATATCCATTCTGATAAGACTTTGAACATGTGTTAGTCATACTGTTGCACCAATGAAAACAAGAGCCGTCAGCGACAGATTATGCTCCCTGAATAAGGCTTTTGTCACAAAACTGTATGCCATTATCAGACAAAAAACTTCTTATTGAATGCAGCTATAGTTTGAGAGCTCAGTTCACAAGAAATTTGGAAGTTTGACAAACATTGAAGGAATCTGTTTGGCTTCACAGGCCTGATTCTAGTAAAATTCAATATCATCATATGGTAAAGGGTTAAATATTTTACCTTGACCAATGAAAATGAATTCATACAAAAAATGAAGACTATAACTTGAGTAGTCTTACAGAGACAATAGACTGATTTATTTTAGACATAATATACAAAATGTAAAGCTACATGGCATTAAGCCCCTTTTAGCATTGTAAGGTTCATTGGGTCAAAAATTGAAATAAACATTACCTCGAGCACTTAATTAATAACATTTATGTAAAGTAACAAGAAATTTTGGCAATTTGTAAAGGAGGAATGTTTAAAAATTAATGACCTTGACAATTTGACCTTGACCAATGACCTTGAACTTAGTACCAACAGAAAGGTCATGTCATAAGCAATGCACATGTAAAATATGAAGGCTATATCACTGACCATTGTATACTTATTGGTGATGTTAAAGTTAAATTTTCGAAATTTTGACCTTGAGAAATGACCTTGACAGATGACCTTGAACTTAATACCAACAGAGAGGTCATGTCATAAGCAATGCACATGCGCATATGAAGGCTGTATCACTTACCATTATAAACTTAAAGGCAATTTTAAAGATAAGATTTTCAAAAATTTTAACTTGAGAAATGACCTTGACTTTAACAGATGACCTTGAACTTGGTAGCAACAAAAATATCTTTTCACCAACAATAAACATGTGAAATATGAAGATTGAATCTCATTCCAATTAAAAGTTATGGCCAATTTAGAGTTTAAATGATGGAAATTATTGACCTTGACAATTTGACCTTGACCTTGACCAAAAACCTTGTCTTAGATATCTACTGAAAAACAGTACTTGATGTAGAACGTGAGATTGCGGAATCCCTGGCATTTCTTAAAGATCACGCATGTTTTTTATCAAGCGCGGGATGGTTGCACCTCTAACTGTTAACCTTTTTCTTCCAGTGGTATCAAAAGAGTGACTTCCCTTATTGATTACTATGGTTGACTTTGATCGCACTAAGACCGTGTGTTTGTAACTATAGTTATTCCTACTATCATATTTCTATTAGCAGCAGTCGAAGTCGACTGATGATTTTACGAATCTTTTTAAACGAACATTTGATTACCTTAATTTATATTTTCATTGTATGAAAATTATTCACTTTTGAAAAAATATAGTTTTTTTCGAAGTGAATTACTTACAAAGAAAATTTAAAAAATTGTTTTTGTTAACAGGAAAATTCAAATTTAACATTTGTTGTTATAGTAATGATCGAACCGTCTGCACTCTCTTCAACGAACAATGGATCAGACAGGGAAAATCGGCGTATTACCAATTTCTTTTGCCGTGAAACAAATGTGGATGACGAAAATACGTCAATCAACGTAACTGAAATGGCGCTAGAATCAGAGTCACAAATTGACATCGCCAATGCAGATTCGGACTCCATGTCACAAGAAAAAAAGTCTTTTAATAAGCATTGTTTTCTTTTTTCACAATGATTCTTACTTAACATAATTATTGTTAGAATAAATTGAACTTTGAAAATATGTCTTTACTTCTTTCAGTACAGACCAGTCAATTGTTTTGTTGTTTGGTTAAGCTAACTTGAAGTCCCCCATAGTAATAACAGTTCCCCCCATGTTTTCAAAACTAATGGGGGAATTTCCTCCATGTTTTTCAAATCCTGGATCAGATACAGGAAAGATCTTTCAAAAGTGATGAACATTTGATATATGAAGGTTATATCACTTACCATTGCAAAATTATGGTCAATTTTTTCCAAATTTTGACCTTGAGAAATGTCCTTGATCTTGACTGATGATCTTGAACTTGGTACCAACAGAAAGGTCTTATCACAAGCAAACCACATGTGAAATATGAAGACCCTATCTCATTCCTATTAAAAGCTATGGCCAACTTTGAGTTTTTATGATGGAAATTATTGACGTTGACCTTGAAGTTGGGTGAGATCCTTGCCTTAGTTTTCTGATAAAAGGTCTAGTCACAAGTAATAAACATTTGAAATATAAAGGCTAATTCACTTACCATTGCAAAATTATGGTTAATCTTAAAGTTTTAATTTTCTAAATTCTGACCTTGACACATGACCTTGAACTTAGTACCAACAAAAAGGGATTGTCACAAGCAATGCACATGTGAAATATGATGACTATATCTGTAACAAATCAAAAGTTATGACCAATAAAAGTTTTTGCAGGAAAAAAAGAGAGCTTACATCCAGCTAATGATATTACGGTCCCTTTTCCCATGACACATTTTTTAAATGAATTTCAATACTTTAAGGTCAAGAGGATCTGATTTGCTACTCACATATGAAATTTCATAGAATTCTGACTATTAGACTAGGAGAAATTGGCAAAAACCTAAATTTTACATTAAGGCCCCTTTTCAGACTAATTTTTGTTGTTATTTTTGGAATTTAAATCAGTCTGGCAATTCAAAATTTGGTCCAGACCAGCAATTTATTGGATTTCCAGCGCCCTAATATAGAATAAATACAATGATTCAATGTTGGTTGGATAGACTGGCTAGGAATGTATTTTAGAAATACCCATCAATACAATATACATTAGAGGTCATAAACATAAACACATTAAATTCAAATGGTGAAAGTAATTGATTTGAGGCTAGTTCATCGTTCTTAATCGTCAATATAAATTTACCTTTTTTAATTCATGATACATTAACATTGCTATATTTCGAATAATATAATCCTGTCTAGATGACATAAATTTGTAAAAAGAATGATTGTTCTGACAATGGCTAAATTTATTCTTTATAGTTTGCTCTTAATTCAGGGTAAAATAGACAGTGAAGCAAGAAATAAATTCTTCAGGCATGGTGTTGTAGATTTCATTTTTCTTTTAATCACTGCAAAAATATGAGATTTGGTAGAATTTGGTAAATACTTTGTTTTCTTTTTTTTTATTCATTTTTTTCTTTCTTGGGTCATGAGGTTCCGCATGTTAGTTTCTCTCTCTCATTTTGCTGCTAAACAACTGGTTTTCATAATCAAAGAATAATTCATCAAAAACTTTACAAAGGCAATTTAATCCTTCCTCAATTAGATTTGATTCATCATAGACAATAGACAATATTTTATTGACTTAAACTATACAGTTTCTCGTCACAACAAATTACAACAAAAATACAATTTATAATGTCACAAAAGCAAAAAACATATATAACAACTAAACCTGGTAATCAAATGATCTCAGACTTAATATATTCATTGAATAAATTGAATTGGAAGAGAAGCAATTATCATCTTGATAATGACTGGACTGTTAAATATCCTAACTACTAATACTTTTGGTACTTATTCGTTTTGGATGTTATTAATAGATAAAGATCGTCATGCAAATGCTTCTTTGATAAATTTTGCAAGTTTAAATAAAGTATCCTTTTTATTACTCCTAAGCAATAGTGTCATTTTATGTACATTTGGACGCAAATAGAATTTCTTATCAATATAGACTCGCCGTATGTCAGCGTATGCCGAACAAGTGAGAAGGAAGTGAAATTCGTCCTCAATATCATTATTTTTACATAATTCACATAAACGTGTGACATCAATTTGGACCAGTCTTACAATTTGTCATCTGATAATTGTTCAGTATATTTTTTACTTTACCTTGTAGGCTATGGAGTAAGGCAGAGTATTTTTCAAGAGGATGTTATCACAGGCTTCCTTTACACCTTCTTCCACAATAAACTCTAGTTCTTCAGCTGGACTGTAATATATTTTATACTTTCAATCAATCAAATGAACAAGCATTCACAAAACTCATTGCCAATAAATATTAACCCTTTCCTGTACAAACCCGGGATTTTCAGTCACTGTCATTTTATGCTAGAGAAAACATTGTAGAAAAAGAAAAAAATTGCTTGTGACAAGCAAATTCTTCTTTTACACAAAATTTTCTACCCTACTGTATTGTGAACTTCCAAATTAAATTCACTTTGAATTTTCATCTGCAAAACCTTTTAATTTGGAAAGGTCTGAAGCAGGAAAGGTTTTTTTTCTCAAGTGACCAAAAATCATTCTGGTTTATCACGAAGGGGGGAAAACAATCAAGTTAGAAGAATTTTGGGCATGGATGAAGCTACTAAAATTAATGTTAATCAACTTTTCTTTCAAAATTATATCAAGTGACCTTGTTTTGGACAACACAACACCAAATTCCAAGATGTTATTGACGGAAACTTTCTAACAAAATGATTTGGCAAAAAAGTAGCCTCTAGGGTGAAAATAAGAATTTTGTAAGAAAAGACTTGGTGACCTGTTGTGGGGGAAAAAGAATACCAACATCTAACAAAAACTTCTCTAAGAGACAACACTGAACCAGCATTCTGTTTGAATGTGACAAGAAATAAATGTTGCTTCCTGCATACAAACAATATGTTCTAATATTTGACCAATTAATTTTTTATTTTTTTTTTCACTCCCTGACATATTGAAAACATCACAGAGATTAAATTTCGGACCAAATTTTAAGATATTTGAGCTAAACTTGTAATACTTCTCAGTCATTCTTATTTATATATAAGGATTATTCCTATGAAATTTCATCAACTCTGTTGTTTTACACGAAAATCATTTCAAAGATTTGACTACCGTATTTATTGGAACAATAACCAGGGCAATTATAATAATAGTGACCATCGACAAGGTTGGGGGTGGATAATTATTAGAGTTTTTGTGGTATGGAGGAAGGTGATTACAAAAATGTGTAGTATGAAAGATGACCATGGAATACAAAATCATAATCACATTTTATTTAGGATGTAAAAAACTATCTTTTAAATCCAACAGTAGATTTAGTTCTGCATTTGCATCTGAAATTAAACAGCCAAAAGGTCGGGAGTTAGAAATTCCGCAACACTGTATCATAGTCACAACGAATTTTTAAATGTTTAATAAGTTGACCCTCCCAACATTGCGTATCATCATTTCTGTATCCGCAGGACAATAAAGATAAACCTCTTACAAAGTTCAATCTTTTTTTGAAAGACTTGAAGAAGTTCGACATAAAGCTAGCTTTGATGACTTGTAACCCTGTGGCCCTGATCGATTGATGAAGCCCTGGCTTTGTTCAAAAATTATATAATCATAATTATAACGAAAACAAAAATTAAAACAAAGTCCTTTTATGACAAATTTGTTATGTTAGGATTGTGTAATAATCTTAACACATGAGTAAGCATATCAGGTGTTCAACTCAACAATGTACAGACGCGTTGGTCACCAAGAAGATATCACCGTGTGGGAACTTTCCCGACTCTTTTATTTCCTTCATTATTGAATATAGCAATCTCATTTCAATTAAAGAAAATCACGAGTTATGGAAATTTTTAATCACATTCTAATTTCCTAGCATTTTATTTAAACAGTGGATTTTTAAACCTACTCTAACTTGACATACATTTGTTATATCTTCCTTTTTACAACCCTAAACATGGATCGTCCACTGTAAAGGTTTTTTTTTGCTCATTCTAAGTTTCCAGTAACTTTTTACCCCGATAGCATAATCCTTATTGATAGGGTTTCACAAAAATCATTTGTTTGCTGTTTCTCAATACTGAGGTAAGAATTTTCAAGACAAGAAGTATTAATACTTGCAGACGATTTCATTGTTATTGCTAGTTTTTTTCCCAAAAATAACATACACATACATTGGATAATAAACATTAAACTTTTTTCAATATTAATAGGGTTCTTAAAATTTTTAATATAACAATTCAATCCAAGAATTTCACCAAGGAAATGGGAGCCTCAAAAGTCTAGGCAATTTAAGTCGAATGATGTACAATTATGGAGTTGCGACGGCACTTTTTTTTTTACATTTTTATAGAAATACATTGCTTACCATATAGACTTGAAAACAAATATTTCATTTCAATCAATTACGTAATTTAATTATGAGTAGAATTTCAAATCATAGAAGGGGATGGGTGTTTATCAGAATCAGCTTTTGTTACTAAAAATCAGCAAAAAATTGCCGCATTTTGGCAGTATTTTAGGGGATGGGCATTTATTAGAATATGGGCGATTATTAGAATATATACAGTATATACAAATTAAAACTAGTCTGGACTATAAAAACTGATTTTCAACAAATCAACTTCTTTCCACTAATCTAATCAAAAATGTCACCCACATAACTCTCAAGTAAGTTTTCATTGAGTATCAGAAAGAACATTTCTAAATTCTCAATGTACAGGTAAATGCTAAAAAGTAATTATCCTTGTCAATAAAATCTGTATTATTCAGTTTATGAAAATCTTTTGAAAGAATGTTATGGGGGGGATGTTAAAGGAACAAATCTGGTAGCAATACACCCATTACATCTGAGAGTTTGTTTGAGTGAGGGACAATCTACAATCAGAAATCTACTTAATGTTGCCTGTGAACAGCCTGCATATTCTGACAAACTTTAAAACTTTCAACACTTTTGATCTCTTACCTAATGAAGGATCTACCAATTAAGTGATTTCAATATGTTGATTGTAAGTCTTTAAAATTTTGACTATTCTAACATTCTACTATCAACCATTGTCATGCTAAATTATATCCTCTTTTATAATTGCATTGAAATCAAAGGATTGAATGCACTGGAATCACTTCATTTGGGTCAGTTTTTCTTTTCAAAGTAGACTTTATAAACAACTGTAGCCAGAAAGGGACGACCTGGTGGTGTAGACTAAGATAAGGCTGCAAATATGTGCAGGCTGATCTTTGTCTATACTGTCTACCAAAAGAGGGATATTCCAGGTTCAGTTTGACAAGGGTTAAGTTAACCCTTGTCATGCTGAGCTCGGAATATTCCGTTTTTTGCAGGAGGTGAAGACTAAGATCAGACTGCACTTATGTGCAGGCTGATCTTAGTCTTCACCTTCTGCTTGTACTTTTCCTATCAGAGTTGCTTATGAAGTTGATTTCTTAAAGAAATGTTGATTTTGAACATAAGTTCTATCAGTTCTTTCAGCCCTTTGATTTGACAGCAGTTGAGTAAGGTAATTCATACAGCATGACAAGGGTTAAATAATTATAAGTGTTCTACATACCATATAGTAAGCAATCTTCCTCTAAATGAATTATCATCATGGCTCACCCTTCTACTGTGGGGGGCTCCGGATATTCTCTTGTGGGTAAGGATGCCTGTTTGCTGAATCAAACAAGAGGACCATGATTGTCCTAAATCGCTCACCTGAGGCATCTCCAAATTACAGTACTTTTTAGTATAAAAAAGACACAACTTTAGCAAAATAAATAAAAGATATGTAAGATTTTGGGCTTTGTACAAAATAATCCAGTAATGCTTTACAATAATAATGAATGTCTTTGGCTTTATAGTTTAATCCATTACCAAACTATCCCAGAATTTGTCACCCTCAGGGAAAACAGGTTTGAAAAATAGATAGTGAGAAAGGGAGTGTCAAGCAATTTATCCATTTCTCACAGTGTTTTCTACCTGAAATTCTTTGTATTTAGATTTCAATCAAACTCTAATTACTGTCTGCAACTTCAATGGGTGTAATTTTAGCAACCTTGGTAGAGAACAATCTGGATGTACTATAAATCAAAATATGAATGCATTAAAACTTATACATGAGGAGTGGAAGATATTTGAACATGCTCTTATTGAGCGTTTTTCATATCTTTGGATGCCTTGGGAAGGGCCATGTTTATCAAAAGGATATAAACATGGTAGATAACAATAATGTTATCCTTTGTTTTTAATGTAAATGCTCTGGAACCTATATTTAAGATATAAATGCCATTGGCCTTGTAGTCTGTGAAAAAAAAGACAACAAAGATTTTCTAAAATTTCCCATTTTCATATGCCGCAGTAACAAGAGTTAACGGAATTAAATTCTTTTAAAAACTTTTGAAGAGCTTCACATAAGGAACATCCCTGCAAAGTTTTAGCTTGATTGGCCTACTGGTTTAGGAGGGAATTATTTTTAAAGATTTTTACAGATTAACTCAAGATTCCCATTTTCACATGCCGCGGCAACCAGAGTTTTTGACGGAATTAAATTCTTTTGACAACTTTTGTAGAACTCACCCAAGGAACATCCCTGCTAAGTTTCAGCTTGATTGGCCTACTGGTTTAGGAGGAGAAGATTTTTAAAAGATTAATACAGATTTACTTAAGATTCCCATTTTCACATGCTGCGGCAACCAGAGTTTTTGACGGAATTTAATTCTTTTAACAACTTTTGTAGAACTTCACCCAAGGAACATCCCTGCAAAGTTTCAGCTTGTTTGGCCTACTGGTTTAAGAGGAGAAGATTTTTAAAGATTTTTACAGATATACTAAAGATTCCCATTTTCTCATGCCGCGGCAACCAAAGTTTTTGACGGAATTAAATTCTTTTAACAACTTTTGTATAACTTCACCCAAGGAAAATCCCTGCAAAGTTTCGGCTTGATTGGGCTACTGGTTTAGGAGGAGAAGATTTTTAAAAGATTAATACAGATTTACTTAAGATTCCCATTTTCACATGCTGCGGCAACCAGAGTTTTTGACGGAATTTAATTCTTTTAACAACTTTTGTAGAACTTCACCCAAGGAACATCCCTGCAAAGTTTCAGCTTGTTTGGCCTACTGGTTTAAGAGGAGAAGATTTTTAAAGATTTTTACAGATATACTAAAGATTCCCATTTTCACATGCCGCGGCAACCAAAGTTTTTGACGGAATTAAATTCTTTTAACAACTTTTGTATAACTTCACCCAAGGAAAATCCCTGCAAAGTTTCGGCTTGATTGGGCTACTGGTTTAGGAGGAGAAGACTTTTAAAGAAATTGTGGACTGACGGACAGACGGACAGACGGATGACGGACAATGACCGATCACAATAGCTCACCTTGCACTTTGTGCTCAGGTGAGCTAACAAAAAATCTGTGAGTTCAAAAACACATAGTATTACCTTGCTAACTCTAGGTGACCTGACTACAATAGACTAAAAGAAAAGAAAATCCAGTGCTATGTATGATTCTTTTCCACTTTTTATACTTTGGATAAAAAACATAATACAAGCAATTTCTTTCATTTCGAAAATGTTTTCAAACAGTTTTTTAAGAGAAATCAAAAAGCATGATTATATGGCATATAAATTAGTGGCATATAGGACCAAAAGCTGATGCACCATGCAAAGTTTTAGATTTCTATGATTTATAGAGCTCTGCTGAGAAAAGTTCAATGACAACCATACTGGACAGACGAAAGGACAGACTGAGGTAAACATCTATAAGCCCCCCCCTCTTCTTCAAGCTGCATAAGTTAGCCATACACACTGAATGTCCTATTTTGCTACATTACAAGTTGTATTTAACTCAAACCCACACAATCCCTCCTTTTCAAGAAAAAGTTTTGGAAAACATTGTGGAAAATGAAGAAATTACTTCATTATCCACGTTTTCTATCCAAAGGACAGAAAAAAAATGAAATTCCATCAACTTGAAATTGTCGTCTGTAGCTTTCAATTTGGACCAGTCTAAAATATTTTTGTGTGGAAATCGGTTAATATCTATAAAGAAAAATCCTTGTATATCTAATTGAGAATGGAATATTCTGTTTAACCCTTTCCTGTACAAACCTGGGATTTTGCGTCACTGTGATTTTATACTTGGAAGAAACATTGTGGAAAAAGAAGAAATTGCTTGTAACAAGCATTTTTTTTAAACAAAATTTTCTACCCTATAGGATGGTTTCATTCAAAATTGCATCCAATTTTCATATTCACCGGCTAACTATTTGAAATCGGACCAGTCTAAAATTTCAAAAACCAGGCAAGGGTTAAGTGGCTAATTAACCCATTCCAACATGTCAAAGTGGACCAGTCCAAATTGAAAGAAACTGCAAATATTAGATGGTGAAAATTTTAAAATTGACATTTTTGAGTAGGAAACATTGTGGATAATGAAGACATTGCTTGCAATAAGTAATTTCATTTTCTATTATATTTTCAAATGCTTTTTGGGGGGGGGGGCATAAAACTAGAGGCGCTTGAGTGCCTGTATTGCTCCAAAGGCATCAATGTACTAATTAAGCCAATTTTTCATGAATTCAATATAAACTGATATAAGGAATTAGACAAACAGTCATCTGAGGATCATTCCTAAGAAATTTGGTTGATATCCATCAACAGTCCACTTTCAGTATAAATCATATATGGAAATAAGCCCTGCCCATTT
The DNA here is from genome assembly GCA_946902895.1 of Fragum fragum. Classification (NCBI taxonomy): domain Eukaryota; kingdom Metazoa; phylum Mollusca; class Bivalvia; order Cardiida; family Cardiidae; genus Fragum; species Fragum fragum. Next base: position 997,024 of record OX336369.1, on the reverse strand, counting down.
AAGCCATATTTTTCTTACAATCAAAAATTTTTTTTTGATAATCTGATGAAGAGTCATTAAACGACAATTTGGTAAAAATTTGGTTAAATCCATCCAACTGGTTCCTGAGACAAAGAATTTCAAAGCTTTTACCAAAAATGAAAATTAGCCTCGCCCATTAAACCAATGTTTTTCATATGATTAGAATTTTCTGAAGGAATTTGATATAGGGTCACCCAAGGATCATTTCTGTTAAATTTGGTTGAAATCCATCAACTGGTTTCTGAGAAGATGATTTTCAAAGCTTTCACCATATATGGAAATATGCCCTGCCCCTTTAGGCCATATTTTTCATCCTATCCAAATTCTTTGAAGGAATCTAATAAATGTTGACCCAAGAATCATTTCTGTAAAAATTTGGTTTAAATCCATTTAATGGTTTCTGAGAAGATTATTTTTAAAGGTTTTACCATATAAGGAAATTAACCCCGCCCATTAAAGCAATGTTTTTCATCCTATCAAAATTCTTTGAAGGAATCTGATAAAGGGTCAGCCAAGTATCATTTCTGTGAAATTTGGTTGAAATCAATTAGATGTTTTTTTAGAACAAGATTGTTAAAGGTTTTACCATATATAGAAATTAGCCCCGCACATTAAAGCAATGTTTTTCATCCAATCAAAATTCTTTGAAGGAATCTGATAAAGGGTCAGCCAAGTATCATTTCTGTGAAATTCGGTTGAAATCCATCCATTGGTTTTTGAGAAGAGGATTTTTTAAGGTTTTACCATATATGGAAATAAGCTGGCCAATTCAAGCCATGTTTTTCATCGGATCAAAATTCTTTGATTTTGTTTTGTTTGAATTGGGCTTTTACACCGCTTTCAACAATCTTTCAGTTATATCGTGGATATAACACCATGACAATAGTTCATGGCTTTCAGCCAGTGGAGCTAAAAAAAATCAGTATCATTGGGAATGAAAGAATTTTATCTTATAATAAAGGCTACAAATCAATTGAACATGGAAGAAATATTGAAAAGAAACCAAGCTTTGTTCTCACAAGTTTGGATGCTTGAGAAACTTCAGAATCCCTGATTGTATCAAAACTCATACTCTTCTGTAACTGTGAGCTTTGATCTTCAAATGTCACCTAGAAAAGACAAAGTTTAGAGATTGTAGAAAATAACAACTTAACAATGCTAATCAATATTACTTTATCTTTTAATTATCCTGCTTGTTTTCCACCACATACAGCTGACAGAACTATCAAATTTATCAATGGATATAAATTACAGTGGTGCGATCTAAAATAGATCTATTCAGAACCATAAAAAATACAAATTTTATAAAATAATTAATCTGGAATTACCTAGAATTAAGTATAACAATAGAAACAAGAGGACCATGATGGTCCTAAATCGCTCACCTGAGGCATCTGCAAATTACAGTACTTTTTTGTAAAAAAAGACACAACTTGAGCAAAATAAATAAAACAAATATAAGATTTGGGGCTTTGTACAAAACAATCCAGTAATACTTTAAAATGAAAATGAATGCCTTAGGCTTCATAGTTTTTTAATCGATTACCAAACTATCCCAGAATTTGTCACCCTCAGGGAAAAAGGTTTAAAAAAGCATTGTGAGAAAGCAAGCAATTTCTCCATTTCTATTTAAGAAGAATCCTTTCAATGCAATTTATGCAATTTTCAATCCCAGGAGCAGAGATATTTTTCTATTCTAAGAGCATATTTTCCTGCAACATAGTACAAAATTATTTAGTCATGCTACATACCAAATATGAATGCCCTTCATCTCATATTTCAGAAGGAGAAGACTTTTGAAGTTGCTCTAATTGGGTGTTTTCCAAAATTTTGGACCTCTGGGTCATGTTTTATCCCAGGGTTAAGATTTTAGCTAACATAGTAGAGAACCATCTGGTTATGCTATAAATCAAATATGAATGCCTAAGACTTTGTAGATTGGGAGGAGAAGACTGTTGAACATGGTCTAATTGAGCATTTTTACGAACTTTGGACACCCAGGGGAGGGGTGTTTTTTAACCTACAGGCATAATTTAATCAAAATTGATAGATAACAACCAGGCTATGCTACACTCAAAATATAAATGCCCTCCGCCTTAAAATGAAATGTTCTTTTTCAACATACTCAAATTTGCATTTTTCCACATTTTTGGACCCCTAGTCAGGGCCGTTTTTGAAAACTTTTTTTGATATAGTACAAAACCATCTAGTTATGCTACATACCAAATATAAATTTCCTAGACCTTATAGTTTAAGAGGAGAAGCCTTTTGAAATTGCTCGTATTAAGAATTTTTCCAAACTTCGGACCTCAGGGGCCGGGCCATTTTTGACCCCAGAGATTAAATATTTAAAAACTTGGTAGAGAACCATATGATTAAGCTCTTTACAAAACATAAAGTCCTTTGGCCTTGTAGTCTATGAACAAAAAACAACATTAAAGATTTACTAAAATTTCCAATTTTCATATGCTGCGGTTACAAGAGTTTTTGACGGAATAAAATTCTTTTAACAACTTTTGAAGAGCTTCATCCAAGGAACATCCCTGCACAGTTTCAGCTTGATTGGCCTACTGGTTTAGGAGGAGAAGATTTTTAAAGATATTTAAAGAATTACTAAAGATTCCCATTTTCAAATGCCGCGGCAACCAGAGTTTCTGACGGAATATTAAGAAATTGTGGACGGACGGACAGACGGACGGACGACGGATGGACGACAGACAACGACCAATCACAATAGCTCACCTCACACTTTGTGCTCAGGTGAGCTAAAAAGGTTTGGAGAGGTATGCTATATTATAGAATTTTGATAGTGCACAGGTGCAAAGGGAAAGATAGTGATAAATTATAAAATCACAAGGCCGTAAAAAGCGGGAATTGAACTGAAAAGGGTTTAACCTTTTTGGAGTCAGCTTCTGGTTCCTCCTGTTTTTGAAAAGAAACAAAATGTGTGTTTAACACTCATATCCCATAAACAGAAAAATGCTTTTGAAATTTGACCTTCAGTTTGTCAAATTTCCTTCAACGTGTGTATCGATGACAATTTTTTTCACACCAAATAAAGTAAATGCAAATACTGCTGGAGTTACAAACAAGTCTTTTATGTAGAATTTTTTCTGCTAAGGATTATAAATGACATTGACCTTGTATATAAGAAATGATATTGACCTTGTATATTAGAAATGGCATTGGCCTTGTAAATTAGAAATGACAATGACCTTGTATATTAGCAATGACAATGACCTTGTATATTAGAAATGACAATGACCTTGTATATTAGAAATGACACTGACCTTGTATGTTTACCTCACAATAATTGTACATAGAAGAAAGGTACCAAATATGAGGATTGCCACTGATACAGTTTTACAGAAACAATTAATTCTTGAAATTCTAAGATTCCAGTTTAAAAGCTTAGGAGAAAGATTTTAACCTTTAATGCACTACCCATTTACAATACGACCTAATCCTTGTATAGAATTACATTCTACATTACAGCCGTCATAGTGCAGTTGGTAGCACAACCGACTGTCAATCTAGAGGTCTCGGGTTCTATCCCTGATGGCGACACTCATCCTTTCCGACTATTTGTCTCTTACAAATGGGTCAATAATCATAGACCTATGTGGGATAGCAGCTGGAGGCTTGGAAAGAATGTAATGATAGTACTAGTGTAAGAAATACCAGGATTCCATTGTTAGGTGCTCCAGCCGCCGTGATAAAACTGAAAGATCATTGAAAGTGGTGTAAAAACCCTTTCAAACAAACAAACATTAATTTTTCTGAGAGCTACTTACATCCCAAATATGGGCATTGTCATTTAAGTAGTATTGAAATAATTACAATGTCCACTATTTTTTCTACCTCAAATGACCCCCCCCCCCCTTCAAAAAAAAATAAAATTTCATCAATTACAAATTGTCATCAAGAACATTAAATTTGGACAAGTCTTAATTTTTTTTTGTCTGGTAATGAATTAAGGTATCAAAACAAAAGCATAATATATCAAATATCAAGTAAATTCAGACTGATGGATTAATTGAAAACGCTAGGAAACACTGCCAACTAGTTTTAGTATTGTTTGTATGCCATTTAGAAGAAGAATCATATTAAAATGCTCAAGTCAACATTTTTTTCCATTTTTCATACCTGTTAGAATTGTAATACCAATGAAACAGTATTGTAATCAAACTAGCAATCTGTCACAGACAGGGAAGCCCCCATATTATTCATGACTTTCAGCTCATCAGAATATCCTCCCTATTATCCATAATTGCTGATTCAGTGTTTTAGCAAGGAATCGTGGCAGCGGTGCCAAGATTAGAAACTGACTGAAACTGTCAGCAGAAATATAAGAAAATATGCTCGAATTCTGGATTTGCATTCATCAGGAAAGGGCAAATGGTGGCCTGTATAATTACACTTTTCTTACAGGAGGCAATTTATGCGTGATAATTGAGGTCTACTGATATATAAATTGATAGCTGTCATCTAAAACGTTTTATCCAGTCTTCCCTAATACTAAGTCATGCCAACAACACAAAGTCAATACAACCCGCAAACCAATGAGTGGATAATGAAGCTTTTTTTTTGAAGGGGGTTATAATGGTTTATTAGTACTGTACACACATAAAAAATACACAATTGTCTATTATAAAAATAAATCCTTTTAGTTTTCCGTACCTTCTTCCTGCTTACATCAACATCCTCATCTCTCCCTATATCAAACATCTCTGGTTCATATTTATACACAAACGTATCCTGGAATAGTTAATGAAGAAAATATTAGAGTAAGCTGGTGATTTTAGATGATAGTCCTGAGAACGGTTTTGCTGGCTTATCAGTAACCGCGTTCAATAATGCCAACATGTATAAATAAATCGTACACCTAAGTGGGATGAGGAACTGGATGTTCGATAAGGATGTAGTGGTAATACTGGTGTGAGAACTAATAGGAATACTGGGTAAGGAGCTCTAGCCGCCCTGATATAACTGAAATACTATTGAAAGTTGCGTTAAAACCCCATTGAATTAATCATGACCCTTTTACTGTTTGTCGAAATCGCTATTTTGATTTCATCACACTGTTTTCTTATATTATTTTATAAGTGCGTGAAAATTTGGGGTTGTATGGTTATAGGTTAAATGATAAAAGGTAAAGCAATCAAAGCTAACATTCAATTCTTTGAGCATATTATTATTACAATTGAAGTACCGAACTACATGTTTGTTTCAAAGATATAGTTGATTTCGAGGGGTAAAAGGGTCTTTTATTTGGTGGGATTAAAAAGGTGCTTGAATCGCGACTATAACAGGGTTGTAACTTGTAACATATTCTGTGTATATGTGGTGTAAATTTGCTCAGTCTTGCCAGGTCAAAACTAAGAGACAGTGTTAGAAGTTTGTTTATATGTATTTGCCTACTCCCCTAACCACTGACCTAGATTCTATCTTGAAAGGCGAGGAGATTATTTATCTCATCTAGACAGTTCATTAGACAATTTATTATGTATATATTAAGTCAAAGTTTTAAACCATTTTCCTTGATATTCATGACTAAAAGGAGGCTGTTGGTATTCGGGAATCTAGGACAACAGCCCCTCCGGACAAAATCTCCTTCTATGCTTTTTGACAAGGCGGACATTATCCCCTTCCTAAATTTAACAGGGCGGACATTAGCCCCTTCGTCTCTCTGACAGGGCGGACAAAAGCCCCTTCCTAATATAAACAGGGCGGACATTATCCCCTCGATAGGTGGACATTATCCCCTTCGTTAAATTGTGCTAAGTTTCTTCGGACTTAAGAAACGAAAAGAACTATAATCCATAATTCATAAGATTAATATTGATTTTACTCCTTTTTTTTTGTTTGTTAATATTTCCCTGCGAGCGACTCAATAAAATTTCATTCTAGTAAACGTCATGGTTAAGGCAAAGAACCGCTTTTCCCTCTTTACCACCATGTTTCTTTCAAATGAACCTCGGTTCAACTTCAACTTTTTACTATTTGAAGTCATCTGGTAATACGTTGTCCTTCCTGACCCTAGTCGACTTAACAAGCTATCATTAACCTTTCCATATGAGCTTTTTTTTTTTTTTTTATACAATGTGTTAGTATGAGATGCAGCATGCCCTATACATTTACATTCGTGATACATATTAGAAAGGGGCTAGTGTCCGCAGTATTAAAACGATGAAGGGGATAATGTCCGCCCTGCTAATATTAGGAAGGGGATTTTGTCCGCCCTGTCAGAATGACGAAGGGGCTAATGTCCGCCCTGTTAAATTTTGGAAGGGGACAATGTCCGCCATCTAAAAAAACATAGAAGGGGATATTGTCCGGAGGGGCTATTGTCCGGTTACCGGTATTCGGTAAGTAAGTTATTTTCTACATCAGCAAAGAAACTAGATGGAGGTGATCACATAGATTTTCACTTCAAGTTTATGAGCATGCGTAGAAATGAGTAGAAACTTGTTTCCAGCTGATCGATGTGAAATACTGGTTTTCTCCTACAAAACCACTAAAAATTTAGACTGGCCCAAATTCAAAGAAGTTACAGATGATAATTTCCACTTGAGGAGGTAAAATTCTAAACCTTTTTGCTTTTCTTGGTGGAAATGAAAATGTTATTATGATAAATAAATGAGGTTAAACTAACCCAGGAGTAACCCAGGAGTTAACCCATTACACATTAGCTGTCATAGCGCAGTCGGTAGCACGTCTGACTCCCAATCTTCAATCATGGAATATCATGGGTTTTGATCCCAGGCGGCAGCACATATCCTTTCCGACATTTGTCTCTCACAAATGGGTGGATAATTGTAAACCTAAGTGAGATAGCAGCAGGAGACTAGGAAAGGATGTAGTGGTAGTACTGGTGAGAGAAATACCAGGAATCAATTGTTAGGTGCTCCAGCCGCCACGATATGACCAAAATACTGTCAAAAGTGGCGTCAAACCCATTAGAGCATGACAAAATCTTAGACTGATTCAAATTGAAAGAAGTTGTAGACTATAATTTCAAGTTAGTTGAATTTAGAAAGCCTTTCCATTGTTGGTTAAAAAACAATGTGATTGCTTGTTACAAGCAATAACTTCACTATCTACAATTTTTCCAAAGCTTTTTTCTTGAGATTCTAAAAAAGCGGAATTGAGTGGGAATGGGTTAAACAGCATGTTTTTTAAAGAGTTCTCTTCAATTTGAATAGAGTTTGCAATATTCCTGAAATACGTAAGAACTACCTTTTATGGCATAGACATTCAATGGATTTAGTAGCCTCCAGTGGCAGTTTGCACTGCTTGAACTTTGAGAAGCCCCAAAAATTTTGTCTGTTGATTTCAGCTATCAAAGCTGACGCTTTGCTAGCTAAAAACAAGAGCCATGTCAGACATGGCCATCCCTCGCCTTAAAAGCTTGATAGTAAACTCAGCCAGTTAGATTGAGGCTTCTTGTGCACTGCATTTCTTCTCAATGATGAGTTCGATAATAGCTATTTTACTTTCAGAGATATGCTCAGGACAAAATATAAGTCTTTAAAACAACAAAGGGCAATAACTCCAAAATTATGCAAGCAAGAGTTGTGGTTCTTGTGCACTGCACTTCTCCTCAATGTGATCTATCCACCCATGAAGTTTCAAGTTAATAGCTATTATAGTTTCAGAGATATGCCCCGGACAAAATCTTAGTCTTTTAAACAACAACGGGCAATAACTCCAAAATTATGCAAGCAAGAGTTGTGGTTCTTGTGCACTGCACTTCTCCTCAATGAGATATATCGACCTATAAAGTTTCAAGTTGATAGCAATTATACTTTCAGAGATATGCTCTGGATAAGTTTAGTGACGGAATGACGGAATGACGGAAGGATGGAATAACGGATGGAGACCATTACTATATCCCCTTTGCCAAAACGGCGGGGGATGATAATCAAACTCTGTATTAATGGTAATTCACATATGGATAGAGGAAACTTTCAGTACTTGTCGCCATTACATGGCAGAGGCATCTTTGAGGTGAGGGGACCTTGGTCAGTCTGTGTAGGCTGATCAGGGACTAAAATTCTTGCTTTCTATGGATTTTCTTGGTATAAAATAGTCACTCTGTGCAGTCTATTTTTTAAATATTGACCAACCTGTGTTGTATCAGTCTGTGATTTTTTTTCAAACCAGTCAAAATTGGAATATTACCATACCTTCATCTTTCTTTTCTTAAAATAAATCCAAAGAAGTCTCTCACAGAATAATTTGAAGTCTTAATTCAAATACTCAATAAATTCTGTATAAACTAATAGTCCAACAACTTTATGATTCATATACACATTTAAATTCAAATGTTCATATCTTTTAACCTATCCCATCATGATTCCACTTTTCAAGAGAAAAACTTTGGAATGAATTGTGGAAAACGAAGGAATTGCTTACAATCAGTAATTTTTCACTTCCCAAAATGTTTTCTTCCAGGAAAGACAAAGATTTTTAAAGACCCATCAACTTTACATAAAAGTGTGCAACTTTCTTCGTTTTGGACCAGTCTATATTACTACTGTCTTGTAAATAGTTGAGAGCCTTGGACAATATTATTATCTTAAGTGTGTATTGCTATCTTTTAATGGGACTTCAGTTGTACATCCTTTATTTCAATGTTCCATGGACAGGTTACAATAATGAAAGGAATTATTAAATCATGGCATTTTTCTATTTTCACTTTTACTTTTCTGAATTAAAAAAAAATTCACTTAAACAAAATGGCACACCACAAAAATGAAAACTATCCAGGAACTGGGGGTAACAGGGGTAGGCATTTCAAAAATGATAGTAGAGTAGACTACAATAACCATACTTAACCTTTGACACCCCTATGAAAAATGCTTGAGAACACATGGTGGAAAAAGAAGAAATTGCTTGTTACAAGCACTTTCTTCATTAACCACAATGTTATCTACCTCAAAATACACTCCTTTTTTAAAAAAAATCCATCAATTAAGAATTGTCATCTGCAACTTTACTCAATTTGACAAGTGTAAAATTTTGTCATCTGGTAATGGGTTAATTCACAGAAAATCTGCAAAGGGTTCCCACCTTTGCCAAGTCAGACAAGGCCATTCTCTCTACGTTTTGAAAATAGTCCTTTTATTCAAGGACCAGTCACAAAAGCTGCCAAATGTTAAAAGGTAAGCACACTTCTCCTAACTGGAGGCAATTCATGAATTCAAATTTTTGTAGAGCTCTAAAGAGGGAATGGTGTCAATCTAGATCTATAAATTCTCATCCAAAGCCTATGTTGCTGGTATTCTTTAGGATCTTCTTAACAAAGCAATTCAAGTTAGTACCCACTATAATTATAGGGTTTGATGGAAGAATAATGTAACTTAACAATTACAAAATAAAATCGCTCCCTCTATCTATCCCTTAAACCTATTCCCACACAGCAAAATGTTAGACTGGTCCAAGTTGAAAGTGATTTCAGACAACAATTTAAAGTTTATGAAATTTTACATTTTTCTTTAACTTTCTGGGTAGAAAAAATAGTGGAAATGAAGAGTCTGTTTGTCCACAAAGTATCCTGAGCTTAAAGCATTATTGAGTGGGAATTGGTTAAAAGTTGATCAACCAATCAAAATATTCAAATACAGAGCTGAATGGTTATCTCCTAAGCTATTATGGTAACACTATTTTGTCTGGGGAAATTCACAGCATTAAAAAAACAACTCATTCAAGCTACAGTTACGATATTTGGGTCAATAGCAACAATTTGATTTAGTTTTTGAAGGGGAAATATCTCATACAATATCATGCTAACTAATTTCTTCCAAGATACTCAAGTATGTCACAGTATTATTAAGTGAGCTTCAACTGAATTGAGCACAGCTAGTACTTGGTTTATTCAATTAACCCTTTCCTGTTTTGCAAAATTTTAGACCTGTCCAAATTCAAAGATTTGCAGACTAAATTGTAAAGCGGATTTAATTTGAACAAGATGTGTTCGTGAAACACTATGCCCCCGAAACGGGAATTCTTTAGAAACGGGTAAAGAGTTAAAATTATGACCTTGACCTTGATGAAATGACCTTCCCCAGTTGCACCTTGTTGAGACCTATCTACATACCAAATATTAGCATTGTAACTTAATCAGGGTTGAAGTTATAGGAAAATGTTTAGTTGGCAGGTTAAGTTTTGCAGACAGACAGACAGACAGACAGACGGACGGACACCGGTAAAACAATATGCCTCAGATCTTATCGATGCGGGGGCATAAGAATAACCATTCAGTAGGGTAGAAAATATTGTGAGAAAAGAAGAATTTGCTTGTTACAAGCAATCAGGGCTCTGCAGACTCTCAGAATTCGGGGAGAAGCTACTTCTCCCTATTCAAAGAATTCAGAGAAGTTTTTCAAAATAGGGAGAAGTGGTGAGACTTACAGAAGTGGATCACGTTAAAAAACACTTTTTTTCACGTATTCCTTATTTGTATAGGGAAATAAAAATAGCTTTGCAATTAACCCTTGTCATGCTGGAATATTCTGGTTTTGGCAGGAAGTGTAGACCAAGATCCGCCTGCACATAAGTGCAGTCTGATCTTAGTCTACACCTCCTGCTTGTACTTTTCCTACCAGAGTTGTTTATGAAATTGATTTCTAAAAGAAATATTGATTTTTGAACAACATGTTCTATCAGTGCTTTCAGCCCTCTGATTTTATAGCAATTCAGTTAGGTAATTTATAAAGCATGACAAGGGTTGAGTAGCTGCATATTTTGTTGTATATAGCGTGCAATTAATATAACAAGAGGTCAATGACGGCCTGAGACGCTCTACTGGTTATCAAGTTTTTGTTAAAGAAATCCGATATTTAAGGAGGTTAATTGCTGAAAGAAAAATGTAAAAAAAAAAAATAAAAATAATTGGACTTTATCCCCTTTATCATTTTGAGCAACATTCCTTAAGGCTCCTTTTCCCATGTTTCAAGACAAATCCACTTCATTTCCAAAAGGAAGTTCCCTTATGACCCTACAATCATACTGTGTTAACAAAGATATTTCAATCAAATTCTCATAAAGCCCCTTTTCCCATGATGCCTCATTGTTTGTTTAATCATTCTGTGAAAATTTAAAGTGAATCCAATGAAATATGGAGATTTCATTTTGTTAACTAGAATATTTAAAAAAAATCATATGGCCCCTTTTCACATGATACTTGATGGATTGTACCCAATTCTGAAAAGAACCATCCATGCAATTTTACAATCATTCTGTGAAATTTTGAATTGAAACCGGTGAAAAATCGGAGGCATTATTGTATTAACTAGAATATTTGAGAAAGTTTTTCATAAGGCCCTTTTTCATGTGATACTTGCTGTATTAGATCCACTGTCAAAATCAACAATTGTAATGATGGTACAATCAATCAGTGTAATCTGTGGAATTCATTGTTTATACGATTTATAGAGAAATTTTCATAGGGCCCCTTTTCTCATGATGTTTTACAGAACAAACCAAATTTCAAAAGAAAATTCTAATGAAGGTACAATCATTCTGTAAAAGTTTAAAGAGAATCAATGAAATTTTCATAAGGCCTATTTTACGTGAAACTTAACAAATCAGAACTAATTTACAAACAAACATTCCTAATAATAGATAGTTTGAAGAAAACGGTAAAGACTGAGGACTTTGTGATACTGATGTTTTTGCCACAAAAATTTCATAAGGCCCCTTTTTACAATTTACAAAGGAACAATCGAAATGATGGTACAATCATTCTATTAAAGTTTGAAGAGAATCTGATAGCGACTGAGGACATTCTTGTGAACTTAATGAATATTTGGTATTAATTTTTCATACAGCCCTCTTTCCCCTGATACTCGATAGATCAGGCCCAATTTGGAAAGAAATAATCCTAATGAAGGTACAAACATTCTGTGAAAGTTTGAACAGAATACGATGAAAACTCTGGATTTTATTGTGGTGTAAGGATTTTAAAATTTAATTTCATAAGGCTCCTTATCCTGCGATACTTCATGAATCAGGTTTAATGTTAACATCAATAATCGTAATTATTTTACAATCATTTGTGAAAGTTTAAAGAAAATCTGATGAGAGCTCTGGACTTGGTAACAAGGATTATAAATGAAATTTTAATAAGGCCCCTTCTCCTGATACTTGACAGATCAGGCCCAATTTTTAAAGAAACAACCCTGCTGATAGTACAAACATTCTGTGAAAGTTTGAACAGAATCTGATAAAACTGTGGACTTTATTGTGGTACAAGGACTTTAAAATCAAATTTCATAAGGCTCCTTTTCCTGTGATACTTGAAGGATCAGATCTAATGTTAACATCAACAATCGTTATTATTGTACAATCATTCTGTGAAAGTTTGAAGAAAATCAAATGAGAGCTCTGGACTTGGTAACAAGGATTTCTAAATGAAATTTTCATAATGCCCCTTTATCTCATGTTTCTTGACAGTTCAAACCCCATTATGAAAAGAATGACCTCACAATCACTCTGTGAAAGTTTCAACAAAATCTGATCAAAGCTATGGACTTTATTGTGTTAACTGGGATTTTTTAATTAAATTTTCATATATCCCCTTTTCCCATGTTACTTGATGCATCTGACCCTATTCCAAAGGGTAAAATAACTACAAAGTACAATCATTCTGTTTGAGTATGAAGACAACCCGATGAAATCTGTGGACTTCATACCATTAATTGAGATTTTTCAAATAAATTTACATTTGGCCCCTTTTCCCGTGTTTCTTTATGGATCTGAGCCGATTTCAAAAGGAACAATCCTTACAATGGTACAACCAGGGCTCCAGAAATTTAGAAATTTAAATCGGTCCGGAACAATGCTCCCCCCCCGGCAAAAACGAATACACCCGCCTTTTTTTTACCTTTCCTGTAGGTTAAAGGCTTCATCATTCATTCAGCAGTTGCCTTCTTTTTCAAATTTTCAGAAGATGATTATAATCTTCAAGAGTGGAAGATAGATAAAAACAACTGACAGATCCTACTTTCATTTTGTTTTTGAAAATTCGGATGTGTATAAATTTGGATTCTGGCAATGTACGATAAAATTAGATAGACACATATTACATTATTCAAATTTCCGGGTTTTACATAATATTTCGGTGACATGCGCCCCCCCCCCCCGAGTTATGCCGATTTAATTATAGTAATGATATACTTTTTCATAAGCTAGTTATCCAAAGTTCTGTCATTTTAACACAGTCATAGTGATTTCCTCTCAACACCAGCCTTGTTGATGGAAAACATAGCTGACATCACAAAGTCGGGTCAGTCCATTTTACCCCGAGGGATTGTAGAGTCGTGACGTACATCAAAGAGACCAACGAGATCAACTTGAGCGGGTCGCCCATGTGTTACACTATTTTCCCAGAGTAGAATTTGTGCACAAATCACAGTCATTTATCAATTGTAGTTGATTTGCGATTTATTTATTCCGACATTTTCCACCCCTTAAGTAAGATTTCATGATTTGTTGTTTCTTTTATTTTATTGACGGAACTAGCAATATTATTAAGCAGTCGTTTTTGTTTATATTCAAATTATCTGCATTCTATGCATTTCCACTTTTTTTTTTCATTCTATCCGCTACGTTTCTTACCGTGTATGAAAAACTATTAACAACGTGACTTTTTATATATTATTCAAACCGGGTCTCACGCTTACTTGTGACAAATTAATTTCACAAAGGCATTGTGCTGAGCTATTCCGACATTATAAGAACGGCAACTAAAGCCTGTTCATGTCTCGAATTGTTTCACAAGCAACGGAGCAGTATTAGATGTCCATTTTGATGACTTTGGAGGCGTGTAAGTCAAAACTCGAAACCCGAGTTCGGTCAAGCATGAAGCTGTGGCTAACTGCAAATAAGGTCCACTTGCGGATGGGCACTGAACTTGCCGGTGGGTAACAAATTATTGAATTTTGGCATTTTTGTTAATCCCTTAATCTACAGGTAATGTGTGAAACCCTTGAATTATTTCGGTTAAAAGTAGATTTTGATAGATTGTGGCCAAGTTTATCAATATTTCAAGTGAAATTTAATGAAAATTTCGGACCAATTTTGTTGTGTATTTTTGGGAATCCAATCGGTCTGGCAATTCAAAATTCAGTCCAAACCGGCAATTTATCTGATTTCCGGAGCCCTGGGTACAACCATTCTTGACAGATCATATCCAATTTCAAAAGGAACGATTCTTATAATAGTACAATCTTTCTGTTAAAGTTTGTAGATAATCCAATGAAAATTGTAGACTCTAGTGCGTAAACAAAGATTTTTTAATTGATTTCTGAATCAAATTTTCATAAGGCCCCCTTTTCCTGTATTTCTTGACGGATCTGACCCAATTTCGAGTGAAATTCTGAGTGAGTTTGAAGAGAATCTGATGAAAACTGTGGACTCTATCATGTAAGCAAGTATTTATTAATTAAATTCTAATTAGGCCTCTTTTCCCATGTTTCTTGACAGATCTGACCCAATTTTGAAAGGAACTATCCTTATGATGGCAAAATCATTCTGAGAGAGTTTGAAGAGAATCCGTTGAAAATTGTTGACTCCATTGCATAAATGAGGATTAATTAATCAAATTTTCATTAGGCCCTTTTTCCTGTGTTTCTTGACAGATCTGACCCAATTTTGAAAGGAATGATCCTTATGATGGTACAAGCATTCTGACAAACTTTGAAGAAAATCCTATGAAAACTGTGGATTCTATTGCGAAAACAAGGAAAAGTTAAGGGACGGACTGTTGCAAGGACGGGAAAAGTGCATTGCAGTAGCCATATTGGCCTTTTGGCCAGTAAAGCTAAACAGTACTGCTCGTCCTTTCTTTCACTTCTTATTGCTGTGAACAAATATTTTTGTCTTCTGTCTTTGGGTTAGAGAATTAAGAAATATGATTTTGAATTTTTTTCATAAATATTTCATATTTACCAGCAGATGGTATTATATTCTTAATTATCCAAAAGGATAATAATCAGTAATTTGCAATGAGTATATAGGTTGTCGGAATTAACAAAAATTTTCAGACAGGTCCAAATTGAAAAAAAAGTTGCATACCACATTTCAAATTAGAGCATACTCAAAACAGACAATAAGTACCAGATAAGGTAAAAAAATTATTGTAGGAAAAGGAGAAATTGATTGCTACAAGCACTTACTCCTTTTCTCACAAGTTTCCTATTCAAACATTTAAAATCTTCAAGTCATCAAAATGCGGGATTGTGTGGTAATGGGTTAAAGTATGTCAACTTGACCTGTTTAAAACAAAATAATGGATAAAAATCTTGAAATTAATAGATTAAAAAAAGAGTTCAGTCTGACTGAGTTGCAGTTATTGTAAGTAAAGGGTAAAGATAAAAGCTGAATACACAATTCACAGACTCTGAGACTGGTAGCAAAGGTTTAAATTTGAAACTAAGTTAACACATAATAATGTGCTCTAGTTGTTTGGATTGCATCACATTGAATGGATTAATTACCAAAAGAAGATAAGTGAAATCTAATTCATTGAAAGAATCCTAACAATGTTACCAATGAAAAGAACATAGAAACCTTAAATTGTTTGTTTTAGTTTTTCTTCATTTATTGAATTGAAGTATACAACTAGAATCGAAGGATTTTATTGAACTGATTTATTACCCCCCCTCTTTTAAGTTTTCCTCACCAAGATTTTATTTGATGAATTGAAGACTCCACAGAATGACATGGCATTGGTAATAAAAATCCGCCATTTTTCTCACTGCCTGAAGAGCGCAGCCTATCATAATAAGGCGACTTCCCGTATCTTTCAGATTTCGCTTTGATCAGCAACTCTGGCAAAGTTTTACGAAACCAGGCAACTTCTTCAGCGGAGTCACCCACTCTGCAGAGCCCTGAAGCAATATCTTTTTTCTACAATGTTTTCTCAATGATAAATTCACAGACGTAAAAATCTGGGAATAGGAAGGGATTAACCTTTCAACACAGCGTCCTTTGTTTTGATGTGTGGAAAGAATAAAGTTGTATAATTCAATGAGGGAAAAGAACTTTTGTTACAAGAAATTTCCTTTTCTCACTGTATCTTCTACCAAACTCAGTACTTATTTCTCCATTAAAATATTTTCTGTAGCTTCTTTCAACTTGGAACACTCTTAAGATTAAGGATGATAACGTGTTCACCTATTACCAGACGGCAGAATTCCGTTCTAAATTGAAAGGAGTTGCAGACAACAATTTAAATTTCTGAAATTCTAGATTCTTTCATCTTTCTTGGTAGAAAACATTGTGGAAAATAAAATATTGCTTCGTTGAAGCAATTTCTTCATTTTTCCCTATTGTTCTTGAGGGGTGTCAAAAGCATCAATGTGTTGAAATGGGTTAACAAAAGGCAAAAATACTACATTGAACTCACAGTTCCTCCCATATGTTGCCAGAGCTGATCCTTGTCAATGTATTCCTGTATATCTGATTTGGTGGAGAATTTGATCAGTTTGGCTGACTCAGCATGAAGCATTGTCTTTATCACCTTCCATGCAGCTAGACAAGTGAGAAAACATGTATTAGTGAAACACAATAACTGTGTAATGATCAACTCTCAAGCATACGACTAGTTTTTAGGCCAGTATTTTGTTTAATTCAATACCAAACAATGCCACATTTTCACACACAAAAGAAATTTTGCATTGGAAAACATTATGAGAAAAATGATCATGCCTTGATCCTGATCACAACATTGTATCAAATGAGAGCTCTCTTTACAAATATGAAATGTAGAAATGGGTCTGCGGGTGAAAATAGATTATGTTCCAGTCTTCAATAATCCACCATTATTATCAAGACACGCTTACTTTGTGCTTGTAGTTAACCCTTTCTTTTTTTTTTAAATGTCAGACTGGTCCAAATTCAAATGTTTTGCAGACGACAAATTTAAGTTGAACTTACTTGAAAAATGATCATTCAGCAGGGCAGAAAATATTGTGGAAAAAGAAGAAATTACTTGTTACAAGCAATTTCTTCTTTTTCCACAATATTTTGTCAAGTTAAAAAAAAACGGGACATAAAATCCAGGGATTGAATTGATTGATTGAATGGGGTTTAACACCACTGTTAACAGTATTTCAGTCATATCGCGGTGGCTGGAGCACCTAACAATGGATTCCTGGTATTTCTCACACCAGTACTACCACTGCATCCTTTCCTAGCCTCCATCTGCTATCTTACTTAGGTTTACGATTATCCACCCATTGGTAAGAGACAAATTGTGCCCCCCGCCGGGGATTGAACCCATGATTGAAGATTAGAGGTCTGACATGCTACCTACTGCACTATGACGGCAGCCCCAGGGGTAAAACAGGAAAAGGTTAACATACTTGACATGTTAGGTATTCCATAATCCTGATCCCCATTTTGAGTTATGAATGATTTTCAGTCAGACATTTTGCGCCAAATTGATCTATTATTCTATTTGTTGATGAGTCATACGTTAAAAACAATTTGTATGATCTGGCCTTATTCCTGTAAGACCTTTAAAATAAACCTTGCCAGATAAGATAACCTTGAAATGTTCAGTGCATTATTCTTTTTTATTATATCAAAGTAAATTTCCTCCTTATTCAAATAATATTAAGATTTGAAATATGCTTTCATCCAAGAATATGCATAAAGTCTGTATTCTAAGTGAATTCAAAGTGAAAAAAGCTTTGCCCTACAATGCTAATACTTATTGGCCATTTTTTCAACAATGCTCAAAGTTAATTTATGCAAAGTTTTGACAAATCAGCCAAACTGTTTAGGAGGAGATATCATTCAAAGAATTTAATGCACAAATATACTCTTCTTGTCATACATTTAAGGGCCAATCAAACTTCCTTACATATTTAGTCATCTGTAACTCCTTTCAATTTGGACCAGTCTAAGATTTTGCCATCTTATAATGGGATAAGATGTTTAATGATGGCTTGATTCAGGGTGATTTTGAAATGTCCCCTGTTAAGCAGTTTCTGTTCATGTAAGCTACGAGGAATTGAAAAAGAAGACTATTGGTTGAGCTAATAACTCCTAACAAAAGGAGTTTTATCCTTAGAAAGTGCTATTCAACACATCATTAAATTAATTCAAAATTGCACATCTTCTGAGGATGGAGAAGAAATCAGCCAAATCATTTAAAATACACAATGCAAAAGAGAAAGATAGTCTCTAGTCCAACTATTTTTCTTTTTTAAATATAAACCTATACATGAAGGCAAAATTGTGTGGATAAGGTAGTAAAATAAATCCTTAAACACTACCTAGCTAAACTATTATAAAAGGAAACAAGTTTACTTCTTTTTCTATTTTTTCAAAAAAAAGATTCACCAAAAATTGTTGTCAACAAATTCTTTCAATTTTGACAAATCGTTTAACCCATTCCAACTAAACAAAATTTAGACCGGTCCAAATTGAATGGAGCTGCAGACGATATTTTCAAGTTGGTTGAATTTAAATTTTCTTTGACTTTTTGGATAGAAAACATTGTGGATAATGAAGAAATTGCAAGCAAGCAAGCAATTTCTTCATTTTCCACAATGTTTTCCAAAGCTTTTTCGTTGAGGGGCGTAAAAAGGAGGGATTGAGTGGGAATGGGTTAAAAATGTGAACAAAAAAAAGACTAATTACCACTAAAGATCCAGGGCATCTCATACACTAACATACAAGCTGAAATAGAAAAATAATGTTTTAACCTTTCCCGTTTTTGGAAATTTTAGACTAGTCCAAATTGAAAGAGGTTGCAGACGACAATGAAAACTGGATGCTATTTGAATTTAAACCATCCTATATGGTAGAAAATATTGTGGAAAAATGGAAAATTGCTTGTTACAAGCAATTTCTTCTTTTTCCACAATGTTTTCTCGAGTATAAAATCACAGGAACGTAAAATCCTGTATTTGAACAGAAAAGGGTTAAGACAGACGCAAATCCACCTTAAGTAGTTTTTGTTATTTAAATAAACTTAAATAAACCTATTCAAACACACCCCTAACGAATAAAAAGAGTTTCAAAGCATTGTGGGCAATGAAGAAAATGTTTGTAACATGCAATTTCTTTAGTGTCCACAATGTTTGCTACCCTAAAAGGCAAATATTTTCTGAATTCCACAACTCTAAAATTGACCTTTGCAACTTCCTTTAATTTGGAATAAGTCTAAAATTTTGTAATATGGTAACAGGTTAAGTCAAACAAGATGGCAAAAACGGCCCTAAATTGCTTGCCTGAGAATTATTTCATAATGTCTCTGAGACTGATAAGCCAACATCCACATTTTTTCACAAATAAAGATTACACAAGTTTTGAAAAGGGTGACCCAACACATCCTTCCTACTAAGTTTGGGACAAAATTAGAAGTGTTCTAGGAGGTGAAGATTTTAAAAGAATTATTTCATGGTTTCTCTATGTCTGATAAGCCTGTCTTGCCACACTCTAATTTCAAAATTCTGATCCAAATTGGTCAAGGGGTTTGGGAGAGATTTTTAAACAATTATCTCATCATATGCATTAGTCTGATAAGCCCAGCCCTAACATACCCTTTTTCATTTATCAAAATTAATGAACCAGTTTTGAAAAAGAGGCACTAAAGGAACACCCCTGCCAAATTTGGTCCAAATTGGCCCAGCAGTTTAGGGGGAGAAGATTTTCAAAGGCTTTTCATGACTTCATTAAGGCTGATAAGCCAACACTGCTAGGCCCCTGTTTATATGCAATTCAAATTTCGTAATAAGTTTTAGAAAGAGACCCCCAAGTAACATTCTTGCAAGGTTTGGTCTTAATTGGCCAAAAGGTTTAGGAGGAGAACATTTTCAAAGAATTATTTCATTATTTATCATAAGTCTGAACTACCACACCAGCATCTTGTCATGGTTTTGAAAAAGGTCATCCATGAAACATTCTTGCAAATTCGGTTTAAATTGGCCAATCTGCTAAGGGGGAGAAAATTTTAAAAGAATTCTTTCGTGATTTCCTTAGACTAATTTTCCTGGCCCTGCCACGCCCAAACTTTTTGTTGAATCTAAATTTCACAAACAAATTCTGAAAAGGGTCACCCAAGGGCATAGGGTGATCAGGAAAGTTCGCTTTGATTATATTGTGCACAGGTGACCTAAAAATTAGTGTGGAGTTTCAAATAAACCTAGTTTTGAACAATAATTTAATACTCTGACTGGTATGGCTATTTTCATTTTTAACAGATACCAATCAACCATTTTACTTGTAAATTTCCTATATGAAATACATTTTTTTGATCATTATCATATCTTACCAAACAATAATTCCAACTGAACTTTGTCAAAAAGTATTGTTCGATTTTCACACAAATTTTAATACAGTATGGTATAAAGTGAAAACAAACTTTCAGACAAAATTCATAATCTTTTTGTTCTTTTTTTAAATAAAGAATTTTTCTGACATCTAAATTGCATAAATGTATCATTCTGTAAGAAATTACAAAGTGGTCAAAGGCAACATGTTGAGCCCTCAAAATATTTTACATCAACTCATTCCCACTCTATGACCATTTTAGACGCCCCCAAGAAAAAATGCTTTGGAAATCATTGTAGAAAATAAAGAAATTGCTTGTTACAAGCAATTTCTTCATTATCCACAATGTATTCTATTCTGAAGGGGCAAAAAATCCAAAATTTCATAAGGTTTAAATTGTCGTCTGCAACTCCTTTCAATTTGGACCAGTCTAAAATTTTACCATCTGGGGACCCAAAGATCATGATTTTAGCTATTTAGTAAGAGATCAATATACTGAGGCTTAGTGCAAAATATCAAGGCTCTACGTCTTCTGGGTCAGGAGGAGATTTTTAAAAATTATTTTAAAATTTCACTTTTGTTGCCATGGCAACAAGAGTTTTTAACGGATTTCAATTTTCAAAGGGGACCACCTGAGGAACATTTCTGCCAAATTTGGTTAAAAGTGGCCCAGTGGTTTGGGAGAAGATGTTGTTTAAAAATTGTTCTTTATTTCTATATAACCCCCACTCCCCCTTGGTCTATGCCCCTGGGGACCCAAGGATCATGAATTTGGCTATTTTGAAAGAGGTCAATATACTGATGCTTCATGCAAAATATCAAGGCTCAACACCTTCTGGATAAGGAAGATATTTAAAGGTTATTAAAAAATATTTACTTTTGTTGCGAAGGCAACCAGAGTTTTTCATGGATTTCAATTCTTTTAGCTGTTTTTAAAGGGGACCACCTAAAGAACATTTCTGCCAAAGTTGTTTCAAATTGGCCCACTGGTTTGGAAGGAGATGTCATTTAAAAATCGTTCTTTATTTCTATATAAGCCCCACCCCCCTGGGGCTCTGTCCCTGGGGACCTGAGGATCATGATTTTGGCTATTTTGGAAGAGGTCAATCTACTGATGCTTCATGCAAAATATCAAGAAGATTTTTAAAGATTATTTTAAAATTTCACTTTTGTTGCCATGGCAACCAGAGTTTTTAATGGATTTCAATTCTTTTAGCTATTTTTAAAGAGGACCACCTAAGGAACATTTCTGCCAAATTTGTTTCAAATTGGCCCTGTGGTTTGGGTGGAGATGTCGTTTAAAGAAATTGTTGACAGACGACGCTTGAATGCCAGATTAAAGGTGATAACAATAGCTCACTTGAGCACTTCGTGCTCCGGTGAACTAAAAAGCAATTGAGCAATTTTTTTGTGTACTCTATTACAATTTCATTTAAAGCACTAATTCATAATAAATCAATACCTAAAGTTCTTGGGTAATATGACTTGAAACACTTTATAATGAACTTTACAAACTCCATGTCCTGTGAATAAAAAAAAACATTTTGAATTTGATCTGTTAGAAAACCAACCTAATTGACAAAAATCCTATGATATTTTTTTAAAAGTTTTAAGCAAATGCTTTCTTTCTAATGTAAAATATTGAAAAAAAAAAATGTCATTTTCTTTAAAATTGACAAAGTTAAAGTGTTCTTAAATGCCAGGGTTTACATACTAAAATCTATTGGTTTTTTTTACATTTCTTGGTGCAAAAGTTTAAAAAGTATACGCTATTTTTGTTAGCAAAATATTCTTTCGATATATCCTAAACACTTTTATCAACTTCATGTAAACAACAGCACAATCATTTATCAACTAAATGTGACATCATCAAAGTATAGGAACTTCTTAATGTATCATCATTGTGGCAGGTTTTCCTGGACAGAAGATTGTTTATATTACAATATAACCCTTTCCAACTCAATTACACTATTTGACGCCCCCAAGAGAAAATGCTTTGAAAAATATTTTGGACCATCAAGAAATTGCATGGTAAAAGCAATTTCTTCATAATCCACAATGTTTTTTCGCAAAAAACCCAAAGATTTATAGAAGTTCAATAACATAAAATTATGGGAATGGCTTAAATAGATAACTGGCATTTATCTCAACAAAATCACATTATCCTAGTTTGGGTTTATAGCCTTTTTCTATGCCTTTAAACTTGTGGAAATAAGCCCCACCTTCAAAAGACATCTTTTTTATCTAATCAAAATTCTTTGAAAGATTCCAGTAAATGGTCACCAAAGGATCATTCATGTGAACTTTGGTGAATATCTGTGTATTACTTTTGATGGAGAAGGTTTTGAAGTAAAAGTTTACAGAAGGACAGATGGTTGCATTCACTGATGAACACATGAGAGACACAAAGCTGTTACAAAAGCTTGCTGGCTTGCAGCTAGTGAAGCTAAGAATTTTCCACTCAATTTTCAATATAACCTATTACAAGAATTTTGTTTCATTACAGGAATATAAAATATTGCTGGAAAATAACAAACTGCCTGATACCAGTATATGTCAGCTGCAACCTCTCTCATTTAAGTTCAGTTAATAATTTTGACAAATTTGTAAAAATATGAGAATATAAGATATTTTCTCATATTAATCAATAGAGTTACCGGGGTATGCATGATTAATAGAGAAACAACCTGTCGTCAGATTGATTTTTATTTAGCAATCAACAGAAGGGACTTTTGTAGGAACATTCCTGCCAAAGATGATACAAATTAAGTTACAGGCAATTTCTTCTTTTCATACAGTACTTTCCATCATATAGAAATGGTTACTTTTGACCTTTACTTACTTTGTGAATTTAGACAAGTCTAAAATTTTGAAAAACAAGAAAGGGTTTAGATATTTGTGCTCAGGGGAGATTAAAATACAAATGTGTGTAAATTAAATTGATTCTCTACAATTTACCAGTTGTGCAAATCCAGCTTCATATAAATCAAAGAGAATAACAATGGGTTCATCAGGGGAAGCTCTGACATGAGTCTCTACGTGAAGGGCGAAAAATCTCTTTATGGTTGGAAGGATTTCAGGATCTTTCACATGTTTTTTCACTTGGACATACACTGAAACATATAATATAGACCTGTCACAATGATAAAATGTGTGGAAAAACAGACCAGACTTTGGTGTTTTGATGTATAAAACTTTAATCATTACCAGATGACAAATTTCAGATTGGTCCAAATTCATTAAGTTACAGATGATAATTTTCATTTGATGGGATTTTCAAAATCTTTATCGTTTTGGGTAGAAAACATAGAGGATAATGAAGGAAATGCTTGTGACAAGCAATTTCTCCATATTCCATAATGCTTTCAAAATCCTTTTTCTTCAGGGGTGTCAAAAAAGGGGGATTTTGTGGAATTGGTACTAGCCTTCATCCTTAACCTATTACAACAAAGCAAATTATTAGAATGGTCCAAATTCAAAGAAATTGCAGCTGACAATTTCAATTGAGAGATTTTTGAATATCTTTGTCTTAATGGGTAGAAATTGTAACAAAAAAAATTCTTCATTTTCATTCTTGTTTACTTTAAGTCATTTCTTGATGGCCTTTAAAAAGCAGAATCATGTGGGAATGAGTTAATTTGACAGATCCCTAGCCACCCTAACTTCAACAGTACACTTACAGGGACACACATCCTAAATATTTCATCTACAGCATGATTTTGTGGGGGGTTTTCTAAAGGGGTTAATACCACTTTAAACAATATTTCAGTTATATCAGGTCCACCTATTTATGGTTCCCTGTCATTTTTCACAACATTCTATCCATCTCACCCAGCAGCTCTGGATTACTACACTGCAACTCCATCATAGCCCTATCCTCTACAGCACTAAATCCTTTAAAAACGGGGTCCGCTTGGCTCACGAAATTTGTGGGGGGACCGTTTTTGGTTGCTGCCAAGATGGTTCTCGATTCAACATAAGACTGATTTGACTGGAATTTTTACCATCTGATTAAAAAAGATCGGAGTCATATAAAAATCGGTAATTACCTGAAGCCAGGTAAGTATAACCCAGGTAAGTATTTCGCACCTAAGAGTAGATGGTAGTGGTGATTAATGCCTAAGGTTAAAGTTAATGGGCCCCTACCGATATCCAGAGTTAATCCGCTTAGTTTTAGTATTAGAGTGGCCTCCCTTAAATCTTTGGGTAGTTCTGGTGAAAAAATCGATGATATCCGTATCGGAAACATTAACAGGTTGTTGCCAGCTCTTACTATGTGTCATCAATGTTGAAACCCTAGATAATCTAGAGACTACTTTATTCTAACAGCTGAGCTTAACTTTTAAAGCTAAGTGACGTTTTACGTGTTTATAATCATAAATGAGCCAATATGAAAGTGTATTTTTCGGATATACCCTAATTCCGGATATACGTATTACTTACCATAAAAAGAGATTTTTGATCGAAATAAATACAATGATACTCATGGAAATACATTCCGTTATTTCCTTTTTTAAAAAAAGGTTTCACATGTCAAGTGGGACTTTGAAGTTGTAAGATATCTGTCATTTTACAAACGGGAACTGTTACAAAGAAGCTCTCCATACGTCTTCATTTCATAACCATGGGAATTTACCAAATACCCTTTTCATTGATGAATATGAAATAAATTTAATCAGAATTTCACTGCATGATCCTCAACAAGCTTTGTAAAGTGTCTGGAGGCTTGTGGAAATGATTGTTGCCTCTGTAGGTCCTCCCAAGATATATCAATCGTTTCTTACCAATGGCAAGTAAGATATATCATTAATTTCTTACCAATCGGCAAGTGATAAGGTCTAAGTAGGGTGAGCAGCTGGTGGCGCAGATGAAATGTCAGTTATGCTTAGTAACTGATTTAATGTTGAAAGTGGTGTTTAACCGATAACCGGAGGACAAAATATTAGACTGTGCCAAATTTAAAGGAGTTGCACATGACAACATTAAGTTTATGAATTTGTAGATATTTTCATCTTTCTTGGCAGAAAACATTCGGCAAAATGAAGAAATTGCTTGTTACAAGCAATTTTGTCATTTTGGACAATGTTTTCCCAATTATTTTTCTTAAGGGGCGCCTAAAAGCGTCATTGTGTGGGAATGGGTAAACCAATTTAATTCAATAAACCTGTACGAGCTTTAGCATCTGATATTAGATGTGCCAACAAATTTATATTTTTCATATAAAATTTATTCTGGTTAACCCTGGTTTATACGTCCCTGTGGCTTTCAAATTGAGAATGCATCGTAGAAAAAGAATATGCTTGTTGCAATTTTTTCCTTTCCCACAGTATTTCTGCCCTGCTGAATGTTTTTTTTTAATTTATTGTTTTATATATCATTTCAAGTATTTAAGTATTTGAGAAAAAGTGAGAAATAAAAAAGTGGTAATATAAAAGAGATGACCCTAAGAAGTGTTACAAAGATCAAACTAAGACAATCTTTTTGAACGTTTTAATCCATTTAGTTGATACCAAATTCTTATTACTATATTGAGATATACCATGCAATGACATATATGATACAATGTATATATACTAAATATTCAAATCTTTTTGTTGTAAAAATGTGATCTTAAACATTTTTTTTTTCAGATTTTTCTTACTAATACATTTTTTCCAATTTTTTTCTCAATGAGAAACGTTTTAAAATAGATTTCCTTTACCTCTTGCATTTATAATCCTATTTAAAATGTACAAACTCGTAATTTCCTTAGAATTAGAGGGAAAAGCAAACGACTTCCTTTGTTACTTGTAATAAGGGGATGTCAGGTGAAAATCAAAAGCAAATAACCTATCATTATGAGATATATCCAGTGTATATCCAAAATACCATCCGTGGTCTATTACGCAATCAGAGATACCGATCAGAAGCATGTAAGTTACTTGGATTAAAACAGCAGTTTATGAGAGGACATCGTTTACTTTTAAATTTGATTTACCATTTAACCCTTTACAGAAAAAAAAATCTCAAAACAAAAGAGGATACGAACGAAATTTTAATTGCCATGTATATCGAAAATAATGGATCTTTCAGATGTGGAGAAAATCGGCGTAAAAAGTACTCTTTATCGCAATATTGTTATTCTTGGTTTTTGTTGTGTGGTTTCCTTGTTTTTATAAGTATTTTCAAGTTAAAGAAGTAAACGCAATGATTTCCTACAAAGGACGCCTTTGCTAATTTTTTTCGAAAATGATAAGTAAAATGTGGAAACTGGACGAGAATGAAATTGGTTCCTAGGTCGGGAGAGAAAAACGATTAAAACGTGCCAACGTTAATATAAACTACCACAACAATTCCATATTCTAAGAGTATTTGAAGAGTACTCAACATTCCTCTGTATGAAATTCTGAAAAAATATCTGATTCTTCGTAAAATGGGAGCATTTAACCTCTGATAGTGTACTTTTACTTAGGGACCCAACCACATCATTTTGCATATGATAAATGCACATAAAGATAAAACATTAATCAATCTTAAGAACTAGATAAATTCCAAATAATATAAGTCAACCAACTCCCCTATTAATTAATCAAAAGAAGGACATCTGGGCAGTGGTGTGAAAATCATTGTTATGAGATATATCCGGATACCACCCGTGGACTATTGCGTAATCAAAGATACCGATTCAAAACGTGTAAGTTACTTGGATTAAAACAGGAGTTTATTGACGGACATCGATAATTCCTCAGATTAACTTACCATTTAAACCTTTGTAGATAAAAAATATCAGAACGAAATAGAATACAGACGAAATATTAAAACCCATTTCCATTTGTATCAACAATAACGGATCGCTCAGATGTGGAGAAATTCCTTGTAAAAATACTCCTTTTATCGCAATATTTTTGTTTCTCTCGTTGTTGTTTTGTCTGTTTGCATGTTTCAATAGATATTCTCAAGCCAAGGAAATAAAAGCAACATATCACCATGAAGGACACTTTTGCTAATTTTGTTTCGAAAATGAGAAGTAGAATATGAAAACTGGATGAAACTCGGACGGGAAGACGATTAAAACGTGTCAACGTAAATAAAAACTACCAAAACATTTTCATAATCTATAAATATTACAAAAGTACTCAATATTCTTATGTGTGAAATACCGAAAAAATAATTAATTCTCTCCAAAACAGACGCTTTTAGTCTCATCCCTTATTTACTCTTTGTTGAAATTTAAACCGGAACTACCCAGTAGAATCAAGGGAATTAATTAAAGAGCAATTTTCGGGAGAACTCCGTATATCGGTAGGGGCCCATTGCTTTAGGTTTAGGTTTAAACCAATTATTAAAATTGATAATTAAGTCTAGATTTTAAAACCTCGCATTATACAGGAATCCAATTCAAAGGGTTTTGCCAGAGAGAAAATCTAAAGCAAAAGTACCAGCCATAACGTTTAAATTCCCTGAACAGAATTACAACAAATACTCCAAAGTGAAACTAGGTATCCCTCAATCTCGGAATTATGTCGATCATTGTGTCACATGAAGAAATATAAATAAAATTGAGTTAATTTTTGTACCAGTCACAAATATTTGAGTTAAATCCAATCTCCTCCATGTGCAGTTGCTCTGCATAAATCCTGATTTGTAAATGCATAGGTTTAGATAATTTATTGTTATCATACTTTTAACGATGGTAAAGAATTTAAGTGAAGTCCAAGGTCAATCCACATTACATTTTCTCAATGTCTCACTGACACTAGGTGTTCATGATTTGTCGGTCTTAGCCATGGTTGAAATTGAAACTAGACATTCGGCAGTCTCAGATTTTTTTCGATTATTATGAGCTTCATTGTATTTTTATAACAAAGAGATGCTCCGTTGATCCCTTTTAAATGTTGATCCTGTGATTTATGATTTGGATCAATGAAGCTTTCCAAAAAATTGTGTGACAAGAAATGTTATTCACAATGATTTCTTCTGTAAGTTAACAATGAACACTTTGAAGTGTTATCAGCAACTTCTTACAATTCGGACCTATCTTGAATTATATCAGGGTGGATCAAACTTGGGAGTGATGTTTTCCTTCAACTTCAATATATTAACCCATTCCCACACAATGACGCTTATAGACGCTTCCAAGCAAAAAACACTTGGAAAACATTGTGGAAATGGAAGAAATTGCTTGTATCTAGCAATTTTCATTATCCACATTGTGACCAAATAAGTTAATATTCGATCAACTTGAAATTGCCATCTGCAGCTTCTTTCAAATTGAACCATTCTTAAAAGTTGCAAAACGAGAGAATTGTCATATGAAAATAAAATGCCAGGAACACCTATGCTGGACAACAGGTCAAATTTTTGGTAACCAGCAGTATTTTGATAACTAATGTCCGTAGTACTTTGATAACTTGTGTCCCATATTTCTCATTTCTCAGAAATTCACTTGACTTTTTTAATTAAATCATCAATAGATAAGCATAATGATATCTTTGCTTTTTATTTGGCACTCTAGTGAATCTAAAAAGTGATCGAGGAATAAAGATCAGCAATTTTTTGGCTCTAGCTATGCAACTCTCCACCATCTTGGTTTAAATGATGGTTCCCAGCGGGGTACTGGTAACTAATCTGTCTTGATTGACATGGACATGCAATGGATATTGATGGTCACCTGTCTCCAAAACAAATAAGCAAATGTGTGAATGAATGCACGTTGGTAATTGTTTCATTGGACTTGACATCCCTTTGCCTTTTTTTGAAAATTGTCGCAAGTAAAATTACCACTTCACTGATTTTGGAGCCGGAATTTTTATTTTGGCGCCATAAGCGATCGGCAGCGGGAGCCCTGCCGCTGTTTCATTTCTTCGACCCCTTCAACATTGTTATAGACCAGTTGCAGTGCATTTGAAAGGTAAATAAATTCTTTAAGGAGCTAATTGGTAATTGATGGATCACAGCTGTCAATCAAATTGACCTACAAATCAAATTATGCATTTTGGCCAAATAAAGTAGAATATATTTCAAGTAATGTCAAGAGAAATTTTATGGATAAGAGTACCTACATATCTTATGGCCATCTTTATCTGTATTGTGAAAGTACATTCCTCCTACATCCCAATACTCAGGACCAAAATCACTGGCTTTGATATCTGAAATTGGATAAAATACACATAAAACACAAGTACCTTGATTGTCCGTAAACTATTCCTCAAACAGGTTCTTATATATGAGGGGATGGCAAAGTCTAAATCTGGCATTTTCATTCATTTGATGTGGGTACACATTTAAGTGTCCAATCGCGGCTGTCAATCAAATAACCAGTCAACAAACAAAATCATTCATTTAGACCAGAAATGAGTTTTTAACTCTGACATTGGCCATCTTTTTTATTAACTTTTTTGTTTCTTGTTTGGCGACTTAAAAGTCGTAACTACAGCTCATTCAAATTGTAGTGACAATGTTTAGGTTGCCAACAAACTTTTCTCATTTTTTGTTGCATGCTACTTGCCTAAATTTTGCAAAAAAAAAAAAAAACCTTAAAAATCAAAGCCAGACTTCCTGTAGGAGTCAGTCTGCGTGGCAAAAGGGGTAAGTGGACGGTACGTGCGATTGGTAAATTTGTCTTGGCAAAACAATTCCAATCACGGGATTTGGTAGACTTTTGATAAAATGATACATTGAAATCACAAACAATCTATTCTAAGCATTGTAAAGTGACAAGCAATTCAATGATGACATACTTCAAAATTCCATTTGATAAATGCTGGTGTAAGAGGAATGAATTTCCTAGAAAATTGAATTAAGAGGCTGAATACATTTGTCATGCAATATTTAGCCAAAATTTTGGCCCCTATAAAGAAGGAAATTGTCATTAAAGCCTCTTTTCCTATATTTTCCAGTGGAACCATCTCATTTGTATTGGTGTTATTCTTGTGACATAACAATCATTTTGACAAAGTTTCATCAAGATTGGATATAAATTGTGGCCCTACAGTTCAAAAAAAGAAATTGTTATTAAGGCTCATGATTTTCAGTATTATCTGCCCATTTATAATAGGGTTCATCTTTTACAATAATTTTACCAAGTTTCCTCAAGATATGGTAAAAATTGAGGCCCCTCTAGTGTAAACAAAGAAATTGATTTTGGACAATGCACTTCAGTTCACTAAAGCTCACCATGAACACCTTGTATTTAGGTAAGCTAAAAACAATCACATCTGATTATGTTTTTGATATATAATACAGCCAGAGAGTTCATAATACAAAACTGTGGAAAGTAGGTAAAAAATTGAGGTCAAGGTCAAACATGATGTCTAATGAAACGTAAATCACTTTTTGCTCTTGTTGTTTTTAAATAATGCTGAATGGCAATCCTCTTCGATATTTTAGCTGCGTTAAAACAGCTCCACTATTTAAAATCACAGAGTTTATAAGGAAGGTCAAGGGCCAAAGGTCAAGGACTGTGTTGCCAATTAACCCTTTCCTGTTTTTCTAAATTTTAGATCTGTCCAAATTCAAGGTTTTTCAGATAACAATTCAAAGTCAACTTCATTTGAAAAATAATCATTATGTAGCTTAGAAAACATTGTGGAAAATGAAGAAGTTGATTGTAGCTTTAGAGGGGGTGATTTCATTTACATATCACAATACATTCAATACAGTGCTGATAGTCACCAACCTTGATAACTATGTTTTTTGCCCAATCAAAATTGTTTTAAGGAATCTGAGGAGGTCCATTCAAGGAGCATTTCAGCCAAAGATCAAAGAATCGTTCATATCCAGTAAGTAGCTTCAGAGGAGACCATTTTTAAAGATTACACTACAAGTTGCATTTGGTGCTCATAAGCCATGCCATCAACTTACAAGTCCTTTGCCTGATCAGAACTTCTGGAAGAGGTCCACCAAAGGAACGTTCATGCCAAATATCAGTCATATCCACTGGGTAGTTTTAGAGACAACAGATTTTTCCTTATTTTAGCATGTGTTACCAATTTTTGCTGGCTCAACTGCCTAAAGCATCTTTATTTTTATCCCTACAAGAATTTCTGGAAGGAATCTGAGAGAGCAATTCAAAAGGATCAATCCTGTAAAATTTGATTGAAATCTGCAAAGTATTTTCAGCCTCAGGGGATAAAATATGCTAAAATGAAAAGTTAATACACACACTGTCGGTCTGTCACAAACATAACACATATGGCTTTAATCTCATGCCCTGATAGAAGCTTAGAAGAAAACCAGACAAATCTATTGCCAAAGAGTATGAACAAAGAAATTCTCACAAAAGCTACTTTCTTCGTGTTTTCCAATGAAATAGACACACTTTAAGCCATTCCCAAACAACCATACACTTTTACACCCTCTAAGAAAAATCCCCCTAGGAAAACACTGTGGAAAATGAAGAGATTACTTGTTACAAGCAGAGTCTTCATTATCTATAAAAAAAAAAACCCAAAAAAACAAAACACATGAAACCAGAGATTTTCAAAATTACATCAACTGTCTTCGTTTACTTCTTTCAATTTAGACCAGTTTGAAATTGTGCAATGTGGCAGTTTCTTCATTATCCATAGTGTTTTCTACCTCAAAATATAAAAAGAAAAAAACCAAGAGCTTTGTCCACAGGACACAGATGCCCCCACCGGTAGCTTTGATAATAACAAAGGGCAATAACTCCAAAATTATGCAAGCAAGAGTTGGGGTTCTTGAGTACTGCACTTCTCCTCATTGAGGTCTATCCACCAATGAAGTTTCAAGTTGATAGCTATTACACTTTCAGATATATGCCCCGGACAAATTGTAAGTCTTTAAAATAACAAAGAGCAATAACTCCAAAATTATGCAAGCAAGAGTTGTGGTTCTTGTGCACTGCACTTCTCCTCAATGAGGTCTATCCATCTATGAAGTTTTAAAGTTGATAGCTATTATACTTTCAGAGATACGCCCCGGACAATTTCGGGACGGACGGAAGGACGGATCGACGGACAAAGGCAAATCTATCCCCCCCCCCCCAACATTAAGTGGTGGGGGCATATAAATGAACCAAAAATTGTCTTCAACAACATCTTAGAATTTGTACTTGTATAAATGTTTATTGTCTGGTTATAGGTTAACCCATTTCCACACAATGACCCTTTTTTGATGCCCCTCAAGAAAAATAATGGGGGAAAACATAATGTGAAATGAAGCAAATTTTCTACCCATGAAATTGAAAAAATTTAAAATTTATTAACTATAAATTGTCTTTTGCAACTCTTTCAAGTTGGACCAATCTGAAATTTTGTTACATGATAATGGGTTAAGATGAAAGAGTTCCTTACCATTTACGTTCACATCCTTACGCCATTTCATGCATTCATGTATATGATTACTTGTTTCTTGCAGAGATTCCCATGGCCGTAAAAACCTGGCAACAAAAGCATCATCATGTTGAAACTTCTCAACATCCCGATCATCATATATACCTTTGTCTAGATTTCCTGTAATAGAAATGAAAAGTGACAGTCAAGACCAAATAGACTAAAATAGCTATTGAAAGAATAAAAGTAAAGAGAACTGTACACCTTCAACATACCTAGCCCTTCTTTTTTACAACAGGGTTTACGGTTAACCCTTTCCTGTTCAATCCATGAATTTTACGTCCAGTTATTTTTATAATTGAGAAAAAAATTGTAGAAAAAGAAGATTATATATCACTATATTTTCTACCCTGCTGAATGGTTATTTTTCAAATTAAATAATCTGTGAATTATCGTCTGCAAATCCTTTGAAACTGGCTTGTTACAAGCCATTTCTTCTTTTTCTACGATGTTTTCTCAATTATAAAATCACAGGGACGTCAAAACCAGGGATTGAACAAAAAAGGGTTAAATGAAGGCCCATGTTCTGATGAAAGCAGTTTAAAAATATGAGCTCCAAAGGATGAAAATTGACTGAGAAAGTAAAAGTTAACACTTTTGATTGAAAAAAAAAATCATATCTGGTTTCTAACAAAAAGACTTTCAAAGCTTTAAACATATAATTTATTGAAACTAGCCCCTCCCATTAAAGTCATGTTTTTCATCTGATCAAAATTCTTTGAAGGAATCTGATAAAGGGTCATCCATTGAGCATTCCTGTAAAATTTGGTTGGAATGCATAATTTTGTTTCTAAGAAGATTTTAAAAGATTTAACCATATATGGAAAATTAGCTCCACCCATTAAAGCCATGGTTTTCATCTGACCTTAATTCTTTGAAGGAATCTGATAAAGGGTTACCCAATGATCATTCGGAAAATTTAGCTGAAATCCACCAGTTGGTTTCTGTGAAGAAGATTTTTAAAGGTTTCACCATATATGGAAACAGCCCAACCCATTAAAGCCATATCTTTCATCCAATTAAAAATCTTTGAAGATATCTGATAAAGCGTCACCAAAGGATCATTTCTGTGAAATTTGATTGAATTCTATTCACTACTAATGGATCCACCATATATGGAAATAGCCCTGCCCATTAAAGCAATATCTTTCATCCAATTAAAAATTTTTGAAGGAATCAGAGTATTTCTCTTTTCTAACTGCCCTATATGGCTTTGTGGGAAACTTTGATGTAGACAGGAACAGTACCAACATCTCATCCCCCTTGTACATGTAAATTCAAATGATGTCTCGTAGATTCTTTCTTTTATCTTCTATTCTCTCAAACTCAATCTTTTTAAATTTGTTGGATGGCTCCTGGCTCTTTACTTTTGTATTTAATTTTGATGAAATGTACACCTTTGGTAATGCATTGTATTTTTTCTGGGCTGTCTGTGTCAAATTGTAGACAGGAATTCTGGATTGTAGCTCCATGTTCCATTATATATCTTAGTAGTGCAATATGTATGCTGTTTTTCTACATAATTTAGACGCCCCCAAGGAAAAAAGCTTTGGAAAACAATGTGGAAAATGAATTGCTTGTAACAAGCAATTTCTTCATTTCCCACAATGTCTTCTACCTAGAAAGTTGAAAAAAAACAAGAAATTTCATTAACTTTGAATTGTCGTCTGCAACTTCTTTCAATTTGGGCCAGTCTAAAATTTTGCTGTCTGGTAATGGGTTAATTAATCTGAGGCTAATTATAATTATTATAGGAATATACCATAAAACTTTGATATTGCACCTACCAAGCCTCTTTCAGGAGTTTCAGTTTTCTATGAACTTCAAATTTCTTGATAGTGCATTGCTTTCCAGATCAGGCAATATTGTCTGATTGGTACTACTCACCTAACTGTATTTTTTTTCTGTACTTTATACATATATAGACTATGTACCTATTGATCAAAGTCTTAATTACAAATTCAAAGGCTTTAGGGCAAATGTGAAAGAAGGAGAAAACATTTTCCTCCCTCTGGATCAATGGGTTATAATTTCAGAAATAAGAAAGAAGTCAGTGAACTGATGCTTCATTCATATAACCCTCTCTGGGGCTCAGCCCCTGGGGACCCTAGGATCATGATTTTAGCCTAAAGAGGTCAATTTACTGATGCTTCATGCAAAATTTCAAGGCTCTACACCTTCTGGGTCAGGAGGAGAAGATTTTTTAAAGTTATCTTAAAATTAAACTTTTGTTGACATTGCAACCAGAGTTTTTGACAGATTTCAATAATCTAGATTTATTCCAGAGGAGACCACCTAAGGAACATTTCTGCCAGTTTTGGTTCAAATTGGCCGAGTGATTTGGGAGGAGATGTCTTTTAAAAGTTGTTCTTTATTTCTAAATAAACCCCATCCCCTGCAGCTTCGCCCCTTGGGATCTGAGGATCATAATTTTAGCTATGTTGAATGAGGTCAATACTGATACTTCATGCAAAGTATTAAAGCTCTGAGCCTTCTGGTTCTGGAGAAGTAGATTTTTAAAGTTTATTTTAACATTTCACTTTTGTTGCCATGGCATCCAGGGTTTTTAATAGATTTCAATTCTTTTAGATATTTTTCAGAGGGGACCACCTAAGGAACATTTCTACCAAATTTGGTTCAAATTTGCCCACTGGTTTTAAGCAGGTTAAAAGACTAGCAGGGGCCCAGTCGCCCATGGCCCCTGAAATTTTGGAGAAGATACATGGTTAAATATTGTTTTTTTGCAGCCTTGGTCCCCAAGTTCAAATTGTTAGTCTTTTTCCCTGTAAAAGGTGAGCACAACTCACTTGAGCACTTTGTGCTCAGATGAGCTTGAGATGCTTAAAAAATATTGGGGCATAATCAATTTGAAGCTTAGATTTAGGTATCTTCTTACTCTAAACATATTTGAGATGGACCATAATAGAGACAGAAGCCCATAAATGGAGATCTTGACCCAATTCTATGGCCTGAATTTGAAGGTTTATGACCCTAGCTTTTCTAAGAGAAGTCCGCCTTGTTACTTAAATCTATTATTGATACCTACCAAGCTACCTCTTATTTTCTTACCAGTTCAGATCTAGTTGAGTGGGAGCAAAGGTCCCTGACAAATAAAAAGTCATGTTTAGGATTCGAACCATGGACATTTGTATTTGATAGTTTACAACTGTACATCGGACCACTTTCTTATTTGTAATACTGTCATGACAACATAGAGTAAATCTTATCTTGTGTTATCTGTTATCATTTTGTTTCAGATCATGTGACAAGGATAAAGTTCCTTACCTTGGTGTTTCTTCAAGAAAAGTTCTCTTACTTGTTGCACCTTCTCTTTCGGAATCTAAAAATAAAAAGGATACATCCAACTTATTAATTCATGGCGCATTTTTCAGTTAATTTAAAAAAAAAACCTTAAATTTAGTTGCTTACCTCCCCACTGTTTTCATTCGCCATTTGAACGTCTGCTCGACTTCCGTCTTTAGTAATAAACAAAATATCGTTATCTCTACTTACGATAAACGTCCTTGACCCTTTAAACGAGAATCGATAGAACAAATATTATGAATGTTATAATGAAAACCGGAGACGACAAAGTTGATACAAAGTTATCGGAATGGTTTAATTGGAATAAGGTGAATATTAAAAGTGTTTGATTGATTCATGACATATTGTGCAGCATCTTTCAATGCCGATTTACACATTATAATTAGTTTTCGCGTTATCATTATCGTTTTATGTTCAGTTAGAGCTTTCTGTTACAGTAAAGTGCTCTTTGATGAACAATAAGAACTTGGTCATGGTTCAAATAAGCCAATTAAAGAAATTTAAAGAAACCAATTGCTCACAAGTATACTAGAAAAAATGCTTATCAAAGAAGATTGCTTCTTACCTGTATCTTGCTTTACTACTGATAGCCAGTATATTTTACGACAGACAATTTTGAGTTACAGACCTTTTTAGGGCAAATTCCGTACCTGATATGGAAAGTGTTCATTGGTACGGACATTATATGGTGCAAATCCATCTGAATAAACATGGACTTAGCACTTAGGTGTATTCAAGAACAGCAGGTAATTCACTGACCTCACTCCATGACAATTCTTTGTGAGTCCAGGTGTATGATCGGAAATTGTGCCTGACATCAAATATTTTACAAAACTGTTGAACAGGCAGTTCTGAATGAATTCATGTCAACAGACCTACTCAATTTGCTTAGCTTTACACAATTTGATTGTGAATATGGCTCGGTTTTAAACTTGCTCATGACCCAGTATGAATAATGACAAAACAAAAATCAGTGAAAGTTTCTTTCAATTTCCAATCATCTCCATACACTACCCCAATTGGATTTTTTTGTCTATTATTGATATTCTGGAGAATGTATCTGGTTTATCGCCCAAGTTTATTCCATTTGAACAGAGATGATCCCTGTCAGAGTCTAGTTCACATTCCATTACCAGACGACAAATAGATAGAACGGTCCAAATTTGTAGCAGTTATAGATGGCAATTTTAATTTGATTGAAACCATGTCTTTTGACATAGAAAACATTGTTGATAATGTAGAAATTATTTGTAAAGAGCAATTTCTTCATTTTTCACATTGTTTTCCAAAGGTTTTTCTTGAGTGGTGTAAAAAAGTGAGATTGTGTGTGAATTTGTCATTCATCTATCTATTGACAGAATGACAAGTTTAATGAGGAGTTCCTGCAGCTTATCAAAGACAAGAATATCGATGAACTGGAAAAACGTCTGTTTAATCGTATGGAGTTTGGAACAGCAGGTAATGATTCTATGCAAAGCTCTTGTTAAACAGAAATATTTTTTTTTATCTAAAGTACAAAGAAAAAATCAATTATTCTGAGCTGCATCCTAGGTTGGACTATTGATTGATATTGTGTTATTTAGAGGTTTCCAATGAATCCCTAAA
This sequence comes from Fragum fragum, assembly GCA_946902895.1. NCBI lineage: Eukaryota > Metazoa > Mollusca > Bivalvia > Cardiida > Cardiidae > Fragum > Fragum fragum. The sequence continues at coordinate 959,447 of OX336369.1, read as the reverse complement.
ATATAGGAGTTTGATGAGAAATTGCAGTGCTCTACTTTTGCTTGCAGAGATAATATCTGTCAAACTGCAAGCTGAAATGTTTTAGGGGAAAAAGAGTTAATTTCAAAACAAGATCTTGGAAAAAGAGTTAATTTCAAAACAAGATCTTGTTTAAGTGGGACAACATGTTGTACCACATCTAAAAAGAAAAGGGTCTCACCGTCTGTCATCTTTGGACTTTTAAGATTTTGAAGAAAAGGGCGACTATTCCAGTCATATGGACATCAGTGTTAGCATCTGTAAAATGCTGTAGTAAAAGTTTTATGTATAAGTGTCATATCTCCGTTCCTACTAATGCTACCACTCTGAGACTTTGCATATGCCTTTGTGATCATGAGGTTTTTTTTACCTTTCTTGAAAAAAGGCTCTACTCCAGTGGCAAAACATCTTTCTGTGACATGGGGCTGTTTGAGGGTATTAAACACATTCAGTGATAGTCTACTTTTTAGGTCACCTGACCGAAGGTCATGGTGACTTGTTGCGATGTCCGTTGTCATGCATTGTGCATTAACTTTTTACATTTTCCACATCTTCTTAACCCTTGTCATGCTGAACCTGGAATATTCCGGTTGGGGCAGGAGGTGTAGACTAAGATCAGACTGCACTTATGTGCAGTCTGATCTTAGTCTACACCTCCTGCATGTACTTTTCCTGACGGAGTTGTTTATGAAATTGATTTTCTAAAGAAATATTGATTTCTGAACAACAAATTCTATCGGTGCTTTCAGCCCTTTGATTTGACAGCCGTTCAGTAAGGTAATTATACAGCATGACAAGGGTTAAGAACAGATTTCAACCAAACTTGGCAGGAAGCATCCTCATGGGAAAGTGCTTCAGATTTGTACATATCATGGAGCTATCTCCCCTTGGGGCCCCATAAGGGGCCAAAAAGGGTACATCTTTAAGAATATTCTTGTCATGAAACGATTGTCGGATTGGATTCAAATTTGGTAATTAGAGTCTTTAGGGCAAGGACTATCACGTTTGTACAAGAAAAAAAAATATGACGAGTAATGGCCGTGCTAGGGGGGTTGGGGGGGGGAGCAAAGGTGTGTGTGGGGGGGTACATAAGCTTACATAGTGACAATTTTGAAAATCTTTTTCTACCAACCCAAAAGACCTACAGGCTTACACCACTGATATTTGGTATGTGGCATCATCTAGTGGACCTCTATCAATATTGTTTAAATTATAACCCCAGGGTTCAAATTAGCCTGTTCCCAGACATCATAAGTTTAACATGAGCTTATATAGCGAAAAGTTTAAAAATCATCTCCCAAACGAGAGGGCCTAGAGCTTTTATATTTGATATGTATCAACATCGGGTGGAATTCAATCAAGATTGTATAAATCACGGCCCCAGGGTCCAAATTAACCCTTTCCCGGATGTCACAAGTTTAACATAGCCTTATATAGTGAAAATTTCAAAAATCTTCTTCTCCCAAATGAGAGGGCCTAGAGATTTTATATTTGGTATAATAGCATCATCTAGAGGATTTCTATCAAGATTGTATAAATCATGGACCCAGAGACAGAATTAGCCCATTCCCGGACGTCACAAGTTCAACATAGGCTTATATACTGAAAATTTTAAAAATCTTCTGCTCCCAAACGAGAGGGCCTAGAGAGCAATAATATTTGGTATGAAGCATCATCTCATGAACCTCTATCAAGATTGTGTAAATTATGGCCCCAGGGTCATAATTAGCCCATCCCCTGACATCACAAGTTTTACAAAGGGCTTATATAGTGAAAATTTTAAAACTCTACTTCTTCTAAGCAGGAGCGCCTAGAACCGTAATATTTGGTATACATACAGCATCATCTGGTGGATTTCTATCAAGATTCTATAAATTATGGCTCCAGGGTCAGAATTAGCTTTTAAAAAGTCTTCTCCCAAAATAAAAGACCTTGACCTTTGATATTTGGTATGTAGCATATTCTGGTGGACTTTTATCTGTTTTTGTGCTCTTTGGACTCAGATGACCGATAGGGCCCTATGGGCCTCTTGTTGTCTCGCCTTAAGATGGTAAAGTATAAATCTCAATATCCAAATAGTGTGAAATTTTCCAAAATTAGGAATAAAACAGATCTTTTTTGTTGGACCCTTTCCCATCAGTTTTTAGAATAAGATATTTTCCATACAAACTTATGGGGAATTTACAATAAATCTCTTTTCAGGGTTACGTGCCAGAATGGGGGATGGATATTCAATGATGAATGACTTGACAGTCATCCAAGCATCCCAGGTAATCTGCAGCTGGAAAAACTTCCTGTCAAATCAATATTGTATTAACCCATTACCAGACAACAAGAATTTGGACTGGTCCAAATTGAAAGAAGTTGCAGATGACATTTCAAAGATCATGAAATTTTAGATTTTTTCATCTTTCTGGGTAGAAAACATTGTGCTAGCATTTTCTTTATTTTACCCAATGCTTTTCAAATTGTTTTTCTTGAGGGGCCTCAAAAAGTGTCATTGTGTGGAAATGGGTTAATTTCTATTTTTCAATTTACTCACAGTTGAAAATATTTTCTGCAAAATTGAGTTTTAGCTCCACTGGCTGAAAAGCAGAGAACTATAATTGTCATTGTGTTGTGTCCGTCTTCCCATCGTCGGTAAATTTTTACTTTGAAAGTCTTCTTCTCAGAAAGTACTGAATAGATTTCAACCAAATTTCACAGAAATGATCATTGGGTGAACCTTTATCAGATTCTTTCAAAGAATTTTGGTTGGATGAAAAACATGGCTTTACTGGGCGGGGCAAATTTCCGTATGTGGTGAAAGCTCTGAAAATCTTCTCAGAAACGGGTGGGTTGATTTCAACAAAATTTCACAGAAATGATCCTTGGGTGAACCTTTATAAGGTTCCTTCAAAGAATTTCAATCATATGAAAAACATGGCTTTACTAGGCGGGGCTTATTTCCATATATGGTGAAAGCTTTGAAAATCTTATTCTTTGAAACCGTTGTATTGTTTTCGACCAAATTTCATAGAAATGATCTTTGGGTGAGCCTTTATCAGATTCTTTCAAAGAATTTTGGTCAGATGAAAAACATGGCTTTAATGGGCAGGGCTTATTTCGATATATGGTGAATGCTTTGGAAATCTTCTTCTCAGAAACCAGTGGATTTCACAGAAATGATCCTATGGTGAACCTCTATCAGATTCCGTCAAAAATTTTTGATTGGATGAAAAACATAGCCATAATGGGTGGGGCTTATTTCAATAAATGGTAAAGGCTTTGAAATTCTTCTCAGAAATCAGCAGATGGATTTCAACCAGTTTTCACAGAAATAATCCTAAAGTGAACCTCTATCTTTCAATAAATTAGATTTATTATACCCCCAAAAATATGTTTGGGGGGTATATAGGAGTCAGCTTGTCGGTCGGTCCGTCTGTTGATTTTCGTGACCGCTCAATTTCTCCGCAACTATTGTTTGGATTTTATTCAAACTTCACTGATATAATCAGTATGAAGCAGAGATAGGCATATTTTATTTTGGTTACAGTCCATTGATTTTTGAGGGAGTTATGGCCCTTTGGTGAAAAATCGTGTCCTCTCAATTCTCAGGAAACATTGGAAGGATTTGATTCAAATTTCATAGAAACACTTGGTATAAGTCAGACATGTGCATATTTTATTTTGGTTACAGTCCATTGATTTTTGATGGAGTTATGGCCCTTTAATTAAAAAGTCCATTTTTTGTAACATTTCTGTAGCTTTTTTCATGTCTTCTCAATTTCTTGGCAACTATTGGTGGGATTTTATTCAAACTTCACTGATATAAACAGTACGAAGCAGAGATAGGCTTATTATATTTTGGTTACTGTCCATTGATTTTTGAGGGAGTTAATGCCCTATGGTGAAAAATCGTGTTCGCTCATTGGACGGATTTGATTCAAATTTCACAGAAACACTTTGTATAAGGCAGACATGTGCTTATCTATTTTAGTCATGGTCCATTGATTTTTGACGGAGTTAATGCCCTTTAGTAAAAAGTCCACTTTTTGTTATGGCCCTTTGGCAGATAGCACTTGTACATGGACAAGTGTTGTTGGGGGGTTTTAGTCCGCTTTGCGATAATTTCTAGTTTTCATTATATTCAGTTTATTTTGAATTCATGAAAATTTTGCTTAATCAATACATTCATTGCCTGTGATGTGATTCAGGCTCTCAAGCACCTCTAGTAAATGGTACACCCCAAAAACTACCATACATACATAATTTTCTACAAGGAATTTTGTTTTCTCCAATCTGTGTTTAGGCATAAGACTGTAGAATCAAAAATGACTGAGTGTTATTGAATACATGACTTCATCTACCCTGAGGAGGATATTGGTAGGTGTCTTCATATGTAAAAGGAGTCTTTACACTTAACGTACAAGTTATATAGAATCCTCGTATGGCATACAATATATACATGTACCTATTTATTTTTAAATCAGGTGAGACAGGCATTCGAAACAATTTGGATAAGCAATATTGACTGTTTGACATAAAAAACTTTTATAACTTGCAAGCATATCCATCATTTTAACTACCCTCAAGTAAAAAGATTTTGGAAACATATTGGAATATAAATAAATCTTTTGTATCAGCAATTTCTCTATTATTGACAATGTTTTCTATCCAAGACGACAAACAATTTTAAAATTCCATCAATTGCAGCTTCTTTGAATTTAGATCGGTCTAAAATTTTGTTGTGTGGGAAAGGCTTAAACATGGCAAGGAGAAAATACTAATCACTTCAGTCATTTGGTTTAGATCAAATTAATGTTTAACTATTTATAACATTTTGATGCCCCTTGTCAATAACATTGGGTCATATTGTTTTACAAATGTCTGTCTGCTTGTCTGACTCTGCAAGTAGTAAACCTAACGCAAAACCTACGATTTTGCTGTGTAAATACCATTCAAGATACATATTACTAAATACTGTTGAAGATACATGGCTCATATTTAGGTTTGTTACATTGTTAGGTATCAGTTGGTTGAAAGGTTTAGGTCATCTATCAAGCTCAAGGTCACTTTCAAGGTCTTTTTTCTTTAAAAAGGCTGTTATTAGGCTGTTATTGTGGCATGTGCTATATAAAGATATTGTGTTTTAAGCTCACCAGAGCAAAACTTGCTGAAATTGAGCTATTGTGATCCTTAAATGTCTGGCATCCAGCTGTCCTTCTGTCCCCAAAAAATCTTCTTCTCCCAAAAGATATGGCCTAGAGCTTTGATATTTGATACATATCATCAGCTTTTGACCAAAATACTTCAAAGAATTACTGTGTTCTGGCAAATAAGCCCTTATCTGTGCCATCCCTGATTTTACAAAAAAATAAAAAAGGAAATCTTTGAAAATCTTCTTCTCCCAAAAGATATGGCCTAGAGCATTGATATTTGGTACATATCATCAGCTACTGACCCTCTACCAAAGTACTTCAAAGAATTACTGTTTACTGAAAATAAGCCTTGATCTGTGCCATTCCTGATTTTACAAAGGATTACAGAAGAAAATCTTTGAAAATCTTCTTTTCACAAAAGATAATGCCTAGATCTTTGACATTTGGTACTTATCTTCAGCTATTGACCCTCTACCCATATACTTCAAAGAATTACAGTTTTCTGAAAATTAGCCCTGATCTGTGCAATTCCTGAATTTAGATAGGAATAAAAAAGTATATCTTAGAAAATCTTCTCCTCCTAAACCATTAGGTCTATTGACCCTTTAACAAAATACTTTAAAGAATTACAGTATTCAGGAAATTAGAGATATATATGCCAGGATCATCAATTTACCAAGGATTAAAAGAGAAAATCCTTAAACGTCTTCTCCAAAATAATTAGACAGAGTACTTTGCTATTTGGTATATATCATAAAGCCATGAACCATGATACTCAGGGGAGCGATTTAGGACCTTCATGGACCTCTTGTTAATTGAGATAGCGCAGGAATACATTTGACTGAAAAATTTCCCCCTTTTTAGCTCCCCTAAGACTAAATTCCTAGAGGAGTTGTTGTCATACCCTAAAATGTCAGCATCAGTTGTCTGTGTACCATTTGGTTAACCCCTCCCTTTTTCATAAAATTTTGGACCAGTCCAAATTCTAAAGGTTTTACAGACGAAAATTAGAATTTGATTTAACTTGAAAAATAACCATTCAGTAGGGTACAAAATATTGTGGAAAAATAAGAAACTGCTTGAGACAATTTCTTCTTTTTCTACAATGTTTTCTCAATTATGAAATCATAGGACATAAAAACCAGGGCTGGAACAGGAAACAGTTAAAGTTTGTGAAAACATAGTGGAAAAGAAGAATTTGTTTGTTTTCTATCAAAACTACAGATACAAGATATTTTATCAACTAAAATTGTCATGCAACTTCTTTAACCCTTTCCTGTTCAATCCCTTATTTTAACATCTCTGTGATATTATACTAGAGCAAACATCATGAGAAAAGAAGAAATTGCTTGTAGCAATCAATTTCTTCTTTTCCCACAATATTTTCTATCCTGTATGTTTGTTACTTTTCAAATTGCTTTCATTTTTAATTGTCATCTACAACTTCTTTGCATTCGGACAAGTAAATAATTTTTTTGTCATTTGGATGGGCTAGAAATTGGAGGTTAGGAAAGGATGTAGTGGTTGTGCTGGTGTTAGAAATACCAGTTAACTTATGTTAGGTGCTCTAGCCTCACGATTGGACTGAAATACTGTTAAAAGTGGTGTTAAACTCCAATCAATCAAACAATCTCCTTGATATTGAGTCAAGAAGACTTTCATTTGACACTAAGGACAATATCCTTGTGACATTGATGTTTGACCTACTTTTCAAAAACTATTAACCTAACTCATATTTTCTCCTGCCCTTCATTAGACCATCAAATTTCAGATTGAATACCATGATCCTGTGATCTTTAATTTACTGTTCAAAACCTTACTTTTCTTATATTTTCTCATTCCTTACATCTAGAATCATCAAGATTTATAAATAAACTCAACAAGCAATAGGCTTTCATGTCATTCCATGGCCCCTTGACCTTCAACCTTCTTTAGTTGTCTCTCACCAATGGTTGGATAATCGTAAACCTAAGTGGGATAGCATCTGGGGGCTAGGAAAGGATGTAGTGGTAGTACTGTGAGAAATACTGGAATCCATTGTTAGGTGCTCCAGCCACCGCGATATGACTGAAATACTGTTAAAAGCAGCGTTAAACCCCATTCAATAACAATATCAACCTACTTTAGCCAAGTCTAGTTTGTTCTGTTGATACAGCACTGTGCTTCCAATCCTGGGTCTAATGTTCAAACCATGGCTCAGCCAACAGCCATTTAGATAGTTAACAAAAGTCATCCCAACTTGTATTTCTTGCCTTTCACCAATGGGTGATTCAAAAGTAGTGCACCCATTTGGGATGAGTAGCTAGTGACTCAGATCAAAGATCCTATTTGTCCAGGTGTTAGAAATTATAGAAAGCCATAGTTATGTGCAAGTAACCGCCTGGATATAACTGAAATACTGTTGATAGTGGTTTTAACCTCCAGAAAACCAATTGATCAACTTCTTAACCATTTCCTGTTTTGCAAATTTTTAGACCTGTCCAAATTTGAAGTTTTTACAGGCGTAACTTTTAAAGTGGATATGATTTGAAAAACAAACAGTCAGTAGGATAGAAAATATTGTAGAAAAAAAGAATTTGCTACCTTTTACATGTCATTATTCGGAGAGATGTTTCTGAGAGTACTATTCTTTCCTGATAGAGTTTCAATGTAGAAACTGTAACTCATTGCTGTATTACAGAAACACTCTCTCAATGTAAGAGGCAAAGCTTCTACTTAGTTCTCATGGAGTTAACCCATTACCAATTTAGATAGAACTGCTTTCAAAGAAGTTGCATATGACAATTTACAGTTCATGGAATTAGAAAAATCCTTGACGAAAGCTTGTGTATTAATTGACCTTTATTTTTTTTTTAACAATTGGAAGACAATTAGTCATCTACTACAACTTGGATTTTACTGAGATTACATCTAAACTTCCTATCTCTGTCTAAGTATGTTCACATCTTTGGTCAATTTATTGTTTCATACATAACTCAGATCGGTTATTGACTAAACTCCACTATCAAAAAAATTTGATTGGCCAATCAAATAATTCCTATAGGGAGGAAGTGAACTTTGAACTCCCACAATTATGTTAAACAATTTTGTTGGTTTTGCAACTTAAATTTGGTCTTTACAGCTTATTCAAATTATACTTATAATGTTTAGGTAGCCTTAACCATCCATACTAATTTTTGTAACCTATTTGTGGAGAACAAGACAAAGTTATCTCTATGAATACACCTCATGTTTTTGTGTTAGTGCATCAATATGTCCATACTTGTCCAGAGCACATATCCTACATTTATGGATGGATTTCAAATTAACTAGGGGCAGTTGTTATTAATCATAAGTAGATTTGCCATTTGAAACAAATTTTGGGATAGCTTCAAGTTTAAGGTCATGGCTTAAAGGTCATGGGTCACCATGGAAACATAGAAATAATATTGCAAATCAAAGGTTCATATCTCCATGGTCAAGGTCATATTTACTGGTGAAATGTCTAGGTTTAGGTATGAATTAGCTGTTTTATGTTGGACATTGGCATAAAAAACAGAGCATAATTTTTGCTCTCATTTTCTTCTAATTTAAACCAGAATAATTTTTCTTTCAAGATAGAATTTAAAACTTTTGAACTCCTTATTGCTTTATAAATCTATGTTTATTTTCTTGCAGGGTTTGTGTAAATATGTGATGTCTGTTATACCAGAAGCACCAAATATGGGCGTATGTGTTGGGTTTGATGGACGACATAACAGTCACAGGTCAGTGTCATAGAATTCTTACTTTCAAATCCATTATCTCATAGTAAACTTGGCTGTCATGGGACCAAATACGGAAAAATTAATATCCCCTTGCTGTTGTTGGCATTTGAAAGATAATCTTTATCATCTATCATATTTGTGTGATTAATGAAAATACTTTAAAACTTTATATGTATGTTCACTTTCTTGATAGAGCAATCAATAATGTAAGGGAGATGAATCTGAAGACATTCTAGCCAATCTGATCACATGAGTGCTCAGGCTATTTAGATTATTCATTATTCACCATTATTTTATCAAACCAACAAAACTTCACAGATATTAACCTTGGGTCATACTATTTGAAAGAATAATTCAAAGAATTCCAACCCAAAAAGATTTCTCAATTCAAATTGTTCTTGAAAACTAAAGGCCAAATTTTGTAGAAAATATTGTGATAAAGGAAGAAAAAACTCAATTATTTTTAGCAATTTTTCCTTTTCTCTGTGACATTGTCTTTAATTGGCTTTAAAAAGTGGGATTTTCTGAGAACGAATGAATGTGATTTTCCTTTATTTTAGATTTGCCCAGTTGACTGCAAACATTTTTCTTCAGAATGGAATTCCAGTGTACTTATTTTCCAAGATGTGTCCTACGCCATATGTTGTATGTAAATAAATTTGATTAAGTATTGTGTTAACCAATTACCACACGACAAAATTTTAGACTGGTCCAAATTCAAAGAAGTTGCAAACAACACTTATGAAATTTTATATTTTTTGTCTTTTAGGGAAGGGAAAATTGTAGAAGAAGAAACAGTTTGTTACAATCAATGTATTCATTTTACACAATGTTTTCCAAACCTTCTTTTTTTTGAGGGGCATCAAACAGATGAGTTGTGTGGTATTGGGTTAACCCATTTCCACACAGTGAGGCTTTTTGACGCCCCTCAAGAAAAACAATTTGGAAATCATTGTATAAAAAGAAGAAATTGCTTGCAAACAATTCAATGTTTTCTACCCAAAAATGTGAAAAAATAGCAATTCCATAAACTTTTAATTGTCATCTGCAACTCATTTCAGTTTGAATCAGTCTAAAATTTTGGTGTCTGGTAATGGGTTGTTAGTAATAAATAACAGATAGTTGTATCTTTTTTTGTAACATATATTTGACTTTTCATCTAGTTTTAAACCTTTATATTCCATTTTTCTGGTACTGATGAATCCTATTTTCTACACCAATTTGTCTACAGTTTTCTTGCATATAACAAGAAGTTGCTATAAAAAGGGACAATTTGTTCTATAAACTTAATGTTTGTGCTTAAAGACAGTTTCAATTGAGTAGTCAATTCATTGAATTGCCAAAGACCATCTTTAAGTTGATATTATTTTGAATATCTGTCTTTTTTGGGTAAAAAAAATCTTTGTAACAATCAATTTCTTCAATTTTGATTAAACCTTCCTATTGGTACAAATATCAAAGTTGTCTGTGAAGGTCACATTTGAAGGCCCACCTCCAAAAATTACACCTTGCAGGGGCATTCATGTTTATAAAGCAGCACATCTTATTTGTTCAACCAATTCCCACACAAAACTACTTTTTAAGTACCTCAATAAGAAAGCATTATCATCAATGTTTTCTACCTCATAGGACAAATATTTCTAAAATTTCATCAACTTGAAATTTTTGTATTCAGCTTCTATGAATTTGGATCAGTCTAAAATTGTGTTGTCTGATAATGGGTTAAACCAGGCCTCAGATCTTCCATTCAAATCTATGTAGTACCAATAGTTTTAGAGAGCTCTGTTCTGAATGAATGATCCTTCTTTTAGGCATATTGTACGAGACATTATAAGTGTGCCTGTGGAGTTATGGTAACAGCTTCACATAATCCAAAAGAAGATAATGGTTATAAAGTAAGTAGCACACCTTTTATTTTTTCCATTCTCACACTATGTAGCTTTTAAACACTCTTCAAAATGAAAGCTATGGAAAACATTGTGGAAAATGAAGAAATTTCTTGTAATAAGCAAATGCTTCATTTTCCTATTTGTTTTCTCAAGCAGCTTTCTTGGAGGGTGCTTGTGACTAGAACTTTCACTTAGAACAAGATTCAATATCATGTCAAAAGGTAAAAGTTACTTCAAAAAAATTGCCATCTTGGCATTTGAGTTCAAATAACACATCTTATTATCATCAAATCCAGTCCTTTCAAAATATAAAAAAATCCATATAGGCTCACACCCATTATCTACATCATTATACATGCATGAGTTACATGGGTCGTGTAATTATTTGCAGTTTAATTTATGATATCAAATTTCCTTTTTATAAATTCGAAATCATTAAATCTTAATAATTAATCTAGTACCCTATTTAAAAATTAGGTGATTATGTGGAAGTTATATTGATTAATTGAATGGGGTTTAACACCACTTTTAAAAGTATTTCAGTCATATTGCCGCGGCTGGAGTACCTAACAATGGATTCTTGGTATTTCTCACACTAGTACTACCACTCAGGGTTTTCATTTGACCCGAGACCTCGGGTTTTGACGCACAGAAATTCAAATAGAAGCAATTATGATGCTCAAAGATTTGTCACTGTGCGTCATTTTGACTCTGGAGAATTAGCAGCCATGCGTCAAGGAGCATCATAAGTGTGCCAAAATTATTGGAAAATGGTTAATAGATTATAAGAACATACACCCCTATCAAGGATAACACCAAGCTTGATAAGTAATTAACACTCTAGAGTGATGGACATGCATCGACGATCGTAATTGACAGGTACATGACACCTGTGAAACTAAAACTGATTCAAAGTAATAATATATGTTTAAATACTAAACTTTCCCTAATATTCACCTCTTATTGAAAAATAGAGTAATGTCAGATTGGAGAAATGTTTCAATCTGAGACAGAGTTAATTCACCATTACTAAAAAAAAAAAAAAAAAAAAAAACTCCTAATGTAACATTGCAAAAAAAAAAGTTAAATTTGTTTTTTCTAAATTGCTTGGGGGGGGGGGGGACTCTTGACTTTTGGGAACTAATGAAAACCCTGCCACTACATCCATTCCTAGCCTCCAGCTGCTATCCCAGTTAGGTTTATGAATGTTCATCAATTGGTGAGAGACAAATGTCGGAAATAATATGTGCCACTGCCAGGGATCGAACACATGACATCCCATGATTCAAGATTAGGAGTCTGACACGCTACAGACTTCGCTATGACAGCGACTCTTTGTTGAGGTTATAAGACATGTCAAACTTTCTATTGATCATATACGCAATGTACATAATTTATGTTTTGTTATAATGATGTACTTTGTACTAGTCTATGAATAAAGTTATTTGTCTGTCTGTCTTATTCCAATTAAGAACAGCCTAAAATTTTGTCCTCTGGTGTAAGGTATTTTTGATTCTATAATTACAGGTTTACTGGTCAAATGGAGCACAGGTATGGAAATCTTGTTACAATTAATTTACAATTAATTTCTTATAATAATGTTTTCTCATAATAATGTTTTCTCATATTAAAATCACATGTTAAATTACTGGTTTGTACAGGAAATGGTTAAATTAACATTTACTTTTTAATCCATTCCCACACAATTTTGCTTCTTTACACCCCTCAAAAATAAAGCTTTGGAAAACAGTTTGGAAAATGCAGAAATTGTTTCTACCCTGAAAGACCAAGGTTTTCAAAATCCATCAACTGAAAATTGTTGTCTGTATCTTCTTTCAACTTGGACTAGTCTATAGTTTTGTTGTTTGGTAATGGGTTAAAGAACATGTCTTCTCAGCCTCTTTGGAATAAGATCTGTAAAAGTTTTGTATTTATTGAAATTATTTGACACACTTTTCCTTTATTTACCCATTACCAGACGGATAAATTTTAGACTGGTCTGAATTGAGAGGAGTTGCAGATGACATTTATAAAGTTTGGAAATTTTATATTTTTTCAATTTTCTGGATAGAAAATATTGTGTAAAATGAAGAAAATGCTTGTTACAACAATTTCTTCATTGCCCACAATGTTTCAAAAGCTTTCATAATGAGGGTGTGTTTAAAAGTGTTATTGTTGGGGAATAGAGGAAGAGTCGTCTGAATTCATGAAGTTATGATTTTATGAAGTTGATCTGTTTAGATGTTCTATGTTTCCATCAAACAGGTGTCTTCTTTTCTCTTTTCAAATTCATTTAACCCTTTCCTGTTTAATTATGGGGTTTTACGTTCCTTTGATTCTATACTCGAGCAACAATATGTAACAAGCAATTTCTCCATTTCCCACAATATTTTCTACCACATAGAATGGTTTCATTTCAAATGGGATCCAGTGTTCATTGTCATCTGCAACCTCTTTCAATTTGGACCAGTCTAAAATTTCAAAAACGGGAAAGGGTTAAATGAAATGCAAATCATTAAACCATAAATGATAAAAATCTAAAGACTAGTGAATTGGCTAAAATGAAAGTTACCTCCCATTTAGTTAATTGCAAACATCAGTAAGATAGGGAGCATATTTTTTATAGATATAGAAATTATAAACAGAAAACTGTAAAAAAAAAAAAGGGTAAGAAATAAAACATTTTGCTGTTATTCATTTAAACAGTGTTCAAGACACATGGCTCATATTGTGTATATATGTTCCTTGCATTAATAAGCATAGGTTGGTAGTAAGGTTAAGGTTGTCCATCAAGGTCACTTATCAAGGTCATATTCTGTCTTGGTCAAAATTGAAAAAGTGTAACATGACAATGTAAAGTAATGGCATAACCTTAATTATTGTAAATTTTTTCTCCAGATAATTTCCCCTGTAGATAAAGGTATAGCACAGTGTATATCCGAAAATTTAGAACCATGGCCAGCCTCTTGGGAGATTGAAAATATTGATTCCAATCCACTGTTAAAGGATCCGTTTGATGATGTAAATACAAAATATATGGAGGATGTGAAACAGTTGTGTTATTTTAGGTAAATTGTACATAATGTAGATAAATAAAAAATAATTGTTAAACTGTATGTATGCTCTCTGAATTCATAAGATTGTTTTACCTATATTGGTCTCTCTACGAGCAGTAAACTCATTGAAAAACTGAACATTTTGCTGTTATTTGAACAATGTTTAGGATACATGGCTAATATTTGGGATAAAAGTCTGATGCATTGATAGGCATCAATTGTTTGTAAGGTCAAGGTCAACAAGGCTGTTGTAGAGGTATGATGTTTCACAAACAAATCATATTTCAATTTGATACCACAGATTATACAATATTTAATTTACTAAAATTAATAAGTTAGCCTGTTACCAGACAACAAAACTTTAGACTGGTCAAATACAAAGATTTTGCAGATGACAATTTTCAGATGATATTTTTTTGTCTTCAAAAGTAGAAAACATTATGGAACATAAAAAGAATTGCTTGGAGCAAGCAATTACTTTATTTTTAAAACTTTTTTCCAAATGTTTATTTCTTGGGAGTGTCCAAATGTTTAACTAGATTTACTGCAGATTTCAATGTTAAGTGGTCAACTGGTATTTGCAAATGCAGCACATTGTGTATAATAAATTTTTGGAAGATCTTCTTTAAAAAAGGAAGCTAATTGCAGGCTTATGATTTTTTTCATAACTTAAACTAAATTATATATAGAATTATACATGTATATTCATCTTTAAGGTAAATGATATATTGAATAAAGTAATTAAGTAATTTTGTCGTTTTTACTCAGTGTTTCTACACAAAATTATCATTTGCTATTTCTAAATTTATTCCTCCAGATCGACAAGATCGGGACATTTTGATTTACGATTGTTTGTCTGTCTCTCTGTCCCTCTGACTGCAAGTCGTAAAGTTAATTTGAAAAATCGACATTTTTCTGTCATTTAAATATTGAATTGAAATAATAGTTGTAAACAGAAAATTCACATGTTGTAAATGATTTCTTATATCAATGCAATGTTTTCTGCAATATAACCACATGAAATCAAATAGTTCATTTTTACTGAAAGTGAACTTTAAACTCTAATTAGTCAACATTTATGAGAAGCATTTTTGTTGGTTTTGCGACCTAAATGCTGTGACTATAGTCAACCATTTGACTTTTTTATTACACTTAACTAGCCATACATTTTGCAAAGAAAAGCTGTTTAACCCTTCTCATGCTGAATAAAATCCTTTTCAGAATTGTATAAAAAATCAAAGGGCTGAAAGCACTGGTAGCACTTGGTGTTCAGTTGTAAATACTTCTTCTGAAAATCAATTTCATAAACAACTCTGGTTTCAAAAGGAAAGACAGAAGGTGTAGACTAAGATCAAACTGCACTTATGTGCATTCTGATCTTGGTATATACCTCCTGCTAAAACCAGAATATTCATGGTTCAGCATGACAAGGGTTAATATCAATCAAGGACTTTCTATCATAGTCAGTGAGTATGACTTGCAGAGCCAGCAATCCATCAATTACCAAAACTAACATCTGTGTTGTTTTTATAGATCAGAAAATGAGAAAACCCCAGTCAAGTTTACGTACACTGCTATGCATGGTGTTGGTTATCCATTTACAGATAAATCTGTACAGCAGTTTGGTTTTCAACCAGTCATTCCAGTTAAACAACAGGTAAATGAAAATTGATGCAAAATCTTATCGACTCATTTTCTCTGAAACAGATTGGATTCTAACTTCACAGGTACACTCAGTATTAAGCAAGATTTGCATATCTTATTTCTGTTATGGACCAATTACTTTTTACAGACTCATGCCCCTTTGATGGAAAATGGTTTGCTCATTTTCTGTGAAAAAATGTGATCTTGCCATTATTGATTACTTTTCTTGGAGGTTTGGCCCTTTGTGGAAGACAGACTTCATTATAGTGACAAAATGTTTTTTTTTCTGAAATAAGGAACCTTTTTGAGATATCAGCACATTTTGATGTAACCAAACACTTAGTTTGAGCCCTAGTTATGGAAGGAAACAAGAATTTCTTTCACTCAGAACTCAGGGCGCTTTTCAAATATCAAAATTCAGCTGAAAGTTTCTTCTCAGGACAATATCTCTGAAGCTATTTACCGGTAGTTGATTTTGATGTAGATTCACACATGTTCAATGTTGGCTGAGTTGTGTAAGAAACAAAAATGATTTCATTTGCTCCAAATTCAAGGTAAAACTTTAGGTCTAAAGTTGATAATCATATCTGGTACTAGTCTCAATGAAAATTTTGTAAGTATTGGGCAAATTGAGCTACCACTAGCCACCCCCATTAACTCAGACAGGCAGTTCAGCTTCAATGTTTAAAAGCAATATTTTGAAAATTTATGGCCAGTAGCATGTTACAAAAGATTAAAATGGTTGGTTGGTGACCTAATTTTCATGTTTAAAGTCACCAAACCATCAAAAATGGTTAAAAGAAAATAATGGTCAACGTCGGAGGTGAGAGTTCAGGTCCAGGCTGAATAATTGATTTGATTGGTTGGTTGATTCCTTGATTGACAGCCGCGAATTGTCAATTCTGATGCTTATTTGCTCCAAGACCAAAATCAGATCCGATGCTTGATAGGTTGAAATCTAAGGTAACCAATTTGATATATTTCAAACAGCTTTGGTTATAGTTATGCATGGGGGAAATGCATTTGCTCAAAATTTAAGATCAAATTTCCAAATGGCAATTGCAGTGATTTATCTTGGAAATGTGTTAACCCTTTCCCATACCACAAAATTTTAGACTGGTCCTAACTGAAAGAAGCTGCTGATAACAATTTCAAGTTGATGGGATTGTTTTTTAAAGAAAACATTGTGGATAATGAAGAAATTGCTTGAAACAAGCAATTTCTTCATAATCTACAATGTTTTGCAAAACCTGTTTTTGTTAGATGTGTAAAAAGGAGGCCCTTTTGGAATGGGTTAAATATTGAGCCCAATTTGTTGCGATTTCTTATACTTACTTGGTATCAGCTCTACTTGCACAAGAAGAAACAGTAATTCCATTAGGGAAATAGTATTTAATCACTATTATTTCTTATGTCCCTGAACCTAACCTTGAGAAATATAGTACATTGTTATCAAAATAAATTTCTGTCTAAAATAATGACAAAAAATCTTGGGATAGGAAGTTAGTGCTGTTGGGAATATTATGTGTACATTTATATATGTTATGTTAACCCTTTTCCATACAATCATTTGTTTTCACATCCATGAGGTGCATGGTCTAAAATGAAGTTTTTTTTATTCAAACTGGTTTTGTCCTTTATTGTCTCTTTTGTTTATTATTTGCAATTCCTTTCAATTTGGATCAGTCCAACATGTTATGATCTTTTGAAGGCAAAATCATAAAATCTCATTTTTGTATTTCCTCCAAAGGTTGAGCCAGATCCGGATTTTCCAACAGTTAAATACCCAAATCCAGAGGAGGGAAAAGGAGCACTGGTGAGATTACTTTGTAGAACATCTGCGAATCAATGTTTACCCTTGTCATGCTGTATAAACATCCTCACTTAATTACTGTAAAATCAAAGGGCTGAAAGCAGTGATACAACTGTTGTTCAAAAATAAATATTCCTTTAAGAAATCAATTTTATAAACAACTCTTGCAGGAAAAGTACATGTAGGGGGTGTAGACCAAGATCAGACTGCGCTTATGTGCAGGCTGATCTTGGTCTTACACCTCCTGCCAAAACCTAAATATTCCTGGTTCAGCGTGACAAGGGTTAATCCATTTACCCCCAATCCCTCTTTGTCATAACCAACAAATAAAAAACCTTTAAAAAACACCATGCATAAAAAGAAATTGCTTTTAACACTTTCAATTTTTCAAAATGTATTTTGCAGACAACAATGAAAATTGAATGCAATTCGAAATGAAAAAATCCAATGTGGTAGAAAATATTGTTGGAAAGGCAGAATTTGCTTGTTACAAACAATTTATCTATTTTCACAATGTTTTCCCAATCAAATCACAGCAATGTAAAATCCTTGGTTTTTACAGGTAAGAGTTAACAAGTAACAAATTCATTGTCCACAATCTTTTTACCTTAATGACAAAGATTTTTGAAATTTAATCAACATAGAGTTGTCTCCTGCAGCTCCTTTCAATTTTGACCCATCTATAAAGTTGATGTCTGATCATTGGTTAATTTCTAACTTTATTGCATGATTTTGAAAAAAAGATTGTTGCCCTATTTCAAATTTACCCAAACAACAAATTCTGACTTATTGAACTTGAAATATTTTACAAAATATGTGTGTATTGAGACCATTACAGAGAATATGAAAAACAAGGGAAAAAAAAAGAAATGGCTTTTCAAATGCATTCCAAAGTACAGTAAAACCCCGCCTTACGACCACCCCGGAAATACAGGCACCCCTCTATTATGACCAAATTACGATAGAACGTAAATTTTTGTTCTTTATTTCAATGGTGGCAAACCCCTCTAAAACAGGCACCCTGCTATTCATAATTACGACCACTAAATTCAGTACCAATTATAGCTGATACACTATTTTGAACCCGACTTAAACGGCCAGTAACTTCACACCTTGAGACCGACCACCCGAAGTTCACACTTGATAAGAACAACACTAGTTGCGTACAAATGCATCATCAATACAATATTGGATTTTTAACTTGGCTGTTTTCAGAGAAAACCTGAGGTATTGTTATCACCTTGGCGTCAATAGCGTTAACGTTGGCTTTGGCATGACAAACTTTAACCTTGGTCATATCTCTGTTGTTATTGAAGATGTCCTCATGAAACTTGGCATGTGAATTGACCATCACAAGAGCTATCTAGACTATCAATGGGGATAACTCTAAAAGGGTTTTTGTAAGAGTTATGCCCCTATTTCGACTTAGAATTTTTTCATTATCCAGCACCTGCAGCCATGGGCGGTGATCTTGTTGATTATGTGATATCGAACCCTTATTATGATAGGCATTACTTTTATGTAAAAGATTAAAGAGGCTGATCATTTTAGAAATTATAGCTTGTTTAATTTCTAATTGTTACTTGTATAGGTCTCGGGTTTTGACTCCAGAAATAAGGTCGAAAGTGAAGAAGTATCCTAGAAGTTATGATTGGTTTGTTAAGGCGTTCTGAGCAGTTTCAATTTGATTTCAACTCAATTGATTTTTTCTTTTCCCATTATAGAAAATAAAATACCAGCAGTTTGACACTTTGAACCTGTACTTATGTATAAATAATCTGAAGTCGCACTTCTGAATCAGATCAAAATGGAGGAGAAAGTAGCAAAGGGTGTAAATTTGAAATAACATTAGATTCTCTGCAATATACGTTTTTATATGTAGTTTTATTTTTTGTATGTATAGTATAAATAGATTAAAAAAAACCTTAAATGAGACATGAATTACCTGCCAACAGTCCAACAAATGACCAAATCTGTATTACAACCATCCCGCTATTAAGACTACTTTCAAAAAGTACCGCAAGTGGTCGTATTAGAGGGGTTTTACTGTAATGTATAAGCTAAGGGTCATTTAAACCATTACCAGACTGCTCCAAATTGACAGAAGTTGCAGACAACATTTCGAATTGCTCTAAAATTGGAAAATAAGTGCAAAATAGGGTAGATAGCATTTTCTTTGGGGCATGAGAAGGCGTCATTGTGTGGTATTGGGTTAACAGGAAAGAATAAAAATATTTAATTTTTGTTATGTAAGATGTGTGCTTTTATATCATATGGGTTTTTTCTCAGACTCTATCAATGAAAACCGCAGATGAAACAGGAAGTTGTGTGATATTAGCTAATGATCCAGATGCTGATAGACTGGCTTTGGCAGAGAAGTCTAAGTAAGTGAGATCATTAATAAAGTGACAGATTACTAAGCGTGCCGTCTCACCTCTAACAAGTTAGTTAGACTGAGTTATCAAAGAAAGTTGATTTCCAAATTCCATTATCAGGTATAAGAAACAAAAATGTGACCAGCGGAAATGTGATATTGAAATGGCAGAGGTCAACATTTAACTTATTGAAATGGCAGAGATCACCATTTAACTTCTTGTCTAAATGAATGATTTGATTTGTCAATCTATTTGTTAATCGACAGCATCTATTAGTAGCCCTCAAATGAATATTTTTTTTGTTGGAATTTGAACCAGAGACCTCTTCGTCCCAAAGCTTGCGCTATACCACATTGCTAAAAAGCTAGCTTGTACAACAAGGCAGTATAAGCACCCTTTATACACTACCCAGCTACATAACCCCCTCAACAATTAAGGTTCTTCCACAAATCTTCTATTTATTCAACATCATTAACCTCTTATCAATTAACTACTGTCACATGAGCGTTGTTTTCGGTGGGCTCCAAATGTTACTCGTAAATAAATATTCAACTACGCTAGGATTCTAACCAGGGGCCTCTCCGTCCCAAAACAAGCACTCTACCATGTAGCTGTTAAAGCAAGCTTGTACAGCAAGGCAGTATAGGTACTCCTTATACATTACCCAGCTATAAATCCACCAATCATAATGTATCAGGGCCACAGACAGGGAATTATAGAATTTCTTATCTATCAATCTGTTGTGAAAACAATTCCAATACATACACACAACATAGACTTTGAAAAGAAAATTTTGTCAATCTTTCTATCTAAATTTCTTAACAAAATCTGATTTAAAGTTAAATAAGGATAGATTTGTATAATCATTGAAAGAAAAAGATGTTTTTTTTTAATTTCCTGAACCTTTAACTCAAGGCTACCAAAATTCTCTTGGTTTTCAAGTAAACTTGTTTAAACTATTCCCTGTTTTCAAAGTCTATTAATTTTGTAGATGATTAAAGAAAAATATGCCAGTTACGGTTTTTATGTAATTTACAAAACCTATAAACATTTAGTAGAAAAAAGGTCGCAATGATCAATGACAATTTTCTTGTTTCCAGGGGTGAATGGACCATATTCACTGGTAATGAAATTGGTGCTTTGTTAGGCTGGTGGTCTTGGTTTGCATTTAGACAAAAATATCCTGACTTTCCAGGTAAGAGTCTTTCCTTTAAAAACTGTAGAGGATGTTTAACCAACATAATCCTGCATTTTCTATGTGCCAGAGAAATATATTTACCTCATGAGACGCTGACTTTTTTGGGTATATTTTTTATGCTCCCTGATGGGCAAGCATATAGCCACTGCTTTGTCTGTCTGTCTATCATTCCGTCATTCCTTCTACTGCGATTTGTCCAAAACCCTTGGCTCCTTATGTGAATTCCTTGCCAATGTGTTTTCCTAGATTTAGGATAGCTCCAAGGTCAAAATTCAAGATTAACATTCAAATTGAGCTCGTCTAGGAAATAGCTCCTTCAATCGTTGATGGATTTCAATATAACTTAGTACAATTGTTATCTATCATGACTAGAAGTACCATTTGAAAGATATATTTAGATAGCTCCAAAGTCAAGGTCACAACTAAAGGTTGAATCAACCAGTACACACCAATGCAATGTTTATGCCATACTGCGCAGACTTATCAGGGTTTAAACCTTTTTGGTTGTAAACTGCAGAAGCCTTAATGGTCTAACTGCTCAGTGTTTTAGCTCGACTGGCTGAAAGTCATACAGCTATTTTCATGACATGTCCATAGTGTGTTTCTCCATCCATTGGTCTGACCATAAATTCTTCTCCTCAGAAAGTACTAAACAGAATTTAACAAAATTTCAAAGGAATGATTCTTGGTTGACCCTTTATCATATTCCTTTCAAATAATTTTAATTAGATGAAAAACTGGCATTTATGGGTGGGGCTAATTTTCAAATATTGTAAAAGCTTTTAATATCTTTTCTCAGAAACCAGTGGATGGAGATTTCTCTGGAATGATCCTTGAGTGACCCTTTACCAGATTCCTTTCTATTAATTTTGATCAAATGAAAAAAATATGGCTTTTATGGGCTTGGCTTATGTCCATATATGGTGAAAGCTTTGAGTTTCTTTTTCTAGAAAATAGTTGATGATTCAATGAAATATCACTGGATTGATCCTTTGGTGACCCTTTTATGTAAAAGAATTTTGATTTGATGAAAAATATTACTTTTATACACAGTATTAATTTCCATATATTGTATGTAGTGAAAACTCTAAAAATCTTTTTTCTCAGAAACAAGTAGATTGATTTAAACCAAATAATACAGGAATGATCCTATGAAGATCTTATCAGATTTCTCCAAAATATGTTGATTGGATGAAAACATGTTTTTTTTGGGGGGGGGATAGTTTCTATTTATGGTATATACTAAAAACTTTGAAAATCTTTTCAGAAACCTTTCAATAGATTTCAACAAAATTTCACAGGAATAATCCTAGGGTGACTCTTAGTCAGATTCATAGAATTTTGATATGTTTAAAAACATGGCTTTTATGGGCATGGCTTATATACATCTGTGGTATAAAGTGAAAATTTTGAAAATCATGTAAATGCCTTTCCATCTAACTTAGTAATTGAATTTTACATAACTTGATTTGACTTTCTATATCAATGAATAGTTTTTAATGCTTCTCTTGAACTATTTCAAAGATTTTAGTAACTAGATGTATTTGCCAGATAATGGCAAAGATTGAATTTCTAAAAACACAATTTGCTTTATTAGTACATTCAGGCCTGTCGAGTGATACAGATTCTCAAGTGCCTCTAGTTTAGTACTCTCAAAATAATTTATCTTATTAACCTCTGCTAACTTGAATAAGCTGTGGTTACAACATTTAAGTTGCCAAAGCCTCAAAAATACATATTTTTAGGGTCAAGCTTAAATTTCTCTTCAGGTTTAAATAAATGATATGATTGGTCTACTGACTCTTTAATATACTGGGGGGGATCCGTCCATTAATCCATTCCCACACAATGACGCTTTTAAACGCCCCTCAATTTGAAAGCTTTGGAAAATATTGTGGAAAATGAAGAAATTGCTTGTGACAAGCAATTTCTTCATTATCCACAATGTTTTCTACCTCAAAAGAAAAGGAATTTTTAAATTTCATCAACTTAAGATTGTCGTCTGCGTTTTTTTTCAATTTGGACTAGTCTAAAATCTCATCGTGTGGGAATGGGTTAATGTTGCTTGGTATCTCAAACCATCTACCCCATCCGAGTGGTCTGGTATCTCATACAATCTATCCTATGAGAGTGATTGGAGTGACCTTGTCTGGTATCTCATACAATCTATCCTATGAGAGTGATTGGAGTGATCTGGTCTGGTATCTCATACAATCTATCCTATGAGAGTGATTGGTGTGATCTTGTCTGGTATCTCATACAATCTATCCTATGAGAGTGATTGGAGTGACCTGGTCTGGTATCTCATACAATCTATCCTATGAGAGTGATTGGAGTGACCTTGTCTGGTATCTCATACAATCTATCCTATGAGAGTGATTGGAGTGACCTGGTCTGGTGTCTCATACAATCTATCCTATGAGAGTGATTGGAGTGACCTGGTCTAGTATCTCATACAATCTATCCTATCAGAGTGAGTGGAGTGACCTGGTCTAGTATCTCATACAATCTATCCTATCAGAGTGAGTGGAGTGACCTTCCTTAGAAGTTGGCAAGGCCAGAAATCTGTCAATTTTGACTAGGACCTTTTTATCTTTTTTTCAGCCTCTAATTGCTGCATGCTTGCCAGTACCGTCTCATCTAAAATACTCCAGTCCTTTGCCAAAGTCGAGGGATTTCACTTTGAGGTATAGCTACTAATATATGAAACCAGTTTTCATCATTTTTAGTGAAAACAAATGAAATCAATTCTTCAAATTCAAGTCTAGTCTCTGTTATGTATCCATACATATTCAACTCAGCTTTACAAAAACTACTAAAGATGTGCAAATTATGCCTCCATGTTAAAGATAGAGGTTATATTGTTTTACTCATGTCTGTCTGTCTTGTCCAACAATTTGTCTGATGAAAACATATCCAAAAACTTTTATTTCAATACTATTTGATTAAGAATGTTCACATGTAGTAGGTAGGTATATCAACAATGGGTCAGATGTCCAAGTACAAGGTCACATTTCAACCCTGATCCTCATTATATTTACTTAAACCTAAAGCAAAAAACTTAGCATTTCAGAATTTCTTCAATATGGTTTCAGTGACAATGCTCCTGTTTTGTGTTTAGGAACTTGTCATGAAGGAATGTGTAATGAGGGCCTTATATCCAAGGTCAAAGCTATATTTTAACCTTTACCTTATGACTTTTTCTAAAACTGAATATTTCATATTGCAATAAATTTATCTTTATAGTGCACTTTTTTGCTTTGTATTTACCTGCATACAATCTACTATTAACCCATTCCCACTCAGTGACGCTTTTAGACGCCCCAAAGAAAAATAGCTTTGGAAAACATGGTGGAAAATGAAGAAATTGCTTGTCACAAGCAATTTCTTCATTTCCCACTATGTTTTCTTCCTAGAAAGTTGAAAAAATCTAAAATTTGATAAACTTTATATTGTCGTCTGCAACTTCTTTCAATTTGGGCCAGTCTGAAATTTTGCCATCAGGTGACGGGTTAATATGAAATAAGTTTGAAATTTGGCCACGTTGGAGTCAATTACCAGGTGACAAGGTCAAATCTTTGAAAAAACCTTTAGGGCACTCTAGAGAACACATTTTTACTAAATCAAAATAAAAATTGGTCGGAAGATTGGTATTGATAAAGTCTGGGGAAAATCTTGTTCATGTGTTAGAGATCATTCTAATTGCTCAATCAACCTTAGCATTTGTTAGGTTAGAAAGTTTATCTTGAAGAAATCTTTGACAAATTCAAACTAGGTCATTTGTGTCAAAAATAATTTCTCTGGGTCAAACCTTAGAAAAATTACCCTGAAAATTGGTCAAAATGATTGACTGCTATGAAAACTTGGACAAGTGTGAAATTTTGTCATGTTGTCCACACTTAAAAAAACTTAGGGTATCAGTTTATGCCCAGAAAACCATGTGGACGTTTTTGAGGCCAGTTCTTGCTCAGTCAACTAGAAAATTGGTTAGAATGTTTGTCTGAATATATTTTTCAATAAATTGAGTCTCCTTTTGCCAAAAACTCCCAAACCACTCATCAGATTTCAACAAAATTTGGCAGGAATATGCCTTGGGTGTTGCCCTTTAAAAATTGCTAAAAGAATTGAAATCTGTTAAAAACTCTGGTTGCAATGGTAACAAAACTGAAATTTTAATAAAAACTTTGAAAATGATCTCCTCCTGACCAAGAAGGCGTAGGGCCTTGATTTTTGGCATGAAACATCAGTACAATGACCTCTTTCAGAATTTGTGAAATCATCAAACTTGGGCCCAGAGGGCCAGAGCCCCGGGTGTGTGTGTGTGTGGGGGGGGCTTATAATGAATAAAGAAGGATTTTTAAGACGGCATCTCCTATAAAACCACTGGGTACAATGACCTCTTTCAGAATTGCTAAAACCATCACCCTCAGGTCCAATGGGGTGGAGCCCCGCGGGGGGGGGGGGGGGGGGTGTAGGCTTAGATAGAAATGAAGAAGAATTTTTAAACGACTTCTCTTCCCCAAATCACGGGGTGGATTTCAAATTTGGCAGAAAGGTTCCTTCGGTGGTACCCTCTTAACATTGCTTAAAGACTTGAAATCTGTTAAAAACTCTGGTTGCCATGATAACAAAACTGAAATGTAAATTAAATCTTTAAAAATTATCTCCTCCTTACCCAGAGGGCCTAGAGTCTTGATATTTTGCATAAAACATCAGTACATTGACCTCTTTCAGAATTGCTAAAATCATCAACCTCGGGCCCCCAAGGGCCAAGCCCCAGGGGGATGGGGCTAATGTAGAAATAAAGACGGGTTTTTAAAATGACATCTCCCACCAACCTACTGGGATGATTTCAACCAAAGAATTTTATCTGTTTCAAACTCTGGTTGCTATGACAACAGGAGTTAAATTGGTAAAAAAAACCCTTCTCCTCCTGACCCAGAAGTTGAAGAATCTTGAATTTTACATGAAGCATCAGTACATTGACCTCTTTCAAAATTGTTAAATTTTAGAGCCACAGGGTGACTAGGCTTAAATAGAAATAAAGAAGGCAACCTGGTTCAAAACTATTTGGCCAATTTAAATCAAATTGAATAGAAATATGTTAGTTTGCCCCCTTTCGATAATTTCTGAAATATTTGAAATCTATTGATTATGGAAAGGTTCTACAGGAAAACACAGGAAAAGCGGCCATAATGACAATTTCTTTGTTTACAATAAAGAAGTCACAGTTTTGGCTCAATCTTCATGAATCTGTTTATAGTTATTTGTCTCTAGTTGCATTTTTTTTAGTAGCAGACAATTCAGGTGAGCGATCTAGGACCATCATGGTCCTCTTGTTTCTGTTAACCATTTCTTGTTCAATCCCTGGTTTTTACGTCCCTGTGAATTTATACTTGAGAAAAAAATTGTAGAAAAAGAAGAAATTGCTTGTAACAAGCAATTTCTTCTTTTCCGCAATATTTTCTGCCCTACTGAATGATTAATTTTCAAATTATATCCACTATTAATGTATTGTCTGATAAACTTTTGAATTTGGAAAGGTCTAAAATTTTGTAAAACAAGAAAGGGTTACCGGTAACTAATAAGATAAAACCTATTACAATCAAAGCAGTCTAAATTACCTTCATCATGCTATTACAGAAGTCTGACTATTTCTCTATCTCAATTTCAGGACACACTTACAGGGTTCAAGTATATGGGAAATAAATCCGATGAATTTATGAAGCAAGGAAAGAAAGTTTTGTTTGCTTTTGAGGAGGCTATTGGTTTCATGTGCGGGTCTGTGGTGTTAGACAAAGATGGTGTATCAGCTGCAGCAGTCTGTGCTGAAATGGCAACCTATCTATACCAACAGGGGGCAAACTTGAAACAGCAGCTAGAGAACATTTATAAACAGTAAGAAATTGATTCATTATATTTGCACACAGTTATATTGAATCATCAGGATTTTATCTGACAGAATGATATTGATGAAAAAAAAGTTGAATTCTTAGAAATGTTGAGGTTATGTCTGACAATTCAACTTTCCAAGCAGTGAAAGCAGTAAGAAATAATTCATAAATCAAATAAATCAAAATGCATAAAGAAACAAGATGTATTTGAGAGTGATTATTATCTTTTAGTATTTCCTCCTATTGGGTCCTATATAAATCACTGGTTTGGGTTGTGAGAGAAAGGAAAGTCATGGGTTTGAACCCCGGCTATGCCACTGTTCACATGGGTATATCGTCTGTAGAGATCTTTAAAAGCCCCAGCCTTGTACTGATGATACCCATATAGTACATTAATATGTGAATTTTGACATGATGATTTGAAAGATCATTGAACATGACATCAGATGAAGTTCAAACAAATGAATTTTCTCTTATTATTCTCTAACAGGATTTGAACATACGCGGATACGGCAAGGCCGCCTAGGGCTGCAATGTCATACGTCTTTAACCAAATGATGTCTTGTTAGCCCAGAGGTTAAAAAAAATCGGACATTGCAGCGGTAGGCAGCGTTGCCAAATCCATGTAGGTTCAAAAACTGTAAGAGTCATATAAAATATTAGTTCTCCACTAGGGTTGAAAATAGACAAGAGTCACTGCCGTAGTTAAGAGAATTCAATATACTATAAATAGAATCTCTTTTCTTTATTATAATGCTTAAAAGATTTGTGGCCCATCATAGTTTGATTTCAGTGTTCTGCAGAGAAAGTGCATATTAAAGTGATTATCATTAATGACCATGCTGTACGATTGTTGCAGATATGGAGTCCATATGTCGAGTAATTCGTACTATATTTGCCATGATCCTCCCACTATCAACAAAATGTTCGAAGAAATCAGAAACTACAATAACACAGGAAAGGTATGTAAAGATTTTTTGAATAACTTGAAATGAACCCAGCACATATTTTATTTTTGCCTTCATGCATTTTCTGCATGATTGATATATTTATAGACAAACTGACCGATGGAAATCAACCAAACTCCACAAATTGTTTCGGTGACCTTCTTCCAGATTTCTTTAACCCATTACCACACTATAAAAGTTTTAGACCAACCCAAATTCAAAGAAGTTGCAGATGGTAATTTTAAGCTGATGAAATTTGAAAAATCTTTGTCTTTCCAGGTAGAAAACATTGTGGTCAATGAAAAAATTGCTTGTTACAAGCAATTTCTTCATTATCCACTATGTTTTCCAAAGCTTTTATATTGAGGGGTGTTTAAAAGCGTCATTGTGTGGGTATGGGTTAAGAAATATTTGTTGAATAAAAAACTTGGTTTTCATGGACAGGACTAACTTCCAAATATGATAAATAGTCAAATGTTAGAAAATCTTCTCAAAGTCTGCCAAATATAATAAAACCAAATTCAATGGAAATAATCATGTGGTGATTCTTCAATAGATTCCTTCAAGAAATTTTGGTCAGATGAAAGAGATGGCTCTTATGAGCAAAGCTCTTTTGAGTATATGCAATATAATTAAAACTTTTAGAATCTTCACAGAAAGCCTGATTTCAAACAAATGTCATGAAAAAGATTCTTTCAATATCCTTTGATCCCTGTGATCCTCTTGGAAGCCTTTTCAAATTTTCTTCAAAGAACTTTATCAGATTCTACCAAGTAATTTCTTTTAATGAAAACGTGATTTTTATGGGTGAGGCAAATTCCCAAATATAGCCCTCAGCTCATTTTGAAAATCTTGCTTTTTATATCAGTGACTTCAGGTCTATTGATCAATAAAAGTTGAGGTTTAACTGCAAAACTGTTTTAAATGACTAAACAATGCATGGACACTTAGAACTGTATCCAATTAACTAGTGAAGTGCTCACATGCCTCTAGTTTATTAAGTTAAATATCTTAGACTTTTTTTTCCCGTAAAAATTTCGACAACCAAACAGAATTAGGGATTAGAATATGTATTGTTATTTGTTACCCTGAAAAGGAAAAGGTCACTAATTATGTCTAACCATCTTCCTCAAAGGTTTTACCTCATCTGAACAAATTGCAAGGTGAGCTATTGTGATTGGTCATTGTCTGTCATCCGACCATCTGCACGTCTGTCCTACCATCCACAATTTTTAAAAAAAATCTTCTCCTCAAATACCATTATGCCAATCAAGCTGAAACTTTGCAGGGATGGTTGAAAGAATTTTATTCCATGAAAACCTCTGTTTGCAGCGGCATTTGAAAATTGGAAATTTTAGTAAATCTTTGAATTTTTTTTCAGAAACTGCAAAGCCAAAAGCATTTTTATTTCATATGTAGCTTAATCACATGGTTCTCTGCCAAGAATTCAAAAATTTAATCACTGGGGTAAAAAATGGCCCGCCCCTGAGGGCAGAAGATTGGAAAAAATGTTTAATTAGAGCATGTTCAAAAGACTTCTCTTCGTAAACTATAAGGCCTAGTACATTCATATTTGGTTTGTAGCATTAATAGATGGTATTGTACTATTTCACTTAAAATTGTGCTCCTAGGTTAAAAACTGGCCCATGCAATAGGTGACGGAAAAGGGAAAAGAGTAAGTTAAAAAAAAAAGAATTCTTCACTTTCAGGCTGAGGGCATTTATATTAAGAATGAAGATAGCCTAGCTGTTATCTTTATATTTTCATTAAGTTATGCCTGAACGGTAAAAAGCGCCCCTTCAATGGGTGTGAAAAGTTCGTAAAAATACACAATATTAGACCATGTTCAACAGTCTTCTCCCCCAATCTACAAAGTCGAAGGCATTCATGTTTGGTCTGTAGCATAACCAGATGGTTCTCTACCATGTTTGCTAAAATCATATCCCTGGGAGAAAACATGGCCCTGTGCCAAAGGTCAAAAATTTGTGAAAAGGCCGAATTAGAGAAACTTCAAAAATCTTCTCTTTCTGAAATATAAGGTGAAGGACATTCATAGAATTACAAGGAATTTTAGGGTAGAAAACATTGTGAGAAACGAAGAAATTTCTTGTAACTATTAACTTCTCCCTTTCTTGCAATGTTTTTATGCTCCCTGAAAAAATTTCATATAGTGGCCGGCTTGTGCAGGCGTCTGTCTGTCCGTCAGTACAACATCATATCTCAGGAACCCCTTGGCTTAATTGGATGAAACTTCAAATAGAATTTTCCTTGGAAATTTCCAAGAGACCTTTTTTGAATTTTCACGATTTAAGGCTGCGTCATGGAAAAAGGGGCCTTACTGTAAAAATTAGTTTTTTGAGAATTTCTCCTAGTCTAACAGTCAGAATTTGATGAAATTTCATATTTGAGTAGCAAATCAGATTATCTTGATCTTAAACTATCGAAAATTTATGATTAATCCTTTCCTATATTGGCCATAACTTTTGATTGGTAACAGATATAGTCTTCATATTTCACATTGGCATTGCTTGTGACAGAACCTTTTTTTTGGTAGGTCATAAGTCAAGGTCAAGGTCCTGTGCCAAGGTCAGAATTTCAAAAATCTTTATACTTTAACTTTGTCTATAAGTTTACCATTGTAAGTGATATAGCCATCATATTTCACATGTGCATTGCTTATGACAAAACCTTTCTGTTGGTATTAAGTTCAAGGTCATCTGTTGAGGTCAAGGTCATTTCTCAAGGTCAAAATTTCAAATTTATATACTTTTACATTGTCCATTAGATTATAATGGTAAGCGATATAACCTTCATATTTCATATGGGCATTGTTTATTACATGACCTTTCTGTTGGTACTAAGTATAAGGTCATCTGTCAAGATCAAACTCATTTCTCAAGGTCAAGAGTTCAAAAATTTTAACTTTAACATAGACCATGAGTTTACAATGGTAAGTGATATAGCCTTCATATTTTACATGTGCATTGCATATGACATGACCTTTCTGTTGGTACTAAGTTCAAGGTGGTAGGTCAAATTGTCAAGGTCATTAATTTTCAAATATACTTCCTTTATAAATTGCCAAAATTTCTTGTTACTTTACATAAATGTTGTTTATTAAGTGCCCTAGGTAATGTTTTTTTTCAATTTTTGACCCAATGAACCTTACCATGCTAAAAGGGGGCTTAATGCCATGTAGCTTTACATTTTGTATATATCCTATTCTAAAATAAATCAGTCTATTGTTTCTGCAAGACTACTTAAGTTAGAGTCTTCATTTTTTGTATGGAGACATTTTTCATTGATAACTTTGATAGTCAAGGTAAAATATTTAACCCTTTACCATATAATGATATTGAATTTTACTAGAATCAGGCCTGTGAAGCCAAACAGATTCCTTCAATGTTTGTCGAACTTCCAAATTTCTTGTTAACTGAACTCTCAAACAGTAGTTGCATTCAATAAGAAGTTTTTTTTTCCAATAATGGCATACAGTTTTGTGACAAAAGCCTTATTTGGGGAGCATTATCCGTCTCTGATGGTTCTTGTTTTAGACCTTTTTTCATTGAAGGTGTCAAAATGTGGGACAGTTTGGTAATGGATTACACTATAAAGCCATAGGCATTCATATTTATTGTATAGCAATACTTGATAGTTTTATACTATACCCAAAATCTTATATTTGTTTTTTATTTATTTGGCTCTAGCTGTGTCTTTTTTATACAAAAAAGTACTGTAATTTGCAGATGCCTCAGGGGAGCGATTTAGGACCATCATGGTCATTTTGTTTCATACTTCATTTGAATGTTTGAATTTCTTGTAATTGTTTTGTAGTTTTTGTATGGACATGTAGCCAAATTATACACAGAAACTTTTACTTGAAATTTCTGGTGAAAGTATAATTTGCAATTCTAGGTGAAAAATATATCTATAATCACTTTAGGTTTAGCTTCTAATGTTTTAACAAGTATTTTAATGAAAGTTTTACTCTTTTTCTACTTTGCAGCTTTTCATTAAGGTTTTATATGAAAGATGTGTAAATTGGAACCTATGCTATGTTTAAAGTGAAAATGGCTGTTTTTGGAGAAAACCCGAGGTATTGCTATAGCCTTGGTGTTGTTGTTGTCGTTGTTGCCATAGCTGTTGTCATTGTCGGCGTGCGATGACTTTGACACTTTGTGATATCTCTGGCATTCACTTGAAACTTTGCACACTTGTTCACTATCAAAAGAGTAACCTTTACTATTAAGGGGGATAACTCTAGATGCATTTTGTCCACTATCCAGCACCCAACAGCCGAGCGTAGGCACCCATTGGCAGTTCTCTTGCTATAATTTTTAATTCACTTTTGTTCCCAAAGATTCCCTTGAATAATTGTACGTAATGAAAAAGAAATGCTGGCAAGGAATATTTTCTCCTTTTTTACAATGTTTCATCAGAGCTTTCTTTCAACTATGACTTGTCTACAATTTTGTCGTCAGTAATTGCTAAACTGAATATGAAATTTAACAAGAATTCTCCTTTTCACTGAAAATTCTAGAGCCCATTACTACAAAATTTATACATGCCTGAAGAAGAAAGCTGGAGAAAACATTTTAGGAAAACAAAGAAATTGCTTGGTACAAGTTTCTTCATTATCATTATTATTTTCTACCTCGAAGGCAAAGATTTTTAAAATTAAATTAGCTTCTAATTGTTGCCTTAAGGTATTTTGATTTGGACCAATCTGAAATTTTTGCCTGGTAAAGGGTTAATTCATATTATTTTCCTTTTTCTCATTTTAATCCATTCCAACTCAATGACACTTTTGGACGTTCCTGAAGAAAAACAAATGAGAAAACATTGTGTGCCATGAAGAAATTGAATGTAACAAGCATTTTCTTCATTTGCACAATGTTTTCTACTCAGAAAAGTGAAAAAATATTCATGAACTTTAAATTGTTGTCTGCAACTCCTTTCAATTTGGGTCAGTCTGAAAAATTTTCTGTTTGAACTAGGTTAAATTGTATTTATTTGAATACTAGCACCACACTGATGTATAATTTCAGTACCCAGATAGTTGTGGACCCTACAAGATCAAATATATCAGAGATCTAACAGCTGGTTATGATAACAGTCAGCCTGATAATGAACCTGTAAGTTTTTAGCACCACTGGCTGGTTATAATACAGTCAGCCTGATAATAAACCTGTAAGTTTTTAGTGCCACTGGCTGGAGGTTATGATAACAGTCAGCCAGATAATAAACCTGTAAGTTTTTAGTGCCACTGGCTGGAGGTTATGATAACAGTCAGCCTGATAATAAACCTGTAAGTTTTTAGTGCCACTGGCTTGTGTTATGACAACAGTCAGCCTGATAATAAACCTGTAAGTTTTTAGTGCCACTGGCTGGAGGTTATGATAACAGTCAGCCAGATAATAAACCTGTAAGTTTTTAGTGCCACTGGCTGGAGGTTATGATAACAGTCAGCCAGATAATAAACCTGTAAGTTTTTAGTGCCACTGGCTGGTTATAATACAGTCAGCCTGATAATAAACCTGTAAGTTTTTAGTGCCACTGGCTTGTGTTATGATAACAGTCAGCCTGATAATAAACCTTTAAGTTTTTAATGCCACTGGCTGGAGGTTATGATAACCGTCAGCCTGATAATAAACCTGTAAGTTTTTAGTGCCACTGGCTTGAGGTTATGATAACAGTCAGCCTGATAATAAACCTGAAAGTTTTTAATGCCACTGGCTGGAGGTTATGATAACAGTGAGCCAGATAATAAACCTGTAAGTTTTTAGTGCCACTGGCTGGAGGTTATGATAACCGTCAGCCTGATAATAAACCTGTAAGTTTTTAGTGCCACTGGCTGGAGGTTATAATACAGTCAGCCTGATAATAAACCTGTAAGTTTTTAGTGCCACTGGCTGGAGGTTATGATAACAATCAGCCTGATAATAAACCTGTAATTTTGTAGTGCCACTGGCTGGAGGTTATGATAACAGTCAGCCAGATAATAATCCTGTAAGTTTTTAGTGCCACTGGCTTGTGTTATGATAACAGTCAGCCAGATAATAAACCTATAAGTTTTTAGTGCCACTGGCTGGAGGTTATGATAACAGTCAGCCAGATAATAAACCTGTAAGTGTTTAGTGCCACTGGCTTGTATTATGATAACAGTCAGCCTGATAATAAACCTGTAAGTTTTTAGTGCCACTGGCTGGAGGTTATGATAACAGTCAGCCTGATAATAAACCTGTAAGTTTGTAGTGCCACTGGCTGGAGGTTATGATAACAGTCAGCCTGATAATAAACCTGTAAGTTTTTAGTGCCACTGGCTGGTTATAATACAGTCAGCCTGATAATAAACCTGTAAGTTTTTAGTGCCACTGGCTGGTTATAATACAGTCAGCCTGATAATAAACCTGTAAGTTTTTAGTGCCACTGGCTGGTTATAATACAGTCAGCCTGATAATAAACCTGTAAGTTTTTGTGCCACTGACTGGTTATAATACAGTCAGCCTGATAATAAACCTGTAAGTTTTTAGTGCCACTGGCTGGTTATAATACAGTCAGCCTGATAATAAACCTGTTAGTTTTTAGTGCCACTGGCTGGTTATAATACAGTCAGCCTGATAATAAACCTGTAAGTTTTTAGTGCCACTGGCTGGTTATAATACAGTCAGCCTGATAATAAACCTGTAAGTTTTTATTGCCACTGGCTGGTTATAAACAGTCAGCCTGATAATAAACCTGTAAGTTTTTAGTGCCACTGGCTGAAGGCAAGCGGGCTATTGTCATCGCAGAGTGTCTATCGAGCATTTGTGTGTCAATGCATCCTTCAATCCATCTTTCCAACCATCCCTCCATAAAATCTTCCCCTCAGAAAGTACCGAACAGAATTCAACCAAATTTCACAAGAATGATCCTTGGATGACCATTTATCAGATTCCCCCAAAGAATTTTGATAGGATAAAAAACATTGCTTGAATGGGCAGAGCTTATTTCCATATATGGTGAAAACTTCTTTCTTAGTAACCAAGGGATGGATAACAACCAAATTTCATAGGAATGATCCTTTGGTGATCCTTTAACCTGTTGCCAGATGGCTAAATATTAGACTGGCCCAAATTGAAAGAAGTTGCAGACGACAATCTAAAATTTACATAGTTTTAGATTTTCAACTTTCTGAGTAGAAAACATTGTGCAAAAGGTGGAAAAATTTTCACCGTGTTTTCCAAAGCTTTTTTCCTAGGGGGAGTCTAATAGCATCACTGCATGGGAATTGCTTAAAGGATTTTTTAAAAGAAATTAATCAAATGAGAAATATGGCTTTTATAAATGGAGACATATTCCATATGGAATATGGTATACAGGAAAATCTGTAAAAATCTTTTTCTCAGAAACCAGGTGATTGATTTCTACCAAATTTTACAGGAATGATTCTTCAGTGACCAAAATCAGATTCCAAAGAATTCAAATTGGATTAGAAACATGGCTTTAATGGGTGGAGCTAATTTCCAAATAGGGAATGTAATAGTTTAAAATCCTTTTTCTCAGAAACCTGATGATAGATTTGACCAAAATGCTATGGAATTATGGTTGGTGAATATTCATCAGATTCGTTCATTTTTGCTTGGTTAAAGAACATGGCTTATATGGGCAAGGCTAATGTCTATATATGGTATAAAGTGAAAATTTTGAAAAATCATATTCTCCAAAACTGGTGGATGGTTTTCAGGCCAAATTTCACAAGAATGATCTTTTGGTTATCCTTAAACTTTTTTCAAGAAATTTTATTTCTTCGGATGATACAGCATTGGAAGATAGGCCATTTTTAGCTCTACTGGCTGAAGGCCACTAGAGCTATTGCGATGGCTTTTTGCCATCCGGCGTCCGGCAAACTTTTCCTTGTAAACACTCTAGAGTCCAAAGTTTTCATCGGATTCTCTTCAAACTTTCACAAAATGATTGAACCATCATAAGTATTGTTCCTTTCGAAATTGGGTATGATCTGACAAGAAAAATAGCAAAAGGAGCCTAATCAAAATTTAATTAAAAAATCCTCGTTAACACTCTAGAGTCCACAGTTTTCATCGGATTCCCTTCAAACTTTCACAGAATGATTGCACCATCATAAGGATCGTTCCTTTCGAAATTTGGTATAATCAGTCAAGAAACATGGGAAAAGGGGCCTTATGAAAATTTAATCAAAAATTCCATTAAATATCCTCGTTAACACTCAAGAGTCCACAATTTCATCGGATTCCCTTCAAACTTTCTCAGAATGATTGTACCATCATAAGAATCGTTCCTTTCAAAATTGGGTCAGATCCGTCAAAAATAGCAAAAGGGGCCTTATGAAAATTTGATTTAAAAAATCCTCGTAAACACAATATAGTCAACAGTTTTCATTGGATTCTCTTCAATCATTCACAGAATGAGTATTACATTAAATGGATTTTCCTTTAGGAAGTGGGTATGATCCATTAAATTTCATGGAAAAACGGGCCCTTTGAAAATTTAATAAAAAAATCTTAGTCAACACATCATAGCCCTAGATTTCTCCTGATTGACTTCAAACTTTCACAGAATGATTGTACCATCATAAGGATTGTTCCTTTCAAATTGGGTCTGATCCATCGAGAAAGATAGGAAAAGAGGCCTTAGGAAAATTGTTGTCTGTATACTCAAACAGAATAATTATACTTTTGTAAGTATAGTTTCCTTTGGAATCGGTTCAGATCCATCAAGTAACGTGTAAAAAGGGGCTGTATGAAAATATGATTAAAAAAGCCCTGTTAACATATTGAAGCCCACATTATTGATCAGATTTTGCTGATTGTAAGGTCATAACGAGCATTCTTTTCATAACAGGGTTTGAACTGTCAAGAAACACAGGAAAAGGGGCCTTATGAAAATTTCATTAATAAATTCTTGTTACCAAGTCCAGAGCTTTCATCGGATTTTCTTCAAACATTCACTGAATAATTGTACAATAATAATGATTGTTGATGTTGACATTAGACCTCATCCATCAAGTATCACAAAAAAGGAGCATTATGAAATTTAATTTTAAAATCCTTGTACCACAATAAAGTCAACAGTTTTCATCAGATTCTGTTTAAACTTTCACAGAATGATTGTTCGATCATGAGGATTCTTTCTTTTCAAATTAGGCCTGATCTGTCTATTATCATGTGAAAAGGGGCCTTTTGAGAATTGTATCATTAATCCTTGTAACCAAGTCCAGAGCTTTCATTGGATTTTCTTCAAAAATTCACTGTATAATAGTACAATAATAATGATTGTTGATTTTGACATTAAACCTCATCCCTCAAGTATCACAGAAAAAGGAGCATTATGAAATTTAATTTTAAAATCCTTGTACCACAATAAAGTCAACAGTTTTCATCAGATTCTGTTTAAACTTTCACAGAATGATTGTTCGATCATGAGGTTTCTTTCTTTTCAAATTAGGCATGATCTGTCTAGTACCATGTGAAAAGGGGCCTTTTGAGAATTGTATCATTAATCCTTGTAACCAAGTCCAGAGCTTTCATTGGATTTTCTTCAAAAATTCACAGAATCATTGTACAATAATAATGATTATTGATGCTGACATGAGACCTGATCCTTCAAGTATCACAGGAAAAGGAGCCTTATGAAAATTTTATTTTAAAATCTTTACACCAAGATAAAGTCAGCAGTTTTCATCAGATTCTGTTCAAACTTTTGCAGAATGTTTGTACCATTAGGATTGTTTATTTCCAAATTTGGCCGGATATGTCTAGTATCATTGGAGAAGGAGCTGTATGAAAAATTATTACCAAATCTTCATTAACACAAGAATGTCCTCAGACTCTATCAGAATCATCTTCAAACTTAAATAGAATGATTGTACCATCTTTGGATTGTTCCTTTGTAAATTAGGTCTGATTGGTTAAGTGACACAAGAAAAGGGGTATGAAAAATTCTATTACAAATTATCATTATCACATCAAAGTCCTCAGTCTTTATCATTTTCTTCAAACTATCTATCATCAGGACTGTTCCTTTGTACATTGGGTCTGATTTGTTAAGTTTCACGAGAAAAGGGGCCTTATGAAAATTTTATAACAAAAATTCTTGACACAATACAGTCCACTATTTTCATTGATTCTCTTTAACTTTTTGAAATTTGAGTTCTGTAAAGTATCATGGGAAAAGGTAACCTATGAAGATTTCACTATAAACTCATTAACACAATAAATTCCACAGATTACACAGATTGATTGTACCATCATTCCATTGGTTGATTTTGACAGTGGATCTGATTATGGCAAGTGTCACATAAAAAGGGACCTTATGAAACAAATTCTTAAATATTCTAGTTAACACAATGATGTCCCTTGATTTCACCTGATTCACTTCAAAAATTCACAGAATAATTGTACAATCTCTTAAATGGTTCTTTTCAGAACTGGGTACAATCCATCAAGTATCATGTAAAAAGGGGCCATAGGATTTTTTTCTAAATATTCTAGTAAACATAATGAAGTCCACATATTTCATCGGATTCACTTTAAACTTCACAGAATGATAAAACCAAAAGTAAAATATCACAGGAAAAGGGACCTTATGAGAAGTTGATTTTTATATCTTTGTCAACACAATAAAGTCAACAGTTTTCTCTGATTCTCTTCAAAGAGTGTGGCATTGGAAACACAGGAAAAGGGGCCTTACAGATTATCATTCAAAACATTCTTGTGTATGTGATGAAGTTCACAATCATTATCAAACTGTCTTTTAAATTTCATAGGACAATTGTAGAGTTGTAAGGAAAGTTCCTTTTAGAATGAAATTGATCCATCGGAAAACATAGGAAAAGGGGCCTTATGGATTTTCATTCAAAACAATCCTGTTTATGTGATAAAGTCCACAATTATTGTCAGATTCTGATGAAATATTCACAGAATGATTGTAGGGTCATAAGGCAACTTTCTTTTGGAAATGGAGTGGATCCGTCATGAAACATGGGAAAAGGGGCCTTAAGGATTGTTGCTTTAAATGATAAAGGGGATAAAGCCCTTATTTTTCTTTATGCATTCTTCTTTGAGCAATTAACTTCCTTAAATATCAGATTTCCTTAACGGAAAACTTGATAACCAGTAGAGCGTTTCAGGCCCTCATGGGCCTCTTGTTTACTAGAGAAAACATTGTGGAAAAGAAGAAATTTCCTTTTGGAAATGGAGTGGATCCGTCATGAAACACAGGAAAAGGGGCCTTGAGGATTGTTGCTCAAAA
Source organism: Fragum fragum (assembly GCA_946902895.1). Taxonomy (NCBI): domain Eukaryota; kingdom Metazoa; phylum Mollusca; class Bivalvia; order Cardiida; family Cardiidae; genus Fragum; species Fragum fragum. The sequence continues at coordinate 920,455 of OX336369.1, read as the reverse complement.
TAATAAAGGGGATAAAGTGGAATCCTTGATAACCAGTAGAGCGTCTCAGGCCCTCATGGGCCTCTTGTTTTAGTTATTGCCCTTTGTTATTTTTGCCTTTACATTTTTGTCTGGACCATATCTTCTAAACCATAAGTGCTAGCAACTTCCAACTTATAGATCATAATGTGGAGAAATGTCATTTTCAAGAACTGTTACTCTACCACTCCCACTTTTGGAATAATTGCCCTTTGTTATTTTCACCTTATTGTCTTCTTTATCTTGTCTACCTTTATACGCCCAAATTTGGTCAACCCAAAATGGCGAAAAATTTAGACTAGGCCAAATTAATAGCTGCTACAGACGAATGTTACAACATAAAGAAATTCTGAACATTAAGTACAGAAAATATTAAAGAAAAAAAAGAAAATATTATCCGCATATTGTTATTTTTAAGCCCCCGCATTGATAGATCGGGGGCATATTGTTTTACAGTGTCTGTCTGCAAAACTTAACTTACCAACTGAACATTTTCCTACAACTTCAACCCTGATTAAGTTACAATGATAATATTTGGTATGTGAATAGGTCTCAACAATAGGTCAATCAAGGTCAAGGTAAAAATTTTAACCCTTTTCCCTAAAACAAAGAAATAAAACAATAAAAATCACCCGTTTCTAAAGAATTCCTGTTTCGCGGGCATAGTGTTCACAAACACATCTTGTCTCTTAATGTTGTCCTTAACTTACTCTTAGAGATTTTCTTATAAATTGACTTTCAGTTGTGGTCTTCAAACCTTTGAATTCAAATAGGTCTAACATTTTGAAATACAGTAAAGGGTTAATAGCATCCACTTGGAACTTGGCTTGGAAATTTATCTAGATGTCCTTCATTGCAATTACTGAATATTGGTCTGTAAGTTATTTACTTCCTGTATTGCAACTTAGTTTATTTTAGACATTGTCTGGTATAATGGTATATTTTTGTCACATTTTTCCTAGCACCTGTCAATAGTTTCCACAGGAAACTTGGAATGCAGGTTAAACTAGGGGTCCTTTTAGGGACATACAGAAAGGTCTGCATGATATCAACTTCCTCTTTTATGAACTAGTTTATGTCACATTTTTCTCAGCAACTACTGATATCATCCATTTGAAATTTGATATAGAGATTCAATCTGATTTCCTACGTGGAATTTACCGAAAATGTTCCATTGAGGGAGAAGTTCCTATCTACTGTAGATATTTTGATTATTATTAAAGAGTTTTCGTTAACAGATTTGTGTAGACTAATATGATTTTATTGATTCTATTTGAATTTCAGATTCTTCCAACTTCCAAATCAAGCCAGATGATAACCTTTACCTTTGAGAATGGCTGCGTAGCTACACTGAGGACTAGTGGTACAGAACCCAAGATAAAATATTACACAGAGCATAGGCCAGACCCTAGTAAAGGGTATGTAGTTTTATACAGCTGTAATATGTTTATATTATTACATTAAGATTTAGAACTGAAGGGCCTTGATAAATATTACACAGAGCATCGGCATTATATATTTGTAATATACCTATAAATGATATGAATTTAAATTTGGCTATCTAATACAACTCGACAGAAAAAATCAATATTCGGCGTGTACCAAAAAAACGTATTCGTCGTTTTTTTGTGTAGGGGGGGGGGGAATTTTCTTCATGTCACGTCCTAAAGGTATATAATAAAAGGAATATTACAACAATGTGTTTTTTCTATGTATTGTTATCGTGTTCTCGAAATGTGTGTAGGTATTTTTTTATTGGATTTCACCTTTGGTCTCATTCAATAAAAGATACCTACACACAATTCTCGAACACGATAACAACAATAGAAAAACACACTGTTGTAATATTCCCTATTTATTCTGCTGTAGATCAAATATTGCACAAATATTATACAGAACATAAGTCTGATCCTAGCTACAGACTGTACACCCAACCCTGCATTCACATTATTTCACAAATTAATCCTTTCTGGTACATTCCCTGTTTTTTACGTCCGTGTGATTTTTAACTCTACTGGCCGGGGCCACTAGAGCTATAGCGATGGCTTTTTCCCGTCCGGGGTCCGTTAAACTTTTCCTTGTTTACGCCATAAAGTCAACAGTTTTCATCGGATTCCCTTCAAACTTTCACAGAATGATTGTACCATCATAAGGATCGTTCCTTTCGAAATTTGGTCAGATCATTCAAGAAACATGGGAAAAAGGGCCTAATTAAAACTTAATTAAAAATCCTCATTTACACGATAGAGTCCAACGTTTTCATCAGATTCTCTTCAAACTTTCACAGAATGATTGTCTTATCATAAGGATCGTTCCTTTCAAAAATGTGTATGATCTGTCAAGAAACAAGGGAAAAGGGGCCTTATGAAAATTTAATTAAAAATTCCATTAAAAATCCTTGTTTACGCGATAGAGTCCACATTTTTCATCAGATTCTCTTCAAACTTTCTCAAAATGTTTGTACCATCATAAGGATCGTTCCTTTCGAAAATAGGTATGATCTGTCAAGAAACATGGGAAAAGGGACCTTTTAAAAAAATTAATTGAAAAATTCTTGTTAACACTGTAGAGTCCACAGTTTTCATCAGATTGTATTTTAACTTTACAGAAGGATTGTACCATCATAAGGATTGTTCCTTTGGGAATTTGGTCAGATCCATCAGGAAACATGGGAAAAGGGGCCTTTTGATAATTTATTCGAAAAATCTTTTAAGAAATCCTCTTTAACACCCTGGAGTCAACAGTTTTCATCGGATTCCCTTCAAACTTTCACAGTATGATTGTACGATCATAAGGATTGTTCCATTCAAAATTGGGTATGATCGGTCAAGAAACACACGAAAAAGGGGCCTTATGAAAATTTTGATAAAAAATACTCATAAATTATCTAGAGCCAACAATTTTCAACGGATTCTCTTTAAACTTTCACAGAATGATTGTACCATCATAAGGATTGTTCCTTTCGGATCGGATATGATTCCTCAGGAAACATAGGAAAAGGGGCCTTATTAAAATTTGATTCAAAGATCTTTGTTAACACTCTGGAATCCACAGTTTTCATCTGATTGACTTCAAACTTTCACAGAATGCTTGTACCATCATAAGAATTGTTCCTTTCAAAATTTGGTATGATCAGTCAAGGACCACGGGAAAAAGGGCCTGATAAAAACTGATTGAAAAAGTCCTTGTAAACACAATTAGAGTCCATAGTTTTCAACAAATTCTCTTCAAACATTCCCAGGATGATTGTTACATTAAGTGGATTGTTCCTTTCGAAAGTAGGTTTGATACATCAAGTTTCATGGGAAAAGGGGGTCTATGAAATTTAATCAAAAAATCTTAGTTAACACATCATGGACCTAGATTTCACCTGATTGACTTCAAACTTTCACATAATGATTGTACCATCATAAGGATTGTTACTTTCAAATTGGGTCTGATCCATTGAGAAACATAGGAGAAGGGGCCTTAGGAAAATTCAATTAAAAAAATCTTTATTAATGCTTGTAAGTCCACAGATGAGATGTGGTTGTCTTTATACTCAAACAGAATAATTATACTTTTGTAAGAAGAGTTCCCTTTGGAATTGTTACAGATCTATCAAGTAACATGGGAAAAGGGGCTAAATGAAAATTCAATTAATAAAACCCTGTTAACACAATGAAGCCCACAGCTTTGATCAGATTTTGTTAGCACTTTCACGGATTGATTGGAAGGTCATAACTATCAATCTTTTCATAACAGGGTTCGAACTGTCAAGAAACACAGGAAAAGGGGACTTATGAAAATTTCATTTATAAATCCTTGTTACCAAGTCCAGAGCTTTCATCGGATTTTCTTCAAACATTCATAGATAAATTGTACAATAATAATGATTGTTTGCATTAGACCTGATCCGTCAAGTATCACAGGAAAAGGAGCATTATGAAATTTAATTTTAAAATCATAGTACCACAATAAAGTCAACAGTTTTCATCAGATTCTGTTAAAACTTTCACAGAATGATTATTCCATCATGAGGATACATGGGAAAAGGGGCCTTTTGAGAATCTTATCTATAATCCTTGTAACCAAGTCCAGAGCTTTCATTGGATTTTATTCAAACCTTCACAGAATCATTGTACAATAATCACGATTGTTGATGACATGAGACCTGATCCTTCAAGTAACACAGGAAAATGAGCCTTATGAAAATTTTATTTTAAAAATTTTACACCAAGATAAAGTCTGCAGTTTTCATCAGATTTTGTTCAAACTTTCACAGAATGTTTGTACCATCATTAGGATTGTTTCTTTCCAAATTGGGTCTGATCTGTCTAGTATCATAGGAAAAGGGGCTGTATGAAAAATTATTACCAAATCCTCATAAACACAACAATGTCCTCAGTCTTTATCAGAATCTCTTCAAACTTTAATAGAATGATTGTACCATCATTTGGATTGTTCCTTTGTAAATTAGGCCTGATTGGTTAAGTGACACAAGAAAAGGGACCTTATAAAATTTTATTACAAAACATCATTGTTACAATAAAGTCCTCAGTCTTTATCATTTTCTTCAAACTATCACTTGGATTGTTCCTTTGTACGTTGGGTCTGATTTGTTAAGTTTCACGGAAAAAGGGGCCTTATGAAAATTTTGTTACAAAAATTCTTGACACAGTTTAGTCCACTGTTTTCATTGATTCTTTTTAACTTTTAATGAACGATTGTACCTTCATTAGAATTGTTCCATTTGAAATTTGGTTTGTTCTGTAAAGTATCATGAGAAAAGGGGCCCTATGAAGATTTCACTATAAACTCATTAAAACAATAAATTCCACAGAATACAGAGACTGATTGTACCATCATTCCAATTGTTGATTTTGTCAGTGGATCTGATTATGGCAAGTGTCACATAAAATGGGACCTTATGAAAAACTTTTTATACGCCCGTCGAAGACCGGACGTATTATGGGATCACCCGTGATGTCCGGGCGTCCGGGCGTCCGGGCGTCCGGGTGTCCGGGCGTCCGGGCAGTGTCCATTTCTTTGTCCGGAGCATAACTCTGTCACAGTAAGTCCGATTGACTTTAAACTTGGCAGTTATATTCTTCTTATCAATACGGAGTGCAGTGCACAAGAACCATAACTCTACCTGGCCTATTTTTTGAGTTATTGCCCTTTGTTGTTTTTCATACTTGAATCTTGTCCGGAGTATATCTCTAAAAGTATTATAGCTAGGATCATGAAACTTTATGGGTGTATAGATCTCACCAGGGGGGAGTGCAGTGCACAAGAACCATAACTCTACCTGGCCTATTCTTTGAGTTATTGCCCTTTGTTGTTTTTCATACTTGAATCTTGTCCGGAGTATATCTCTAAAAGAATTATAGCTAGGATCATGAAACTTTATGGGTGTATAGATCTCACCAAGGGGGAGTGCAGTGCACAAGAACCATAACTCTACCTGGCCTATTTTTTGAGTTATTGCCCTTTGTTGTTTTTCATACTTGAATCTTGTCCGGAGTATATCTCTAAAAGTATTATAGCTAGGATCATGAAACTTTATGGGTGTATAGATCTCACCAAGGGGGAGTGCAGTGCACAAGAACCATAACTCTTACTGGCCTATTTTTTGAGTTATTGCCCTTTGTTGTTTTTCATACTTGAATCTTGTCCGGAGTATATCTCTAAAAGTATTATAGCTAGGATCATGAAACTTTATGGTTGTATAGATCTCACCAAGGGGGAGTGCAGTGCACAAGAACCATAACTCTACCTGGCCTATTTTTTGAGTTATTGCCCTTTGTTGATTTTCATACTTGAATCTTGTCCGGAGTATATCTCTAAAAGTATTATAGCTAGGATCATGAAACTTCATGGGTGTATAGATCTCACCAAGGGGGAGTGCAGTGCACAAGAACCATAACTCTACCTGACCTATTTTTTGAGTTATTGCCCTTTGTTGTTTTTCATACTTGAATCTTGTCCGAAGTATGTCTCTAAAAGTATAATAGCTAGAATCATGAAATTTCATGGATGGATAGAGCTTACAAGGTAGGAGTGCATTCTACAAGAACCATAACTCTACCTTGCCTATTTTTTGAGTTATTGCCCTTTATTGTATTTCATACTTGAATCTTGTCCAGAGTATATCTCTAAAAGTATAATAGCTAGGATTATGAAACTTCATGGGTGTATAGATCTCATTAAGGGGGAGTGCAGTGCACAAGAACCATAACTCTACCTGGCCTATTTTTTGAGTTATTGCCCTTTGTTGATTTTCATACTTGAATCTTGTCTGGAGTATATCTCTAAAAGTATAGTAGCTAGAATAATGAAATTTATTTGATGGATAGATCTCACCAAGTGGAAGTGCATTTTACAAGAACCATAACTCTACCTAGTGTATATTTTGAGTTATAGCCCTTTGTTGTTTTTCATACTTGAATCTTGTCCGGAGTATATCTCTAAAAGTATTATAGCTAGAATCATGAAATTTCATGGATGGATAGAGCTTACCAAGTGGGAGTGCAGTGTACAAGAACCATAACTTTACCTGGCCTATTTTTGAGTTATTGTCCTTTATTGTTTTTCAAACTTGAATCTTGTCCGGAGTATATCTCTAAAAGTATTATAGCTAGGATCATGAAACTTCATGGGTGTATAGATCTCACCATGGGGTTGTGCAGTGCACAAGAACCATAACTCTACCTGGCCTATTATTTTAGTTATTGCCCTTTGTTGTTTATCATACTTGAATCTTGTCACGAGTATATCTCTAAAAGTATCATAGCTAGAATCATGAAACTTCATGGATGGATAGAGCTCACCAAGTGGAAGTGCATTTTACAAGAACCATAACTCTACCTAGCATATTTTTTGAGTTATTGCTCTTTGTTGTTTTTCATACTTTGTTTGACAAAAAATATTCATTTAAAATAACATCAGTTCTATTCAAACCCCTAGTTAATATTAAGCAGTGTTACGGGCGTATCTTGTGACAATTTGGCACCTTGTTTAAATATTCTGGTTAACAAAACGATGTCCCTTGATTTCACCGGATTCACTTCAAAATTTCACAGAATGAGTGTACAATCACTTAAATTGTTCTTTTCAGTACTGGGTACAATCCATCAAGTATCATGTTAAAAGGGGTCATATGATTTCTTTTATGCCCCCACATCGATAGGTCGGGGGCATATTGTTTTACCGATGTCCGTCTGTCTGTCTGTCCGTCTGTCTGTCTGCAAAACTTAACCTGCCAACTAAAAATTTTCCTATAACTTCAGCCCTGATTAAGTTACAATGCTGTTGTTTGGTATGTAGATAGGTCTCAACAAGGGGCAGCTGGGGAAGGTCATCTCATCAAGGTCAAGGTCAAAATTTTAACCCTTTTCCCTAAAACGTTACCCAAAAACTTAACCTGCCAACTAAATATTTTCCTATAACTTCATCGCTAATTAAGTTACAATGCTTATATTTGGTATGTAGATAGGTCTCAACAAGGCACAACTTGGGAAGGTCATTTCATCAAGGTCAAGGTCAAAATTTAACCCTTTTCCCTAAAACGTTACTCAAAAACTTAACCTGCCAACTAAACATATTCTTATAACTTAATCCCTAATTAAGTTACAATGCTAATATTTGGTATGTAGATAGGTCTCAACAAGGCGCAACTTGGGAGGGTCATTTCATCAAGGTCAAGGTCAAAATTTTAACCCTTTTCTCTAAAAGGTTACTCAAAAACTTAACCTGCCAACTAAACATTTTCCTAAAACTTCAACCCCAATTAAGTTACAATGCTAATATTTGGTATGTAGATAGGTCTCAACAAAGCGCAACTGGGAAAGGTCATTTCATCAAGGTCAAGGTCAAAATTTTAACCCTTTTCCAGTAAACAAAGCAAAAAATTAACAAATAAAAATCACCCGTTTCTAAAAAAAAATCCTGTTTCGGGGGCATAGTGTTTCACAAACACATCTTGTTTTAAAATATTCTAGTAAACATAGTGAATTCCCTATATTTCATGGGATTCACTTTTAACTTTCACAGAATGATAAAACCAACAGTAAAATATCACGGGAAAAGGGGCCTTATGAGAACTTGAATTTAATATCTTTGTTAACACAATAAAGTCAACAGTTTTATTGGATTTTCTTCAAAGATGCATTGAATAATTGTGGCATTCGAAACACAGGAAAAGGGGCCTTACAGATTATCATTCAAAACATTCTTGTGTATGTGATGTAGATCACAATCATTATCAAATTGTCTTTTAAATTTCACAGGACAATTGTAGGGTTGTAAGGAAAGTTCCTTTTTGAATGAAATTGATCCATCCGAAAACACAGGAAAAGGGGCCTTATTGATTTTCATTCAAAACAATCCTGTTTATGTGATAAAGTCCACAATTATTGTCAGATTCTGATGAAATATTCACAGAATGATTGTAGGGTCATAAGGCAACTTTCTTTTGGAAATGGAGTGGATCCGTCATGAAACATGGGAAAAGGGGCCTTAAGGATTGTTGCTTTAAATGATAAAGGGGATAAAGCCCTTATTTTTCTTTATGCATTCTTCTTTGAGCAATTAACTTCCTTAAATATCAGATTTCCTTAACGGAAAACTTGATAACCAGTAGAGCGTCTCAGGCCCTCATGCGCCTCTTGTTTACTAGAGAAAACATTGTGGAAAAGAAGAAATTGCTTGTAACAATTATTTCTACCTCTTAAGTTGGTTACTTTTCAAATTGCACTCAATTTTTAATTGTTGTCAGCAACTTCTTTTCAAATTGGACAAGATTAAAATTTTGAAAAACAATAAAGGGCTAAGAATTATTCCAATGCATATGATGGATCACATATCAGCCTAAGCGTGACATTTCCAACCATTTCACATGTGCGTGACTTGCACACATTGAGCACCCTGGACAGCCATTCAGGGCAATAAGAACATTCACTGATTGTTTAAAGAAGCTTTAGGTCAGTATCTATCTACAGAGCGCAGAGTGAAAACTCTGGTCAGACTGTGCGGATGCACAGGCGTATCAGAGTCTTTACTTTGCGCACATTTTTTTTTGCAATGGTTGGAAATGTCATGCATGGGCTCACATAATAGTTAATTGTCCAAAGTTGCCTATAGAGCATAGATAACCTAATAAACAAGTAACTTCATAACTTGAATTAGATATAAATTCATGTGTGACAAGCACTTCCAAAGTTATCCCATTTCCACACAAGTCCCCCCTTTTTACACCCCTCAAGAAAAAAGCTTTGGAAAGCATTTTGGAAAATGAAGAAATTTCTTGTGCAAAACAATTTCTTCATTATCCACGATGTTTTCTGTCTGAAAAGACAAAAAAGCATAAAATTCCATCAACTTAAATTGTTTACTGCAGCTTCCTTCAGTTTGGACCAGTCTAAAATTTTATTGTGTGGGAATGGATTAATTGCAATACTGTTTTAAGTGTCTATACAATATACAGTTTTGCAATAATTAGAGAAATAGTTGGGAGAGCATAACCCATCTTGTCTCTTCGTGATTTCAGTATGGACAGAGATGCAACACAAAAGGAGCTGGATGATATGGTTAACTGCATCATCAAATATTTCTATCAGCCGGAGAAGTTTGGATTTATTGCAAGATCATCGTAACTGTTACTTTGTTCAAAATTTAGTGTCAGATCATTGGAGGCTTTGTTACCAAATATTGATAATAGTACACAGCTTTTTAACCCATTCCCATTCAGACTAGTCCAAATTAAAAGAAGTTGTAGCAAACAACTCACAGTTTTATAATTTTAGATTCTTAGCTCACCTGAGCACAACAAGCTCATGGTGAGCTTTTGTGATCATTGAATGTCTGTCATGCGTCGTCAAAAATTGAAGTGTTTACACTCTAGAGGGCACAGTTTTGACCCAATCTTCATGAAGCTTGGTCAGACTAATTGTTAGGTCATGAGGATGAACCCTATTGATTATGGGAGGGTTCTTTCTGAAAACACAGGAAAAGGGGCATAAATAACAATTTTTTTTGTTTACACTCAAGAGGCTACAAATATGGCTCTATCTTCATGAATGTTTGCCAGAATAATTATTAGGCCATAGAGATAAACCCTAATGATTATTAGAAGGATCTTCCAAAAACACAGGAAAAGGGGCCTTAAGGACAATTTCTTTGTTTACACTCTAGAGGCCACAATTTTGGCTTAATCTTCATGAAACTTGGTCAGAATAATTGTTTGATTATGAGGATGAACCCTATCGCTTATTAGTGGATTCTATTGGAAATCAAAGGAAAAGGGGCCTTAATGACAATTTCTTTTTTTAAAGTCTTGAGGCCACAATTTTGGCTTAATCTTCATGAAACTTGGTCAGATTAATTGTTTGATCATTAGGATGAATCCTATTGCTTATTAGTGGATTCTATTAGAAAACACAGAAAAAGGGGCCATAATGACAATTTCTTTGTTTACACTCTAGAGGCCACAATTTTGGCTCAATCTTCATTAAACTTGGTCAGAATAATTGTAAGGTCATGAGGATTAACTCTATTGAATATGGAAAGGTTCTATTGGAAAACACAGGAAAAGGGGCCATAATGACAATTTCTTTGTTTAAGTCCAGAGGCCACAATTTGGGCTCAATCTTCATGAAACTAGGCTTGAATAATTATTAGGTCATGATGATGAAGCCTATTGATTATGAGAAGGTTCTTTTGGAAAACACAGGAAAAAGGGCCATAATGACAATTTCTTTGTTTACACTCTAGAGACCACAATTTTGGCTCAATTTGCATGAAAATTGGCTAGAACAATTGTTTAGTCACAAGGATGAACCCTATTGATTATAGGAAGGTACTTTTGGAAAACACAGGAAAAGGGGCCTTAATGACAATTTCTTTGTTAATGCTCTAGAGGTCATCATTTTTGCTCAATTGTCATGTTTTTTGGTCACGAAACTTGTAAGGTCATAAAGATCAATCTTATAGATTATGGGAAGGTTCTATTGGATACCACAGGAAAAGGTGCCATAATGACAATTTCTTTGTTTACAATATAGAAGTTACAGTTTTGTCTCTATCTTCATGAAACTGGTTCTATTTATTTGTCTCTAATTGCATTTTTTTAACAGCAGACAGTTTAGGTGAGTGATCTAGGACCATCATGGTCCTCTTGTTTCATTTTTGTTTGTAGAAAACATTGGGTAAAATGATGAAATTACTTGTTTCTAGCAATTTCTTCATTTCATACAATGTTTTCTAAATTGTTTTTCGTGACTTTTTTTTTTTTACTTTATTGGAGATTGAATTAACAATTTTTTTTTATTTTCTCAAAATGGTTTCATTTATAAATCAGGGTCATGAAAATTTATGATCTTCTGAAACAGTTTTGGTTGTATGCTAGTTTTATTAGATTCCTAGGAGACAGGAACATAGCTTCCTACTTTTTGTCTCAAGCCATGGGAAATTGAGCAATCTAATTGTTTGTTCTTTGTTTATTTGTTTGTTAGTATGTTTGTCTTTAAATATAATTTTTAATCATTTGCAATAATGTTCAAATTAAAAGTGATAGGGCTTTCATGTTTCATGTATGTCTTGCTTTTGGTTTGACTTTTCTGTTGACTCCAAGTTCAAGGTTCTCTCCAAGTTCAAGGTAATGTTTCAAGATCATATTCATCAATCATAAAAACAATAATCGATAGTAAATTTTAATACCAAATTCAAGGTCATCTGTTCAGGTCCACCAGGTTTACTTTTTTCATATTTTTCAAAATAACTTTTGAATTGTGATAAAGCTTTCATAACTCACAAATGTATTTCATGTGGCAAGATCTTGTCATGGTGAATTAAATCTTTGTTTTAAATTAAATTCAAGTCTAATGGCTGAAAGCACTGGAAACACTAGTTGTGGATTAGTATGTCTTAAAAAATTATTTTATAAACATTTCTAACCTGAATTGGATAAACTTGTGGTGTAGATTAAGATCAGACTACACATATGTCTAGGCTGATCTTTCTTATCTATACCTCATACCAAAATAGGAATATTCTGGGTTCAGCATGACAAGGGTTTAATTATTTTTTATAGTTAATTGCTGTATCTTGAATTCAGCCTGGCCTGAAATTCTTTAATCAACCCTTTCCTGTTCAAACCCGGGATTTTACGTTGCCTTGATTTTATACTAGAGAAAACATTGTGGAAAAAGAAGAAATTGCTTGTGACAAGCAATTTCTCCTTTTCCCACAATATTTTCTACCAGAGAGGATGGTGTCATTTCAAATTACATCCAATTCTCAATGTTGTCTGCAATCTCTTTCAATTTTTATACGCCCGTCGAAGACGGGACGTATTATGGGATCACCCGTGGTGTCCGGGCGTCCGGTCGTCCGGGCGTCCGGTTGTCCGGGTGGTGTCCACTTCTTTGTCCGGAGCATAACTCTGACACCATAAGTCCGATTGACTTTAAACTTGGCAGTTATATTCTTCTCATCAATACGGAGTGCAGTGCGCAATAACCATAACTCTACCTGGCCTATTTTTTGAGTTATTGCCCTTTGTTGTTTTTCATACTTGAATCTTGTCCGGAGTATATCTCTGAAAGTATTATAGCTAGGATCATGAAACTTCATGGGTGTATAGATCTCACCAAGGGGGAGTGCAGTGCACAAGAACCATAACTCTACCTGGCCTATTTTTTGAGTTATTAACCTTTGTTGTTTTTCATACTTGAATCTTGTCCGGAGTATATCTCTGAAAGTATTATAGCTAGGATCATGAAACTTCATGGGTGTATAGATCTCACCAAGGGGGAGTGCAGTGCACAATAACCATAACTCTACCTGGCCTATTTTTTGAGTTATTGCCCTTTGTTATTTTTCATACTTAAATCTTATCCGGAGTATATCTCTGAAAGTATTATAGCTAGGATCATGAAACTTCATGGGTGTATAGATCTCACCAAGGGGGAGTGCAGTGCACAAGAACCATAACTCTACCTGGCCTATTTTTTTAGTTATTGCCCTTTGTTGTTTTTCATACTTGAATCTTGTCCAGAGTGTATCTCTAAAAGTATACTAGCTAGAACCATGAAATTTCATGGATGGATAGAGCTCACCAACTGGGAGTGCAGAGTACAAGAACCATAACTCTACCTAGGCTATTTTTTGAGTTTTTGCTTTTTGTTGTTTTTCATACTTGAATCTTGTCCGGAGTATATCTCTAAAAGTATAATAGCTAGAATCATGAATCTTCATGGATGGAAAGAGCTCACCAAGTGGAAGTGCAGTGTACAAGAACCATAACTCTACCTGGCCTATTTTTTGAGTTATTGCCCTTTGTTGTTTTTCATAATTGAATCTTGTCCGGAGTATATCTCTTAAAGTATTATTGCTAGAATCATGAAATTTTATGGATGGATAGATCTTACCAAGGGGGAGTGCAGTGCACAAGAACCAGAAATCTACCTAGCCTATTTTTTTAGTTATTGCCCTTTGTTGTTTTTCATACATGAATCTTGTCCTGAGTATATCTCTAAAATTATTATAGCTAGAAGCATGAAATTTTATGGATGGATAGAGCTCACCAAGTTGGGGTGCAGTGTACAAGAACCATAACTCTACCTAGCCTATTTTTTGAGTTAAAGCCCTTTGTTGTTTTTCATACTTGAATCTTGTCCAGAGTATATCTCTTAAAGTATTTTAGCTAGGATTATGAAACTTCATGGGTGTATAGATCTCACCAAGGAAGAGTGCAGTGCTTAAGAACCATAAATCTACCTGGCCTATTTTTTGAGTTATTGCCCTTTGTTGTTTTTCATACTTGAATCTAGTCCAGAGTATATCTCTAATTTTATATTAGCTAGAATCATGAAATTTCATGGATGGATAGAGCTTACCAAGGGGGAGTGCAGTGCACAAAAACCATAACTCTACCTAGCCTATTCTTTGAGTTATTGCCCTTTGTTGTTTTTCATACTTGAATCTTGTCTGGAGTATATCTCTAAAAGTATTATAGCTAGAATCATGAAACTTCATGGATGGATAGAGCTCACCAAGTGGGAGTGCAGTGTACAAGAACCATAACTCTACCTAGCGTTTATTTTGAGTTATTGCCCTTTGTTGTTTTTCATACTTTGTTTGACAAAAAAAATTCATTCAAAATAACCTCAGTTCTATTCAAACCCCCAGTTAATATTAAGCAGTGTGACGGGCGTATCTTGTGACAATTTGGCACCTTGTTCAATTTTTAAAAAATGGAAAAGGGTTAAGTCCAAAGAGCTATTAACCTATTTTTTCCCTAGATTCAAGTCACTGATTTCTTGTTATGTGAATGTTTTATGATTAATAGGTCTATTTTAATCTTGTTTTCTATTGCAGCTTTTTTAACAATATTAAATCATTATGCAATTTACTTTTTATTTTCACTATTAGCTGATATTGTTAATATGACCTAGTTATTTGTAACAAAAATGGGTCCGAAATACCTTGACACAACTTGTTACCTAGATCCAGGTTCCTAAAAGGGAAGAATACTGAAAACAATAAAGTTTCGACTAACAAGATTTACTGCAGTTCAAATATGGCGGATAATACATGCCAAAACCCAGATGTAAATTAGTCACACTTGATTTAGTTCATCAGACATAATCGAATAGACAATAAGTCATCGGCTCTCCAAGCAATTGATTGATGACCAATTAGTGTGGATGAAACTAAAAAAAAATAATTGCCGGGTCAGTAACCTTGCTCACATTCTCCCCCTGAAAGTTAAATGGCGTCCGCCATTTACTTTATCATCAATACCTTGATAAGACTACCACTTCTGCTTGCAATGTCTTATCTGTATATATAAGTCACATATTTGACTAGAACATATGAGTCTCTTAACTTTTTGCACAACCCTTGTACATTCCTTTTAAGTATGTAGACAATCAAAAATGATACAGTATGAACAATTTACATTAATTAATTCAGTCTAGTACTTCTGAAACAAATTATTTTACACTAGCACCTATTTATAATTAGGTAATATCCCCCATTTTAACCTAAAACTCCTGTAAGTTTATGAATGAAACTTTACTTCTGCAAATCAGAGGCTTTACCCCTCATTAACATGAAACTAAAGGTGGCCAGCCCTAGTTCTAGTCACAATCCCATAATGAAGAAATAATTGCACAATTAAAGCTAAGTATTAAAATTTGACCCTTACCACATGTAATTTTCTCTACATCCAAAACCATTTCCGATGACCAACACTAACTCATCAGAAAATTCACTATGAATTTACATCACATAATCCTGCAGTCAAAATTATGTTTAGGTGTATAAATTTCAAATAAAATCTTACAAAATATTTATCACAAAATGACCCTTCACTAATTCACCAAAAGCTATGTCGTTCACTTATACCCAAACTGTCATCGATTCAAGGCCTTCCCATGGCAAAGTTCTGTGAACTCTTTGTACATATCTAGGTTTACCAGCAAAGTCATATGTAAGCCTCTTAGGTTTCCGAATTGTTCCATTTGGTCTTCCTGTTGTTTTAGTCTCTTCATCCGAGTTGCTACTGGGGTCATCTACTACACTTACCTCAGATTCATCCTGCTCCTCCTCAACTTCTGAGTCACTTTGATTCCCTGATGATTCAGAATCCTCCTTTGATTCATCATGGATCACCAATATCTCAGCTTCCTCAGTTACCTTTGGAACATACAAAGTCAGTGTACTGTTAGTAGTTGAAGGCTCAAGCAGATTTTGGCTAGCATTTTAAGTTGATTCTTGGAACCAAATCCCATCAGAGCTACTAGATGTTATCCCATCTGCTTTCCACTCAATTGACTGATCTGTCTTTCTTTCATTTTGTTTATTTCTGGCCTTTCTACTTACCAATTTCTTCTTCTTCACCTTGGCCGGGACAGGCAAATGATTGCATCTATACAACAGATTTCTATGAAGTCTACGCATGGGTCCAATGCCATCCTCTCTCTTTACCTCGTAAACAGGTGCATTATCCATGTTTTGGAGAACTATATATACTTTGTGTTCCCAAATGATCGCATCTTTCCGGGCCCGCCTGTCTCATGGTTTTTAAACTAAAACCCTGTCTCCAGGTAACAGTACAGGACTGATCCCGCCAACATCATGACAGTGTTTGTTTCTCTTAGCTAGCTTACCTACATTCTCGTATGCTTCTAGCATCCTCTTAGCCCATTTTTCAGCATAGCTTCTAGATGTGACTTTTTCCAACTGATCTGCATTACCTACTTTGAACAACAAATCTACTGCCAGTCCAGGATGCTTACCATAGAGATATGCTCAGGACAAATCTAAGACTTTAAAACAACAAAGGGCAATAACTCCAAAATTATGCAAGCAAGATTTGTGGTTCTTGTGCACTGCACTTTTCCTCAACAAGTTCTAATCACCTATGTAGTTTCAAGTTAATAGCTATTATACTTTCAGAGATATGCCGCGGACAAAATCTTAGTCTTTAAAACAACAAAGGGCAATAACTCCAAAATTATGCAAGCAAGAGTTGTGGTTCTTATGCACTGCACATCTCCTCATTGACATCTATCCACCCATGAAGTTTAAAGTCAATAGCTATTATACTTTCAGAGATATGCCCCAGACAAAATCTTAGTCTTTAAAACAACAAAGGGCAATAACTCCAAAATTATGCAAGCAAGAGTTGTGGTTCTTGTGCCCTGCACTTCTCCTCAATGAGATCAAATCACCTATGTAGTTTCTAGTCAATAGCTATTATACTTTCAGAGATATGCCCCAGACAAAATCTTAGTCTTTAAAACAACAAAGGGCAATAACTCCAAAATTATGCAAGCAAGAGTTGTGGTTCTTGTGCACTGCACTTTTCCCCAACAAGTTCTAATCACCTATGTAGTTTCTAGTTAATAGCTATTATACTTTCAGAGATATTCCCTGGACAAAATCTTAGTCTTTAAAACAACAAAGGGCAATAACCTATGAGGGATAGCAGCTGGAGGCTAGGAAAGGATGTAATGGTAGTACTGGTGTGAGAAATACCAGGATTCCATTGTTAGGTGCTCCAGCCGCCGCGATATAACTGAAAGATTGTTGAAAGCGGCGTAAAACCCCATTCAAACAAACAAACAAACAAAGGGCAATAACTCCAAAATTATGCAAGCAATGGTTATGGTTCTTGTGCACTGCACTTCTCCTCAATGAGATCTATCCAACTATGAAGTTTCAAGTTGATAGCAATTATACTTTCAGAGATATGCTCCGGACAAGTTTAGTGACGGACAGAATGACGGAAGGTCGGACGGAAACCATTACTATATCCCCTTCGCCGAAACGGCGGGGGATAAAAAATAAGGAGAGAATCCAGTTGTATCATTCCTGGTACAGTTGTAGGCATGAACCATCTTATTCAAGTGGGACTTCCAATCAGATTTGCATGTTTCAGGAAGTGTCTTGAGCATACCAAGAAGGCTACGGTTAAATCGTTTGACTTGACTGTTTCCTTCCGGGTGATAGGGTGTAGTTTGCGACTTGGTAATGCTACAGACCTTATTCAACTGATCAATCCATTTTCAAACTCGTGAACCTGGTCATGAAGAATGCGATAAGGTAACCCAAACCTTAATATGAAGTCATTATAGAGCTTTTCTGCAGCAGTCTTACTAGACTTGTTAGTAGTAGCATAAGCCTGTGCGAAACGGGTAAAATGATCTACAATTACTGATATGTATTCGTTGCCACCTTTCGATCTTTCTAAATGAAGGAAATCAATCAGGACTAGTTCTAAAGGTCCCAAGGTTTTGATGTTCTTCATGGAAGCTTTGTAACCTATCACTGGCTGCTTATCTATCATACAAGTACATTCTTGTGTAACATACCTCTGTATGATTGAAGCCATTCTTGGCCAAAAGAATCTATCGCAAGCCAATGCTAGGACACGTTGATGTCCCAGATGGCCCATCTCATCATGCAATTCCTCATAACCAAACTTTGATATTTTGAGGGCAGAACCAACTGTCTAATACATTCTTTTGGTTGACTTATTACTCTTCTGAGCAGTCCATCATTGTCAATGCTCAGATTAGACCATTATCTTAGTAAGACCTTACTATCAGGGGCAAATCTTTTGAAATCTTTTATTACTGGCCTTCTATTCTGACGTACCATCTATTTAACTGGTCCAATTGCAGAGTCATCATCTTGTGCCCTACTCAAAATAGAACTTTCAATACTAGCACCTGCAATACATTCTTCTGTTTCTAAATCACTTTCCAAATTCACCCAAAGGGACATCACCCCAATCTTACCTGACTGTTCCCTAATACCAATGGCTCGAGTTGTTGTTTCTATTGCATCTCTAGGGAATTCTGAAGAATACTCACCATGAACTACCTCAAAATCTAAAGGCATCCTGCTCAGCCCATCAGCATCACCATTTCGAAATCCTGGTTTAAAGTATACCTTAAAATTGAACCCTGCCAACTCTGATACCCAGCGCAGTCGTGTGGCATCTAATTTCGGACAAGTAAATATATACTGCAGAGGATTACTATCACTATAAACAGAGAACTCCTTAGCATTAAACAAATAATCCCTGAATCTATCTGATATTGCCCACTTAAGAGCTAAGAACTCGTTTACCTGAATGCATGTGGTAATTTTTCTCAGCTGGGGTCAATGTCCTTGATGCAAAAGCCACCACTCCCTGCTTACCTGTTTCCTGTTTTTGATATAAAACCGCTCCCAGACCTTGGTGACTGGCTTCAATGTGCAGGGAAAATGAGGCCTCAAAATTTGGATAGACCATAACTGGAGACTGCACTAAACAATCAATAAGTTCCTCTTAAATTTCTTGGTGTTTACCTGTCCATTCGATCTTCAAGTTTGATGGCAGTTGACTATTTTTAACTTTACGTACTCGACCTTTTTCTTTGAGTTACCCTTAACCAAGTAAGGCTCATCATTCTTCTGTAACAGTTCAAAGATTGGAGCAGCCCCTCTTGAAAATTCTAATAAAACCCATTTTCTTCCTCACCTCTCCCACATTGCAAGGTTTTGTCTCTTTCAGATGAAGTACAGCTTCTTCATCTTTTGGATAAATGCAGTGGCCCTTGGATGTAACTAAGTGACCTAAATAGCGGACTTGCTTCCTGAACAGCTCACACTTAGAAGGTTTTGATTTAATACCCTTAATCTTAAGCCTTTGTAAAACTAGTCGGACATGATCTTAATGCTCTTCAAAAGAAGGACTTAAGACAAGTAGGTCGTCCAAGTATGGTAAACAAATCTTATCTCGCAGATCCTCTACACAGTCATTCATAAATTGCTGAAATGTTCAAACAGCTCCACTGAAACCAAAAGGAATTCTATTCAATTCATACAAACCCCAGGGTGTAACAAATACTGTATATTGCCTACACTCCTCTGCTATGAAACCTTGGTAATATGCCTTACCCTGATCTAAGAGAGAAAACCACTGACTTCCGCCAAGTCCATCAAGTGCATCAGAAATGCGGGGAAGGGGAAGCCTGTTCTGGATGGTCTTATTGTTCAATTTACGATAATCCACGCAAAGTCCGAGAGTGCCATCTTTCTTCCGGGCACAAACAATAGGGCTTGAGTATGGGAATTTTCACTTTCTGGTCCAGCCTTTACCTATCAGATCCTGTAGATAATCTTTTACCTCCTGGTCGAGGACAAGCATTATATGAACTATGAACGGGCTGCCTATCTGTAAGCTCTATCTTCATTTGCAAATCTGGAATACAGCCTACATCTTGATCATTTCTAGAAAATGCATTACATTCTTCCCTTAACAAACTTCTTACCTTTTCCTCTTGTTCTTCAGTCAGTCCAGAACAACTTAAATCGACTTCGGGTTCCAATTCCTCCCTCTCTTGACTACTTTCCTGGGAAGAACTTACCTTGGTTATGTTAGCATTTTCCTCCATCTCTTTCTTCAAATATGTATGACCAAGAGTAACAGCAGATCTAGCTATTTCCAGCGTACCTAACTGAGTCGCCTTTGGTAAAACCTGATCTTTGGATGAGCAATTGCTCACGATAATCTTAACCCTACCAATATTACCTGGCTTAACTGATACAAGAGTTTCCTGTACTGTTAGTCCAGTCATTTCATTTGCATTATTTGGTACGAATAATGCATGTACAGAATTCTGACGGACTTTGCCATGAACAATAGCGTTAACTATAAGTGAGGAATTTGATGGAATGACAATATTGTTGCCCCCAGATTTTACATGACCTATTTCTCCAGAGTCGTCTAGCAATAAATTCGCAATTTCAGCAATATGAACTTTACTAACAGACGGGATAGCAAACTGAAGCATGTTAATACATGTAGCTTTACCTATAATATCTTCAATTTCACGTATGACATTAAACCTAAAAAAGGTCTATCTTTCGCAGCAGTGCTAGACACCAGAAATGGCACTTGATATACATTATCATCTCCTTCCTTAGAAGTACCGAATTGCAAGTCAATTAAAACCCAACCCTCAAAGTCTATCCTTATTCCATTTGCAGATAAAATTGCCAAGTCATCTTCAATTAACTCTGATAAAGGCCTTACATTTATATCTGGAAATTTGCTTTGTAACCATTTTATATTTAAAACGAGACCTGTGCACCTGTATCCCATAGTAATTCAACTGATTGTTCATTAAACTCACATGTTATCAAACATTGCTCTCCTGTGACATTCATAATGTAGTTTGTAACTTTTGGGGTTACATTACAACCTTGATTGTCTTGCGAATTGATACGTTTGGATTTCTCGAGACTTGAAATAGAATTACAAATAATTTTATGCTCTGTCCAATGTTTCTGTTGACATTCTGAGGAGCAGTACGAAGCTGCATAACAGCCCTTGCATATGGATCCAGCATACTTTTGACACACAACACAAAGGGGCTCTTTGATTGTAGTGGTCACTTGCCCCCCTGATGTGACCTGTTCAAGTTTCCCTGATCAGTAGATTTGACAACGGTTTTCCTACACCCTCGGCTCCAATGGTCCTCAGACCCACACTTCCAACAATGAGTACATTTAGTTCTTTTATTATCTTCAAACTGCTGACAGACTCTTATCTGCCTCTTCTTATCTGTTTCAGATACCTGAGAAGATTTCAGAGACACCAATTGTTCTACTGCAAGCCTCAATTCCGAAATTTCTGCTTTCATAGCCCGCATACCTGCATGATCTGTCTTTTCATCGCTGTCGACCCTTATTTCATTCACTTTCTTCGAACCAAACTTTGATTGTCTTTCTGCTTCACGCGAAACTATTTTATTTAGAGACTCGATAACTTTTTCATCTTCTACGTCTTTCTGTTCCAGGAATGGTTTGAACTCCTGCCTAATAGTTATGTTTGAGAGGCCTGTCGTGGCTGTTCTAACGAATAAAGCTTGAATCAGTTCATTACTGTATTTCATTTCTTCGGTACTCTCTTTTTACGCATAAAGAACTTTCCGCCTTAACTCAAGAGCTCTCATTAAAAACTCTGCTGATGTTTCTCTACTATTTTGTGTTAGCTGTCCAAGTTCGTTATACAGTTCTGTAGCTGACTTCTCATTATAATGAGCTCTAAGTATCTGAATTCAACTATCCAATGTCAAATTTTCTTTCCCTTCCAGATAATGCCTTAATCCAGATGTAGGCGGAATCACCCTGATCACTGCATCAATAATGTCTATTTCTTTAAACCTTTCTCCTTTGCATTTTCAATCTGTCTTCTCAACAATATATTTGAAATTCCTGTTTTGCAGTCTATTTGTCCTGATATTTTGAAATCCTTTCGGAAAGGTGAGACTTTTGATGTTCTTTCACTTACTGCTGCAACTGAAGCTGTAATTGGTTTCTTTTCTAGGGTCTCCATGATAGAATGAATGACAGTCAACCCTCCCTCTTTGTCTTCCAGTTGAGCTAAAAACCATGTATCTACTAGAGTTACCGCCTGCATCTTTGTAACCCCCTCGAAGTCTTCTACTTCTATTGCATGTTCGGTTATCAGTCCCTTCGACTAACAAGATTTACTGTGGTTCAAATATGGCGGATAATACACGCCAATACCCGGTTGTAAATTAGTCACACTGGATTTAGTTCATCAGACATAATCGAATAGACAACAAGTCATCAGCTCTCCAAGCAATTGATTGATGACCATTTCGTGCGGATGAAACTTAAAAAAAGTAATTGCCGGGTCAGTAACCTTGCTCACATATTATCTCCAAGCATCTCCCATTCCCACATAATGACACTTTTTGATGCCTCCAAGATTTTTTTTTTTTTGCAAAACATTGTGGAAAATGAAGAAATTTCTTCATTATCTATAATGTTTTCTACTTAAAAAGTCAAACAAATCTAAAGTTCCATCAACTAACAATTGTCTTCTGTATTATCTTCAAAAATTTGCTGTCTGGTAATGTGATATGAGGATAGCCTGCGTCACTCTTTCTGTTTCAAATTTTGTCTGAAGCATTTGTATTTGAAAGAAAAGTAAACTTGAAACTTCATGGGTGTAATTTCATATCTATGGAAGCTTAGAAGTAGTTAACTTCAATTTTATGGGCAAATAGATCCCATTTAGGGGAATTAGATTGTATGCTTTATGTAACTTTTGCTCACCTAGACTTAACTGTAAAGCACTTTTATTCAATTTTTGCCTTCCTTGCTTAAATTATGTTTTGAGCTTAACTATCACAGAATAGCAGTTATCTATTTGAAATGTCAAATGTGGATAGATTTCATATAGGAGAGGAGCAGAGGACATGAACTGTAACTCTGGTTACCTTAGATTTGAGTTATTTACTTTAATGAGTTGGGTTTTTTTTTTAAGAAGTGCAAGTGTGTTTTTAGTCCATTGCAATATGCTTGTTGAAGGTTTCTTGTCCAGATAGTTTCAGTGGGGTCCACCTCGGAGTGACATATGTTGTTTTTTGTGGACTTCTCTTGTACAAAGCCGCCGTCATAGCGCAGTTGGTAGCGCGTCGGACTATCATTCAAAGGGTCCCGGGTTCGATCCCCGACGGCGGCAATACTCTTTCCGACATTTGTCTACCACCAATGGGCAGATAATCGTAAGCCTATGTGGGATAGCAGTTGGAGGCTAGGAAAGGATGTTATGGTAGTACTGGTGCGAGAAATACCAGGAATCCATTGTTAGGTGCTCCAGCCGCCGCGATATAACTGAAAGATTGTTAAAAGCGGCATTAAACCCCATTCAAACAAACAAACAAATCTCTTGTACAACAGGGGACTCACTCGCACTGCCAAGCAACTTTTACAACACCCACAGAAAATTAATCAGATCTAGAAAACAGAGATCGATAAACATCATTTTTTTAATTATTCAAAGTCTGTCTAGCGAGCTCTTAAAAATGTAAAATTGAGACAGTTTCAGTGAGTACTATAAAGATAGGATGCTTAGGATGGTTGAATATCTATTTCACATCGACCCTTTCCTCTGTATGCTATAATTAGGTAACTTTTTATGTTGTGTAACTTGACAACAAGAATATCCAGAGATTCTGTGTAGGGGAAAATCTTTAAAAATCTCCTTCTAAACTGTAAAACCTAAGTCTTTCAAATTTTTATGCCCCCGCATCGTCTATCTGTCTGTCTGTCCGTCTATCTGCAAAACTTAACCTGCCAACTAAACATTTTCCTATAACTTCAACCCTGATTAAGTTACGATGCTAATATTTGGTATGTAGATAGGTCTCAACAAGGCGCAACTGGAGAAGGTCATTTCATCTAGGTCAAGGTCAAAATTTTAACCCTTATCCCTAAAACAAAGAAAAAAACCAATAAAAATCACCCGTTTCTAAAGAATTCCTATTTTGGGGGCATAGTGTTTCACAAACACATCTTGTTTATTTGGTCTTCTACCACAATTTTTCAGTTAACAACAATGAGATTAGAAGTTACCTTATGTTGTCTGTATTTGGATTGTACGTAGAAAAAGAACAAATGCTGTTTAAATCTTCTCCCTAAACTACCAATCAAATTGCACTGGAACGTCATGGAAGAGATCTTTTGGTGGCTTTTCATAGAATGGAATAAATGAATAATGCTGTTTGCCATGACCTTGGGAAGAAATGTATCAGCAAATATTTGCTGCATATATGGCTTAGAGCTTTCTATTTCACATGTGGTCCTCTCCATAACTGAACTTATTTCGACACAATGATAGTTTTAGACACCCCCAAATGAAATCCTAAGAAATAGATTGTGGAAAATCAAGAAATTGCTTGTTACAAGCAATTTCATTACTACTTGTTTCAAGCAATTTCTTTACCATAATTTTTGCCTTATGTTGTAGCTTCAGGGTTTTACTTAGAAATATAGAAATATTAGCTGAGAATCTTCCCCTTCCAAGCTTATGATCTTTTCCAAAGGACTTCACAGAAATTCTCATTTTCTTACAATGTTTTTCATTACAAATTTTCTACAGCAAAACAAAATGGGGGCTAGGTAATATTGAATATTGGTATATTTCAAATTTTTATTTTACATGATTAGTAGTCTAATATGTTGTTTATTTATCTATTGTAGCCTAGTCATTTAAATGGTAGAATATTTAATGAATCAATGTTGTTACTTCTAAAACTGTATTCACTTTTAACACGTTTGTTATCATGAAGCTTAATAAAATTTTTATGGCTAAAAGAAAACCTTTGCATTAATCAATTACCGCACATTGATGCTTTCTGACACCCACTACAACTTTTGATAGTATGGTATTGTTCGAAAAGGAAAAATTGATGGTAATGATGATTTCTCCTTTTCTCAAAATGTTTTCTACCCTATCAGGCACTTATTTTCCAATCAATGCAGTTTCAACCCATTACCAGACAGCAAAGTTTTAGACTGGCCCAAATTGAAAGAAGTTGCAGACAACAATTTAAAGTTAATGAAATTTTTCATTTTTCTGTGTAGGAAACAATGTGGAAAATGAAGAAATTGCTTGTAACAAGCAATTTCTTCATTCTCCACATTGTTTTCCAAAGCTTTTTCCTTAGGGGCGTCTAAAGGCGTCACTGAGTGGGTTAAATGTTGGCTTCAATATCTTTCAATTCCAGCCTGTTTAAAATTCTGTCGTCCAAAAATTTTATTAACACCTGATAATGTGCATCATACTTGTTAGAAGCTTCCACTGTTTGTTTGGTAGATTGTACAATATTTCTTGTTACAATATTTTAGCTCAACTGAGCACAACGTGCTCATGGTGAGCTTTTGTGATCGTTGAATGTCTGTCGTCCCTCGTCCGGCGTCAACTATTGAATTGTTTACACTCTAGAGGCCAAAGTTTTGACCCAATCTTCATGAAATTTGGTCAGAATAATTGTTATGTCATGAGGATGAACCCTATTGATAATGGGAAACTTCTATTTGAAAACACAGGAAAAGGGGCCTTAATGACAATTTCTTTGTTTACACTCTAGAGGCCACAGTTTTGACCCAATCTTCATGAAACTTGATCAGAATAATAATAAGGTCATAGAGATAAACCCTATTGATTATGGGAGGGTGCTTTTTGAAAACACAGAAAAAGGGGCCTTAATGACAATTTCTTTGTTTACATTCTAGAGGCCACAGTTTTGACCCAATCTTCATGAAACTTGGTCAGAATTATGTTTGATCATGAGGATGAACCCTATCGATTATTGGAGGATTCTATTTGAAAACACAGGAAAAGGGGTCTTAATGACAATTTCTTTATCTACATTCTAGAAGCCATTGTTTTTACCCAATCTTCATGAAACTGGGTCAGAATAATTGTTTGATCACGAGGATGAACCCTATGTATTATTGGAGGATTCTATTGGAAAACACAGGAAAAGGGGCCCTTAATGACAATTTCTTTATCTACACTCTAGAGGCCACAATTTTGGCTCAATCTTCATGAAACTTGATCAGAATTATTGTTTGATCATGAGGATGATCCCTATCGATTATTGGAGGATTCTATTAGAAAACACAGGAAAAGGGGCCTTAAGGACAACTTCTTTGTTTACACTCTAGAGGCCACAATTTTGGCTTATCTTCATGAAACTTGATCAGAATGATTGTTAGGTCATAAGGATTAACCGTATTGATTATGGGAGGGTTCTATTTGAAAACACAGGAAATGGGGCCTTAATGACAATTTCTTTGTTTAAAGTCTAGAGGTCACAATTTAGGCTCAATCTTCATGGCCAGAATAATACTTAGGGCATAAGGAATAAGCCTATTGATTATGGGAAGGTTCTTTTGGAAAACACAGGTAAAGGGGCCTTAATGACAATTTCTTCATTTACAGTGTAGAGGCCACAATTTAGGCTCAATTTTCATGAAAATTGGCCAGAATAATTTTTTAGTCACAAGGATGAACCCTATTGATTATAAGAATGTACTTTTGGAAAACACAGGAAATGGGGCCTTAATGACAATTTCTTTGTTAATGCTCTAGAGGTCATCATTTTGGATCAATTGTCATGTTACTTGGTCAGGGTACTTGTAAGATCATAAATATTAACCTTATAGATTATGGGAAGGTTTCATAGGATAACACAGAAAAAGGGGTCATAATGATAAATTCTTTGTTTACAATATAGAAGTCACAGTTTTGCCTCTATCTTCATGAAACTGATTATAGTTATTTGTCTCTAATTGCATTTTTTTAACAGCATGGTTCTCTTGTTCATGATGTTTTTCTAAGCTTTTCCACTAAGGCATTAAAAGTGTCATTGTGTGAGAATGGGTTAAAAAGAAAAATTATTTCAGGAAAAAAAAGGCAACTCTTATATATATATAATTGCTTCCTCATCATGAATGTTTTTTCTGAAAATTATTCTGTAGTGGGTAAAAGAGTTAATGTGTAAGACATCTGTTTTTAGCTGTTGACCTGAAGACCATTTAGTCTATTATTATATCATTGTGTCAGTGAGAGTATATATGTTTGTGTCTGTAAAACTTAATCAAAGTACTGAAAAGTACTGTAAGCTAGCAAAGCATTGTTTTGTTCAAACGTTATCATGATAAAGAAACAAGGAGTTAACCCATTCCCACATAATCCCTCCTTTTTAGGCCCCTCAAGAAAATAGTTGTTGAAAACATTGTGGAAGCAATTTCTTCATTTTCCTCATTGTTTTCTACCTAAAGAGATTAATATTTCAGAATTTTCAGCAATTTGAAATGTTGTCTGCAACTTCTTTGAAGACTCTGATCAGACTCATTTTGAACACTATGTGCTAGGAGATAAATTTGCATGCAGAGTTAGCAATATTCATGAAATACATATGAACTATTTTTTATGGCGTATGCATTTAACAGATTTAGTGGTTAACCATCCAGTTGCAGTTTGCAATCATTGAACTTTGAGACAACCTCAAAATTTTGTAAATTAACTTAAGCTACACTTTACTAGCTAAAACGTCTTCTCAGGAACTATAGGGTGGAATTCAACTATTGAATAGAAATGATACAAAGGTGATCCTTGGAACTTCATTAAGAAATTTTGCGTGTCTTATCTTTTGAAATTTATGTATGGGCAGAGCTAATTTCCATATATGAAATATAGTGAAAACTTTGAACATCTTTTTAGAAAATCTTTGAAATCAACTAATTGATACTGTTTGATCCTATATCAAATTCTTTCATAAAATAATAATAAAACAAACAACAACATGGCTTTTCCATAAATTGTATACAGCGAAAACTTTAAAAATCTTCACAGAAATTATTAGCTGAACTTCAATCATGTGTCACATTAATGGGTCTTGTTAACTTTTTGCAGGTTCAGAAAAATGGAAAAAATAATACTACAATGGGTGTAGCCAGTTTTCATATATCCTTAGGAGTTGGTTTATATGTAGTGTATTGAAGATTAGGCAGGTGCATTATCATGTGTAATGAAGTATTTAATTAGTCCTCTGAAACTACTGCAAAGATTCCAATGAATATATGGTGTGGATTTCCATTTTGAAAAAATCTTTTTATCAATGAATTCAAGCCTATGGAACAATTCAGATGGTCTAGCACGTCTATTTCATTCATTTTTAACCTATTCCCACACATTTCTGCTTTTTATACCTCTCAAGAAAAGAGCATTGGGAATCATAGTAGAAATTGAAGAAAATGCTAGTGACAAGTAATTTCTTCATTATCCACAATGCTTTCTACCCCAAATTTACAAAGGGGCAACGTTTAAAAATGCCATCTGCAAATTGTAGCAGTCTAAATTATTATCTTCTAATGGGTTATAGAAACTGCACTGTAGGGTTTGTTCACCTTGTCTAGATAATTAAGTATCTTCCTTTTGGCTTTAAACCAGAAGCATTATTCATAGTGATCATTTTATCAGCTCCATTAGAAACAACCCAGTGGGGTTATTGTCATGGCTTTTGTCTGTCCATCTGTGAGTATTCTGTCAACAATACCTCCCTTTGAAATTGCTTTCCAACAAGATTGCATACCAATGATCCTTGAAATATCCTCTTTAACCCATTACCAGATAACACAATGTTAGACTGGTTCAAATTGAAAGAAGTTGCAGATTTCTAATGTGCTGAAATTGGAAAATAACTGTCAAATTGGGTAGAAAATAATAAATCACTAGTAACAAGCAATTTCTCCTTTTTGCAAAAAGGTTTTCATGATTGTATTTCTTAAGGGTGTCAGAAAGCAATATTGTGTGGTAACATGATGATCCTTTTAGAAATTTTAATCATGCAATAAGCATGGCTTTTATGGGATAGTTTATTAGCACTTATTTGTACCAAATTGGAAAATCCTGTTTTTGTGGGAAAGGTTCTTTGTTGATCTCCACTAGATTTCTCTCAGAAATCTAGAACAAATGATAAGCATGGGACATTTATCAGCACTATATAACTTAGTTAGGCTGAACCTGTAATTTTCCTCGTTTTGGAAGGAGGTATGCACAAAGATCAGCCTGCACATATGTGCAGTCTGATCTTTGTTTATATCTACTGCTTTTCTTTTTGAGCCAGAGTTGTTTAAATGATAAAATTTCAAAATAAATATTTACCCACAATTGGTTCTCCTGTGCTTTCAGCCCTTTGATTTTCATTCAGTTCTATAGATTATCTATTATTCAGCATGACAAGGGTTGATAAAGTTTGTCATAGCTCAAAACTTTCAAAGCAATATACATTTTCAAAATGTATATTGCGAAATTTGCATAGTTAATTGGCCTTAAATATGCTTGCATAAAGTGCCGATAGAGTGATACAGTCCTCTGGCCTCTTGTTAATGTTCCTATCCAAGTGATGTTAATTTATATCTTATGATCCAAGTGATGTTAATTTACATCTTATGAAAAGAGGAATAAAGTATAATATATATTATAGTTGTTGAATTTTCTGAACTAGTTTGATTGCTGGGAAATTTTACTTTCCCTAAAAAACTTTGGGGTTAATGACTGTTGAAAGAAACAAGATGTTCCCTAAGCTAACCTGACCACAAAGTTCGAGGTGAGCTTTTGTCATTGATCGTTGTCCGTCGTCTGTCCACAATTTCTTTAAAATTCTTCATTTCCTAAACCAGCAGTTAAAACAAGCCGAAACTTTGCAGGGCTGTTCCTTTGGTAAAGCTCTACAAAAGTTGTTTAACGAATTTCAAAAAACTCTTGTTGCTGCGGCATTTGAAAATGGGAAATTTAAGTTAATCTTTGGAAAACTTTTTTTCAGAAACTACAAGGCCAAGGGCATTTATATTTCAAATATAGCATAATCATATGTTTCTCTATCAGCTTTCAGAGTTATACCCCTAGGGTAAAAAATGACCCCGCCCAAGAGGTCCAATGTTGATAAAACTCTCAATTAGAGTATGTTCAAAAGTCTTCTCCTCCTTAACTAGAAGGCTTTGGACATTCATATTTGGCATATCACATGATTTTGTAGTATATTATCAAAAATAATGCCCCTTAGGTCCAATGTTGGGATAAACGTCCAATTAGACCAAGTTCAAAAGTCTTCTGAACTGTATGGCCTAGGACATTCATGTTTGGCATGTAACATAACACGATAGTTTGTATCATGTTATTACAAATTATGATCCTAGTGTCAAAAATGGCCCCGCCCTGGGGTCCAAAGTGGGGAAAACACTCAACTAGAGCAAGGTTAAAAAGCTTCTTAACTATATTGACAAGGACATTCATATTTGGATTGTAACATAACTAGATGGTTTCGTAGTATTATAAAAAATATACACTAGAGTAAAAAATGGTCTGCTCCTGGGATCCAATGTTGGGAACACTCAATTAGAGCAAGGTCAAGTTTCCTCCTCCTTAACTTTAAGACCTAAAGCATTCATATTTTGAATGAAGCCTAACCCAATAGTTTTCTATCATGTTTGTAGGGGTTTTACCCCTTGGGTATAAAACAGCCTTATCCCTGGGGTCCAAAGTTTGGAAAAACGTTCATTTACAGCATGTTCAAATATCTGCTCCTCCCAATGTATAATTGTATAATGCATTCATATTTCAAATCTAGCACATCCACATCTATCTCTACCAAGTTCTTAAAGATTATGACTCCTAGAGTCAAAAATTGCCACACCCAAGAGGTAAAAACCTTGAAAAACACTTTATCAGAGCAAGTTCAAAAGTCTCGTCCTTCTCAAACATAAGGCCTGAGGCAAACAAATTTGCATATATGATTTTGTAATGTGTTATGAGAATGTTTACACAAGGGTAAAAAATCTCCTTAGCCAAGATATGAGGTGTAATGCATTCAATTTTAGTATATAGTATACAGATGTTTCTCTACCATGGATGCCAAAATTGTAGCCATTGGGCTGAAATGGCCCTACCCTAGAAGTCCAGTTTGGAAAAATTGCACAATAAGCACATTTTTCTATTCTCCTCTACACCTATAACAACCTTTAACAAGCAATTTCCCTTTTTCTGAAGTTTTCAAAAACTTTTTTCCTTGAGGGAGTAAAAATGCCTGATTGTTTGCTTATGGATTAAATTATAAAACGTTCATACTTGGTTTTGTACTATTCTTATATTTGTTATATTTATCTAGTTCCAGTTGTGTCTTTTTAATACAAAACAAGTACTTTAAGTAGCAGATGACTAGGGTGCACAATCTAAGACACCATGGTCTTCTTGTTGGAATACTTATGCCCTCGAAATTCATCAATCACTGGGCCTGCCGTCTTACTCCATTGACTACAACAAAAAGTTCCGCTTCACTTTTATATGGCACTATTTTGCAAAGTTTAAGACCAGCATGTTAAAAATCAAAACTCTGAAGACCCTGAGAGTTGCGACGACAGACAGACTTTAGTATTTACTACTGAACATGAACATAAGGCTTTTTACTCTAGACTGATTAAATGAGATCGATGCTTGTAGAGGAAATCAATTCAAGTAAATTCTGTGTTAATGAGTCCTTTTTAACCCCTAGTATGTTTGGTCATGCATTTAGGTACTATTTCCTAACATATGACTTCATACCATACAGGTTCTAAAGTGGATCATGAATTATCTTAAGATAATTCATTTTAATATGAGTGATTTTGCCATAATGAATAGACATCAGAGCTCGTTGTTGCAAAATCAGCTCTAGAAAGCCATTTTCAATTGTCTAAGCAAATGCAGAGAGCTAAATTAAACGGGTAGAAAGTAACTTCTTGTGCAAGTCTATTTTCCCTCTCGCCAGAGACTACTTTAAGTGCTTTAATTGTAAAAATTTATCGAATTGTTGAAATTAAAATTAAATGCATCATTTTTGGAATTGTCATTACAAATAAAGAAATAAATGAAACAATTTTATTAATCCTCAATTCAGTTTAAAAAAGATTGCATCAATAAAAATATAATAATTTGAGTTTTGGTTTAACATTTTTGAGTATGGATGATCAAATAATAATTATTGTTTCTATACTTCATAAGAGTTATATAACTAAAAGACCATTGGTATCTAAAAAAATAAACCTTGATTTTTTGGACTTGAAAGTTGAAAAAGATTTCGAACACGTATTTGCTTTCAATACATGTAACACAAGAATGACAAAAAAACCATGAAAGCCTTTTGAGTCAAAAATGATTTGACTAAATTTGGGCATTTCAAACACAATTTTTGTCCAGGAGAAATTACATCCTTTATCCTTTATCAACACCTTCTAAAAGGAAAAGAAATGCATAAATTACAGCAAAGAGCACTTTAGTAAACCATGCCCTAATTGGACATTACCACTTATCTGGTCTACACACCAAAACAGCCCATCAGGGATATATCATTCATCTGGGATATTGTCATCGTCTCGAGCTCTTTACCTTGTCACAAAATGCATCATTTGTACCGAAATCAAACAATAAAATCCGAATAAAAGCGGGATTCAACTTCTTGTTTCATTTTACGGCAGGTTGCGTACACAGAGTTTCATGAAAATTGAGCCATAATTGACCAATCGTGGCTGTCAATCAAATAACCAGTCCACCAATGAAATCATTCAGACACCAAACGAGTTTTGATCTCTTGACATTAGCCCAAATTTTGTAAACCTTTTTTGTTGGTTTGGCACCTTGAACTTCATAACTACAGCTCAATCAAGCTTCAGGTCGCCAACCAATTATATTACCTTTTTGTTACATGCTACTTGCCATACATATTTCAAAATAAAGCTGTTTGAAAAAAGATCCTTCCCGTCGTAGTCAATAGGCAGGTCCAATGAAGCAAGTAGGCGGGGCCAGTGATTTGTCAATTTTGTCCTCTTAGAATGTAAACACTGACATTGTCATAAAGGCTCACTTTACCTTGATTTCAAAATTCCTGTTTTTCAATAGCTTTAATTCTTATTAAGTTGATTTTAGAGACTGTATCAAACCAAAGCTCGCTCTACTTTACCCATGATCATTAAGTAAGCAATTATATGAGGGCGCGATTGCAGCTACAGCACAGTGACTTGTAACCCTCATGAGTCATAATCATGGTCTCTTAAGTGTGAACAGTGAAATTGCAATCAAGGCCTAAATGGAATATTTCGAATTTAATAGGATAAATCCTTATGCCTTGACAAATATTCATTGACATTGAGCTGTAATTATGGCCTCTTGGAGTTTAAAGGTAGGTATCCATGTTTTTTTCATGTCACAGATTTTTATTATTTTTTATTCCTCTCATATACTATTCAAATACAATATTCGGTAGAGTAGTTTTGCAAAAATCTGTTGCCGCTTATCAGAAAAAAGCAGGGTATTTCCCAAAAAGCCTACGTAGGCTATTAATCTATTTTTAGATAAATCCGACCAGTTGCAAAGTATACAGGGTTATTCACGTGGTACGAATAACCGTTGTAACCTCGCATTTAGTTTATATTACATCACACCAACTTCATCGTTATGTCATCAGGAGTTATGTTCACTAGCCAGTCTTTAATTCTGTTAAGATCAGTCCAAAACTGTCGTAAGCATTATTACTAATATAAACACTTACCATAGTCTTGCGCTAACCCTTTCATGTGACATGATTTAGGACGCTGGCTGCTTTGTTTGTAAATTTGTTACCTTCGGTTGACTGGGTCAAATGCAAATGAGGTCATTCGATGTCAGCACCTGAAATCTGTGATATCTTAAAATAACCTGGAATTCCTCTGAACCATAACAATATAACCACAAAAAGCCACCCTAGGCCTAATAGAATACCCCCAAGACAATACCTGACTCAACTTAAGTATTAATTGTTCGTTTGAGTTTTTTTTCGTCACTGGGTATTTTTTCTTATCTAGGTTTCAGAAACATCGATATCTCCCTTTAAACAATTTAATTCTTGATTCTGCCTGACGGACAGCGGCGACCAATGTTCATGTGTAGTAAAAACTCACCTGAGCATATGATGTTGACAAAGTTAATAACTCTCTTATTACTTTATATAATTTAATAAGATAATAATAAATCCAAACTAGAATAACTAACACTAAAGGTGATAAATACCCCTGCCTCTACTTCTCAGGGCAAAAATCTCTGCAATGTCAAAACTCTATAATCATTAGGCAAACACTCATGTGAAATTTGCATCTTTGAGTCAGTGGCAAATTTCTGTAATCTTAAATACTAACTTACTTTTAGCTAGACTACATGTATTTGAAGAATAGGGGAGCTTAAATCCAGCCACTCAGGTGTTGATGTTTTGCTAAGGTTAAAGTTTTATGTGCAAGTTTCATATCTCTGTTTCTACTAATGCTAATGCTCTGAAACTTTGAACATTCCCTTGTGACCATCATATCATCCCCTAGGCAAATATTGATTACTCTGATGTTCATTTTAGCAGAATTAAGACCCCCTTTTTAACTTTGAAATTCTTGATTAAACTTTTATGTGCAAGTCTTTTATCCCCATTATTACCAATTCTCTTGCTCTGAAACATTGTGGACATTATATCAAACCCTAGGCAATGATTTGTTACTCTGACATTAATTTTACTGTATTATTACCAATTTTTTACTAAGAAATTCTTGATTAAATTCTTATCTCTGTTTCCACTGTTACTATTGCTCTGAAACAATACACATGCTTCTGTGACAATATCAACCTCTTAGCAAATATTCATAACTCTGTAATTTATTTTAGTTTATTTTTGGCCCCTTTTGACTTTGACATTCATAGCACCCAGAATAGACGAAGGTTGCTGTATGCTGACTGCTCTTGCTAATTCAAATCAGGGGCAATAACTTATTAACTCTTGAAAGGTTAGAATTTCTTCATTCCTAAATTACCTCAGCTATTGATGCACTGTAAAACCCCAATTAGTTTGTTCATTCATTTATCAATCATTGATAAGAGTTAACCCTTCCCTGTTCAATTCCTGGTTTTTACGTCCCTATGGATTTATACTTGAGAAAACATTGTGGAAAATGAAGAAATTGCTTGTAACAAGCAATTTCTTTTTTTTCACAATATTTTCTACCCTACTTCATGATTATTTTTCAAATAAAATCCACTTTAAATTGTCGTCTGCAAAACCTTTGAATTTGGATAGGTCTAAAATTTGAAAAACAGTAAAGGGTTAAAAAAAAATGTCTTGCACATCTTTAGCTCCTAATTCATTTTTCTATTAAGTGTCTAGTATATTAGACTGAAACTGTGGGGGAGTTAGCCAGACAATTTTGTGGACAGAAGAAAACCTACAGACAAGCCAATTCCAGTACACCTACTAAATCTATGTTTGTAGGCATACAACAAATCTATCTTTAACCCTTTTTCTGTACAAACACGAAATTTTATGTCCCCATGATTTTATACTTTAAGAAAGCATTGTGGAAAAAGAAGAAATTGCATGTAACAAGCAATTTCTCCATACCCACACTATTTTCAACCACATAGGATAGTTTCATTTCAAATTGCATCCTATTATCATTGTCGTCTTCAACCTCTTTCAATTTGGACCAGTCTAAGATTTCAAACAAGAGGCTCTTTTTCTTCAAGGCCTAATACTAAATGGGTCTGGTGAAGACCTCCTTAGAAATTTAACTAAAATAAACTTAAGTTGCCATGGCAACCAATGCTTTCATCAGATTTCAAATCTTTTAGTAATTATTAAAAGGGGGCAACTTATGGGACATTTCTGCCAAATTTGGTTGAAATAAACCACATAGTTTTGGAAGAGTTGCTTTCTTTATTTCTTTATAGGCCCAATAAACCCAGGGCTCTGAAATTTTAGCAATTTTGAAAGAGGTCAATGTTCTAATGCTTCATGCAAAATATCAAGATTCTACAATTGTTGGGTCGGGAGAGGAAGATTTTTTAGAGTTTTCGTTTTGAATTTTACTCTTCTTGTTATGGCAACCAGATCTTTCAATGGATTTCATTTCTTTTGTTGAAATTGATCCAGTGTGTGAGGGGGAATGATGTTTTGATAATCCTTCTTTATTTTTATACAAGTCCCATTCACCATGGGGACCTGAGTGTAATGATTTTAGAAATTCTAAAGAGGTTGATGAACTGATGCTTCATGCAAAATATCAATGCTCTACGCCTTCTGAGTTAGAAGAAGATAGGTTTTTTTTAATTTTTAGTTTTGTTGCCAACCAGAGCTTTCACAAGATTTCGACTATTTTAGCAATTTCAAAAGGCACCACCTACTGAACTTTTCTGCCAAATTTGGTTGAAATTGGCCCAGTGGTTTGTGAGATGTCGTTCTAAAAATCCTTCTTTATTATTAATAAACCCCCTGGGAGCTTGATGGTAAGGATTTTAGAAATTCTGAAAGAGGCCAACATACTGATGCTCAAGGCTCTACGCCTTCTGGGTCAGTTGGAGATAATTTTAAAGATTTTTTTTTAAAAAAAATTCAGTTTTCTTGCCATGGCCACCAGAGTTTTCAACGGGTTTCAATTATTCTAGAAATTTTTAAAGGGCAACACCTAAGGAACATTTTTGCCAGTATGGTTTAAATTGGCCCAGCAGTTTGGAAGATGTCGTATTAAAATTGTCAACACGGGAGGACAATGCACAACGCACCCTGCACACCAGACAGAGGGTGATTGAAATACCTCACCTTGAGAACTTTGTGCTCAGGTGAGCTAAAAACGGGAAAGGGTTAATTTTAAATTCTTATATATCATTTCTTGAAATTATTAACAACACACTCTCCCCTAAACCAGTTTAAAAATATACATGTATAATCAACAAAGCTTATATTAAACCGTTACCTCATGACCATGTGATTTGATGCAAAAAGAAGATGATAAGTAGCCATAGCAAACATTGTTAGAAAAATAGAAATTACTAAAAATGGGAAAAGCCCTATTCTCCCAAACCCTGGATTTTAGGCACACGAGTATGATAATGTGGAAAAAAATTATAATATTGATGTTAATTGTGAAGTTGGAAATATCAATAAGAGGACAATGTTACTAATAAGTGGAGAATTGAAATAATAGATGATGTTGGTTAAATAAAGCAAGAGAATAAGAGGATTATTTTGGATATAAATTTGGAGTAAGAATAAATGGATGATGGCTATATTTGTGGAGTGGGACAAATGGATGATGGTGGTTTAATTTATTGAGATGGAATAAGTGAATGATGTTGGCTATAATTGTGGATATGGAATAACAGGATGATGTTGGTTACCATTGGGATTAGAATAGCCAAAACTGTGGATGTTGATTCCAATTGGGTTAGGAATAACTGGATGATGTTGATTCCGATTGTGGTAGGAATAACTGGATGATCTTGATTTCGATTGTGGTAAGAATAACCGAAACTGTTGATGTTGATTCCAACTGTGGTAGGAATAACCATAATTGGATGATGTTGGTTACAATTGTGACGTAGGAATGAATGGATGATTTTGGATATATTTGTGGGGAGACAATAAATGGATGAAGTTTGTTACAATTGTGGAGTAAAGATAAATGAATGGTGTTGGTTTATATCTAGAGTTAGAATAAACTTGATGATGTTGGATATAATTGTGAGGAGGAAATAAATGGTTGGTGTTTGTTATATCTATGATATGGGAAAAATCATTGATGTTTGTAATATTTGTGGAATGAAAACAATTGAATGGTGTTCTTAGTATTTGTGAAATAGAAATAATTGAATGATGTTCATTGTATTTGTGAAATGGGAACAAATGAATGATTTCAGTTGTATTTGTGAAAAGGGAACAAACGAATGATGCTGGTAATACTTCAGTGGGAATAAATGATTTGTGCTGGTTATATTTGTTTAGAGGTAAAATATAATGATGTGGGTTACATTTGTAGAGTTTGAAGACATAAATGATTATCTTAATGGTAAAATGAAACACTGTTCTACACATCTCAATATAGTACAGAAACTTAGAACAGTATTGCAATTAACCTTTGCTTTGTGGAGTCGGCATAAATTAATAATTTTGGTTTTTGTTATGAGTGGGAATATATGGATGATGACAGTTCTATGTAGAGTGGAAATAATTGGAATATGTTGGTTATAGATATATATGTAGAATGGGAATAAATAATGTGGATTATATTTGTTGAGTGGGAATGAATGTATGATGTTGGTTATATTGGCAGAGTGGGACAAATTGTTGATATTTAGGTTATATAAGTGTAGTAGTAATGAAAGGCTAATGTTGGTTATATTTAAGGAGTGGGAATAATAGGTTGAATAATGGATGATGCTTGTTATACTTTTGGAGTAGAAATGAAAGGTTCATGTTGGTTATATTTGTGAAGCCATACCAAATGGATGATATTGATTATATTTGTGGAGTAGTAATGTAAGGTTGATGATTTTTATATTTGTTGAATGGGAATGAAAGGTTAATGTCAGTTACATTTATGGGGTGGGAATATATGGATGATGTTGGTTATATTTGTGGAGTGGGAATAGATAGATAATGTTGATTATATTTGTGGAGTATTGAAAGGTTCATGTTGGTTATATTTGTGGAGTGGGAATAAATGGATGATGTTGATTATATTTGTGGAGAAGTAATGAAAGGTTGATGTTTTTATATTTGTGGGATGGGAATGAAAGGTTAATGTCGGTTACATCTATGGAGTGGGAATATATGGATGATGTTGGTTATATTTGTGGAGTGGGAATAGATAGATAATGATGATTATATTTGTGGAGTGGGAATAAATGGATGATGTTGGTTACAATTGTTAAGATGTCGTTCTAAAATATTACAAAACAGTTAAATGGTTGGTTGGTAATCCTTGAATAAGCTTTAAAACTCATTAGAAACTAGAGCTGTCGCCCTCAAGGGCTGACGAGAATACCCCCCACACCGCTAAAAAGGCTTTTCTATGAAGGAGTGGAATTTGAAGCTGTTTAATCACATGCATGTCATGGTGGATGAACATTGCCAACCCTCCACCTCTTTCTGATTTTGTGTTTGTTGCTAGAGTTGACTGATTAGGAAAGGTTGGTCAATATGAGCCTATGTTAAAGAAAACTGTGTGAGGAGATGATGACACAAAATTATATCCACGAAAAGTCAATATGAGCCTATGTTCAATTTTTGACCCCCGGGGGGCGGGGTCAAATCTGACCTCAGGAAATAAACCGTTCGATATTTTGTAAAGGTCAACAAGATGATGTTACTTACCAAATTTGGTAACTCCCCTTATGGTTACTGAGTTTTGCATTTTTAAATTTTGACTACTCCCCCCCCCCCCATTAAAAAGTTCAAAATGGCATAACTCTGAAACTAACGACTGGATCAAGATGAAAATTGCAGGTGCACAACTTCATATGATAGGAAACAACCTGATAAAATTTCAGCAAAATTGGTCAAAAAATGTGGGAGTAGAAGAGGACACAAAATTATGTCCACGGATGGACGGACGGACAGACGGACGGACGGACGGATGGACAACCTGATTCCAGTATACCCCCCCATAACTTCGTTGTGGGGGGTATAAAAAGAGGCCCAGTGGGCCTTAACGGTCACCTGAGTAAAAGAGCATAAAAAATGTTTAAAGTTAACGGACGACGGACAAACTATGATTGCAATAGGTCACCATGACCATTAGGTGGTGACCTAAAAATATGAATTTCTTAACATGATGAACTTTGAACCCTGGGCGTAGCCCGGTACAAGACCCCAGGTACATAAATTTCACAAACTTTAGTATACCTGTCCTACCAGTCATGCACTTAAAATATTTATGCTTTTGCATTTTGGGTTTATTAGAAAAAGATTTTTTAAGAAGTACAAAAATTTACCCCTTTCTATCCCCGACTGGGGCCCCTTTTACCCCAAACCCCCTGAACCTCTTTTCACAAACTGGAATTGGCATCCCCCAATGATGCTTACGACCAAGTTTGGTTGAAATCCCCTGAGTAGTTCTCGAGAAGATGAAAATGTTTAAAAGTTATCAAAAATGACCCCCTTTTGGTCCCCATTTTAGGCCCCCCTGACCTCCAGCCTTTTAATTTTCACAAATCTGTATAATCAGTACCCAATGATGCTTTTCACCAAGTTAGTTTGAAATTGGCTTAGTACTTCATCAGAAGAAGATGAAAATGTGAATTTTTTTAACATGACGAACTTTGACCTCTGGGTGTGGCCCCATACATGACCCCAGGGACATAAATTTCACAATTTATAATATACCTGTCCTAGTTGTCATGCACACAGAATATTTAAGCTCTGGCATTAACGGTTTATTAGAAGAAGATTTTTAAAGAAGTACAAAAATTACCCCTTTTTGCCCCCTATTTGGGCCCCTTTGACCCCCAGAACCCTCATTTTCACAAACTTGAATTGGCATCCCCCAAAGATGCTTTCTACCAAGTCTGGTTGAAATCCCCCCAGTAGTTCTTGAGAAGAAGATGAAATATTTAAAAGTTGCCAAAAATTACCCCCTTTTGGTCCCCATTTTAGGGCCCCCTGACCCCCCAGCCTTTTAATTTTCACAAATCGGAATAACCATTACCAAATGATGCTTTTCACCAAGTTTGTTTGAAATTGGCTTTGTACTTCATCAGAAGAAGATGAAAATGTGAATTTTTTA
Organism: Fragum fragum; assembly: GCA_946902895.1. Taxonomy (NCBI): domain Eukaryota; kingdom Metazoa; phylum Mollusca; class Bivalvia; order Cardiida; family Cardiidae; genus Fragum; species Fragum fragum. The sequence goes on along the minus strand of OX336369.1, from coordinate 879,964 downwards.
ACATGATGAACTTTGACCTCTGGGTGTGGCCCCATACATGACCCCAGGGACATGAATTTCACAATTTATAATTTACCTGTCCTAGTTGTCATGCACACAAAATATTTAAGCTCTGGCATTAACGGTTTATTAGAAGAAGATTTTTAAAGAAGAACCAAAAATTACCCCTTTTTGCCCCCGATTGGGGCCCCTATGACCCCCAGAAACCCTATTTTCACAAATCCGAATAACCATTACCAAATGATGCTTTCTACCAAGTTTGGTTGAAATCCCCCCAGTAGTTCTTGAGAAGAAGATGAAAATGTTTAAAAGTTAACGGACGACGCACGACGACGGACAAACGATGATTGCAATAGGTCACCATGACCATTCGGTCAGGTGACCTAAAAATAATTCCATCAATTCAAAATCTGAACATTAATTAATTTTCAAAAGTCACTGATTCAATCAACTATTCTTGACAATTGATCATTCTAAAAATTTAATATGCATGTATAAATGGCGAGTATTGTGAAGAAGGCTAGTATTTTCTACAGTCCTTGGAAAAATCATAGATTCATACCACTTTTACATACCTTTATCAAAATCCTAGAAAATATAATTGGCAGATATGGTTTGGCTAGTGTATTAAAAGAAAGACAACCTCTTAATTCAAAAAGGGTTTAAATAATATATGCAAAAATATGAACTCATATCTTTTACACAACACTAACAATATTTGGCAAATAAAGGAAAAATATATTTAATCTGCAGCAAATTTTCAGAAACCCATATTCCATTTACGTTTGGTGGCAGTTTTTCTTCTTGTGAATTTTGAGGGGTCACTGCTCTGACTAACTTCAGCTGAATTACCAGAGAATTGTGCTGTAGATTTTCCATACAATTTGCTAGGAACGGGGGGGTTATCACAGAATGGTTTTGGCACTGATGATTCACCGTACAGTTCTATCAACTTGTCTTCAGGAATAACTTTGGGCTCTGGCTGTGTCTCAAGTTTGACTTCTGCAATGTAATTCAATGGTGCTGGAATTTTATTGCAATTCCTTTGTCCAAGATATGGGAATCTATCAGGAGGATTAACTGCAGGGCGAGCATTTCTTAGTGCTCTGCTGTTTGGCTCATATCTGAAAAATAGTTTGAAAAATGAAAGATAAAGTCTTAATATGGACATTTGCTTAAGGGACTGGATCAGTCTCGATCAAAGTGGGAGTAAATCAAAAGAAGTTGTGTTTATTAAACAATGATGCCTACAAAATATCTAATTGTTTTTAGAAGTTGGACTTTGATAGAAAATATTGAGTTGCATTCTTTTCATTTAAAATCTTAAGATTCTTATGTAAATTTTTAAGATAAATTTGTTCTTAAGATTCAGATTTTTAACCTATAACCAATTTATAGTTGAAAGAATTAAAAAAAAACATTTTTTTTGGGGGGGAAGAAAATATTGTGGATAATGAAGACATTGATTGTCACGAGCAATTTTTTGTTAGCTCCACTGGCTGAAAGCCAGAGAGCTATTGTCATGGCGTTGTGTCCATCCTGCATGCGTGCGTCCTGTCGTCTCTCCATGAACTTTTCCTTTAAAAATCTTCTCCTCAGATAGAACAGAACAGAAATCAACCAAATTTCAAAGAAAAAATCCTTGGAAGACCCTGTATCAGATTCCTTCAAATAATATTGATCGGATGAAAATTGTGGCTTTAAACAGCGGGGCTAATTTACATATATAGTGAAAGCTTTGAAAATTTTCTCCTCAGAAAGCACTGAACAGATTTCTTCCACATTTCACAGAAATGATCATAGGCCAACCCTTTATCAGATTCCTTCAAAGAATTTTGATCGGATGAAAAACTTTGCTTTAATGGGCTGGGCTAATTTCTATATATGGTAAAACCTTTAAAATTCTTCTTCTCAGAAACCATTTAATTGGTTTCAACCAAATTTTACAGAAACGATTCTTGGGTCAATATTTATTGGATTCCTTCAAATAATTTTGAAAGGATGAAAAAATATAGCTTTAATGGGTGGGGCTTACTTCCTTATATGGTGAAAGCTTTGAAAATCATCTTCTCAGAAACCAGTTGTTGGATTTCCAAATTCACAGAAATGATCCTTTGCTGACCTTTATCAGATTCCTTCAGAGAATTCTGATCAAATGAAAAACATGGCTTTAATGGGCTGGGCTAATTTCCTTATTTGGTAAAAGCTTTGAAATTCTTTGTCTCAAAACCAGTTGGATGGATTTTAACCTATTTTTTACCAAATTGATTGTTTAGCGACTCTTTATCAAGTTGTCAAAAAGAATTTTGATTGTAAGAAAAATACTGCTTAAATAGGAAATTCTTATTTCCATATATGGTATAAACTGAAAATGGGCTGTTGATGGATTTCAACCAAATTTCACAGAAATGATCCTCAGATGACCGTCGGATTCCTTCATATGATTTTGCTTGGTTGAAAAGCTTGGCTATTATGGATGTGGCTTATGTCCATAAATGGTATCCAAGGAAATTTTTTAAATTTTGTTAATACCTTTTTCATCTTCTCCAGTGAACGAATTCAAAACTTAACTTGATGTTTGTAAACACAATGAAAAAGTTGAAATGCTTCTGTAGAACTATTTCAAAGATTTCAGTGACTTAGATATATTTTCCTTACATCAGTTTATCAGTTTATTTTGAATTCATGAAAAAATTGCTTAATCAGTACATTTGTGCCTTTGGAGCGATACAGGTGCTCAAGCTCCTTTAGTTTTCCATAATGTTTTCAAAAGCTCTTTTTGTTGGGGACGTCAAAAAGTCATATTGGGATGGATTAAGCCACTAAAGAATCTCTAGAATTCTTATTCAGGAATTTAAGCATCCTAAGCAGTGGCTTAAACTGCAATGTAGTGTCCTTAATGACATAGAATGTTTTCATTCAAAATAACCAAATCAGACCTTTAAGGCGTCTTAAAAATCTTATTTAGTAGAAAATTTTCACCTCAAAGAAAAGAACTCATCTCTGATATGTTTCATAAGAGGTACCTTCATGCTGAATATAATCATCAGGATTAAAATAATGTCTTTATTTTGAGGGGCTATATACTTATTTTGTTTATCAATTGAAACACAATAAAAATTAACCTCAACAAATTTCAAATACATGGTTCATGTGTATGTATGCTTACACAAAAAATGATAGACAATCAAATTGAAAAAGCTAGCATATGACAGTATACAATAACGATATAGTACCTTAAATAGTTTTTGAATAATGGGAAATGGGAATGGATAGATATATTGAATAATAGGTAGATGAACAGACTGAAAACAGTTCAACCATAAGACGAGTGCTGCGGAACAAGTTATTGTGGAATGCTAGAAGGCTTGAATTGCTCCACAAACCTGACTTCCCTAACAATACAGATAATTCAGCTTTTTTAAACACAAGAGGACGCTCATTTTAGAATTATTTCTTCTTATGCAATTTACCTGAACCAATTTCCACACAATAACCCTTCATGCCGCTCCTAAAGAAAGAAGAGGGCCATGGTGTCACTGGATCTCTCACCTGAGATACTGCAAGAGTATTGAAATGTTTTGACTAAGTTCAAATTTTTTCCCACAGTTTTCTAACTTCATTACCTTCTTAATTCAATAATCTCTATTAAATTCACAATTGAAATTGGGCACGGTGGATAACAACCTTTCTTAAAAGAACTTATGTCAGTATATTTCCTTGAAAACCACAAAGGTTACAACTCACAACATATGGAAAATATAAATCATATCATCATAACCTCAAGTTTTGTGTAGATGACAATGAGGCAATGCTACATGCAAATTTGAAAGTGCTAGGCCTTTCCGTTAAAAAGAGTTTTTCTTAAGAATTCATAAGAAATTCCCTTTGGTTACTATAGCAACCAGAGTTATTCATAAATTCCTATTCTCTTAGGTTTTTGAAAGGGAATCATCCAAGAATCATTTCTGGAAAGTTCAATTGAAACCTGAAGGTTAGCTTAGGAGCAGGTGCTTATTAAAGAATTTGTTCTTCATATCTATGTAAATCCACATACCCACAATGTAGGGCTTATATACCTCACATCACCAAACCATGATGTGATGTTACATACAAAGTCTGAAAGCTCTAGGTCATGAAGATAAGGAGGAGATTTTTGAAGGATTTCTTAGAAATTCCTTCTGGTTGAATAGTAACCATAGTTTTCAACTTTAAATGATACCTTGAAGTATTTTGGAAGGCCATCACCCAAGAATTGTGTCTGTAAAATTTCATTGAAATCTGAAGGCTAGTTTAGGAGATTATTTTTAAAGAATTTGTTCTTTATTTATATGTAAGTTCCAAATATCCACAAAAGATAGCTTATATGAATGATATCACCATAACCTGAAGTATTTTGCTATGGGGCCACAAGGGGATGCTACATACGAAATTTGAATTTTCTAGGCCTTGTAGTTTAGGAGATGATTCTGAAAGGATGTCTTAGAAATTCCTTTCCGTTGCCATAGCAACCAGAGTTACATACCAATTATGAGTCTTGATTTGTTTGTTTGTTTGAATGGGGTTTTACGCCGCTTTCAACAATCTTTCAGTTATATTGCGGCGGCTGGAGCACCTAACAATGGATTCCTGGTATTTCTCATACCAGTACCGCCATCACATCCTTTCCTAGCCTCCAGCTGCTATCTCACATAGGTCTATGATTATCGACCAATTGGTGTATGAATCTTGAATGATTTTGGAAATCTGATGATAGTAACGGAGGAGAAGATATTTTAAGATTTGTTAACAGACTGACAGATGTTTGATAGATAACCATTTATCGTAAAAAGCTTCTCAAAGCTAAAAAGCTTTAGAACAATAAAGAAATTGCTTTTACAAGCATTTTCTTCAATGTCCATAATGTTTTAAACCCATAAAGTTAAAGTTGTTATAAATTCCATCAACTTGATATTGCCGTCTTCAACTTCTTTCAAACTGGGCATGTCTGAAATATTGTCATGTGGCAATGGGTCAACCCATTCCCACACAAATATGCTTTTAAATGCTCTGCAATATAAAAAACTTTGGAAAACATTGTGGACAATGAAGAAATTGCTTGTTACAAGCATTTATTCATTTTCCACAATGTTTTAATACCCTAAAAGACAAAGATTTTAAAAACGTCATCAACTTAAAATTGTCATCTTTAACTTCTTTGAATTTGGACTGGTCTAAAATCTTGCTGTGTGGCAATGGGTCAAGGGACTGGGAGGCAACTTTCCTCTATACATAAATATTGTATCTTAAGCAGTATCAATTATTTCCTTTGGATCATTTTATTTCTCTACCTGAAATGAGTCAAATCCCTAAAGCAATACAATAAAACCTTTTTTAGAAAAGATAAATAAATGAATAAAAAGTAAAAAGAATAAATTAAAAATCCTGATAAAGCGTCACCATTCATTCATTCATATGAAATTTGGTCCATCCCCCAGTTTCAAAAAATAATATTTTCTAAGTTTTCCCATTTATCATAAAATGGAAATTAACTTCAACTATAACAAGAGGCCCAGTGGGCCTTAACGGTCACCTGAGTAAAAGAGCACCAAGACAAGTGATTTTGTTTGAAAGAATTAGAAAAAGGTTTAGTTGAAATCCCCTCAGTAGTTCTTGAGAAGAAGATGAAAATGTTTAAAAGTTACCAAAAATGACCCCCTTTTCCCTCCAGCCTTTCAATTTTCACAAATCTGTATAATCAGTACCCAATGATGCTTTTCACCAAGTTAGTTTGAAATTGGCTTAGTACTTCATCAGAAGAAGGTGAAAATGTGAATTTTTTAACATGATGAACTTTGACCTCTGGGTGTGGCCCAATACATGACCCCAGGAACATGAATTTCACAATTTATAACATACCTGTCCTAATTGTCATGCACACAGAATATTTAAGCCCTGGCATTAACAGTTTATTAGAAGAAGATTTTTAAAGAAGTACCAAAAATTACCCCTTTTTGCCCCCAATTTGGGCCCCTTTGACCCCCAGAACCCCTATTTTCACAAACTTGAATTGGCATCCCCCAATCATGCTTTCTACCAAGTTTGGTTGAAATCCGCCCAGTAGTTCTTGAGAAGAAGATGAAATATTTAAAAGTTACCAAAAATTACCCCCTTTTGGTCCCCATTTTAGGGCCCCCTGACCCCCCAGCCTTTTTATTTTTCACAAATCTGAATAACCATTACCAAATGATGCTTTTCACCAAGTTTCTTTGAAATTGGCTTTGTACTTCATCAGAAGAAGATGAAAATGTGAATTTTTTAACATGATGAACTTTGACCTCTGGGTGTGGCCCCCATACATGACCCAAGGGGCATGAATTTCACAATTTATAATATACCTGTCCAAGTTGTCATGCACACAAAATATTTTAGCTCTGGCATTAACGGTTTATTAGAAGAAGATTTTTAAAGAAGTACCAAAAATTACCCCTTTTTGGCCCGTATTTGGGCCCCTATGACCCCCAGAACCCCTATTTTCACAAACTTTAATTAGCATCCCCCAATCATGCTTTCTACCAAGTTTGGTTGAAATCCGCCCAGTAGTTCTTGAGAAGAAGATGAAATATTTAAAAGTTACCAAAAATTACCCCCTTTTGGTCCCCATTTTAGGGCCCCCTGACCCCCCAGCCTTTTTATTTTCACAAATCTGAATAACCATTACCAAATGATGCTTTTCACCAAGTTTCTTTGAAATTGGCTTTGTACTTCATCAGAAGAAGATGAAAATGTGAATTTTTTAACATGATGAACTTTGACCTCTGGGTGTGGCCCCATACATGACCCCAGGGGCATGAATTTCACAATTTATAATATACCTGTCCAAGTTGTCATGCACACAAAATATTTAAGCTCTGGCATTAACGGTTTATTAGAAGAAGATTTTTAAAGAAGTACCAAAAATTACCCCTTTTTGGCCCCTATTTGGGCCCCTATGACCCCCAGAAACCCTATTTTCACAAACTTTAATTAGCATCCCCAAATCATGCTTTCTACCAAGTTTGGTTGAAATCCGCCCAGTAGTTCTTGAGAAGAAGATGAAATATTTAAAAGTTACCAAAAATTACCCCCTTTTGGTCCCCATTTTAGGGCCCCCTGACCCCCCAGCCTTTTTATTTTCACAAATCTGAATAACCATTACCAAATGATGCTTTTCACCAAGTTTCTTTGAAATTGGCTTTGTACTTCATCAGAAGAAGATGAAAATGTGAATTTTTTAACATGATGAACTTTGACCTCTGGGTGTGGCCCCATACATGACCCCAGGGGCATGAATTTCACAATTTATAATATACCTGTCCAAGTTGTCATGCACACAAAATATTTAAGCTCTGGCATTAACGGTTTATTAGAAGAAGATTTTTAAAGAAGTACCAAAAATTACCCCTTTTTGGCCCCTATTTGGGCCCCTATGACCCCCAGAACCCCTATTTTCACAAACTTGAATTGGCATCCCCCAATCATGCTTTCTACCAAGTTTGGTTGAAATCCGCCCAGTAGTTCTTGAGAAGAAGATGAAATATTTAAAAGTTACCAAAAATTACCCCCTTTTGGTCCCCATTTTAGGGCCCCCTGACCCCCCAGCCTTTTTATTTTCACAAATCTGAATAACCATTACCAAATGATGCTTTTCACCAAGTTTCTTTGAAATTGGCTTTGTACTTCATCAGAAGAAGATGAAAATGTGAATTTTTTAACATGATGAACTTTGACCTCTGGGTGTGGCCCCATACATGACCCCAGGGGCATTAATTTCACAATTTATTATATACCTGTCCTATTTGTCATGCACACAAAATATTTAAGCTCTTGCATTAACGGTTTATTAGAAGAAGATTTTTAAAGAAGTACCAAAAATTACCCCTTTTTGGCCCCTATTTGGGCCCCTATGACCCCCAGAACCCCTATTTTCACAAACTTTAATAAGCATCCCCCAATCATGCTTTCTACCAAGTTTGGTTGAAATCCGCCCAGTAGTTCTTGAGAAGAAGATGAAATATTTAAAAGTTACCAAAAATTACCCCCTTTTGGTCCCCATTTTAGGGCCCCCTGACCCCCCAGCCTTTTTATTTTCACAAATCTGAATAACCATTACCAAATGATGCTTTTCACCAAGTTTCTTTGAAATTGGCTTTGTACTTCATCAGAAGAAGATGAAAATGTGAATTTTTTAACATGATGAACTTTGACCTCTGGGTGTGGCCCCATACATGACCCCAGGGGCATTAATTTCACAATTTATAATATACCTGTCCAAGTTGTCATGCACACAAAATATTTAAGCTCTGGCATTAACGGTTTATTAGAAGAAGATTTTTAAAGAAGTACCAAAAATTACCCCTTTTTGGCCCGTATTTGGGCCCCTATGACCCCCAGAACCCCTATTTTCACAAACTTGAATTGGCATCCCCCAATGATGTTTTCTACCAAGTTTGGTTGAAATCCGCCCAGTAGTTCTTGAGAAGAAGATGAAAATGTTTAAAAGTTAACGGACGACGCACGACGGACGACACACGACGACGGACAAACGATGATTGCAATAGGTCACCATGACCATTCGGTCAGGTGACCTAAAAACTATAAACAAGAGGGCCGTTGACCCTGGGGCGCTCACCTGAGATAAAGGCTCTTTTTCTTTCAACACTCTAATTTCATGTTAAGGTAAGGATTATGAAACAAGTGGGCCACAATTACATATTGACTATGAACCTGGGGATCCAAAAGTCTAAATTACAAATTCCAAGGCTTTAGTGCTGATTTGAAAGAAGGAAAAAACTTTTTCCATGGGTTATAATTTCAGAAATAAGAAAGAAGTCTGTGAACTGATGCTTCATGCCTATACCCCCCCCCCTCCTGGGTCCGCCCCTGGAGACCCGAGGATCATGATTTTAGCTATTTCGTAAGAGATCAATATACTGATGCTTCATGCAAAATATCAAGGCTCTACGCCTTCTTGGTCAGGAGGAGAAGATTCTTAAAGATTATCTTGAAATTTCACTTTTGTTGCCATGGCAACCAGAGTTTTAAATGGATTTCAATATTTTTAGCTATTTTTGAAGGGGACCACCTAAGAGTCATTTCTGTCAAATTTGGTTCAAATCGGCCCAGTGGTGTGAGTGGAGTTGTCATTTAAAAAAGTGTTCTTTATTTCTATATATCCCCCCGAGGATCATGATTTTAGCTATTTGAAAGAGGTCAATATACTGATGCTTCATGCAAAATATCAAGGCTCTACGCCTTCTGGGTCAGGAGAAGAAGATTTTTAAAGATTATTATGAAATTTCACTTTTGTTGCCATGGCAACCAGATTTTTAACGGATTTCAATTCTTTTAGCTATTTTTGAAGGGGACCACCTAAGGAACATTTCTGCCAAATTTGGTTCAAATTGGCCCAGTGGTTTGTGAGGAGATGTCATTTAAAAGATCCTTCTTTATTTCTATATAAACCCTACCCCCCTGGGGCTCGGCCCCTGGGGACCCGAGGATCATGATTTTAGCTATTTTGAAAGAGGTCAATATACTGATGCTTCATGCAAAATATCAAGGCCTTACGCCTTCTGGGTCAGGAGGAGAAGATTTTTAAAGATTATTCTAAAATTTTACTTTTGTTGCCATGGCAACCAGATCTTTTACGGATTTCAATTCTTTTAGCTATTTTTTAACACATTCCAACACAGCAAAATTTTAGACTGGTCCAAATGGAAAGAAGCTGCAGACGACAATTTCAAGTTGATGGAATTTTGATTTTTTTTCCTCTTTTTTGATAGAAAACATTGTGGATAATGAAGAAATTGCTTGATACAAGCAATTTCTTCATTTTCCACAATGTTTTCCAAAGTTTTTTTCTTGAGGGGCGTAAAAAGGAGGGATTGAGTTGGAATGGGTTAAGGGGACCACCTAAGCAACATTTCTGCCAAATTTGGTTCAAATCGGCCCGGTGGTTTGGGAGGAGATGTCATTTAAAATTTGTTCTTTATTTCTATATAAACCCTACCCCCCTGGGGCTCGGCCCCTGGGGACCCGAGGATAATGATTTTAAGTATTTTGAAAGAGGTCAATATAATGATGCTTCATGCAAAATATCAAGGCTCTACGCCTTCTGGGTCAGGAGGAGAAGATTTTTAAAGATTATTTTAAAATTTTACTTTTGTTGCCATGGCAACCAGATCTTTTTACGGATTTCAATTCTTTTAGCTATTTTTGAAGGGGACCACCTAAGGAACATTTCTGCCAAATTTGGTTCAAATTGGCCCAGTGGTTTGGGAGGAGATGTTGTTCAAAGAAATTGTTGACGGACGAAGCACGACGGACGGACGCCGGACAAAAGGGGATCACAATAGCTCACTTGAGCACTACGTGCTCAGGTTAGCTAAAAACAATAAAAAAAATCAATCAAAACTCTCTGAAGGTATCTGAAAAGGGGTCACCAAAGGATGATTCCTTTGAAATTGGTTGAAATCCACAATGTTAACATGATATTATACATTAATCCAAAGTTCATACCCTTTTGTATCTATCAAGAGAATCTTTCGATTTTAACTCATTCCAAACATATTCAACTTTTTCATAACCCTCAAGAAACTAGAAGGTCAATCAATTTTAACCCGCGCTCACCTGAGTCAGTGGCAACAAATGGTCAAAAAAGAATGAGTGACCAATACAATTTCATCCAAGGTGAGACTATATATGAAATTCTGTCTTGGATATATCATGAAGAAATAACATTCAAACCAAGTTTTCAGATATTCAATCAATAAATATAGCATCTGCACTGTATGTAAAGCTATTCAAAGGTATGACTAGTGAACTATTTTTTTAGCAAAAATTCAACTTGTCCAAAATGTCAGAGACAACTGTTTTGACTAAATATCAAGGTCTTGAGCCTAAAACGTATGTTCTAGAGTGCATGTAGTGTATTCCGATATTTGACCTAGTGACCACCTGTATAGCCTCACATGATCAAGTATTTAACTTGACTGAAATGGTATGAAAACAAAAACTCTGACCAAATATTGAGACATTTCAGTAAAAAATGCCCTCTAGAGTAAGCACAAAGCATTTCTAGGATTTGACCTAGTGACCTTGTTTTAATTCCATATTAGCAAATATCAAACTTGACCAAGATACTCTAAACACAAATCTTCTCACCAAATATCAAGACGTTTAGACGTTTAATTCCATATCATTTTCCTAAACTTTTCCCTATCAGTTTCCTAAATATTTCCATATTGTTTTCCTAAACATTTCAATATTCTTCTCCTAAATCTTCAATATCCTTTTCCTAGACGTGTCCATATCACTTTTCTTAAATTTCATTAACATTTTGCTTAAGGTTTCCAAATCCTTTTCCTAAATGTTTTCATATCATTTTCCCAAAATGTCCATATCAGGCAACATATTTCCTTTTAACCATATGTTGGAAAAGATTGAATTTGCATTATTTTTTTAAAAGATTAACCAACTACCAGACAAAAAAGTCAGGTTTGTCGAATTTCAAAGATGTTGCAGACAAAAAATTTTAGTTGTTGAAATTTTAGATTTGTTTTGCCTTTTTCGGGCAGAAAACATTCCGGATAATTTCTTTATTTTCAATTTCAGTTTTGCTGAACTTTTTTCTTGGGGGTGTCAAAAAGCGTTATTGTTTTGATGGGTTAACCTTGTCACATTGAAAAACTTTTCTGAGTTGCATTAAAATCAAAGGGCTGCGAGCACTGGTGGTACTTTTTCCATCATCAATACTTCTTTCAGAAAATAATTCAATTAACAACTGTGGCTTAAAAAGATCAAACAGAAGGTGTAGATTAAGATCAGATTGTCAGATTTCACTAATGTGCAGGTTGATCTTTATCTATACATCCTGCCAACACTGGAAAATTAGGGTTATACATGAAAGGGTTATATAATTATATATTTCTTACTCTTTTTCTTCTTTGTCCCCTTTATCTGGCTGTAAAGCATTTTGTATCATTTCTATAAACTCTTTCTTCATCCTGAAAAGAACAAGATGTGTTTGTGAAATCCAATGCCCCCGCAACAGGACTATACGTTTGACCTTGGTATGTGACCTTGACCCATGACCTTGACCTCGACATAAGGAGATGAATATTATGGAGATGTATCATCATGCCAAATATGAGCATTGTATCTTGAATAGGCTGGTAGTAATTGGCAATTTTAAGTTTTTGGTTAAGTTTGGCAGACAGATGACAGACAGATAGCGGGAAAACGGGTAAAACAATATGCCCCCGATCTTTCGTTACAGGGGCATAAAAATAGAAGTAAACAAGATGTATTTGTGGAACACTTATGCCCCTGAAATGCCCCTGAAATGACTCTTTTTTAGAAATCTAACCTTGACAGATGACTTTGTCAGGTGACCTTGACCTTGTCCAATGATCTTTATCTTATGATTCTTAATCATTACCACATCACAAAGTTGTAGACTTGAGGGGCTTAGGTGTAAAATAAAAATGCTGTGTTTCCGCTAACCAGACCGACCTTGTTTCTGACCCCCAACTCTGCTGTTTTTAACGGCAAAATAAAAAAAATAAAAATTTAAATGCCCGACCCATCCTTATTTTTGTCCGACCCATGAAATTCTCAAAATGTACGTTTTTATTACATTTCGGTAGTTTTTTCTGTTTGCTTCATTCCGAGTTACTCTTCCTGAGTTACCCAAGCCCATTACAGAAGAATCGTGTCCGTAAATGCAAACGTCAAGGCGACTATGAAGTGAATAAATAACCCGGATAATGAGAAAGCGCGAAAGTTGAAAGAAGAAGCGCATCCTAATCACATAATTTCAAAATAAAAAAAACGATTTACCTACCTATCCTGTACTTTCCGCCGCAAAAATTTATAAAAAAAAAGATTCGCCTACCTACCTACCCTCTTTTTTTCTAGCCCGTTACACAACTTTTTTTAGACCTTATAAAAAGTGAATTGTGTTGGATTTGGGTTAACCTAGAACTATCACTAAACGTACATAATCATGCCCCAAAGCCTTGTCACAAAAAAAGATATATTTCCACTGAATGCTATAAAGTTCAGCAAAATAGAGTTGATACAATGATAATATAAAATGATCATATAATATCTGGAAACAAAATGGCATTTAAAACCTTTAAGCCTTTTCCTTTACCAATTCATGCACAATGATGTTTTTTGACACTCCTCAACAATTGGGTTAACTTGGTGTAAAATGAAGACTTTGCTGGCAACAGTTGGATCTTAACATTAATTTCTGATTTATTTTATCATCATGTTTTCTACAAAATTAAAGGAAGTATCATGATAAATAGTTGACCAATTGGATTTTTACATTAAATTCTGTTTTAAAATTTATACATTAAATTATGTTTCTATTCTAAAAAGTTAAAAAAGCTAAAATTTCATAAATTTTACATTGTTGTCTGCAATGCCTTTCAATACGGACTAGTCTAAAACATTTCCGAATGATAGTGGCTTAAATAAGCAATCAGTAAAACTTGAGTAAATTGAGTTCTAGGTCAAATAGATATAATGAATAATGCATACTTTATACTACCAGCAACATGGTGTGCAAATTTGAGTTCAGTACATGCAATACTATGGGATTATTTTTCTAAACAAAAATAATTCAGAAACAAGAGCTTCGCAGAGCGGCGCATATACGCAAGAAGGGGCTTGTCAGTAACCCTGCTTTGTCAGCTATGTTAGCTTGAATGATAGCTCATGCATTTTATCAATAGAACTATCTTGTTACCTAAATAATATTGTATACACTTGAGAAACATGACAGCTTTCAAAACCATTGTTAAATTTAAAACCATTGCCATGAAAAATGTTGGATAAGATGTGCATACAAGACATTAAGTATTTTTCTTTCAATTCAAGGGCAGATAATTCAAGATAACTCAAAAATGACTGGAAAGATTTGAATTTCGAAAGTCATAGGAAGGATATCATAGGAAGTAACTGTGCAAAGTTTCAGCTCATTCCAATTGATAGTTTAAGAGGAGTTGCGCACACAAAAAATTGCTAGCAGATGGACAGATGGACTGACAGACAGACAGACGGACAGACAGACGGACGGACTAAAATCATAGAGATACATTGTGGCCAGTTTCTATTAAATTCTATGTAAATTGTAGGAGTTTTGTACAAAATCAAATGTAAATTGAAGCTATTTTGTTAAGTAAAGGGCAGATAATTCAGGAACAACTTGACATTTCAAACAAATTCTAGTCCTAAGGACAAGTAGACATCACACAAAGTCATTGTAGCAAGTTTCAGTTCATTCTCATTCAGAATGTAGGAGAAGTTGTGCTCACAAGAAATACAGTGATTTTCCTTCAATACAAGAGCAGATAATTCAAGATAACTCATATGACTAAAGCAATTTGAATTTCAAAGGTCTTATGCACAACTAGATATCATAGGGAGTAATTGTGCAAAGTTTCAGCTCATTCCCATTGATTGTTTAGGAGGAGTTGCGCACACAATAAACAGTGAATTTTGTTCATTTCAAGGGCAGATAACTCAAGAATGACTGGAGCGATTTGAATTTCAAAGGTCTTATGCACAACTAGACATCATGGGGAGTAATAGTGCCAAGTTTCAGCTCATTCCCATTGATAGTTTAGGAGGAGTTGCACACACAAAAAATTGCTAACGGACGGACAGACAGACGGACGGACGACCGGGGCCATAACATAATACCAAGCAATGTTTAACAAGAAGTAGTTAATTTGCAGTGCCATGTAGGACCCTTAAATGAACCTCGAGACCAAATCAATATTATGAATAGTTGTTGAAAAAAAAGCAACAAAAATACAGGCAATGTCGGAAAATTATCCAAGTCCTTCAACAGGAAGTGGATAAATTATGGATCTTAAATTTTTATGCGCAATTGAGGGCCCAAAGAATCTCCACATCAAGCTTCAAATCAATGCTATTATTTATTGCTGTAAAAAATGCAGCGAAAACTAACCGTATAAACAGTCATAAACAAGGTGCCAAATTGTCACAAGATACGCCCGTCACACTGCCTTATATATTAACTGGGGGTTTGAATAGAACTGAGATTATTTTGAATGAATATTTTTTGTCAAACAAAGTATGAAAAACAACAAAGGACAATAACTCAAAATATACGCTAGGTAGAGTTATGGTTCTTGTGCACTGCACTCCCCCTTGGTGAGCTCTATCCATCCATGAAGTTTCATGATTCTAGCTATTAAACTTTTAGAGATATACTCTGGACAAGATTCAAGTATGAAAAACAACAAAGGTAAATAACTCAAAATATACGCTAGGTAGAGTTATGGTTCTTGTGCACTGCACTCCCCCTTGGTGAGATCTATACACCCATGAAATTTCATTATCCTAGCTATTATACTTTTAGAGATATACTCCGGACAAGATTCAAGTATGAAAAACAACAAAGGGCAATAACTCAGAAAATAGGCTAGGTAGAGTTATGGTTCTTGTACACTGCACTCCCACTTGGTGAGCTCTATCCATCCATGAAATTTCATGATTCTAGCTGTTAAACTTTTAGAGATATACTCCGGACAAGATTCAAGTATGAAAAACAACAAAGGTAAATAACTCAAAAAGTACGCCAGGTAGAGTTATGATTCTTGTGCACTGCACTCCCTCTTTGTGAGATCTATACACCCATGAAGTTTCATGATCCTAGCTATTATACTTTTAGAGATATACTCTGGACAAGATTCAAGTATGAAAAACAACAAAGGGCAATAACTCAAAAAATAGGCCAGGTAGAGTTATGATTATTGAGCACTGCACTCCGTATTGATGGGAAGAATATAACTGCCAAGTTTAAAGTCAATTGGACTTATGGTGACAGAGTTATGCTCCGGACAAAGAAATGGACACCGCCCGGAATGGACGCCTGGACAACCGGACACCCGGACACCACGGGTGATCCCATATTACGCCCCATCTTCGACGGGGTATAAAAAGGAAGTTGTTAACTGAAAGTTCTTACATCATTTTGTCAATGTAGGACCCCTAGATGAACCTCTACGCCAAGTTTCAATGCTATGAATTGTTGCTCAGAAAAATGTGACAAAAATATGCCGCTATTCCAAAAGCAGTTTATAAACTAAGTCATGAAATAGGAAGTGGTCAACTTGTGAACATAAATTCGTTAAGCACCATGTAGGACCCCTAGATGAACCTCCGCACAAAGTTTCAAGTTGATGCTTTGAATAGTTGCTGAGAAAAGTGCTATGAAAAATATTGGTTACAGGCGGATGAAAGGATGGACAAGGGTAAACCATTATACCTTCCTCTTCTTCAAACCAGGGGTGTAAATATCAGAGCTGTACTTGTAAAACTGTCAGAGAAATCTTGTATTTGGTCAAATTTCTGTCCACTAAAGGATGGACATACATATGTATGGACAGCCATGTCACTTCAAGTATATCCTCCCCCAGTTCACTCCATTTTATGGAGTATCAATATAGAAATGGTTATTCCTTTTCATGATGCTTTCTTTGAATAATTTTATAGAAAACATGATGTTTAATGATGTCGAATTCCAATGGGCAAAAAATCATTCTTATGGGCATGCATCTTTTAAAGGCAATGACAATACTTACCTAAATTGGAACACAAAAGGTAAAAGTTAAAATAATAAAAGCAAAATTACAATTCTCAAGAATGAAACTAGAACTTGTCACAGTAGGTGTTTTAACACCCCCATCAGAGCCATGTTTAGGAAAAGTGTCTAATTAGAAGGGGAGATAATTCTTATGCAGGGAGTTAAGGTTTCTATAAAGCACCTTTAAAACAAAATTGAAGGAGGAGTATGCAACACAAAATTACTAGAATTATGCTAATTATCAAAAATTATCTAAGTTCAAGGGCAGATAACTCTCCTGCAAGGGGGAGGGGGAATTCAGACTTGAAAATTGCGTCTAGCAAAACTTCAACATTAAACATTCAACTTCAAAATTAAAGAAGGTGTTTGTGATACCATATTACTTGAATTATTATGTTAAAATATATCAAATTGTTTAAGTTCAAGGGGAGATAATTCTTCTGCCAAGAGAGTGTAGAAACACCAAATTACTTAAATGATTATGTAAAATATGAAAAAATATCCAAGTTCAAGGGGAGATAATTCATCTGCCGAGGGAGTAGATCAATACAAACGTTATTAAAAGAGTGACTATCGATGAAGTTTGGGATTGGCAATTATTAGAGTTGAATAAGATTTGTTGTATATTCACCATCTTTGGACATGTCTAAAATCTAACATGTAGAAATAGATTAAAGTAAAGTTTACGCTTGACAGAGACCACTCACCAATCCTGTACAGTTATATAAATTAACCTATAATCCCGTCTCTTATGCCCCTTGAGGAAAAGTTAAAGAAGACAATGTGGAAAATGCAGAAATTGCTTGTCAAAAGCAATTTCTGTATTTTTCACATTGTTCTCTACCAAAAATGTCAAAGAAATTTGAATTTCTATCAAATTGAAATTGTCGTCTGCAACTAGTGTACTTTGAATCTGGACAAGTCCATATTTTGGTTGAGTAGGAATAAGTTAAACACGATGGCTTACAACTGCATTAGGGAGAACTGTTTAGCTGATTGCATAGCAGGCTGGACCAGACTGCAAAATTTAAGCTGGTCCAAATTGAAAGGAGTTGTAGACATCAATTCAAAGTTTATGACAATTTTGATTTTTTGTTACAAACAGTTCTTCATTTTCACAATATTTTAACAATTGTTTTTCTTGAGGGACCTCCAAAAGTTTCTCTTGGTGGGAATTAGACTGGTACCACTGTCGACGTTAATAAAGCCGACAGGTATGCACTGATTTTCGGTACATACACGGAAAGCCTGGCCTGTTAGGTTTTGTTCCTTACTTAATTCGAAAATGAGGCTTACGCATGCGCAACTGATTTTGTTGAAAAATTTTGACATGCTGCGAGATTTCCATCCAGTACGATAAAAATTTTACACATGAACAATCGAAATTGTGTGCGAGAAAACCCTTTGAATGTCATCCTTTTCATGTAAAATATGTAAGGAACTCCGCGTCCCACTTCAGCCATATTGTGTACAAACAATCTACCAGCCAATCAGATTTGATGTTTGGGGATAAGTCATTAATAGCCCATCCGCCAATCACTATATGCAGTTCTTTTGGATCTACCTGTCGGCTTTGTTAAAGTGGAATGCGGAACCAGTCTAGGTGGGAATGGGTTAACCCTTGACTGTTTTTAGCTCACCTGAGCACAACGTGCTCAAGGTGAGCTTTTGGTATCACCTTTTGTCCGTCGTGCGTCGGAAGTCGTCAACAATTCTTTAAACATCTTCTTCTCAGTAACCACTGGGCGGAATTCAACCAAATTTGGTATGAATGTTCCTTGGGTCACCCTTTTCAAAAGTTGTTCGTAGAATTTTGATTTATGCCCAAATATGGGCGTGGCAGGGTGTGGCAGTTTTTAACTTAGATATCTTTAAACATCTTCTCCTCAGTAACCATTGGGCCAATTTCAACCAAATTTGGTATGAATGTTCCTTGGGTCACCCTTTTCAAAAGTTGTTCGTAGAATTTTGATTTATGCCCAAATATGGGCGTGGCAGGGCGTGGTAGTTTTTGACTTAGGAATCTTTAAACATCTTCTCCTCAGTAACCATTGGGCCAATTTCAACCAAATTTGGCATGAATGTTCCTTTGGTGACCCTTTTCAAAAGTTGTTCGTGGAATTTTGATTTACGCCCAAATATGGGCGTGGCAGGGCGTGGCAGTTTTTGACTTAGAAATCTTTAAACATCTTCTCCTCAGTAACCATTGGGCCAATTTCAACCAAACTTGGCATGAATGTTCCTTGGGTGACCCTTTTCAAAAGTTGTTCATGGAATTTTGATTTATGCCCAAATATGGGCGTGGCAGGGCGTGGCAGTTTTTGACTTAGAAATCTCTAAACATCTTCTCCTCAGTAACCATTGGGCCAATTGCATCCAAACTTGGCATGAATGTTCCTTGGATGACCCTTTTCAAAAGTTGTTCGCAGAATTTTGATTTCTGCCCAAATATGGGCGTGGCAGTTTTTTTAACTTTGAAATCTTTAAACATCTTATCCTCAGTAACAGTTGGGTCAATTTCAACCAAACTTTGCATGAATGTTCCTTTGGTGACCCTTTTCAAAAGTTGTTCCTGGAATTTTGATTTATGCCCAAATATGGGCGTGGCAGGGTCAGGCACTTTTTTGACTTTGAAATCTTTAAACATCTTCTCCTCGGTAACTATTGGGCCAATTTCAACCAAATTTGGTATGAATGTTCCTTGAGTGACCCTTTTCAAAAGTTGTTCTAGAATTTTGATTGATGACCAAATAAGGGCTTGGAAGGGTAGGGCAGTTTTTGACTTTGAAATCTTTAAACATCTCCTCAGTAGCCATTGGGCCAATTTCAATTTTGAATCATCTTACATTAGTCAGGTGAGCGATTTTAGGGCCATTCTGGCCCTCTTGTTTCATACTTGTCCAAACTCAATGGAGTAGCAGAAGATATTATAAGGTAAAAATAATTCAAAAAGTAACCATCCTATATGATAGAAAACATTGTGGTAAAATAAGACATTGCTTGTTGCAAGCTATTTCTTTTTTTCCCACAATGTTTTTGTCACGTTTAATATCAAAGGGGTGTAAAAATCAGGGATAGTACCGGAAAGGTTAATCCTTAGTTTGATGTCTCAGTGGGTTAGAGTCTGGCCTACTTTGGCTGTTTTTCAGCTATGCAGTTGTTGTAAATGTTTTGTTTGTAAGATTTGTTTGTTTGAATGGGGTTTTACGCCGCTTTCAACAATCTTTCAGTTATATCGCGGCGGCTGGAGCACCTAACAATGGAATCCTAGTATATCTCACACCAGTACTACCATTACATCCTTTCCTAGCCTCCAGCTGCTATCCCACATAGGTCTACGGTTATCGAACCATTGGTGAGAGACAAATAGTCGGAAAGGATGAGTGCCACCGTCAGGGATCAAACCTTGTTTGTAAGAAAAAGCATGATTAGTTCATTTCAGATCAACCTTACTTACTTTCTTTTTCCAACTCTTCTGCTTTGATTTTGATGCGTTCTAATCGATTCAGATTGACATAGGGTCCAGCACTTGGTCCTCAGACATGCATGTATAATAAAACACACAATCAGAAAACTGCCTACACCAATTGTGGCCAACACTGCCCTTCCTTCTCCTGTACATGTCACACATTTAGTCGGTCTGGTTGTTGTCTCTGGTTGTGGAGCGATGTAGTGTACTTTG
The DNA here is from genome assembly GCA_946902895.1 of Fragum fragum. Classification (NCBI taxonomy): domain Eukaryota; kingdom Metazoa; phylum Mollusca; class Bivalvia; order Cardiida; family Cardiidae; genus Fragum; species Fragum fragum. Next base: position 859,634 of record OX336369.1, on the reverse strand, counting down.
ACTCTGACGCCCGTTTTTAGCGGGATTGGTTCACCATCTGACACAGCTACAGTAAGTCTAAATGTGTAGTTGTAATACCAGTCTATATAATTTGACAAGTAAAAGTATCCTGTGTTTGATACATGGAAATGTTGGGCTCCTTCTCCCATTCCAACAACACCAAACTCAAATTGACCATCATCTTTATAATCAGGGTCCGTTGCCGTGACATTGAACAACCATTCATGTAGAGTTTGATTGGAGTAGATAACCAGTTCAATATCAGTTACACTTAAAACAGGAGGATATTCATTGACAGGTACAACTGAAATGTTAACAGTCTCGGTGTCAGAAAGACCAGCTCCATCACTGCATGTCACATCAAGGGTGGTTGATTCTGGCAAGCCACCACTTTCAAAGTCCCAGTTCTGAGCTAGTGTAAGTTTACCATTAGTTGAGTTCAAACTGAAGTAACTGAGATGAGCACCACCTGTCAAAGTCACTGTCAATGTCTGACCAGAGTCTGTATCAAAACAGCTGTACACCATCCAACCAACGAACTGTCCAGCCTGTTAAACATTCAGAGAAGGATTATAAGTAGTGATGGGAACAAAAATCAAAAATTGATATTTGAATACATGTACTCATTTTGATAACTCTAATATTCAGATATTCTTTTTTGATCAGGTAAAATCGACAGTCTGAATATAGATTATATCCGATCACTCTTCCGTCTATTGGTTCAAGATATTTTTCACCTGTATGAGTTTCTTCAGCTGTTATTGTTTATGTATATTCACATTGCCTTCAGCTGTAATTGTTTATGTATTCTTATATTGCCTTCAGCTGTTATAGTTTAAGTATACTTAAAATTACATTCAGTTGTTATATTAGTTATACGGTTTCTTGCCAGGATATATGACGATTTATTTCCGGCTGGAGAAAACGATGTCACCCGAGCGAGGGTTGACATCGTTTTCTCCAGCCGGGAATAAATTGGCATATATCCAGGCAAGATACTGTATAACGAATTTATCATACTACAAAGTTTTAAACTAAATTTTCACATTTGGGCCATTTAGGACCTTCATAGCTACCAAATTTAACGATTGTTATCTATCTCCCCTTTTTCCCCTAAGGCGCCCCAAATAAAAGGTTGTGACGTCACGCCGTGACTTCCACAAAATAGGTTTAACGTTTTCGGGAGATTGATTTTAAACTTGTACTTTTTAATGGATTTAAAACTATAAAATGATAGGTAACCATTTCATTTGTGTATTTAAAAGTATACTTATTAACATCTTACTTTAAAATTATTTGAAAATTATCAAGAACCAATCATTACATGTGGATTTTTCTACTATTGAACAAAAATTACTGTGTTTTACATTGACAAAGTCGAAGAAAATGTGAATAATTTAAGGGAAAAGGAACATACTCTCGTATGGTTTGCTGCTTCATATGATTAACATTTAATTGCACAAATTTTTGGCTGTACATCACAAATATCGCTTTACACATTTTCATATCAACACTATGTATTTTACGAAAGATCAATAACTCAAACATTTTACAATTCATAAAATATTGTGTGTACTAGCCAATTCTTCATTTTCCAAAATGTTTTGCCAAGGACTTTACAAGTGGTAAAAAGTTGGGAATAAGTCAAAACGAAGTAATCATTCTGCGACCACAGTTTTTTTTTTTTTACCATTTTAAGTGTTACTTGGACTTTGTGGATTTTCCAGGAATAAATATGGCAATGCTTTAAGAAGCACCCCCTGCAGGATCTCAAAATTACAGTAATCAATCACTTCTTATTCTAACTGGAAGTTATTAATGTTGCTTTTTTAACTGTTTGGCTGATATCAATTTTAAAAGTACGGGCCATGGAATTCACGCCCCCTTCCTACTCAAGATCATGTATGGGGGTTCGTTTCCAGACATAACAAATAGCTGGTGCATATAGGGATAAATTGTCTGGCGGTCCCACATGATTTTGAATCACAAACGAAAAATGTAGAAAAAGATATACCTAAATGAAAGAAAACAAACTTTTTTCATTTGGAAATTAGAAAGACACTTAATAGAAGTGATTGATTAAAGGCCTGAATGTAAGATTTCATTTATATTTTCATATAATTCTGCCTTTTAAAAAACTGATTAAGAGCTACATGGAAAAAATAATGCATTCATTCGTTTGCATTCCAGTTTTCAAATCATTTTTTGCTTAAAAGTACACTCTCCCTATTGCAGGCTCCCACTAGGAAATAAAACAAAAATATTCTCTAATTTGAGGAACATTTCCTCTTAAAAGTCATTGTGTGTAAATGTCCTAAAAGATTGGATCTCCTGTGATGAACAGCCGTAGTTCACGGGTTAAAGTACATTGTATTGCTAGTCTAGAACAAAAACATGATCCTCTTTTAAAAAAAAATCCAACAGATTTTGCAGTCACGGTAATACATTTTGAATATTCGCGATGACGAGCGGGTTAAATATTAGTTAAATTATGTCTATTCTCTAGCTGAAATCTGTTTCACGGAATTTTGACAGCGATCGTATGCAAATTGTTTTTGTAAACAAAACATGTACATAGCTGACCTTTGCCCTTCAGTTACACTACATAGGCAATACATAGTTAAACTACATAGGCCTACATATAAAAATCGCACATTTCAGAAAAAACAAAAACATGAAACCACTCTCTTATCAGAAAAAGAATTTAATATTACAAATTGCAATTGATATTTAAACGATTACTCGCTTTATTGTGTGTAAACTTGTCAATAAAACTGACGAAGCAAGTCCTAATGACCGCCATTAAAAAATTGGGTTCTATCACCGGCAAGGCTCCTTAGGGAAAATACGTGATGTATAACCGCAGCGCATTACGTATACGTTTATGTCAGGTCTTTATTAACCAATCAAATTGCGACAATTTTCTTTGGAGTATAATAATTATTTATGTATACTTACATTGCCTTCAGCTGTTATTGTTTAAGTATACTTACATTGCCTTCAGCTATTATAGTTTATGTGAACTTGCATTGCCTTCAGAGGTCATTGTTTATGTATACATAAACTGCCTTCACTTCTTATTCTTTATACTTACATTCATTGTCTTCACTTGTTATTGTTTATATATACATACACTGCCTTCTCTTGTTATTGTTTATGTATACATACATTGCATTCACTTGTTATTGTTTATGTATACTTACATTACCTAAACTTGTTATTGTCTATGTATACATACATTGCCTTCTCTTGTTATTGTTAATGTATACTTACATATCCTTCAGTTGTGGAAAGCTGTGTTGTATAAAGATTTAATGTTGGGGCCTCGTTGATATAATTTACCAAAAGATATAAGGTCTTATAGGCTGCACTAGACAGATAATTGTCATGCACGCTGAAAGTCAGGTTGTAGGTTGTTTGGGTCTCGTAGTCAAAGGATGATGCTAATGTAAGTAATCCATCTAAAACAGACAACAACAGCAGCTCTTGTTAACCTGTTCTCACATAAGGCCTCGTTTTTACGCATCCAAAGAAAAATATAACAAGCAATTTCTTCATTATCCAAAAGATTTCTATCTAAACAGATGAAAAAATTAAAATTCCATCAACTTGAAATTGTCGTCTATAGCTTCTTTCAATTTAGGAACAGATTTAATTATCCCATTACCACACAATCATGCTTTTCAATGACCCAAGGGTATATTACATTATGGAAACCATTTAGAGAAAAGTAGAAACTTTGTTAAACAAACTATTGCTCCTTGTCTCACAAGGTATTTTAGCTTATTTAGAACTTATTTTCTAATCTTAACACAATTTGAAATGCCATCTGCATTTCTAATAATTTGGACCACTCTAAATTTTTGTCATCTAGTCATGGGTTAAAAAGATTAAAATACAACAACTGACAAATCATTTAAACAATAAGCCGCGGCAAAATCACAGTGGTAGCATGCCAGACTCTGAATCCTGAGGTTTAGGGTTCAATTCCCAGTCATGGCAGATATCCTTTCCCACATTTCTAATGGGTAGAGAATCGTTCACCTATGTGGGATGAGCAGCTGAAGGCTTGGAAAGGATTTAGTGGTATTACGGGTGTGAGAAATCCAGGATTGCATAGTAAGGTGCCCCAGCTGCCATAATATGACTGAAATACTGTTAAAAGTGGCATAAAACCACTTTCAAACAAACAATTAAAACAAGAAACTTGTCTCTCATTTGGTAGTATTTACAACTAAAGGCAATAGAATATTTGTTTAAAATTGTATACAAGCACTTAAGCGAAAGTAACATAATATCTTTTTTATTATTTTTTTTCCCAAGAGATTTGGGTCCCAATTAGGAAGATTTTAGTGCCTTAAGTGTTGTCACTTTTTGTTTATAGCTCAACTGAGCCTAATATGCTCATTGGGAGCCATTTCAATCAAAAATATAAATCAGATTTTACAGGAATGTTCTTTAGATGACCTTTACTAAAAATTTCATTGACCAATAAATATAGGTTTGCCAGAGCAGTTTCTGACAATTTAATCTTTTTTATATGACATCTCCTTGGCCAATTTCAGTGCAATTTACAGGAGTATTCTATGGGTGATCCTTATCAAAAATTGTTCATAAAATCTTTATTGGCCCATAAATATTGACGAGGCATAGCAGGCCAGTTTTCAGTTTTGAATTCTTTAATTGATATCTAGACAAAACATTTTGTATGACACCAGTTCCCTTTAAGGGGACAGACTTCACCAAAATATTGAAAAAATCTATCCTTCCCATTGTCAACTATATTTTTCTGAAAGACAAAGAATTTTTAAATTTCACTTACAAAGAATTTTTAAATTTCACTTACTAAGAATTGTCTACAGCAACTTCTTTCAATGGGCCCCTACAGATATACGTAGTTACACCCCTTGATAAGTTACTTCCCTTGAACTCTGGGTAGTTCCGGTCTATATTTGTACCTTATTTATATATGGGAAGATACAAGACTACCCTTGAAATTCAAAGTTTTTCATCTTATAAAAATTATTGAAACTTTTCTATCTCATTCTTGTAATTCTTAAAGTTTGTTAGTGAATTTAATTGAATGCTAAAATGACACAATTATCATAAGTTGCCATGATAGGTGTGACCGGCTATTGTCACCTCGTTAATCAAATAATCTTTCATCAGGGTTATATTAGCAGATATGTTTATTCAAAAACATTGAGGACATCATGCAGAATGTGACTTATTGCACCGCCGTTTAGTTTACTATAAAATTGCTGTTTGTGACCCAAATCCAAAACTACAACTTATTTAAGCTATACCTTAGAAGTCTTTGTCCTCCGCCAACAAAATGCTTCTTCAAGTTTGAATCATTTTTAATAACAGTGCATGTATTTAAGTATTTGAGAAAGGTGAGAAATAAAAAAAAGTGGAAATATAAAAGATATACCGTAAGAAGTGTTACGAAGATCAAACTATGACAATCATTCTGTGAGTGTTAATCCAATAAGTTGATACCATATACTTATTACTATAGTGAGATATATAGTATGCAATGCTATTTATGATGCAATGTAAATTGATTTAAAATGTAATGTTTATTTTTATCATAAAATAATGAGATTAACTAAACGCAATGATTTCCTACAAAGGACGCCTTTGCTAATTTTGTTTCAAAAATGAGAAGTTAAATATGAAAACAGGACAAGAATGAAATTAGTTCCTAGGCCGGGAGAGGAAAATGATTAAAATGTGTCACGTTAATATAAACTCCCCCACTAATTTCATATTCTAAGATGGGCATTATTTAATCAAAGTTGATAGATAACAGCCAGGCTGTGCTACACTCAAAATATAAATGCCCTCCGCCTTAAAATGAAGAATTTTTTTCAACATACTCAAATTTTGTGTTTTTCCAAATTTTTGGACCCCTAGTCAGGGCCGTTTTTGACCCTTGGATGAAAAATTTTTGTGATATAGTACAAAACCATCTAGTTATGCTACATACCAAATATGAATATCCTAGACCTTATAGTTTATGAGGAGAAGCCTTTTGAAATTGCTCTTATTAAGAATTTTTCCAAACTTCGGACCTCAGGGGCGGGGCCATTTTTGACCCAAGAGATTAAATATTTAAAAACTTGGTAGAGAACCATATGATTAAGCTCTTTACAAAATATAAAGGCCTTTGGCCTTGTAGTCTATGAAAAAAAACAACATCAAAGATTTACTGAAATTTCCAATTTTCATATGCCGCGGTTACAAGAGTTTTTGACGAAATTAAAATTTTTTAACAACTTTTGAAAAGCATCAACCAATGAACATCCCTGCAAAGTTTCAGTTTGATTGGCCTACTGGTTTAGGAGGAGAAGATTTTTAAAGATATTTAAAGAATTACTAAAGATTCCCATTTTCAAATGCCGCGGCAACCAGAGTTTTTGACGGAATTAAATTCTTTTAACAACTTTTGAAGAACTTCACCCAAGGAACATCCCTGCAAAGTTTCAGCTTGATTGGCCTACTGGTTTAGGAGGAGATGATTTTTCAAGATATTTAAAGAATTACTAAAGATTCCCATTTTCATATGCCGCGGCAACCAGAGTTTTTGACGAAATTAACTTCTTTTAACAACTTTTGAAGAGCTTCACCCAATGAACATCCCTGCAAAGTTTCAGCTTGATTGGCCTACTGGTTTAGGAGGAGAAGATTTTTAAAGATATTTAAAGAATTACTAAAGATTCCCATTTTCAAATGCCGCGGCAACCAGAGTTTTTGACAGAATTAAATTCTTTTAACAACTTTTGAAGAACTTCACCCAAGGAACATCCCTGCAAAGTTTCAGCTTGATTGGCCTACTGGTTTAGGAGGAGAAGATTTTTAAAGAAATTGTGGACGGACGGACAGACAGACAGACGGACGGACAACGACCGATCACAATAGCTCATCTCACACTTTGTGCTCAGGTGAGCTAATAAAAAGGCATTTTTGGGGACAACTCTGTACATCTGTAGGGGCCCATTAGGACCAGTCTAAAATTTTGTCATCTTGTAATAGGTTAACAAGAGCTACACAGAGCCGCGCATAAACGCCCGAAGGGGCTTGTCAGTAACCTAAGCTTGAATGATAGCTAATGATTTTTGTCAGAAGAAAGATCTTATCACCTGAATAATACCAATGGTTCGATAATCGTAGACCTATGAAAGATAGCAGCTTGAGGCTAGCAAAGGATGTAATGGTAGTCCTGGTGTGAGAAATACCAGGATTCCATTGTTAGGTGCTCCAGCCGCCGCGATATAACTGAAAGATTGTTGAAAGTGGCGTAAAACCCCATTCAAACAAACACTTGAGAAACAAGACTGCTTTATAATAAACTATTACAATGGTTCAGGTTAGGTTTATCAGAGCTCAAAGTGACCTTGACATTTGAATTCAATCAATTCAAGGGCAGATCATTCAAGAAAGACCTGAGCTTTTTGAATTTCTGTAGTCTTATTTTCAACTAAATATCAGAGATAAATTGTGGCAAGATTCAGTTCAATCCAATAGAACTTGTAGGAGGAGTTGTGCACACACACAAAAAAACCCCTGAAGTTTCAAGCTTTATTGTTAAGTAAAGGGCGATAATTCAGGAACAACTTGACATATCAAACAAATTATAGTCCTAAGCACACCTAGACATCATACAAAGTAATTGTGGCATGTTTCAATTCATTCCCATTCAAAATGTAGGAGAAAGTGAGATCATAAGAAATAAAGGTGTTTTACATTAAATACAAGGGCAGATAATTGAAGATAACTCAAGAATGACTGCAGCATTTTGAATTTCAAAGATCTTATGCACAACAAGAGATCATAGGGAGTAATTGGGCCAAGTTTCCATTCAGTTCCATTTATAGTTTAGAAGGAGTTGGCAACACAGTAAACAGTGATTGCCGTTCAATTCAAGGGCAGATAATTCAAGATAACTCAAGAATGACTGCAGCGATTTGAATTTCAAAGGTCTTATGCACAACAAGACATCAGTGAGTGATTGTGCCAAGTTTCAACTCATTCTCATAGATAGTTTAGGAGAAGTTACGCACACAAGGACAGACAGACAGACGGACGACCGGGGCCGCAACATAATATGACCCTTTTGGGCGTATAAAATGTACATGGAAAGTGATCTCTACCCAACTTGGTTCATTTCCTGGTTTTTACATCCCTGCGATTTTAAAATTGAGAAAGAATTGCAACATTAATTTCTTCTTTTTCCACAATATTTTCTACCCAATTTATTTCTTTTTTTCAAAGTAAACCAAATTTAATTCTTCGTCTGAAAAACCTTTGAAATTTGACAGGTCTAAAATTGCACAAAACAGAAATGATTTAGGGATGACAGATTCAACATGTTTAAGGTTACTTGAAATTTTACCCTAAAATATAAAATATGACCATAGTTGTTGAATTAATGGACTGCAGGTAATGCCTACAGACATCTTAAAGGAAGTTCCGCTTTGTTATTAGTTTGATTTAGCATGCAACAAAAATATTATGGTTGGTTAGCACCCTAAATGTCTTAACAACAGCTTCAATATGATGTAGTCACGGTGCTTAAGTCGCCTAACCAACAAAAAAACTCGATATATGTTGGCCTATGTCAAAGTTATAAGTTCACTTCTTGTCTGTATGGATTATTTGATCTGTCAAATTATTCTTTGACTGTTAACAGCGATCCGTCAGTTTGTTGTATTACAAAGAAAGGACAAGCTCTGTCACAAGTAGTACTTACTCAAAGGATTGAACATGAACATAAACTGTGATCGCAAAGGTTGGACATAATCAAGTGCGAAGGTATGACTTTCTCCAACATCTGGGTCTGTTACACTAACTGTAAACAAAGATGTTCCAACGCTAGTTGTCTCATCAAAAGAGGCACTGTAAGGTAGGTTTGATATTTCTGGTTGGGTTTTTGAAACTGTAAAATTGAAATAAATGATTAAATTACAGTTATTTAGAAATGTGTCAGATATGGATACACCCATAAAAACAGTCTATAAGTCAAAAGTATGTGACATAAAGTGTTAGCAAGAGGACAGTTCAAGTGCTCAATTATGGATAAAAAGTCTAAGTTGAAAAAGGGACATAATATGTTCAAAACTGTGACAACTATGTCCGGCTCACGGCAAGGGGGCTCGACAAAAAATGCATATCTCAGATATTGGTATAGATTGCTCTTTTGATACTGAAAATCTATCCTGAGTTTCAAGATAATGACTGTGTTCAGTATTACCAGAGTTTTTATAAAATGTCAAAGTTTTTGTACTATGACACTGACATTGACATGAACAAAGAAACGACCTCACTACAGCAATACATCAGCTCTCGAGCTAAAATCATGAAATAACCTGACTTGAAAAGTGACCTTCACTTGTGACCTCTAAATAAGGAAAATGTTGTAATTTGACTTTCAACTGTATCTTAAGAGTAATACAACAGGTATTTCAAATAACTTGTTTTCAACTTGGAAAAACCATGAAGGTAAATCTAGTAGCTTGTTTTTAGAAAATATCTAAGAGATATGACCAAGTTAAAATTGGCCACATTGACAATAATTCCAATAACATTACAAACATCAAAAGGTGATGACAAATTGAAAGTAGTTGCAGAGGATCTTTAAAGTTAATGAAATTCTAGATTTTTTCAAGTGACTGTAGAAAACACTGTGTAAAATGAAGAAATTGTTTGTTACAAGCAGTTTCTTCATTTTATACAATTTTTCCCATTTTTTTTTTTTTTTCTTGATGGGTGTCCAAAGGTGTTGCTGTGTGGGAATGGGTAAATGAAAACTGAGAGTGACAGGCAATAAATGAGAGCTGGGAATGACTTATAATTAATGAGAATTGAGAGTGACATAAAGTAAGTGAGAACTGAGAGAGACTTACAGCTAATGAGAACAGAGATAGAAGTTAATGGGGACTGAGAGTGACTTACAACTAATGAGAACTGAGAGACTTACAGTTAATGAGAACAGAGATAGAAGTAAATGGGGACTGAGAGTGACTTACAATCAATAAGAACTGAGAGTGACTTGTAATTAATGAGAACTGAGCTTGACTTACAATAAAAGAGAAATGAGTGTGACTTACAATCATTGAGAACTAAGAGAGACTTACAGTTAATGAGAGCAGAGATAGAAGTTATTGGGGACATACAATTTATGAAAACTGAGAGTGACTTACTGTTACTTAGGACTGATAAGGGGACAAACAGGAGATGTAGACTAAGATCAGACTTCACTTATGTGCAGGCTGATTTGTCTATACCTCCTAACAAAACAGAAATATTCCTGGTTCAGCATGACAAGGGCTAAGAGTAAGAACTGAGAGTGGCTTCTTTCATGAGAACTGAGAGTGACTTACAATTTATGAGAATTGAGAGTGGCTCATGATTAGTGAGAATTTAGAGTGACTTACAATTACTGATAACTGAGAGTGAATTACAATTACTGATAGCTGAGAGTGACTTACAATTACTGATAACTGAGAGTGACTTACAATTACTGATAACTGAGAGTGACTTACAGTTAATGAGAACTGAGAATGACTTATAATTACTGATAACTGAGAGTGACTTATAATTACTGATAGCTGAGAGTGATTTACAATTACTTATAACTGAGAGTGACTTACAATTACTGATAACTGAGAGTGACTTACAATTACTGATAATTGAGAGTGACTTACTGTTAATGATAACTGAGAGTGACTTACTGTTAATGAGAACTGAGAGTGACTTATAATTACTGATAACTAAGAGTGACTTACAATTACTGATAAGTGGCTTACTGTTAATGAGAACTGACAGAGACTTACAATGGGCCCCTGACGATATACGGAGTTGTCCTGAAAATTGCCCTTTAATTAACTCCCTTGACTTGACTGGGTAGTTCTGGTTTAAATTTGCTGTATAGAGTATATAAGGGCTGAGACTAAATGCTCCTATTTTGTGTAGAATCAGATATTTTTTCAGAATTTCATACAGAGGAATGTTGAGTACTCTTCAAATACTCTTAGAATATGGTATTGTTATGGTAGTTTATATTAACGTTGACACGTTTTAATCGTTTTTCTCTCCTGACCTAGGAACCAATTTAATTCTCATCCGGGTTTCATATTTTACTTCTCATTTTTGAAACAAAATTAACAAAGGCGTCCTTTGTAGGAAAATTATTGCGTTTACTTCTTTGGCTTGAAAACATTTATTAAAATAAGGAAACCACACAACAGCAACCAAGAACAACAATATTGCAATAAAGAGTACTTTTTACGCCGATTTTCTCCACATCTGAAAGATCCATTATTTTTGGTATTAAAGTTTCGTTCGTATCCCCTTTCGCTCTGAGATTTTTTTCTGTAAAGGGTTAAATGGTAAATCAAATTTAAAAGTTAACGATGTCCTCCCTTAAACTGCTGATTTAATCCAAGTAACTTACTCGCTTCTGATCGGTATCTCTGATTACGTAATAGACCACGGGTGGCATTTTGGATAAACACTGGATATATCTCATAATGATTGGCTATTTGCTTTGATTTTCACCCAATATCCCCTTATTACAAGTATTAAAGGATGTCGTTCGCTATTCCCTCTAATTCTAAGGAATATACAAGTTTGTACAATTTATAAAGGATTATAAATGCAAGAGGTAAGGGAAATCTATTTTAGAACTTTTCTCCTGTAGAATAATCTGGATAAAATGTTTAAGTAAGAAAAATCTGAAAAAACAAAAACATGTTTAATATAACATTTTTTTACAACAAAAAGATTTGAATGTTTAGTGAATATACAGTGAATCATATATGTCATTGCATATTATCTCTCAATATAGTAATAAGAATTTGGTATCAACTAAATGGATTAACACATTCAAAAAGATTGTCTTTTTTTTTATCTTTTGTAACACTTCTTACGGTCATCTCTTTTATATTTCCACTTTTTCTCAAACACATAACCCATTCCAACTCAATCCCTCCTTTTTACGTCTCTCAAGAAAAAAGCTTTGGAAAACATTGTGGAAAATGAAGAAATTGCTTGTATCAAGCAATTTCTTCATTATCCACAATGTTTTCTATCAAAAAAGACGAAAAAAATCAAAATTACATCAACTTGAAATTGTTGTCTGCAGCTTCTTTCAATTTGGACCAGTCTAAAATTTTGTCAAGTGGGAATGGGTTAAATAGATGAAATGATAAAAAAAATGATTCGAAAACTTGAAGAAGCATTTCATCTGTGGGCGACATCAACTTTTAAGTTATAGCTTAAAAAGCTGTAGTTACGGGTTTGGGTCGCAATCGGCGATTTTATAGTAAAGTGCACGGCGGTTCAGTAAGTCATATTCTGCATGGCGGTACATTTTCAAATTATTACATTCTAATTAATATGTTTTACAAAAATATGTAAATCTACAGTTAAAACTCTATTATTATTCGAAATAAGATCGACAAGTATGTACCCGGTCCATGTCAGTGCCAATATGGTACAAACGGTTTATACCTATATGGAATAAGCATGTATACAAACAAAAACATAACTTGTTTTATGGACTTATGAAATTTCTTAGTGTTTTGGAATAAAGGTATTTGCAAGTTTAACCCTGAGAAAAGGGGTATATACGCTTATTTCACGAACGAGGTGACAAAAGCCGGTCACACCTATCATGGCAACTTATGATAATTATGTCATCTTATGTGATTTAACTTTCAAATAAGTTCCCGCGAAACTTAAACAATTACAAGAATGAGGTAGAAAAGTCTCAATAATTTTTATTTGATGAAAAACATCGAATTTCAAGGATATTCTTGTATATTCCTATATAAACATAGTGTACAAATATAGACAGGAACTACCCAGAGTTCAAGGGAAGTAACTGATAAAGTGGAGTAACTACGTATATCGGTAGGGGCCCATTAACCCATTACCACTCAATAAAATTTTAGACAAGTCCAAATTAAAAAGAAGTTGCAGACAACAATTCTAAGTTGATGATTTTTTTTTAATTCTTTGTCTTTTTGGGTAGGAAATCATTGTGGATAACGAAGAAACTGCTTGTAACAAGCAATTTCTTTGTTATCCTCAATGTTTTCCAAAGCTTTTATATTTAGGGGTGTTTAAAAGCTTCATAGTGTGAGAATGGGTTTATAGGAATTGAGATTGACTTACAGTTAATGAGAATGACTTACAATTAATAAGAATTGAGAGTGTTTCACAGACTGTATGTGAATGAACAGACTCAATAACACACACTGTTGTTTGATAGGTTCTCCCATTCTCATCAAGAGTGACATTCCGTCTCAATAAAACACCACCACCTAAATCAATAGATAAGAAATTACATTGTTTACAGAATATAGATCAGTTAAACCAGATCATATGAAAAGCACAAGTATTTTAGCTTTCTGAGTTATCTGTTTAGATAGTTACCTGAATCACAATTTTTGGACCACTGGCGCCATGCACTGAGTTTGAGTTCTGACAGGAAGTTTGAAGATATCAAACTGCGTTAATTTTGCAAAATTTTTGGTCCAAAAAACATTTTAAAACAAGACGACCATGATGGTCCTGATTCGCTCACCTGAATCATCTGCTTTAAAGAAATTGCAACTGGAGCCAAATGAATATAACCAGTTTCATGAAGATTAATACCAACCTGTTGCCTCTATAGTGTAAACAAAGAAATTGTCATTAAGGCCCCATTTCCTGTGCTTCCTGATAGAACCTTCCCATAATCAATAGGATTCATCCTTATGACCTAACAATTATTCTGGCCAAGTTTCGTGAATATCAGTTCAAAACTGTGGCCTCTAGAGTGTAAACACTTCAACTGTTGATGCCACATGACAGACAGCTGACATTCATCAACCACAAAAGCTGACCATGAGCTGAGAAGGAATGGTTGGTTCGCAACCTGAAAGTTATAACTACAGCTTAAATAAGCTTTAGTTTACAATTACTTCACATAAATGATAATTTCCAGTCTAGATGTATGATTTGGTTGGTCTATTGATCTTTGATTGACAGCTGTGATCTGTCCAGTCACAGCTTTTAATCCATTCCAACACAGTTGAATTTTAGACTGGTCCAAATTGAAAGAAGCTGCAGACGACAATTTCAAGTTGATGGAATTTTGATTTTTTTTTTCGTCATTTTGGGTAGAAAACATTGTGGATAATGAAGAAATTGCTTGATACAAGCAATTTCTTCATTTTCCACAATGTTTTCAAAAGCTTTTTTCTTTGGGGGGCGTAAAAAGGAGGGATTTAGTTGTAATGGGTTAAAAATAAGCAAAGCTTGAGTTGAAATGATCTGAGCTTAATCTATTACCAGTCAAAATTTTTTTAGATTTTTCAAGATTGAGAAGTTGCAGAAGACAATTGTTAGTTAATGAAATTAAAAAAAAACTTTTTTTTTTCAGTGGAAAACGTTGAGGATAATGAAGGATTTGCTTGTGCTATATGTTTAATACATAATTCCTACACTCCTGCACTCATTCTCTAAACCCATTACCACAAAACTTTAGACTGGTCCTAATTGAAAGAGGTTGACAATTTGAGCTTTAAGTGATTACAGATGACACACAACTGATGACACATATTCAAGTATCATAGGTTCTACGAAAATCAAGAACAAAGAAATGATCGCATGCAGTATTTTCTCTTTTTCTCATCATTTCTGATACAATTTGTTTACATATTACAAAGCTCACATTTTTGGGCCTCTTCAGCGTTCAACAGTGTTACCAAGTTTGGAAAATCCAGTAGGATACTACAAGTGTTGAAGAGAAGGATTACCCAATAAGATTCTATTTATTATTTTTCCAAACCTGTCTCCTCCAAACAACTGTACATTGGAAAATGGCATGATATGAGGATTATATATAACTTGTAGAAAGCGTATAGATTCCTTTTACATACAAAAACACCTAGCAATATCCCACTAGGCATAGTTGTGGTACTGGTTTCATAAACACATAGTCTTGAAATAATGAATTGAGTAATTTGCCTTTCAATTGGAATCCTGTGGCACAATGCTGAATTAACAATTTAGGTACAGTTAAACCTCGGTAGTTCATAGTACAAGGGCCTGAGGGAATTTATACGAACTAAGTGTAGTACGAACAAAAAGGAGGGTGATAGGTCGGCTGTTTGAGATACTCAGAATATCTAAATGTCAAATAACACTGATATTAATGGGGGTGCGACAAGTTAAAGTGAGTTTTCAGCAATAACCACAGGAACTTTTATTTGATTAATTACCTAAATTAAAGCCAAACAGCCCCTTTTAATTAAAGATGTATAATAACACATCAAATGTAACCTGTTCAGCAGGTGTGAAAATCAAGGTAAGTGGTGATTTGTGACACTTTGTTAGCCTATGATAGGATCACACCTACAAATTAAACATAGGCGTTTGTGCTACAATCATACTCGTGGGACTTGAAATGGCCTACAGACTACGAACCACTGAAGTTTGAATTAGACAGAATTTTCTACCAAAGGTAAAGAAGGAAAAAGATCGGGATCGCATAAAGTATATGATTGAACACATACCTACGAACAAGTGACGTTCGAAGTAACAAGGTTCTACTGTATTTGAATTGGTATAAGAAAGTGTCACTCACTTTGCTTAGATTCCAAAATCTATATTTTTAGAACACAGCATTCACTCTCCATATAAGCAAACATAGGTTACATAATGTTAAAAAAGGTTTCTAGAATGTATATCATTAGTTTTTAAGCCACTACTGGGTGGCAGAAGGTTTAAAAGATATATAGAATCTCTTAATTGCTTCTTGTTAATAATAATTCTCAATGAATTGCAAATCTAGTAATTTCCAATTATTTTATCTTAAGATATCTTCATTATTTGTGGACTGTCAAAGGAACATGATCATCTCCGCAATATTAAAAAGTATTGATCTTGATAGCTAGTTAAATAGCAATTAATTGAATTTGGTTAAACCTCATCTCTCTGTAATATTTCAGTAATAATTGGTAGGTGCACCTAACCATGGCTACTTTTTATTTTTCACCCCAGGGTATGTACAACTGCAACATTAGTTTTGAGCCATTAGCTTCTCAGCCAACTTAACCCTTTCCTGTTTCTCGAAATTTTAGACTGGCCCAATTTGAAACATTTTGCAGAAGACAATGAAAAGTGAGTGTATTTTGAAACAAAACCATTCTATGTGGTAGAAAATAGTGTGATAAAAGAAGAAATTGCTTGTATCAAGCAATTTCTTCTTTCATCACAATATTTTCTTAAGTATAAAATTGCATGGACATAAAAACCAGTGATTATACAGGAAAGGGTTAATAGGCAAATTACTTATCATGAGAGGTGAGAGGCAAATGATGTACATGTATATGGTATTGAATTTTATTTTTTTGTAAACTAGAGAGGACACTAGACTAGAAAACACTGTGTTACATTTTGTTTTAATCAAATTATCTGTATGGAAAAAGCCATTTCTACACCAAAATGGACATTTCACTCAGGGGTGTCTACCATTATTACTTTCAGTGCTATGATTTCCTGAGAAAGACTGTACTCTCTAGTAATGCGATACTAACCTGAATTGCACTCAAGTGGAACCATAGTACTGGTAACATTACAAAAGTATGTAAGGGCATCATTCTCTACATCAGTAGCTGTCAAAGTAAACACACTGTCACCGGCAAACATTGTCATCGGATCAACATCTTCTGTTGTACCAGCTTAAACAGAAAGGTTCAAGTCAGTAAAGGTATTGTAGTAAACATTCTGTAACCAGCAAACATTGTCATAGTATCTGTATGTTCTGTTGTACCAGCTTGAGCAACAAAATTTGAGATAATACTAGATGGTTGTCCAAGGACAACTGCTGTCGAGCCCGCAAAGTTTTGTAGGCATCATGCTCCATACAAGCACAATTTTAGTGTTTGACTAGTGTTTGAGCTTTGACCTTGAAATTGAAGCTGTCCAAAAAATTCTTTCAAATGGCACGCCTACTCATGCTGGAGAATAATTGTGCCAAGTTATTTTGAAATCCATCAATAATTGTAGGACAAATGCTCTTGACAATCACAATATTAGTGTTTGACCTTGAGCTGCGACTTTGACGTTAAAACTATCCCAAAATATTCTTTCAAATGGCACATCTACTCATGATGGAGAATAATTGTGCCAATTTATGTTGAAATGCATCCATAATTGCAAGAGAAATGCTCTTGACAATCACAATTTTAGTGTTTGACCTTGATCTGTGACCTTGACATCAGAATTATCCAAAAATTATTTCAAATGGCACATCTACTCAAATTGGAGAATAATTCTGCCAAATTATTTTGAAACCCATCCTTAATTGTAGAAGTAATTGTCCAGACAAACACTATTTTAGTGTTTGACCTTGAGCTGTGACCTTGACATTAGAACTATTCCAGAAATTCTTTCAAATGGCACATCTACTCATGATGGAGAATAATTGTGTCAAGTTATTTTGAAATCCATCATAAATGTAGGAGTAATTGTCCGGACAAATTAGGACGGACATCTGGACGGATGGACAGACTAACGACTTACGCTCATGCACCGACTTGTCATAGTGACAACTATGTCTCGCTAACCACAAGGGGGCTCGACAAAAATGGATTTAGAGTATCCCTCTTGAAAGGATAGGCTGTTCTTTTGATAGTTTATACATGGACCAAGTTTCATTAATACCAGAGATATTAATGTCAAAATATTTGTTAAACAACAACAAAGCATACGACAACAACAAGGTTATGTTAACAGCTGGGGATTCTCCAAAATATAACTGTTAAATCACTTAGAACGGATAACTGATTTTCAACGATACTGTCATGGTTGTAGTTGCTTTGGATCCCTTTAAGTCATTGCAAATACCAACAATAATATAGCTGATGGTTGTTTAAAAGATATGTACAAGGTAAATTACTTAGAACTGGTAACTGGTTTTCATCTATAGATTCTGTCATGGATGGAATGATTGTAAAACCATATAAGATGTAAAAAGTCACAACTTTATCATAGTAAGGAGCTCTATTTGAACTGAAATACCTACCTGGTAAATTACTTAGAACTGGTAACTGATTTTCATCTATAGATACTGTCATTGTTGCAGTGGCCGTGGATCCATATAAGTCATTACAAGTCACAACTACATCATAGCTGGTGGTTGTATCATGGTCAAATCCTGGATCTTCTCTGTTTAGGATCATGTATACTAAAAATAATTCAACACGAATATCTCAAATAACAAAGCTTGCTCTATCTGCTGATCATAACAAAATCTGCTTAACACATTCCCGCAAAATATTTCTTTTTGGATGCCCCCAACAAAAACAATCTACAGAAAAGCATTGTTATAAGTACTTTCTTGATTATTCAAAATATTTTCAACCTCAAAAGACCTCAAATCTGAAAATTTTATCAACTGAAAATAATCATCTGCAACATATTTTAAATTGGACCAGTCTTAATCTTTGTCATCTGATAATTGTAAGCAATCAACAAGGATCAGGAGTAAGAAGTAACAAGAGGACCACGATGGTCCTGTATCACTTTCCTGAGCATGATGGCTCAATGCTTCATGGTATATACAAAATACAAAGCTATAAGCATAACAGTTTTGGAGAAGAAGATTTTAGAGTCTATGTAAATCCAAGGTCCTAAATTATACATTATAAAAAAATCAAAGATTTCCTTCTTTGTTCCTATGTAAACTCAGGAATTGCACAGGAATTGCACAAAAATTGCCAATTTTCAGAGTACAGTAATTCTTTAAAGTATTTTGGTGAGTTGGTCATTATGCATTTACATACAACTTATCAGAGCTCTAGGCCTAATGGCTTTTTTTCATTTTGTTGCCATGGCAACAATAGTTCTTCGTTGATTTCAACAACTTTAAGTATTACAAGGAAACTATCATTAAGGCCCATTTTCCTGTGTTTTCCAAAAGAACCATCCCGTTTTTAATAGGTTCATCCTTGTGACCACATAAACAATCTGACTGTGTTTCATGAATATTGGACCATAATTGTGGCCCGTAGAGTGCTAACAAGGAGTTGTCATTAAGGCCTTTTTTCCGTGTTTTCCAGCAGAAACCTCCCATTTTTGATAGGGTTCAGAGGAATCATCCTTGTGCTCAAACAAACATTCTGACCAAGTTTCATGAAGATTGGGCAAAAATTATGTCCCAGGTGTGCTAACAAGGAATCTTTCATTAAAACTGTTTTTCAAACAGAACTTTCTGACCAAGTTTCCTGAAGGCCCCTAGAATGTTAACGAGGAAATTGTTGACAACGGATGACAAAAGGCGGACCATCAATGATCACAAAAGCTCACCTTGAGCATGATGTGATCAGGTGAGCTGAAAATCTATCTTCTAATGAAGTGCTTAATGAGATAATTATATCATGAAATAATCATGAAATATTTAGGTATATGAAGAGGACCATGATGGTCCTATATTGCTCACCTGAGTAATAATCCTGAAATTAATATAAAGTGACCTCAATGATTGTAGTTATGCCTTGGTGTAGCCCTGATGTAACCTTGGTAACATATTTCATAACAACTTTTGTAGATCATAATGCAACATGCATTCTACAAAATATTAACCCATTCCCAGCCAAAGCTAAAAATCTCAAGCTCTCTATAACCCATTACCAGACGAAAATTTTTAGACTATCTAAATTGAAAGGAGTTGCAGTTTACAATTTAAAGTTTATGAAATTTTAGATTTTTCAACTTTCTGGGTTAGAAACATTATGGAAAATCAAGAAATTGCTAGATACAAACAGTTTCTTAATTTTACACAATTTTTTCCTTTTCTCTTCTTGTAAGGCATCAGAAAGTATCATTGTGTGGGGATTGGTTAATAAATTTGTGCTCAATTGAGCTTATAATGAGATTATTTCACAAAACTATGCATTTGATATGAAGAGTAAACACTGATTGTGCATTTATCTTGTATGTTTAAAACATTACATGCCAGTTTTTGTTTGGTATACCATGAAAATTCTATTAAAAGCCCCCTCTCTAATAAACGCTGTTCCCCCACTTTGGATGTCAAAATCCACCCTTCTATGATTTTTTGTTTTTTTTAATCTTGAAACCTCTAATAAATACCCAGCCACCAAATTGTGTGTTTGAAATTCGGAGAATGACAAGGGTCTAACTAAATTATACACAGAATTACAAGGGTTTAACTTCTCACGAGACAAGAGTCAACACTGGAAACTCGACCCGAAATAGCTGAACACCTGCCATCTGCCCCTTTGATCACCTGCTCTACCATTGCAGTAAAATAAGTCCACCCAAGTAACGCATTTACACGATTTCCTCAAAGTGTAATTTTTGCTTGTGTTTAGACTTGGGATTAGATTTAATTTTGAAAATGGCAGAAAAGTGAATTTGCAATAATCTTTTTGTATTTTCTCTTTGCTATCTGACTTGATGCAAATATCTATTTCATCCCGAGAAATTAAATTATTTCTATAGCACAAAAAAGAATAGTTTTGTAGAATAACATCTATTCTTTGAGATGTCTTGCCCGAAAACAAACACTTCTGATCCCGGTCAACCTGTGTAAATCTTGCAGGCTTATTGGTGTTGTAAACAGGTGTAGCCGTCGACTTGAATAAAGCTGGCTTTTTTAAAGTTGACTTGCACTTGCTAATTGGCGTGGATGTATTATTTGTTCGGGCGGATCTAAATTTTAAAAGCAGTCCAATGAGATCGTACATGATATTTGACCACTTTTTTTAAAGTCTCAAAAATCTATAGCCTTTAGTAAATGCTCACCTATTCTTTCATAAAGTTTGTGATTCTAATAAACTTCCGGGCGTTTATTAGAGTTTTTACGATGTTATGCTATGTTCAGTTATGTTGTTATGTTTCTTTCCGTGTAAAAAATCTCACCAAACTAATAATAAAATAAAATTCATGCAAAATTTTGAGATAACAAATAGCTGTCCCCCACAAAATCAGAAACAGCAAGTAGTAATCAGCAATAAAAGCAAGCAAGGTAAAGTTCCTCTCAGATAAATAACATAATTGACCAATTGCTGCTGTCAATCAAATAACAAGTCGACCTAAAAAAAACATTAATTTAGACAAGAAATTAGTTTTCAACTCCACCATTGGCCACTAATTTTGTTAACCCTTTGGTTTGGTGACTTAAATGTCAAAACTACAGCTAATTCAAGATGTAATTGCGACCTTTAGATTGCCAACCAACCATAGAACATTCTCATTACATGCTTATTATTTTGCCAAAAATCATCATTTAAAAATCAAAGCAGGACTTCCTGTCGGAGTCAGAGGGTGTGGCCATTGGAGTAAGTGGGCTGGGCCAGCACTTGGTCATTTTAAATGAAGGAATTTATTTCAAAAAGCAACCTCTTCTGAGGCCACAATGTTTCCCATATTTTTTTATGATTGTCAAAACGAGCTGGAGCATATGGATATAATGACCCATACCAGACGACACAATTTTAGAATGTTTCCAAATTGAAAGGAGTTGCAGATGACAATTTAAAGTTTATGAAATTGTAGATAATTTCATTTTCTGGATAGAACACATCGTTTAAAATAAAGGAATATGCTTCTTACAACCAATTCCTTCATTTTACACCTTGTTTTCCCAGTTGGTATCAAAAAGCATCACTGTGGGGGAATGGGTTGACTAGATACACCTACCCTCACTCCCTGTAAATGTTTCCTTCACAAGGAACTTTCCATTGTTAGCTGGTACAGAGTTAGCTTCATCAATATTACATGAAACCCCATCATCAATGTTTGCATCTGACGTGATGATTGTCAGCAAGGTATTTATGACCTTTGTGTCCTCATGAAGATTGGCTATGACACCATCAACATTGTCAATAGAAATGGCCTGCAAAAGTAATCAGTCATATCTAAAATACAGAATGTTCTACCAATTGCACTAAGTTCTTAGTGTCTGTTTAAATAATGTCTCAAATGAAAAAAATACCTAACAGTTAACCCGTTACCATGGAAAAATTTTTAGACTTGTCTGAACTGAAAGAAGTTGCAGACAACAATTTCAAGTTTATGAAATTTTGAAAATCTTTGTCATTTGGGACACAAAAGATTGTGGACAATGAAGGAGTTGTTTATTACAGTATTTTTTTTCATCTTCCAAAATGTTTTCTACAGCCTTTTTCTAGAGGGGTAACCAATAACATGTTTGGGTACGGTGAACAAATTTGACTAGAAGGCATACACATTTCATTCTCATTATTCACAACCCTTCCCCCCCAGTAAAGATAGAAATTGCTTGTTACAAGCAATGTCTTCATTTTCCATAATGTTTCCTTCAGTATTTTTCATTGGGACCAAAAAAAGGGATTGTTTGGCAATGGGTTAATTTGTCATCAAGTACTTTGATATTACAACCAAGACAATTCAACCTACTTTTCAAAATCTATAACTTTACTGATATTTACAGACTCCTAACAACTACGAACAACCAATTGATGGATCCCTTGCCATGCCTGAGAGGAAGTTCTACTTCAGTATTAACCCTGATCTGTTTTTCCAAATTTTAGACTGGTCCAAATTGAAAGAGGTTGCAGGCAACAATGAAAATCGGATGCAATTTGAAAAGAAACCATCCTATGTGGTAGAAAATATTGTGGGAAAAGGAGAAATTGCTTCTTACAAGCAATTTCTCCTTTTTCCAAAATATTTTCTCAAGTATGAAATTACAGCAACGTAAAAACCCGGG
Organism: Fragum fragum; assembly: GCA_946902895.1. Classification (NCBI taxonomy): domain Eukaryota; kingdom Metazoa; phylum Mollusca; class Bivalvia; order Cardiida; family Cardiidae; genus Fragum; species Fragum fragum. The sequence goes on along the minus strand of OX336369.1, from coordinate 836,860 downwards.
TTTGAACAGGAAAGGGTTAAATGGTTTATGGCCAGTAACAGGTACAACAAGAGACAAAATTGTCACAAATAGGGTTTCAATGGTTTCATGTAAATACTTTATGTATGATGGGAGTGGTGGTGTACGGAAGAATTTTGACAAATATTTGACAAAAATTTCATCAAAATCTAGCCAGAATTCTAGGAGTAGCTACATGCACAAGGTAAATTAGGGAAGTGCATCTGCACCAACAACATTTAGCAATCTAAATACTAGATTTTATTTCAGAAAAACAAAATCTTATTTTTTCTTGACAAGGTCATAGTCCATACAGAACATCATTACAGATCATAGATCTTCACTTAGTGACCTTGACCTTTGACCTTATGAATAGAAATTTGTCTTATCAATATAAGCTTTGTGATTTGAAGGACTTACCATTTTAGTAAAGTTTACAATAAGGACAAGATAATTTATCCCTATCTTAAAGCAGCAGTATCAAAGACAATGTTATAATGGAATGTCTTCTATAAAGTTTCAGTATTAATTACCACTTACCATGTTAGTAAAGTTTACATTAAGGGCCAGATGACACACCCCTATTTTACATGCTGCAGTATCATACACATAGGCTACAATGGAATAACTTGTCATGTCTGGTGGGTTCTTGATGGGTAAATTTGAGACCGTCATAACATTACCTGAAATAAACAACAACACAAAAAAGATGGTAGGTATTATTCTAACTGTATGTTGATATCAATGCCTATTGTCACAAGGTTGTGAGAACCTTCTCATTGTATTACCACAAGATCAACCATGGAACCTTTAACCCTTTTCAATCTAAATAAAATCCTTGTTCAGATTTATATCAAAATCAAAGGGCTGAAAACAGAGAAATACCTGATAATGTGGGCCAGTGTTTTTGTTAATTAATTCTAAAACTCTGAAATTAAAATTCTAATCAAATGGTTTAGATTAAGATCAAGCTGCACATATGTGTCTATACCTCCTGCAAAAGCAAAAATATTCCTGGTGCATCCTGAAAAGGATTAAAAGACGAGTTTTAGACTGCTCCAATTTGAAAAAAGTTGAAAACAACAATGTGTACTTAATGAAATTTGAAAAATCAGTGGGAAACAAATCTCAGAAAAGATATAAACTACCAACTGTGCTATGCCACGGCCGCCCATGTTGGACAAGTAGAACATGAGAATTCCAAATCAATATCAATGGGTCATCATGAAACAGTTGTAACTGCCTACAAAGATATAGGAAGTTACAACTGTTTCACGCTGACCCATTAATATGTAATTTTTTAAAAGTCCGGCACTGGCTTATATTAGAAACTTATAGACTTTAGCTACATCAACAGTTTGTGTATCTGTCAAAATGGTCTTGTCCATTAATGCTAAAGTTTCTTGAAGGATTTCAGGCATATACAGCAGTGTGTTTTTTCTTACTAAAATAAATGGAGAATATTGGTCCTATTTCCCCTTACTGGAATATATAATTTTCCCACTTTTGGTAGAAAATTTCCCCTCATAGGTGAAATTTTCTAAAGTATTGAAATATTCTTTGTAAAACTGGACAAAATAAAGAAAATTCTACAATTTCTAAAGAAATCTAACATCTGAAATTTTTGTTCTATTTTTTTTACAGTCAAAAACAGAAAAAGTTCTTAAATGTCAAAAGCAATTTTTCCCGTTATTTATTTGTTAATTTGTTTTTAAGATTTTCCCCTGAAAGAAGCACTGAACCCCTTCCCACAAATCAAGTAAAACACTGTAAAGACAACAAATATATTTTTTTTAATTTAAGTAGATGGTTGTCCCAGGACAACTGCTGTTGAGCCCGCAAAGTTTTGACCATCAACTTGACCTTGACCATCTATTTTAGTGTTTGACCTTGAGCTTTGACCTTGAACTTGAAGCTATCCAAAAACTTCTTTCAAATGACACATCTACTCATGGTGGTAAATAATTGTGCCAATTTATTTTGAAATTCATCCATAATTGTAGGAGAAATGCTCTTGACAATCACAATTTTAGTTTTTGACCTTGAGCTGTGACCTTGACATTATAACTATTCCAAAAATTCTTTCAAATGGCACATCTACTAATAATTGAGAATAAATGTGCCAAGTTATTCTTAAATCCATCTATTAATGTAGGAGTAATTGTCCGGACACACACTATTTTAGTGTTTGACCTTGAGCTGTGACCTTGACATTATAACTATCCCAAAAGTTCTTTCAAATGGCACATCTACTGATGATGGAGAATAATTGTGCCAAGTTATTTTGAAATCCATCCATTGATGTAGGAGAAATTGTCTGGACAAATTAGGACGGACGAACAAACAGACTAATTGACTAAAGGACTAACATACTAACGCACATACACTGACTAGTTGTTAAGAACAATTGGACAAAATTTTACAAGACCTAAGAAATGACAGCATGGCACATTACCTACTGACCTGAGTAGTTTGAGGGCAATTATATTCAAAGTGAAAATAAAAAGTGCAGTTATCTTCAAAGTGATGATGAAAACAAATAAAAACAAGCAATAATTTTTTGCAGTTAAATCTCATATAATTAAAATCACCCATAGATGAGTTATCAGATTTACAGTAGATCATTACTAGGCCTTAGATCACTGAACATTTGCTAAGTTCAAGATATTTTTTTATGTTTGTCCCAGCAGTGGTAGCAGCATGGTAGCACATCAGCAGCAGTGCAAAGATTAACTAATTACTAATTGACAACTTTGAGACTTGTCCAAATTGAGAGAAAGCAACAATTTGAATAGGAATTATTTTTATAGGAAGGGCTAATTTTCATATATGAAATATTTTTGTTTGTCTTTTGGTGTGGAAAATAATTTGGATTTTCCACAGTTTTCTAAACATGTTTTCTTGAGGGGCGTCAAAAAGAGGGACTGTGTGGTATTATGTATAACTGCTGATATTCTGATCATTGTCATTGCCAACAAGTAGTAAGATGTCCGGAAACTTTGGTTTTATGTGGCTAACTGCGAAATGAAACTTCCCTCAACAATTGCTTTTACTAACTAGAAAATGTGACAGTATATGACTTAATACCCCCAGATGTGCTTTCAGTGTAATGAGAGCTGTAACAATACAAGGACATAGCTACTGACTTTGCTTTTCTAGAAAGGAGGACTTCGTAATACAAAATTGGTAGTATAATTAGCTGTATATGTCTACAAAGCATAGATAATGTCTAAGTTCAAGGGGAGATAATTCTTGAACCAGGGGGAATTAAGATTCGTTTTGCAAGGTATATAAAATTCAAAATTTCGTAAGCTTTAAATTGTCGTCTGTAACTTCTTTCAATTTTGACCAGTCCAAAATTTGGCCATCTGGTAATGGGTTAAACAAGAGAACTGCCCACTGGTGCCAACGCTTGGCTGTAGGTGCTGGATAATGCAAAAATTCTAAGTAAAACAGGATGTGTTTGTGAAACAAAATGAAGGAGGTCTTTTGGACACAAAATTGGTAGTACAATTAGATGTATATGTCTACAAAAGCATAAATAATGTCTAAGTTGAAGGGGAGATGATTCTTTAACCAGGGGGAATTAAGACTTCAAAATTGCGTCTTGCAAAACTACAATGTGTGGTTAATCTTTGTATAAAGTTTCAATGGTATTGAAGCAAAACTGAAGGAGGAGTTTGCGACACAAAATTGTTAGTATTTTGTACACTGACACACGGACACACAGGCTGATTCCAGTATACTCCCAAAACATTCGTTTTGCTGGGGTATAATAATCAGTTAACTTAGGTAAATAATGTTTCAGTGTGACTGTTTATGAGAGTTTAGTTTTGCCTGCATTACCTTCTGTAACTAGTACCATGTCCTTAGAAACAATCGAATAACTCACCAATAGTACCTACTGTAAGTAAACCAATGTCCTGGAGTAGGGTGAATGTAGAGCAGTATTTATTGTAAAACCAAATGTCCTGAGAAACAAGTGACCAACCATCGTTGTCTCTCAAATACTACATCATTCATTTAGAATGGAAGTGAACATTGAACTCAGACATTGGCTGCCAATTATGTGAAACATTTTTGTTGGTTTGGCCGCTTCAATTTCATAACTACTGCTTATTCAAGCTGTAGTTAAGACATTTTGGTCACCAACCATCCATTCAACTGTTTTGCTAAATGCTACTAGCTATAAAATTTCCATAATAACTAGGTTTAAGCTTGAAGTGGAACTTCCCGTCAGAGTCAATAGGATAGGCCAACCCATTAAATGGGCAAGGCCAGCAAATGTTCGATTGATAACCTAACAATGTATCAAGAGTAGATATTTCAATATCTGGTAAAACATTCAACCCGCTTCCAGACAGCAAAATTTTAGACCAGTCCAAATTGGAAGGAGCTGCAGACACCAATACAAAAGTTGTGAAATTTTTGATTTTCTTTACTTTTAGGTAGAAAACATTGTAGATAATGAAGAAATTAATTGCAGTATTTTCCAAAGCTTTTGTTCTTGGGGGAGTCAAAAAGCATCATTGTGTGGGAATGAATTAGATAACTTACCTGCAGAATCAACTGTAAACAATGAGATGTCTGGAGAAGCAATGGAATAACTCAATGATGTAAAGGAGCCAGTTGAAGGTGAAGGAACATTGATGGAAAACAGCGTTGTGCCTATAGCTGTCTGATCTGTTACATTGTTATTGTTATCTATACATGTTGGTGTTGGACCACAATAATCTATTAACAAGAGAATGACATTGTAAAAAACAAGACTTCCAAACCTTGACAAGAAAAGAAGCTCTTTATTCAATGTCACAGTTTATATTACTTAGCCCTGATAATTTGAGATCATTACAATAAAAAAATAATTTGTGAAATTATAATCTAGAGTGCCATAGTCACATCATTATACTGCCACTTGATTGTTTTTTTTTTTTTAAGAAGATAGGGATATAAGGGTTAGAGCCCATGGATAAACCATCAATTACAACTAACAAAGGCAAGAAATTTTGCATTGACCTCTTTTGTTCTGTAACGCAGCCGAAATAACAATCCCCAACAATATGCGCAAGGTAAGAGGGTCAAACACATCTATAAAGGTAGGACATGTGTTTAATAATTAATCCCCCTTTTTCTGTGATGCATCCTAAAAAGGCAAAACCACAATAAAGTGCTACATTATCATTAATTATCATTTAATTGCATATTTATTTATGCTACAACCAACCGAGAGTTCTACCTGTCTACTTGCTCGCTCTCTCTCTCTATGCTCTCTCTGACAGGCAGTTATCAGCATCTTTTATACAAACTGAGTTAACCAGCCTCAGCCAAATAAAAACTACCGGGGCTTGAGCGCCTGTATTGCTCTACAGGCCTGGATATACTGATTTTGAGAATAATTTGTTACAGGGATTCAGTATTATCTGAATCATCTTTCCCACATCCAGCAAATTAATCTTGTAACTGATATATTTGAAATAGTTCAGAGAAGACATACAAACTCTCATTATTGTACAAAAATCAGGTCAAGTCCTGTAAGGTTCATTTACTATATCAGATGGTATCAAAAATAAACATAGAGCCTGTAATGCTCTTAACGCAATCTTGGATGCATGTACTAGACAAAGATAGAATATAATGGAGATTGTAATGTCTGACAGTGTTTCCAAGTTTGAGGGGAGAAAATCCTGCAAGAATTTTCACCCATTCCAGCAGCAATTACATCCCTTGGTTTATACTCAGTCTCTTGTTTTGCCCTCAAGAAAAACAACGGCCTAACAATAAAAGCTGTGTTTTTCAAATTATCTTTTTATACACAAAATCTGATAAAGGGTCACCAAGGATCATTTGTATGAAAATTTGTTAAAATCCATGAGGTACATTTTGAGAAGATTTTCAAAGTTTTCAGTACAAACCATATATGAAAACAAGAGGATGTCATATTGCAATGCAATACAGGAGTCCCCCACCGGATTAAATCAATGCACTGAAAGTACTGATGATGGATGTCCTTGTTGGCATAGTAGAGTGACATGCCTGTTTTTGAGTACAAAATGGGTTTTTTCGAATAGATTAACTTTTCAAACACTTTCCTGTAAAACCCAGGATTTTACATTACTGTGATTCTATACTTTAAAAAAAATGGAAAAAGAAAAAAAGCTTTTCCTACAATATTTTCTCCCACATTTGAAGGTTTCTATTTCAAATTGCATCCAGTTTCATTGTTGTCTGCAACCTCTTTTAGTTTGGATCTGTCGAACATTTAAAACAATGGGAAAGGTTTAGGCATAACCTCTTGCCTAGCCTTGTTCATTTAATAGGTAAATGAATACAGGATGTTTTCTATTCTAGAGTCTTGAGCACGATCACAAGTGCAGGGAAAAATGCTATATTTACCAGCTACACATGTAATGGTCTAAGTTTATTTTTGCAGTTGTACATGTTACTGGTGTGAAAAAATGATAGGAAGCTATGATTGGGTGTAGCTTCTAAACACGGTTTTACTGAAATAGTATGGAAAGTCATGTTACACCAAATTCACTTGATCACAGTCTAATTAGCTTTCAAGATCAATACATTTTTATTACTTTTCTGAGATAATCCTTTTCTGAAGACATTCCACAAAAAAATGAGATATCATTCAACCTTTCCTGTTCATTCCCTGGTTTTACATAATTGTGATTTTATGCTTGAGAAAACATTGTGAGTATAAAGAAATTGCTTGTACAAACCTCTGACTCTTGTATGTATTGTGTTTAAACTCTCCCCCACCTCTCTCTCACTTTCAGTCCATGTACCTATCTGTAAACCTATTCTGTCTTTTGTCCATGTGATATTCTGTATCATGTTTGTATTATCTTTGAATGTTTGTGATTTTTTTGTATTTTGTATTTACTCTCCTGTAATGGAGGAAATAATAGGAATCCATCTATCTGTATTATTTCTACCCTTATCTTATAGTCCCTAATTTCATGTTCCATTGAATGGAAGAAGAGAAAACATTGTGGTAGAAGAAGGTTCTTGCATTAATTTTTCCTTTTCCCTCAATTTTTCCCATCCTTAGGAATTTCATTTTAAAATCTGTGTTGACACATTTGATAAATCTTGTTTTCAAATCCTTTATAGCTTGGACAAATTTCTGATTTGCAAATAGCAGAAATGATTAATTTCTATCTGACTGTGGTTAAAATATTAGGGATACAACAAAATCGAGACCGGATTTTCTCAAACTGTCTTTGGTTTCATTATACGTATGCTATCTGAGTACATACCACTCAAGTATCACTTTCGTAAATTGAAGTAAAGGTAAAGAAAGTAATAAACTTTCGGTAGAGTTGTAATTGATATATGAATTTCCATGTTTCATTTCTACAAGTTGGTGTTAACTGACAACATGTATGACGTCATTGAAATTGGAAAGAACTTTCTACAACTAGCAATATCAATCAGATAACTTTGACATTTCTACCACAAAGGTCATATCAATTGACAAAATAGGGTTCCCTATAGTTATAAAACTTTCTAAAATACAAAAGAGAATGTGCATTTTTCATGCTCCATCCTGTAACCGCCACGACGACAAGATTTCGGTAAACTGTTTGTTGTTTCAATTCTACCCGAGGGTATTTTTTTACTTTTGTGGATAATGTACATACTTTTGGTTATTAAATCCTTTATCTTGTGGCTATTGAAAACGTCTAAATGTTGAGTTCAGGAAGTTTTTTTCTCTATTTTTTTACATTAATTTACGTCCTTGTCTGATGTTCGGGACATTTTTTCTGAATTTCTGGATGTATAAATGGAGACATCCACTCATTGAGAGCACTGGGAAACTAGCTCCACTTATATTTTTCATCAAACCAAAATTTTTGAAGGAATTCCCTTATCGTACAGATAATTTTGTTTTGTTACTGGAAGAAACTTATTTTAGAAAGAATTACTCTTTTTGCAATTTACTAAACCCATTCCCATAAAAACTTTTTTAAACTGGTCCAATTTGAAAATAGCTGCAGAAGACAATTTAAAATTGATGAAATTCTACATTTTTAACTTTCTAGAAAGAAACCATTGTGTAAAATGAGAGCAATTTCTTCATTTTTTACAATGTTTTCCCAAACATTTTTCTTGAGGAGCACCCAAAAGTGTCACTGTGTGGGAATTTATTAAAGGGAGGCAACTTTCTTTTATGCAAAAGATATTCTCAGTATAGCAGTATCAATTATTTCCCTTGCATCACTATTTGATCTCTAACTAAAACGAGCCCAATACTCCAAAGCACTATTATCAAACTTATCAAAATAGTTTCAAGAATTCTGAGTCTCAAAAAAGATCATTCAACTGAAATTAAGTTGAAAACCATCCTCAAGTTCCTAAGGCAAATATTTTCCTAGTTTTCACTTTATGCCATATATGAAAATACACCCATACCCCCATTCCTCGGAGAGCAATGTTTTACATCAATCAATTTTTCTTGAAGTATCTGATAAAGGGTCACCAAAGGACCATTCCTGTGAAATTTGGTTGGAATCTATCAAATGGTTTTTGGAAAAATTTCACTTTTATACATCATTTATGAAAATTAACTGTGCCTATAACAGCCATGCTTTTTATTGGATATAGTGAGGGAATCTGATTAAAGGTCACCTGAGAATAATTCCTGTAAAATTTGGTTGAAATCCATCCTCCAATTCCTGGAAAGTTTCACTAACATATATCATAAATAAAAACAGCCCTTTCTATGTCATCCATGATTTTCATCCGATCAAAATTCTTTGAGGGACTCTCATTAAGGGTCACCTAAGGGTAATTCCTTTGAAATTTGGATAAAATCTGTGCATTACTTTCATCAGAGAAGGTTGTTGAAGTAAAAGTTTACAACAGACAGATGCACACACACACACACACACACAAACATTAATGGACTCACAATGGACACATTGTCATGATAAAAGCCCCTGGCTTTCAGGAGCTCAAAATACACTTGTGCTTTAACCCATTCCCACATAATAAAATTTCAGACCAGTCAGCATTCAAAGAAACTGCAGACGACAGTTGTAAGTTGATGAAATTTTAAAAAATCTTATTATTTTGGGTTAGACAACATTGTGGATAATAGAGAAAGTGCTTGTAATAAGCAATTTCATCAATTTCAACAATTTTTTCCAAAACTTTGATGTTGAGAGTCATTTAAAAGAATTTTTGTGTGGAAATGGGTTAAAAAGAGCAGACTCCTTATTTGCAACAAAACTGTTTATAAATCAGTATCTAAAATATCAGGAAAATACTGCAGTAGTGTCACTGTACCTCTGATTTGAATAGTGAGGTTACCACATTTTGTATTTCTCCTCTCAGTTCCACATAAGTACACAGAAAAAGTCTGATTGCCCAAGTCCCATTGGTGGATCAGCGCTGTCACATTGGCTGTGTTGTCTAGTATAAATGCAAAAACAAAAGCATCAAATGTGGATGCCACTCTAAGCTGTTCAAGTGCTTAATAGAGGGTAAAATTTATAAGTAAAAAAGGGACATAATTTGTAAAAATGCATTTGGAGCTATCACCTTTAGTGGTATAGATTGCTCTTTTGATAGTAAATATATTCAGAATTTGATTTAAAATCTTAACTTATTAATTTAAAGCTCAAGATCTTTATAGCCAATCTCCCAATAACATCAAATCCCTCTTAGTTATACATGTACCAAAAGGAGATCTACTATCTGGATTAAATGCCTAGGCTCTTGTTGTTCGCAAAAGCCTAACTAGAACATATGAAGATTGTAGTTCTATGGCAGTAGCTACGTTACCCTGAGGAATTCTCTCCTGTCCGTTATCAGATCTTCCACAACACTTGTATCTTTTAAAAAACAACTAAAGACTCATCTATTTTTACAATACTATCAAATTTGATCACATCTTACTCAACATGCGTTCTTTTTTGACATGTGTCTTATTCAATATACCTTAAAAATTCTAATAGGTGCTTTGGATTTTATTAGAATCAAAAACTTTCCGAAAAAGGGGTGGGCCTTTATTAGAGACTACAGATTTGTGAGATGTTAAAAATGCGATCAAAGTTTCCAAATATCAGATATGATCTCATCAGAACACAGCAGAAAAGTTCAGCCCTGAAATATTGTGTAATAATAAGATGACCAAATTTTAAAACTTAGACCCTTCCAAACAAATAAAGTATCAACCCCAATGAGCCTATGTGATTTACACAAGCTGATTGGACTCAGACGTGTTCGTTTGCAGTAAAACATCTAAAAGAAGAGATGTTATTTCACCAAACTATCCTTTTTTTCAATCAAAACTATTTGATTTCTTGGTATGAAAAAAACATTCAGAACAGGCCAGATAGCAAAGAGAAAATAAGAAAGATCACCGGAAATCTACTTTTTATTGCTATATTCCAAAAATTAAATTCAATGCCAAGTCTTAACTCAATCAATAACAAGCAATTAACACTGCGGCAATCATGTAAACGCGATAATTTGGTAACATAATTTTTTTAAAGACCTTGTGCCATTAATTATGAAATAATTACCCTGTGCAGACATTTGATGAATGCGATCATTGTTTCCAGCGGTAGCACATACTAGCACTTCTGGCTAGTAATAAAGGATATGTTATGTTATTATGGCTGAAGTTTTTACCAAGTATCATGACTAATGTTTGTTTTTCAAATGTTTCTTGTCATAATTCCCTGGTTTTTGGGGGGTAAGGTGAGTGAAGTGAGGTAAGTGAATATTTCCAAAAAATCTTTGGATTCAAAAACATTATGTGCCTTTTTTCGAGATTTTTTTGCGATCAACTCACATTTTATTCTTGTTTCTTCCCATGCCATACCTAAGCTTCAGTGATGATTGACAATAAATGAAAGACAATCTTTTTACAACTCTTCAAAAGTGTGTCTCTGTATTTTAAACCAAGATTTGGTGACTTAGCATTTATTAGATGCTTCAAGATTTCCGAAAATGAAAAAAATGGTAGATTTTGACAACCAAAGTTTGGGCTGGGCGTTTATTAGAGCATTGGCTTTGATTAGAATCTTTACAGTACATTACGGTATATAATTATTCCGTATTAAGCTAGCATAGTATTTTAATTTTACTGTTTTCTGAAATAAGTACTTATTACTTTATCATTTTTTATTTGTTTACATACATTTTCTAGTTGATTTAGATTTTGTAATGTACTTCAGAGAGTACTAGCATATGAAAGAAAGCACTATAAAAATGTGGTAACCAATAATTGTAAAAATAATTTCACAAAATGGCTTTTGGAAGCCCCCTCCCCAGAAAAAAGCTTTTAAAAACATTATTGAAATTAAAGATATTGCTTGGTAATTCAGTTTTTTCTTTATCTGGAATGTTTTACAAAGCTTTTTTTCTTGGAAAGGGGGGGGGAGGGGGAGTTCAAAAAGTGTCATTTTGTGTTAACAGGTTTATGATTGCTAATTGTGTAGAAACTTAGTACAGTCCTGTACACATCCCAAGAAGTGTATGTTAATTCAACCAATTACCAGACAATGAAATTTCATACTGGTCCAAACTGAAAGAAGATGCAGACAATAATTTATTAAATTTTAGTTTTTTTCACTTTTCTAGGTAGAAAACATTGTGGAAAATGAAGAAATTGCTGGTTACAAGCAATTTCTTGATTTCACACAATGATTTCTAATTTGTTTTTAGGGAAGTCAAAAAGCTTCATTGTGGGAATGGAATAAACCCATTACCACACAAAGCTGCATCTTAACGCCCTGAAGAAGAATAGCTTGATAATACATTGTTAGAAAATGATAAAAAGCTTGAAATAAGCAATTACTTCTTTTCCTCAAATTGCATTCTACACTATTGGACATTAATCGTTCAAATTGAATGAAAATTTGAACTGCAACTTCTTCCAACTTGGACCTGTCAACATATTTGTCAATATATACCATAGTAGTTTCCAAAAGGATCAAACATAAAGAGGGTTGTGCTTGGAGTGACAATGTAAGTATAATTTAATGATTCCCCTTCTGAATCTGTGTAGTAGATAGAGTAGATAACATCTGTATCAGCAACATCATCTGTGTTCAATGTGATGGTCTCTGTAAATAGACAGAACAAAATATCTGATAATGTCTCATTATATGAGACCATTTATAAGTAGAAAGAGTAGACACATTACATGAGACCATTTATAAGTAGAAAGAGTAGACACTATCTGTATCAGCAACATCATCTGTGTCTAATGTGATGGTCTCTGTAAATAGACAGAACAAAATATCTGATAATGTCTCATTACATGAGACCATTTATAAGTAGAAAGAGTAGACACATTACATGAGACCATTTATAAGTAGAAAGAGTAGACACCATCTGTATCAGCAACATCATCTGTGTTCAATGTGATGGTCTCTGTAAATACAATTGATAGGATAAAATGTTTGTTTGAATGGAATTTAATGCCGCTTGAAAACAGTATATCATTCATATCGCAGTGGCTGGAGCACCTAACCATTAAAGTACCTTCTCTCCTAGCCTCTAGCTTCTCATTCCACTTAGTTGTACAATTATCCACCCATTGGTGGGAGACAATGTCAGAAAGGTTATTTTTCGCGACCAGGACTGAACCGAGGACCCAGTGATTAGGTGTCTGATGTGCTAAAACCTGAACTAGACATTGTCGCAAAGCAGACTAATAGCCACGTACAAGTGCTATCACCCAAAGGGCCATAAGAAAAAACGACTTTTTAATCAAAGGGGCCATAACTCAGTCAAAAATCAATGGACCATAACCAAAAAGGATATGCACATGTCTGACTTATACCGAGTCTTTCTGTGAAATTTGAATCAAATCCGTCCTATGGTTGCTGAGAAATTGAGTGGACACGATTTTTCACCAAAGGGCCATAACTCCGTTAAAAATCAATGGACCGTAACCAAAATGGAATATACCAAAATGGAATATACACATCTCTGCTTGATTCTGATTATAACAGTGAAGTTTGAATCAAATCCCTCCAATGGTTGCTGAGAATTTGAGCGGACACGAAAAAGCTACAGACAGACGGACCGATGGACTGACTCCTATATACCCCCCAAATATATTTTCGGGGGTATAATTATGGCAATGGCTTTCAGAACAAATGAATGGAATAAAGTTCTTCTTCATAACAATAAAATATGTATATATTCAAAATATTTGTTAACAGTTTGAGCCAAGCTTGTGACCTGTAATACAGTAACAAGGATGTTGCCATCTATGCTACTTTCCCCTTAAAATTCGACAGAATCTCATGTTTATTCCATAGAAACCTTCATTCCTACAACATAAGAAATTCATCAAGTTTAACCCATTACCAGGCAAAATTTTAGACTGGGCAAAATTGAAAGGAGTTGCAGACTACAATTCAAGGTTTATGAAATTTGGATCTTTTTAAACTTTTTGAGTAGAAACATTGTGGATTATGAAGAAATTGCTTGTAACAAGCAATTTCTTCATTTTCCACAATGTTTTTCAAAGCTTTTTTTCTTGGGGGGCGACTTAAAGCATCACTGAGTGGGAATGGGTTAAGAAAGTTGATTGCATAGCTGCAATCTGTAGAGAGGTTACAAAAATATCATTATTAAGGCCATTTCTGGGTGGAATGTCACAATATCCAATAGACAAATTTCTTGCGATGATACAAATTTTTTCAGCAAGTTTGCGAAAAAGATTCAGCTAAAAATAAAACCCCTAGAGTATTAACACAGATATTGTGATTGGCCCATTACATAGGATTTCCCATTTCCCATTATATAGGATTTCCCATTATATAGGATTGAATGTCACCACAATCAAAAGACTTCATCACATGAACAAACCTACTCTGTATCAGCAAGTTTGAGCAGGATAGAACCAAAATTGTTACCTGTAGAGTTGTAATAAGACAAGCAGATGATGTAGGTGAAGTTTAAAAGTAAAATATAGAATATTACATACAATGTAATTCCTTTTCTTAACCCTTTCTTGTTCAAACCATGGTTTTTACGTCCCTGTGATTTTATTTTTGAGAAAATATCGTAAAATTAGAAGAAATTGCTTGAAACAAGCAATTTCTTCTTTTTCTGTAATATTTTCTACCCTACTGAACTGTTATTTTTCAAATCAAATCCACTTTAAATATTTGTTATAAAAACCTTTGATTTGACCTGATCTGAAATTTTGCAAAACAAGAAAGGGTAAATCAAAGTGCTGTAAGCATTGTAGGTGGTCGCTACTGAAAAATTGGACAGACTGTTGTTTTCCGACTTTAAAATTAGGGTAAAAAACAACTATTAAAACACGGAGGTTCTATCCTGGTGTACCATATCTCCTTAAATGTTAATTAGAACTGATGTTATTTTAACAGTCTACAATTTAACAGAATACAAGACCTTGATGTATTCTCCCACCAGAGTTCCACCATATTAAGAAAGCAGACTTGAACTTATTTACGCTGTCAGTATTTCTTATGCCCAAAGGTATTTGTTTCAAAATTTTCAGACCTTAATATGAAATTGATTTTCTGAAAAACTCTATTCTCGGCCTTAAGACCTGTAAGAATGACATTAGGACTAGATCTTAGATTTGTGTTAGTGGATTCTGTAAAGAGACCAGAAATATAGTTTAGAAGCTTGCCCTGTAAAGATTTGAACATGAATATTGACTTTTTGAATACAATTCGATCTTGAATAGGAAGCCAGCTAAGCTCTTTAAATAACTCTTCACTGGGCGTATCAGTATTTTTATCAAAATAGTTCATGCAGCTCTTTTTTGAAATTTGTAAAGTTTACAATTGCAGTTTCTCCAGATTATGCAATAAATATCAATGTATGAGAGGATATAGGCATTATAGAATATTTTTCTAACATGAATACATGTACTAAGATAAATTCTATTTTTTTACGAGAAGGTATTATAAAGAATTAAACTTTCTAAGCACATTTTCAATGTGAATTCTCCATGACAGATTATGGTCAACTTGAACTCCAAGTAATTTTTCAACTTCTGAAAATTCTACTTGCTGGTTATGGGGAATCAATGGAAAATTGATCATACTTTGACTATTGTTTAATGGTGAGATTACCATTGCCTTTGTTTTATTTGGATTAGGCAACATTGCATTTTTACTACACCATTCATCTATAATATTTGACAATGTTGGAGCAATCTACACACTTCAATTTCAGATTGTCCTGTCACACTAACTGTTTTATCATCAGAAAATAATCTGTTGATGATACAGTAAGATGTAGAGGCAGGTCATTTATTTATAATACAAATAGAATAGGACCCAAAACAGCGCCCTGGGGTACACCAGGCATATAACTTGTGATGAAGACAACTAACCTTCAACAGATACTTTTTGTGTTCTACATGATAGATAAGAATTAAACCATGACAGAGTACCATTTCTTATGTTATAATTAGCCATCTTTTGGAAAAGAAGACTGTGATTAATCAAATCAAAGGCTTTTGTTAAGTCAAGGAAGATGGTATCTACAACCTGCTTATTGTTAATGGCCTCTAGCCAAGAATCAATAAAGGTGAGTGCTGTCTCACAGGAATGATTACTTGGAAATCCTGACTGACTTGAATGTATTAGCATGTTTTCTCAAGAAAAGCCTTCAAATTGTCACTCACATGGCGTTCAGGATTTCTGGTAAAATTGAAATTTGACAATAATTTTTGACATCTGTTTTATCCCCTTTTTAGCTCACCTGAGCACAAAGTGCTCTGGGTGAGCTATTGTGATCGATCATCGTCTGGCGTCTGTCCGTCCATAAGCCCATCCATTCACAATTACTAAAAAATCTTCTCCTCCTGAAATAACAATGGAATTTCAACCAAACTTCACAAAAATGAAACGTAGGTAATGTTCTTTCAAAATACTTCAAAGAATTGAAATCCATGAAGAACTCTTGTTGCCTTGGCAACAGAGTAAAAAAACTTAAAAAAACTTCTCCTCCCAAGCTGCAAGGCCTAAAGCTGTGATATTTTGTACAAATCATCATCTATTGACCCTCTACCAAAATTTGCAAAGATTCACTATATTCTGAAAATAAGCTCTTTTCCGTGCGATCCCTGATTTTACGTAGAAATACAGAAAGAAAATTAAAAAATCTTCTTCTCCCAAACCATACAGCCTAGAGCTTTGATATTTTGTATATAACATCATCTATGAAGCTCTACTAAATACTTCAAAGTATTACCATTTTTTGAAAATAAGCCCTTTTCAGTGTAATCCCTGATTTAACATAGAAATACAGAAGGAAAACTTAAAAAATCTTCTTCACCAAAACCATAAGGCCTTAGGGCTTTGATAATTGGTATAAATCATCATCTATTGACCCTCTACCAAAATACTGCAAAGATTTACTGTATTCTGAAAATCAGCCCTTTTCTGTGAGATCCTTAATTTTACATAGAAATAAAGTAGGAAAACTTTAAAAATCTTCTTCTCCATAACCATAAGGCCTAGAGCTTTAATATTTTGTATAAATCAACATCTATTGACCCTGTACTAAAATACTTCAAAGAATTACCATATTCAAAAAACTAGCCCATTTCTGTGTGATCCCTGATTTTATGAAATTTAAAGACAGAATTACATATAAAAAAGCTATACTTGTCTATAAATCAACAAATAATCAGACACCTTTTTACATGTCTGAACTTTCACAAAATAGCACTAACTTAAATTGAGGATCAAACACCCAAAAGAAATTATATGTGCCAAAACCCAGGATAGAATTTTACAAAAAATCTTTTTCTTATTCCGGACCAAAATTTTGGAATGCCTTACCTCTCCATGTTAGGAAAAGTCCCAACTTGAAGAGTTTTAAGTCATCATACCTTACATGGTGGCATTCCATGGGTAAGTCAACAGGTTAATCTTCCTTATGCCAGTGTTCGAGCAAAATCTGAATCAATGCCTATCTACTCTATGTTTATGCCTTCATTCTACATTTTTACTGCAATTTCATTCTTGTTAAAATCTTAATTATTTACTTTTTTTCTCCTATTGTGTATATTTTATGTGTTTACATTTTAATTCATGTTCTGTTGTAATTATTGTATATTGTTTGTACATGTAAATGCATTCACAGAGGCCCACAGGGAAGACTGAGTTAATACCCCAACTGTGCAGCCTCTTTAAATAAAGTCTTAAATATTAATATCATTATTATTATTATTACAAAGAAATAAAGAAGTAAAACTTTCAAAATATTCTGCTCCCAAACCATACAGCCTAGAGCCTTGATATTTTGTATAAATTATCATCTATTGACCTCTACCAAAGTACTTCAAAGAATTACCGTATTCTGAAAATTAGCCCTTTTCAGTGTGATCCCTGATTTTACACAGAATTAAAGAAGGAAATATTTAAAAATCTTCTCCTAAACCATAAGGCCTAGAGCTTTGATATTTGGTGTGTAATAATACCTATTGACCCTGTACTAAAATACTTCATAGAATTACTTTTTTTTAAAATAAGCCCTTTTCTGTGCAATCCAAGAAAGGAATAAAGAAGGATATCATAGAAATGTTCTCCTTCTAAACCATTAGGCCTAGAGCTTTGATATTTGGTATGAATAATTGCCTTAAGTACTTCAAAGAATAATTGTACTCTTGAAATTAGCTCAATATGGTTGGATCTTAAATATAACTAGAATTAAAGGAGAAAATCTTTATAAATCTTCTTCTCCCAAATGATTAGGTGTAGTGCTTTGATATTTTGTATATTATATCATAAAGCCTTGAGCCATCATACTCAAGGGAGGGATATAGAACCATCATGGTCCTCTTGTTTAAAAATTGAAATGACTTTAGCTTGTTTGAATAAAGCAGGGAATCCATTATTCTTTATACTTCGATTGAATATGTAAGTTAATTAAAGGTTTTGTTGTTATTTGTGCACTTATTTCTAGAAATTTTGCCCCAGTGCCATCCAGTCCTGTAGATTTATTTACATCTAAGTTTTGAAGATGCTTATATAACATTAATCTCTTCTTCTTTTCTTATGATGGAATTGTAAAATTGTTTTGAACTGAACATATTTCAGCTGTTTCACAATATGTTGAATCAGTGCATGTTTTGACTAAGGTCAAAATTTTGAGTGTATATATTTGTAAAATATGAATTGAAAAATTCAGCTTTACAATTGGCAACAGTAATGGAAACCCATTATTCAATATTGATAGAATTTGACTGAATAGGTTTTGATTTCCCTTACATTTCTTTGAGATATTTCCACAACTTCTTTGGATTTCTTTTGTTTTCATTGATTGCAGAATTATGAAAAGATTGTTTAGCTTGGTTAATTAGACTTTTAGTTTTATTTCTCCAATATTTATATAGATGGGTTTATATACAGTTAAACCCCTCCTTACGACCACCCCGGAAATACGGGCACCCCTCTATTACGACCGAATTTTTACAGAACGGAATTTTTTGTTCTTTATTTCAATGGTCGCAAACCCCTCTAAAACGGGCACCCCGCTATTCCGGATTACGACCACTTAATTCAGTACCAACTATAGCTGATACACTATTTTGAACCCCACTAAAACGACCAGTAACTTCACACGTTGAGACCGACCACCCGAATTTCACACTTGATAAGAGCGAGATTAATTGTGAACGAATGCATTGTCAATATAATATCGGATTTTTGATTAGGTGATACCGGACCTTTATTATAATAGGCGTTATTTCTATCAAAAGATTAAACTGGTCGATCACTTTTAGAAATAATACCTTGCATTATTTTTAATTGGTTTTTTAATATGTCGTGAACGGGTTTTGACTCGAGTAATAACGTGAAAAAGTATCCGAGAAGTTACGATTAGTTTGTTTACGGCGTTCCAAACAGATAATTAGCAATTAAATTTTGATTTCAACTTAAAGGTAGGTATCGATGTTTTTTTCATTTTAAATATTTTTGTTTCCTCCCGTAAACTATTTGAATACAATATGCCGAAAAGAAGTTTTGCTAAAATCTGAGATCGCTTATCAGAAAAAAGCAGGGTATTTCCTTAATAGCCTATGTAGGCTATTAATCTATTTTTAGATTAATCCGAGACAGTTGCGAAGACTATATGATCATTCACATGGTGCAAATAACCATTGGAACCTTGAATTTAGTTTAAATTACATCACACAAACGTCATTGTTATGTCATCAGGAGTTATGTTCGCTAGTCGGTCTTTAATTCTGCAAAGATAAGTCCAAAACTGTCGTAAGTGTTATTACGAATATTTACATTTACCGTAGTTTTGCGCTTACCCTTTCATGTGACCTGAATTAGGACCTTGGCTGTTTCGCTAGTAAATTTGTTACCTTCAGTTCACTTTGGGTCATATGCAAATGAGGTCATTCGATGTCGTCAGCCTAATTCTGTGATATCTAAAAATAACCTGGAATTTCGCTGAACCTTTCCGATATAACCCCAAAAAGCCCTTTTGGGCCTATTAGATTACCACCAAGACAATACCTGATATTTAATGTTCGTTTGAGAGTATTTTTCGGCACTTGATATTTTTTTCTTATCTAGGTTTCAGGAACATCGATACCTCCCTTTAAGTGGTGTTTTTTATTCGCATAAAAGAAGATATGATATAAACAGTTTGTTTCTTTGAAATTATTCTTACGCATAGATAATCTGAGGTTGGACTTCTGAATCAGATCAAAATGGAGAAGAGAGAAAGTAAAAACTAATCAAAGATTGTAAATTTGAAAATGACATAAGATTCCGCTGTAATACATGTTTTTATAGTTTTAATAACTAAATTCTTCTTCTTGAGACAAAGTTAATTTAATAGTAAATATCACAAGCTTTCAGCGGCACAGCCGCCTTCCTCAGGTGTAATCCTATGAATGAACATGTTTGTTTACGTAACGTCAAGGTAACGCTGACGTCACTTAAAAATGATACAACGACCCGGGATAACGTCATGATAATCCCGCCATACGGGGAATAAACCGATAGAAATACGCTACAGATAGCCAAGAGTACAACGGTTCAGAATTAATGAACATAGCAGGAGGCTGAGGAATCGCTTGTAACAAGCGAGTCCCGAAGAAGCCACCATGATTTCATCAAATTTACATATAAAAGGTACGAAAACAAACTAATTGCAGTTGCTTAAAAATACTACTTATACATTATTAGTGAGAGTCAAAACCTCGTAACCACAGCCCATTTAGCTATAGCCACGAAGCTCCGCCAATACACCGATAATGCGATCAGCCGTACATAAAAAGAGCCCTAAACGTCGCAACCACAGGCTCAGATTGCAGTTTCATCATGTATTGCATATAACTGACCACAATCATTTAAGGCCATTTAATGTCGGATTGGAACTTTCTGTCGGAGGTCTGTGGTTACCACCAGCAGTACATCAACAGACGGATCGTGTCCGTCAATAACAACAACAACAACAAAAAAAAAAAACCCCACACACAACAACCTCATCATATATCTAGATGCGAAGAGAACCTTAAACTCCGATATTTACGCCAAACAATCCTGTTTAATAAGTGACCAAAACGTCGCATCCACAGCCTACCTAAGCTGTAGCCATGACCCTTAGCTTAACAAATACTATTTTAGTTTGTATTAATGAGTTACTTGTAAAACAACTCAATCTTAATAACTGAGTATAGTTCCCTCAACCAATCGGGGCTATCGATCATTAAATAAACCTACCAATCAAACCATTTATTCAGCCCGGACATAAGATCTCAACTTCCAACATTGGCCGCCGTGTTTGTTAACGTGTTAAGTAGGCTTTACGAACCAACCGTCGTTACCACAGCTTATTCAACATGCAGTTTCGACACCCAGGCCACCAACCAACCAATTTACTTTTCTATTACACGTTCAAGCCATAAAGTTGACAAAATAACGACGATAAAAAAACGAAGCGGAACTTCCTGTTGAAGTTAGGGAGTCAATAGGCGGGGCCAGCGATTGATAAACTGACCGTTTGTGGATGTCAAACAAGGAATCAACAGACCAATCAAATTATTTATTCAGTCCGGACCTAAGCTATGAACTCCGACATTCGCCGCCATTTAAAAAAAACATTTTGTTGGTTCAGCGACCCAAACGTCGCAACCACAGCTTACTCAAGCTGTAGTTACGATGTCTACGTCGCGAGCCAACCGTTCTACTAATTTCGTTACATCATACTGACCATAAATTTAGCAAAATAACGCCGTTTGAAATCGAAGCGGGACTTCCTTACGGAGTCAGTGGGCGTGACCACAGGAGTAACTGGGCGGGACCAGTGATTGGTCAATTTGACGAGCTAGTGACATATGTCCATTTGTTTGATATTTAGACCTTGTTCTACCAGACCATGTTTCTTAATCAGTCGGGATTCTCTTTGTCGTCTGTAGTGTGTGCGTTCCTCTATTATCCTCTCCAGCCCAACAAAATGGAAATCAGAGATGTTATGACGCTCCTGATTGAAATGCCTCGGCACCGGTTCATTGTCATTCTCACATCTTATGTTAGACAGGTGATTTTGGATTCTTGTTTTCAGCATGTTCCTTGTTTCGCCAATATACACAAGATATCCACATTCGGCACAGTAGATCCCATATAAAACGCTATGTGTTCGACAGTTGATGGATAAATCTGTTTTTACCTGTTCGCCTGCCTTGTCATTAATTGGCGATAGGAGATGTTTTTCACAGATTTTACAGTCCCTTCCGCACCCCTGCTTTGGTTGATGAGTATGACTTTTTGATGTTTTTCTAAGTGATTTGTTTGTTTTTTTGTGTACTAACATGTCGGCTAGATTTTTATCCCTTCTGTATGATATTAAAGGTAGCTCTTTAAAGATTTTTCTCAGTCTATTGGATTTTTTTAGTATTCTTTGGTTATGATGGAGGATATTCCCGATGTTCGGTAAAGATCTGCTATATGTTAATACCAACGGAACCCTTTTAATATCGGAATTCTTTTTCTTACGGTATTTTAAGAGATAGTCCCTGTCTTTTTCGTCCGCCTTCTTTAACGCCACCTCTACATTATGTCCCTTGTACCCTCTATATATCAGTCTATCCTTGATCTTTCTTCTCTCTTTTGCATAATCTCGTTCTGATTGGCTTATTCGTTTGGCCCGAATCGCTAACCCATATGGAATCGATTTCTTAACAGAATGGGGGTGGTCTGATTTTCTGTGTAAATATAAGTGCCTGTCTGTCGGCTTCTCATATAGACACGTAGTAATAAACCCGTTTTCAAGTTTGGTTACCGTGTCTAAGAATTCTATTTTGTCATTCGCATATCTCAATTCCACTTTTATTCTTGGATGAATCGAATTAGCTAAATGATGGAACTCCTTCAAGTCTTGTATTCCATGCGTCCATACACCCCAGACGTCATCGACATATCTGTAATACGCTTTGGGTACTTTGTCAGTGGCTGTTAATAATGTTTTTTCCCATTCACCCATGTAAGTTGACGCGTAATTCATACCCAGTCGGCTCCCTATCGCTGTTCCGTCAATCTGTACATAATGTTTTCCATTAAACTCAAAATTTTTGTTCTCTAACGTTAGGTCTATCATATTCAATACTTCATCGGTAGGAATTGTTTGATCACTCCTCTTGTCTAAAGCTGTTTCACACGCCTTTCTCCCCTCCAGCCTAGGGACACTAGGGTACAATGCTTTGACATCCATGCAAAAAAGCAGTGTATTTTGCGGTAAGGGTTGTGCTACGGTTCTTAGTTTATTCATAAAATCAGTTGTGTCCTGAATGTAGGATGGTAGGGATCGTACATTCTGGTCAAGTTCCTTCTCAGCTATCTCTGCAACTCGTTCAGTCGAATGTCCAATTCCACTAATAATGATCCTGTATGGTATACCTGATTTATGCATCTTCGGGTTGCCTTTAACTTTTCCAGGTCTTACATTTTTTGGAAGCATATAGTGCTTCATATCTTTTGTTATATATCCCTTCCTGTGGAGCCGATTCACAACTGATTCTACTTTCTTAGTCACAGGATTTGTTATGTCTTTATCTAACTGTTTATATGTTGTTTCATCTTGTAGTTCCTTTTCAATATTATCCTTATACTCTTCTGTATCTATAATAACAACCCCACTACCTTTGTCTGCCGGTCGTAAACATCTCCTATCGCCAATTAATGACAAGGCAGGCGAACAGGTAAAAACAGATTTATCCATCAACTGTCGAACACATAACGTTTTATATGGGATCTACTGTGCCGAATGTGGATATCTTGTGTATATTGGCGAAACAAGGAACATGCTGAAAACAAGAATCCAAAATCACCTGTCTAACATAAGATGTGAGAATGACAATGAACCGGTGCCGAGGCATTTCAATCAGGAGCGTCATAACATCTCTGATTTCCATTTTGTTGGGCTGGAGAGGATACGGGAGGAACGCACACACTACAGACGACAAAGAGAATCCCGACTGATTAAGAAACATGGTCTGGTAGAACAAGGTCTAAATATCAAACAAATGGACATATGTCACTAGCTCGTCAAATTGACCAATCGCTGGTCCCGCCCAGTTACTCCTGTGGTCACGCCCACTGACTCCGTAAGGAAGTCCCGCTTCGATTTCAAACGGCGTTATTTTGCTAAATTTATGGTCAGTATGATGTAACGAAATTAGTAGAACGGTTGGCTCGCGACGTAGACATCGTAACTACAGCTTGAGTAAGCTGTGGTTGCGACGTTTGGGTCGCTGAACCAACAAAATGTTTTTTTTAAATGGCGGCGAATGTCGGAGTTCATAGCTTAGGTCCGGACTGAATAAATAATTTGATTGGTCTGTTGATTCCTTGTTTGACATCCACAAACGGTCAGTTTATCAATCGCTGGCCCCGCCTATTGACTCCCTAACTTCAACAGGAAGTTCCGCTTCGTTTTTTTATCGTCGTTATTTTGTCAACTTTATGGCTTGAACGTGTAATAGAAAAGTAAATTGGTTGGTTGGTGGCCTGGGTGTCGAAACTGCATGTTGAATAAGCTGTGGTAACGACGGTTGGTTCGTAAAGCCTACTTAACACGTTAACAAACACGGCGGCCAATGTTGGAAGTTGAGATCTTATGTCCGGGCTGAATAAATGGTTTGATTGGTAGGTTTATTTAATGATCGATAGCCCCGATTGGTTGAGGGAACTATACTCAGTTATTAAGATTGAGTTGTTTTACAAGTAACTCATTAATACAAACTAAAATAGTATTTGTTAAGCTAAGGGTCATGGCTACAGCTTAGGTAGGCTGTGGATGCGACGTTTTGGTCACTTATTAAACAGGATTGTTTGGCGTAAATATCGGAGTTTAAGGTTCTCTTCGCATCTAGATATATGATGAGGTTGTTGTGTGTGGGGGTTTTTTTTTTTTGTTGTTGTTGTTGTTATTGACGGACACGATCCGTCTGTTGATGTACTGCTGGTGGTAACCACAGACCTCCGACAGAAAGTTCCAATCCGACATTAAATGGCCTTAAATGATTGTGGTCAGTTATATGCAATACATGATGAAACTGCAATCTGAGCCTGTGGTTGCGACGTTTAGGGCTCTTTTTATGTACGGCTGATCGCATTATCGGTGTATTGGCGGAGCTTCGTGGCTATAGCTAAATGGGCTGTGGTTACGAGGTTTTGACTCTCACTAATAATGTATAAGTAGTATTTTTAAGCAACTGCAATTAGTTTGTTTTCGTACCTTTTATATGTAAATTTGATGAAATCATGGTGGCTTCTTCGGGACTCGCTTGTTACAAGCGATTCCTCAGCCTCCTGCTATGTTCATTAATTCTGAACCGTTGTACTCTTGGCTATCTGTAGCGTATTTCTATCGGTTTATTCCCCGTATGGCGGGATTATCATGACGTTATCCCGGGTCGTTGTATCATTTTTAAGTGACGTCAGCGTTACCTTGACGTTACGTAAACAAACATGTTCATTCATAGGATTACACCTGAGGAAGGCGGCTGTGCCGCTGAAAGCTTGTGATATTTTTTATAGTTTCATTTTTTGTATGTATAGTATTACTATATTTAAATATCGAAGATAAAATAAACATGAATTACTTGACAACAAACGACCAAACCTCAGTATTACGACCACCCCGCTATTACGACCGCTTTCTGAAAGTACCGCAAGTGGTCATATAAGAGGGGTTTTACTGTATATGAATTTTCATATAGTCCCTTTTCCTATGTTACTTGATGGATATGAACCAATTCCAAAGGGAACTCTACTCACAAAAGTATAATTATTCTGTTTGAGTATAAAGACAACGCCATGAAATCTGTGGACTTAAAAGCAATAACTAAGATTTTTTTAATTGAATTTTCCTAAGGCCCCTTTTCCTATTTTTCTCAATGGATCATACCCAATTTAAAGGAACAATCCTTATGATGGTACAATCATTCTGTGAAAGTTTGAAGTCGATCAGGTGAAATCTAGGGCCATGATGTGTTAACTAAGATTTTTTTATTAAATTTTCATAGGGACCCTTTTCCCATGAAACTTGATGGATAAAACCTACTTCCAAAAGGAACAATCCGTTTAATGTAATAATCATTCTGTGTATGTTTGGGGAGAATTTGCTGAAAACTGAGGACTCTATTTTGTTAAAGAGGATTTTTTTAATCCAATTTTTATCGGGCCCCTTTTTCCTGTGTTCCTTGACTGATCATACCAAATTTGAAAGGAACAATTCTTATGATGGTACAATCATTCTGTGAAAGTTTGAAGTCAATCAGATAAAAACTGTGTACTCTAGAGTGTTAACAAAGATCTTTGAATTAAATTTTGATAAGGCCCCTTTTCCCATGTTTCTTGAAGGATCATATCCGGTTCTGAAAGGAACAATCCTTATGATGGTACAATCATTCTGTTAAAGTTTGAAGAGAATCCATTGAAAATTGATGACTCTAGATTATTAATGAGGAATTTTTAATCAAATTTTCATAAGGCCCCTTTTCCCATGTTTCTTGATGGATCATACCCAATTTCAAAAGGAACGATCCTTGATGATGGTACAATCATTCTGTGAAAGTTTGAAGAGAATCTGATGAAAAATGTTGACTCCAGAGTGTTAACGAGGTTTTTAATGGAATTTTTAATCAAATTTTTATAAGGCCTCTTTTCCTGTGTTTCGTTATGGATCTGACCCATTTCTGAAAAGAACAATCCTTATGATTTTACAATCATTCTGTGAAAGTTTGAATACAATCTGATGAATCTGTGGACTCTAGAGTGTTAACTAGGTTTTTTAATTAAATTTAAATAAGCCCTCTTTTCCCTTGTTTCTTGACGGATCATACCCGTTTTCGAAAGGAACGATCCTTATGATTGTACAATCATTCTGAGAAAGTTTGAAGAGAATCTGATGAAAACTGTGGACTCTAGAGTGTTAACGAGGATTTTTAATGGAATTTTTGATTAAATTTTCATAAGGCCTCTTTTCCCATGTTTCTTGACAGATCAAACCAAATTTCGAAAGGAACAATCCTTATGGTGGTACAATCATTCTGTGAAAGTTTGAAGAGAATCTGATGAAAACTGTGGACTCTAGAGTGTTAACCAGGATTTTTTAATTAAATTTTCATTAGGCCCCTTTTCCTGTGTTTCTTGACGGATCATATTCGCTTTCGAAAGGAACGATCCTTATGATGGTACAATCATTCTGAGAAAGTTTGAAGAGAATCTGATGAAAATTGTGGACTCTAAGAGTGTTAACGAGGATTTTTAAAGGAATTTTTAATCAAATTTTCATAAGGCCCCTTTTCCCATGTTTCTTGATGGATCATACCCAATTTCAAAAGGAACGATCCTTATGATGGTACAATCATTCTGTGAAAGTTTGAAGGGAATCCGATGAAAACTATGAACTCTAGAGTGTTAACAAGGATAAGTTTAACAAACGGACGACGGATGGACAGACGGACACATGGATGCCGGACGTAAAAAAGCCATCGCAATAGCTCTAGTGGCCTTTGGCCAGTAGAGCTAAAAACCATCTTGATTTATCATTTCCTGTTTTTAGCTCTACTGGTCAATGACCAGCAGAGCTATAGCGATGGCCTTTTCCCATACTGTGTCTGTGCAACTGGCCATCAAGCTGTCTATTAACTTTTTCTTGATTTTGCCATAGAGTCCACAGTTTTCATCAGGTTCTCTTTCAAACTTTCTCAGAATGATCGGTCAAGAAGACGGGAAAATATAATTGAAAAATTAATTAAATTCCTCATTTATGCTCTCGACACAACTTTCATCAAATTCTCTTCAAACTTTCTCAGAATGATTGAAGGATTTGAAATACAGTTTGATCTGTAATGAAAAGGGAAAAGGGGCCTTACGAAAATCAAATTAAAAAATTCTAGTTAACACGCTAGAGTCCACAATTTTCAACATATTCTCTTCAAACTTTCACAGAATGATTGTTCCATCAAATGTTTTGTTACTTTTGAAAGGGGGTCTGATTCATCAAGTATCACAGGAAAAGGTGCCTCATGAAAATTTGAAAAGAAATCTTAGTTTATACAATAATGTCCCCAGATTTCACAAGATTCACTTCAAAGTTTGACAGAATGATTGTGCTACCATAAGGATTGTTCCTTTCAAAATAAGGTATGATCCGCATAGAAACGCAGGAAAGGGGCCTTATTAAAATGTAATTAAAAATTCTTAATTAGTGCTATAATGTCCACAGATTTCATCGGGATGTCTTCATACTCAAACAGAATGATTATACGTTGTAAGTATAGTTCCCTTTAGAATTGGATCAGATTGATTGATTGAATTAATAGGGTTTAACGCCACTTTTAACAGTATTTCAGTCATATTGCAGCGGCTGAAGCACCTAACGATGGATTCCTTGTATTTCTCACACCAGTACTACCACTTCATCTTTTCCTAGCCTCCAGACGCTATCCCACTTAGGCTTATGATTATCCACCCATTAGTGAGAGACAAATGTCGGAAAGAATATGTGCCGCCACCGGGATTGAAATCATGACACATCACGATTGAAGATTAGGAGTCTGAGGTGCTACTGACTGAGCTATGACGACGACTCAGAATTGGGTTAGAACCATCAAGTAACATAGGAAAAGGGGCTGTATGAAAATATAATTAAAAAATCCCCGTTAAGACTATGAAGCCAACAGCTTTGAACAGATTTTGTTGAAACTTTGACAGAATGATTGTAAGGTCATAACCATAATTCTTTTCAAAATGGGGTTTGAACTATTAAGAAACACGAGAAAAGGGCTTCATTTAGAGATCCTTGCTAGCAAGTCCAGAGCTTTCATCAGATTTTCTTCAAACTTTCACAGAAAGATTGTACAATAATGATGATTGTTGATGTCAACATAGACCTCATCATTGGGTTCTGTTTCAAACTTTAACAGAATGTTTGTACCATCATTAGGATTGTTACTTTCCTAATTAGGCCTGATATATGCAGTATAACAGGGAAAGGGGCTGTATGAAAATTTTTTACCAAATCCTCATTAAAACAATAATATCCTCAGTTTTAATCAGAATCTCTTCAAACTTTAACAGAATGATTGTACCATCATTTGGATTGTTCCTTTGTAAATTAGGTCTGATTGGTTAAGTGACACAAGAAAAGGGACCTTATAAAAATGTTATTACAAAACATCATTATTACAATAAAGTCCTCAGTCTTTATCATTTTCTCCAAACTATCATTAGGATTGTTCCTTTGTACATTGGGTCTGATTTGTTAAGTTTCACAGAAAAAGGGGCCTTATGAAAATTTTATAACAAAAATTCTTGACACAATTCAGTCCACTGCTTTCATTGATTCTCTTTTAACTTTTAAAGAATGATTGTACCTTCATTAGAATTGTTCCTTTTGAAGTTTGTTCTGTAAAGTATCATGAGAAAAGGGGCCCTATGAAGATTTCACTATAAACCCATTAACACAATGAATTCCACAGATTACACAGATTGATTGTACCATCATTCCAATTGTTGATTTTGAGAGTGGATCTGATTGTGGCAGGTGTCACATAAAAAGGGGCCATATGAAAAACTTTCTTAAATATTCTGGTTAACACAATTATGTCCCTTGATTTCACCTGATTCACTTAAAAATTTCACAGAATGATTGTACAATCACTTAAATGGTTCTTTTCAGAACTGGGTACAATCCATCAAGTATCATGTTAAAAGGGGCCATATGATATTTTTTTTTAAATATTCTAGTAAACATGATGAAGTCCCCATATTTCATCCAATTCACTTTTAACTTTCACAGAATGATAAAACCAACAGTAAAATATCACGGAAAAGGGGCCTTATGAGAACTTGAATTTAATATCTTTGTTAACACAATAAAGTCAACAGTTTTATTGCATTCTCTTCAAAGATAAATGGAATAATTGTGGCATTCGAAACACAGGAAAAGGGGCCTTACAGATTATCATTCAAAACATTCTTGTGTATGTGATGAAGATCACAATCATTATCAAATTGTCTTTTAAATTTCACAGGACAATTGTAGGGTTGTAAGGAAAGTTCCTTTTGGAATGAAATTGATCCATCAGAAAACAGGAAAAGGGGTCGTATTGATTTTCATTCAAAACAATCCTGTTTATGTGATGAAATCCACAAATATTGTCAGATTCTGATGAAAATTTCACAGGATGATTGTAGGGTCATAAGGTAACTTTCTTTTGGAAATGGAGTGGATCCGTCATGAAACACAGGCAAAGGGGCCTAGAGGATTGTTGCTCAAAATAATAAAGGGGATAAAGTCCTGTTTTTTTGTGTTTTTTCTTTATGCATTCTTCTTTTAGTAATTGAATATCAGATTTCTTTAACGGAAAACTTGATAACCAGTAGAGCGTCTCAGGCCCTCATTGGCCTCTTGTTTTTAATGTTATGCTTTGATCATCCCGGCAAGCTCTAGTATAAAGCCAAAGCAGAAATTTGATGGAAATATTATAACTTAAGATCATACGGCTCCTTTGTTTTGGCTCCTTTGTTTTACATTACTTAAGTGGGAATGGGTTTTACTGCGTTATTCTGCAAGGAAAAAGAAGTATAGTTGGTTGGCAACATAAACGTTGTAACTACAGAATAAGCTGTAGTTACAATGTTGAAATTGTCAAACCAAGAAAACAGTCTCTCAAAAGTGGGGGCCAATGTGTGAGTTCAAAGCACAAAAGTTCTACAGGCTAAATGAAAGATTTTATTGGTCAATCTAATCCTTGATTGACATCTGTGTTTTGTCATTTAATGAAAGTATAATTATGACAAAATATGATAGCATAAAAAAAACTTTAAGTAAACAATTTGGTGGATTATCTTGAATCATTTAGTAATTGCTTCCTTGAGAAACAAGATGAGCATAATAGTTGTACATTACTCTTCTCAGTATAATAGCTCTAGATTAAGGGAGTTGGAAAAGGCTTTTAACCCTTTATCAGATGAAAAATGTTAAGACTGGTCAAAATTGAAATGAATTGCAGACGACAATTTAAAGATATTGAGATTATAGATTTTTCAATTTTATGGGTAGAAAACATTGTTGAAAATGAATAAATTGCTAGTTGCAAGCAAATTCTTCATTTTACATTTTTTCTTAATTCTTGTGCTTGAGGGGCATCAAAAAGTATCATTGTATGGGAATGGTTAAACCCATTACTACACAATGAAACTTTCTGACGCCCTGAGTAATATGATATTCTTCTTTTTCTCCTTTTCTCAAAATGTTTTATACCTTATTTACCAATTTAAGTGCAATTTGAATTGTTGTCTGAAGCTTTTTTCAATTTTGACCAGTCTAAAATTGTGTAGTTTGGTATTGAGTTAACCCTTTACTGTTTTTCAAAATTTTAGACCTGTCCGAATTCAAAGGCTTTGCAGACGATAGCTTCAAGTTAATTTTATTTGAATAATAATCATTCAGTAGGATAGAAAATATTGTGATAAAGAAGAAATTGCTTGTGACAAGCAATTCTTCTTTTTCCACAATGTTTTCTCTAGTGTAAAAACACAGGGATGTAAAAACCCGTGATTAAACAGGAAAGGGTTAAAGATATCCTTCTTTAGCAGAAATCTTTAGCACTTTGTTCAATATTGGAATTCACAATTGGGATAAAAAGTTTGATTTATCTTTATAGATATCCATAAAAAACTTCACTTTTAGTTTGTCTATCAAAAAAGGGTGTTCTGATTGGTAAAAAAAGAATTATTCATTCCTCCATGAACAAACTTTTGTGCATGCAGCTTTTTGTATGCTTCCGAACAAAATAGTCCCATACAAAAATCGTCAAATTTGTAAATGGTTTGCTTTTTCTGCTGAATGCTATTAAATCATAAGAAATGAAGAGAATATTTTTTTGTTTTCATGGAGGTATGAACCAAAAAAACAATCACACTTATGTATAAATCCACTTCACGTATTTATATAGTGTGATTAGTTTTTTTGTTCATACCTCCACAAAACAAAAAATATTCTCTTTATTGTGACCAAAGTTTGGCAGGCGAAGAGAAGGTTTTTTCCGGTTTTTTTTTTTTATATTTTCTTATGATATCTTTTATTAAAATCTAATTCTAGAATGACATTCAAATTAAGTGATCATTACCATCATAAGGCAATTCTATATTCAAAATATGAACAGTCTAAAGGTCTAAAGGTCTCGAATAAGAAGAGTCGTAGTGGTTTCCTTATTTTTTAATGCTTGATTAAACCATTATTAGATGTCAAAAATTTAGACAGGCCAAAAGGAAGCTTTGTAAACAAGGGCTGTCAGAGGATAGCAAGGATATTCTTAGTGCTAAATAGTAAAAAACGCCCCCCTCAAGAGAAATGTGTGAGAAAAAATAGTGAAAAATAAATAAATTGTCTGTGACAAGCAATTTATTCATTTTGAAAAATGTTTTTTACTTGAAAAGGCTTTTTTTTCTAAATTGAATCTACTTGCAATTATCATCTACATCATCTCAATTTGAACCAGTCCACTATTTTGTTGTTTGGTAAAGGATTAAGGAAGAAATAATTGCAACAAAGGCAAGTGCAAAGTTTCAAAGCCAGAGTTAATATCAAACTTAGAGGTATAAATAGCTACATGGTAACTCACGGGGAATATTTGTCCAGATTGGTGGTTCATTTTCCTGAACAATGACTGTGAGTGTTCCCGTAGCCGTAGATCCATAAGCATCAGCACATTCTACGATAATCCGATAGTTCGTTTTGTTGTCATGACTTAAACATCCAATTCCAGAGGCACACATAGGTCCACAACCTGGGTCTGAACAAGTTTTCTTAAAGATCTGCGTAGCTTTAAAACAAACAAAAAATGATATAGCATCTCCTTTAACTTATCTCTTTCCTCTACTGATAGACTCTGATATGGCAGTTTGTCTGATATATTACAGAGACATTAGCTTACAATTATATGGTAAGCAACAAAAAAGAAGTAAACCATTGCTGGATATGCAGTTTCAGTATGGATAATTTAGTAGTAGATAGGTCAAAGGTCAAGGTCAGACAATGGTAGAGGAACAAATAATCCAAACGAAAAAAACATTCCAATTTGTGAATTTATTTCAGATAATACAGCCCTAGAGTTAATAATTCTAAATTTCAGAAAGTAGGCCAAAGATTAACATTTGTTTAGCCTTGACCTTTGACCTAATTTTTGCTAAATTATCCATAAATAGGCCAAAGATTACCATTTTTCAACATTTCAACATAATCCTCACACAATCAGTGAAACAAGAGCCGTCAGAAAAGGATTATGCTCCGCAAATAAAGCCCTGTCACAAAAAGTATAAAATGAAGAGGGAAAAGGGTTCTGACGGACCCACAGACACAGATGCAGGTATAAGCTTGCTATATTCCAGACATGCTAAATTTTAATGAACACCCTTGAGCTGTGACCTTGACCTTGGAGCTATTTGAAAATTTGTTTCAAATGGCACATCTACTCACAATTGAGATCATTTGTGCAAAGTTTTTCGAAATAAAGTCATAATTCTAGGAGCTATGCTCTGGTTATGCTTAATTTTAATGTTGTACCTAGAGCTATGACCTTGAACTTTGAGATGTCCCATTTTTTGTTCACATCTACTCAAAACTGAGAACAATTATGACAAGTTATATTGAAATCCATCTGTAATTGAAGAAGCTATTCTCTAGACATGCTTAATTTTAACTTTCAACCTTGAGCTATGACCCTGATATTGGAACTTTATGAATAAATTCTTCAAATTTACCTTTTCTTATGATAGACAATAACTGTGTAAAGTTATTTTGAAATCCACCCATAAATGTAGGATGTATGCTCCAAAAAGGCTAAATTTTCACATTCAACCTTTAGCTGTGACCTTGAACGTAGAGTTATCTGAAAATTTGTTTCAAATTGCACACGGTCTAAAATTGTATCTTTTGGTAATGGATTAACCCATTCCCATTCATCACAATTTTAGACTGGTCCAAATTCGAAGAAGTTGAAGATGACAACTGCAGGTTGATAAAATTTTAGTTTTTTGGATTTTTGGATAGAAAACATGGAAAAAATATGAAGAAATTTCTTGGTGCAAGCAATTACTTCATTTTCCCCACTGCTTTTGCGATTGTTTTTTGGAGGGGCATCAACAAGTGTCATTGTGTGGGATGGGTTAAATTGACAATGAGTATTTGACTTACAGTTATATTCATGGTTACTGTTAGGGTTTCCATTATACTCCATTTCAAACAAGTCAGGAGCAGGATTAGATGTTATTTCACAGGTGACATTATCTTCATCAGGGTGATTGTAATCAAAAGTTATAATTGTTAGCAAGAGGGTTCTGTCATCAATATCTTCATGGATTTTAGAAGTGTTGTCAAGGTTTATAAAACTTATGTTCTGAAAAAGAAATTCATAGAAATATTTTCTTAGAATTCTTAGAATATGTTGGATATTCTCAAACTGTGGCTAAAATATCATGATTTTGTAAGTAATCATATTTATTAGACAGACTGTATAAAAAAAAAAAAAGAGCAGTAAGAATTACTCTGGCACTGTAACAAGTGAGGTACTGTTTAACCCTTTCCCGTTCAATCCCTGGTTTTTACACCCCTATGTTTTAATACTTGAGAATATATTGTGGAAAGAGAAGAAATTGCTTGTTGTAATACAAGGAATTTCTTTTTTTTACCCAATATTTTCTAAACTACAGAATTATTATTTTTAAAAAAAAATCTAATTTGGACCAGTTTTGCAAAACTTTTGAATTTGGACATGTCTAAAATTTTGCAAAACTGGTCCAAATTGAAAGGAATGGCAGAAAACATCTTCTAGTTTATGAAATTTTAGATAATTTCAATTTTCTGGATAGAAAACATTGTGAAAAATGAAGAAATTGCTTGTTACAAGCAATTTCTTGAATTAAGACAATGTTTTCCCATTTGTTTTTCTTGAGGGGCATCCAAAAGCGTCCCTGTATGGGAATGGGTTAATGACCTCAATTGGTTAAAGTTTCATGACAGAATATCAAAAAAAAGCTGTTTTTATTTTAACACTTTCCTGTTCAATCCCTAGTTTATACATCCCTGTGCTTTTATGCCTGAGAAAATTTGTGGGATATGCCTGAGAAAAAATTGTGGGAAAAGAAGCAATTTCTTCTTTTTCCCACAATATTTTTACTCTGTAGGTTGGTTAATTTTCAGATTGCACTTTTAGTTGTCATCTGCAGCTTCTTTCAAATTGGACAAGTTAAGATTTTCAAAAACAGGAAAGGGTTAATCTGTTCACTTTTAACTTTCAACCTTTATTTTCAACTTTCTACTGAATACAAACCTAAGATCAAATACAAATTCAGCTCTAATTGTACCAAAGCCAAGAAATGAATTCCACCATAAATAAATTGCATACTCTGGCCTAAAGATTTGGATCCAGGTTCCTGTTTGTATAAAAAATTCTGACAGCGTACATAAATCTAAATCCTCCTTCCTGATTTTGTGGATTTGATTTAAATTGGATTTAATGCCACTTTTAACAGTATTTCAGTCTTATCGCAGCAACTGGAGCACCTAACCATGGATTCCTTGTATTTCTCACACCAGTACTACTATTACATCCTTTCCGAGCCTCTAGCTGTTCATCCCACTTAGGTTTACGATTAACAACACCAATTAGTGGGAGAGGCAAATGTCAGAAAGGATTAGAAAAAATTGTGGAAAATGAAGAGATTATTTGTTTCTCCATTATCCACGATTTTTTCTTCCTCCAAGACAAAATATCTTTCAAATTTCAAAACACAAAATCGTTGTCTGCAACTTTGTTGAATTTGGACCAGTCTACTGTTTGGTAAATAACAAATTAAAATCGGATGTGTGATCACAATTATGCAGCTATTGAATGTTTCAATGCTATCTTGGTAAAATCCATGGGCGATCTTTCTGTGTGACACCTTAATGGTAGGTATCGATGTTTTTTACATGTCACAGATTTTGATTATTTTTATTTCCTCTCATAAACTATTTGAATACAATATGCCGCAAAGAAGTTTTTCAAAAATATAACTTCACTTATTAGAAAAAAGCTGGGTATTTCCCTGATAGCCTTCGTAGGCTATTAATCTATTTTTAGATTAATCCGAGACAGTTACGAAGATTATAGGGCATTCACGTGGCGCGAATAACCGTTGGAACCTTGAATTTAGTTCAAATTACATCAAACCAACGTCATCGTTA
The DNA here is from genome assembly GCA_946902895.1 of Fragum fragum. Classification (NCBI taxonomy): domain Eukaryota; kingdom Metazoa; phylum Mollusca; class Bivalvia; order Cardiida; family Cardiidae; genus Fragum; species Fragum fragum. The sequence goes on along the minus strand of OX336369.1, from coordinate 801,130 downwards.
CGTCATCAGGAGTTATGTTCGCTAGCCGGTCTGTAAAGATCAGTCCTTTCATGCGACATGATATAGGACGTTGGCTGTTTCGCTAGTAAATTTGTTACCTTCATTTGACTTTGGGTCATATGCAAATGAGGTCATTCGATGTCAACAGCCGAATTACGTGATATTTAAAAATAACCTGGAATTCCACTGAAACTTTCCGATATAACCACAGAAAGCCACTTTAGGTCTATTAGATTAACACCAAGACAATACCTGACCTAACTTAAAGTATCAAATGTTCGTTTGAGTCTAGAGTTTTCGGCACTTGGTAATTTTTTCTTATCTAGGTTTCAGAAACATCGATACCTCCCTTTAAGTACTCATTATCACAATAACAGACAACAAATAAGACTGGTTCAAATTGAAAGAAATTGCAGACAACAATTTCAAATTGATGAAATTTTAAGACCTTTGTATTATGGGTTAGAAAACATTATGAATAATGAAGAAATTGCTTGTAACAGGCACACACACATATAGACAGAGGAAACTCTGTATGCATGTCCCAATAACATGACTGGGGCATAAATACCCATCAATTATCATTTGTTGATATTTGTAGTGAAAAAATAAACACTACGGAGAAATGTATGTATTGGCATGAAACAAACATTTAGCCTGAGCTTAGACTCCAGCCATAAGGTAAATCATATCGCAGATAAGACTTATCTTGACAACAAATTTAAGACTGGTCCAAATTCAAATAAGTTACCAAAGACAATTTTCAGTCAACCAAAGTTTTCAAAACCTTTGTTTTTTTTTGGGTAGAAAACATTATGGATAATGAAGAAACTGCTTGTAACTAGTAATTCCTTCATTTTTTCAGAAAATGTTTGTCTTGATATCTTTGAGGGGTTCCAAAAGCAGGATTGTGTGGGAAAAGTTTAACCAAGTTCCTTACAATCCTCCTTATTATTGTGGCAAAGAAAATTGATAGTGGAAAACATTGAGTGACAAGAAGAAACTGATTTAATAAACGCTGTGTCCTTTTCTTGTATTTATCTGCCCTATATAGCACTTACATTTCAATTAACCGATTTCCACACAGTGAGCTTTTTGACGCCCCTCAGAAAAAAAAATTAGGAAAACATTGTGTAAAATGAAGAAGTTTACTCCCAAGAAAGTTAAAGAAATCTAAAATTTCTTCAACTTGAAATTGTCATCTGCAACTCCTTTCAATTATGGCCAGTCTAAAATTTTGCCGTTTTGTAATGGGTTAAAACATCTTTTAAGATCTTGTCTGCAGGTCAAGTATGAAATACTATCATCTGCTAATGCATCAAATTCAAGAGTGACTTACCCAGTTTGTGAATGTCGCAGTTATTGACATGGTGCAAGTTGAATTGTAAGAACAGGAAGCGGAGTTCGCAATACCTATTGTGACATAGTATGATTTATCTGGATAGCTTGGAAATACTGTGATATTACCAGTTGTAGTTACCTCCCCTGAAACAATATTTTTTTATTATTATCATGAAATAATTAGGTATTATCATGGCTCTTATGAAAACAATAGCCACAATTGAGACTTGAACTCCCACATTGACCGCCATTTGTGTGAAACACTTTTGTTGGTTTGGCAGCTAAAACGCTGTACCTACAACTTATTCAAGCTGTAGATACAATGTTTAGGTTGCCAACCAAAAATTCTACTTTTTCTTTACATACTACTGGCCATAAATTTTCAAAATAACGCCATTAAAAATCGAAGCGTGGGAGTAAGTGATCATGGACAAAAGAGTAAATGGGCAGGGCCAGCAATTGGTCAATTAACATAAATTAGATGAGGAAAGAATTGGCAAGTCATTGCGCTAGTTAAAATTTTTATTATGTCATGATCCATTTGTGGATAGGTCTAGAATTTTGCAAAACAGCAAAGGATTAATAGCTATCATACTTAACCCATTCCCACTCAGTGACACTTTTAAAGGAAAAAAAACATTGGAAAAGATAGTGGAAATGAAAAATTGCTTGTCACCAAAGGACATTTTAACAAAATTCAATTCAAATCAAACCAATAGCTAAGGTAGTGAAGAATGGCTGACAATTCAAGTTGGGTAAGGGGTGAATTTTAGCATGTTGACCTTAGGTGGGCTAAAAAAAAAACAAAAACAAGACAGAGTCAGAATTCTTTTCCACTGTACTTTATCACAGAAACTAGAATCAACCCATATATTGTTGACCAATTTTGGCTGTAGAAAATGTTACAAGTAATTTTTACATTTTCATTTACGGGTGAAAAAACAAGATTGCATCGGAATGGTGTAAATCAGTTATTAGGTAAAAGGTTTCTTACTCTACATTGAAAAACTTGGAGGCAGTTAACCCATTGACAGAAATTTAAAACTAGTCTTAATTCAAAGAAATTGCAGAAGATAATTTCTAGTTGATGAAACTCTAAAAATCTTTTGGGTAGAAAACATTGTGGATGATGAAATTACTTGTAATGTTTTCTTAAACTTTTTGGGATGGGTAGGGCTGGGATTGGAATGGTTTTATAGGAGAAATACAGTAAAAAGTACCTGTACTATTATCGATAGTAGCCACACTTAGGTCTGTAGAAACAATGGTAAAACTGAGGTCCTGCCATGAGGAACTGATGGAACTGAAATGGGCTGATGGATTGGGATAATTCATGTTGAATAGCGTGCCTCCAACTGCAAATGTGTCTGCAAATACTTCATTTTGGTCTTCACATGTTGGTCTTTGAAAACATCCATCTGTAAAAGTTAAGTGTGTCTTCTAACCCATTCCCAAATAAGGCTATATGCTTCTTTGCACCCCTGAAGAAAATGCTAGGGAAAACGTTGTGGGAAACGAAGAATTTCTTTGTTACAAGCAAGCTCTTCATTATTCAAAATCAGGTTTTTTTATCACAAAAGGCAAAGATTTAAAAAAAATTGTTTTTACAGCCTCGCATGCCCCTCATTATAGACTGTATTTGTATTGCCTTTCCAGTGTATTTGTTTGAATAGGGTTTAATGCCACTTTTAGCACTTTTTCAGTCATACGGCGGCGGGAGGAGTACCCAACAATAGATTCCTGGTATATCTCTCACCAGTACCATCATTAAACCCTTTCCTTGCCTCCAGCTGCTATCCATCTTAGGTTTATTATTATCCACCCATTTGTGAGAGACAAATATCAGAAAGGATATGCACCGGGGATCAAACCCATGACACAGGTTGTTTAGAAAGGATATGAAGTCTAGTAACGATTCAAGAGTGTATAATCTCTTAGTTGTTACAGTTTCATTCCCCTCAATATAGAGAGTACTATCTTTAAATTGTATAAACACTTAGTATTTAAAAGCCTTGCATGTCCCTCTGGGTTGACCTAAATCGAAACTCTTTTTGCTGTTATGGAGTTTGCATAAGTTCTTTTTTATCATTAAAAAATGATAAGAGTAAACAACTAAACCTAGACAGTTACGGGCACTTGTCCAAAATGTTTTCAATTGCTTTTTTTAGGGGCATCAAAAAGCAGGAATGAGTTAAAGGTTATAACTACAAAATTATCAACCATTCAATCCTGAATTAGAGATTGATGATTCCGTTTCCTTGACCACTGGTAACAGTTTATATTTATATAGAGGATAACTGTTTGTGTCAGTGGAAGATCGATTTATATTATATACCTTGCTGTGAAATCTTGGGATTTCTCAGTGTAATAAATTTTGATATTGTCACTGGAGTGACTATACCACTTTTTAGTTTCATTTGCTGTAATAAATCTTTAATCATATATTCATCTGCACTTTTTTCAATAGACCTTCTCTCTACCAAAAAGATTGGTTTCGATATTTTAATAAAACATAAATAATACGGTATATCATAAATAGAATAATCAACTGGTTATTCCAGATAAGATAAAATATTTCACAAGGATGCATTGTTAGGCGTTGAAAAAACTTCCATTGAGTGAACAACGAAACCTAAATTTCATGAGTGATGGAACCATGCGTGAAAATATGCTTAGAGATAAATTCATCCTACCATGAAAACAAATGATAATTCTATTTTCTTATGCAAAAAAGAGACAAAATATGACTCTTCTGTGAGAAATTCTTTAAAAGCGCGTTTTAGAGAAATTACAGAGAGATCATATGCAAAGAAATCTCAATAATCCACTGGGAAACATTAATGAAATTCTTTTAACCCATTCCAACATGACAACAAGAGGCCCATGAGGGCCTGAGATGCTCTACTGGCTATCAAGTTTTCGGAAATTTTAGACTAGTCCAAATCGAAAGAGGTTGCAGACGACAATGAAAACTGGATGCCATTTGAAATGAAACCATCCTATATGGTAGAAAATATTGTGGAAAAAGGAGAAATTGCTTGTTACAAGCAATTTCTTCTTTTTCCACAATTTTTTCATGAGTATAAAATTACAGGAATGTAAAATCCCGTATTTGAACAGGAAAGGGTTAAAGAAGAATGCATAACAAGAAAAAAGCAAATCAGACTTTATCCCCTTTATTATTTTGAGCAACAATTCTTAAGGCCCCTTTTCATGTGTTCTATGACGGATCCAATCTATTTCTTAAAGGAAGTCCCTTGTGACCCTACAATCAGCCTGTGAAATTTTAAATATAATCCAATAATAATAGACTTAACCACATAAACAGAATTGTTTTGAGTGAATCCATAAGGCCCCTTTTCCTGTGTTTTCTGACGGATCCACTTCGTTTCAGAAAGGAACTTTCCTTACCACCCTACAATTGTCCTGTGAAATTAAAAAGACAATCTGATAATGATTGTGATCTTCATCACATACACAAGAATGTTTTGAATAATCTGTAAGGCCCCTTTTCCTGTGTTTCCAATGCTGCAATTATTCCATGCAAATATGGTGAGAAGATTGTGTTAACAAGAATATTTCAATCAAGTTCTCAGAAAGACCTTGTTCCTGTGATACTTCATTGTTGGTTAATCATTCTGTGAAGGTTTAAAGTGAATCCATTGAAATATGGGGACTTTATTATGTTGATTAGTATATTTGAAAAAAATAATCATAAGGAACCTTTTTAATTGTTACTTGATGGATTGTACCCAATTCTGACAAGATCCATCATATTGATTACACAATCATGCTGTGAAAGTTTGAAGTGAATCCCATGAAATCTACGGACATCATTGTGTAACATATTTAGATAAGATTTTCATAAGCCCCTTTCATGTGATACTTGCTGGATCAGATCCAATGTCAAAATAAACAATTGTAATGATGGTATAATCTATGGATTGTATTATGTTAATGATGATTTATAGTGAAATTTTTATAGGGCCCCTTTTCTTTTCATACTTTGCAGAATGACCCAAATTTAAAAAGGAAAAAATTCCTATGAGAGTACTATCATTCTGTAAAAGTTTAAAGACAATCAATGAAAACAGTAGACTGAATTGTGTCAAGAATTTTTATAACAAATTTTCATAAGGCTGCTTTTTCCGTGGAACTTAACTAATCTGACCAACAGTACAAAAGAAAAATCCTAATCATAGTTCAATCGTTCTAAAAGATTGAAAAAAAATGATATAGACTGAGGACTTTATTGTGATAAAAAACATTTTTGTAATAAACCTTTCATTAGTCCCCTTTTCCAGGGAAACTTAACAGATCAGATCCGATTTACAAAGGAACAAATTCCAAATGATCGTACAATCATTTTATTTAAGTTTGAAGAGAAACTGATAAAGACTGAGTACATTTTTGTTAATGAAGATTTTGTAATGCAATTTTCATACAGCTCCATTTCCTGTGATACTAGACCGATCAGAGCCAATTGGGTAGGGACCAATCCTAATTATGGTACAAACATCCATGAAAATTTGAACAGAATCCTATGACAACTCTGAACTTTATTGTGGTACAAGGATTTTAAAATGAAATTTTCATAAGGCTCCTTTTCTTGTGATGCTTGACAGATCAGTTCTAATGTCAACATCAATGACCATTATTATTGAAAATCATTATGTGAAACTCTGATGAAAGCTCTGGACTTGGTAACAAGGATTTATAAATGAAATTTTGATAAGGCCCCTTTTCCAGTGTTACTTGACAGTTCAGACCCCATTTTAAAAAGAATAATCGATATGACCTTACAGTCATTCTCTGAAAGTTTCAAGTAAATCCAATCAAAGCTGTGGGATTTATTGCATTAACCAGGACTTTTGAATAAAATTTTCATACAGCCCCTTTTTACCATGTTACTTGATGGAAAAGAACTATTCTAACAAAAGTACAATTATTCTGTGAGGGAATGGAGATGAAATCTGTGGACATTCTTGCATTAATTAAGATTCTTTTTAATTAAACTTTCAAAAGGCCCCTTTTCCTGTGTTTCTTGACAGATCAGACCTAATTTCGAAAGGAACATTCTCTGTGAAGGTACAGTGTAAATAAATGAGTCACATAGAGAAAGAGTTCTCTAAACCTATTACAAATAATAGTCTTACCTATATCACCTATCTATTGTATGCACGCTAGGCAAAGTACAATGGGGGAAAAGATGCTAAATTCCCATATCAACAACAACTGTTTACATTCAAATGAACTTATAAGATAGAATTAACCAAAAGGAGTTTAATATCAAAAGCACTTATTAAGGTTGGAACTACTACTTTCCCCTGGGCCCCAGTTAGAATTCCTATTCTGTCCATAACAATTTGGGGGGCTACTCTAGATTGAACATTGAAGCTATGGGCCTTTCAGTTTAGCTGAAGATTTTTAAATTTTTCACTGTATAAGCCTATGTTTAAATTGTAACCCCTGAGGACAGGCCAATTTTGACCCTTGGGCCATAATTCATACAATCTTGATAAAAAATCCACCAGATGATGCTGTACACCAAGTATTAATGCTCTAGGCTTTTCTGATTGGGAGTAAAAGATTTTTAAATTTTTCACTATATAAGCGTATGTTTAATTTGTGACCCACGGGGATTAGCCAGTTTTGACTCTGGGGCCATAATTTATACGCTTGTGATAGAGGTCCATCAGATGATGCTGTATACCAAATATAAAGGTTCTAGGCCTTTCTATTTGGGGGAATAAGATTTTTAAAGTTCTCAAAATCTATGGCTATGTTAAACTTGTGATACCAAGGGATGGGCCAATTTTGACCCTGGGGCCATAATTTATACAATCTTGATGTAAGTCCACCATATGATGCTCTATATATCAATACTCTAAACCTTTTTGCAAAAAGGAAATTTTTAAAAAAATAACAATATGACTGTAAGCTTCTGCTCCCCCCCCCATTGTCCCAATGCCTAGAACGGCAAATTCTTGACAGTTTTTTTTTTCTTCTACAAACTTTGTAGTCCTTGCCCTAAAGACTCTAAATACCAATGACAATCCAATCCAACTGCTGGACATTACAAGATCGTTTAGATGCACCTAATCTTTCTGTTTTTGGCTCCTTATGTGGCCCCCATGGGGAGATAACTCCATTACACGTACAAATCTAGAGCGCCTTTCCATGGAGTTGCTTCCTGCAAAGTTTAACACACAACGGATGAAACACGAGTGCAATAGATCACCATGACCTTCGGTCAGGTATTGTAAAATTTATAACCCAGATGCCCACTAAAATACCAATGCTTATGCTGACGCCAGCATCAAAAGGTATGACAATAGCTCTTCCTAGACTTTCGTCCCAGGCAAGCTAATAACTAACATTACTTCAGTTGCCCACAATGTCCTCAATTTCAAATTAATGGCTGACCGATTAAAAAGTCTAAGGTGAAATAGTAAGTTCAATGTGTTCTATTCACCTAGAGTTTTATTCTAAATTTGAACTTCAGAGCTGTGCTGAGAACAGAATTATTGTAGAAAAAGCAGAGCAGGGAAAAAATTAAAAGCTTAAACTTCCTAACTATAAATTCCTACTTTTTATGCCCTTAAAGGTAAAAATGTTTGGAAAGCATTGAAGGAAAAAAACAATACTGCTTGTCACAAGCAATAAATACAAGATTTTCAAAGCTTTCACCATATACAGATGCCTGACGCTTGGCAATTGGGTGCTGAATAAAGAATCAAAATCAAACAAAATTGTCAGTGAACAGCAACTCTCAACTATTCTGAGTGCTGGATTATAGTAATAGAAATTCAATTCCGTAATTCAACTTTATTGATATCAGAATAAAGAGTGCTGTATTTGTTAAATCGTGACTCTGAGCACATGTCTAACATTTAAGACCATTTCTGTAAGTAGTAACAGAGATGAAAAATCTTGCACTTAACAAGAGGGCCAAGAGGGCCATTGGCCCTTGGGTGCTCACCTGAGATGAAGGCACTTTTTATTTCAACAGTCTCATTTCATGTTAAGGTTAGGATTGTGATACAAGAGGGCCATACTTACATATATAGACGTTGTACCTGGGGAAACAAGAGTCTAAATTACAAATTCTAAGGCTTTAGGGCAAATTTGAAAGAAGCAATTATCTTTTATCTCCCTCTGGATCCATGGGTTATAATTTCAGAAATGAGAAAGAAGTCTGTGAACTGACACTTCATGCCTATAACCCCCCTCCAAGGCCTCCGCCTCTGGGGATCCGAGGATCATAATTTTAGCTATTTTAAAGAGGTCAATATGCTGATGCTTCATGCAAAATATCAAGGCTCTACGCCTTCTGGGTCAGGTTGAGAAGATGTTTAAAGACTATCTTAAGGTTTCACTTTTGTTGCCATGGTCAACCAGAGATCCTAACGGATTTCAATTCTTTTAGCAATTTCTAGAGGGGACCACCTAAGGAACATTTCTACCAAATTTGGTTTCAAATTGGCCTAGTAGTTTGGGAGGAGATGTGATTTAAAAATCTTTCTTTATTTCTATATAAAACCCTACCCCTGGGGCTCTGTCCCTGGGGACCCGGGGATCATGATTTTAGCTTTTTTGAAAGAGATCATTATACTGATGATTTATACAAAATATCAAGGCTTTTAGGCCTTCTGGATCAGGAGGAGAAGATTTTTAAAGATTGTATTAAAATTTCACATTTGTTGCCATGGCAACCACAGATTTTAACAGATTTCAATTCTTTTAGCAGTTTCTTAAAGGGACCACCTAAGGAACATTTCTACCAAATTTGGTTTGAATTGGCCCAGTGGTTTGGGAGGATATGTCATTTAAAATCTTTCTGTATTTCTATATAAACCCAAACCGCCTAGAGCTCTGCCCCTGGGGATCAGAGGATCATAATTATAGCTATTTGAAAAAGGTTAATATACTGCAGCTTCATGCAAAATATCAAGGCTCCATGCCTTCTTGGTTAGGAGGAGAAGATTTTAAAAGATCATTTTAAATTTTCCATTTTGTTGCCATGGCAACCAGAGATTTTAAAGGATTTCACTTCTTTTAGCAACTTTTAGAGGGGACCACCTAAGGAACATTTCTGCCAAATTTGGTTCAAAATGGCACAGTAGTTTAGGAGGAGATGTCATTTAAAAATTGTTCTTTATTTTTATATAAACCCCATCCTCCAGGGGCTCTGCCCCTGAGGATCCGAGGATCATGATTTTAGCTATTTTGAAAGAGGTCAATATACTGATGCTTCATGCAAAAAATCAAGGCTCTACGCCTTCTGGGTCAGTAGGAGAAGTTTTTTTTAAGATAATTTTAAAATTTCACTTTTGGTGCCAATGGCAACCAGAGATCTTAACGGATTTCAATTCTTTTAGCTATTTTTAAGACCACCACCTTAGGAACATTTCTGCCAAATTTGGTTCAAATTGGCCCAGTAGTTTGGGAGGAGATGTTGTTTAAAGAAATTGTTGATGGACGACGGACTACAGAGGGTCACCTGACAAAAGATGATCACAACAGCTCACTGTGTTCAGGTGAGCTAAAAAAGGTTAAAAACTCCATTAAAATTTGATGAATGAAACCATCCTAGGTGGTAGAAGATATTGATGGAAAAGGAGAAATTGAGTGTCACAAGAAATATCTTTTTTTCCCACAATGTTTTCTCCAGTATAAAATCCCATCAATGTAGGATCCTGAGTTGCACAGTAAAGGGTTAAAAGTTATAGATTCATTTACCTTGGTGTCATGATTGTGGCCAAAGTGACTCAGGATGAATGGAATGATAGACAGATGGATAAGCAGACAAAGTGGCCTCCATATACTTGCTCTTTGGAGGCCTTACTATGAGAATATTATTACTAAATTTTAAGAAGGCCCCTTTTCCAAAGAAACTGGATGGAATTGACCAAATTTGGAAAGGAACAATCTTTGTGACAGTGTCATTCTGACAAACAGAGCAATTGGCGTTTGACATAGATAGATGGGAAGGAAAGCTAGAACTTGTCACAGAACGTGACTTAACCCTTTCCTGTTTTGCAAACCTGTCCACATTCAAAGGTTTTGCAGATGAAAATTTACAGTGGATTTAATTTGGAAAATAACCATTCAGTAGGGTAGAAAACATTGTGGAAAAAGAATAAATTACTTGTTACATTAGCAATTCCTTCTTTTTTGACAATATTTTCTCAATTATAAATTCACAGGGACATAAAATCTTGTGATTGAACAAGAAAGGGTTAATAACCCCCATAAGCCTTGCTTGATAATTTTTGTTTGGTTTTAGAAATGTAATCATGTCCAAATTGAAGGGGACATATGCTTCAACTAAGCTGATTGTTCAAAATGGTGTCATGCAAAACATTTACACATATTCAATGTAAAATCTAAGTTTCATTTCAAATGAAAGCAAATAGAAGGAGGAGTATACAATACAACATTTAACAAGAGTGCCGTCGTCACAATATACACCGCCACTTTACTGCTGTTTCAAGAAAAAATAATTGTAGACACTACTTATTTTGACAGAACCAAATTCAAAACATTTGCAGACTACCTTTTTAAATGGTCAAGTTCAAACTGTTTGTTATGTTTGATTGATTGAAAGGGTCCAGGGGCATAACTCTTGCAAAAATCAATAAACCATAAATCCTTGATCCATGTACACCTATAAATTATGGTGATGACATAGACTAAGTTCCATTTAAATCAAGACAAAAAGTAAGGAGGAGTTGCATTCACAAGGCTGCAATTTCAATAAGCCCCAGATACTAAGTTTTAAGGGGGCATACCTGAGGCAAAAACCAATGAAACATTAAATCCTTAATTCATGCACATTTACAAATTAAGGTGATGACATCCACCAAGTTTCATTTAGAGCATGCCAGAAACTAAGGAGGAGTTGTGTTCACAAGGCTGCAATATCAATAAGCCCAAGAGACTAAGTTTAAGGAGGAATAAAAGAGGAAAAAATCAATGGTCCATAAAATCCTTACTTCATGCACATCTACCAATTAAGGTGATAACATCCACCAAGTTTCATTTAGATCCAGCCAGAATTGTAGGAGGAGTTGCTCTCACAAGGCTGCAATTTCAATAAGCCCAAGAGACTAAGTTTTAAGGGAGCATAACTGAGGCAAAAATCAACGAACCATGAAATCCTTACTTCATGCACATCTACCAATTAAGGTGATAACATCCTCTAAGTTTCATTTAGATCCAGCCAGAATTGTAGGAGGAGTTGAATTCACTAGGCTGCAATATCAAAAAAACCCAGAGACTAAGTTTAAGGGGGAATAACTGAGGCAAAAATCAATGGTCCATAAATTCATACTTCATGCACATCTACATATTGAGGTGATAACATCCACCAAGTTTCATTTAGATACAGCCAGGACAACTTATTAGGAGATACGTTCACAAGGCTGCAATTTCAAAAGCCCCAGAGACTAAGTTATAAGGGGGCATAACTGAGGCAAAAACCAATGAAACATTAAATCCTTAATTCATGCACTATTACCAATTAAGGTGATAACATCCACCAAGTTTCATTTAGATCCAGCCAGAATTGTAGGAGGAGTTGCTCTCACAAGGCTGCAATTTCAATAAGCCCGAAGAGACTAAGTTTTAAGGGGGCATAACTGAGGCAAAAATCAATGAACCATAAAATCCTGAATTCAGCACATCTATCAATTAAGGTGATGACATTCACCAAGTTTCATTTAGATCCAGCCAAAATTGTAGGAGGAGTTGCATTCACTAGGCTGCAATATAAATAAGCCCCGGAGACTAAGTTTTAAGGGGGCATAACTGAGGCAAAAATCAATGGTCCATAAAATTCTTACTTCATGCACATCTACAAATTGAGGTGATAACATCCACCAAGTTTCATTTAGAGCAGCCAGGAATTTAGGAGGAGTTATGTTCACAAGGCTGCAATTTCAAAAGCCCCAGACACTAAGTTATAAGGGGGCATAACTGAGGCAAAAACCAATGAAACATTAAATCCTTAATTCATGCACTATTACCAATTAAGGTGATAACATCCACCAAGTTTCATTTAGATCCAGCCAGAATTGTAGGAGGAGTTGCTCTCACAAGGCTGCAATTTCAATAAGCCCGAAGAGACTAAGTTTTAAGGGGGCATAACTTAGGCAAAAACCAATGAAACATTAAATCCTTAATTCATGCACATTTACCATTTAAGGTGATGACATCCACCAAGTTTCATTTAGATCCAGCCAAAATTGTAGGGGAAGTTGCATTCACAAGGCTGTACTTTCAATAAGCCCCAGAGACTAAGTTTAAAGGGGCATAACTGAGGCAAAAATCAATGAACCATAAAATCCTTACTTCATGCACATCTACCAATGAACCATAAAATCCTTACTTCATGCACATCTACCAATTAAGATGATAACATCCACCAAGTTTCATTTAGATCCAGCAAGAATTGTAGGAGGAGTTGCGCTCACGAGAAAAGTGGACATACATACATATGGACGGACAGATGGATTGACGGACGGAGAAGATGACGCCAAAATACGACCCCCTCTGGCGGCTTATAAAAAATTAGTAAAGGTGCAAATATGGAAAAAGTGTCTAAAAAATATTTAAGGTGAGATGGTATTTCAACCAGTGGAATAAAATGGTTTGTTGCAAAACTTCAAATGATAAATGTATGTATATAGCTATTACAAATGAAAGAAAACTGTAGGTGTTTGAAACATAAAATTTGTTTACATGTAAAATATAAAAAATGTGTCTAAGTTAAACCACTTCTCACACAATGATGCTTTTGTACTTTGGACGCAACCCCAAGAAAATGAATTAGGAAAAATTTATGTAAAACAAGCAATTATTTCATTGCCACAATTGTGTCTACCCAGGGAGTTGAAAAATCTGAAATTTTAAATTTAAAATTGTCATCTGCAACTTCTTTGAGTTTGGACCAGTTTAAGTTTTGCCGTCTGGTAATTCTGCCAGGAGAAAATGAGACTTCAAAAATGTGTATTGCATAACTTCAACATGTAACGTATAAAGTTTTGTAACCTTATGAAGTAAAGTCGCAGGAGGAGTTGGTGAAACAAAATTTCTTGATTTTTTCACAGATGGACTAAACTTACAGACATTCAGAATGAAGGATTGACATACAGATTCCACAGTATAATCCCAGAAATATTCCTGGGGGGGGGGGGTCAGGGGATAACAATCATCGCTATGGATATTCTGGCTTTCAGCCAATAGAACTAAAACTTGTAGATAAAATGTTCTCTTCCAATAAAAATTTCTTTCTTGCAATCATTAACCCATTCCCACAAAATGATCCTTGTAGACGCCTCTCAAGAAAAGAAAATTGGGGAAAACATTGTAAAAATGAAAAAATTGCTACTTCACTGTTTACAACGAAAGTTGACAAAATCCAAAATTTCATCACTTTTAAATTGTCGTCTACAATTTCTTTCAATTTGGACATGTCTTATATTCTGCCATCTGGTAATTGGTTAACCCTTTCCCGTTTTCAAAATTTTAGCCTTGTCCAAATTGAAAGAAGTTGCAGACAAAAACTAGAAGAAAGTGCAATTTGAAAAGTTAAGAGCCAACAGGTTAGAAAATATTGTGGGAAAAGAGGGAATTGCTTATTACAAGCAATTTCGTCTTTTCCCACATGTTTTCTCAAATATAAAATCTCAAGGAAGTAAAAACTGGTGATTGTACAGGAAATGATAAAAGAGGAAAATCTAAGGGAATTTCACCCTTTGTCAAAATGCTATCTTTCTCATTCCTTATAATTTGATTTATCAGAGCCTGAGGTATAAACTTTCTTAACCCATTCCAACACAGCAAAATTTTAGACTGGTCCAAATTGAAAGAAGCTGCAGACGACAATTTCAAGTTGATGGAATTTTGAATTTTTCCTTCTTGTTGGATAGAAAACATTGTGGATAATGAAGAAATTGCTTGTTACAAGCAATTTCTTCATTTTCCACAATGTTTTCCCATGTTTTTTTCTTGAGGGGCGTAAAAAGGAGGGATTGAGTTGGAATGGGTTAATCCCTGGTTCTCAGACTCAAATTGAGAATTTGACTCAAAGTAATAAGAATTTCTCAAAAAACAGAGATTACAAAATTTTTTGAGACTGAGAACATTCCCAACATGAGTAAGAAAACCAACATTAAGAATGAAAATTTGAGCCCAGTAGGGGGCATGCCCAATGTGTTCTCAAAGTCGATTCAAGATGGTGGACAATCACTTTAGCTCGACTGAAAAATTCATTGAATGGAAAAAGGATAAATAAAGGTTATTTGAAGCATTTTTTTGTCAAACCGATTAACTTCCAGTCAAAAAAGAGCTTTGATTGGTATTTTCAGATGGAATGCGAATTCACAAATCACATGATATTACAAGCTTAAACATTGTAGTTTTGTATTTTGATTGATGATAATTTCTTGAATTCCTTGACATGAGGAGATGCATATTATGGAGATTATCATCATGCCAAATATGAGCATTGTATCATGAATAGGCTTGTAGTAATTGGCAATGTTAAGCTTTTTGGTTAAGTTTTGCAGACAGAACGACATCTTTTGATGTGGAGGCATAAAAACACTGACATTTTCTACTGCAGTATTTGCTGCTCTACTCCTCATAATGGTAATTTCCACTCACTAATATTATTGCCTTGGTTACTGCACTATCTGCATCATCAAATTGCCTCTTATTGTTTACGATGAAACTTTCAATTTTCAAAATCATATCAAACATTGAAATGCTTTCTAATGACCATCTCTGGAGTGCTCATGCAAACAATAAATTTTCAATATGCAATAGAAGGGAGGTAAAAGTGCAAGCAATGAAAAGCAATTAGCAAAGAAATGTTTTTATCAATTTTTCTGTTTGTTGTGGCAGTTCCATTCAACAACAGACAAAAATACACACACCAGTCCTTAGCTCAAGTGATAGGGATGATTCCACCAAGTGAAAGCAAGTGTTGAAACTTTAGTAAAGTTGGGCCAATTTATAGTGGCTAGTATGTACATGTACATTTGTCCAAAGAGAATTTCACAACTCTTCATCTTCATATTACCAAATTTCCAGTTACCACACAATCATGCAATTAAGGCACTGGAAACCAATTTGGGAAAAGGAGAAATTGTCTGTTTTCAACTCTAAATGACACTCGGTCAACCATATGGATTCTCTTGAAAAGTGGCCTTTATCATATTGAAAAAATTTGAAATTTTAACAATTTGATTTGATGTTCAGCTTTGAATGATTTTTCAATTGTATCACAGCAAGGTTCATCTATCCATGTGCTTTTTCCCTTAAAATTGGAAAGAAGGCCTTGTTCTTTTTTTTGGAAACTCAAACAGGATAATCAGCATAAATTGAAAAGAAGAAAAAGGAAGCTAAACAGTTGAATAGTTTTAATGCATGTAAATATGTTTATGGTAGTGAATTATGTCAGACAACAAATAGAAAGGAAATATCAGAGACAAATGCAGTTGCAAAATATTGTGGACAACGAGATTGCTTGTTAGAAGTAATTCCTTCAGTATCTTCTATGTTTTTCTAAGATATTCTTCCTGAGGGGCATAGAAATATTGGAATTGAGTGGGATTGGTTATTAACCCTTGTCGTGCTGAGCCCGGAATATTACGGTTTTGGCAGGAGGTGTAGACTAAGATCAGACTGCACTTATATGCAGGCTGATCTTAGTCTACACCTCCTTTCCTGTCAAAGTTGTTTATAAAGTTGATTTCTTAAAGAAATATTGATTTTTCAACAACAAGTTCTATCAGTGCTTTCAGCCCTTTGATTTGACAGCATTTCGGTAAGGTAATTTATACAGCATGACAAGGGTTAAGTTAAAATGCTCTGACCCAAATATCAACATTATTGAAATGGCTTGCACAATTACATACCCATTTGAGCAATGGTGCATGCTGATATTCAAAGCCTTGGCATAACATTTACTTTTCTTAGATCATGAGACCTGTTGCTTTAACTGCTGACCCATGTAAGACCCCTGTCACCTGTAGAGGATCAGTCTGAACAATACATTAGGCTTACTTTTCAGAATAGTTTGATTGACACAAGTTGAAGTTTACAATTTGATTTTAATTTTGTTTTGACCCAACTTGAAAAGGCATGATCTTTAAGGACATAGAACATTGTGTTGAATGAACCATAGAGTACATCCAGGACAATTTCCTTTTTTCACATGATTTAATTTTTCCCAAGTGAATGTTGTCAAAGATCTTGATTCTATTGCCATGGGTTAGATATTTGTGTATACAGTAAAAACCCTCCTTACAAGCACCCCGCAAATAAGGGCACCCTGCTATATTGACCGAATTTTAACAGATTGGAATTCTTTATCATTTATTGCAATGGTCACAAACCCCTCTAATCCCGCATCCTGCCATTCCGAATTACGACCACTTAATTCAGTACCAAATGTAGCTAATACACTATTTTGAACCCCACTAAAACGACCAGTAACTTCACAAATAGAGACCGACCATCTGAATTTCACACTTGATAAGAGCCAGTCTAATTAGATACAAATGCATTGTCTATATAATATATTGGATTTTTGATTATGTGATATCGAACCCATATTATGACAGGCGCTATTTTTATCAAATAGATAAAAGAGGCAAGGTCAGTTTTAGAAATCATACATTGTTAAAGTTTTAATTGTTATTTGTATATGTCACAGGTATTGAGTCGAGTAATAAAGTTGAAAGTGAAGAAGTATCCGAGAACTGGTTTGTTTATGGCTTTCTGAACAGTTAAATAGCAATTTAAATTTGATTTCAACTTAATTCATGTTTGGAATTCACATTATAGAATATATGATATCAACAGTTAGATACTTTGAACCAGTACTTGCGTATAAAAAAAGTGCAGTCTGATCTTTGTCTACACCTCCTGCTTGTACTTTTCCTATCAGAGTTGTTCATGAAATTGATTTATAAAATAATGAACAACAAGTTCTTTTAGTGCTTTCATTCCTTTGACTTTACAGCAATTCAGTGAGATATTTTATACAGCATGATAAGGGTTAAATAACTAATGACCAGTGGAGGAAAACTATCATGAAAGTAACTTCATGTCTTACATTGAGAAATGTCAATCAAAAATACAATCTGTGTTTATTTAGTGAGCTAGTATTAAACATTCTGCAATTTGTATGACCAAAAGATAACCACTCATTTTAGATTTTCTTGTAAGGTGGCATTTTCAGATATGTGTTGTCTTTAAATGAGCCTGTGCGTGACATTTCCAACAATTTCGCATGTGCGTTACTCGCAAACATTGAGCACCCTGGACAGCCACTCGGGGCAATTAGAATATTCGCTGATTGCTTAAAGATGCTTTTGGTCAGTATCTATCTACAGAGCGCAGAGTGAAGACTCTGATCAGACTGTGCGGATGCACAGGCTGATCTGAGTCTTTACTTGACGCACATGTGTAATGGTTGGAAATGTCACGCACGCGCTCAAATGTCTTTTCCTCCCAGTACCAATCTGTGAAAATAAAAGAAAATACAAAATAGATTTTGCCAGCAATTGAGAACCAATAAGGATAAATGCAACATGCAGTAGCCATAGTCTTGAAAAGAAAAAGGTTAAAAATGTCAATAAAAAAGGACCTTCTAAGAAGTCTGTAAGAAAATGAATGAGCATCTTCTAAAGGTGAATCAGGAGAGGTCTCTGTGTTCTGCTATACTCTAGTAGGGTAGAATGACAATTCCAACATACAAGAATAAAACAAGAGGACCATGATGGTCCTAAATCGCTCCCCTGAGTATGATGGTTCATGGCTTTATGATATAAACAAAATGGCAAAGCCCTCTGTCTAATCATTTTGGAGAAGATGTTTACAGATTTCTCTTTTAATCCTAGGAATATTGATGATCCCACCATATAGCACTAATTCCCTGAATATGGTAATGCTTTGAAGTATAGACATCAATACATACCAAGTATAAAAGCTGTAAGCCTAATGGTTTAGGAGAAGAAGGTTTTCAAAGATATCATTATTTATTCCTAACTAAAATTAGGGATTGCACAGAAAAGGGCCAATTTTACCAAAGTAATTTGGTAGAGGGTCAATGGCTGATGCTATGTACCAAATATCAAAGCTCTAGGCTTTATGGTTTGGGAGAAGAAGATTTTCAAAGATTTCCTTTTTTATTCCTTTGTTAAATCAGGAATCACACAGAAAAGGGCTAATTTTCAGAATAGGGTAATTCTTTGAAGAATTTTGGTAGAGGGTCAATATATTATGATATTTGCAAAATATCAATGCTCTAGGAATTATGGTTTGGGACAAGAAGATTTTTAATGTTTCCCTTCTTTAATTCTATGTAAAATCAGGGATTCCCCAGAAAAGGGCTAATTTTCAGAATAGGGTAATTCTTTGAAGTATTTTGTTAGAGGGTCAATGGATGATGATGTATACCAAATATTAAAGCTCTAGGCCTTATGGTTTGGGAGGAGAAGGTTTTTAAAGATGTCCTTCTTTAATTCTATGTAAAATCAGGGATCCCCAGAAAAGGGCTAATTTTCAGAATACGGTAATTCTTTGAAGTATTTTGGTAGAGGGTCAATAGATGATGATATATACCAAATATCAAAGCTCTAGGCTTTACTGTTTGGGAGGAGAAGATTTTTTAAGTTTTCCTTATTTATTTCTATGTAAAATCAGGGATCGCCCAGGAAAGGGCTTATTTTCAGAATATGGTAATTCTTTGAAGTATTTTGTTAGAGGGTCAATAGATGATGATGTATACCAAATATCAAAGCTCTAGGCTTTATGGTTTGGGAGAAGAAGATTTTTAAAGATTTCCTTCTTTATTTCTATGTAAAATCAGGGATCATTAAGAAAAGGGCTAATTTTCAGAATTCGGTAATTCTTTGAAGTATTTTGGTAGAGGGTCAATAGATGATGATATATACCAAATATCAAAGCTCTAGGCTTTACCGTTTGGGAGGAGAAGATTTTTTAAGTTTTTTCACTCCATTGCCATGGCAACCAGAGTTCTTCATGGATTTCCATTCTTTGAAGTATTTTGAAAGAGCATGACCTAAGGATCATTTCTGTGAAGTTTTGTTGAAATTCCATGGTTAGTTTAGGAGGAGAAGATTTTTTTGTAATTGTGAACGGACGGACGGACAGACGGATGGACGGACGGACGGACGGACGATGACCGATCTCAATAGCTCCTCCAGAGCACTTCGTGCTCAGGGGAGCTAAAAAAAGCAGAGTTGTGCTATTGCTGCCATCTGATTAGGTTTGATTCTTTTCTCATACTCAGATTGTACAATTCTAAAAGGTATACCATATTCATACTTTTTTTTCAAAGTTCTTTTGGGTGGTCAAATATGGTACTGTGTAACTTTGTAACAAAAAACAAGATTGTATTAGCTCATATTTGACAAAATTGCAAACAGAAAATGTGTTTTTTACTCTATCTATGTCGAAAAAAAATCATCTTTAGAAAAGAACATTAAGTTTAAATCATTATATTCACTGTCATTTTAATACTTTCAAGTAAATACCCGCCATTTCAGGCATAAGTGAGACTACATGAAAAAATGGACCAGAAATGTAGCCCTGCCTTGTTTGTCAAATGCATCCATTTGTGAGCTGTTTTGATTTCTTCCTTGTAAGGACACGTTTGATTACTTGCAGGAAACAAACTACTAATAAACAGCATTTGGAAACTACCATGCAAAAAGGAATTATCTTCTATCTTCAAAAGTCAAAGAAACTTAGTTGAATTAATGTTTTTAGGGTTAATCCATTTATCTGATATTTAGACTGGTCCAAATTGAAAAGAGTTGCAAACAACATTTCAAAGTGTACTTCAATTGAAAAATAACTACCATTTAGGGTTCAAATCTTTGTGAGAAAAGAAGAAATTTCTCTTAACAGTTTTTCCTTTCCCACAATCTTTCACCCAAGGGACATCAAAATTAAGGATTTGGAGGTAAAGAGTTAACGCAACTTTTACCACTGTATTACCCTTTTTTTTTAAACCTATTTATGGATTCCAGCTTTCTCAACTGCAAGATTCAATCATTATCTATCAGCTAATCTCACTTTGGAATACTAGTTGCAATTTTCAAGTTAATTACATGGACAAATTATGGATGTTGTCATGACTTCTGTAAAATGTTTGCCAGGTTGCAGTTAGAAATCACAACCCCGATATTATCAACCAGGTGTTGCTCAATAACAGAGAAACAATGAAGCTAATCGACCCATTACCAATCGACCCATTACCAGACAACAAAAATTTAAAACAGGCCTCAATTGAAACCATACAGCCTTTCAAATTGCACTAGAATTAGAAAATAAGTGCCAAGTAGGATAGACAAGAGAGCCCTTAAATAGCTCACTTCACTAATTAAAGCTGATTGAAAAAAAAAATTGAAAGAACACAGGCATATTTGACCTTGAGCTGTAAGGATGAGGTTATCTGAAAATTACTTTCAAATGGCGCATCTACTCATGATTGAGATTAATTTTGACTTTTTTTTTTCAGCAACCAAAAATAGTCCTCACAAATATGGACTAAGGCACATACACCAACTTGTAATAGAGACAACTTTGTCTTGCTCACTTCAAGTAGGCTTGATAAAAAGAAAGTTATTATAGGCTTAAAAGTTGTCCTGTTTACTTAACACTGGAGATCTGTTGTTGTTTCTCACTAGTTGCCCATCTCACTTGTGCATACCACTTGTGTTTTGCCCATTGGTGGCAAACAAAAGGTACTTGTTATAATATTGTGCCAAATGTCCGATGAAAGTTGACAAACTTTTTAATTGATTATTGGCATTTCACGCACCAGTAATACCATTACATCCTCCAGCTGCCATCCCATTTAGGTTTAGGATCATCTACCCAATGGAGAGACAAAATGTGGTAAAGGATATGTACTGCCACAGAGATTAAAACCCACAGCACCCAGAGTTCCCACAAAATCCTGCTTGCAAAATTTAAGACTTTTTTCCAGGATATTTTCTAAAATTCAACCTTTTTTCCATCGACAAAAATTCCTGAAATACCTCAAAAGTTTTTATCAAAAGCTAGTTATATCATGCATCTTTTATTCTTATGAAAATATGGTTGCTTCCTCTAGTGGACGAACAACAGTACCTATACAGTACAGCAAACACTTGCTCTGGTATGCAATAAACCACATTACATAGTTAAAGCAAGGATTAATTTGACACTGATTGTTGAGTCCCTCATACCCATTTTATTGATGTCAAACTAAATCTCAGTCCTGAAAACTACAATAATATGAAATAATGGATAAATTTGATTGCTTCTAGACGTGTAAATTGTTGATATCATGTTAATGATAATAAATTTCGATGTTTATTTACCAAGAGTTCACTTTTTCATTGAATTGAATTGGAGGCCATTTATTACTTTCGTATCCAAATTCAACTCATGTCCGGTTACTGGTACACTAAGATGTTGTTTTGGATTTTCTCCTAATTAATGTTTTATGTACTCCAATCATATATTTTGTAAATTTGACACCTACTTCCCATCCTAACAGAAAATTAATTACCATGCATGTATCTTTTGGTGAAACAAATACTAATTTCTCTTTCTCGGCAGTCATTGTGACATAATAATGCATCCCCATGTAATTTACACTGTGATAAAAACTACTGGTGGGGGGATACTTGTCAACTGTTTGGAACACATACTTTAATTGGGTCCTGCGTCTTTCACTAAATTGATTTGTCTTTTTACTAGTTTTTCCCATTTTTTTTTAAAGATATAACAAATATTACCAGACCGGGAAAGAGTTTTACGAAATTCCCGACTTTTTGCTGTTTTCCTGGTAGCATGGGAACCCTGTGCACCCCATGATTGAAGATTGGGTGTCTGACACATTCCTAACAGCGCTATGGGGGCAGCCCTAATGTACTCACAGACACAACAGCATAGTAAAAGCTCCATTGGCCATTGTCAGTAAGATTCAGGCCAAGTTTGAATGAAATTAGCCCACTGGTTTGGGAGGAGAAGATTTCAAAGTCAAAAAGTACCCATATTTTGGCTTCAGCCAAAATTTCACAAAGAATTTTTGAAAAGGGTCACCCAAAGAACATTCATGCCAAGTTTGGTAGGAATTGGCAAAATGGTTACGGAGGAGAAGATGTCTAAAGATTCCAAAGTCAAAACTGCCCTGCCCTGGCACACCCATATTTGGGTGTAAATCAAATTTTCGTGAACAATTTTATAAAAGGGTCACCCAAGGAACATTCATGCAAAATTTGGTTAAAATTGGCCCAATGGTTACTGAGGAGAAGATGCTTAAGATTTCAGAGTAAAAATCTGCCATGCCCAAAAATTTCGGAAACAGCTTTCGAGAAGGGTCACTCAAAGATCATTCATGCCAAATTAATCTGAAATTGGCCCAATGGTTACTGAGGAGAAGATGTTTAAAGATTTCAAAGTAAAAATCTGCCACGCCCATATTTGGGCGTAAATCAAACAACTTTTGAAAAGGGTTACCAAAGTAACATTCATGCAAAGTTTGGTTGAAATTTGCCCAATGGTTACAGAGGAGAAGCTGTTTAAAGATTTCAAAGTCAAACACTGCCCTGCCCTTCTGCACCCATATTTGGGCGTAAATCAAAATTTCGTGAATAACTTTGAAATGGGTCACCCAAGGAACACTCAAGTCAAGTTTGGTTGAAATTGGCCCAATGGTCACTGAGGAGAAGATTTAAAAGTAAAAAACTGCCCCCCTCCCCTGCCATGCCAATATTTGGGGGTTAATCAAAATTCCCCAAACAACGTTTGAGAAGGGTCACCCAAGGTACAATCCTGCCAAGTTTGGTTAAAATCTGACCAGTGTTTACTTAGGAGACGATTTTTAAAGAATTGTTGACGTCTTTTGATGGACAACTCACACCACAGGACGCATGACAGAAAAAAGCTGATCACAAAAGCTCACCTTGAGCATGTTGTGCAAAGGTGAGCTTAAAAAAATTGTGAGAAAAGGAGAAATTGCTTTTCCCACAAAGTTTCCCATGATCATATCTCTTCAGGGCATCAGAAAGCTTCATTGCATGATAATGGGTTAATATTAAATTTTGTTCAAGTTAATTATGTGCTCATATGATCTTTCTCTGTCTAGAATCTGTAACACTTATCATTTACAATCAATCAACAATTTCTTAAACTAAAACCCTTAACTAGATAAACGTATTTTGACTGCTCTGTATTTAAGCTACACACTGAATTTAAAGTAGATATGAATTTAAAGTCAGACACCACTAATGAAATTAATATTTTGAAAAAGGTTGCTTTGAACATGCTAATACAGAAACAAAAGAGTTTTAGGAAAAAGTTCTGAAAAAGGTTGTAAAGTCTTTTCAAGTATGTCTCAAGGGTTTAAAAAAATCTTCATTTCTGAATGAACAGAACACAGGTTGGGTTAGCTTGTTAAAAGTAAAAGAGAGAAATATATATTAGATGCAATTGCTGCAAAACTGCAATAGTTGATGAAGTTAATTCTTATTTACCCGTTCCCACACAGCAAAAATTTAGACCAGTCCAAATTCAAAGAAGTTGCAGACAACAATTTTAAGTTGATGAAATATTTAAAATCTTTGTCATTTGGGGTAGAAAACACTGTGGATAATGTAGAAATTGCTTGTAACAAGCAATTTCTTCATTGTCCACAGTGTTTTCCAAACCTTTTATATTGAGGGGCGTTTAAAAGCGTCACTGTGTGGAAATGGGTAAATCTATTAAGATTCCTCCAAAACAAGTTTCATCTCTCCATTTTTCAAACTGTATTCAATTTTGTACTTGTTATATACTCTTAGTCTGTATTTCATTCAGTCTAAAATACTTCCTTCGTCAAAACTGGTAAAGAGTTAATACCTGGCAAGTGTCTACATCAATATCAAGTTCAAGAATGTGAACATTGACAGGCATTTAGGACACAATGCTGGTAGTTGATGCCCTGAAGAAATATGATCACTGAAAACTTTGAGGGAAAAGGGAAATTATCTGTACTAATCTTCAAGTTAGGAGGATATTGCAAGTTAGGTGTATGACTAGTGCAGTACTAGAGGATAGACGGAAATATAATCGAAAACACCTACCCAAGATACAGGCCACTCTTTCGGCTGTCTGCGTCTGTATTGTTGTATTTGCGGTTTCACAGTCAATCTTTACTAAGTTTAAGGCATAAAACGACCATCTTTGATACAGATCATTTTTCATATGGTGCTTTCTTTGGTAAACTGCGATGAAGTGACAGCTTGACCGCCATATTGTTTATATTAGAAACTTAGCTTTGCCACTTACAGTCTAAGAATTTATATAGACTGGTTCAGTTGGGCTAAAATCATTCTTCTGAACAACGTTTATAATCTCAATTAAACATGTCATATTCAACTGAGCCAATTCTTGAGGATTTGAGAATGCAAAAGATTCTCAGCTGAGCCATTCTTCAAAAAAATATATAACCTCGGGCCAAGAAAAGGTTTAACACAAGAGCTGTCGGAGACAGATTATGCTCCCGAATAAGGCTTTTGTTAAAAAACTGTATGCCATTATTGGGAAAAAAACTTCTTATTGAAAGCAATTATTGTTTGAGAGTTCAGTTCACAAGAAATTTGGAAGTTTGAAAAACATTGAAGGAATCTGTTTGGCTTCACAGGCCTGATTCTAGTAAAATTCAATATCATTATATGGTGAAGGGTTAAATATTTTACCTTGACCATCAAAGTTATCAATGAAAAATGTCTTCATACAAAAAATTAAGACTCTAACTTGAGAAGTCTTGTAGAAACAGTAGGCTGATTTATTTTAGAGTAGGAAATATACAAAATGAAAAGCTACATGGCATTAAGCCCCCTTTTAGCATGGTAAGGTTCATTTGGTCAAAAATTAAAATAAACATTACCTTGGGCACTTAATAAACAACATTTATGTAAAGCAACAAGAAATTTTGGCAAATTGTGAAGGAGGTTTATTTGAAAATTAATGACCTTGATCTTGACAGATGACCTCGGACTTAGTACTAACAGAAAGGTCATGTCATAAGCAATGCACATGTGAAATATGAAGGTTGTATCACTTACCGTTGTAAACTTATAGACAATGTTAAAGTTTAGATTTCAAACTTTTGACCTTGAGAAATAACCTTGATCTTGACAGATGACCTTGAACTTAGAAAGGTCACGGCATAAGCAATGCACATGTGAAATATGAAGGTTATGTCCCTTACCATTGTTAACTTAAGGACAATGTAAAAAAAATTTTTTAAATTTTGACCTTGAGAAATTACCTTGACCTCAACAGATGACCTTGAACTTAATACCAACTTAAAGGTTTTGTCATAAGCGATGCACATGTGAAATATGAAGGATATATCACTTACCTTTGTAAACTTCTCGACAAAAGCAAAGTTAAGATTTTCAAAATTCTGACCTTGACACATGACCTTGACCTTGTTTGATAAGCTTGAACTTAGTACCAACAAAAAGGGCTTGTCACAAGCAATGCACATGTGAAATATGAAGACTATATCTTTGACCAATCAAAAGTTATGGCCAATATAAGTTTTTGCAGGACAAAAAGAGAGATTTCGTAAAGCTAATGACATAAGGGCCCCATTTCCCACGACACCTTTTTTAAATGTTAATTTTCGTTAGTTTAAGGTCAAGAGGATCTAATTTGCTACTCTAATATGAAATTTCATAAAATTCTGACTATTAGACTAGGAGAAATTGGCAAAAAACTAATTTTTACATTAAGGCCCCTTTTTCCATGATGCAGCCTTGAATTGAGAAAATTCAAAAGAGTCTCTTTGAAATTTCTTAGGAAGATTATATATGAAGTTTCATTCAAACAGGCCCAGAGGGTCCTGAGATATGATGTTGGACGGACAGACGCACACACGCACAAGTCGGCGATTATTATGCTCCCCCAATTTATTAGGGGAGCATAAAAGTGATGGACAACTCTTACCGAAGTTGATTGTCAGTGTTCCACATTTTCTCTGTCTTCTGGAGTACACACAGATCTCCATAGTAAAGGTGTAAGAAAATTCATCTGAAGGATCAGAGTTTATGTACACCTGGCCTGTTGCTGAAAATATAAAGACATTACCAAATATGAGTGCCATAGTCACAATATGCACTGCCTTTGAATCAGTCCATATGTGAAAGAGGAGTTGCACTAAAAAGCACTTTTCCATTAAGGTGCCTTTCTCTTTGATAAAGCCTAGAATGGTAAAATCTGATGGTATGCAAAAGGTAAGGTGACTTGGAACATTCTGATAAATATCATGCAAATCTCTCGGGAATTGGAAGAGGAAGAAATTTTGCATTAATCCATTCCCGCACAATGACGCTTTTAAACGCCCCTCAATATGAGAGCTTTGGAAAACATTGTGGAAAATGAAGAAATTGCTTGTTACAAGCAATTTCTTCATTATCCACAATGTTTTTAACCCTAAAAGACAATAATTTCAATGTTTTCATAAATTTTTATTTGTCTCCTGCAACTTCTTTGAATTTGGACTGGTCTACAATTCTGTCATGTGGGAATGGGTTAAGCCCTGCTTTCTGTGATGCAGCCTAAATTGGGAAAAACCCAACAGTATACGCAAGGTTGGGTGACTAGGAATATTTTGTGAACATTTCAAATTCCTCAATAAATGTAAGAGAAGATATCTTAACACGCTACCTGACAGCCCAATTTTAGACTGGTCCAAATTGAAAGGAGTTGCATTCAATAATTTAAAGTTCAGGAAATTTTAGATTTTTTCAACTTTTTGAATAGGAAACATTGTGTAAAATGAATAAACTGCTTGTTACAATCAAATTCTTCTTTAACCCTTTCCTATTCAATCACTTGTTTTTACTTCCCTATGTTTTTATACCTTAGAAAACATTGAGGAAAAAATAGAAATTGCTTGTAACAAGCAATTTCTACTTTTCAACAATTTTTTCTACCCTACTGAAAGGTTATTTTTTCAAATAAGATCAACTTGATATTGAAATGTTATCCCAGCTGTTTTTCTTGAAGGGCTTCAAAAAGTGTCATTGTGTGGGTTAATAAGTAATAGACGTACAGACAGAAGGACATACATCAGGACATATGAACAGACAGACGGAGTTTTCAGGCCCCTCAGCAAGAAAATTAAGCTTTCAGCTCTGACATTGGCCCTCATTTTTGTGATACATTTTTGTTGGTTCAAGCTGTAGTTATGACGTTTTGGTTGCCAACCAGCCATTTTACCTTTTTGATATTATAACAGGGCTTATCACCAATGGGAAAGCGTATCTGTTAAGTTTATATGGGTTCTACGGACGGTTCGGAGTAATCAACAATATTTATGGTTCATAGGATTTAATCGTCTGTAACGTCAATTTGTACACACTCTGAAATATAGAATATAAAACAACTGACAGTAAAATGGGTATCTTATTCACATGTAGGTCCAGTCATGACTGCTCAAAAGTTAATAGGATGATTGTGGAAAAGGATTATCATATCAGTTACCGACATGCTATTCCTTCTCCTACAATCATCTATAGCAATACATAGGTAAAATTACAGTAAGAAGTATTAAACCCTTTTTTCCAATAATCAACTCTATACTTTACCCTTTCCTCTATACAATACAATGAAATATTTCTCTTGTATCTACAATAATTTACAAACATGCTTTACATCAAAAATGTCTAATCTTATAGTACAATCAAAATAAGAGAACCTACCAATTTGAGGAACCAAGTGTTCACATCTCCAAATCAACATCTGAACTCTACTAGCATCCTGTGACTGTCAGTACTGAAAATATTAAGAGTAATAGTGCAAGCTAGGGTAAAGGTAAGAAACTGTTAATTGAGGCTTGCGTGCGCGGTCCGGACTAAATGGAGAGAAACGGAATCAGACTCATTTCACCAATCAAGCGTCAAGCAAATCAACCGAACAATTACAAAATCATCCCGATCCAAATCAAAGCTATAAACATTATGAGAAAGGGAAAACCAAATCCGAGATAACTTACATCATCTGAAATCTATTTCCAATTCATAATCAAACAATCAATCATATCCTTCTCAAACAAAGATATCTGACAGAGTGAAAATTTCAAAAGTCACATGACCAATTGGAGGGAAATAATCAATGAACCATGACCCTGGGTGGATAATTGATCTGCCTGAATGGTCAAGTCATACCAAAATGACCCTACTACATCCTTCCCTGGCCTGTAAAATGACGTCTCGTCATTAAACCTTTAAGATACAAATTTTTACATAAATAAATGTTGAACAATAAATATACTTGTCCAAAACTCTGCTACAATCATTTCCGCCTCTAGGCTGAAATTCTGAAATCTGATCAAGAATAATTTTACATGATACATGGACAAAAGTACAATATTTCAAGCTGTTTCCTCCCTCCTCGAAATGATCCGGCGTCCTCGCACTGAAATATCAAATTAAAAGATGAGTGAATAGGTAAAACATATAAATGAACCTGCAAGATAAAAAAATCATTTAATTATGGAGTCTAAAAGTCGATAAGCTACATCTCTGTCAATGCAATCTAAAACACCAGAGGACGTCAACACATTAAGAGCTTCTAATCTAGAATCGTGTGGTCTCATTTGATGTGTCATCTTGTTAACGTGATACGAATCGAACCACTTAGGAGCTCTTTTCTCTCTTTGGGATCTCCTTGGCACTGGAGTCGGCATTTCTCTCTCATCATTCCTTCTATCCTCATGATCATCTGAGTTTGGTCTTTCTAATCTTAGGTTCTGTTCTTCTGTTGGTCTTGTGCGGCTTCCTTTATGTTCGTTTACCCGTCTCTCGCAGTCATCTTCTGCAGCCTCTTCAACTTCTTCCTCTTTTTCTTGATTGCTCTGAGAGCTATCTTGCCCATCAGTGTCATCTTCGCTCAACCTATCTTCATTACTTCTGTCACTTTTCTCATCCTTGGACTCATGAGCGTCCCCATGATGATTTGTATCTTTTACAAATCCATGTCCAACGTCATCACCATCATCATCAGACTCATCGCTTGATTCATCTTCTCTTCTGGTTTCGAAACCTTTCTTGTCACATCTTTCATCTTTCTCATCTGTCTTATCTCTGGTATTATCATCAAAACTTTTCTCCAAGGATCGTCTTTTCCTTGGGACCGGTTGTATCATCTTTCTATCCCCTATGGGAAATAAGTGGTTCCTGTGCAGAGTCTTTACCAGCTCTGTTCTCTCTGACTTGACTCTGTAAACTGGAATCTTTTCATTTGGCTGCTCGACGACTCTGTAAATGTCTTCTTCAAATCTGTCCTGGATCTTATGTTTTCCTTCAAAAGCTAGAACTTTGACAAGGACCCTATCGCCGTTTTCGAAGCTTGCTGCCTTTGCCTTCCTATCATAACATTCTTTCTGTCTTTCCTTTGCAGCATCTAAATGCTTAGAAACAATCTTTCTTGTTGTGTACATTCGTTCCTGTAAATCCTCAATATATTCCTTGGTGGTCCTGCTCGGATTTTCAGTAACCTGTTCGAACATAGTATCAATTGGAAGTTTTGGCTTCCTTCCAAACATTATCTCGAAAGGCGAGTGCTTAGTTGAACTCTGCGGGGTACAGTTGTAGGCATATACAAGAGGATTCACATATCTCTTCCAATCGGTTTTCTGGTCATTCTGTAACGTGCCTAGCATTCCAAGTAAAGTCCTATTAAACCTTTCAGGTCCTGCATTTCCTTGCGGATGGTAGATGGATGTTCTCGACTTTTCCATATTCGTGAGAGAGCAAAGCTCTTTAATGATACTGGACTCGAAATTGGCACCTTGGTCTGAATGTATTCTCGTAGGAATTCCGTAGTGCAAAATGAAATTGTTGTAAAAAGCCTCTGCTGTAGTTTTAGCAGTTTGATTTCTGGTAGGGATGGCCATAGCAAATTTTGTAAAGTGGTCCGTAACAACGAGGATGTTGCTTATCCCTCCTTTAGATGGTTCTAGTGTCAAGAAATCCATGCAAACCAACTCCAGTGGGTAGCTTGTGTGAACATTTATCCAAGGAGCTCTTATATCTCCCCCACATTTTCTTCTTACACATCTATCGCAGTTCTCTACCCATTCTTCAGCATCTTTTGCCATACCAGGCCAAAAGAACCTTTCTCTTAATAGATTTAAAGTTCTGTCTCTGCCAGGATGTCCAACTTCATTATGAAGTCCTCTTAAGACATCTTCTCTATAACACTTAGGAAGTACAAGCTGTTCTATAAAATCTTCCTCATGTCTGACTTTCCTATACAGGATTCCTCTTTTCATAACGAAATGATTGAACTGTCTCTTCATAATAAAGTCTTCTTTGGACATATTCCTTGTTGGGACTCTTTTGTCAATGACAGCTATTCTCCACCTGTCTATCATTTTATCCTGCCTTTGCTGTCTCCTAATCTCTCTCATTTCAATCTGAGCCATAGGCTCTCCTAGATCCTCTGTTATCTCTACTATATTAATGCTGGAAGATATTGTCTCTATCACTGGAACTCTGTCTATGTTGCTACATATGGCTCTTACTATGTCATTCTTTACCTCAACTCTTGTTTCATCAGACTCTTGAAATCTCTCATGTGGATACCTTGACATTGCATCCGCATCTGTGTTATTCATCCCGGACCTATATTGGATGTCGAAATCATACTCCCCAAGAGCTGATGCCCATCTCTGGCCTGTAGCGTCTAACTTTGCTGAGGTCAAGACATAAGTTAACGGGTTATTATCTGTCAACACCGTGAAATGCTTTAGGGCCAAATAGTCTGAGAACTTTTCGGTCACAGCCCATTTTAACGCAAGGAACTCTAGTTTATATGCGCTATAGTTCTTTTCAGCCTTATTCAGGGCTCTGCTAGCATAAGCTACCACTCTTTTCAGTTTTCCGTCTGACTGGTACAGGACTGTATGGAGCTCAAAGGGTTTGGTGAAATCTGGATATGCCAATACTGGTGGGTTAACCAGGATTTCTTTCATTTGGTCAAAAGTATTCTGCTCATTCTCTGACCAGATCCATGGCTTTGTGTCCTTTTTACCCTTCTTTGATGTTGTTGGCGGCAATAAGTCTGCCAATGGCCTGGTTATCTTGGAAAAGTCCTTGATGAACCGCCTATAGTACCCACAAAAAGCTAGAAATGATCTGAGTTCATCAGCATCCATAGGAGTAGGCCAGTTCTTTATCTTTTCTATCTTGCTGGGATCTGTTTCAATACCAGCCTCACTTACAATATGCCCAAGAAATGGAACCTTATCCTGAATAAAAAAAACACTTCTCAGGAGAGAGCTTAAGATTACATTCCTTAAGTCTTGTCATAACCAGATCTAGTCGTCTCAGATGTTCTTCGAAAGTGTCTGAAAAAATTATGAGGTCATCTAAATAAATGACGCAAATGGTCATATTAAAATCTCCCAGACATTCTTCCATCAGGCGTTGGTAGGTGGCTGGCGCATTTGTAAGCCCAAAAGGCATCTTTACATATTCAAAGAATCCTAGATTAGCCACACTGAAAGCTGTCCTTTCCTTATGAATTTCCTCTACCTCCACCTGATGGTATCCAGACTTCATATCAATGGTAGAAAAAAATTTGCTTCCCTGTAAAACGTCAAAGATCTCCTCGATCTTAGGTAGTGCGTAGGCATCCTTTACGCTCCTCTTATTGAGCTGACGATAATCTACGCACATGCGTAGTTTCCCATTACGCTTGCGAACAAGGACAACATTAGATGACCAGGGTGACTTTGATTTGCGTATAATCCCGGTAGACAGCAGCTGTTCTATGTGTTGTCTCACTTCTGAGACCATAGCTGGAGGGATTCTTCTGGTCTTCTGTTTAAAGGGAAGGTCGTCAGTAAGATCAATTCTGTGTTTGATCTTGTCACAAAATCCTATGTCCGCTTCTCCAGTTGAAAAGATATCAATGTGCTTTGATAAAAGTCCATTAATCTCATTAAGTTGACCAGGATCTAATTTTCCATTGGTGTCTATATGTATTTGACCCAAGATCTCTTCTTCTATTGTGCTCTCCTGCTTTGGAGTCACGTCTTCGATTTTGACCGGTTGGAGCTCACAAAGTAACGCTCTAGGTGATATTACGACACTATTAAGTGTTACATTTGACAGCGTAATATCTACTTCTCTAGTTTTACCGTACTGGTAATTAATCACAGCAGGTGTGATATCAACAAAATCAGGTAGTGTAGAGTCTTTTGTCTCATGTATGAGAGCACTCGTATTCAGGCATGGTAGCTCCTTGTCGGTGTAACCACGGATGGTTCTAGTCTCATTAGGGCCTAAAATGATCCTACTAGATTCCGCTGACTTGATAACAGCTATTGTGTTTCCATTCTTCTTAATATCCTTGTCTCTAAGAACCATGCATCTGAATGCTAGGTACCAAGGCGTATGCAGGGAAGCACACTGTAAAAATTGTGGCCCAAAGTTGCTTTTGCACTCACTTAATAACTCATCAAGTACATTTGTACCCAATATAATAGGGGTAGAAACAGAATAGTGTGTGTCAGGAGTAACAAGAAGTAAACATGTAAAGGTGGAAGACCTTGGAATTCCACTTAAAATAGAAAGGTCTGCTTCAATATATCCACTGTAGGGTAGCTGTTGACCATCAGCACATTCAACATTAATAAAAGTCTCCAAGGGCTTTAACTTTAGGTCTTTCAAACTATTTCTGAAAAAGGACTCTGAAACAGTGCTGATACAACTCCCTGTATCGACTAATGCTTTTGTTTCAACAGATTCTAGCTTAACCGACACTTCATTCGTTGTCCCAACTAATTTAGGGTCTTTGTTAAAAGTGCCCAAGTTCGACCCAGCAACCGAGGCACATATTAGTTTGGGCAAAACCTTGATATGTGTCCAAAACCCTGGCAGTTATAACACTGTTTTTGAGCATTACTAGGACAATCCTTCACTTTGTGCCCTTTTCCATTGCAGCCATAGCAGGTTGGCGCAAAGTTCTGAGAAGCTAAAGGTCTCTGTTCCTTCCTTTGATCATTATTATTTCTCTGTCCTCTACCTCTATTATTATTTCCTCTCCCTCCTCTAAACTGGTTACCTCCTCCTCTCTTAGCTTGATCATAGCCTCCTTTTATATAAGGATTCGAGGGCTGTTCCTTCTTAAAATCCTCTTGCTGCTTTTCAATCTTATCTATGCGTTCATGCAGCTTAATCAACAAATCTTTCACTTCACTTATGTCCGTAGGCTTACTGTCTACTGGTATTGAAGCATGACACTGAACTGTATTTGAACTGCAAAGGTCAGCTTCTATTTTTCTCAATTCAATTTTGAACTTATCATAATCGTGTATGACATCATTTTTATATGTTGCCATATGCTTCATCTCTGGAAGTAGTCCATGGTAAAGGACTCTTTGAAGAATAGTATCATCTGCTGGCAAAGCTTTCATAGTCACTGCTTGAGAGTGAATCTCTTCAAGACGTGTGGCATAACAAGTTATCTTTTCCTTTGGCTTCTGTTGGCAGGAATAGAATTTCTTGAGGACACTCTCTGTGGTTTCGATGTTTCCAAATGTACTGGTCAACTTAGTTAACACTGCATTCAGGGAAGCACTAGGTCCCAAACGCCTAAGTATATCGGCAGCATTGCCTTTAACAGCTCTTCTGATCCCGAGCAGAATCTGTTCAGGGGTAAACACACTCCCTGACTGTAGAGATCTTATCTCATAATAAAAAGTTTCCCAAGATGTATCAGTCTTAGAATCATCTCCATAAAAGGTGGACAGTTTAGGGAACTGGTGTGACGGCATCGATTTGGACTCATGATCCGACACAAGTTTCCCAAACTTCGACATAAATTCAACTAAATCCTCGGACTTCTCGATGTGTGGAGTAAGGTGTAAATTGTGGAAAGCGTCCAACAATTTTTTGTCGCTCTCAGAAATTCCTCCTGAGTCCATATCCATTCCTCCTGCAGCAATGTCTAATTTGCCTTTTTCTGTCATGATGTACTTGTGTAAGTAAACCAAGATTTCGCTAACCCGCTTTGCTATAGCTTTAAAATAACACAAATGTCACTTGTTTCACAATGATTGTGAAATATAGGAATATAAGGATGATGTTCTAAAAATAGAACAAGGGATATAATGTAAAAAAACAAAGTATCTCCCTCTTAGGGTAGGATACAACACTGTACACTGTATAGCACACTGCCTGAAAAAGGGATTCCTTTACAATGGAAAGCACTGAAAGCCTAAGGGCACTATTAATGATAATCTTATAAATAGTTAATCACATGAGGGACAGTAAAAATCTAAGTTCACTATCCTTTTGTTAAACTTACCACAGAAAGACAGCTATTGTCTGGATACAACTGCAAATTGGGGATAGGGTGAACCTTTGGTAAAGGGTAAGTACCTACAACTCAAAATTTGTTTGAATTGAGATCATATGACATAGATTTGTTTATGTCCAACTAATACTATGAACTCAAGGCATACAATAAGTATAAGTACCTATATACATTAGCTAAGGTTTTCAGATCAGGTAAGTCACACAATCAAACAATTGCCCTTTTTACCACAATGCTTTATCATAAAAATATATCAGTTTCGTTAAATGTTTAAGGTGAGTAAAGTCCAATTATGGATTTAACTTACCTTAAAAGATCATTTATGTATAATCTGTGAATTACTTCCCTTTATTAAAAAAAAGATTTATCACAATCTATTACTTCCCTTTAATGGTACTTCATCACATGTAGGGTATGATTCACTACTGGTAGTAAGCTAGTGACTAAATATGTTCAATACAAGTTTACACTGGCATATAAATAATATTGAAGTATTAACAATCAAAGTCTTGCTACTGTATTAATGATTCATGCAGCAAGAACATCATTTTTCATGGCATGAATCATTGAAATCAAATAAATAATTATTTAAGTTGTGTGCGAATGTTTGATTTCTCGAAACTAAGATATCTAATTGCTGATATCACTAAATAGCAGGTAAATGCACATTAGGTAATACCAAACAAAATTTATAAATATCAGGAGCATTTAATGCACAAGTGCTACCAAGTTTGTAAAGGTAAATCTACTATCGCTATTAATAATATATGTTTATAAACTATTAATCAATTATAATAAATCATACAAGATAATGTTTTTTTTATAAAGGATAAATGTACAACGTTATCCTGAAATTGAAATAAAACACCTATATCAATACAAGTATAAAGTTCACTGTAGCCTAGTTCAACAGGAAACCTACTTTCATTTTTGAATACAGAGCAAAGTTCCTCGACCAATCAAAATAATTGAATTCAAAGTTCAAAGGTCAAACAATTAATATTTCAAACTAAATGACCAATCATATGCAAGTATGCTAATTAACCAAAGGCCGGGAACCAGCTGTAATTTTTTAATGCAAATAGAGACTAAGAAATACTAGAATGCTTGTAAAGCCGGGATCCAGAAATCAAAATGGCGACAATATCCACAGGAAGTTTCAAAATCCAATCAGAGTTCATCAGAAAATCAAGAACCAATAAAAAGGGAGGGAAGCCGATAAGAGGAAACCACCAACTTAAAGTAAACAAATCAAACCGAAATCTCTAAAGTATAAGGAACCAATGATAATGACAGGAAGTTATCAAGATCCAATCAGTGATCAACAAATTAATAGGAAGTATTCAACAACCAATCAGGATGACGGACTGAATAGGTCAAAGGGGAACCAATCAAAAGAATCACAAAAATATCCAACCAAGGCCAATCAAATTGGTGGGTGTATCAAGGTCAAAGTTCAATTCAAGATAGAAAGAAGAAGTATAGTTAATATGTTAATGAACCAGAGTTAGTATTAAACTTGTGGCGCACTCATACTGACATACCTCTCACACAAAAATTCTATATCTAAATGTGATATTCATCTAATTCACAGTATTTAGTAAAGGGTCTTATCAATATCATTTGGTTGTTTGGATTACACCATTCAAAACAACGAGATGATAATCAATACTACAGAAACATTGTGTAAACTGATTAATTTGAAGAAATGCTATAGCTTGTAAATAGGAAAAGAAATTGCTTTATCAATGCAAAATCATGAGAA
This sequence comes from Fragum fragum, assembly GCA_946902895.1. Taxonomy (NCBI): domain Eukaryota; kingdom Metazoa; phylum Mollusca; class Bivalvia; order Cardiida; family Cardiidae; genus Fragum; species Fragum fragum. Next base: position 764,610 of record OX336369.1, on the reverse strand, counting down.
AAGGAGAATTTGCTCATTCAGGGTTATAATACATACAATTAAAATTCTACTTACAGATCCCTATCCAAAATTCCTAAATTACACAATATACACTGTCCTAATGTAATGAAATCTGTGCAAAGCACAGTCCAGTTCACAAAATTGTTTCTAGTTCTATTTCCTTAATTCACAATCCAATCCTCAACGTAGAAAGAAGTTCGTATCCTAGGATTCTCCGTCTCTCCCCCTCATAAAAATGACTGTCCTCAGTTATGGTTTAAGGTAAAGGATAAAAGTCCAAATACAACAGTATAACACCAGGTTGTGATCACAGGTAAATCCACAGTTTGAACAAACTTTTATAACCGTCCTTCATGCAATAAATTGAATTACTCCATCACTAGTCCATTCACACGTTGGGCGCCAAAATATAACAGGGCTTATCACCAATGGGAAAGCGTATCTGTTAAGTTTATATGGGTTCTACGGACGGTTCGGAGTAATCAACAATATTTATGGTTCATAGGATTTAATCGTCTGTAACGTCAATTTGTACACACTCTGAAATATAGAATATAAAACAACTGACAGTAAAATGGGTATCTTATTCACATGTAGGTCCAGTCATGACTGCTCAAAAGTTAATAGGATGATTGTGGAAAATGTTGTATACGCAGGGATTAATGACAATAAGGCAGATATTGTTTGATGGTGTTTATTCTGTCTTCTTCGACAATCACAAGCCATCTGTGTTCCCCAAAACCACGTTTTTCTCCACTAACCCTCTGGGCGGACATGACGTAGCATCAAAATAAATAATAAATATCTAGACTAGAAACTTGCTTTTCTTAAGCATAGACTAGACTTAATATACTACATCCCTTCCTTCTTCAGAATAAAACTATCGAGAACAACGAAGAGATGCAAAATGAAAAGTCATTAGAAATAAATTGGTCTTGGTCAATTTCTTTAGCTCTGTAATCTACCTTTATAATCCAAGATAAATGTTGTCCTTCAACCCTTGCCAGTTAACACATAATCTTTAAACCTTACTGGTACCTTTTTCATTCTAACTGGTCTGGAGGGTCTTTCTACCTCACTGTAAGTACCATCAGTCCAAGTGGCATAAAGATTGGATTTTGAAGGATCCGAACCTGCTGCCCCTTGACCTGATAATTCAAAATTACCTCTATTACTAGGATCTGTAAATCTCTTTAAGTGGGTAACATTTCTTTTATAATTAATCCCCTGTTCAGACTGAACCACAACACTACTACCTAATTTGTCTATGACTGTATAAGGCTTATGCTCATACCTGGTGCTCAATTTGTTTTCCTTGTTTTGATGCATTAAAACCTTATCTCCTTCATGCAAATTAGACTCTTGTGCATTTCTTTTCTTATCATAATATTCTTTTCCTTTTGCTTTATGTACTGAATCTCTATCTCTAGCAATAATATCTAAAACAGATGAATTGTAAGTATCAATACTAGGAATCTTCGTTCTAATTTCTCTACCAAATAATAATTTGGAAGGACTGACACCAGTAACTGTATGTGGTGTACTGCGATACATTATGAGAAAAGTATTTAGATCCCCCCGCCAGTCTTTCTTTTGACTGTGGGCAATCCGAATTCTTTTCAAAATTGACCTATTTTGTCGTTCTACTTGCCCATTTGCTTGAGGCCATAATGGGGTTGAATGAAATTGCTTTATCCCATTTTCTTTCGTGAAGGTTTTAAAATGTTCACTAATAAACTGTGGACCATTATCTGTCTGCACAGATTCTGGAAATCCATGAGTGGAAAATATTTTCAATAATGCATTAGTAACACTTTCAGAACTGGTGGATTTTAAAATGACAATTTCTAGCCATCTACTATAATAATCACTTAAAACTAACAGTGTTTCCCCAGACGGTAATGGACCAAGCAAATCTACACCTACATGTTGCCATGGTGATGATGGTAATTCTGTACAGTGCATGGGCTCTGGTCTACTTTGCTCTGAAACAAGTTGACAACCATGGCATGATCTACAGAAATTTTCAATGTTTCTGTCAATATTAGGCCACCAAACTTTAGTTCTGATTCTTTGTTTCATACTGACAATACCAGGATGACCTTCATGAGCAAGTTCAAGAACCCTTTGTCGCAAACTGCGAGGAATAACTATTCTTGAACCTCTCAAGACTAACATTCCTATGCAACATAGCTCATTCTTTAATGGTAAAAATTCTTTAAAAGCACATTTGAACCATTGACCGTCTAGTAAACATTTTCTAATTTCTATCAATTCTAAATCTTTTTCAGATTCTAATTCTATTTGTTTTGTCGTAAGTGCCACTGGAGTTGCCTCCCTTGCAATGAAATTAACATACTCTTCACTTTTGTATGAAAATGAAGTACTTTCAGCTTTTTTAACCTTGGACAATAACCTAGACAATGGATCAGCTATATTCTGAGCCCCTGGTATATACTTTACAGTATAATTATAAGGTTGAAGTCTCAAAACCCACCTCTCAATGCGAGCAGAAGGTTTTGATCTAACTGAATAAATACACTCCAGAGGTTTATGATCAGTAAGAATCTGAAATTTTAATCCATAGACATACATGTGAAACCTTTCACAACCCCAGACGATACCTAATGCTTCTTTCTCTGTCTGGGAATATCTTTGCTCTACCTCAGTCAACGCTCTGCTTGCGTAACTAATAATACGAAACCCATCAGCCTGCTTTTGAATCAAAACTGCTGCTATTCCTACTGGACTAGCATCAGTAACAATTTGGGTTAATGCATTCTTATCAAAATAGCCTAAACATTGTGTACTGCTTAAACATTGTTTCAACTTTTCAAAAGACTCTTTCTCTTTCTCTCCCCATACAAAAGGAACATTTTTTTTAGTAAGATTCCGGAGTGGTTCATTGATAGTAGCTAGGTTCGGTATAAACCTGGCACTAAAATTGACCAATCCAAGGAAACTTTTTACTTCACTAGAATTTTCTGGCTCTGCCGCTTTTAGTATTGCTTGAACTTTTACTTCTGTTGGACCAATACCTTTTTCAGATAATACATGACCCATAAAAACAATCTTATTCATCCTAAACTGACATTTATCAGGGTTCAAAGTAAAACCACAATCTCTTAACTTGCAGATGACTCTATGTAGCCTCTCATCATGCTCCTTCTCATTCTCTCCATACACTACAATATCCTCCATTATATTTTGTACTCCCTCACAATCCTGCAGAATAGAGCTTAAAACTTTCTGATACAACTCAGACGCACAACTTACACCAAAAATAAGTCGTTTGTACCGAAACAAACCCTTATGCGTGATGAAAGTTGTGATGTCTCTAGACTCTGGGTGTAACTCTATTTGATGATATGCCCATTTAATATCAATTTTACTAAACACACTGCTCTTATTCATATCTTGCAATACTTCGTCAATAGTAGGAATTACAAATCTTTCCCGGACAACGGCTTGATTTGCTACTCTCATATCAATACATAATCTAATGTCTTGTTTTTTTGGCAGAATTACAACTGGGGAAATCCAGGAACTTGGCCCCTCTGTCTTCTCAATAATATCTAGTTTCTCTAGTTCGATCAACTTTTTCTCCAAAGCGTCTCTAACACCAAATGGAATTCTACGTATGGGCTGCGCAACAGGCTTAAAACTTTCATCAATAGGTATTTTCAATTGATAATTCTTTAATTTACCAATACCACTGAAGCACTCTGGATATTTCTTAAAAATATGAGATTTGAAATCATTATTCGACACTGATTCCACTGCATTCACTGATGAAACTGGACCTACATGGAGTAAATTCAACTTGGTTGCCGTATCTTGACCCAAGAGTGTTTGGCCTTTTCCTTCGATCACTATGAACTCCGCATCAACTTCTCTTCCTTGGAATCGAACCATTGTTTTAAAAGTACCTGCAACAGGAAGTGGTGTTGAACTACCATAAGCGTACAGTAATTTGTCCTCTTTCTTTGAAGAACAGGTGATCCCTGCCTCTTTCAGAAATTCCCAATGGTTTCTATCAGTAACATTGCAACTAGCTCCTGAATCTATCAATACGTTTGATAGTATGCCACCAATCTGTATATTGACTTTGGCTTTATCTGAATTTTTGTCAACTGAATTGATAATGAAAGCGTGCATTGTTTCTGGTGCCTCCACATTTCTCACTTGTCTATCTTTGTTTGAGTCTCTCTGTTTCTTTCGACAGCACCTTTCAAAATGATTAGCCCCTTTGCAGTAGTTACACTGTTGACCTAATGCTCTACAGTTTGTGTCCTTAGATTTGTGTCCTTCCTTTCCGCATGAAAAGCACTTTATCACAGGTATTTTCCTTTTTTTCTGATGTTTCTTAGGTTTCAAAGTTACTTTATTAACAGCTGGCTGGCTATTTTCAGGTTTAACTGCTGGTGCAGTTTGTTCAATTTCAGTAGCCTGCATCTCGGACATTTCAATAGAACGTGCTATTTCTCTTACTTGTTGTAAAGTCAAACCCCTACCTTTTTCCAATAGTTTTCTTCTTAAATGGTGAGACAGACATTTTTCAATTACTTGATCCCGTATTTGTTCTGTCTGAGCCCCTTCATCACCAAATTCACAAGTTTCAGCTTTAGTCCGTAACCTAGTAATAAATTGTTCCACTGTTTCATTGGGTAATTGACTCATACTCCTAAACACATGTCGTTCATAAGGTATGTTAACCTGAGGTGAGAAATATTTGGTCAACGCATCGACTGTTTGAGCATACACATTGTCGCCTTCTCCATCTGGAAGCGTGAAATAGATATCCTGCACATGGATTCCACCTACATGCAGCAATAATGCCTTCTTTTGGTCATTATTTCGTACCCCTTTTCCTCCTGCATAGAGCTCAAAAGATCTCAGCCATCTCCTCCATCTCGGACCCATGTTGGCTGTTTCTGTACAGTCGAAATTCACAATTGACGGAACGTCACTAAGCGAAACTGTTGCCATCTTCGTTTGTCACAGTATTCGTTCGTTGGTATCCTCGTCGCCAAAATGTTGTATACGCAGGGATTAATGACAATAAGGCAGATATTGTTTGATGGTGTTTATTCTGTCTTCTTCGACAATCACAAGCCATCTGTGTTCCCCAAAACCACGTTTTTCTCCACTAACCCTCTGGGCGGACATGACGTAGCATCAAAATAAATAATAAATATCTAGACTAGAAACTTGCTTTTCTTAAGCATAGACTAGACTTAATATACTACAGAAAAGGATTATCATATCAGCTACCGACCTGCTATTCCTTCTCCTACAATCATCTATAGCAATACATAGGTAAAATTACAGTAAGAAGTATTAAACCCTTTTTTCCAATAATCAACTCTATACTTTACCCTTTCCTCTATACAATACAATGAAATATTTCTCTTGTATCTACAATAATTTACAAACATGCTTTACATCAAAAATGTCTAATCTTATAGTACAATCAAAATAAGAGAACCTACCAATTTGAGGAACCAAGTGTTCACATCTCCAAATCAACATCTGAACTCTACTAGCATCCTGTGACTGTCAGTACTGAAAATATTAAGAGTAATAGTGCAAGCTAGGGTAAAGGTAAGAAACTGTTAATTGAGGCTTGCGTGCGCGGTCCGGACTAAATGGAGAGAAACGGAATCAGACTCATTTCACCAATCAAGCGTCAAGCAAATCAACCGAACAATTACAAAATCATCCCGATCCAAATCAAAGCTATAAACATTATGAGAAAGGGAAAACCAAATCCGAGATAACTTACATCATCTGAAATCTATTTCCAATTCATAATCAAACAATCAATCATATCCTTCTCAAACAAAGATATCTGACAGAGTGAAAATTTCAAAAGTCACATGACCAATTGGAGGGAAATAATCAATGAACCATGACCCTGGGTGGATAATTGATCTGCCTGAATGGTCAAGTCATACCAAAATGACCCTACTACAATATTATGCTACTGGCCATAAACTTTGCAGAACAACAAAGTTAAAAATCAAAGCAGAACTTCCTGTCAGAGTTTAGGGAGTCAGTGGGCGGTTTGGGGTTAGTTCGTTCTTAATATACTTTTGCCCCAGGTCTATTTGCCCAGGGTCTTTTTTCCCAAAATGTGGGTCTGCTCGTCCTATCATATTTCTGTTTGCCTTGTTTTACAATGAGTATGTTTTTGTACATTTTAATCAAATTATTGTCTGATTTTGTAACATTAATATGTTATTAGCTAGCAAAGCATCAGCTTTGATAGCTTAAGTTAACAGACAAAATTTTGAGGTCGTCTCATAGTTCAATGAGTGCAAACTGCCGCTGCTTAACCACTAAATTCGTTAAATGCCTACGCCATAAAAAGTAGTTTTTGTGTATTTAAGGAATGTTGCCACCTGCATTCAAATTGTGATGAACTTTTAAAAAGCATGCTATTTAACCCATTCTCACTTAACTCCGCTTTCTAAGTATCTCAAGAAAAAAGCTCTGGAACACATTGTGGACAATGAAGAATTTCTTCTTTGTCCACAATTTTTTCTAACCAACGAGGATTTTTTTTCTAAATAGCACTAACTTCTTCCAACTTCTTTCAATTCGAACCAGTCAAAGTCTTTGTCAAATTGTAAAGGGTTAACTCCTGTGTTGCTTCAGCCTTGCTTATTTATCATAACCTTTGATAAAGAAGATTTATTTACTTAACAAAACTATGCTTTGCTAGCTTACAGTACTTTCAGTACTTTGATATTATGTTTGGTTTAAAATAGTATTTTTGTTTAATCTAGACGATATTAGCTTTTCAAAAATGTTCAATGATAACTAAGACATACTTTGCAATAAATCAGTGGTCAAATAGTGTCAAAGCAATTAGGAATTGTTTAAGAGATTGAAACTGATCCTTCTCTTATGATAACACTTGATTTGTGGACTCAGTGCGCGTGTCTTTGATTTTTGTGGTTTGTCAAAATTTGAATTAACATAGCTTGGACATTACCTCTTGTCATTTATTTTTGGTTAAAAATTGATTGTTTCTGATATATATTCTGTCCCCTTAAAATACAAGAAAATAACCAAATGATAAGCAAGATTATTTTAAGCAAAATAGTGGCACTAAAACACGATCTTTCAGTTATTACAATATCTTTCCAGATACAGCATAAAGTTTTCTCTATTACCAACATAGATTAATTTTGTCGAGCCCGCTTGCGGTGAGCGAGACATAGTTTAAACTATGACAAGTCGGTGTATGTGCATTAGTGAGTCAGTCTGTTAGTCCGTTAGTCTGACCTTCAACTACCTTTAACTTTGGAACAGTCCTAAATCTTGTAGTTTGGTAATGGGTTCTATATAGAAAAAATATACTACTTACAATCATTTAGTCTAAACAGATGTTGTGTGTTGAGAAGATAGCTGTTTGACACAGACGTAGCCTCATATCTAAGTATCGTTAATCCAGAAGTTGTTGTTGTATTGAAGATAATATCTCCAACATCTTGAGTTCTGGATGGATTCACTGAACCTATTAAACAACACAAAATTATTAACTGATTCTATATTCTTACAAATTAACCCATTACCACTCAAAAACACTTTTAGACGCCCCCATGAAAAATAGCTTTGGAAAACATTATGGAAATAAAGAAATTGCTCAGTGTTCAATCTAGAGGGGGCCATAGCTAAAATGGCCCTCTAAAATCCAAAATGACCCCCTTCAATATGAAGACTGGGCCCAAATGGTACTCTTCAATCACACATTCAATAAGACTTCTCTGAATGAAGTTATGGAAATAATGTCTTAACTTTTTCTAGTAGATTTATTTTGTTCAAAACAATATATTTATTATCAAATTGATATGGTTAGTTACATTTAAAACCTTGTAATTCAATTGCTTGTCTATGTTTTTGTATTGCATGACCCCCTTGACCAAGAGCCATGGGCCCATTGGGCCCCCTATGGTACAAAGCTAGATTGAACACTGATTGCTTGTTACAAGGGTGGAGCTAAAAACCAACAACAAAAGAGGAATAAGACACAACAAACTTTGATCTAAAAACAGTTTGCAGCTGTCTATCAAAAAATTCTTCACCAATCAAATCATTCATTTAACATGAAATGTATATTGATCAACAACAATTAAGTCTGGCAATTTAGATGGATTGGTGACTTAAACATTGTAACTACATTTTTTACATTATTTTAACCCATTCCCACACAGTGACGCTTTTAAATACCCCTCAATATGAAAGCTTTGAAAAACATTGTGGAGAATGAAGAAATTTCTTGTTACAAGCAATTTCTTCATTATCCACAATGTTTTCTACCCCAAAAAACAAAAAATTTAAAGACTTCATCAACTTGAAATTCTTGTCTGCAACTTTTTGGATTTGGACTGGTCTAAAATTTCATCGTGTGGGAATGGGTTAAGACAACCAAATGTACCGTTTTTGTTAGATTATCATCAGATTTTATTTTTTTAGGTAACACACTTCTCTATCATGGTAACAAAATTAAGACCAAGATTTGGAGGACACTTATTCTGAAGTGTTAACCTTTGTCATGCTGAATAAATAGAGGATAATCAACTGGTTATTTTTTAAATAGAAAATCTCTCACCCGAATGTGTTGTAAGGCGTTGAAAAGGGAGTCCAAAGGACAAGTTTTTCTAACACATAACAACATATTCCAGTGAGAGACTTTTCATATAAAAAATAACCAGTTGTTAATTCTATTGAATTACATATAATTTGTAATTTGAAACAGTTTTTTTTTTTTTCTTTTTAATCGTTCCCTATTTATTTCAATCAAATTCGACATCTTTGGCCCTGAGAACTGTGCGCATCATCAATTAATTTGTTTCAATAATTTCTGTTTGCCATCTTGGATTGCCTTTTCAGAAGCAATTGGTTCCTTTCGATTAATTTTACAAATCATATTAGAGTTTAGAAGGGGGTGAAAGGTTAAATGATGCAATTTTGGTAGCTACTATACTTGTTTGACTGGAACATTAGTTAAAATGATAGAAACGTTGGTCTCAGTCAAAAAACGCCCCTGTAACATGATGTAGTATATAATTAAGCTGAATACATCATGATATCAAACACCTTTGCTTTCCTTCATGCAATTGTTTTCATTTTCCACAATGTATTCTACCCTGAAAGTTTAAAACAAGAGGGACATGAGGGCCTAAGATGCTCTACTGGTTTTCAAGTTTTCTGTTAAAGAAATTTGATATTTCAGGAAGTTAATTGCTTAAAAAAATAACCATAAAAAAATAATATACATTTGTATTAGACTCTTTCCCCTTTATTATTTGAGCAACAATTCTCAAAGCCCCATTTCCTGTGTTTCATGATGAATCCACTCCATTTCCAAAATGAAATTTCCTTGAGACCCTACGATCAACCGGTGAAATTTTCATCAGAATCTGATAATAATTGTGGACTTCATCACATAAACAGGATTGTTTTGAGAAAATCAATAAGGCCCCCTTTCCTGTGTTTTCAGATGGATTCATTTATGAAAGGAACTTTCCTTACGACCCTACTATCCCTACATGAAATTTTAAAGGCCATCTGATAATAATTGTGAACTTCGTCACATAAACAAAAAGGGTTTGAATGATAATCTGTAAGGCTCCTTTTCCTGTGTTTCCAATGCCACAATTATTCCGTGCATCTTTAAAGAGAATCCGATAAAAACTGTCGACTTCATTGTGTGATCAAAGATATTCTGATCAAGTTCTTATAAGGCTTCTTTACCCATGAAACTTTAGTGTTGGTTTAATCATTCAGCGAAAGTTTAAAGAGAATCTGATGAAATATGGAGACTTCATTGTGTTAACTAGTATATTAAAAAAAATCATATGATCCCTTTTAACATGATACTTGATGGATTGTACCCAATTCTGCAAAGAGCAATCCTTGTGATTGTACAATAATTCTGTGAAATTTTGAAGTGAATCAAGTGAAATCTTAAGACGGACATCATTGTATTAACTAGAATATTTAAGAAAGTTTTTCATAAGGCCCCTTTTTGTGTGATACTTGCATTGTCAAAATAAACAATTATAATAATGGTAAAATCAATCTGTGTAATCTGTGTAATTTATTGTTTTAACGAGGATTTTATATATATTTCTATAGGGCCCCTTTTCCCTTGATACTTTACTGAACAAACCAAATTTAAAAGGAAATTCTAATGAAGCAGTTAAAAGAATAGCCTACAATTCATCCCAGGGAACTGCCTAGAACATAACGGTACCTCAATTATCTATGGTCAATTAAAGATGTAACACTGACCCTAAAACCACCCCTGGTGGCCAGTTATGCCTTCATGGTATGTTTACTGATAAGCCAACAATGTAATATGAGAAATATTGCAGAGTAGATTTTTAACCTTTTTTTTAGGAAAAATACGGTATTTCAAATCGATCAAACGGAAACAAGTTTCCGCAAATTTCCGCTCATTTCCACACATGCTCAGAAACTTGACTTGAAAATCTATGTGATCGCCTCCATCTTGTTTCATCGCTGTTGAAGAAAATAACTTACTTGCTGAATGCCAACAGCCTCCTTTAAGTCATGAATATCCAGGAAAATGGTTTAAAACTTTGATTTAAAATATTCTGGATAATAAAATATTGTTTGTAACAAGCAATTTCTTTATTTTTCACAATGTTTTTCAAAGCATTTTCTTGAGGGATGTAAAACAGGGATTGTGTGGGAATGAGCTAAGGATTGTCCATTTCTGGCAAGACTGAAAATTGTAGCATAATATTGCATAAATCAAAAGGGTATCTTAAGGGTAATCTTAATCTTAAGTTCCCAATTCAATCATAAACATTGTGGTAAGGGAAGAAATCTCATTAGAAGCAATTTCTAGATCTTTCACAATTGCATACTTTCTTAAACACACAAGATAAATGCAGATTAGATGCAGTGAATCATAACAACTTAACCCATTTCCACACAATGACGCCTTTAAACGCCCCTCAATATGAAAGCTTTTGAAAATATTGTGGAGAATGGAGAAATTGCTTGTTAGAAGCGATTTCTTCATTATCAACAATGTTTTCTACCCTAAAAGACAAAGATTATGAAAATTTGATCAACTTATGCAACTTCTTTGAAATTGTATGGGTCTAAAATTTCATCGTCTGGGAATGGGTTAAGACAAACGTTAAATATCTACATTTCTAATCTGAACAAATTACTTTCTATAAACTGTAATATTGTAATTTGTGACTTACTTGTATTCTACCTATCATTCTGTCACTATACAAGCTTTAAATACAGGTAACTTTAGAAGGAAATAAAAACAGATTACAAGAGGGCCAAAATGACCCTAAATCACTCACATTTATAATATCTCTTAGACTGATCAGCCTAGCCCTGCCCTACCCTCATTTGTTTTACAAATAAAGACTCCAAAACCAAGTTCAAGTTGGCTAGGGTCACTTCAAGATCATTCCTGACAGGTTTGGTACAACTTGCTAATTTTTTTTTTAAAGAATAATGTCAGGATTTCTGTATGTCTGACAAGTCTCCTGCAACACTTCATTTCAAAATTTCATTAACAATTTTTTAAAAAAAGGGTCACCCTAGGAAATTTCCTGCTATGTTTGGTCCAAATTGGCGACAAAGCACTATCCCACAAACAAGCTTTGAAAAGGGTCACCAACGTAACTTTCCTGCGAAGTTTAGTTCAAATTGTCCAATTTATTTAGCAGAAGAATTTTTGTTAAAGAATATCTTTATCATTTCTCATAAGTATGATAATCCCTCTACCCCTGAACCCAACTCCCATTTTTTTTCACAAATTTAAATTTTGCTGAACAAGTTTTTGAAAATGGTCACTTAAGGAACATTATAGTCAAGTTAAGCATTAAAGGCAAGTGATTTTGGAGAAGAAATTTTTTAAACAAGATGTGTTTGTGAAACACAATGCCCCGGTACTGGACTAAACGTTTGACCTTGGTATGTGACCTTAACCTTATCACATGACCTCGACACAAGGAGACGCGTATTATGGAGATGTATCATTATGCCTAATATGAGAATTGTATCTGGAATAGGCTGGTAGTAATTGACAATGTTAAGTTTTATGATTAAGTTTTGCAGACAGACAGATAGACCGACAGACAGAAAGACTGAATGATGGACAGAGAGGCGGGCAACAGTAAAACAATATGCCCCCAATCTTTAAAATGCTTAAAAATCATTCCATTATATCTCCAAGTCTGTTACATCATCCTCCTGCCACGCCCACTTTTTCGCAAATCAAAAATTCATTAGCATGTTTTGAGAAGGGTCACCATAGATTCTGGCCAAGTTTAGTTCAAATTGTCCAGGTTGTTTTGGAGAAAGACAATTTTTAGATAATATATTTATCATTCCTCATGAGTATCGACACCCCAATTTTTTACAAATTAAAATTTCCCGAAAAAGTTCTGAAAAGGGTTACATAAGGAAAATTCTAGCCCACTTTGGTGACGATAGGCAAAGTGGTTTTGGAGAAGAAGATTTTCAAAAAAAATATTTAATAATATCTCAGTGTCTTTCAAGTCCACACAATGCCATATACCCCCACTTTTTCACAAATACAAGACTTATAAGCGAGTTCATGAATTAGCGAGCGGCCGTATGGTACTTCGGTAATTTTCGTAAGTATCCCCGAAAATACTCCGGCAAAGAAAAGATTTCATATACGATTACAGCCTGAATCGAGATTGATTACCTACTCTCTATTCTCATAGTATGACAATTTCATGAAATCGTTATAAGATCGCAAAGTATGCATTTAAATTTAAGAAAAAAATATTTATGAAAAGAGCTAAAAATCCGTTATCAAAAAGCTATTTCAAGTCGTAAGCACTAACACATCAAATTATCTATACCATGTACTTTGTTTACCAAACTGCCATAAGATGAAATAATTATATCCTGTAACAAAACAGGTACGATTATTTGATTTTAATTGATTTATTTTGTATCATCTGCTTTCAATATCTAAAAAGGTTCTAAGAGCCTATGCAATAAAAAGTCAGTTACAACATTTTAGTTTTTTGTTGTCTTATTGTTGTCGCCTAGATACTTATCACCTCGTCTGCTTTCCATTGATATGTTTGTAAACGTTATTGATAGACTAAGTGGATTAATTTGGCAGGTTATAAGATATTGCCACCTGTTAAAGATTAGTCCTGTTCCCCAAACTGATTTATTCAATTTTTACGCCGAGAAGGTGATAATCCCCGTATGAATGAATAGGAAAGTTGGATGATGCCGAAATGGGTAAATTATTTTATCTTCGTCGGTCGGCAGCTTACTTCGGACTTCTCCGTATTTTTCTTTACAAAACGGAGATTCTTGAATTCGCAAGCACGTTGACTCGCGAATATTAGCGAAAATAAAGACCCCGCTAATAAAATCTGATTTACAGTAATAACAGTTCTTGAATGTTCTAGAACTAGTTATATAACAAAGATATTTTTACAATTTAAAATTCTATTTAAGAAAGCTTCTAGATACATATTTGTATTTGCAGGTAAAAATGAGAAATAAAATTTAAAATTTATGTAAATCTTGCAGTGTGCATAGAAAATTTTTACTTTGAACACTCCTTAATCACATTCTTGAGAAAAGTGAGAACAGTTATATGTTAAAAAGAGTGGATGGGGTAAGATCATTCTTAAACACAAGGGCCAAAATGGCCCTAAATCACTCACCTAAGATTGATTTCTCTACGTCTAATTAGGCCATCTCTGCAATTGCCACTTAATTTTGGGAATCAGATTTTGAGTAATAAATGTCACCAAGAAACTTTTCTGCCAATTTTAGTACAAATTGCCAATGGTTTAGGAGGAGAAGATTTTTAAAGAATTATTCCATGATTTCCATTTGTTTGATAAGCCCGGCCCTTCCACGCCCACATTTTTTTGTTTATTGTTATTATTCATTTTTTCTGAACAAGTTTTGAAAAGGATCACCCAAGGAACATTTCAGCGAAGTTTGGTTCAAATTACCAAAAAATGTGGGAGTGGTAAGGCAGGGCTTATCAGAAAAATCATGGAATAAGTCTTTAAAAAAAAATTTCCTCTTAAACCATTATGCAGATTTGAACCAGATTTGACAGATAGTTTTCTTATGTGACCTTGTTCAAAAGGTGTACATGAAAATTTGACTTGATGAAAAACAGGGAGGTAGCAGGACGGGTTTTTTAAAACTGGGAGAAATCATTGATTCTTTAAAAATCTTCTTCTCCTTCACAATTTGGCCAATTTAGACCAAATTTTTGCAGGAAGGTTTCTTGTGTGACCCTTTTCAAAACTTATTTAAGAAATTTTGATATGCAAAAAAATTGGTTATGGTAGGTAGGGCAAATCAGATCAAATCCTTGGTCTAGGGGTAAGACAGCCTCAATGGCCGAGTGGTATAGGTGCTTGACCTGTGATCTGAGAGCTGTAAGCCAATAAGCTGTGGCAGTCAGGTGCGCCTTATATTATCAATCAACTTGCAATTCAATGATCGGGGGTTAGAGTGTAAAGTCATTTGAATATGCTAGGCGTAAAAATAGACTATAAACCCAACTTTAGACTTAAATCATTCTCAGGTGAGCAATTAAGGGCCATCTCTGATCAGTTCTGGGCCAATTTACATAGGTATCTTGGAACTTGTATCATCATCAACAACAATTGTTTTGCTCAAATTTCCACAGCAAGTTCTTGAACCAGCCCAGAACTTTGGCCCAAACTTGGCGGGAAAGTTTCTGTGGTGACCCTTTTCAAAACGTGTACATGAATTTTTTATTCCCCAAAATTTCAGACGTGGCAGGATTAGGCTTATAAATCTTGGAGAAATCATGAAACAATTCTCAGGTGAGCGATTTAGGGCCATTTTGGGTATATTATAGATTGATTGATTAAACTGATTGAATGTATGGGGTTTAACGCCACATCTAACAGTATTTCAGTCATATCTCGCCTGGTATTTTATAGATAACTTTTTAATAGACAACAAAATTGATTGATTGATTGGGGTTTAACCCACTTTTTAACAGTATTTCAGTCGTATTGTGGCAACTGGAGCACCTAATAATGGATTCCTGGTATTTCTGACACCAGTACTACCACTACATCCTTCCCTAGCCTCAAGCCCCTATCCCACTTAGGTTTACGGTTATCCACCCATTGTTAAGAGATAAATGTCGGAAAGGATATGTACCACCATCGGGGATCGAACCGACAACAAATTTTAGCATTGTTTAAGTTTAAAAGAAGTGTCAGATTATAATTCATAGTTGATGACAATGAAAAATCTTTGGCTTTTGTGGTAGAAAGCATTTTAATAAGTAATTTCTTCAATTTCCCAAATATTTTCCAAAGTTTTGTTTTTCTTGGTGGACTTAAAAACTGTAGGATTGTCTGGGAATGGATTAAAGTCCTGTTTATGGAGAAAAACAGATAAAGTGCAAGGTTTCATATCAATACAGTATTTCGAATGACAATAACCATGTCAGACAATGCAATCCCTGCTGTTAAAGCTTTATAATAAACTAAAGCCAGTTAGATTTAGGCGTCTTGTGCACTGCATTTCTTCTCAATAGGTTCGATAATAGCTAGTATACTTAAGGAGATATGCCCCGAACAAAAGTCTTTAAATACAAAGGGCATTCACTCCAAAATTACGCAAGCAAGATTTGTGGTTCTTGTGCACTGAACTTCTCCTCTTTGAGATCTATCCACCTATGAATTTTCAAGTTGATAGTATTTATACACTAGGAGATATGCTCTGGACAAGCTTAGTGATGCAATGACTGACAGCGACCATTACTATATCCCCTTCGCCGAAACGGCAGGAGATAATAAACCAGTTTGTTTTTCAGTTTCAGTATAACTTTTTCCCTGCTTTTTACCATTACTTGTATTGTCAAATATACAAGGAATAAAAAATGCACAGGAATACATAAATAACTGAAGTGCTCATGTTTCATTGAATAAAAGGGAAATATGAATTAAGAACTTTACAGACATTGTTTGGCTTATAGGTAGTTCTTATCAGCATGTGGTCAGAGTTTTATTGCCCCCATGCTGTGAAACTGGCCTTTAATGCCCTAATGGCTTTCATGGTGATTAGAGTTCTTACAGTTTACAATGGTGAAATTTCTGAGCAGTTTTCATCCGTTAAATCCAGGACTTGAAGGTACAATCATTCTGTAAAAGTTTAAAGCGAATTAATGAAAACAGTGGACTGAATTGTGTAAAGAATTTCCATAAGGCCCCTATTCTCCTGAAGCTTAACAAATCAGACCCAAATTACAAAGGAACAGTCCTAATGATAGATAGTTTGAAGAAAATGATAAAGACCAAGAACTTTATTGCAATAAGGACGTTTTTGTAAAAAAAATTCATAGGGCCCCTTTTCTTGTGTCACTTAACCAATCAGACCAATTTCAAAAAGGAACAATCCAAATGATGGTACATTAATTCTCTGAAAGTTTGAATTCTATTAAAGTTTGAAGAGATTCCCATAAAGACTGAGGACATTCTTGTGTTAATGAGGATTTGGTAATAATTTCTATACAGCCCCTTTTCCTGTGATATAAAACAGATCAGACCCAATTTGAAAGGAAACAATCCAAATAATAGTACAAACATTCTCTGAAAGTTTGAACAGAATCCAATAAAAACTGTAGACTTAATTATGTTAATGAGAATTTTTTGTTGAAATCATTGTAATGCCCCTTTTTATACGATACTTGACTGATCAGAAAGAATTTGTAAATGAACAATCCTTATGACTGTACAATCATTCGTTGAACAATTGAAAAGAATCCGATGAAAACTGTTGACTTTATTGTGGTACAAGGGTTTTAAATTGAAATTTTCATAAGGCACCTTTACCCATGTTTTCTTGGAAGTTCAAACCCCATTTTGAAAAGAAAGATCCTATTAACCTTACATGACTTCTGTGAAAGTTTCAACAAAATCTGATCAAAGTAGTGTGATTCATTGCATAAATGAGGATTTTTTAATTAAATTTTCTTACAGCCCCTTTTCCCATGATACTTAATGGATCCGAACAAATTTCAAAAAGAACTATTCTTGCAATAGTATAAGGATTCTGTGAGAGAATGAAGACAATCCAATAAAACCTGTTGACTTCATTCCTACTGAATTTTTTTCAATTAAATTTTCAAACTAGATGGTTGTGCCATGACAGCTGCTGTTGAGCCCGCCAAAGTTTTGACCATCAACTTGACCTTGACCTTGACCATCAATTTTAGTGTTTGACTTTGAGCCTTGAGCTTGAGCTTGAGGCTATCCAATATATTCTTGAAATCCACCATAATTGTCGGAGAAATGCTCTTCACAATCACAATTTTAGTATTTGACCTTGAGCTGTGACCTTGACATTAGAACTAACCCAAAAATTCTTTTAAATGGCACATCAACTCATGATGGAGAATTATTGTGCCAAGTTATTTTTAAATCCATCCATAAATGTAGGAGTAATTGTCCGGACAAATTCGGACTGTCGGATTGACTAACAGACTAACCCACATGCACACTTGTGAGAGTGACAAGTGTGCTCGACAAAAAACAAAGACCAAATTTCAAAAGGCACAATCCTTATCATGGTACAATCGTTCTGTGAAAGTTTGAAGAGAAACCTATGAAAACTATAGACACTAGAGTGTTAACAAAGATTTTTTAATCAAACTTTCTTCAGGCCCCTTTTCCTGTGATGGATCAGACCAAATTCTGAAAGGTACCATCCTTATGACGGTACAATTATTCTTACAAAGTTTCAAACTAAACAAATGATAACTGTAGACTCTTAACTGTAAACCAGAATTAATTTATTGAATTATGATTAAGCCCCTTTACCTATGTTTCTTGATAGATGGAACCCAATTCTGAAAGGAACAATCCTTAAGATGGTACAATCATCCTCAGAAAAACTGAAAAGAATCTGATGAAAATTGTGGACTCGAGTGTGTAAAGAGGATTTTTAATAGATTCTTTGTTTCTTAATGGATTTGACCAAATTTCTAAAGGAATGATCCTTATGATGTTCAATCATTATGTGACGAAAATCCGATGAAAACTGAAGGCTGTAGTGTGCAAACAAGGAATATCCATAGATTTTTTAATCATATTTTCATAAAGCACCTTTTTCCATGTTTCTTGAAGGATCTGACCAAATTTGAATGGAATGATCCTTATGATGGTATAATTAATATGTGAAAGTTTGAGGAGAATCCAATGAAAACTGTGGATTCTAGTGTGTAAATGAGGATTTATTAATTCAACTTTAACAAGAGCCATGTTGGACATGACCATCCCCCACCATAAAAGCTTGATAGTAAACTGAAGCCAGTTAGATTTAGGCTTCTTGTGCACTGCATTTCTTCTCAATGAGTTTGATAATAGCTATTATACTTTCAGAGATAAGCTCAGGACAGAAATCTAAGTCTTTAAATCAACAAAGGACAATAACTCCAAAATTATGCAAGCAAGAGTTGAGGTTCTTGTGCACTGCACTTCTCCTCAACAAGATCTATCCACCTATGAAGTTTCACGCTAATAGCTATTATACTTTCAGAGATATGCCCGGACAAAATTTTAATTTTAAACAACAAAGGGCAATAACTCCAAAATTATGCAAACAAGAGTTGAGGTTCTTGGGCTCTGCACTTCTCCTCAATGAGATCTAATGACCTATGAAGTTTCAAGTTGATAGCAATAACACTTTCAGAGATATGCTCCAGACAAGTTTAGTGACGGAAGGACAGTAGACAGAATGACAGAAGGACAGACGGAGACCATTACTACATCCCCTCTGCCAAAATGGCGGGGGATAATTAGGCCCCTTTTCCTGCATTGCTTGACAGATCTGACCTAATTTCAAAAGAATAATCCTTATGATGGTACAATCATTCTGTGAGAGTTTGAAGTGAATCCAATGAAAACAGTGGATTCTTGTGTGTAAATGAGGATTTATTAATTCAACTTTAACAAGAGCCATGTTGGACTTGGCCATCTCCCACTGAAAAGCTTGATAGTTAACTGAAGCCAGTTAGATTTAGGCTTCTTGTGCACTGCATTTCTTCTCAATGAGTTTGATAATAGCTATTATACTGTCAGAGGTAAGCTCAGGACAAAAATCTAAGTCTTTAAATCAACAAAGGACAATAACTCCAAAATCATGCAAGCAAGAGTTGTGGTTCTTGTGCACTGCACTTCTCCTCAACAAGATCTATCCACCTATGAAGTTTCAAGCTAATAGCTATTATACTTTCAGAGATATGCCCGGACAAAATTTTAGTTTTTAAACAACAAAGGGCAATAACTCCAAAATTATGCAAACAAGAGTTGAGGTTCTTGGGCTCTGCACTTCTACTCAATGAGATCTATCGACCTATGAAGTTTCAAGTTGATAGCAATTGATTACTACATCCCCTCTGCCAAAATGGCGGGGGATAATTAGGCCCCTTTTCCTGCATTTCTTGACAGATCTGACCTAATTTCAAAAGAATAATCCTTATGATGGTACAATCATTCTGTAAGAGTTTGAAGTGAATCCAATGAAAACAGACTCTAGTGCGTAAAGAGGTTTTTTAACAGATTTTTTTATCAATTTTTCATAAGGCCCCTTTTCCTGTGTTTCTTGTTGGATCTGACCGCATTTCGAAAGGATTTTATTAACTGAATGGGGTTTAATGCCGCTTTAAACAGTATTTCAGTCATATCCCAGCGGTAGGAGCACCTAACAATGGATTCCTGGTATTTCTCACACCATTACTACCACTACATTCTATCCTAGCCTCCAGCTGCTATCCCACTTAGGTTTACGATTATCCACCAATTTGTGAGAGACAAATCTTGGAAAGAATATGTGCCGCGGCTGGGGTCAAACCCATGGCATCCCATGATTGAAGATTAGGAGTCTGACGTGCTACCATCTGCGCATTTTTGAAAGGAACAATCATTTCAATGGTACAATCATGAAAATTGTGAACTCTTGTGTGTAAAAGAGGATTTATTGATTAAATTTTATTAAGGCCCCCTTTATCGTTTTTTTGAAGGATCTGACCCAATTTCGAAAGGAACGATCTTATGATTGTACAATCAATCTGAGAAAGTTTGAAGAGAATCCGATGAAAGCTGTGGACTGTAGTGTATAAACAAGGAAAAGTTAACAGTCAGATGGACGCAAGGATGTCGGACAGGAAAAAGCCGTCGCTATGGCTCTCCTGGCCTATGGGCAGGAGAGCTTAGACTGAAAAAAATCAAAAACTTGAAATTTTCGTCTGAAACCTCTTTCAATTTGGACCATTAAAGTCCCAAATTTTGTCATTTGGGAATGGATTAACCCATAACCAGATGGCAAAATTTTAGACTGGTCAAAACTGAAAGAAGTTGCATACAACAATTTAAAGTTTATCAACTTTTGGGTATTTCAACTTTCTGGAAAGAAAACATAGGGGTAAAAGAAGAAATTGCTTGTGACAAGCAATTTCTTCATTTTCTACAATCTTTTCCAAAGCAAGAAAACAAAGGGGTAAAAGAAGAAATTGCTTGTGACAAGCAATTTCTTCATTTTCCACAATGTTTTCCAAAGCTCTTTTACTTTGGGGCTTCTAAAAGCGTCACTGAGTGGGAATGGGTTAAAAGAGAAGCTTATTGAAGTACAAAATGTGTCATCAAGGCTCATTTTGTGTACTAAATCAGGACCTAAATCATTAGACGTAGTACATAAATTAATGGGTTTTTTAACTCATTCCAATTTGACAGAATGGTATAAATTCAAGAAGACGACTATTTCAAGATGATATTTGTTTTCAAATATTTGTCTTTCTTGAAAGAGAACATTGTCGATAATGGAGAAATTGCTTATAACAAGCAATTTCTTCATTTTCCACAACATTCTCTCAATCTTATTCATTGAGGGCCATCAAAAAAGCAGGATTGTTTGGGAATGGGTTAACCCTTTCCCTTTTTTGGAAATTTTAGACTAGTCAAAAATGAAAGAGTTTGCAGACGACAATGAAAACTGGATGCCATTTGAAATGAAACTATTCTATGTGGTAGACAAAGTTTTCTCCAATATAAAATCACAGCAACATTAAAATCCTGTATTTTAACAGGAAAGGGTTAATCAAATATTGGTTGCTTATAATCTTTTGGAAGGCCCACTTTTCCTGTGACCAACCTAAAGGTGAAATCAAAGGACTGAAAGTACTGTAGTGTTCAAGTTGGTTGAATATAGAAAATCTTTTCCTTGTTTGATAGAAAACATTGTGGACAATGAACAAATTGCTTGTTACAATTTCTTCAATTTCCACAATGTTTTCCAAAGTGTTTTTCTGGAGATGCTTAAAAAGAGGACTTGAGTTGGAATAGGTTAAATAGCATGCTTTTGAAAGAGTTCTCTACAATTTGAATAGCCTTTTTGATAATACACAAGAACTATTTTGTATGGCGTAGGCATTCAATGGATTTAGTGGTTAAGCACCTGTTGGACTTTGAGAAGACCTCAAAATTTCCTCTATAAACTTAACCTATCAAAGCTGACACTTTGCTAGCTAAAATCCCTCAAAATATGTAAATGGTGACATACAAGTGTTGAGCTAAATCTGCTTAACTCTTTCCTGTTTTGCCAAATTTTAGACTGGTTCAGATTCAAAGGTTTTGCTGACGAAAATTTAAAATGGATTTGATTTGAAAAATAACCACTCAGTAGGGTAGAAAATATTGTGGAAAAAGAAGAAATTGCTTGTAACTTGCTTGTTACAAGCAATTTCTTCATTATCCACAATGTATTCTCAATTATAAAATCACAGGGGCATAAAAACCTGGGATTGTACAGGAAAGGGTTAAATTTGAAAGTTCTTGAGCTTTGTGAACATGATAACCCTGTGTTTTCTTAAGGAAAATTAGGCTGTTCCTGAAATATTGACATAATAGTGAAGTCAGCATGCTATATATTTTGTTGTAAATGAACTATCTTTAGTTGATTAAAGCTGTTCAATTTTATTTTGGTGTCTGTATTTTTTCTTTTTTTTTTTTACATCAGTATTGTGACAAGGCCTTTAAGATAGTCGAGACTTTCCTCCTTCAGTACTTCAAGTGCTTTGATTTTCAAGCTTGAGCTCTTTCGTCATTGCCCAGTCCGTAGCAAGTTAGACTCCTAATCTTCACTCATGGGTTGTCATAGGTTCGATCCCCGGCAGTGCCACATATCCTTTCGGACATTTGTCTCTCACCAATGGGTGGATAATCCTGAACCTAAGTGGGATAGCAGCTGTAGGCTAGGAAAGGATGTAGGGGTAGTACTGGTGTGAGAAATACCAGGAATCCATAATTAGGTGCTCCAGCTGCCACAATATGACTGAAATACTGATAAAAGTGGCGTTAAACCCCAATCAATCAATCAATCAGGATTACAGTATAAATAAGGATACCCACGAGGTAAGTTTATTTCCAGAGGCGGTGTTTCTGCTGTAAAGCTAATGGTATGTGTTTCTGAGTCAGATGAACCGTCTCCACTAGAACATGTTACTTCTACTCTCTCATCAGTTCCTGCCGTAGCGCAGCCATCCGTAGCAGAACATGGTTGAGCACCAGTATAACTACCACCACAGTCTGTATCACTACATTGCTTCTTATACAGGGTATAACCATTGCTGTCAGCTTTAAAGACATATCATCATTACAACTCAACAAAATAAAAAACTTGTCCAACTTGAATGAAGCTGCAGACGACAATTTCAACTTGGTGGAATTTGGAAGATCTTTGTCTTTTAGGGTAGAAGACATTGTGGATAATGCAGAAATTGCTTGTTTCAAAAAAGAAATTTCTTGATTGTTTACAATGTTTCCAAGGCTCCTTTCTTTAGGTGCTTAAAAAAACGGGATGTGTGGGAATAGGCTAAAGAAAGTTTGGCTAAAGAAAGTTACTTGTTTATCCTTTCCTGTTTTGCAAAGTTTTAGAACTGTCCAAAGGTTTTGCAGACAAAAAATTCATTTGGATTGATTTTGAAAAATAACTTTTCAGTATGGTATAAAATATTGTGGGAATATAAAAATTGCTTGTGACAAGCAATTCCTTCTTTTTCTACAAGATTTCTCAATTACAAATTCACAGGGACTTGAAAAATCAGGGATTGAACAGAAAAGGGTTAAGCAGAAAACCCATTACCAGACAACAAATTAGACTCTGGTCCCATTGAAAGAAGTTGTATATCTGAAGGTGACTTTTAAGTGAAAATACAAAAGGTGTTTAGCAGGGTATAAAACATTCTTAGAAAGGGAGAAATTGCTTTTTCAATCAATTCTTCCTTTATTCATAATGTTCTCCATATTCACATTTAATCAGTGCATGAAAACATTCGATTATCTGGTAATGGATTAAAGCAATGTAATATATCAATATATCTGAAGTGCCCCATGCAGGTTTGTTACATCCAGCAGTTGGATACTAGATAAAGAATAAAATACAAAGCCAGCCAGCAGAGCTCTAGTTAAGAGGGGGAAACAGCATTCTAAAATCCTTACTCCTCATTGAAACCCTATGTTGTGGGTACTCATTTGAATTGTCATGATGAGCCAATTTAAATGAGTACCCATGGCAAAGGGTTTATGGCAGAATTGTTTAAATATTTAGATCTAAAATTCATAATACGCCCTCTATCTGTAGCTCTGAGTAGCAGTTAACCCTTGTCATGCTGATCCCGGAATATTCCGGTTTTGGCAGGAGGAGTAGACTAAGATCAGACTGCACTTTAGTGCAGGCTGATCTTAGTCTACACCTCCTGCTTGTACTTTTCCTACCAGAGTTGTTTATGAAGTTGATTTCTTAAAGAAATATTGATTTTTTAACAAAAATTTCTATCATTGCTTTCAGCCCTTTGATTTGACAGCATTTCAGTAAGGTGATTTATACAGCATGACAAGGGTTAATCTTGCAAAACCACAGTAGTCTCTAGTGGCCCTCAAGAAATTGTATTCTTATGTTACATACCAGACAAAGTCTCTGCAGATGATTGCCATCTGCATCATCAAGAGCAAGATGTTCATTGGCCATAAAGTATTCACCTGAGTTGATGACTGCAGAAGTAAACAAGAGCCTTTACAGATTGATTGCACCTTGAATACAGCCAGTCACAAAAGAGTATCAAATACAGACGGACAGACAAAGTGGCAGTTATATGATCGCCTTTCTCCAGACATACATAATTTTAAATTATGATCTTGAGCTGTGATCATAGAACTATCTGGAATTTCTTTTCAAATGTCACATCTAATCAGGATAGAGAACAATTGTGTAAAGTTATATTGAAATCCCTCCATAATTGAAATGAAAATGAACGGAAATGCGTGAAAACTTGTTTCCAGTTTATCGATTTGAAATACTGTTTTTTTCCTAAAAAACGCTAAAAACATACTCTGGACAATTTCAACATTTGAATTTGAGCCATGACCTCACCTTGGATCTATCTGAATACCCTTTTTAAATGGTTAATCTACTCAGGTCAATGAACAACTGTGCAAAGTTATATTTGAATACATCCATAGTTTAAAGAACTTTTCTCTGGAGATGCTTAATTTTAATGTTTGACCTATATTTGTAAATTTCACCTTTTAGATATCTGTCTTTTTTTTTCTAATGACACATTTACTCATGATAATGCCTAATTTTAATCAGTGCTTGTCTTACTGTTAAAAGTAGGTATCAATGTTTTTTTCATATCACAGATTTTAATTATTTTCATTTCCTCTCATAAACCTCTTGATAACAATATGCCGAAAAGTAGTTTTGCAAAAATAAGAAGCCGCTTATCAGAAAAAAGCAGGGTATTTGCCTAATAGCCTACGTATGCTATTAATCTATTTTTAGATTAATCCGAGACAGTTACGAAGATTATAGGGCATTCAAGTGACGCGAATAATCGTTAGAACCTTGCATCTAGTTCAAATTACATCAAACCAACGTCATCTTTACGTCATCAGTAGTAATGTTCGCTAGCCGGTCTGTAGAGATCAGTCCTTTCATGTGACATGATTTAGGATATTGGCTGTTTCGCTAGTAAATTTGTTACCTTCATTTGACTGGGTCATATGCAAATGAGGTCATCCGATGTCGACAACCGAATTCCGTGATATCTAAAAATAACCAGGAATTCCACTGAACCTTTCCGATATAACCAGAAAAAACCACTTTAGGTCCATTAGATAACCACAAAGACAAAATCCTGACCTAACTTAAAGTATTATATGTTCGTTTGAGTCTATTTTTCGGCACTTGGTAATTTTTCTTATCTAGGTTTCAGAAACATCGATACCTCCCTTTAATATCTTATACAAAATATAAGTGTCTACTTGATTAAAAGAAATACAGAAATGAACTTTGGACTTTATCGTTTAATGTGTTGAAACAAAATACTCACGCCAAGCGAGTTATGAAACAATGCGACAAAAAAACAATTCCCCTTCCTAAAATCCAAAAGCATGATCGGGGAAAGAACCCTCGGTCACAGATCTTTTCCTTGGAGCTATCTAAATATATCGTTCAAATGGTACATCTACTCACGCTAAAGAACAATTGTACCAAGTTATATTGAAGTTTAGTAATAATTGAAGGAACTATGATCTGGACATGCTTAATTCTAACGTTCAACCTTGGGCTGTGAGCCTGTGACCTTGACCTAGTGGCTTTTTGAAATATCTTTTTTTCAAATGGCACATCAACCCATGATAGAGAAAATGTATGTAAAGGTATATTGAAATCCATTCATAATTGAAGGAACCGTGTGCTGTACATGCTTAATTTTGATATTTGTAATTTCTTTTGATAGCAAGCATTTTCTTCTTTTCCCAAAATAATTCCTGTCTTCTCCTATCATATAACACGGTTTAAAGTTTTGGCTACATTAATAGGGTTATCTGCAACTTCTTTAAATTTTGGCCTGTATTTAATATTAAGGTTGGTAATTGGTAAATCGAAAAAAAATTATGCTTCAATTTTTTCTAGCAAATATCTGAATAACAATGAATATCAGAAAGTGTAAAAGTTTTTGTACCATACTGACACGAACCTTAGTAACATCATGCCAAGGTTAAAGCAGCTCTTGAACAGAGCCGCTTCAAAATAGTGTCTCTTATGTTTTTTGGGTTTTTTTTTCTGAAAACTACCAAGATAAAGATGGTTGAAATTTCTAATAAGGAAACATCAAAAATCGCTCTAAAATATCAACTGACTTAATCAAAGTTCTGTCTCGTATCTTATAATTGACCAATCACTGACCTTGCCCACTTACTCCTTTGGCAAGACCGGAAGGTCCTGCTTTGATTTTCAACAGGTTTATTTTACAAAATTTATGGCCAGTAGTATGCAACAAATAGGTAAAATGTTTGGTTGGTAACATAAACATCGTAGCTACAGCTTGAGTAAGCTGTAGTTATGACATTTAAGTTTTCAAAGCAACAAAAATGTTTCATACAAATGTGTCAAAAATGTCTGAGTTCAAATCTCAATTCAGGGCCGAATGAATGATTTGATTGATCAATATTCCTTGATTGATAACCGCAATTGGTCAACTGAGGGCTCTCACTTTTATAGACTGGTGGTTATTTATCAGAAAAGGCTAGAAATCATTCAATGAGGACTGGAATGTGTATACAGATATTTTAGTTTTATATTGTTTGGAAACCTTTACTGAGCAATACCCAGCCTGTCTGCAAGCCAAAAATGGCTCATAAGCAAGTTATAAAGGTCAAAGATCACTAGTTGCATTTTTAGGCTTTGAGACTTCTATTGTATATGTGTAACTACCTCAAGCATATACATGTTTTATGATTTTTGAATGAAAAAAACATGTGTAAAATATTTTCAGCGTAAAAAAAATTGTTGACTAATCAATACTTAAAAAATAACACAGTAAAATTGTACTTTTTAGTAAAAAAATCAAAGTATGCATGCCAAAAAAACGGAAATTTTAAAAACTAAGTAAAATAATTGACTGTGGTCTGTAAGTATATCCAGAATACTTATGAACATGAAACTGATATATCATTATGTCTCTACATCAATAAGAACATGAACATATTGTTTTACCAGTGTTTATCTATCTGTTTGTCAGTCTATTTGGATGTCTTTCTGTAATAATCCTAATCTGTCAATCAAACCCTTAATTTAATTTAAAACTGTTTGAGGTGCAATGATCATATTTACTCAAGTGGTCCACCCTCATTTTTTAATGAAATAAAATTTTACGAATAAACTTTGAAAAAGGTCATCAATTAGAACATTCCTGCCATGTAAAGTCCAAATTGGCCAAATTTTAAAGAGGAAAAGACTTTTTAAAAGAACCATTTCATGATTAAATTGTCTGATTAGCCTGTCCTGCCACCCCTATTATTCTGTTAATTAAAATTCCACTAACATGTTTGAACAGGGCCAAGTTTGGTCCAATGTGGTCCCAATTGGTTAAGGAGAAGAAGATTCTTAAAGATTTATTTTGTGTTGGGATAGACGGAGAGATACACAGACAAAGGAGTTGATACAAATATACTTCCACATTTGACAGCGTATAAAAAATTGGCCTCTAGAGTGAACACAAATTTTTT
This sequence comes from Fragum fragum, assembly GCA_946902895.1. Taxonomy (NCBI): domain Eukaryota; kingdom Metazoa; phylum Mollusca; class Bivalvia; order Cardiida; family Cardiidae; genus Fragum; species Fragum fragum. The sequence continues at coordinate 736,975 of OX336369.1, read as the reverse complement.
TTCTAAAATTTGACCAATTGATCTACTTTTGACCTTATGTAACCAAATACAGAACTTTACTAAGATATCATAAAGACACACAATCTGACCAATACTCAGGACAGTTGAGCCAAAAATGTGGTTTCTAGAGTGCTCACTAGGGTTTTTCTAAAATTTGACCTAGTGACCTTTTTAACCCCATGTGATCAAATATCAAATTTTAACAAGATATCATAGAGACAAACATTCTGACAAAATATCTCGGTATTTTAGCGAAAAATGTGGCCTCTAGAGTGCCCAAAAGATTTTCTAAGAACTAAGTTATTGATCTAGTTTTTTGCACACATGATGAGACAAATAAGAGACTTGATGGAGATATCATGCAGAAAAGTATTTCATCTTATGTATAATTCAAATTTTAGTTTTGTCTATCAAAAACGGACATTCTGATTGGTCGAAAAAATTATTCATAACTCCAAGAACAAAATTTGAGCACGCAGCTATTTTGTATGCCTTCGTACAAAATAGTCCCATACAAAAAGGTTTGTAAATTTGTAAAGTTTTTGTTTTTTTGCTCGATGCTATTAAATTATAAGAAATGAAGATAATATTTTTTGTTTTCATGGAGGTATGAACCTAAAAACCTAATCACACAATGTATGAATCTGCTTTGCGTATTCATACAGTGTGATTAGTTTTTTCTGTTTACCTCCATGAAAACAAAGAAAATTCTCTTCATCTCTTAAATAAAGAGTTTATTACATTTGAAGCAAAATTGTAGGAGGATTTTATGTCACAAAATTATATGAATTTCTATGTAAATTATGAGAAAGTGTCTGAATTCAAGAGGAGATAATTTTTCAACCAGAATAAGTTATATAAAAATGTATCTTTCTTGCTTCAGCATGTGATATATGTATATCAAGTTTTATAACTTTTGCAGCAAAATTGTAGTTGGAGTCAATGAAATGCTTCTAAGTTCAAGAGGAGATAATTCTTATGTAAGGGGATGTTAAGACATCAAAATTGTGTCTTGCAAAACTTAACAAGTTATCAATGTAAGTATAAATTTTTATTGCTTTTGCAGGAAAATTGTAGGAGGATTTTGTGACATAAATTTACTTGAATTTTTACATTAATATGAAAAATGTCTTAAGTTTAGAAAGTGATCAGTGATCAGCGATTAATTTACTTTTAAAGCAAAAATACAAAATTACTTGAATTTTTTTACACAGACAGGCGGACATAGGATCGATTTTTTCCTTGTAGTTTTTTTTCCTTGATGTTTTAGACATTTTTAACTCCTAATTGGAAGCAAACAATATGAACAAGAGGGCCGATGGCCCTGGGGCGCTCAACTGAGATAAAGGCTCTTTTTCTTTCAACAGTCTAATTACATGTTAAGGTTGGGATCATGATACAAGTGGGCAATACTTTATACATATATAGACTATGTACCTAGGGATCCAGAAGTCTAAACTACAAATTCAAAGGCTTTAGGGCAAATTGAGGGTTCAATGCAAGACTGTAGTAACTCTGTTTTTGCAAATTTTACAGGAGAGAGGGAATTTTAACATTCTCATTTTGTCATTTCCAAATTTCTTAACATATTTTCCTTTTTGCATTAAAAGAAAATATCAAAGAAAATAAATTGGAAAAAGTTGTATATAATGAGTTATATGTAAATGTGTGAGTTACTACAGTATTGCACTGAAACAGCTCCATTTTAGAAAAAAGATTAAGTGCAATAAGGTAGTAACTAGAGTTACTACTGTATTGCATACTAATTACGATACATTTAATGGAAAAAAAATCTGTGCAATAATATAGTTAAAGATAAATAGAGCTGATATTTGGGTCAAATTCATATGTATTGTTGATAGGCTACTGGAAGATTGTAACTGCAGCTTGAATTGGCTGTAGTAACATAGTTTGGATATCCCTGAGGCAATATATAACAGGACTTCTATTAACCTAACTTTGCCTACTTATTCTTGTATTTCTGTTAAAAAGGCATTATATTAGTTCTATAAAAAAACAAGGTACTGAAAGCACTGTAAGCTAGCATAGCATAGTTTGGTTACGTATTCTTCTTTGCTAATTTTTATCATGATAAATAAACAAGATTAAAGAAACCCTGGAGTTAACCCATTACAACGCGACAAAATCTAAGACTGGTTCAAATTAAAAGAAGTTGCAGACGACAATTTCAAGTTGGTTGAATTTAGAAATCTTTCCCTTGTTTGGTAGAAAACATTGTGGCCAATGAAGAAATTGCTTGTAACAAGCAATTTTTCATTATGCACAATGTTTTCTAAAGCTTTTTTTCTTGAGATGTTTATAAAGCAGAATTGAAGGGGATGGGTTAAATAGCATGCTTTTGAAAGAGTTCTCTACAATTTGAACAGAGTTTGTAATATTCATGACAAACATGAGAACTTCTTTTTAATGGCGTAAGCAATCAATAAATTTAGTTGTTAAGCCTCCAGTGGCAGTTTGCACTCATTGAACTTTGAGAAGACCTGGAGATTTCGTCTGTTCAGATAAGCTATCAAAGCTGATGCTTTGCTAGTTAGAGAAGTATTTTATTAGTTTGCTGTTTGGCCAATTCTAACTCTGGCCAAAGGGACTTTGTTATTGCGTTAACTCTGTCATGACAGAATACAATCGTTTCATAGAGAAATTTTTCTACAGAAAATATTTGATGGATTTAAAACAAATTTCACAGGGATTATCCTAGGGTAACCCTTTTTCGGGTTCCTTAGGAAATTCTGATCTGAAAAGTTATTGTTTCACTGGCAAGTCCAATTCCCATAAAATATGTATAGTGAACAATCCTTTTATCAGAACCTTTTCGTTGGGTTTCAACCAAATACCACAACAAAAGCTCTTGGAAGACCTTTCTCACATATCTGAAAAAACATGGCTTTTATATACAAGAAAAAGTCTTGGGTGATCCGTTATCAGATCCCTTATTAGAACCAATGAAAAACAAGGGGGCTTTTATAGGCCAGGCTTATTTCCATGATACTGATACCAATTATGACCCTAGAGAGTCATGTCTCAAGTTGCAGAGACCCAGAGAATTAATTCGACTTTCTGGCATAAAAAGTTTCCCACCTTGTACGAATTAACATTTCTAAAGTTGCAGAGTCCCAGAGGGTCACCCCTATATAGAATAGACCGTTTTTGGGTGGAGGGTGGTTTTATTTTTTAATTCTTTACAAACGAGTTTCCTTGGCAACTAACAAATAGAAATTTGGACAAGTGAGATTCGATTTCCTCCCCCCCATGACTAATAAAGCTTGTAGCTCTGCTTTTTGGCATTATGCATAAGATCATTGTCCTCTGAAAATTGCTATCATCATAAACTTTATGGGTTGTGAGATGGCTCAGCAAAAGAGAAGGGAGACGATAGGCCTTCAGGATTACACAGAATACTTTCTTAAAAAAAATATTTCTCCAAAGTTTAACAGTTTATCAATGATTTGGTATCAATATTTATCACATGGTTCTCCAAAGTTCCCAGGATCTCTTCCAGGTAATGGGTCAATCCTATGAAGAAATAATGGACTATAGCCTGTAGAAGTTGGCCTATATATGTGGACTAGCTTCTTTTACTTGAATAACTATAGAAACATTAGTGGAAAGAGAAACTTTGAATTGCATTTCTTGGACCTACACTGATTTGATACTTAGAACTTAATGATTGTTGCTTATATTTAGATAATTTGGAACAGGACAAAAACATCTCTATCATTCTATTTGTATATTTTACCAATCTTGATGAATAGAAATCCTCTTGCTCTTTGACAGTTTTTCAAGAACTATGATTGCCTGTTTGTTTAACTTTGAAACTGACCTCAGTAAATTATAAAGTTAGTAATGTTGGGATGGCTGTGTTATAGATTGAATACTTTGTTTCTAATTACTTGTAGTCAACAACTTGGAATTCAATTATCCTAGAATCCCATTTGAATTTACAGTTGAAACAAATCTTTTTAAAAAAAACATTTTGCCAGTTAACTCTTTACCACATATTTTTTTTTTAAACTGGCCCAAATTCAAAGAAGTTGCATATAACAATTTCAAGTTAATGAAATCTTTAAAATATTTGTTTTTTGAGGTAGAAAACAATTTCTTCAATATCCACAATGTTTTCCAAAGCTTTCATATTGAGGGGTGTCGTTTAAAGGCGTTATTGTGTGGAAATGGGTTAAAAGTGACCAATTTAAAACTTAAGCTCACTTCAATTATCAAGCTTGTTTAAAAAGGAATCATGGTACAGAAAACAAAGGGCATTTATGCCACTCTCAGATGTGGGAGCCAGATAATGAAGATAAACAATTAGAAAAGATCATAGTTATCATGTTTAGGCATTTAGACGATCTCCATAATAATAAAGCCTACTATTTTGATAGACTGGTGTAAGTCTTCATCCAAGTTTCAAGGAAATTGACACAATACCAACATCAACTTAACTAGATAAATAATAATTTTCTGAAAAGAGAAAAGCATCGCAATATCAAATGTGCCTTTTTAGATTAGAATAATCTTGAAAGATCTCCTTTATAATAAAGCCTACTATTTTGATAGACTGGTGTAAGTCTTCATCCAAGTTTCAAGGAAATTGACACAATACCAACATCAACTTAACATGATAGAGAATAATTTTCTGAAAAAAGAAATGCATTGCAATATCAAATGTGCCTTTTTAGAATTGAATAATCTTGAAAGTTGTCATGCATGTAAATTTTCAAGAAAATATCAAGTAATAATAGAGATATTTTGAAAGCCTTCACGGAGGGGTTATGTTCTTTAAATTAAGTGCATATCATCTTATCGAAAATAATGAATTAAAACTCTGTTTATTGAGTTAAGTTGATTGATTGGTTGGATGGGGTTTAATGCCACTTTTAACAGTAATACAGTCATATTGCGGCGGTTGCTGGAGCACCTAACAATGGATTCTTGGTATTTCTCACACCAATACTACCATTACATCCTTTCCTAGCCTCCAGCTGCTATCCAACTTAGGTTTATGGTTATCAAGCCATTTGTGAGAGACAAAAGATGGAAAGGATATATGCCATGGCCAGGGAATGAGTTAAATTTAGTATAGCTTAAATTTCCATTATCACAGAATCAAAATGAAGGTATTATGGTTCTTGTGCAATTCCTTTTCTCTACATTTGGTACGTCTGTAGGTGGAATTTTAAATTGGTAGCACAGCAAGTTCTACAGAACTGATAAGCAACGGAAAAGATTACTAATTGCGCACAAGACCAAAGGGATTGAATTCCACTAATGATGCTTGAGTTATGGTAATTATATCATACCTCTAAGGTCTTTATAATTTAGAATGAAAAGCTATACATTACTTCCAAAGAAACACATCACACAATAATAAGCCCAATTTTCTTTAACACTGTTGTTTGGGAATGGGAATTAATAGGTGTTGGTCTAGGGAAATTTTAGAAATAACAAAAAAAAAAAAAAATGAAATTTTGAGAGTTAAGAGGAATAAAGATATCACATGAAGTACTAATTTCCCTTACACTATGTCAAAATAAAAATCAAAGCACATTGGTGTCCCAAGGAATGCATGTAAGAAGTTTCATCAAAGGGTTGTAGAAAAATTCTTTTGTATTGAAAGAATGAAGTAAAGAGAGACAGTCAAAGCTGAAACTATATTCATACTTGTCTTTTGGCAGAATAGACATTCATATGATACAGACAACACTGCGTGGTCATCTCCAAAAACAGTCAACCTTGAAAAATTTAAATGTATTTTCTCCTTTTCCCAAAATGTTTACAAAAGTATTTTTTCCAAAGATATTTATAAATATATCTATGATATTGAAAGTAATGAGTACATTATATATTCATGCCATTCAATATTGATAGAACAATTTTCTTGTCACTTTTAAATCTAGTCTAGTCTAATAATGCTGGTGTATCTATTGAATTCTTTGTAAAAATTGAAACAAATGATGTGTTTTGGGGAAAATATGGTTTCATCATACATATATCATAACATCTAAGTAGAAGTGGAATTTGACTTACTACTTTATTGCAATTTTAAAACATTTCAGCAAATATTCTAAGGAGAGGGCTAATATTTTTACAGGACATGTATAATGGATATTGCCACTAAAAACTGTAAAAACATGAGTTTAGTAAAAAAATGTAGTTACTACAGTCTTGTGCTGAACCCTCGAAATGTAAAAGTAGGAGAATCTTTTTCCTCCCTCTGGATCAATGGGTTATAATTTCAGAAATAAGAAAGAAGTGAGAAGCAATTTTGAAAGAGGTCAAAACACTATGGGATTAGGAGAAATTGCTTGTTTCATGCAGTTTCTTCTTTTCTGTCAATATTTTCTATCCCTCTATCTTTTTACAATAAAACACATACAGGTTGATGATGTTTGGTAATTGATTAAAGTAAAAAGTTACAGAAAAATTTTGAGTAATGTAACTTTGGACAATATATTGCAATTAACCCTTAAAATGCACTTAAATCAAATGAATGAGAGCATTGAAAGGCTCTGACTGTGGGTAAATATTTCTTTTGTTCATTGATTTTATAACTAACTTTTGCTTAAACTATCAAACAAGTGATTTAGACTTAGATCAGATTCCACATATGTGCAAGATGATCTTTGTCCATATTTCCGACCAAAATAGAAATATTCCAGGTTCAGCATGACAAGGGTTGATATTTGCCATCATACACTACAACAGAAGGAAATTTCCACAATGATAATTGAAAAGTTTTCAGTTTCATGGTGTACCTGACAATCCGAACATTCTTGAATTTGATGCAATTGAGCAAGAACAGCGACTGTTATGATTGCCTGTAGCACAGCCATTACGACAAGTCCATCCATAGGTACAGTTGACTGTAAAAGATGTTACGTCATACTGGTCATCGTAATTCTCATTCAAGGTATTACTACCGCTCCCCCACTTGTAAAAAGTCACCGATCCAGGCTCTGAAATTTACAATTTATCTATAATCAGTCGACTTCATTTTAGACGGTAGCAGACAAGATTTTAAAATGTGTGTAAATTTAATATGAGTACAGAAAACCAAAGAAAGACAAATGCAATTATGAGCATCTTTTTTTCCATGTTTCTATAGGTATCACTTTTCAGCATAGTTATGATGTTTAGACTTAGGATTATATTAAATCTTTTGGAAGAAAATTTTCAGTCATCAATTTCTTTCTTCTCTCTGCTATCCCGCTTGTTCTGAATATCTGATTATCCAAAAAATATACAATTTCGGTTTAAATTAAAGATAATCAAGTAGAATAAAATCTTTTCTTGCAGATAATTCACCGCAAAACGATCACTTTTGAGCCTGGCCAGCTTGCGTAAATCTTACAGACTTACCGGGGTCAATGCTTTTTTGTCCAGACGGTTCTTAATTCCACAAGTTGGTCATTTGATAATGACGCTAGTTTTCGGAACTTATCCACCTGTGTTCCGATATTTGGAATCTTTGACCCTTTTTAGCATCTCACAAACCTACATATAGTTTCCATTAAACATCCACCCCCCTTCTTTCGGGGGTCTGTTAGAAAGTTCACGGTATCTTTTATATATACTATTGAAAATTGTACAAATTAACTGCTTACTTCATATGTTTTCAGGGAAAGGCTAACTGGCAACTAAACCTTCAAAGTTTTACTCATGATTCGCTTTTAATGTTGTTTTGACCCCTTCAAAATCAGTTTTGACACCTAAAATTTCATACGGAAAACTTGTGAAAACTATTGATCCTAGTCTTGAAAGCACTAGGTTGATAAACCATTAAGAAGATCTTTACAAATTTCTTTCATTACATTCATTCAAAATCAATAAACCCAAAACACTGCTATTTGAAAGAGACAATTTTTAAGGATATTCTTCCTTGTCAGTAAGTAAAACAGAAGGCTTATGGCCATCCCAGAGAATATACGAAATGTTTGAATGGGGTTTTACGCCGCTTTTAACAATCTTTCAATTATATCGCGGCGGCTGGAGCACCTAACAATGGAATCCTGGTATTTCTCACACCAATACTACCATTACATCCTTTCCTAGCCTCCAGCTGCTATCCCACACAGGTCTACGATTACCGACCCATTGGTGAGAGACAAATAGTCGGAAAGGATGAGTGCCGCCGTCGGGGATCGAACCCGGGACCTCTAGATTGACAGTCCGACGCTCCCAAGAGAATATTACAAAAAGACTAACGCCTTTTGGAGGAGACTATGTTTAAAAAATTCCTCTATTATATCAATGTAAAATCTGGAAACCAACAAAAATGATATATTATAGTAATTTAATTATTTCGAATATTTTGTTTCGGATCATTCTGCGTGCAAAATATGACATGGTTACAGAGGATTAGATCTTTTAAAATTTCTCTTAATCTCTGTTTAAAATCCGGAACTCATAGCATAGTGCTTATGTTCATCGAAGACTAATGATTTTGACAAAATACCATCAGATAAGTCTGCATACAAAATTTGAAAGTTGTAGGTAATTCCCAGTCTAGGAGATTTTTAAAGATTTGCTTCGTTATTTCTATGTAAATAGGTGCATCAAAGAATGTAAACGTTTGATGGGGTCATCAGTCTTACTCTTTTTAAGAGTTATGGAGTGTTGGTAGAACGAATTGAACTGGTTCCAGTTGGCCGCATAACACCTCATAGACCAATGATATGAATACAATATTATAATATTGGTCTATGGGTGGAGGGAACTCGACTTACGGACCCATATTGCTCAAATCATTAGTCAAGTGATATTTGGAAGTAGGGAACATAAAGTTAAATCTATAGGCGAGTAGGTAACAGTTAGGGGTTGCAAGTAAGTTTTAGAACTGCCGTCATATAGAAAAGACAAAAAATAATCGGCAATAATTTTGTAGTTGTGCTCCTCTTTGATTGTTGTTGTTGCAACCCCATATAACTTTGTGGCCATTGAAATCCCCGGTAAGAATAAAACGGGAAGGCAACTGTGAAAGGAAATCATTGGTCTTATTATCATCGATAAGTGTAAAAGTTCGTTTTAAGACCTCGACAATTCCACTGAACGATTATATCTATTAAACATAAAATTCATAGAAATGAAAATGATGGAGAAATGTTTAACCATTGCATATATAACTTGCAAAAGTAATTTTCGACCTAGGGTGCTGATAAATCACACATACACACACCAAAAGATAGGTGTAACACTCGGCCATTCCCATAAACTTAAGAACAGACTTTGGACGTATCTAAGGTGGAGCATGGTGCATTTTGCTAGCCGGAAAAAGTGTAGGAAAACGTAGTACGTAATCTCACTAAAGCCCGGGTGGTTTGGAAGTCTCAAATAGCTGAAAAACTTAAATTTCCTTTTGTTATATTATGTACTGTCCTTTTTTGCTCTGCTATCAAGTTTCTTTTTGAAGACAAAACAGAGCTCTAACAGAACATTATGAGATGCACTTTACCGCAGTTCCTTTGCATAACGGATAGCGCCATTTTTGGAAGTTTGTAACGTGATTTTCTAGAATAGTTCTACGATATATATTATTATACATCCAAGATTTGATTCGTAGAATTGAACGAGGAGTTCCGATTGAGGTGTAAGCGCGAAATAATATGAAATTAGGCAAAACCTAAGTTGCGGGCGAAAGAGCAACAAGAAATCACACACTACGGATTTGAGTTTTTGGCTTTAATTTTGTAACTTTACAGTACAAAATTTATATCCTACTTCAGGTGATTCTTTATTCCATAGTTTCATGTTTATTAATGTTAATACCAGAAACATCCTCTTTATTGCAGAGGTAACAATATCTAAGTAGAACAATAAACATGATTTCAACACGTTGCAAGAGACAGGTTTGACAGTAAAGCTGAGAGAATTGTCTCAAAAGAGACTTCTCTACTGCATCATTATATGATCAAGGGAAGGGGTCTCTCCAGTTACAGTCACGAAGATCCAGTGATCATTCAAACGATCTTGAGATAGTCCAAAGGGGAGGTATCTATCGGTGCAAGTAACGAGATGTAAAACAACATATCAATACTTTTTCTTATTCAAATCCTTTAACAATTTCATTTTGCTTCACTTAAATAGAGATCTAGATAAAAGGGTGTAATAGCATTCTAAATCCCCCATTTCTCAATGAAATCCCATGTTGTGGGAGCTCATTTGAATCGTCTTGATGAAACGATTCAAATGAGCTCCTACAACATAGAGTTTATAGCATTAATATTGAAATACTGAAATCTGAAACCAAATTAAACCCTGTATCTTTGTAAAGACTTAGAATAAAAATAACAGAAATCATTCAATTATAAAATAGTCGTTTTTAAATAAATGATTGTGTTGTTCTAAAAAATTACAAATTGTAGAAACAATAAACTGGTCATTAATTCACCAGAGTTGAAGATTATCATACAGATTGCCAGTACCACAGACTCCAGACATGATTATGCATGTTTTAATATTCACAGCTGTATATATAGACAGACTATATGTCTATTAATCATAAAAAGTTGTCCTCTCTGAGATTGACATGTTTTGGCAGTAGTATCTGACTTTGTCCATTTTCCATGAATCGTTTTATATGCATTTTCAAACAAATTCTTATATAGACTAGTTTTACAGATTTTGATGAAAGTTCGGATACTTGTCAATCTTAGTTCTGCAAGAAACAAATATTATTTGTTTGTCCAAAGTACATTGTGAAATCCATAAAGCTCTGACTTGCAAGGAAAAGTTCTAATTTCAAGTGATTCTACCATAGTGTTAAGGCATACTTTGTTTTCAACTTTAAATGGGTGTAGAGACCTGTGCGCAAATTAAATTTGAAAGAATTTCAGCATAGATATAATATTTCATGTGATAAGTGTAATTCTATGTTCTTTTGCTTAAGAAGTTGGTGCTGGTTAATGTTATAAAAGCCTGTCATATAGCCTACTAGGGAAACGTTTAACCATCTCTATTTAAAATTATTTTCCTCTCAAGAAATATGCTCTAGAAAACATCAGGGAAAATGTAGAAATTGCATATTATAAGTAATTTCTTCATTATTCACAATATTGTCTACCACAAAAGACAAAGATTTGTAACATTTCAGCAACTAAAAATTCTCGTCTAAAATTTTATTGAATTTGAACCAGTCAAAAATTTTGTCGTGTTGGAATGGTTTAATCCAGCTGTTCTGGTCAATTCCTTTAATTGATTTCGCGAGAACTACACATACTTATTAAATTTGTGTACATTATGTTTATATCACTTAACATTTTCACCAAAAAAACATGACTTAACCCATTCCCACACAGACACATTTTGATTCTCCCCCAGAGACAAAGGGTTTGGAAAACATTGTGGGAAAAAATCTTGTTACAAACAATTTCTTCATTGTCCACAATTTCTTCATTGTCCACAATATTTTCTACCACAGAATGAAAAAAAAGGGAATAAGAAATAAAATGAATAAACAACGTTTTAAGAATTTGTCTTCTGCCAAATCTTTAAATTTGGCCCAGTTTTAAATAAATTGTTGTCTGGTAATGGGTCAAACTATTTTAAATTTACCTTCTTAAGAACGCAATGAAAAACCCTTGGTGATCGTTGTAAAAATCAAGGGCAAGATATTCTCTGTCTAATGATCCTTATAATACATGAGGACCAGACTGACATAGGAGCTTTTTTTGGAGAAAAAAAAAAAAAAAAAGAAAAACGACCGATTTTTATTTAATTGGTATATGACTTGTACATACAAGTGTAAACTATAGGCGATCTTTCGCCCGTATAATATTGTCTGGTGCTAAATCTTTGGTAGCCAAATAATTGAACGAACGCCTTGATAGGATGTGACGTCCCTTTTCCTTGAGTCAACGTGCATGACACTCGCACTGAAAAACTGCTAGAGCAAACTCACTATGATTTCCTATGTTTTAACAAAGAATTACTCAAATCTGTTAATCGTCTCTCTCGTCTTTACCACTTTCATGAACTTCATCAACTATGTACCACCATCCCTAACATTATTTCAGGCGATATACCATGAGACGCATTACTGTTTAAGTTATCTATTTTCCTTGGGCCGAAAAATAGGCATTTTAGTGCAATGAACTGGACCCTGAGAAGTTATAACCTTGTGCTTTAAAGCTTTTATAAAATACTTCAACAAAAAACAGCCTTTTCTTTATCCTGGCCAATTTCAACCTAGAGAGGCTCAAATTTCACGTATGCACTTATCACGAGATGGGATTTCATTAGAGTCAATGGCCTTGACCCTGTGGCCGTATAGCCTCGACTTTTGACCTACTTATCCAAAAAGTTAAGCTTTTTCTATCTTTGTAATTCTAATCCTGGGAGCTCATATTTCACACACGTATACACCATGAGACAAGCTTCCATTTTGATATATTGACTTGACCCTGTAATCTTGTGATCATGACCTTTAACCTGTTATCAGAAAATAACAAAAATCTTCAACTTTTTCCATCTAAGAGTACTCATATTGCACTCATCAGAAGATGGGCTTTCATTTGTGACATGATCCTGAGTTTTTAACCTTTACCTTTAATCTTCTACAAAAAAAATTAACCCCAAACCTTCCAGGGATTTTACATCATAACGGTATTTATATTTCACACATGCTTTCTTCAGGAGATAGACTCATCTAAGACAATTGCCCTTTTATTTGATTTTACAGAGATAAGCATGATTCAATATGAAAGATATAGCCATGGTGGCCCTTATTCGCTCCCTTGAGTGACTTTATTAAATTCCGGAAGACAGGATTTACTAGTAACATAGTTGGGAATCAAATGTTTTAGAATATGAGGGTGCTAAGGGAAGAGATAAAAATAATCGTTACTAAACAATAAAAAGTTTTTTCTAGTAGTTGATTTGCTTTCTCACACGCAAGATTCTATTTTGCAAGGGGATGGATTTGAACCCCCACTGGTGACTAAAAAGAAAGCTTTAGTTTAATGAGTAAACCATCATCTTATACAGATTGCCCTTGATGCTAATGAAACAATAAATAAAAAAATGTTTTTACTGTATAACTATTTAGTTAGAGATAAAAGGAAGAGACTAAGATGACCCCTAGGGCGCCACCTGTGACCACTCCGTCGGGGCCGGTAATACTGGGGTCTTGATTTCAACAAACATTTAAATGTGTACTAAGATCTTCTACATGCAGATAGTCTAAGCTCTAAGCTTTGTGGTTATGAAGAAGACTTTTTTTTAAACTTTTCCCATATATATTCCATGTAAAAGTAAGTGACCCTTTGGGTGGGGCTAATTTGATCCGGGGGTCATGATTTGAGCAAACTTGGTAGAGGTCTACAGGGATCTTCTCCAAAATTTATAGCCATTGGCAATTAACAAAATTGTAGAATAATTTGGTTTGCAACCTAAACGTTGTAACTACAGCTAGAATATTGAGCTTTAGTCACGACTATTTATTTGATTGACATATGCGATTGGTCAAATGAACAAAGAAACTCGAAAAGGTGGTCTTATTTGATAAGATACATTGATCAAGAATTTAACCTAGGAGAAATCCTTTCGATGAGACAGACATTCTTACAAAATTTCGATAAAGATTTAGCAAGAAATTGTGGAGTCTAGAGTGTAAAGAAGTAAATTGTCACTTGGCCGAATCAGGTAAACAATAATTTTCTAAGATTTGACCAGTGACCTACTTTCCAAACATAGCCACTTTCAAAAAGAGTCCAAATTAATATAAATAGACATTCTTCTTAAAGTAATTAAGTTTCTTAAATATTAGATTAATTAAGGGTAAACTTGGTAGCCAGTGGAACGTCTCAGGCCCTCATGTGCCTCTTGCTTTAGAACTTTACCTTTTGCCAAATTTCCAATAGGGTTCAAGGTCATATCAAGATAAACAATATTAGCAAGATGAAGGAAGAACTTGATCAAAATTGCAGTCTTCAGATAGTGAATAAATTAATGATGTACACACGACATACAACGGACATTAAAGTGTCCTTTGTGAATTGCTCAGATATGCTTAAAATTCAACATTTCAGAGGGTAGATCAAAGGTAAAAGTAAATGGCTAAACTTTACCTGAGATGAACAACAATGATTTTTTACCGTCCTTCATTTTGTACAAAATTGAATTTTATAACTGTTCTGATTTTGATATAATAGTAAAAGATGAAATATATTTTATAAATTACCATCAAACAATACAACTAACGTGTCGATAGCGCTTTGCCTTACTGTCCCAATTGATCAATCGCAGCTGTCAATCAAGGAATCAACCAACCAATCAAATCATTTTTTCAGTCTGGACATGAGATTTCAATTCCAACATAGGCCGCCTTTTATGTTCACTTTTTTTGTTGGTTTTGGCGACTTAAACGTCGTAACTACAGCTGTTTCAAACAATCAGTCATACTTAATATCAAAGCTCCAAGCCTTACAATTTGTTAGAAGTTTTTCATTTGCTGGCCACTCTGGCAGTCTGTGAGTTATTCAAGGATTGCAGTACTTTGAGTTATTTGAAAGAGAATTACTTAAAGATCATTTCCATAAAGATCAGTTGAAATCCTTTAGTAGGTTTAGGGGAGAAGAATTTTTTGTTAGTGTAAGTGGACAGACAGATGGTTGAATGCTAGAAGATCAAGAACTCGTCTCCGTGCAGTTGATTTTTAACTGAGTTAATGATAATATTCTTAGCATTCGACAAATTGTTCGATAAAACCATAGTACACACAAGAAAGGCAACTCATGCTTTTAAGTTACTCAAACCAGTATTATTACCTCCCTTGTACTTGAAATCTGTCATATTGACGAAAACTAGTATTTTCATCTTCAAGGAAATATCTAATGTCATCCAATGTGCAACCTTCTAAAGATTGATAATGAAAGTGCTGTAACCAAAGCGTGGTATTGTTAACCTTAACCTATTTTTAAAATTTTAGTCTCGACCAATTCGAAAGAAGTAGCACACGATATTTAAAACTGAGTGCACTTTAAAAAGTAACCAACGTATTGGGTAAAAGATATAATGGAAAAAGAAGAACAAGCAAATTCTTCTTTTCCCGCATTGTTTTCTCAAGTATCAAATCACAGGGGCGTAAAAAATAGGAATTGTGCAGGAAAGGGTGAATTTACCTTCTTTGTCAAATGTTGTCATGATAAATAAACAGGTTAAAGTAACCCAGGAGTTAACGCATTAGAACACGACCAAAATCATAGACTGGTTCAAACTCAAAGAATTTGCAGATGACATTTTCAAGTTGGTGAAGTTTACAAAATGTTTGCCCTGTAGAGTAGAAAACATTGTGGACATTACAATCAATTTCTTCATTGTCCAAAAAGTCTCCCAAGGTTTTTTTCTTGAGATGCTAAAAAACGGGTTTGAGTGAGAATGGGTTAGATATCTTGCTTTTGAAGTATTTCTCTACAATTTAAATAAAGTTAATTCATGTTGCCATACAAAGCAGTGAATACTCTGATCAGACTTTTTTTTAACACAATGTACTCAAGTGTGCTAGTAAAACCTAGAAGATGAACTTGTAGACAGAGTTTGAAATATTCCTGAAAAACATAAGAAGTGCTTTTTGTGGCGTACGCATTTAATGGCTTTAGTGATTAGGCAACCAATGGCAGTTTGCATTTGTTGAACTCTGTGAAGATTTATCAATTTTGTTAAAGCTGACTTTTAACTAGCTAAACAAATACTGAAAGTACTGTAAGCTAGCAAATCACGATTTTGTTAAGTAGTCTTCTTTGTTAAATGTTATTATATTAAACAAACGAAAATTAACTCTGGAGTTAAAAAGCATTTTCTGGAGGAGTTCTCTTCAATTTGGATAAAGTTCGTTCATGTCCAGGTGAGCTAAAATACATAGGAGATGAACTTGCAGCGATAGCTATTAATATTCCTGAAATACACAGGAACTACTTTTTATGGCGTAGGCCGTCAATGGTTTTAGTGTTTAAGCCTCCAGTGGCAGACTGCAATCGTTGAACTCTGAGACGAACTCGGACATTTGTTAACTTCACATATCAAAGCTGACGCTTTGCTGGCTAACAGCCTGTTATTTCCCGAGGAAATGTTTCAAAGTTCAATATTTAACATATGAAGATAATACCCCAGTGCATAAAAGTCATGCTTTTTATAAGATCATTTTTTCTTCTTGAATAGATAAAGGGTCAACTAAGTACGTTTTCGTAAAAGTTAGTGAAATTTTTCTAATACTTGCTCAGGAAAACATTTTTAAGAAAAATTTTTTATAGAAGACGTTTGATAGATACAACACCATTCCTAAGCCTTGCTTGCATCAGGTCAGTTGACCTAAATTATAAATTGTTTACTGACCGAATCAATACTTAAATTTCCTTATTTTGAGGGAATCCCAAGAAATAATCTACTTAGTATGTTCCCGCCCTTTTAGGCGTTTAGGAAAATTAGCTTTGAAAAAACATAGTGAGAAGACGATTATCTACTTTTCAAACACTGTTTTCTACCTTATGTGTTACTCATTTTCCAACTTCAAAATATTTTGATAATTTCGTCTGCTTGCAACCTCTATTAGTTTGAACCAGTCTGAACTTATGTTGTCTGGTAGTTGTTTGATTATAGTTCACTTCGGCAAACCTTGAAGTTTCAAAGGATAGAGTGATGCAATTCTACCAGAAATCTGTTTTCAAACCTGCCTAACTTGGAACATTTCAAAACCTAGCAACGCCGCATTTCCCATCCCTCTGAGGAAACCGTCACACCAATTTGAAGTTGGGGAGTGAACCAAATTAAGTCGAGGTTGTAAAGGGCATTTGTAGGAAGCAGAATCGAGAGGGATTATTCTAAGTTGGATGAACTTGTTTCCCAATCGATGTAAAATAAATAGGTTTAAACCAAACCAATGTAAAGGGCAATTATGCTTCATTTGTCGTAATGTTTCTAAGCTTTTTTACCCCAAAGGGCATAACAAAACATGATTGTGTGGGAACGGATAAACATGTCATGCTGAAAAAATCCTTACTGAGAATTATATTAACCCTTGTCATGCTGTATAAATAATCTTTACTGAATTGCTGTCAAATCAAAGGTCTTGAAGCACTGATAGAACGTGTTGTTAAAAAATCAACATTTCTTTTAGAAAACAACTTCATGCATAACTATGGCAGGAAAAGTACAAGCAGGAGGTATAGACTAAGATCAGCCTGCACATAAGTGCAGTCTGATCTCAGTCTACCCCTCCTGCCAAAACCGGAATATTCCGGGTTCAGCAAGACAATGGTTAAAATCAAAGGACTAAAAGCACTAGAATCACTGGTTGTGTGTAAACATTTCCTTTAGAAATTGATTCTATAAACAATTCTGTGTTGAATGGGACACTTGGGGTTGTAGACTTTGATCAGACTGAACATATGCGCAGTCTAATCTTTGGGTATATCTCCTGCCAAAATAGGACTATTTTGAGTTCAGCATGGTAAGAGTTAATACTTCGGGAATATTTAGTGAAGGAATATTTGTTAGGAGTATGGTATTTCAAAACATATAACTTACCGACATTAACTGCTGACAGAAGAATCACCAAAAGTGATGAAACCAACAAATTCATCTTCCTAATTGTTTGTAGCAAACGCTTTAGATCACCTCCTTCTAAACATTGTGAACCTGAAAAAATAAACACATGGGAATGTGCAAAAGATACAGATGCCCCTGAACAATTGACCAATCGCGGCTGTCAATCAAGGGAAATGTTGACCAATTTAGTTATTCATTTAGCCCGGATTTAGAGTTAAACACCAACATTTGCCGCCATCTGTGTGAAACATTTTTGTTTTTGGCGAATTAAACGTCGTAACAACAGCGTATTCAAGCTGTAGTCACGACGTTTAGGTAGCCAACCAACAATCTACTTTCTAGTTACATGCTACCGACCATAGTTTTTGAAAAATAACGTTGTTTTAAATCGAAGCGGGACTTCATGTCGGAGTCAATAGGCGGGGCTTTCGCACCTTCGCACACACACACACACACACACACACACATACACAGACAGACAAAGGTAACTCTATCTGCTTGTTGCCATTATATGGTGGGGTATAAACATAAACATAAGCGCCTGGTTCTCTCCAATGGCATCATATACATATTATAGTTTACTTTAACACAGAAGGCAGCTAGTTTTGGATAGAATTCCTGTTTTTTCTTCAATCCATTTAAAGGCAGGAAACTTTCTTCTATACAACAATTTTTATCAGTTGATATTATTTCCCTTGCAACATTATGTTGTACCCGAAGTTTTGCAAATCCTCTAAATAAATGCCACCAAATCATTCTTTATCAAGAAATCCGATGAAAGGTCACTAAAAGATATGGTAATTAACACCATCCATAAAAAATTCTTTTCCGAACAAAACCTTTGGAGGAAACCAATAAAAAGTCACCAAAAAATCATACCTATGAAATTTAGCTGAAATCCATTTACTGGTGTCTAAGAGGATTAACTAAATTGTTACTATACACCACATATATGGAATCTAGTACCATCCATTGAAGCCATATTAATCTGATCATACCTTTTTACAGGAACATGATTAAAACCACCCAAGGAACAAACTGTGAAATTTCTTTGAAATCCCTCGGTTGGTTTCTGAGAAAACGACTTTCACATTTTTCACTGTATACTATATGTGGAAATTACCCATCCATAGGAGCAATATTCTTTTACCGACCACTATTATTTTATTAAATCTGATAGAGGGTCACCAAAAAATCATTCCTGTGAAATTTGGTTAAAATCCATTTACTGGTTTCTGAGAAGTTTTTCAAAGTGTTCACCATATATACGGATTAGGCCCTGCCCATTTACTCCACATTTTTTACCCGATCAAAATTCCTTGAAGGAATCTAATAATGAATCACCTGAAAAAAATGGTTAGAATAGAAAATCTTGCAAATCCAATGAGCTTATTTTGAAGATTTCCGTTAAATGTTTGAGCCATTTACACTTAATCCGTTTTTGAAGCCCGTGAGAAAAATATTATTTTCAAATTATTTTATCATTTTGCTTTCTACCTCTTTTTGTATTTATTAGCGAAGTGCTCTGGGTGAGCTATAGTGATTCGGCGTCCGTCCGTCTATCTGTCCATTCACAATTACAAAAACCTTCTCCTAAACCAAGCATGAAATTTTAACCCAACTTCACAGAAATGATCCTTAGGCCGTGTTCTTTCAAAATACTTCAAAGTATTGAAATCCATCAAAAACTCTGGGTACCATGGCAACCGAGTGGAAAAAACTTAAAAAAAATTCCTTCCAAACCATTAAGCCTAAAGCTTTGATATTTGGTGTATCATCATCTATTGACCCTCTACCAAAATACTTCAAAGAATTAGAGACTATGAAAATAAGCCCTTTTTTCTGTACGATCCTTGATTTCACATAGGAATGAATAAGGAAATATTTGAAAATCCTCTTCTCCCAAACCAGAAGGCTTAGAGTTTTGATATTTGGTAGAAATAATCATCTATTGACCCTCTACCAAAATTCTTCAAAGAATTACAACATTCTGAGAATAAGCCCTTTCCTGTGTGATCCCCGATTTTACACAGGAATAAAGAAGGAAATCTTTGAATATCTTCTTCTCCCAATCCAAAGGGCTTAGAGCTTTGATATTTGGCATAAATCATCAATTAACCCTCTACCAAAATCCTTCAAGGAATTCCCGTACTCTGAAAATTAGTCCTTTTTTAATCGGTATGCCTCAATACCTATTGACCCTCGAACAAGGATTTTTACCAAATATTAAAGCTCTCGCCGTTGAGATTTGATAGGAGAAATTGTTTTATGTGTTTCTTCCATGGCAACCAGAGCTCTTCATTGATTCATATTCTTTGAACTATTTTGAAAAATCATGAGATAAGGATCAATTCTATGATATTTGGTTTAAATCTGATGGTTAGTTTAGGAGTAGAAATTGTTCAATAATTGTTTCCGTGCCTGCTGTATTAGGTAAGCTAAAAATGGTTATGAAAAACCAGTAAAATATTCGTAATAATTACTTCTAATTCTCTTCTTTTCACCATAGAATGTATTGGGAAAGCTCTGTTATACAAAATTACTACACTTGAAAAGCATTCAAGAGACATAATCAAGAGTAAAACATGTTCGGATTTTTTTGTAATGATTAGGTAAAAGACAATGAATTAAACGGAAACAATTTCATACACAAAAACAAACCGTACGAAAAGAAAGGCTTTGAACATTAACCCTTTGGTAACGCCAACTGACTTCCAAAGGAAGTCCCGCTTAAAGGCGTTTTTTTTCATAATTCATCGCAAGTAGCATGCAACAAAAAGTAAAATGCTTGGTTGGTGACATAAACGTCGTAACTATAGCTTGAATAAACTGTAGTTACGGCGTTTAAGTCGCATAATCAACAAAAATGTTAAGGAAAATGGCGGCCAATAACGGAGTTGAAAGCTCAGGTCCGGGCTTAATAAATAAATTGATTGGTCGGTTGGTTCCTTGATTGACAGTCGCGATTGGTCAAATGGTCCCAACTGTGGATAAAGAACAAATTCCAGAGTTAAGTTGTTTCTACTAAAGATAAAGTTGGTGATTCCACCCTATGTTGTGTGTACTCTTTAGAACCTCAAAATAGATTTAATCAATGGAATTTCAATGAGTACTCACAAGAAGAGGAATAACATAATTAGATTTGTATCACACCTTCTTATCTAGAACTCGGACAGTCAGACAAACCGGCTACTAACACCTGTAACACGCCCACGTGACAAATAAATGTCAGTTAAACTGTTTTTCAGCTACACAAAAATAAAAGGTTACAATACTTTTTTGTTCTTTCGCTTGATGAAGACTCATACACAATAAGAATTTTGGTTTTGCCTTTATGAATTAACCCATTCCCACACAGTGACGCTTTTGACGCCCCTCAAGAAAAAACAATTTTGAAAACATTGAGAAAAATGAAGAAATTTCTTGTATCAAGCAATTTCTCATTATCCACAATGTTTTCTATCCAAAACCACGAAAATATAGCGAATTCCATCAATTTGAAATTGTCGTCTGCAGTTACTTTCAATTTGGACCAGTCTAACAATTTGTTGTGTGGGAATGGGTTAAATCTTAAATTTCTACTTGTCACTTGTCTTTTGAACCCTTTCCACACAATCCCGTATTATGCTCCTCTTGAAAATACCTTGGGGAGGGGGGGATATTGTTGAAAATGAAGAAATTTCTTGTAAAAGAACAATTTCTTAATTTCCTTTATTTTTTTTACCTAAAAGACAAACACTTTTAAATTTGAATTTTGAAAATGGTCATCTTCAACTGCTTTGAATTAGGCTAGTCTAAAATTTTGTTGTTTGATAATAAGTTAAAGAAACCTTCGGGAACAGCACTTACGAAAATTTAATCAAAATGATTTAAGATTACTTAAAAAGTCTGTTTTCTAATATACTTTTTTAAAGAGACAATCCTATATTTTCCTGTAAAGTAATTATGAAGTGCACGAAGAAAGATGTGGTAAATTTTACTTTTATTGACAGATGATTGTATTTTGTATTCATGTGATTCCAACCTATAGACAAAATTTTAGACTGATCCAAATTGAAAGAAGTTGTATGTGATATTTCCAATTACACTAAATTTGGAAATATATACCAAATATAAAAGAAAACATTATAAGAAGTGGACAAATTGTTTGTTATAAGCAATTTCTCCCTTTCCGACAAAACTTTTCCATGATTGTATTAATTTATAACATCAGAAAGTATCATTGTGTGGTATTGGGTTAACTAATTAAGATATTTTTTCTAGTTCAAGAAAATAAATAATTATATATCCTAACAAACTACCTGAACCAATACAGTTCAATAACACTACTCAAATAAGAGGACTACAAAGTAACTTATCCTGCACGAAATTCTACGAGGGGTGATTGAAAAGTCCGTAACCTGAGGTAGAAACAGACCTCCAATAAACGGCCTACTGACACTACTAGCCCCGCCCACTGACACTATAGCCCCGCCCCAGATTCCAAAGTAAGTTTTACTTTGATATTTATAGGCATTTTCTGCAAATTTAAGGCCATTAACATACAACAACAACAAAAATTAAATGGTGGGTTGGTGATTTAAACATCATAATAACAGCATAACCCATTCCCAAACGATGACACTTTTGGCCGCCTTCCGCGAAAAACAACTGGTGAAACATTGTGTATAATGAAGAAAATGCTTGTTACAAACAATTTCTTCATTTGCCACAATTTTTCTACCCTGAAACTTGGGAAAATCTAAAATTTCAACAACCTTAAAATTGTAGTGTGCAATTCCTTTTAATTTGGACCAGTTTAAAATTTTGTCGTCTGGTAAAGGGTTAAATAAAGAACTCCGCTGGTCTAGCTCACTAACTCCCTCAAGAAGTTCCACTTATGGTCGTGTAACAAAACAGAAAAATGGTCGGATGGTGACCTACAGATTTAAACTTTAGCTTAAATAAACTCAGGTTATGGTTTTTAAGTCGCCCGCCAAACCCCCAAAAATGCTTTACATTATTGTCGGTCAATGTCAAAGTTCATTTCCGGTCTAAATGAATGATTTATCTGGTTGATTTATTCTTTTATTGACAGACACTTTCAGTCATATGAGGTTTACAGCAAAAAAAAAAAAAAGACAGGTCCAAATAAAAAAAAGTTGAAAACGACATTTCAAATTGTGCTTAAATTGAAAAATATGTGCTAAACACGGAAGAAAAATGTGAGAAAAAGAACACTTGCTTTTTACAAGCAATTTGTCCTTTTTCCACAAAGTGTTTTATGATTGTATTCTTCACATTATGTGATAACGGGTTAAAAGTTTATCATGACGATAACAACCATAAAGGGACCACGCCCCATACTAAAGGATGGTGAAGAAATGAGATGCTGAATTTTAACGCCATGGAGAAAGTGTTAAAAGTTACTCAATCCTGGTAGGCTTCTACTTGTCACCTCAAAGAACACTATTAACGGAATCCTGATATATAAATAGCACATTGCTACACGCATGTACACAGGTAGGTATCTCAAAGGAGCAAGTCATTCCAATTATCCATAATGATTTGCTACTTACAAAGATTTTTGCCAAATGGGTCTAAAAGTTTTTGAATGTTAATCTAAAAAGATCCCGGTGCAATACATCTAAGAAAAAACTTGCTGTGTGTCCCAGTGGAATCTGGAGAAACTTCTCAAGCAGTATGTTAAAATGAAATAAAGGTCCATCACTTTAAACCCGAGGCATGGCAAAAAAACGGTATGAACACCGTTAAAAAGGCTAGGTCAGCAACATCATTTGTTCCAGAGTGGGTAAATATTCTAAGCCGAACAGAGGGTATTTCATCAAAATATCATTTCGAGTTATCCCCCTTTCGGTAAAAACTGTGCTGTTGAAAGTGAACCTATATTACGATATTTAAGTGAAGATGTTCGAAGTATTTGTACACTGACGACACTAACACAGACAATTGACCAATCTCTGACCACGCTCACTTTCTTTGTTATCCCCGTCCATTGACTCCGACAGGAAGTCCCGCTTTGATTGTTAACGGTGTTATGCTGAAAAAACTATCGTCAGTAGCATATAACAAAAAAGTAGAATCATTGGTTTGCGAACTAAACGTCGTAACTACAGCTTGAATAAGCTGTAGTTGCGACGTTTAAGTCGCCAAACAATCAAAATTTGTTAACAAAAATGGCGGCCGGAGACCAAAACTCATTTCTGGTCTCTGAGAATGATTTAATCGGTGGTTGGTAATTTGATTGACAGCCGCGATTTGTCAATTATATGGCTATAGCAATACCCAAGGTTTTCTCCCAAAACAGCCAAGGTAATCAAAGCACTGAAAGTACTGTAAGCTAGCAAAGCATAGACTTCCTTGCTAAATGTTATCGTGACTAACAAATAAGGTTAAAGTAACCCAGGAGTTAACCCATTACAACATGAAAAAATCTTAGACTGGTTCAAATTTAAAGATGTTGCAGGCGACAATTTCAAGTTGGCTGGATTTTAAATTTTTTCCCTTGTTGGGTAGAAAACGTGGATAATGTAGAAATTGCTTGTAACAAGCTATTTCTTCATTGTCCACAATGTTTTCCAAATCTTTTTTCTTGAGATGCTTAAAAAGCGGAATAGGATGGGGATGGATTAAAAATGAGTTATCTAAAATTTGAATAACGTTTGCAATATTCCTTGAATACATGAGAACTAGTTTTAATAGCGTAGGCATTCAATTGAATTAGTTGTTAAGCCACCAGTGTCAGTTTGCACTCGTTGAACTCTGAGAAGACCTCAAAATTTTGTCTGATAACTTAAGCTATCAAAGATGACGCTTTGCTAGCTAAAAATCAAAGACAAAAGGCAATGTGGAAAGCTGTCATTAGGATTGCTCTTCCATCAGAACTGTTTCAGCACACTGTTGTCATGGCGGCTATTTAGGGGTATATTTTCAAACTTGTTTTGCATACACCTTATTTACCTAATGTAGCACCCTTGGATTATTGCCAATTCCCTAAGATAAAAAAAGAACTCAGCAGCTGTCATATTCGCACTAGTGTTAATATCAATAAATCTGTTCATGCTTTTTCCAGGGCTGATACGCTACCCATCCCCCCATCCAATGCTTCAATACTGCTAGACAAAATGTGAACTACGTGTATTTTAAAATGTAAAGGCTAGCCCACTTCTCCCTGCCACACACTTTTCAATCACCCCATGTATGATCACATATACAAGTTTTGGGTAAACAATTCCACTAACTCTACTTTCAATATCTATCTTCAGCCATACAATATGCCACTAAGTTACTTGTCACATGTAAATGGGAACTTGAAATTTTAATCAAATTTCTTTCTTTTTTTTTTATAGAATTAAAAGAGTTGGAATTGATGTAAATATTTCAAAGCTTGAAATACCACATCAGGGCCAACGGTGGAACCTACCAAATGATAAAAATAACAAAACTTGGACAATTCGGGCCTCAAAGGAAATAAATATAAGGTAAACAAGAGCACCAAATAATTGACCACTCGCGTCTGTCAATCAAATAACTTGTCGACCAATTAAATCACTTATTTAGACCAGTCTCGAGTTTTGAACTCCGACATTGGTCGCCAATTTTGTTAATCTTTTTAGTTAGTTTGGCGCCTTAAACAACGTAACTATAGCTTATTCAAACAATGTTTAGGTCGCCAAACAACTATTCTCATTTTTTGTTGTATGCTACTGGCTATAAATTTTGCAAAATAACGCCTTTCAAATCGCAGCAGGACTTCCTGTCAGAGTCAGTGGGCGTGGCCAGCGATTGGTCCATTATCACTGGGATAGTAAAGTAAAGCTGGATAGCAAAACAAGAATTAATGGTTTGCTGGCCCCGTGCACTGACTCTGCTTGCCGTGTCCACTGACTCTAAAGACAAGTTCCACTCCGATATCAAACGTCGTTTTTAGTTCAAAATTTATGACCAGTAATATGAAACGAAAAGGCTAATTGTTGGTTGACAACCTAAATATTATAACTATAACCTGAATACACATATTGTTAAAACCTTTTTAGTTGCTAAAAAAAAAACGGCCAGAATTCAAAGTCCACTTCCAGTCTAAATGACTGCAATGTTTATAGGGATGAGTGTATTTTTCACTGCGTTTATTGGAGTATTAAGTGCAATTGCCTTAGCACATGGCAAATAACGCCCGTAGGGCGTTATTTTTAAGCCATGTGCTAAGGCAATTGCACTTCATACTCCAATAAACGCAGTGAAAAATACACTCGGCCCATATAATTGCAATACGTCTATTTTCAGATCCGAAACGGATAGAGAGATGAAAATAAAAACAAATAAACGAACTGTGGGCGGAGTTACTTTACTTTGACAGGCGTATGGATACATTGACACAGTTTACCGCTCGAGTCGTTGTAACGGCGGACATTTTATTTCGTCGCTTGGGTTTTTTGAAATGGAAATTCGAACATTCGTTGGATTTATTTGGAATTATTATGAGGAAATACTAACTTTAAACTCTGTAAATTATGATATCTGGGTCGATAACAGTTAGAATTATGAATAGATGCTTTGTAATAGACAAGACATATAAACCTACCACATGGACACGATGCATGCTGATGTGGCGAAGCCGATTCGACATCTCGGATTTACGGCTAATAAATGTGAGTTTTTCGATATCTTCATGTTTAAAACGAACATTATACTTGTTATAAGGACACTATTTGTTTATCTATTTATTGAAAATCCATG
The DNA here is from genome assembly GCA_946902895.1 of Fragum fragum. Lineage (NCBI taxonomy): Eukaryota > Metazoa > Mollusca > Bivalvia > Cardiida > Cardiidae > Fragum > Fragum fragum. Next base: position 710,683 of record OX336369.1, on the reverse strand, counting down.
GAAGTATAAAGGAATCCGAGGAAATCGAAATTCAAAAGGTGATGACTATAAATAGTAACAAAACAAGTTTGGTATTTCTTGGAAGTGAATTCCCAATATCGGAAATCCCTGACCTTGTTTGTTTCTATTTTTGTCGAAAATAGTTCTGCCTTTTATCGAGGTATAAAGTGCAAATTGATTTGATCACGTGATACGATTTGGGCCAATGAAAATACTCTATTTTGAAGTATTGCAATTATTAAGAGTGTAAAATCTTATGTGAACAGGCAATAGAATTAAGAGATGTAGACATAGTCATTATATTACATTTTACCTGCTGTTGTGACCTTGACCTCTATAGCATTGCTGTGATTCAAAGGCAGCACATATTCTTTAATTTAGAAGTAAAAAGTGTGTAAATATAAAGCGAAACATACCGTAGGATCAAGAAATATACGCAAGATCAAAGTTTGATCTGTTACTTTCACATATTGTATAGGCGCCCGAGTCTTGAACTGCATTTGAGCCCTTATCTAAACGTACAAGTGCTTCAAATATTGTGGAAATTAGAGCAAAGGATCAACAGACATAGGCGAGATAAATTTGACTATGGCCATGACGACCCAATCAAGGACAGTGCTTTTGTACAAGATGTACAAGATTTTAAACTATTATTGGGATCATCTAGCATATGAACAAGAGATGTAGGCAATTTAAAAATTGTCCTATGATCTTCTGTATTGACCTTGACCTTAAAAGTAAGAGCCTAAAACAAATGCAGTGCACTTGCTCTCATTCAGATTTTCAAGTGTATTAAGTACTATGAGAATCGGTCATAGGATCAAGAGACATGAGTTAGATCAAGATTTCACCTCTGATCTTTAGGGTTGGAGACCGAATGAGAGACAGTGTACTTACTCTTATCCAGATGTAAAAGTTTGTAAAATATTGTGAGAATCTGATCACAGGATCAAGAGATTTAACCCTTTTCCGTAAAATCCTTGAGTTTTATATCTCTGTTATATTATATTTGTGAAATTATTGTGGAAAAAAAGACATTGTTTGTAACAAGGAATTTACTCCTTTACCACAATTGTTTCTATCATATAGGATTGTTAATTTTTACACTGTAATCGCTTTATTATAACGTCTGCTACCCCTTTGAATTTAGGCCCTTTTTGAGTAGAAGCCTGACTTTAAAGCATTGCACTTATCCATATGCACCTCACCTGTGGGTATAGGGAATATTATGTTATGATAGAAATAAATCTTGTATTTGCTTTAAGCTGCAGAGGAAAATTTAGATACCTCACAAGTCTGAAGGTCGAATGTAACATCAGAAGTTACCTCCGCATGAGAAATATAAAGATATGTTGTATCATTACTGTATCTTAGAATTCCATCTATCACATATCTAAATTCTCATTTAAAAATAAATTCAATAAAATAGTAAAAATATTGTTTTCACAAGAATTTTCCCTTCTTTTTTTACTATTCTCACTAAGTTCATACGCATTATGACGTCATCTACATAATGAGACTGACGGCATATTAGACTCTTCGATATGGAATGGTATCTAACCCGATTAGATACAGATTTTTTCTGGTGTGTCCAAATTTTGTCTGTGTTGAATGTAAATATTTATAAGTCTATAATAAGTAATGAGACTATAGGAACAAGAGATACAGTTAAGCTATATATTTGATCAATGACTTTCTGCTGTGACCTTGTCTTTAAGAGTAAGAGCCTGAAACAAGTGCAGTGCTCGTGCTGTCATTCAGATATACATTATGAGGATTAAGAGACAAAGGTTAGATCAATACTTTACCTTTTATTGGGGGTGACTTCGGCCTTTAGACCAGGAACCTGAATCGTAAAGGACAAAGTTGCTCTAGTCAAAATTTACCTAAATGTGAAATAGAATGAAAATCTTGGTAAAGGTTTCAGAGATACCACAAAATGTTGGAAGTTATCGCAGGACAAAAGCAATGACGCAGCCAACAAAGCTATACCATAACGTCGGGTATTTTCCGAAAATCGTTAAACTAATTAAAACGGCACTTTAAGCAGAAATGCTATTGAGTTAAGTGTGCACAGAGTCTAAGACAATGAAATTGTTGATTAACTGTTATTTAATCCTTTTGTTTTTTTCATGAAAAGAATAGCAGTGCATTTTCTGTATACCTGGGTAACCTTGAAATGTGTAACTCAAGATGAAAAAACAATCTTATCTATAATGAATAACATTCCTTGAAGGACTTCTAGACAACAATAACAAATGTTATTGTATCATTGTATTGAGCCATGTTCAGATATGGAATATTTACTATTAGCCTTTAATCCATTCACACAAGATCCCTCTTTTTGACCCACCCACCCCAAAGAAAAAAACAACAAAAAAAATTAGAAACATTTCATCCACATTTTTTTCTACCCTAAAATTTAGTTTTGTTTTGAAATTGCATCAACGAAAAAATGTTGTCTTCAGGGTTATGAATTTAGACCAGTCTAAAATTTTGTTGTATTGTAATGGGTTAAAGGCTCAAGAAAACAATGTGGAAAATGTAGAAATTTCTTGTAATAAGCTATTTCTACATTTCCTACATTTTTAAAAAAAAAATTAGTAAAAAAATGAAATTCTATCTCCATGAATTTGTTGTTTGCCTTTTACCAGTCCTTACTATTGTTGTCTGTAAATAGGTAGGTTAACAGTGTCTTGTCATGCTGAATAAACCCTTTTTCAGAATTGCATTAAAATCAAAGGGCTAAAAGCACTGGAATGCCCGATATTGTTGGTCATTAATTTTGTTAATAAATTCTCTTTACAACTCTAAAATCAAAATACCAAACAGGTGGCTTAGATTAAGATCAGACTGCACATATATCTAGACTGATCTAAGTGTATACTTCCTACCAAAGCAGGAACATTCCTGGTTCAGAATGAAAAAGGTTAAAGTATAATAAATTGTCGACCCATTAAAGTAGTACCAAAATGACCGTTATTTCCGGTTGAAAAACTGATTACAAACTAAATAAGAGGGTCAGTAAGGCCTTATAAAATCTTCAAAATATTCTAGAATTCAATCTTTGGTAGGTTTGAAATGGTCTGATTATTTTATCTTTAACCATCCGTCGACATATCCCCTGATAACAGCCTGAGCACACCTTGTAACCACAAAATACAAGCAGGCAACTTTTAGTTTCGTTCTTGCTAAAAGCCACTTGGAATACTTTTCAGTCATATCGCGGCGACTAAAGCACATAACAATGGAATCCTGGTATATCTCGCACCAGTACTACCATTACATCCTTTCCTAGCCTCCAGCTGCTATCCCAATTAGGTTTACAATTATCAACCCATTGGTGAGAGACAAATGTCGGAAAGGATATGTGCCGCCTCCGGGGATCGAACCTATGACACCACATGACTAACTGCGCTATGACGGCGACACAACTATATTCTCCTGCTTCTTTACATTTATATACCTAGCTAAATGCTGCGAGTAACGGGTAAAATAGGATTTTCTGCTCCACACTAGATGCTAACACTCGCTTCAATTTCTTTCAGTTTGTCTTCCTTCTTTCTCTGCAACTTCCCCCGACATTGTTATCTACTTGCCCACATCCTTTTACTGATTGCTATCTCATTGTGCCTGCCTTTTCTAGTCAAGTTATTCATTTAAGAGATGAAGAGAATATTTTGTTTTCATGGAGGAATGAACCGAAAAACCTTATCACACTGTATGAATACGCGAAGCGGATTCATACATTGTGTGATTAGGTTTTTCGGTTCATACCTCCATGAAAACAAAAAATATTCTCTTCATTTTTTTTATGATTTAATAGCATCGAGCAAAAAAACCCCAAAAGCTTTACAAATTTTGATACCTTTTTGTATGGGACTATTTTGTGCGGAAGCATACAAAGTCGCTGCGTGATCAAAATTGTGTTCATGGAGTTATGAATTTTTTTTTCGACCAATCAGATCGCTCGTTTTTGATAGACGAAACTAAAAATTAAATCATTTAGACCGGGAGTGAATTTTGAACTCCAGCATTGGCCGACCTTTATATTTGGTAATTGTGTTTGTTTGGCGACTTAACTGCAGCTTGAGTAATGATGTCAGAGTCAATTGGCGTGGTCAGCGGAGTCGTAGGGCCGAGTCAGCACTCTCCTCCTTTTGATTCTATCCATTTCATATGGGGAAAAAACGAACATGGCAGAATTTGTTCACTACAGATGTTCCCAATGATTCAATTCAAACATTTGGATGTGTCAGTGGCCAAACAGTTGTAACTGCCTATAGTAAGTAAGTAAGTAAGTAAATTTTAATTATTATAGTGACATGTGTTACATGCATTATATTCAACAGTACAGAATAAAAACAATGAATAAAATAAAACACCCGGCCCCATGGGCCTATATGTCACCTTGAATATTCGTGTGTTTAGCTGTGAGTGACGATAAATTGGTCTTTAAAGCTTGGTTTAAACGGTGGCGGGTGCAGAGGCCATGCCTTCCACTTTTCTTTAATGAGAGAAGGTGAAAGCTAGCCACGGCCCCGCAACCTCGATGTTGAGGATCGGCTGTTTGAGATCGACACCCGACTCTTCCACGAGACGAAATAGGAAATGTCATGATATCTCTCCCAACAACCATTTTAAGGACTGTGTATAAAGTACATGATATTATGTAAATGAGTATCAAATGATAAAATGTAGCATCATGTGAAAGAAGTAAATAAGTTTTGTGTGACAACTATATTTCATTTTATAAAAAGTTAGCTCTTTTTTCAAACTAGGCCTGGTTTTGAAATCAGTGAGGGATATAGTTTCAGGAAGACATCGAAGTAACAGGAGAAAATGCTGATAAACATCATTTAAAAAGTCTAAATGAGGGTTTTGTTAGGAACTGATTAGTTGGGTTTTGATACTAGCGCATAACTGTGCTAATTTCAATTGCCCAACTAGATTCTTTGGTACATGAGTTCACGCCGTTTTGTAAATGCTTTAACTAAAAACCTCGCAGCTTTTCTGGGATTGTTTTCCATGATCATTGATAGTTTTTCTTTAGAGTCCATGTTTTTAAAGGCGTTGTCGTTCATATAGTTCGATAGAATGTCATTTCTCTCCATTGTATAAACAGTGCAGTCTATTAGGAAATGTTCCTCTTTCTCAACATCTCCTGAATTACACAATGTACATAGTCGAGTATCCTTGGGCTCACCAATGTAGCGGCCTGTTTCAATCCTTAGAGGAAGAATCCCAAAGCGGAATTGTGCCAATATGGATCGTTCGTTTTTTGCCAAATTCAATCTGATGTATTTTTCACTTGAAAACTCTGATTTATAGCTTCTGTACGTTTGGAGCTTGCTAGTATTTGCGACCGAGTTGGACCAGATTTCTTTATAAAAATTACTGATTCTATCTTCAACTATTATCATGTTCACCTTTGTTTTATTTTCATAGTGTGTTGACAGACCAAGTTTGGTCATTATATACTTTATATCGTTACACCAATTGTTTGTGCCGATCATATAGTCATTTTCGAAAACACGTCTTGTGATCCTGTCTTCATTAAATGAAAGTAGTCTGTTCCAGTACCGTAGTAAAATGACCCAACGTCTATAGAGGCTAGGTAACAAACCAGTATCTCCTATAAGTGCGGTTATAGGCGCGAATCTGTGCACACCCATGAAGTAACGCATAGCACGGTGTTGTATATTGTCAATAGTCCTGTATTGTTTAGTGCCCCAGCTTGAAGCGCCATAGTCCAGGATCGGAGCGACACAGTTAAAGTAGAGTTTTTCGTAGGTGTTAAAGCCGATGTGTTTAAGATGATGTACCTTTGATATGACACTCCCTAGCGCTCTATATGTTTTTTATTCCGTTATATGTGTTAATAGGTCGTTACAACTGTTTTGCAATGACTCATCAATCTGAGATTGACTATGTGAAGTTATATGAAGGGTAATTGTTTACAAGAAAATTAACAATTAGATATTGTTTGCATTTGTTGACATTTAACGCTTTTCTGTTTTGCTTAACTTTAGACCTGTCAAAAATCAAAGGTTTTGCAGACGAAATTTAATTTGGATTTAATTTGAAAAATAACCACTCAGTAGGATAGAAAAAATTGTGGAAAAAGAAAACAATTGCTTATCACAAGCAATTTCTTCTTTTTCTACAATGTTTTTACAAGTATAAAATACAGGGACGTAAAAACCAGGGATTCAACAAACCAGGGATTAAACAACTTGATGTCCAATACGAAACGTATGGGGAATGAAATACTATTTTAACCGTATACACAAAGTATTGACCCTTAAAATAGTATTTCATTTACCAGGTGTCACGGATAAATTTCCACCAACATTTTGCTCGGCACTCTTAAACCTAAACCGACAATAAAATTTTGGACGGGTCCAAATTGAAAGGAGCTGCATGGGATAATGTTTAGTTGATGACATTTCAAAATTCTGTTTTCTAGGTGAAAAACACATGGGACTTTGAAGAAATTGCCTGTAACAAGTTATTTCTTCTTTACCCAAAATGTTTTCCATAGTTATTCTCTTAGTTGCGGCTAAGAGTGTCATTGTGTGGAAATGAGTTAAACCATAAAGGGGTGACAAAACTCAAGATTGGTCCAAAGCCAATTACACTTAAATTAGAAAATACCTGTGGATAAGGGTTGAAAATAATGTGAAAAAAGGAACAATTGCTTATTCCGAACAATTTCTCCCTTCCATAAAGTTTTCCATTCCATGATTGTATTTCTGAAAGAGCGCCAGAAAGCGTCTTTGTCTGGTAACAGATTACTGTGATCGTAGGCACGAGGAGCAATCATAATAATTGTACCCTGGAATAATAATAATACTGTCTTTATTTTATGAAGGTAAAACAATAAGACAATCATTTCAAATTAAACAATTTGAAATTAAATCCTTTTTAACAGTATTGCCTTCACTGAATAAAAATTAGTGAATGTAAAGATTAAATAAAAAATACCATGCTACACACACGCTGAAAGAGAACAATCTATGATTACGTAAAATGAATACATATTATGAAATTACGATATTATTATTATCAAAGAATTTGAGAATGAGAACTAGCAGGTAGTGTAGGCTAAGATCAGACTGCACATCCGTGCAATCTGATCTTAGTCTACACATCTGCCAAAGCAGGAATATCCCGGAATCAGCATGACAAGGATTAAAACATACGGATTAAATATGAAATTTTACAACTTTAATTATGAAACATTTAATTATTATTATTTTGTTGCAGTGCCATTTAAATCTTCTTTTTATACCCCCATCTTGACATGAGCGCATAAGATATTTAATTTTGTCACAACTTGTTTTTCAAAAAGTGCATTTGAACTATTGCCATTACATGTGAAATATGAGCTTCTCTCCGTGTTACAAAACAGATATGCCTCATTAACAGTAAACTTTCACAATAATATCATGACAGCCAAATCATGATAATGAGACACAAAATAGACGCAACATGCTGTACTTTAATCAAACTAAAATGTAAAAAATAGAGGGCCAAAAGGCACTGGTGCACTCACCTGAGACAAACGATCTTTTTCTTTCAAGTGTCATTTATTGTTAAGTTAAGGATGTTGATAGAAGTCGGCCTTACCCTTCTTTATACATATAAAGGCCCATTCAAACTTAATCTCTACTGTTTGCGCCCTCAAAAAAAGCTTTGGAAAACATTGTGGAAAAGAAGGAATTGCTTGTATCAAGCAATTTCTTCATTATCCACAATGTTCTCCATCTAAAAAGAGGGGGGTGGATTAAAAATAAATAAATAAATTAATTAAATTTCATCTACTTTAAACCCTTTTCAATTTGAACCAGCCTAAAATTTTGTTGTGTTGAAATGGGTTATTCTTGTCTTGACTTGGCTGTGGTGTCATTGCTCAGATGCCCCCACATGGCGCTTTGCTATATGGATATAGTACAAGTAATACGATGCTGCAGAAACTCTAGATGTGACATTCTGTTTAATACTTTTTTGAATTAAATCAGAAGCAATAACTCATTCGTCTAAAACCCCTAATGAATGCTACTGCCAATTTTGAAGTGAATCAGACAGAATCTGTAGAAGGAGTTGTCGGGACAAGCATTTTCCAGTTGAATCAGGGACAATGAATCACTAAATCTTGGTGAAAGTTTTACAATATTTGCGTCTTGCACATCTACAAAAAAACAATCGACACTTCAGCCAAATATAAAGCGATTCAGACTGCAAATCTAGGTGGTGATGTCTAGACAAGCATTTGTAAGTCAATTGTTTCTTTGTTTTTGAATTGGGTTTAACCCATTACAAATCAATACCTCCTTTTTACGCCCCTCAAGAAAAAGGCTTTTGAAAACATTGTGGAAAATGACGAAATTGCTTGTATCAAGCAATTTCTTCATTTTCCACAATGTTTTCTACCCAAAATGACGAAAAAATTGTAAATTCTATCAACTTGAAATTGTCGTCTGCAGCTTCTTTCAATTCGGACCAGTCTAAAATTCCACTGTGTTGGAATGGGTTAACGCCGCTTTTAACAATTAATCAGTCATATCGCGGCGAATGGAGAACCTAGCGATGGATTCCCGTTATATCTCGCACCAGTACAACAATTAGATCGTTTCCTAGCCCCCAGCTGCTATACCACGTAAGTTTACGATTATCCGCCCATTGATGAGAGTCAAATGTCGCCGCCGGGGATCGTACCTATAACATCCCATTATTGAAAAAAGGGAGGCTGGTGCGTTACCAACTGCGCTATGACGATGGTCCTACTTCAAATCAGGCGCAATAACTCAGTAAAATTATATATTGAAGTTTAACAAATGTTACATCTTGCAGACCTACAACTCCTATTGAACACTTCTACCAAGTGTAGAGCAAATCAAGCCGAATTTTTTAAGGGGTTGTCTTGACAAGTGTTTTTAATTCAAATTAGGGGCAGCAACTAAATAATTATTGATGGAAATTTCATAAAAGTTGTGTCTTGCACATCTATAGCTCCTAATGAACTCTTCTATAAAGTATGAAGCGAATCTGACTAAAACTGTGAGGGGATCAGTCCAGAAAAAAACATTTACACGTGTTTTTGAGACAAATCAGGGGCAATAACTCAATAATTCATTATGGCAGTTTGACAAAAACTGTAGGAGGAGTTGTCCGGTCAAGATTTTGCAGATAGACCGACTGGCGCGACCAACAAACTGGCTATTTCCAGGATATTCCTCCTAAACTTTGTTTGAAGGGGTATACTTACATATTTGAAGGCTCTTGGACTTTTTTGTGAGGAAAAACTGTTCCCTCTCCTGGGAACTGGATGATAATAATTATAGAATTTTGAAAGAGACCAATAAACTGTTGCTTCAAGTAAAATATCAAGGCTCTATGCCAACTGGGTCAGAGTGGTTTTTTTTGTTTCGTTTTTTTTTTCTTTTTTAAATTACTCTTTTGTTGTCATTGCAAAAAGGTTTTCAATGTGCTTAATTCTTTCAGCTAATTTGAAAGTGGGCCACCTCAGAAACATTTCTACAAATCTAGATGCAATAAGATCAGTAAAGATTATCTAAGGAATATATCTGCAAAGTTTGACTGAAAATGGCCCTGTTATTTTGTGTTAAGCTAAAAACGATATATATTACCTAAAACAACATCTGTTTATTTGTCAAAAAGCAGGGTTGTTTGGGAACACTTTCTTAGACTGGTCGAGTTTCAAAACAGTTGCAGAAGACAATTTGAATTTCAACGAGAACACAGTATGCAGATAGCAATGCTTGGCTTCAGGCGCTTATAACTTCAGTAGAGATATCGAGAAATGTCAACGTTTTGGATGAGATGCACTTGGAATGTGACCTTGACCAATGACCCAGAACTCTATAAAAACAGAAAGGTCTTGGCACAGTTAATAGAGATGGCGGTCCGTTAGTAGAGTGATAGAAGAGCAAAAATATTTGGACATAAATGACGCCAACACTGATGCAGACGACAATAGGGCTATATAATTACCTTGAGTTTTCTAAGAATTAAATAAGAGGCCCATGAGGGTCTGAGACGCTCTACTGGTTATCAAGTTTTCCGTTAGAATCTAATATTTATGGAAGTTAATTACTCAAAGAATGAATGAATAGAGTTTTATGGCCCGTCGACAACTGAGGTCATGTTGGGCGCATAAAAAGTAAATATAAGGGTGCTTTTGAGTGAAAACGGAGATGGATTTAAATAGTAAAATGTAGAATCAAATAACAATATAAGAGTTAAAACTAACAGTCAATTACTAAAACCGATCTATACGAACAATAAAAATCTAGAAAATCATGAACAGGTCTATAATTGCTTAGAAGAACCTAAAATTATATTTTACTGTACAAATTGATGGCTTTCAGGAAATCAAAAATAAGTTCGATTCTGACGCTTTCAAATAGCTGCCTCATACTGTCAGCCTTGAAATATTGATCTCTGTACATAGAAAAATCACTAAAATCTATAAAAATATGTTTGACAGTAAGAGGAGCGTCGCATGGTATACACATTGGAGATTCGTCTCCTTTTAGAAGAAATGAATGCGTCAGATGCGTATTGCCTATGCGTAAACGGGCCAAAATAATTTCTTCGCGGCGATTTGATCTGTAGCCGGGTAGCCACTCACCAAGATCATGTTTAATTCTGTAAAGTTTGTTATTTTGGTTTGCAGGATCGTCCCAACAATTCTGCCATACATTATGAATAAAACTATTTATCAACGGGTAAAATATCTAGTGATAATGCCTCCTTGGCAGATTTATCTGCCTCTTCATTACCACAAATACCAATGTGGCTAGGGAGCCAACAGAAAACAAGGTCACCATCACTATCAAGATTTGAAATCTTATTTAGTAATTTGATTATAAGAGGGTTGTCTGTTTTCTCGTGTTCAAGCGCTTGCATCTAGAACAGTGGCTGAAGCAACTTTTTCTCCATCCTTCGAACCATCTGTATAAATCTCCTCATGCAATATGTATCTTTCTTTTATCTCTAAGAACTTTGTTTTAAAGACAACAGGGTCTGTAGTACCCTTTTTGCTGGAAGCAAGATCATAAAGATAAGTGGGACTTTTGCATGTCCATACAAGGAACATCGGAAACTGTCGAAATCTAGAGAATTTATATCTGTTTCGCAACGGAAACTAAAAGGTGGTATAGCTTTTGCTTTTTTTTCAAATTCCTCCCTGTACTTAGGTTCAAATACAACTTTGTACGTGGGGTTGTCAGGATTAGACTTTAACTTAAGATAATATTGCATGGAGAGTTTCTTTCGACGTAAATTTAAAGATGGTTCATTGGCTTCAGTGTACAGACTATTTACTGGTGATGTTCTATAAGCGCCTAACGCTAAGCGCAAGCCTTGATTATGAATAGAATCAAGTTTGCGAAGGTATGAAGGGCGCGTTGAGCCGTAAACAGCACAGCACAGCCATAATCTAACTTAGATCTGACAAGCGACCTGTAAAGTCGCAATAGAACTTTTTTATCGGCTCTCCAGTCCATATGGGACACAACACGTAAAAGATTTAGAGCTTTTTGGCATTTATTGCTCAAATAATCAATATGAGGACGAAACGAGAGTTTAGAGTCAAAGAGAAGCCCTAAAAATTTGAACTCTGGAACGACTTAAATGGGTACTCCGTCAAGTTTAAGTTCGGAATCAGGGTGCAGTTTTCTTGACTGACAAAAGTGCATACATTTGGTTTTAGTCTTGGAAAAAATAAAGCCGTTTTCGTTTGACCATTTGGTAAGGTTGTTCAAGACTTTATGCAACTGCCTTTCAATTGTATTCATATGTTTTGATCTGTAACAGATACAAAAGTCATCAACGTAAAGAAAACATTCCACGCCAGGAAAAACAGTTTTTACAATGTTATTAATTTTGACACTAAATAATGTCACAGATAAAATACTTCCCTGGGGAACTCCCCTTTCTTGTTCATGGGGATCTGAAAAAGTATCTCCCACCCTGACTCTAAACCGACGTTCGTCTAAAAATGCAGAAATGAAATAAGCAAGGCGACCTCGAATACCGAAATCAAAGAGGTCATTCATTATTCCATACTTCCAAGTGGTATCATAAGCACTTTCAAGATCGAAAAAGACAGAAACAACATGTTCTTTCTTTATAAAAGCTTCTCGAATAAAAGTCTCGAAGCGGACAAGATGATCAAGAGTGCTTCTCTGTTTACGAAAGCCACTTTGGACTGACGTAATCAGTTTATTTCTTTCTAAAAACCAAACAAGACGATCATTTACCATTCTTTCCATGGTTTTGCAAATACAACTTGTTAAGGCTATAGGACGATAGTTTGAAGGGTTGTAGAAACTTTACCTGGTTTAGGTATAGGAATCACAATAGCTTCCCGCCAAGAGGCTGGGAATATTCCAGTTTTCCAAACCTGATTATAAATTTCAAGTAAACAGTGAAGGGAGCGAGATGGTAAACGTTTGAGGAACTGATAATGAATATTATCAGAACCAACAGCAGTATCATGACACTTTTTAAAAGCTTTCTTCAACTCTTTGATGGAAAAATCTCTATTGTAGTGTTCCAGGTTCCAGGAACTAAAATTAAGCTTGGACTTTTCTTTTTCACCTTGAAATTTTTGAAAGGTGGGTGAATAATTAGAAGAGGAGGACTTCTTGGCAAATGTGTGTGCTAGTACATTTGCAATGTCATGTTTGGAGGAAACTGATTTATTGTCATCCGTTTTAAGGTGACCAATACTAAGTGATGTGTTCTTCCCACTGATTTTCCGTACCATATCCCAAGTCTTTTTGACAGATGATCTTGAATTCAATCTAGAAACATACTGCCTCCAAGACGAACGTTTACTTTGATAGTTCTACGAGCTTTCGCACGTGCAATTTTAAACTTGTAAAGATTTTCCTTCGTCGGCCTAAGGCCAAATGCTCTTAAGGCAGATTTTCTATCAGCTATAGCATTTTTACAATCGTCATTAAACCATGGCTTGTTTTGTTTTTTAGGATCAGGCGATGTTTGTGGAATGGCTTTTTCTGCAGCAGAATAAAGTAAAGATGTAAATAGTTCTGCAGAGTTTTCACATTCATCAAAGGCTTCTGGATTTATTGACTGCTCACATGTGGTTTTAAAAAGTTCCCAATTAGCTTTATGGAGTTTCCAACGCCTAGGGCGCTCCTGGACAGATGGTCCTAATTCAGATATATGAATAGGAAAATGGTCACTTCCATGAAGATCAGAGTCCACTTTCCAGCTAAAAGCCGGGAAAACGTCTGGAGTGCAAATAGTTAAATCCAGTGAAGAATATGAACCAGTTGCTGGATGATGATAAGTGGAAGATTTATCATTTAATAAAATAAGATCATGATTTGATATGAAATCTTCAATAATACGACCTTTGTTGTCTGTATGGGAACATCCCCAAAGCGTATGGTGAGAATTGAAATCTCCCATTAATATATAAGGCTTGGGTAATTGTTCGACAAGATCGTCTAGTTTCCTACGACTGATAGGAGAACTAGGTTGAAGATAGATTGAACACAGTGTTACTGTTTTATTAACAGATACGCTAACGGCAACAGCTTGTAGCGTAGTACTAAGAGGAATAGTGCGGTGAGGAACACAGTTGTTAACAATGATTCCGACACCGCCCGAAGCTTTCTCAATACCTTCAAAATTTTTAAAATAGCAAGAGTGATACTTTAAAGAAAATTTGTCAGTATCTTTTAAAAAGGTCTCTTGCAAACAGATTGCAACTGGCTTTCCATTAGAAACTAATAGATTCATTTCTTCAAAATTAGCTTTGATGCTGCGACAATTCCATTGAATGATTTTGTTCGCCATAGTTAAATTAAGGGGGAGAAATATACCAATTAGTATTGGAAGTATGAAAATTATTTGTTTATGTGTGAAAGATCTATTATATTTTTGCCTCGCTTATTCTCTTTGGAAGAATCTGCATCCTCTGTGTCTTCCGTTACCATGTCTTCTTCAAGACAGTGGTAGCGGTTGTATTGTTTAACAGGATCCTCAGATCCCTTTGGCTGGCGATTAGATGATGTCGCCCTAGGAGACGAAGTTCTGCTCCTAGGGGGTTTGACAAACGAGCTTTTATCATTATCCTCGGATACTTTGCTAGCTGGATGATTTAATTTCTCTTGCTGCATTTGGGCCTTCTTACGTTTTACCATCTCGACTTTATCTAAGAGTTCTATTCTATCCATTTCAGAAAGAGATGTAGTTTTTGTGTCTTGATGTTTAGACTTTGAAGCGGTAGATACAGATGAAGTTTTATTGCTGGAAGGATCTTTCGAGGCTGAAGGCGGATTTTCAGAAGAGGAAGATAGATTAACAGTGTTTGATTCCAATATAGTTTCAGGAGTTTTGTTTGTTTGGAGGGAAAGAGACTGTGTTTTCTTAATTTGATTTGAAGTACTAGAAGTTAAGGCTACTGTGGATTTAGGGAATAATTTGTCAATCTCATGCTTCTTATCAGGGAAAAGAATGCTGAGTTTTTCGTGTAAAGTTTTACAGTTTTGACATTCCATATTGCTTTTTGTAATATTGGAGTAACTTGAGGGCAGATTGGCTTTTGTTCTTAATTCAAAAATTTTACGGGCTTCAAAAAAGGATACATTTTCTATGCATTTAATTCTCTGAATTTCTTTCTCCTTTTTCCAGAATTCACAGTCCTTTGAATTTGCTGGGTGACCTTTTCCACAGTTAGCACATTTAACTTCGTTCTGACAGGAATGATCGAAATGGTTTGGGTTTACATCACCACATTTAACACAAACCATATCATTGTTGCATTTGTCTTCATGATGTCCAAACCTCTGACAAAAATAGCATCTCAGAGGATTTGGAACATATACATCAACGTTTACCACATTAAACCCGACTTTTATTCGTCGAGGCAAAATGGGAACACCAAATGTCAAAATGAAAGTGTTTGTGCTAATCTTCTTTCCATTTCTAGTCAATGAGATACGTTTAACTTCAGTTACTCCTTGACTTTCCAGACCTTCAACAATCTCGGCTTCAGAGCAACCAGCTAGCTCTCTACAACGGATGATTCCCCTAGATTTATTCAGGGTCTCATGAGCATAAACCTTGACTTCATGTCCAAAAAATAATTCAGTTTTTAACAGATTTTCGGTCTGAGCTTGTAAATTAACTTCTACCGATAAATTGCCATCTTTTAAACTTTTCACTGATTTAGGAGTACCCAGGATTGATTTTAATTGCTTTTCAATAACAAACGGAGAAAGTTTTGAAATTGGAAAATTTGGTTCTTTTGATTTTATCACCAGAAATTTATTAAAATGTCCAGAAGAGCTAACAAATCCTTCGCCAATATCGGAGTCCATTTGAGCATCGCCTTTTCGTTTTTTGTTTAGGGGATCCATATTATAGTTTTAAATTTTTCGTCATCTGTGGGCCCCACCCTCCATGGAGTCCTACAAGGGGGCAAAACAGGAACGGCGATCCAGCTCCCTAAGCCAAGGCTACCCAGATGATATTCTCGGGCAGTCCAAGTTCCAAGGAGATTTGTTTGTTTGAATGGGGTTTTACGCCGCTTTTAACAATCTTTCAGTTATATCGCGGCGGCTAGAGCACCTAACAACGGAATCCTGGTATTTCTCACACCAGTACTACCATTACATCCTTTCCTAGCCTCCAGCTGCTATCCCACATAAGTCTACGATTATCGACCCATTGGTGAGAGACAAATAGTCGGTAAGGATGAGTGCCGCCGTCGGGAATCGAACCCGGGACCTCTAGATTGAGAGTCCGACGCGCTACCAACTGCGCTATGACGGCGGCTGTCCCGATAAAGGAGAACATGGACACTTCCCCAAATGAGAGTCACGCCATGCAAACCCGTACCCGACCAAAAAACCCGAACCACCAAATTAGCCCATAAGCCTATATAGACTAGAAATAAAATACAATTAAAATACGAAAAATGGTATGACATGGGCAAATTAACACTTGTACAACAGAAGGGTACAATGCATGACATAGCGTTTGCAATACTATCAGTTATACTTTAACTTAGTAAAGATAGATGCGTAAAAACACAAAAATAACTATAAATACATTGATAGCTAAATATCATATTATAATAGTAGTCAATACCCTAGTCTAAAACGACCAGCCGATTGCCTAGACCGGGCCCATCCAGGCTCCCGTTTTACCGAAGCCGAGGTCAAAGCAGCGTGTTGAGGAGCTGGAGATCCCTGGGCTTCTCTCAACTACCAGGACCCTCTTTTCCGGCTTTACGAGTCTCCACCCACGGCAAACAGGCGGGCCCATTCGGTGGGGTCTTACCACTCTACAGGACGGCAGCCAGCGATTTCTATCCCCCCGCCGGCTGGGGGCATCCATTTGTTAGGGGTCTTACCATTTACTACATGGACGGCAGCCGACAATTTCTATCCCCCCGCCCAGCTGGGGGCGTAATTACTCAAAGAAGAATGCATAAAGAAAAAAAACAACATGATTTTATCCCCTTTAATATTTTAATCAACAATCCTCAAGGCCCCTTTTCCCCTGTTTCATGACGGATCCACTCCATTTCCAAAATAATGTTACCTTATGACCCTACAATCATCCTGTGAACTTTTCATCAGAATCTGACAAGAATTGTGGACTTTATCACATGAACAGGATTGTTTTGAATGAAAATCAATCAGGCCCCTGTTCCAGTGTTTTCTGGGGGATCAGTTTCATTCCGAAAGGAACTTTCCTTACAACCCTACAATTGTCCTGTGAAATTTAAAAGACAATTTGATAATTATTGTGATCTTCAGCACATACACAAGAATGTTTAGTATGATGATCTGTAAGGCCCCATTTCCTGTGTTTCGAATGCCACAATTATTCCATGCATCTTTTAAGAGAATCCGATAAAACTATTGACTTTATTGTGTTAGAAAAGATATTAAAATTAAGTTCTCATAAGGCCCAATTTTTTCCGTGATATTTTACTGTTGGTATAATCATTCTGTTAAAGTTAAAAGTGAATCCAATGAAATATTGGGACTTCATTATGTTTACTAGAATATTAAAAAAAAAATCATATTGCCCTTTTTACATGATACTTGATGGATTGTACCTAGTTCTGAAAAGAACCATTTAAGTGATTGTACAATCATTCAGTGAATTTTTTAAGTGAATCCGGTGAAATCATGGGACATCATTGTGTTAACCAGAATCTTTAAGAAAGTTTTTCATAAGGCCCCTTTTTATGTGACACTTGCCATAATCAGAACCACTGTCAAAATCAACAATTGGAATAACGGTACAATCAATCTGTGTAATCTGTGTAATTTATTATGTTAATGAGTTTATAGTGAAATCTTCATAGGGCCCCTTTTCCCATGATACTTCACGGAACAAACCAAATTTCAAAAGGAACAATTCTAATGAAGGTACAATCATTCTGTAAAAGTTAAAGAGAATAAATGAAAACACTGGACTGAATTGTGTCAAGAATTATTGTTACAAAATTATCATAAGGCCCCTTTTTCCGTGAAACTTGACAATCAGATCCAATGTACAAAGGAACAATCCTTATGATAGTTTGAAGAAAATGATAAAGACTGAGGACTCTATTGTAATAACAATGTTTTGTAATAAAATATTTAAAAGGTCCCTTTTCTTGTGTCACTTAACCACTCAGACCTAATTTACAAAGGAACGATTCAAATGATGGTACAATCATTCTATTAAAGTTTGAAGAGATTCTGATAAAGACTGAGGACATTCTTGTGTTTATGTGGACTTGGTAATAATTGTTCATACAGTCCCTTTTCCTATGATACTAGACAGATCAGGCCCAATTTAGAAAGAAAAAATCCTAGTGATGGTACAAACATTCTGTGAAAGTTTGAATAGAATCCGATGAAAACTGCTGACTTTATCTTGGTGTAAAGATTTTAAAATATGATTTTAATAAGGCTCCTTTTCCTGTGATACTTGAAGGATCATGTCTCATGTCAATGATTCTGTGAAGGTTTGAAGAAAATCGAATGAAAGCTCTGGACTTGGTTACAAGGATTATAGATAAAATTCTTAAAAGCCCCTTTTCCAATGATACTAGACAGATCACGCCTAATTTGAAAAGAAAGAATCCTCATGATGGAATAATCGTTCTGTGAAGGTTTAAACAGAATCTGTAATAACTGTTGGCTTTATTGTGGTACAAGAATTTTAAAATTAAATTTCATAATGCTCCTTTTCCTGTGACACTTGACGGATCAGGTCTAATGCAAACATCAACAATCATTATTATTGTACAATTATTCTGTGAATGTTTGAAGAAAATCCGATGAAAGCTCTGGACTTGGTTTCAAGGATTTATAAATGAAATTTTCATAAGGCCCCTTATCCTGTGTTTCTTGACAGTTCAAACCCTATGAAAAGAATGATCGTTATGATCTTCCAATCATTCTGTGAAAGTTTCAACAAAATCCGGTCAAAGCTGTGGGATTCATTGTATTAACAGGGTTTTATTAATTGAATTTTCGTATAGCCCCTTTTCCCTTGTTACTTGATGGATCTGAACCAATTCCAAACGAAACTCTACTTACAAAAGGATAATTATTCTGTTTGAGTATAAAGACAACCCCATCTCATCTGTGGACTTACAAGTATTAAGATTTTTTTAATTGAATTTTCCTAAGGCCCTCTTTCCTATGTTTCTCAATGGATCAGACCCAATTTGAAAGGAACAATCCTTATGATGGTTCAATCATTATGTGAAAGTTTTAAGCCGATCAGGTGAAATCTAGGGCCACGATGTGTTAACTAAGATTTTTTTATTAAATTTTCATAGGGCCCCTTTTCCCATGAAACTTGATGGATCAAACCTACTTCCGAAAGGAATGAATGAATGAATAGAGTTTTATGGCCCGTCGACAACTAAGGTCATGTTGGGCGCATTACAAGTAAATGAAAAGGTTCCTTTGAGTAAAAACGGAGATGGATTTAAACAGTAAAATGAAGAATCAAATAACAATAGTAGAATTATAACTAACAATGAATCACTAAAACCGATCTATACGAACAGTAAAAATCTAGACAATCATGAAAAGGTCTATAAATTGCTTACAAGAACTTAAAATCATATTTTGCTGTACAAATTGATGGCTTTCAGGAAATCAAAAATAAGTTCGATTCTGACGCTTTCAAATAGCTGCCTCATACTGTCAGCCTTGAAATATCTTTCTCTGACATCGAAAAAATCAAGTATTCAATAAAAATATGTTTGACAGTAAGAGGAGCGTCGCATGGAATACACATTGGAGATCCGTCTCCTTTAAGAAGAAATGAATGCGTCAGGTAAGTGTGACCAATGCGTAAACGGGCCAAAATAATTTCTTCTCTGCGACTTTATCTATAACCGGTATGCCATTCACCAAGATGCTGTTTAATAGTATAAAGTTTGTTATCTCGATTTGCGGGATCATCCAAACAATTCTGCCATACATCTTGAATAAAACTATGAATTAAAGGCTTAAAATCAGTAAAAGGAACTTCAAATGGTAAAATATCTAGTGATAATGCCTCCTTGGCAGCGTTATCTGCCTCTTCATTACCACGAATACCAATGTGGCTAGGAAGCCAACAGAAAACAAGATCAACATCAATATCAAGCTTTGAAATCTTATTTAGTAATTTGATTATAAGTGGATTGTCTGTTTTCTCGAGTTCAAGCGCTTGCATACTTGACATTGAATCAGTGAAAACATTATAGCGCCAATAACCATCTTCGATCATGTGATCGATTGCAAGATCAATCGCCTTAAGTTCTGCTGAAAATATAGAGGAGTTGTTCGGTAGGCGAAACCGATATTTTTCGCCATCTAGAATAGTGGCTGAGGCAACTTTCTCTACGTCCTTCGAACCATCTGTATAAATCTCTTCGTGCAATATGTACCTTTCTTTGATCTCTAAAAAAATTGTTTTAAAGACAACAGGGTCTGTAGTACCCTTTTGCTTGAAGCCAGGTCATCAAGATAAGTGGGGCATTGGAATATCCATAAAGGAACATCGGAAACTGTATTTTTGGTAACATCTTCTAGATCGAAATCTAGAGAATTTACATCTGTTTCGCAACGTAAACTAAAAGGTTGTATAGCTTTTGCTTTCTTTTCAAATTCCTCCCTGTACTTAAGTTCAAATACAACTTTGTAGGTGGGGTTGTCAGGATTAGACTTTAACTTAAGATTATATTGCATGGAGAGTTTCTTTCGACATAAATTTAAAGATGGTTCATTGGCTTCAGTGTACATACTATTTACTGGTGATGTTCTAAAAGCGCCCAACGCTAAGCGCAAGCCTTGATTATGAATAGAATCACGTTTGCGAAGGTATGAAGGGCGCGCTGAGCCGTAAACAGCAAAGCCAAAATCTAACTTAGATCTGACAAGCGACCTGTAAAGTCGCAATGGAACTTTTTTATCGGCTCCCCAGTCCATATTGGACACTACACGTAAAAGATTTAGAGCTTTTTGGCACTTATTGCTCAAATAATCAATATGTGGACAAAACGAGAGTTTAGAGTCAAAGAGAAGCCCTAAAAATTTGAACTCTGGAACAACTTCAATGGGCACTCCGTCAAGTTTAAGTTCGGGATCAGGGTGCATTTTTCTTGACTGACAGAAGTGCATACATTTAGTTTTAGTCTTGGAAAATTTAAAGCCGTTTTCGTTTGACCATTTGGTAAGGTTGGTCAAGACTTGCTGCAACTGCCTTTCATTTGTATACATATGTTTTGATCTGTAACAGATATAGAAGTCATCAACGTAAAGAAAACATTCCACACCAGGAAAAACGGTTTTAACAATGTTGTTTATTTTGACACTAAATAGTGTCACGGACAAAATACTTCCCTGGGGAACTCCCATTTCTTGTTCATGGGGATCTGAAAAAGTGTCTCCCACCCTGACTCTAAACCGACGTTCGTCTAAAAATGCAGAAATGAAATAAGCAAGGCGACCTCGAATACCGAAATCAAAGAGGTCATTCATAGTTCTATACTTCCAAGTGGTATCATAAGCACTTGCAAGATCGAAAAAGACAGAAACAACATGTTCTTTCTGTATAAAAGCTCCTCGAATAAAAGTCTCGAAGAGGACAAGATGATCAAGAGTGCTTCTCTGTTTACGAAAGCCACTCTGGACTGACGTGATAAGGTTGTCCTTTTGAAGAAACCAAACCAGATGGTCGTTCACCATTCTGCCAATGTTTTTACAAATACAACTAGTTAAGGCTATAGGGTGATAATTTGAAGGATTTGTAGAATCTTTACCTGGTTTAGGTATTTGAATGACAACGGCTTCCCGCCAAGATGCTGGAAGTATTCCCGTTTTCCAAACCTGATTAAAGATTTGAAGTGAACAATTGAGCGGATAGGATGGCAAGTGTTTAAGGAATTGATTAGAATATTATCAGATCCTATCGCAGCGTCGTGACACTTTTTAAAGCCCTTTTCAACTCCTTAACCGAAAAGTCTCTATTGTAGTGTTCTAAGTTCTTGGAACTGAAATTAAGCTTAGACTTTTCCTTTTCGGCTTGAAATTTTTGACATGTGAAGGAGATGCAGGCCACTTTAACAGAGTGATAGATGCCCTCATATCTGGAAAAAGAATTCGGTTGGTAGGGGATAAAATAAACTGGAAAACCAACGTAAATGACGAAAGACCGGACCATCATGGCAAAATGCACCATGCATTTGGGTCAGCTATAAATGTTCAGAACACTTGTTTCAATCATCTGCTCAGAATGTAACCAGAATTTCAAACAAGCCAAATTACACACAGTGTTTTCATTCCATCAGTGGAGGAATGTGACTTATTACAGAGAGACTTTGCTTAGCAAGTCAGAACAGCCGCACGCCAACTTGATTTTGAGAGCTTTCTTGATATTCTGCCTAGTGATATATGGGAGCAAGCTCCGGAAGACCTTCACAAGAAAAATACTGTGATTTCATTGCTTGTTCTCCACTACAATGAACAGAAGTAGGACGAAACAATAACAATTCTTGATTACTATGATGACTTTCTAAAGTCGTGCTATGAAGAGGAAGGTGTCCGGATGGAAACAGTTGACATTGGGAAGACCAGCTGACAAAAAGTAGGTTTTCTGGGACCAAGAGGTTGAGGGCTTGTGGACTCAACCAGATTGCAGCATTTATCACCAATCACCTTTGAAATGTTCCACCTCCTCATGAACTATAAACAACTCATGTTCAGACAATTGTTCAGTGACAGTAGTTCCACAGATATTGTAATCATGAAATGTGAAGCAGACAGTATCTTAAGGTCAAGTGTGAATGTACATGTGAACGAGCACTACAACGCAGATCGAGACTTTATTATGTCCTTTGTGGTCTGCTACATAGTAGAGGCAGTGCATTACTTCTTTGGAAATGATGATTCTCACAGTGTTCCAATAAAAATTAAAATGCCTTCTAGTGCTTCAAAGGAAGATAAACAGTTATAGCTTATTGGTGCCTTTTCAAAAAATTGTGAGGACATACGTTTGGGCTAAAGAAGAAAAATCAACAGTATTGCAAGATCAAAATGTACATGGTGAGTCTTTTGCAATCTCAATGAATGAACCAAATACCACTCAATGATTCCTGATTTTAGAGCAGTCTTAAGGAAAGCATTGTTTAAAAGAAAAAAAAAAAACTTTTTTCAAATTCCCTTTACATTGTTTTCTTCTGCTGAAAGCTTGTGTTCAATAAAGCCATTATACCTCGTTTAGTAATTTGCTATGATCTAAATCCTGGGGTCAGGAATCTCAATGAATGAATGAATGAATAGAGTTTTATGGCCCGTCGACAACTAAGGTCATGTTGGGCGCATCACAAGTAAATGAAAAGGTGCCTTTGAGTAAAATCGGAAATGGGTTCAAATAGTAAAATGTAGAGTCAAACAACAATAGTAGAATTATACCTAACAATCAATTACCTAAACCGATCTATACGAACAATAAAAATCTAGACAATCATGAACAGGTCTATAAATTGCTTACAAGAACCTAAAATCATATTTTGCTGTACAAATTGATGGCCTTCAGGAAATCAAAAATAAGTTCGATTCTGACGCTTTCAAAAAGCTGCCTCATACTGTCAGCCTTGAAATATTGATCTCTGTACATAGAAAAATCAATACAGTCTATAAAAATATGTTTGACAGTAAGAGGAGCGTCGCATGGAATACACATTGGAGGTTCGTCTCCTTTAAGAAGAAATGAATGCGTCAAGTAAGTGTGACCAATGCGTAAACGGGCCAAAATGATTTCTTCTCGGCGATTTGATCTATAGCTAGGTAGCCATTCACCAAGACTCTGTTTAATAGAATAAAGTTTATTATCTTGGTTTGCGGGATCGTCCCAACAATTCTGCCAGATATCCCGAATAAAATGATGAATTAAAGGTTTAAAATCACTAAAAGGAACATCGAAAGGTAAAATGTCTAGTGATAATGCCTCCTTGGCAGCCTTATCTGCCTCCTCATTACCACGAATACCAATGTGGCTAGGGAGCCAACAGAAAACAAGATCAACATCACTATCAAGATTTGAAATCTTATTCAGTAATTTAACTATAAGAGGATTGTCTGTTTTCTCGTGTTCGAGCGCTTGCATACTGGACATTGAATCAGTGAAAACAATATAACGCCAATAACCATCTTCGATCATGTGATCGAGCGCAAGATCAATTGCCTTAAGTTCTGCTGAAAATACGGAGGCGTTGTTTGCTAGACGAAACTGATATTTTTCGCCATCTAGGACAGTGGCCGAAGCAACTTTCTCTCCGTCCTTCGAACCATCTGTATAAATCTCTTCATGCAATATGTACCTTTCTTTAATCTCTAAAAATTTTGTTTTAAAGACAACAGGGTCTGTAGTACCCTTTTTGCTTGAAGCTAGGTCATAAAGATAAGTTGGACTTTTGCATGTCCATAAAGGAACATCGGAAACTGTATATTCCGCAACATCTTCTAGATCGAAATCTAGAGAATTTATATCTGTTTCGCAACGTAAACTAAAAGGTGGTATGGCTTTTACTTTCTTTTCAAATTCCTCCCTGTAGTAAGGTTCAAATACAACTTTGTAAGTGGGGTTGTCAGGGTTAGACTTTAACTTAAGATAATATTGCATGGAGAGTTTCTTTCGACGTAAATTTAAAGATGGTTCATTGGCTTCAGTGTACAGACTATTTACTGGTGATGTTCTAAAAGCGCCTAACGCCAAGCGCAATCCTTGATTATGAATAGAATCAAGTTTGCGAAGGTATGAAGGGCGAGCTGAACCGTAAACAGCACAGCCATAATCTAACTTAGATCTGACAAGCGACCTGTAAAGTCGCAATAGGACTTTTTTATCGGCTCCCCAGTCCATATGGGACACAACACGTAAAAGATTTAGAGCTTTTTGGCATTTATTGCTCAAATAATCAATATGAGGACGAAACGAGAGTTTAGAGTCAAAGAGAAGCCCTAAAAATTTGAACTCTGGAACGACTTCAATGGGTACTCCGTCAAGTTTAAGTTCGGGATCAGGGTGCAGTTTTCTTGACTGACAAAAGTGCATACATTTGGTTTTAGTCTTGGAAAACTTAAAGCCGTTTTCGTTTGACCATTTGGTAAGGTTGTTCAAGACTTGCTGCAACTGCCTTTCAATTGTATTCATATGTTTTGATCTGTAACAGATACAAAAGTCATCAACGTAAAGAAAACATTCCACGCCAGGAAAAACAGTTTTGACAATGTTATTAATTTTGACACTAAATAATGTCACAGATAAAATACTTCCCTGGGGAACTCCCATTTCTTGTTCATGGGGATCTGAAAAAGTATCTCCCACCCTGACTCTAAACCGACGTTCGTCTAAAAATGCAGAAATAAAATAAGCAAGGCGACCTCGAATACCGAAATCAAAGAGGTCATTCATTATTCCATACTTCCAAGTGGTATCATAAGCACTTTCAAGATCGAAAAAGACAGAAACAACATGTTCTTTCTTTATAAAAGCTTCTCTAATAAAAGTCTCGAAGCGGACAAGATGATCAAGAGTGCTTCTCTGTTTACGAAAGCCACTTTGGACTGACGTTATCAGTTTATTTTTTTCTAAAAACCAAACAAGACGATCATTTACCATTCTTTCCATGGTTTTGCAAATACAACTTGTTAAGGCTATAGGACGATAATTTGAAGGGTTTGTAGAATCTTTACCAGGTTTAGGTATAGGAATCACAATAGCTTCCCGCCAAGATGCTGGGATTATTCCCGTTTTCCAAACCTGATTATAAATTTCAAGTAAACAGTGAAGGGGGCGAGATGGTAAACGTTTGAGGAACTGATAATGAATATTATCAGAACCAACAGCAGTATCATGACACTTTTTAAAAGCTTTCTTCAACTCTTTGATGGAAAAGTCTCTATTGTAGTGTTCCAGGTTCCTGGAACTAAAATTAAGCTTGGATTTTTCTTTTTCACCTTGAAATTTTTGAAAGGTGTGTGAATAATTAGAAGAGGAGGACTTCTTGGCAAATGTATCTGCTAGTACATTTGCAATGTCATGTTTGGAAGAAACTGATTTATTGTCATCCGTTTTAAGGTGACCAATACTAAGTGATATGTTCTTCCCACTGATTTTCCGTACCATATCCCAAGTCTTTTTGACAGATGATCTTGAATTCAATCTAGAAACATACTGCCTCCAAGACGAACGTTTACTTTGTTTGATAGTTCTACGAGCTTTCGCACGTGAAATTTTAAACTTGTAAAGATTTTCCTTCGTCGGCCTGAGGCCAAATGCTCTAAGGGCAGATTTTCTATCAGCTATAGCATTTTTACAATCGTCATTAAACCATGGCTTGTTTGGGTTTTTAGGATCAGGCGATGTTTGTGGAATGGCTTTTTCTGCAGCAGAATAAAGTAAAGATGTAAATAGTTCTGCAGAGTTTTCACATTCATCAAAGGCTTCTGGATTTATTGACTGCTCACATGTAGTTTTAAAAAGTTCCCAATTAGCTTTATGGAGTTTCCAACGCCTAGGGCGCTCCTGGACAGATGGTCCTAATTCAGATATATGAATAGGAAAATGGTCACTACCATGAAGATCAGAGTCAACTTTCCAGCTAAAAGTCGGAAAAATGTCTGGAGTGCAAATAGTTAAATCCAGTGAAGAATATGAACCAGTTGCTGGATGATGATAAGTCGAAGATTTATCATTTAATAAAACAAGATCATGATTCGATATGAAATCTTCAATAATACGACCTTTGTTGTCTGTATGGGAACATCCCCAAAGCGTGTGGTGAGAATTGAAATCTCCCATTAATATATAAGGCTTGGGTAATTGTTCGACAAGATCGTCTAGTTTCCTACGACTGATAGGAGAACTAGGTGGAAGATAGATTGAACACAGTGTTATTGTTTTATTAACAGATACGCTAACGGCAACAGCTTGTAGCGTAGTATTAAGAGGAATAGTGCGGTGAGGAACACCGTTGTTAACAATGATTCCGACACCGCCCGAAGCTTTATCAATACCTTCAAAATTTTTAAAATAGCAAGAGTGATACTTTAAAGAGAATTTGTCAGTATCTTTTAAAAAGGTCTCTTGCAAACAGATTGCAACTGGCTTTCCATTAGAAACTAATAGATTCATTTCTTCAAAATTAGCTTTGATGCTGCGACAATTCCATTGAATGATTTTGTTCGCCATAGTTAAATTAAGGGGGAGAAATATACTAATTAGTATTGGAAGTATGAAAATTATTTGTTTATGTGTGAAAGATCTATTATATTTTTACCTCGCTTATTCTCTTTGGAAGAATCTGCATCCTCTGTGTCTTCCGTTACCATGTCTTCTTCAAGACAGTGGTAGCGGTTGTATTGTTTAACAGGATCCTCAGATCCCTTTGGCTGGCGATTAGATGATTTCGCCCTAGGAGACGAAGTTCTGCTCCTAGGGGGTTTGACAAACGAGCTTGTATCATTATCTTCGGATACTTTACTAGCTGGACGATTTAATTTCTCTTGCTGCATTTGGGCCTTTTTACCTTTTACCATCTCAACTTTATCTAAGAGTTCTATTCTATCCATTTCAGAAAGAGATGTAGCTTTTGTGTCTTGAGGTCTAGACTTTGAAGCGGTAGATACAGGTGAAGATGAAGTTTTATTTCTTGAGGGCTCTTTCGAGATTGAAGGTGGAGTTTCAATTTTAGAAGAGGAAGATAGATTAACAGTATTTGATTCCAATATAGTTTCAGGAGTTTTGTTTGTTTGGAGGGAAAGAGACTGTGTTTTCTTAATTTGATTTGAAGTACTAGAAGTTAAGGCTACTGTGGATTTAGGGAATAATTTGTCAATCTCATGCTTCTTATCAGGGAAAAGAATGCTGAGTTTTTCGTGTAAAGTTTTACAGTTTTGACATTCCATATTGCTTTTTGTAATATTGGAGTAACTTGAGGGCAGATTGGCTTTTGTCCTTATTTCAAAAATTTTACGGGCTTCAAAAAAAGATACATTTTCTATGCATTTAATTCTTTGAATTTCTTTCTCCTTTTTCCAGAATTCACAGTCCTTTGAATTTGCTGGGTGACCTTTTCCACAGTTAGCACATTTAACTTCGTTCTGACAGGAATGATCGAAATGGTTTGGGTTTACATCACCACATTTAACACAAACCATATCATTGTTGCATTTGTCTTCATGATGTCCAAACCTCTGACAAAAATAGCATCTCAGAGGATTTGGAACATATACATCTACGTTTACCACATTAAACCCGACTTTTATTCGTCGAGGCAAAATGGGAACACCAAATGTCAAAATGAAAGTGTTTGTGCTAATCTTCTTTCCATTTCTAGTCACAGAGATACGTTTAACTTCAGTTACTCCTTGACTTTCCAGACCTTCAACAATCTCGTCTTCAGAGCAACCAGCTAGCTCTCTACAACGGATGATTCCCCTGGATTTATTCAGGGTCTCATGAGCATAAACCTTGACTTCATGTCCAAAAAATAGTTCAGTTTTTAACAGATTTTCAGCTTGAGCATTTAAATTAACTTCTACCAATAAATTACCATCTTTTAAAGATTTTACAGATTTTGGAGTACCTAAGATAGACTTTAATTGCTTTTCAATAACAAACGGAGAAAGTTTTGAAATTGGAAAATTTGGTTCTTTTGATTTGATGACCAGAAATTTGTTAAAATGACCAGAAGAGCTAGCAAATCCTTCGCCAATATCAGAGTCCATTTGAGCATCGCCTTTTCGTTTTTTGTTTAGGGGATCCATATTATAGTTTTAAATTTTCGTCATCTGTGGGCCCCACCCACCATGGAGTCCTACAAGGGGGCTAAACAGGAACGGCGATCCAGCTCCCTAAGCCAAGGCTACCCAGATGATATACTCGGGCAGTCCAAGTTCCAAGGCCCGATAAAGGAGAACATGGACACTTCCCCAAATGAGAGTCACGCCATGCAAACCCGTACCCGACCAAAAAACCCGAACCACCAAATTAGCCCATAAGCCTATATAGACTAGATATAAAATACAATTAAAATACGAAAAATGGTATGACATGGGCAAATAAACACTTGTACTACACAAGGGTACAATGCATGACATAGCGATTGCAATACTATCAGATATACTATATCTTAGTAAAGATAGATGCGTCAAAACACAAAAATAACCATAAATACATTGATGGCTAAATATCATATTATTAAAGTAGTCAATGCCCTAGTCTAAAACGACCAGCCGATTGCCTAGACCGGGCCCATCCAGGCTCCCGTTTTACCGAAGCCGAGGCCAAAGCAGCGTGTTGAGAAGCTGGAGATCCCTGGGCTTCTCTCAACTACCAGGACCCTCTTTTCCGGCTTTACGAGTCTCCACCCACGGCAAACAGGCGGGCCCATTCGGTGGAGTCTTACCACTCTACAGGACGGCAGCCAGCGATTTCTATCCCCCCGCCGGCTGGGGGCACAGGAATCTCAAACTCCTACTCAACAGTGAAAGTAGTTGCAGATGACATTGCAAAGAACCAAATTCAGATACAAAGCATGTTGAGAAAAGGAGAAATTGCCTATTACAAGCAATTTCTCATTTACATTATTTTTTCCAGTATAGTAGTTCTTCAGGGCATGAAAAAGATTCATTGTGAGATTATGGGTTAGCTTAAGTGACCATTTTCAAAATATGTTTTTGAAATATTGATTTGTGAAAAAACGGGGTGGGGGCGATACAGGGCAGAAATATAAAACTTGTAAGAAAACAATTGAATATTACTTTAGAAATCTCCTCAAAAAACTACTAGGCTGATTTTGACCAGGATTGTCAGTCTTAATGAACTCATGGAGTAATGCTTTAAAAATCACCTCATTTAAAACACTGGATTTGTTCGGACCTAATTGGTTAGAAATACTTTTTGGGCAACCCATTTCAACACTTGATCATGAGTTTTAATTCGCAATACAAATGGGGGCCTGACAGGGCTTATTGGACTAAGAGAAATCATGAAATTATCTCAGGTGATGTCTTTGTTTTCATGAAATATTCTTAACTATCAGTATCAAAGTCAAGAAAAGTAGTTGTTTGTGGGTTATTGGTTGTTTCAGCAACACATCTTGATTAACAGGTAACTTATCTGCTCATTCTTTTTTTCAGTTGATGGAGTAGTTGTTCCATTAAATTCAGTAATGGGAAATCTATTCAACTTTTAATGAAAAGAAAAGCACATGAAACAGACATGATAAAGAAGAGGGCCGTTGGCCCTGGGGCGCTCACCTGAGATAAAGGCTCTTTTTCTTTCAACAGTCTAATTTCATGTCAAGGTTAGGATTATGAAACAAGTGGGCAACAATTACATATAATGACTATGAACTTGGGGATCCAAAAGTCTAAATTACAAATTCAAAGGTTTGAGTGTTGATTTGAAAGAAGAAAAAAACTTTTTCCATGGTTTATAATTTCAGAAATAAGAAAGAAGTCTGTGAACTTATGCTTCATGCCCATACCCCCCCCCCCGGGTCCGCCCCTTGAGACCCGAGGATCATGATTTTAGCTATTTTGTAAGAGATCAATATACTGATGCTTCATGCAAAATATCAAGGCTCTACGCCTTCTGGGTCAGGGGAAGAAGATTCTTAAAGATTATTTTGAAATTTCGCTTTTGTTGCCATGGCAACCAGAGCTTTTAACGGATTTCAATTCTTTCAGCTATTTTTGAAGGGAACCACCTAAGGAACATTTCTGCAAATTTGGTTCAAATCGGCCAAGTAGTTTGGGAGGAGATGTCATTTAAAAATCGTTCTTTATTTCTATATAAACCCCACCCCCCTTGGGCTCCGCCCCTGGGGACCCGAGGATCATGATTTTAGCTATTTTGAAAGAGGTTAATATACTGATGCTTCATGCAAAATATCAAGGCTCTATGCCTTCTGGGTCAGGAGGAGAAGATTTTTAAAGATTTTTTTAAAATTTCACTTTTGTTGCCATGGCAACCATAGTTTTTAACGGATTTCAATTCTTTTAGCTATTTTTGAAGGGGACCACCTAAGGAACATTTCTGCCAAATTTGGTTCAAATTCGCCCAGTGGTTTGGGAGGAGATGTTGTTTAAAAAAATTGTTGACGGACGACGCACGACGGACGGACGACGGACAAAAGGGGATCACAATAGCTCACTTGAGCACTACGTGCTCAGGTGAGCTAAAAACAACAGCCATTTAGTTCTTAAACTTGATGTACAGTTTAAATCGATACTGAGTCTGTATCGAAGTACGCCGCCGTCATAGCGCAGTTGGTAGCGCGTCGGACTGTCAATCTAGAGGTTCCGGGTTCGATCCCCGACGGCGGCACTCATCCTTTCCGACTATTTGTCTCTCACCAATGGGTCGATAATCGTAGACCTATGTGGGATAGCAGCTGGAGGCTAGGAAAGGATGTAATGGTAGTACTGGTGTGAGAAATACCAGGATTCCATTGTTAGGTGCTCCAGCCGCCGCGATATAACTGAAAGATTGTTGAAAGCGGCGTAAAACCCCATTCAAAAAACAAACTGTATCGAAGTCCAAGTAGACAACGTGGAGTAGCGCTTCTTAAGCTTACAATGATACATTTAAAGCCAATGAAATACGCTAGTGAAATTCTGAGACTTTTGGTTCATCAACATTGCATTCTGTTTGTAAAGGAAGCAGCAGAAGAGTTTTATGGGATGTTTGTGAATACAACTGGAAAACAGGGCTCCCATATCCCTTATGACCTGAAAATGGAATGAATGAATGAATGAATGAATAGAGTTTTATGGCCCGTCGACAACTAAGGTCATGTTGGGCGCATAACAAGTAAATAAAAAGGTGCTTTTGAGTAAAAACGGAGGTGGATTTAAATAGTAAAATGTAGAATCAAATAACAATATAAGAGTTATAACTAACAGTCAATTACTAAAACCGATCTATACGAACAATAAAAATCTAGACAATCATGAACAGGTCTATAATTGATTACAAGAACCTACAATTATATTTTACTGTACACATTGATGGCTTTCAGGAAATCAAAGATAAGTTCGATTCTGACGCTTTCAAATAGCTGCCTCATACTGTCAGCCTTGAAATATTGATCTCTGTACATAGAAAAATGAATGAATGAATGATGTTTTATGGCCCGTCGACATCTAAGGTCATGTAGGGCGCTTAACTAAACACCGAAAACAAGTTAAAAACTATTATAATCAATAACAGGAATTTATGAATTCAAACAGTTAAAATTTAGTCAATCGGTAACAATACTAAAACTAGAAAATTATAATAACAGGTATAGGTAAACGGTAAAAATCTAGACAGTCGTTTAACAGTTACTTTAAAAGACGTACTCACATAAAAGCTTAAAATTATATTTTGCTGTTTAAACCAATGGCCTTAAGGTAATCAAAAATTAGATAAGTTTAACCCTTTCAAACAGCTCTCTCATACTATCAACTTTGAAATATTGATCCCTGTACATAGAAAAATCAAAACAGTTTATAAACATATGTTTGACAGTAAGAGGAGCGTCGCATGGAATACACATTGGAGGTTCGTCACCTTTAAGAAGAAATGAATGCGTCAGGTAAGTGTGACCAATGCGTAAACGGGCCAAAATAATTTCTTCTCGGCGATTTGATCTATAACCGGGTTGCCATTCACCAAGATGCTGTTTAATAGAATAAAGTTTGTTATCTTGATTTGCGGAATCATCCCAGCAATTCTGCCAGACATCCTGAATAAAACTATGAATTAAAGGCTTAAAATCACTATAAGGAACTTCAAAGGGTAAAATTTCTAGTGATAATGCCTCCTTGGCAGCTTTATCTGCCTCTTCATTACCACGAATACCAATGTGGCTAGGGAGCCAACAGAAAACAAGATCAACATCACTGTCAAGCTTTGAAATCTTATTTAGTAATTTGATTATAAGAGGATTGTCTGTTTTCTCGTGTTCAAGCGCTTTCATACTTGACATTGAATCAGTGAAAACAATACATCGCCAATAACCATCTTCGATCATGTGATCGAGCGCAAGATCAATCGCCTTAAGTTCTGCTGAAAATACAGAGGAGTTGTTCGGTAGACGAAACTGATATTTTTCGCCATCTAGAATAGTGGCTGAAGCAACTTTCTCTTCATCCTTCGAACCATCTGTATAAATCTCCTCATGCAATATGTATCTTTCTTTTATCTCTAACAACTTTGTTTAAAGACAACAGGGTCTGTAGTATCCTTTTTGCTAGAAGCAAGATCATAAAGAAACGTAGGGCTTTTGAATGTCCATAAAGGAACATCGGAAACTGCATATTCGGCAACATCTTCTAGATCGAAATCTAGAGAGTTAACACCTGTTTCACAGCGTAAACTAAAAGGTGGTATAGCTTTTGCTTTGTTTTCAAATTCCTCCCTGTACTTAGGTTCAAATACAACTTTGTAAGTGGGGCTGTCAGGGTTAGATTTTAACTTAAGATAATATTGCATGGAGAGTTTCTTTCGACGTAAATTTAAAGATGGTTCATTGGCTTCAGTGTACAGACTATTTACTGGTGATGTTCTAAAAGCGCCTAACGCTAAGCGCAAGCCTTGATTATGAATAGAATCAAGTTTGCGAAGGTATGAAGGGCGCGCTGAGCCGTAAACAGCACAGCCATAATCTAACTTAGATCTGACAAGCGACCTGTAAAGTCGCAATAAAACTTTTTTATCGGCTCCCCAGTCCATATGGGACACAACACGTAAAAGATTTAGAGCTTTTTGGCACTTATTGCTCAAATAATCAATTTGTGGACGAAACGAGAGTTTAGAGTCAAAGAGAAGCCCTAAAAATTTGAATTCTGGAACGACTTCTATTGGCACTCCGTCAAGTTTAAGTTCGGGATCAGGGTGCAGTTTTCTCGACTGACAAAAGTGCATACATTTGGTTTTAGTTTTGGAAAACTTAAAGCCGTTTTCGTTTGACCATTTGGTAAGGTTGTTCAAGACTTGCTGCAACTGCCTTTCAATTGTATACTTATGTTTTGATCTGTAACAGATACAGAAATCATTAACATAAAGAAAACATTCAACGCCAGGAAAAACAGTTTTAACAATATTGTTTATTTTGACACTAAATAGTGTTACGGACAAAATACTTCCCTGGGGGGCTCCCATTTCTTGTTCATTGGGATCTGAAAAGGTATCTCCCACCCTGACTCTAAACACACGTTCGTCTAAAAATGCAGAAATGAAATAAGCAAGGCGACCTCGAATTCCGAAATCAAACAGGTCATTCCATATTCCATACTTCCAAGTGGTATCATAAGCACTTTCAAGATCGAAAAAAACAGAAACAACATGTTCTTTCTTTATAAAAGCTTCTCGAATAAAAGTCTCGAAGCAGACAAGATGATCAAGGGTGCTTCTCTGTTTACGAAAGCCACTTTGGACTGACGTAATAAGGTTGTTCTTTTCAAGAAACCAAACAAGACGGTCGTTAACCATTCTTTCCATGGTTTTACAAATACAACTTGTTAAGGCTATAGGGCGATAATTTGAAGGATTTGTAGAATCTTTACCTAGTTTAGGTATTGGAATGACAACGGCCTCCCGCCAAGATGCTGGAAGTATTTCCGTTTGCCAAACCTGATTAAAGATTCGAAGTAAACAATTTAGCGAACGGGACGCCAAGTGTTTAAGGAATTGATAATGAATATTATCAGATCCTACCGCAATGTCATGACACTTTTTTAAAGCCTTCTTCAACTCCTTAACTGAAAAGTCTCTATTGTAGTGTTCAGAGTTCTTAGACCTGAAATTTAGCTTAGACTTTTCCTTTTCAGCTTGAAATTTTTGAAATGTGGAGGAGTAATTGGAAGAAGAGGATTTCTTGGCAAAAGTATCTGCCAAGATATTAGCAATGTCATGTTTGGAAGTAACAGAGGTATTATCATCAGTTTTTAAATGACAAACACCAAGTGACGTGTTCTTCCCACTGATTTTTCTCACCATATCCCACGTCTTTTTGACATATGATCTGGAATTCAATCCAGAAACATACTGCCTCCAAGACGAACGTTTGCTTTGTTTAATAGTTCGACGAGCTTTCGCGCGCGCAATTTTGATTAAGTTTTCCTTTGTAGGTCTCAGATCAAATGACCTTAGAGCAGATTTTCGCTCATCTATAGCCTTTTTGCAATCTTCGTTAAACCATGGTCTGTTTGGAAATTTAGGGTCAGGCGAAGTTTTTGGGATAGATCCCTCAGCAGCCGAATAAAGTAAAGATGTGAAAAGCTCTGCGGGGTTTTCACAATCGTCAAAAGCTTCTTGATTATTGATTGATCGCAGGTAGTTTTGAATAAACCCAAATTAGCTTTATGGAGTTTCCAACGTCTTGGGCGGTCTTGAACTGAAGGTCCTAATTCGGATATATGAATAGGAAAATGGTCACTACCATGAAGATCAGAGTCCACTTTCCAGCTAAAAGCCGGGAAAATGTCTGGAGTGCAAATAGTTAAATCCAGTGAAGAATATGAACCAGTTGCTGGATGATGATAAGTGGAAGATTTATCATTTAATAAAACAAGATCATGATTTGATATGAAATCTTCAATAATACGACCTTTGTTGTCTGTATGGGAACATCCCCAAAGCGTGTGGTGAGAATTGAAATCTCCCATTAATATATAGACTTGGGTAATTGTTCGACAAGATCGTCTAGTTTCCTAAGACTGATAGGAGAACTAGGTGGAAGATAGATTGAACACAGTGTTATAGTTTTATTAATAGATACGCTAACAGCAACAGCTTGTAGCGTAGTATTAAGAGGAATAGTGCGATGAGGAACACTGTTGTTAACAATGATTCCGACACCGCCCGAAGCTTTCTCAATACCTTTAAAATTTTTAAAATAGCAAGAGTGATACTTTAAAGAGAATTTGTCAGTATCTTTTAAAAAGGTCTCTTGCAAACAGATTGCAACTGGCTTTCCATTAGAAATTAATAGATTCATTTCTTCAAAATTAGCTTTGATGCTGCGACAATTCCATTGAATGATTTTGTTCGCCATAGTAAAATTAAGGGGGAGAAATATACTAATTAGTATTGGAAGTATGAAATTTATTTGTTTATGTGTGAAAGATCTATTATATTTTTGCCTCGCTTATTCTCTTTGGAAGAATCTGCATCCTCTGTGTTTTCCGTTACCATGTCTTCTTCAAGACAGTGGTAGCGGTTGCATTGTTTAACAGGATCCTCAGATCCCTTTGGCTGGCGATTAGATGATGTCGCCCTAGGGGACGAAGTTCTGCTCCTAGGGGGTTTGACGAACGAGCTTGTATCATTATCCTCGGATAATTTACTTGTTGGATGATTTAACTTCTCTTGCTGCATTTGTGCTTTCTTACGAATGACCATTTCAGCTATATCTTCACGTTCAATCCTATCCATGGCAACAACTTCAGGATGTGGTTTCTTTGATGTAGAAGTCTTATTTTTCTCCAAATTAGATACTTTTTTCTCAGTGTTCAGTTTAGTTTTAGATAAGGTTTCTGAATTTCCTGATTTGTTTTCTTTACTTTTGGCTTGATCACTAGATGATGTTTGGGATGTGGAGACTGCTTTTGAGAACAATTTTGATATTTCGTTTTTCTTTTCCGGGAAGACAACGCACATTTTTTCAAAAATATTTTTGCAGTTCAGACATTCATTATCAACTTTTGTTACATTTGCATAGCTTGACGGTAGACTTGTCTTGTGTCTCATATCATAATTTTTTCTGGCTTCAAAAAATGATACACCCTCATGGCATTTAATAGATTGTATTTCTTTTCTTTCTTCCAAAAAGAGCATTCTTTTGAATTTGCTTGGTGGTCAAGTCCACAATTTACACATTTTGCTGTATTTGTGCACGTTAACTGTGTGTGAGTAGCGTTAACTTCTCCACATTTTGCACATACTTGATCATTCCTGCATTTGTCTTCATGATGTCCAAACCTCTGACAATGGAAGCATCTCAGAGGATTCGGAACATACACGTCGACATTTACAATGCTGAAGCCAACTTTAATCTTACGTGGCAAGATATGTGTTTGGAATGTCAAAATATATGTATTAGTGTCCACCCTTTTACCGTTTCTAGTGATCGAAATCCGTTTGACATCAGTGACGGATTGACTTGTCAAGCCTTCAACTATCTCTGCAATGGAACATTAAGCAAGCTCTTTACATCTGATAATACCTTTCGAAATGTTTAGAGTTTTGTGAGGATAAACTTTAACGTCTCTATTGAAAAATACTTCCGTTTTTAATAAATTCTGTGCTTGAACACTTGTGTTGACTTCTACTAACAAGTTGCCATCTTTCAAAACCTTCACAGATTTAGGTGTTCCCAAAATTGATTTTAGCTGTTTCTCAATAACAAATGGTGACAATTTCGAGATAGGAAAATTGTCATCTCTTGCTTCAACAACAAAGAATTTTCCAAAATGGCCATTCGAGTCGACATCAAAATCAAAATTATCCGATCGCGTGCGCTTGGCTCCTTTTCCATTATCCATGGTAGTGTATTAAAATTCATCGGCGATGCTCTCCACCCACCCTGGAGTCCTACAAGGGGGTAGTCACCTGGGGTATTTCCATCTCAGGGAGTTCCAGAGCTACATCGCCGATATACTCGGAGCGAATGGGCTAGATCAAGCAGATAATACAACCGATGAATACGCCAACCAAGCTTGAAATAAACACCGGGATGCAAAATAGTTGATCAAACACCTCGTTCGTCCGATTGACCCCTTTAGCCACGGCTTTCCGGAACAGAAAATATAGATGTAGTGTGATTACGAATTGTGTTATTACGAATTTTAAAGAAAAACGTAGGTAGACACATATATCGAACAGTCTGTTCTGGTCCGGTGCTCGGCATAACCAGCCGATTGATCAGACAGGGCCTATCTGACCGCTCGTCTAGTTCAATTCCAGGCCAAAGTGGTGTGTTGCAGAGACGAGGTACTAATCCCTGACCCCGAAACCACTCAACCACCAGGATCCCTTCATCAAACGACACGAGCTACCACCCACGGCAAACAGGTGGGTCCGATCGGTGGGGTCTTACCACTCTGCAGGACGGCAGCCGGCGATTTCTATCCCCCCGCCAGCTGGGGGAACCTGAAAATGGAACTTATTGTAAAGGGAGTGAAATCCAACGTCAAACACATGTTTTCTAACAAGACTGATAAAAACATAAGAACAAGTGCTTTACCATTGATCAACGATATTAGTGATAAGTTTGATTTGACAACTGGTGTAATTGGAAGGTAAAAAACAAAAAACATACCCATTCTGATTCGCTGCAAGATGAAAAGGCAATAATGAATGACATTCGCAATTGAAACCTTTTGAGAACATTCCAGGAAGGAAGCACTTGTCCTTCCCCAGTGTACCAAAACAAATGAACCAGTAAGTTGATAAGGATAGTTACAGGGCTTGGCTTGAGAGTTCTTAACATAAGTTTGCCAATGATCTTGATAATTAACCCTTTCTGTTTTGCAAAATTTTAGACCTGTCCAAGTTCAAAGGTTTTAGAAAAGAGAATTTAAAGTGGATTTAATTGGAAAAATAACCATTAAGTAGGGTAGAAAATATTGTAGAAATAGAAGAATCAATTTCTTCTTTTCTAAAATATTTTCTCAATTATTAAATTACATGGACGTAAAAACAAGCGATTGAACAGAAAAGGGTTTAGATAGATTTCTGTTACATCTATACTGAATGAAATGATCAATATTCCTAGGGTATTAAGCATGTGAAGATAAATCTGTTTAAGGACAATTGACCTCTCATCTTTGTAGAGTACAAAATTTATTGTTCACACATCCTTCGGTCACATATCTGCAAAGTACCAGTATAAGTAAAAGATTGGTCTGAAATGTTGATTGTTGAACTTACCCTACTAAAGTAAAAGGATCATTTAGTAAACATGATAGTCTTGGGGGCCAATGCATCGACCTTTTAATAGTTCACTAGTATGACAGAGTAACATCCTCCTGTGCTCTAGATTTGTTTGTTTGAATGGGGTTTTACGCCGCTTTCAACAATCTTTCAGTTATTTCGCGGCGGCTGGAGCACCTAACAATGGAATACTGGTATTTCTCACACCAGTACTTCCATTACATCCTTTACTGGCCTCCAGCTACGATTATCAACCCATTGGTGAGAGACAAATAGTCGGAAAGAATGAGTGCCGCCGTGGGGGATCGAACCCGGGACCTCTAGATTGACAGTCCGACGCCTCCTCTGCTCTAGAAGGTCTAAGGTCATGTCATTGGCCTTTAAGATTACTAGTTACAATTACATGGACACCACTTTGTACAGAAAATGAGTCAAGTTCTAAAGTATAGATGTTACTCAAAGAGGTTGTTTTAAAGGAATTCCTCCCCTAAAGTGCATATTATGTGTAAATCAGATCTGACTGGCAATCATTTGTCAATGCTTCAGCTCTATGTTATTGGATAAAGACAGCACCGTATGGTCAACAACAATTTCCTCAACAATCAAACCAATGCAATGTACAATATTATTCAATACAGTGAAAAGATTAATGAATGATTGATGTTTTATGGCCCGTCGACATCTAAGGTCATGTTTGGCGCTAAACTTAATATTGAAAACAAGTTAAAAACTATTATAATCAATAACAGGAATTTATGAATTCAAACGATTAAAATTTGTTCAATCAGTAACAGTACTTAAACTAGAAAATTGTAATAAAAGGTAAATGTAAACGGTAAGAATCTAGAAAATCATTAAACATTTACTTTAAAAGATGTACTCACATAAAAAGCTCAAAATTATATTTTGCTGTACAGATTAATGGCTTTAAGGTAATCAAAAATTAGATTAAGTTTAACCCTTTCGAATAGCTCTCTCATACTATCAACTTTGAAATATTGATCCCTGTACATAGAAAAATCAATACTATCTATAAAAATATGTTTGACAGTAAGAGGAGCGTCGCATGGAATACACATTGGAGGTTCGTCTCCTTTAAGAAGAAATGAATGCATCAGGTAAGTGTGACCAATGCGTAAACGGGCCAAAATAATTTCTTCTCGGCGATTTGATCTATAACCGGGTTGCCATTCACCAAGATGCTGTTTAATAGAATAAAGTTTGTTATCTTGATTTGCGGAATCATCCCAGCAATTCTGCCAGACATCCTGAATAAAACTATGAATTAAAGGCTTAAAATCAGTAAAAGGAACTTCAAATGGTAAAATATCTAGTGATAATGCCTCCTTGGCAGCTTTATCTGCCTCTTCATTACCACCAATACCAATGTGGCTAGGGAGCCAACAGAAAACAAGATCAACATCAATATCAAGATTTGAAATCTTATTTAGTAATTTGATTGTAAGAGGGTTGTCTGTTTTCTCGTGTTCAAGCGCTTGCATACTTGACATTGAATCAGTGAAAACAATATATCGCCAATAACCATCTTCGATCATGTGATCGAGCGCAAGATCAATCGCCTTAAGTTCTGCTGAAAATACGGAGGAGTTGTTCGGTAGACGAAACTGATATTTTTCGCCATCTAGAATAGTGGCTGAAGCAACTTTTTCTCCATCCTTCGAACCATCTGTATAAATCTCCTCATGCAATATGTACCTTTCTTTAATCTCTAAAAATTTTGTTTTAAAGACAACAGGGTCTGTAGTACCCTTTTTGCTGGAAGCAAGATCATAAAGAAACGTAGGACTTTTGCATGTCCATAAAGGAACATCGGAAACTGTATATTCGGTAACATCTTCTAGGTCGAAATCTAGAGAATTTATATCTGTTTCGCAACGGAAACTAAAAGGTGGTATAGCCTTATCTTTTTTTTTTCAAATTCCTCCCTGTACTTAGGTTCAAATACAACTTAGTACGTGGGGTTGTCAGGATTAGACTTTAACTTAAGATAATATTGCATGGAGAGTTTCTTTCGACGTAAATTTAAAGATGGTTCATTGGCTTCAGTGTACAGACTATTTACAGGTGATGTTCTAAAAGCGCCTAACGCTAAGCGCAAGCCTTGATTATGAATAGAATCAAGTTTGCGAAGGTATGAAGGGCGCGCTGAGCCGTAAACAGCACAGCCATAATCTAACTTAGATCTGACAAGCGACCTGTAAAGTCGCAATAGAACTTTTTTATCGGTTCCCCAGTCCATATGGGACACAACACGTAAAAGATTTAGAGCTTTTTGGCATTTACTGCTCAAATAATCAATATGGGGACGAAACGAGAGTTCAGAGTCGAAGAGAAGTCCTAAAAATTTGAACTCTGGAACGACTTCAATGGGTACTCCGTCAAGTGTAAGTTCGGGATCAGGGTGCAGTTTTCTTGATTGACAAAAGTGCATACATTTGGTTTTAGTCTTGGAAAACTTAAAACCGTTTTCGTTTGACCATTTGGTAAGGTTGTTCAAGACTTGCTGCAACTGCCTTTCAATTCTATTCATATGTTTTGATCTGTAACAGATACAAAAGTCATCAACGTAAAGAAAACATTCCACGCCAGGAAAAACAGTTTTGACAATGTTATTAATTTTGACACTAAATAATGTCACAGATAAAATACTTCCCTGGGGAACTCCCCTTTCTTGTTCATGGGGATCTGAAAAAGTATCTCCCACCCTGACTCTAAACAGACGTTCGTCTAAAAATGCAGAAATGAAATAAGCAAGGCGACCTCGAATACCGAAATCAAAGAGGTCATTCATTATTCCATACTTCCAAGTGGTATCATAAGCACTTTCAAGATCGAAAAAGACAGAAACAACATGTTCTTTCTTTATAAAAGCTTCTCGAATAAAAGTCTCGAAGCGGACAAGATGATCAAGAGTGCTTCTCTGTTTACGAAAGCCACTTTGGACTGACGTAATCAGTTTATTTTTTTCTAAAAACCAAACCTGATTATAAATTTCAAGTAAACAATGAAGGGAGCGAGATGGTAAACGTTTGAGGAACTGATAATGAATATTATCAGATCCGACAGCAGTGTCATGACACTTCTTTAAAGCTTTCTTCAACTCTTTCACAGAAAAGTCTCTATTGTAGTGTTCAAGGTTCCTGGAACTAAAATTAAGCTTGGACTTTTCTTTTTCACCTTGAAATTTTTGAAAGGTTTGCGAATAATTGGAAGAAGAAGACTTCTTGGCAAAAGTATCTGCAAGGGTATTAGCGATATCATACTTTGAAGAAACGGTACTATTGTTGTCGGTTTTAAGATGACCAACACTTTGAGATACATTTTTTCCACTGATTTTTCGTACCATGTCCCACGTCTTTTTGACAGATGATCTAGTTTGTTTGTTTGAATGGGGTTTTACGCCGCTTTCAACAATCTTTCAGTTATATCGCGGCGGCTGGAGCACCTAACAATGGAATCCTGGTATTTCTCACACCAGTACTACCATTACATCCTTTCCTAGCCTCCAGCTGCTATCCCACATAGGTCTACGATCATCGACCCATTGGTGAGGGACAAATAGTCGGAAAGGATGATTGCCGCCGTCGGGGATCGAACCCGGGACCTCTAGATTGACAGTCCGACGCGCTACCAACTGCACTATGACGGCGGCTCGACAGATGATCTAGAGTTAAGTCTAGATACATACTGTCTCCAAGACGAATGCTTACTTTGCTTAATAGTTCGGCGTGCTTTCGCACGTGCTATCCTGAACTTATACAGGTTTTCTTTGGTAGGTCTTAAATCAAATGATCTAAGAGCAGATTTTCGCTCAGCTATAGCCTTCTTGCATTCTTCATTAAACCAGGGCTTGTTGGTTTTTTTAGAGTCAGGTGACGTTCGATGAATGGCTTTTTCTGCAGCAGAATAAAGTAAAGATGTAAAAAGCTCTGCAGAATTTTCACAGTCATCAAAAGCTTCAGGAGTTATTGACTGTTCGCAAAAGGTTTTAAATAGATCCCAATTAGCTTTATGGAGTTTCCAGCGCGTAGGGTGTTCCTTAATAGATGGCCATATTTCAGACACATGAATTGGAAAATGGTCGCTACCATGAAGATCGGTATCAACTTTCCATGAAAAATCTGAAAAGATACCTGGACTGGAAATAGTCAAATCTATTGATGAATAGGATCCAGTGGCAGGATGATGGTAAGTAGACGATTTATTGTTTAATATAACAAGATCGTGCCTCGTTACAAAGTTCTCGACAATACGGCCTTTGTCGTCCGTATTTGAACAGCCCCATAGCGTATGGTGAGAATTGAAATCTCCCATTAATATAAAAGGCTTTGGTAACTGATCGACAAGATCGTCGAGAAGCCTGCCATCAACAGGAGAACTAGGAGGAAGATAAATGGAACAAAGGGTAACTTTTTTTGTTTAGAGACACACTTACAGCTACAACCTGTAAGGTAGTCTCGAGCTGAACGACATGATGG
This sequence comes from Fragum fragum, assembly GCA_946902895.1. Lineage (NCBI taxonomy): Eukaryota > Metazoa > Mollusca > Bivalvia > Cardiida > Cardiidae > Fragum > Fragum fragum. Next base: position 667,679 of record OX336369.1, on the reverse strand, counting down.
GGAACATTGTTGTTAACAATTTTACCCACACCGCCCGAAGCTTTTCCGTGCCCCTCAAAATTTTTGAAATAGCAAAAATGGTACTTTAAAGTGAACTTGTCAGTACCTTTCAGAAAAGTTTCTTGTAAACAGAATGCCACTGGGTCGCTATTACAAACAAATAGATTAATTTCTTCCAAATTCGCCTTGATGCTGCGACAATTCCATTGAATAATATTGTTCGCCATGATTAAAATTAGTATGAAGATTTTACCACCGACTGACGGAAGTATTAAATTTATTTCTTTATGTGAGAGAGATCTATAATAATTTTACCTTGCTTATTCTCTTTGGAATCTGCTTCGTCTGGGTCTTGGTCATCCGTTACCATGTCTTCACAAAGACCATGGTACCGGTTATATTGTTTTATAGGATCCTCGGATCCTTTGGGTTGGCGATCTGAGGTCGCCGATCTAGGAGAGTTACACCTTCTCCTAGGAGGTCTAACAAAATTGCTACTTGAACCTGAACAACTTTGAGGCCGGAGCTCAATCGTAGATTTATCTTTCTCAGAAACTATAGGATTCTCTGTCACTGTAGGTGCTTTTTGACTTGTAGTAGAAGACTCCTTAGATAAAGTTAAATTTGTGGACTTTAATTTCGGTTGAACATCAGAAGACTTACTCGTTGTAACGGAGGGCTTTTCAGAGCTAGGTACTGGAATGGATGTCACTTTCGAAAACGGAAATAACTTAGCAATTTCAGAAGTTTTCTCAGGAAAGAGCAGACACAGCTTTGCAAAAACATCTTTACAGTTCTTACATTCGCCGTTGCCTCTACTCTCACCGGAGTTCACCTTGATTGCTCTTGAATAAGCTGTTGAAATGTTGTTTCGGTTTTCAACTACTCTTTTCGCTTCAAAAAATGAAAGTCCCTCCCTATATTTAACCGTAACTATTTCCTTCTCTTTAACCCAGTGTGAGCATTTGCGGGAAGTTGCCAAGTGTGCTTCACCGCAGTTTAAACATTCAGGCCATTCTTCGCAGTCATCAACATCATGAGACTATGCAAGTCCGCCACAACGACGGCAGAGTTCTTCTTTTTTACAATTTTTCTCATGATGGCCAAACTTGTAGCAACGGTAGCACTGAAGAGGGTTCGGGATATACATATCCACGTTAACCCTAAGATACCCGACTTTAATAGATTTTGGAAGGATGGCTGATTTAAAGGTCAAAATAATAGTGTTCGTACGAGTTCTTACCCCTTTCACATGAATAGAAATACGCATAGCATCAGTTACATTTTGACTAGCTAGTTCCTGAGCGATTTCCTCTTCAGAAACACCTTTCAAGTCAGGGCAACGAATGACCCCTCGTGAAGTGTTCAATGTTTCATGGGAAGTACATTAAGCAGGGATTCCAAAGAATTTATTAATTTTGAGTAAGTTTTCTGAATGTTTAGCCTTGTCAACCTCAACAAGCAGAGATCCTGATTTTAACTTTTTGACTGATTTAAAGCCAGCCAAAGACATAAGTACCTTTTCAATAACAAAGGGCGATAAATCAGTTATTTTCCTCTCGCTGTTCAAAGATTCTATTGTAAGGAACCTTGAGAAGGATTCCGCAACACTCGGTCGAGTTTCCGTTTCTAATTCATCCAAGCATTTTCTTTTGGTAGTTTGGGATGCCATGATTATTATTTTATGTATTCGTCACCTGCGGTCCCCACCCGCCATGGAGCCCTGAAAGGGGCAAAACAGGAACGGCGATCCAGCTCCCTATGCCAAGGTTACCCAGATGATATACTTGAGCATTCCAAGGTCAGAGGCCCGACACAGAGGAACATGGACACTCCCCAGGCAAGGGTCACGCCATGCAAGCCTGCAGCCGACCAAAAAAATATCAAATCACCCAATTAGCCCATAAGCCTATATAGACTAGAAAATAGAAAACCATTAAAATAGAACAAGATATGACACGGGCAAAAGAACAGTTGTACTACAGAAGGGTACAAAACATAACATATCTACTGAACCGCTATCAGATTTGATAAAACAATGTGAACACAAAAAAACTTGTGCCAAAACACAAACTGACTGAATGAATGAATAGAGTTTTATGGCCCGTCGACAACTAAGGTCATGTTGGGCGCTAAACTAAATATTGAAAACAAGTTAAAAACTATAATAATCACTAACAGAAATCAATGACAAACTGACTGAAATGATAGCTAATGGTTATATAACAACAGTAATCAATGCTCTAGTCTAAAACGACCAGCCGATTGCCTAGACCGGGCCCATCCAGGCTCCCGTTTTACCGAAGCCGAGGCCAAAGCAGCGTGTTGAGAAGCTGGAGATCCATGGGCTTCTCTCAACTACCAGGACCCTCTTTTCCAGCTTTACGAGTTTCCACCCACGGCAAACAGGCGGGACCATTCGGTGGGGCCTTACCACTCTACAGGACGGCAGCCAGCGATTTCTATCCCCCCGCCGGCTGGGGGCAGTGCCTTTGAAGTAGTGTAATTTTAAGGGTGTAGGAGCAAGGCGGACACCTACAGCTCCTACACCCTGAAACAGCAACTTCGGCTAGAAGGAGCAAGGTGCACAAGGTGACAAGGTGAACTAGGACCAATGACCTTAAGTTGACCGATTAAGGAGCAACTTCAAATGAAGGAGCAGAAAATAGGGAGATGACAAAATTTTAGACTGATGCAATTTTTGTTATGATTTTATTAAATAAGCAAGTGAGGTGAAAAGCAATAACAATTTTTCATAGTCTTTAACGGATGCATTCAGCAATATTATTGTTATTCAATGGTTAAATAGACCATGTAATTACCATCTTTTAGGTTATAATGTTTCATCTCTCTTTTGAAACGCAAACAACAAAGTTTAAACTTGATCCAAGTTAGAATAACTTACACAGTATTGTTAAAAAAAAAAGCGGGAGTATGTTTAAATGGATTGAAAACGGGTCTATAAATTTCCTTGCAAGAAGGAGTCTGTTTCTAGGATTATAACCACAGCTCACGACAGCACACCCTCAAACCACTTATAATTAAATGCATTCAACAAGAATGGTTGAACTATGCATTTGTTTTAATTAACAGATAATAAAACTGGAAAGTCCTAACAACACCATAAAAAATGATATGTTGTCTCACAAAAACAAAATATAAAGATGCGACTCTTCATGCAAATTGAGTCCATCATGCTAAAATTTGAGAACAAATAATTGAAAAAGCGCATTGAATCAAGCAGAGGTCAAGCATATGTTGCATAGACTTTCTACATTCGGAGAAATCTGCTAAAAAACGAAAAGAAACTACTCTAGTCAGTCTGTGCAGACTGACTAGAGTAGATACATTTCGGATGCCCTTCTTTGATCTAACTGATTAGACATTTAAACATAAACATGAAATGAGTCAAAATTTATTTACATACATATCAAGACTGTTTTTCAAAAACAACTTCAATTATTTTTCCATTTAGTTTAATGTTTGACAAACTGTCTTACGTTAACCTATTACTAGATGACAATATTTTAAGCCGATTTAAATTGAAATAAGTTGCAGATGTGAATAGAGTTGATGATTTTATTTCTTTCTTTTTGAAAACATTGCGGTAAATGATGAAATTGGCTCAGTATTGCCAATTTCTTCATTTACCGCAATGTTTTCTCACCAACCTTTATGTCAAAGTATTACTGTGTTGGAATGATATGTTTTGATACATAAAAAAGTAAGTTTAAATAGATATTAATAACCAAGTCTTTTCAACTTAACATATAAGCAAGAAAGATGTATACTTGAACACAACTATAGTATGGAATGCACATGGTTTGTAAAGTTTTTAGAATTTAGATATATATTACTCTTAAACTATCCCTAATTACCAAACAGGATTTCGAAGACTTTGAAGTACAATGATTTCGAATAAAAAGGAATGGTTTTTATCACAGACAAATTTCATATACTCTATGATTAACAACCAAAAAATATAAACAATGAGTATTTCAAAATAGCAGTTACAAAATGAAGATAATGAGAATTTGACATGATGACAATGAGTATTTCAAAAAAATGAAGATAATGAGAATTTGGCAAGATGGCAATGAGTATTTCAAAAATAGCATGATTAGGTCACTCTGAATGAGAAGATTTCCCTGAGTAGCATAAATATTCTTTTAGCACCTTAGAGCATAATTTTTCTTAGCACCTTACAGCATACAAACATAAAATCATTAGTACAGTATCTCATTTTTCAAGTCATGGAAGGTTTCTATTGATATAAAAATTCTGCAGGAGAAAGACATAAAATTTATTTGCTTAGCCCATTCCACCACAAGAAAAAATTAGACCGGTCCAAATTGAAAGCAGCTGCAGACGACATTTCAAATTGATGGAATTTTAAATTTGTTTATCTTTTTGGGTAGAAAACATTGTGGCAAATGAAGAAAAATTGCTTGTCACAAGCAATTTCTTCATTTGCCACAACGTTTTCCAAAGGGATTGAGTTGGAATGGGTTAATTGTACTATATGGCACATAAAATAATCATTACCAAATGGTAATCATTAAAAAATGATAAATACATAAACTACTCAATATTACATTGCAACATTGAACATCATGGAAGACAGTTTGGTAAAAAGAGAAAATATTTGAAAAAAGCTCATTACCCCCACTTGAGGTTTTACATCAAACAATATGAATACAAAGAACAAACTAAACTATTTAACTATGTACTACCTTATTTAACCATTTCCCACACAACAAAATTCTACACTGCTGCAATATGAAAGATATTGCAGACAATAAAAAAATTAATGTGTTAAAACAGAAAAATAACCACTGCAAAGGATAGAAATCATTGTAGGGAAAAAAAAGAAATTGCTAGTCAAAGCAATATTTTTTTCTTTCCTGCAATGTTTTTCTAAAAATATAACCATAAGGTTGTGAAAACAAGTGATTGTATGGGAAAGGGATGAATCTATTAAGAAATTGACTTGTTTATCAGCAAGAAGGTGAAGAAAAAATATGAGACTATCAAAACTATATCATTTAAACTTAACACAATACTTTAACATATTTACACCTATTTACAGGTACTTAATTTTCATTACAACCAAAAATGCTAACAATGTGAAAATTTAGTTCGGAAATAGATTTGTTTCCGATCAGGTTTTGCTTGTTTGTTTGAATGGGTTTAACGCCGCTTTCAACAATCTTGCAGTTATATCGCGGCGGCCGGAGCACCTAACAATGGATTCCTGGTATTTCTTTCACCTGTACTACCATTACACCCTTTCCTAGCCTCCGACTGCTATCTCACATAGATTTACGATTATCTATCAGGTTTTGCATCTTTCAGGTTATAATTGAAGAATAAGGTCTGTATTTGATTTCTTGTAAAAGAAAAAAAAAACACCCATCTTAATGACTAGAACATTCAAAATTTTACTATCATAATGACTAGAGATATGAAAATGTATTAATGATTAGTGTCATTTCTTTAGTTTAATTCACAATGCAAAAGATTTTATCATAATGATTTAGAAATGAAAGAATGTCAAGCATTTGATTGTATCTTCACACAATCAGCGAAAATCACAGATTTTATCAAAGGCCTGCAGAAAGAGAAAAGAAAATAGTATCTTATAAAGGTGCATTTGTTTTCTTTATCATTCTGCCTACAGTTTGTTTGGTGATTTGGTTTCAGCAAAGGTGAAAATCAAGTATGTATAATTACACATAAAAATGAACTATAATTACTGTTAACCCACTACCAGATGACAAAACTTTAGACTAGTTCAAATTCAAAGAAGCTGCAGATGACAAATCAAAGTTGTTTAAATTTTGAATGTTTTATCAAATGTATGTGTGAATGGGTTAAAACAAAACTAAACTTTACATTTAAAAAGATTCCTGATTTAGTAGAAATCAGGCAAATATTCTCTTTAATCTTTTCTTGTTCTTTTTTTCAAAACAGTTGGTAAAAAGAGGGAAATCACTGTGAGGAAAGAAGAAAAAAAAACATGAAGCAAGATATTTACTTCTTTTCCACTGTGTTTTCTTTCCTATCAGTAAATTATTCAATTAGGGGTTTTCTTTTTTTTAATTAAACAAGATTTAATTTTTTATTGGTGGTGAAAATCCTAAAAATACTGAAGTCTCTCAGGTTGTTGTCTAATTCTTATTGGATATCTACGGTTGAAAATATTTCTGAAAAAATTAATCATTTCCCCTATTAAACTAATTCTTCTTCTTCTTCTCCTGATAACTCTAGGAAATCTATTTGGTTCTTCATGTTGTAGTATGTGAAGCAGACGCATTAAGATGTTTACCAAAATATAAATCACAAGGAGTAGAACTGTGGATAAAAGTGAGAGAGAGAGAGAGAAATAATGTCTGAATATCTATTACATTCAAATTAGTAGTTGCCTTTATCATTTTTCAAACTCATTAGAAGATGAACATTTTAGACTGCTTCAATCTGAAAGAAGATGTAGATGACAAATGAAAGTAGACAGACTATACATTTTTGAAATCTGTCTTCTTTAATTCATTGTAGAAAAAAAAGAAGTTGCTATTCTTTGGAGTTACTCGGACTTTTTCCTTGATCTCATTGTTGGTTCTATATTGAACAATTCTAAAGATTCCAAACTATCAGTCTCAATATTTGCTCTAGTTTCAAAAGGAGCTGGAAAATCAGTTGATGGTAATCCTGTCTCAATCAAATCAGTTGTATTTCTCCTTCTTCTTCTTCTCCTTAAAATCCAAGAAGTAATTCCAAAAACCAACACCAGTATTATGGTTGAAATAATTGGGATGATTACATACAGTGAATCTAAAAATAAAACAAAATTGAATTGAAATTAGAATCATCCTATTTAAACAACATCATATAATGATAGTTGCTACTCAATTTGTTTATCATCTTGATTTATGAAGATCCTGTTTTATTATTTCCACAGTCATCAGAAATGAAATAATTGTGACACTATTTAATTGAATAATATTTGCTTTCAAACAGAGGTCTCACACTCGAAATCACATGTGTTTTCTTCTTCATTAGACAACAATGGCGAGAATCCGGTATTTGAATAATTCACAATTTTATTTCTTACTACAAAAATAATTACAAGTAAACAAAGACTTGCCCCTATGATTAAGAGTATACTTAGTACAACATATTTATGTTGAAATGAAATGTCATTTTTCATAGTTTCAATTGTAAAAGATCTGAAAGTAAAACCTTCTATTGTTGTTTCTTTGTAAAGTAGAGTTGTTGTTGATAAAGGAATATAGGTAGTAGCATCAGCAGTAGAATGAACAGAAGTAGTAATTTTATTTGTAACATCAGCACCAGGGGTAGAAGTAGGGTTTATAGAAGTAGACATGTTAGTTGTAACACTAGAGTGGTTGGAAAGAAAAGTGTTTGTTGTAACACCAGAGTTGTTGGAAAGAAAAGAGTTTGTTGTTTTACTTTTGTATCCATTTGTCCAACCTAAAACATATAAAATGATACAAGCACAATGAACAATTGAACCCATTTCTATTCTTAAAACATTGAGAAATTTACTTAATTATGCAACTTTTGAATTATTTTTGAATACTTTTTCATTTATACTTACTAATTGATAATTGAGTAGAATCATCTATCGAAAATTCTTGTGTAAGACTAGTAGTGGTCGTTGTTGTTGACGTTTGCAGACTACCTTTCTTAGAAGGAACCTGAAATAATTACAATAAACAGACCATAATACAATATCTTAACCCATTACCAGACGACAAAATATTAGACTTGTCCAAATTGAAAGAGGTTGCAGATGACAATTTCAAATTGATGAAATTTTGAATTTTTTTAAATTTTTGGATAGAAAGCATGGTGTAGAATGATGAAATTGCTTGCTTCCTTCATTTTACACCATGTTTTCTCATATGCATCTTATTTGGGGCGTCAGAAAGCGTCACTGAGTGGGAATGGGTTAATCAAAGCGACAAAGAGCAAAGTCTTTCAATAATGTTACTAACGTTTACATCTTAAATTGTTCAAGAAATTGTCCAATAATTAATAATTTGTTTGTGTAACTCAATATCACCTTTGAAGTATAAGGTAGTACATTCATAATTTTTGCAAATGATGAATAAAAGTGAAAAATTTAACCATGAACACTTTATTCTCTAGATAGTCTTAAGTTTGGATACATGTACATCATACACTTACTCTGCTTTGTAAGGTTGAAGACTGGTAGAATGTTTCATGATGTAGACTTGTCTGATCCCAGTCACTGTGTGTGGTAGTTTCCTTTAAATTAAAAAAAAAAAGACAGCACTGAATCAAGACATTTGAAAATCAGGTTGAACAATTTGGTTGAAATGTTTGGAATTGAAACATTTAGGTATATATAAATACACATACACAAAAAATGATTGTGTTGGAAAGGGTTAACAAAAAGTAGTCACATAAGATATTTGTGAGACTAACTTTTGTGAAAGTTTTCAAAACAGCTGCATACTCAAATTTGTTAGCTTTTGGGAATAAAACCAACTTTTCAGCCAATCAAAACGTGTGAATGTTGATGGGCACAATGGTATGTGAAAACAGGTGATTATCTGGGAAAGGGTTAAAACGTCAGATCTCTTGATTGACTCTATTTTCTTCTCACAGTGATAAATGAAAGCAGACAATCATGAATGTATGATAAGAATGAATGAATAGAGTTTTATGGCCCGTCGACAACTAAGGTCATGTTGGGCGCATTACAAGTAAATGAACAGGTGCCTTTTAATAAAAACGGAGATGGATTTAAATAGTAAAATGTAGAATCAAATAACAATAGTAGAATTATAACTAACAATGAATTACTAAAACCGATCTATACGAACAGTAAAAATCTAGACAATCATGAAAAGGTATATAAATTGCTTACAAAAACTTAAAATCATATTTTGCTATACAAATTGATGGCTTTCAGAAAATCAAAAATAAGTTCGATTCTGACGCTTTCAAATAGCTGCCTCATACTGTCAGCCTTGAAAAATCTTTCCCTGACATCGAAAAAATCAATGCAGTCAATACAAATATGTTTGACAGTAAAAGGCGTGTCACATGGAATACACATTGGAGCCTCTTCTCCTTTAAGAAGAAATGAATGCGTCAAGTAAGTGTGACCAATTCGTAAGCGGGCCAAAATAATTTCTTCACGGCGATTTGATCTATAACCTGGTAGCCAATCACCAAGATCTCGTTTAATAGAATAAAGTTTATTATCTTGGTTTGCAGGATCGTCCCAACAATTCTGCCAGACATCCTGAATAAAATTATGTATCAAAGGTTTAAAATCACTAAAAGGAACATCGAAGGGTAAAACATCTAGTGATAATGCCTCCTTGGCAGCCTTATCTGCCTCCTCATTACCACGAATACCAATGTGGCTAGGGAGCCAACAGAAAACAAGATCAACATCACTATCAAGATTTGAAATCTTATTCAGTAAATTAACTATAAGAGGATTGTCTGTTTTCTCGTGTTCAAGCGCTTGCATACTCGACATGGAATCAGTGAAAACAATATAGCGCCAATAACCATCTTCGATCATGTGATCGAGCGCAAGATCAATCGCCTTAAGTTCTGCTGAAAATACGGAGGAGTTGTTTGCTAGACGAAACTGATATTTTTCGCCATCTAGAACAGTGGCTGAAGCAACTTTCTCTCCGTCCTTCGAACCATCTGTATAAATCTCTTCATGCAATATGTACCTTTCTTTAATCTCTAAAAATTTTGTTTTAAAGACTACGGGGTCTGTAGTACCCTTTTTGCTTGAAGCCAGGTCATAAAGATAAGTGGGACTTTTGCACGTCCATAGAGGAACATCGGAAACTGTATATTCGGCAACATCCTCTAGATCGAAATCTAGAGAATTTATATCTGTTTCGCAACGTAAACTAAAAGGTGGTATAGCCCTTGCCTTCTTTTCAAATTCCACCCTGTATTTAGGTTCAAATACAATGAATGAATGAATGATGTTTTATGGCCCGTCGACATCTAAGGTCATGTTGGGCGCTTAACTAAACACCGAAAACAAGTTAAAAACTATTATAATCAATAACAGGAATCTATGAATTCAAACAGTTAAAATTTTTAGTCAATCGGTAACAATACTAAAACTAGAAAATAATAATAACAGGTATATGTAAACGGTAAAAATCTAGACTGTCGTTTAACAGTTACTTTAAAAGACGTACTCACATAAAAGCTTAAAATTATATTTTGCTGTATAAACCAATGGCCTTAAGGTAATCAAAAATTAGATTAAGTTTAACCCTTTCAAACAGCTCTCTCATACTATCAACTTTGAAATATTGATCCCTGTACATAGAAAAATCAATACAGTCTATAAAAATATGTTTGACAGTAAGAGGAGCTTCGCATGGAATACACATTGGAGGTTCGTCACCTTTAAGAAGAAATGAATGCGTCAGGTAAGTGTGACCAATGCGTAAACGGGCCAAAATAATTTCTTCTCGGCGATTTGATCTATAACCGGGTTGCCATTCACCAAGATGCTGTTTAATAGAATAAAGTTTGTTATCTTGATTTGCGGGATCATCCCAGCAATTCTGCCAAACATCCTGAATAAAACTATGAATTAAAGGCTTAAAATCACTATAAGGAACTTCAAAGGGTAAAATATCAAGTGATAATGCCTCCTTGGCAGCTTTATCTGCCTCTTCATTACCACGAATACCAATGTGGCTAGGGAGCCAACAGAAAACAAGATCAACATCACTGTCAAGCTTTGAAATCTTATTTAGTAATTTGATTATAAGAGGATTGTCTGTTTTCTCGTGTTCAAGCGCTTGCATACTTGACATGGAATCAGTGAAAACAATATATCGCCAATAACCATCTTCGATCATGTGATCGAGCGCAAGATCAATCGCCTTAAGTTCTGCTGAAAATACGGAGGAGTTGTTCGGTAGACGAAACTGATATTTTTCGCCATCTAGAATAGTGGCTGAAGCAACTTTCTCTCCATCCTTCGAACCATCTGTATAAATCTCCTCATGCAATATGTATCTTTCTTTTATCTCTAAGAACTTTGTTTTAAAGACAACAGGGTCTGTAGTATCCTTTTTGCTAGAAGCAAGATCATAAAGAAACGTAGGGCTTTTGAATGTCCATAAAGGAACATCGGAAACTGCATATTCGGCAACATCTTCTAGATCGAAATCTAGAGAATTTATATCTATTTCGTAACGTAAACTAAAAGGTGGTATAGCTTTTACTTTCTTTTCAAATTCCTCCCTGTACTTAGGTTCAAATACTACTTTGTAGGTGGGGTTGTCAGGGTTAGACTTTAACTTAAGATAATATTGCATGGAGAGTTTCTTTCGACGTAAATTTAAAGATGGTTCATTGGCTTCAGTGTACAGACTATTTACTGGTGATGTTCTAAAAGCGCCTAACGCTAAGCGCAAGCCTTGATTATGAATAGAATCAAGTTTGCGAAGGTATGAAGGGCGCGCTGAGCCGTAAACAGTACAGCCATAATCTAACTTAGATCTAACAAGCGACCTGTAAAGTCGCAATAAAACTTTTTTATCGGCTCCCCAGTCCATATGGGACACAACACGTAAAAGATTTAGAGCTTTTTGGCACTTATTGCTCAAATAATCAATATGTGGACGAAACGAGAGTTTAGAGTCAAAGAGAAGCCCTAAAAATTTGAACTCTGGAACAACTTCAATGGGTACTCCGTCAAGTTTAAGTTCGGGATCAGGGTGCAGTTTTCTTGACTGACAAAAGTGCATACATTTGGTTTTAGTCTTGGAAAACTTAAAGCCGTTTTCGTTTGACCATTTGGTAAGGTTGTTCAAGACTTGCTGTAACTGCCTTTCAATTGTATACATATGTTTTGATCTGTAACAGATACAAAAGTCATCAACGTAAAGAAAACATTCCACGCCAGGAAAAACAGTTTTGACAATGTTATTAATTTTGACACTGAATAATGTCACAGATAAAATACTTCCCTGGGGGACTCCCATTTCTTGTTCATGGGGATCTGAAAAGGTATCTCCCACCCTGACTCTAAACAGACGTTCGTCTAAAAATGCAGAAATGAAATAAGCAAGGCGACCTCGAATACCGAAATCAAAGAGGTCATTCATAATTCCATACTTCCAAGTGGTATCATAAGCACTTTCAAGATCGAAAAAAACAGAAACAACATGTTCTTTCTTTATAAAAGCTTCTCGAATAAAAGTCTCGAAGCGGACAAGATGATCAAGAGTGCTTCTCTGTTTACGAAAGCCACTTTGGACTGACGTAATCAGTTTATTTTTTTCTAAAAACCAAACAAGACGATCATTTACCATTCTTTCCATGGTTTTGCAAATACAACTTGTTAAGGCTATAGGACGATAGTTTGAAGGGTTTGTAGAATCTTTACCTGGTTTAGGTATAGGAATCACAATAGCTTCCCGCCAAGAGGCTGGAATTATTCCCGTTTTCCAAACCTGATTATAAATTTCAAGTAAACAGTAAAGGGAGCGAGATGGTAAACGTTTAAGGAACTGATAATGGATATTATCAGATCCGACAGCAGTGTCATGACACTTCTTTAAAGCTTTCTTCAACTCTTTCACAGAAAATTCTCTGTTGTAATGTTCTAGATTCTTAGAACTAAAGTTCAGCTTTGACTTTTCTTTTTCGCCCTGAAATTTTTGAAAGTTTGGCGAGTAATTGGAAGAAGAAGATTTCTTGGCAAAAGTATCTGCCAAGGTATTAGCGATGTCATGTTTGGAAGAAACGGTACTATTGTTGTCGGTTTTAAGATGACCAACACTTTGAGATACATTCTTCCCACTGATTTTTCGTACCATGTCCCATGTCTTTTTGACAGATGATCTAGAATTTAGTCTAGATACATACTGTCGCCAAGACGAACGCTTACTTTGCTTAATAGTTCGACGTGCTTTCGCACGTGCTATCTTGAACTTATACAGGTTTTCTTTTGTAGGTCTTAAATCAAATGATCTAAGAGCCGATTTTCGCTCAGCTATAGCCTTTTTACAATCTTCATTAAACCATGGCTTGCTTTGGCTTTTAGGATCAGGCGATGTTCGAGGAATGGCTTTTTCTGCAGCTGAATATAGTAAGGATGTAAAAAGTTCGGCAGAGTTGTCGCAGTCATCGAAAGCTTCAGGTGTAATAGACTGTTCGCAAGAGGTTTTAAAAAGGTCCCAATTAGCTTTATGGAGTTTCCATCGCCTAGGGCGTTCCTGTACTGATGGTCCTATTTCTGATACATGAATAGGAAAGTGGTCACTTCCATGAAGATCGGTATCAACTTTCCATGTAAAATCTGGAAAGATGCCTGGACTGCAAATAGTCAAGTCTAATGACGAATATGATCCAGTGGCAGGATGATGGTAGGTAAATGATTTATTGTTTAATAAAACAAGATCATGTCTTGTTAATAAACTCTCAATACTACGGCCTTTGTCATCTGTGACTTTACAACCCCAAAGCGTATGGTGAGAATTAAAATCTCCCATAAGTATAAAAGGCTTGGGTAACTGATCAATAAGGTCGTCTAGTTTCCTGCTATCTACTGGAAGACTAGGAGGAAGATAGATTGAACAAATTGTAGTTGTTTTATTAAGAGATAAATTAACTGCCACAGCTTGTAAAGTAGTATTAAGCTTAACGACACTGTGAGGAACATTGTTATTTACAATAATTCCTACACCGCCCGAAGCTTTACCTTGTCCTTCAGAGTTTTTAAAGTAGCAAGAATGATACTTCAAAGAGAATTTATCCGTATCTTTTAAAAAGGTTTCTTGCAAACAAATTGCCACTGGCTTTCCACTAGAAATTAATAGATTCAATTCGTCAACGTTTGCTTTGATGCTGCGACAGTTCCATTGGATAATATTGTTCGCCATGTTAAATATTAAGGGAATAAATATACCGCTGAATATTGGAAGTATGAATTTTATTTCTTTATGTGTGAAAGATCTATTATACTTCTGCCCTGCTTATTATCTTTTGCATCGGATTCCGCATCATCGGGGTCATCCGTAACCATGTCTTCTTGAAGACCATGGTAACGGTTAAATTGCTTTATTGGATCTTCAGATCCTTTTGGTTGACAGGTTCAAATACAACTTTGTAGGTTGGGTTGTCAGGATTAGACTTTAACTTAAGATAATATTGCATGGAGAGTTTCTTTCGACGTAAATTTAAAGATGGTTCATTGGCTTCAGTGTGTAGACTATTTACTGGTGATGTTCTTAAAGCGCCTAACGCTAAGCGCAAGCCTTGATTATGAATAGAATCAAGTTTGCGAAGGTATGAAGGGCGCGCTGAGCCGTAAACAGTACAGCCATAATCTAACTTAGATCTGACAAGCGACCTGTAAAGTCGCAATAGAACTTTTTTATCGGCTCCCCAGTCCATATGGGACACAACACGTAAAAGATTTAGAGCTTTTTGGCACTTATTTATCAAATAATCAATATGCGGACGAAACGAGAGTTTAGAGTCAAAGAGAAGCCCTAAAAATTTGAACTCTGGAACAACTTCAATGGGCACTCCGTCAAGTTTAAGTTCGGGGTCAGGGTGCAGTTTTCTTGACTGAAAAAAGTGCATACATTTGGTTTTAGTCTTGGAATGAATGAATAGAGTTTTATGGCCCGTCGACAACTCAGGTCATGTTGGGCGCATAACAAGTAAATGAATAAAAACGGAGATGAACCTAAACAGTAAAATGTAGAATCAAATAACAATAGTAGAGTTATAACTAACAATCAATTACTAAAACCGATCTTTACGAATAATAAAAATCTAGACAATCATGAACAGATCTATAAATTGATTACAAGAACCTAAAATCATATTCTGCTGTACAAATTGATGGCTTTCAGGAAATCAAAAATAAGTTCGATTCTGACGCTTTCAAATAGCTGCCTCATACTGTCAGCCTTGAAATATTGATCTCTGTACATTGAAAAATCAATACAATCTATAAAAATATGTTTGACAGTAAGAGGAGCGTCGCATGGAATACACATAGGAGGTTCGTCTCCTTTTAGAAGAAATGAATGCGTCAAGCAAGTGTGACCAATGCGCAAACGGGCCAAAATGATTTCTTCTCGGCGATTTGATCTATAGCCAGGTAGCCATTCACCAAGACTCTGTTTAATAGTATAAAGTTTGTTATCTTGGTTTGCGGGATCGTCCCAACAATTCTGCCAGACATCCTGAATAAAATGATGTATTAAAGGTTTAAAATCACTAAAAGGAACATCGAAAGGTAAAATGTCTAGTGATAATGCCTCCTTGGCAGCCTTATCTGCCTCCTCATTACCACGAATACCAATGTGGCTAGGGAGCCAACAGAAAACAAGATCAACATCACTTTCAAGATTTGAAATCTTATTCAGTAATTCAACTATAAGAGGATTGTCTGTTTTCTCGTGTTCGAGCGCTTGCATACTAGACATTGAATCAGTGAAAACAATATAGCGCCAATAACCATCTTCGATCATGTGATCGAGCGCAAGGTCAATCGCCTTAAGTTCTGCTGAAAATACGGAGGAGTTGTTTGCTAGACGAAACTGATAGTTTTCGCCATCTAGAACAGTGGCTGAGGCAACTTTCTCTCCGTCCTTCGAACCATCTGTATAAATCTCTTCATGCAATATGTACCTTTCTTTAATCTCTAAAAATTTTGTTTTAAAGACAACAGGGTCTGTAGTACCCTTTTTGCTTGAAGCCAGGTCATAAAGATAAGTGGGACTTTTGCATGTCCATAAAGGAACATCGGAAACAGTATATTCGGCAACATCTTCTAGATCGAAATCTAGAGAATTTATATCTGTTTCGCAACGGAAACTAAAAGGTGGTATAGCTTTTGCTTTCTTTTCAAATTCCTCCCTGTACTTAGGTTCAAATACAACTTTGTAGGTGGGGTTGTCAGGATTAGACTTTAACTTAAGATAATATTGCATGGAGAGTTTCTTTCGACGTAAATTTAAAGATGGTTCATTGGCTTCAGTGTACAGACTATTTACTGGTGATGTTCTAAAAGCGCCTAACGCTAAGCGCAAGCCTTGATTATGAATAGAATCAAGTTTGCGAAGGTATGAAGGGCGCGCTGAGCCGTAAACAGCACAGCCATAATCTAACTTAGATCTGACAAGCGACCTGTAAAGTCGCAATAGAACTTTTTTATCGGCTCCCCAGTCCATATGGGACACAACACGTAAAAGATTTAGAGCTTTTTGGCACTTATTGCTCAAATAATCAATATGTGGACGAAACGAGAGTTTAGAGTCAAAGAGAAGCCCTAAAAATTTGAACTCTAGAACAACTTCAATGGGCACTCCGTCAAGTTTAAGTTCGGGATCAGGGTGCAGTTTTCTTGACTGACAAAAGTGCATACATTTGGTTTTAGTCTTGGAAAACTTAAAGCCGTTTTCGTTTGACCATTTGGTAAGGTTGTTCAAGACTTGCTGCAACTGCCTTTCAATTGTATACATGTGTTTTGATCTGTAACAGATACAAAAGTCATCAACGTAAAGAAAACATTCCACGCCAGGAAAAACAGTTTTTACAATGTTATTAATTTTGACACTGAATAATGTCACAGATAAAATACTTCCCTGGGGGACTCCCATTTCTTGTTCATGGGGATCTGAAAAGGTATCTCCCACCCGGACTCTAAACAGACGTTCATCTAAAAATGCAGAAATGAAATAAGCAAGGCGACCTCGAATACCGAAATCAAAGAGGTCATTCATAATTCCATACTTCCAAGTGGTATCATAAGCACTTTCAAGATCGAAAAAAACAGAAACAACATGTTCTTTCTTTATAAAAGCTTCTCGAATAAAAGTCTCGAAGCGGACAAGATGATCAAGAGTGCTTCTCTGTTTACGAAAGCCACTTTGGACTGACGTAATCAGTTTATTTTTTTCTAAAAACCAAACAAGACGGTCATTTACCATTCTTTCCATGGTTTTGCAAATACAACTTGTTAAGGCTATAGGACGATAGTTTGAAGGGTTTGTTGAATCCTTACCTGGTTTAGGTATAGGAATCACAATAGCTTCCCGCCAAGAGGCTGGAATTATTCCCGTTTTCCAAACCTGATTATAAATTTCAAGTAAACAATGAAGGGAGTGAGATGGTAAACGTTTAAGGAACTGATAATGGATATTGTCAGATCCGACAGCAGTGTCATGACACTTCTTTAGAGCTTTCTTCAACTCTTTTACAGAAAAGTCTATGTTGTAATGTTCTAGATTCTTAGAACTAAAGTTCAGTTTTGACATTTCTTTTTCGCCCTGAAATTTTTGAAAGTTTGGCGAGTAATTGGAAGAAGAAGATTTCTTGGCAAAAGTATCTGCCAAGGTATTAGCGATGTCATGCTTGGAAGAAACGGTACTATTGTTGGCGGTTTTAAGATGACCAATACTTTGAGATACATTCTTCCCACTGATTTTTCGTACCATGTCCCATGTCTTTTTGACAGATGATCTAGAATTTAGTCTAGATACATACTGTCTCCAAGACGAACGCTTACTTTGCTTAATAGTTCGACGTGCTTTCGCACGTGCTATCTTGAACTTATACAGGTTTTCTTTTGTAGGTCTTAAATCAAATGACCTAAGAGCCGATTTTCGCTCAGCTATAGCCTTTTTGCAAATTTCATTAAACCATGGCTTGCTTGGGCTTTTAGGATCAGGCGATGTTCGAGGAATGGCTTTTTCTGCAGCTAAATATAGCAAGGATGTAAAAAGCTCGGCAGAGTTGTCGCAGTCATCGAAAGCTTCAGGTGTAATAGACTGTTCGCAAGAGGTTTTAAAAAGATCCCAATTAGCTTTATGGAGTTTCCATCGCCTAGGGTGTTCCTGTACTGATGGTCCTATTTCTGACACATGAATAGGAAAGTGGTCACTTCCATGAAGATCGGTATCAACTTTCCATGTAAAATTTGGAAAGATGCCTGGACTGCAAATAGTCAAGTCTAATGACGAATATGATCCAGTGGCAGGATGATGGTAGGTAAATGATTTATTGTTTAATAAAACAAGGTCATGTCTTGTTAATAAACTCTCAACACTACGGCCTTTGTCATCTGTGTCTTTACAACCCCATAGCGTATGGTGAGAATTAAAATCTCCCATAAGTATAAAAGGCTTGGGTAACTGATCAATAAGATCGTCTAGTTTCCTGCTATCTACAGGAAGACTAGGAGGAAGATAGATTGAACAAATTGTAGTTGTTTTATTTAGTGATAAATTAACTGCCACAGCTTGTAAAGTAGTATTAAGCTTAACGACACTGTGAGGAACATTGTTATTTACAATAATCCCTACACCGCCCGAAGCTTTACCTTGTCCTTCAGAGTTTTTAAAGTAGCAAGAATGATACTTCAAAGAGAATTTATCCGTATCTTTTAAAAAAGTTTCTTGCAAACAAATTGCCACTGGCTTTCCACTAGAAATTAATAGATTCAATTCGTCAAAGTTTGCTTTGATGCTGCGACAATTCCATTGGATAATATTGTTCGCCATGTTAAATATTAAGGGAATAAATATACCGCTGAAAAGTGGAAGTATGAAATTTATTTCTTTATGTGTGAAAGATCAATAATACTTCTGCCCTGCTTATTCTCTTTTGAATCGGAATCTGCATCATCGGGGTCATCCGTGACCATGTCTTCTTGAAGACCATGGTAACGGTTAAATTGTTTTATTGGATCTTCAGATCCTTTTGGTTGACGATTTGAGGTCGTCGCCCTTGGAGATTTTGTCCGCCTCCTAGGAGGTTGGACAAAATCGTTTGAACCTTGGCTATTAACACTACAAGAAATGGACTTAGACTGGCTTTCCTTTTTATTCGTAGTTTCGGGTATTGGAGAAGTCTCATTTTCCTTAACTGTCTGAAATATAGGTGCTGTGCTAGTTTTTACCGAGTTCCCAGATTTTGAATTTACTGTACCGGAAGTATTATTGCTGGTCGGGTTTGAGGTCAAAGACGGTAAGCTCTTCTTGGATGAGAATAATTTTTCGATTTCTGCCTTTTTTTCAGGAAAAACTAAACATAATTTTTTGAACATTTCTTTACAGTTTTGACATTCAGCGTCACCTTTATTATCAATTGTATTTGTTTTAGCTGCATTGGCATATGAACTAGTAAGATGTATTCTATTTTCTACCACCTTCCTTGCCTCAAAATATGAAAGACCCTCTCTGCATTTCACAGTAACTATTTCCTTTTCCTTTTTCCAGTGTGAACACTTGCGTGAGGTTGCAATATGGCCTTCGCCGCAATTGATACACTCCGGATGAGTTTCACAATCATCAACATCATGAGATTCCTCGAGGCCGCCACAACGTCGGCAACGAGCAACGTTCTGGCACTTTTTCTCATGATGGCCGAACTGAAAACAACGATAACATTGGAGTGGATTTGGTATGTAAATGTCCACGTTAACTTTTAAATAACCGATTTTTAAAGATTTGGGCCTAATTGCAGAGTTGAATGTCAAAACAATGGTGTTAGTTTGGATTTTCTTTCCATCCCTGAAAACTGATATCCTTCTTGCGTCTGTAACATTCTGTGTTCTTAACTCGGTAACAATTTCTTTTTCTGAAACTCCTTGAAGGTCTGGGCACCGGATTATTCCTTTGGAAGTATTTAAAGTAGTATGTTCATAACAATGTACTGGAAGATCGAAAAAATTCTTAATGTTTAGAAGGTTATCTGAATGAGCTTTCTTATCCACTTCAATGAGCAGGGCACCATTTTTCAACTTTTTCACGGATTTTGTTTCACCAGCCAAAGACTTAATACATTTTTCTATTATAAAAGGTGACAAATTTGTAATGGGTCTTTCAGGGATAGTTGATTCTATCAACAAAAACCTAGGAAAAGGGGTTTGAGTATTTCCTGATTCTAAGTCGGAGTCCATTTGAGCATATGTTCGTTTTTGTTGGGAAGCCATGGTTGTGTTTTTTTAGTTTCGTCATCTGAGGGCCCCACCCTCCACGGAGTCCTACAAGGGGGCAAAACAGGAACGGCGATCCAGCTCCCTATGCCAAGGTTACCCAGATGATATACTTGGACAAGACAAGGCCCAAGGCCCGACACAGAAGAGCATGATCACTTCCCTAGGCAAGGGTCACGCCATGCAAGTCTGCACCGGACCCCAAAACCCCAAATTACCCAATTAGCCCATGAGCCTATATAGACTAGAAATAAAATACCATTAAAATACAACAAGATATGACACGGGCAAATAATCATTTGTACTTCAGAAGGGTACAATACATGACATACCAAATGAAATGCTATCAAATGCGATATAACAAAGAGAAAAGACTTGTGCCAAAACACAAAATAACTATGGATTGATAGCTTATGGTTATAAAACAATAGTAGTCAATGCCCTAGTCTAAAACGACCAGCCGATTGCCTAGACCGGGCCCATCCAGGCTCCCGTTTATACCGAAGCGGAGGCCAAAGCAGTGTATTGAGAAGCTGGAGATCCCTGGGCTTCTCTCAACCACCAGGACCCTCTTTTCCGGCTTTACGAGTTTCCACCCACGGCAAACAGGCGGGACCATTCGGTGGGGTCTTACCACTCTACAGGCCGGCAGCCAGCGATTTCTATCCCCCCGCCGGCTGGGGGCCAAAATACAATTAAAATACGAAAAATGGTATGACATGGGCAAATAAACACTTGTACTACAGAAGGGTACAATGCATGACATAGCGTTTGCAATACTATCAGATATACTATAACTTAGTAAAGATAGATGCGTCAAAACACAAAAATAACTATAAATACATTGATAGCTAAATATCATATCATAATAGTAGTCAATACCCTAGTCTAAAACGACCAGCCGATTGCCTAGACCGGGCCCATCCAGGCTCCCGTTTTACCGAAGCCGAGGCCAAAGCAGTGTGTTGAGAAGCTGGAGATCCCTGGGCTTCTCTCAACTACCAGGACCCTCTTTTCCGGCCTTACGAGTCTCCACCCACGGCAAACAGGCGGGCCCATTCGGTGGGGTCTTACCACTCTACAGGACGGCAGCCAGCGATTTCTATCCCCCCGCCGGCTGGGGGCATTTTAGTCTTGGAAAACTTAAAGCCGTTTTCGTTTGACCATTTGGTAAGGTTGTTCAAGACTTGCTGCAACTGCCTTTCAATTGTATACATATGTTTTGATCTGTAACAGATACAAAAGTCATCAACGTAAAGAAAACATTCTACGCCAGGAAAAACAGTTTTGACAATGTTATTGATTTTGACACTGAATAATGTCACAGATAAAATACTTCCCTGGGGGACTCCCATTTCTTGTTCATGGGGATCTGAAAAGGTATCTCCCACTCTGACTCTAAACAGACGTTCGTCTAAAAATGTAGAAATGAAATAAGCAAGGCGACCTCGAATACCGAAATCAAAGAGGTCATTCATAATTCCATACTTCCAAGTGGTATCATAAGCACTTTCAAGATCGAAGAAAACAGAAACAACATGTTCTTTCTTTATAAAAGCTTCCCGAATAAAAGTCTCGAAGCGGACAAGATGATCTAGAGTGCTTCTCTGTTTACGAAAGCCACTTTGGACTGACGTAATGAGTTTATTTTTTTCTAAAAACCAAACAAGACGATCATTAACCATTCTTTCCATAGTTTTGCAAATACAACTTGTTAAGGCTATAGGACGGTAGTTTGAAGGGTTTGTAGAATCTTTACCTGGTTTAGGTATAGGAATCACAATAGCTTCCCGCCAAGATGCTGGAATAATTCCCGTTTTCCAAACTTGATTATAAATTTCAAGTAAACAGTGAAGGGAGCGAGATGGTAAACGTTTGAGGAACTGATAATGAATATTATCAGGTCCGACAGCAGTGTCATGACACTTCTTTAAAGCTTTCTTCAACTCTTTCACAGAAAAGTCTCTATTGTAGTGTTCAAGGTTCCTGGAACTAAAATTAAGAATGAATGAATGAATGATGTTTTATGGCCCGTCGACATCTAAGGTCATGTTGGGCGCTTAACTATACACCGAAAACGAGTTAAAACTATTATAATCAATAACAGGGATTTATGAATTCAAACAGTTAAAATTTAGTCAATCGGTAACAATACTAGAAAATTATAATAACAGGTATATGTAAACGGTAAAAATCTAGACAATCGTTTAACAGTTACTTTAAAAGACGTACTCACATAAAAGCTTAAAATTATATTTTGCTGTATAAACCAATGGCCTTCAGGTAATCAAAAATTAGATTAAGTTTAACCCTTTCAAACAGCTCTCTCATACTATCAACTTTGAAATATTGATCCCTGTACATAGAAAAATCAATACAGTTTATAAAAATATGTTTGACAGTAAGAGGAGCGTCGCATGGAATACACATTGGAGGTTCGTCACCTTTGAGAAGAAATGAATGCGTCAGGTAAGTGTGACCAATGCGTAAACGGGCCAAAATAATTTCTTCTCGGCGATTTGATCAATAACCGGGTTGCCATTCACCAAGATGATGTTTAATAGAATATAGTTTGTTATCTTGATTTGCGGGATCATCCCAGCAATTCTGCCACACATCCTGAATAAAACTATGAATTAAAGGCTTGAAATCACTATAAGGAACCTCAAAGGGTAAAATATCTAGTGATAATGCCTCCTTGGCAGCTTTATCTGCCTCTTCATTACCACGAATACCAATGTGGCTAGGGAGCCAACAGAAAACAAGATCAACATCACCGTCAAGCTTTGAAATCTTATTTAGTAATTTGATTATAAGAGGATTGTCTGTTTTCTCGTGTTCAAGCGCTTGCATACTTGACATTGAATCAGTGAAAATAATATATCGCCAATAACCATCTTCGATCATGTGATCGAGCGCAAGATCAATCGCCTAAGTTCTGCTGAAAATACAGAGGAGTTGTTCGGTAGACGAAACTGATATTTTTCGCCATCTAGAATAGTGGCTGAAGCAACTTTCTCTCCATCCTTCGAACCATCTGTATAAATCTCCTCATGCAATATGTATCTTTCTTTTATCTCTAAGAACTTTGTTTTAAAGACAACAGGGTCTGTAGTACCCTTTTTGCTAGAAGCAAGATCATAAAGAAACGTAGGGCTTTTGAATGTCCATAAAGGAACATCGGAAACTGCATATTCGGCAACATCTTCTAGATCGAAATCTAGAGAGCTAACATCTGTTTCACAGCGTAAGCTAAAAGGTGGTATAGCTTTTGCTTTCTTTTCAAATTCCTCCCTGTACTTAGGTTCAAATACAACTTTGTACGTGGGGTTGTCAGGATTAGACTTTAACTTAAGATAATATTGCATGGAGAGTTTCTTTCGCCGTAAGTTTAAAGATGGTTCATTGGCTTCAGTGTACAGACTATTTACTGGTGATGTTCTAAAAGCGCCTAACGCTAAGCGCAAGCCTTGATTATGAATAGAATCAAGTTTGCGAAGGTATGAAGGGCGAGCTGAGCCGTAAACAGCACAGCCATAATCTAACTTAGATCTGACAAGCGACCTGTAAAGTCGCAATAGAACTTTTTTATCGGCTCCCCAGTCCATATGGGACACAACACGTAAAAGATTTAGAGCTTTTTGGCACTTATTGCTCAAATAATCAATATGTGGACGAAACGAGAGTTTAGAGTCAAAGAGAAGCCCTAAAAATTTGAACTCTGGAACAACTTCAATGGGCACTCCGTCAAGTTTAAGTTCGGGATCAGGGTGTAGTTTTCTTGACTGACAAAAGTGCATGCATTTGGTTTTAGTCTTGGAAAACTTAAAGCCGTTTTCGTTTGACCATTTGGTAAGGTTGTTCAAGACTTGCTGCAACTGCCTTTCAATTGTATTCATATGTTTTGATCTGTAACAAATACAGAAATCATCAACATAAAGAAAACATTCAACGCCAGGAAAAACAGTATTAACAATATTGTTTATTTTGACACTAAATAGTGTTACGGACAAAATACTTCCCTGGGGGACTCCCATTTCTTGTTCATGGGGATCTGAAAAGGTATCTCCCATCCTGACTCTAAACACACGTTCATCTAAAAATGCAGAAATGAAATAAGCAAGGCGACCTCGTATACCGAAATCAAAGAGGTCATTCATTATCCCATACTTCCAAGTGGTATCATATGCACTTTCAAGATCGAAAAAGACAGAAACAACATGTTCTTTCTTTATAAAAGCTTCTCGAATAAAAGTCTCGAAGCGGACAAGATGATCAAGAGTGCTTCTCTGTTTACGAAAGCCACTTTGGACTGACGTAATCAGTTTATTTTTTTCTAAAAACCAAACAAGACGATCATTAACCATTCTTTCCATGGTTTTGCAGATGCAACTAGTTAAAGCAATGGGGCGATAGTTTGAAGGGTTCGTAGAATCTTTACCTGGTTTAGGTATTGGAATAACGATAGCTTCCCGCCAAGATGCTGGAATGCTTCCAGTTTTCCAAACCTGATTATAAATTTCAAGTAAACAATGAAGGGAGCGAGATGGTAAACGTTTGAGGAACTGATAATGAATATTATCAGATCCGACAGCAGTGTCATGACACTTCTTTAACGCTTTCTTCAACTCTTTCACAGAAAAGTCTCTATTGTAGTGTTCAAGGTTCCTGGAACTAAAATTAAGCTTGGACTTTTCTTTTTCACCTTGAAATTTTTGGAAGGTTTGCGAATAATTGGAAGAAGAAGACTTCTTGGCAAATGTATCTGCCAATACATTGGCAATGTCATGTTTGGAAGACACTGTACTTTCATCATCTGTTTTAAGATGACCAACACTAAGGGACGTGTTCTTCCCACTGATTTTACGTATCATGTCCCAAGTCTTTTTGACAGATGATCTTGAATTTAATCTTGAAACATACTGCCTCCAAGACGAACGTTTACATTGTTTGATAATTCTACGGGCTTGTGCCCGTGCAATTTTAAACTTGTACAGATTTTCCTTCGTAGGCCTACGGCCGAATGCTCTGAGAGCAGATTTTCTCTCAGCTATAGCCTTTTTACAGTCTTCATTAAACCATGGCTTGTTTGGATTTTTAGAATTAGGCGATGTTCGAGGAATTGCTTTTTCTGCAGCCGAATAAAGTAAAGATGTAAAGTGATCTGCACTGTTTTCGCAGTCATCAAAGGCTTCAGGAATAATTGTCTGCTCGCAGGTAGTTTTAAAAAGATCCCAATTAGCTTTATGGAGTTTCCATCGTCTAGGTAGTTCCTGGACTGATGGTCCCGATTCAGAAACATGTATCGGAAAATGGTCACTCCCATGAAGATCAGAATCAACTTTCCATGTAAAATGTGGAAAAATATCAGGGCTGCAAATAGTCGAATCCAGTGAAGAATAATTTCCAGTGGCAGGATGAAGATAGGTAGAAGACTTGTTATTCAATAAAACAAGATCATATTTGATGATAAAATCTTCAACAGTACGACCCTTGTTATCTGTTTTAGAACATCCCCATAGCGTGTGATGAGAATTAAAATCTCCAAGTAATATAAATGGTTTTGGTAATTGGTGGACAAGATTGTCCATTTCTCTGCCGTCTATCGGAAGACTGGGTGGAAGATAAAGAGTACATAATGTAATATTCCTATTCAGAGAGATACTCACAGCAACTGCTTGTAAGGTAGTGTTTAAATGAACATGTCGATGTGGAATAGTATTCTTCACTACAAAACCAACTCCACCTGAAGCCTTATCATTTGCTTCGAAGTTTTTTAAATAGCAGGAGTGATATTTAAATGAAAAAGAATCAGAATCTTTAAGAAACGTTTCTTGTAAACATACTGCCACTGGATTTTCTTTCGATACTAACAGGTTAAGTTCCTCCAAATTGGCTTTGATACTGCGACAATTCCATTGTATTATGTTATTTGCCATTATGAAAAAAAGTGTGAGTATTAAACCACTGATATATGGAAGCATGAAATTAATCATTTTACTCCTGTTAAGTTAATTTTATTTGCACCTTGCCTAATGGGATTTTGATGTGCATAATTAGAATGATGAAGACTTGCAGGCTTAGGAGTCTGATCTTCAGGTTCGTCCTCCATAACCTCCTCGTCTCCGTCATCCAACTCGCCAAAGCGATTGGATGTTTCCACTGGGAGAGGGTTTACTTTCTCTAACTGAATTCGAATCCGCCTTTGGCTGGCAGATTCGGGTTTAACCACATTATTATTTTTTTGAGAAAATTGATTAGCATTTTTAACACTATTAACATTCTGCGATTTAGCAGCAGGCGAAGTTCTTTCAGAAGAGGGAGCTCTGTTTTCATTACTTTCGACCGTAGGTGTTTCTCCATGCAATGCTTGTGTAATCTTATCTTTCGCCTGAGGAAACAAGTCTGAGATTATCTTCAAAAGG
This sequence comes from Fragum fragum, assembly GCA_946902895.1. Classification (NCBI taxonomy): domain Eukaryota; kingdom Metazoa; phylum Mollusca; class Bivalvia; order Cardiida; family Cardiidae; genus Fragum; species Fragum fragum. The sequence continues at coordinate 641,240 of OX336369.1, read as the reverse complement.
CGCTCACAACTGCTACATTGACCTGGTTTTGTTTTTTCAACAGACTTAATTTTTCTTGCGTAACTATCTTCAGTCCCATTCAGATGCAATGAGTCTTGCCTCGACTCTACTATCTTTTTTGCCTCGAAGAAAGAAACAGACTGTCTAAATTTAATATTTAAAATTTCTTTTTGCAAGATAAATTTCGGGCATTGCCTCGAGCTTGCTGCATGTCCTTGACCACAGTTAGCGCATTTAAGGTCATTTTCACAATCACCCTCACAGTGCTCATCTTCAGGTCCGGAATAAGCACATTTTCTACAGACTTTCATATTCTTGCAATTATTTTCATGATGTCCGTATTTCTGGCATTTAAAACATCGAAGTGGGTTGGGGATGAAAACATCGACCTTTACAATTTGATATCCAACTTTAATTTCTTTTGGTAGAATCGAATCGTTAAAGGTCAGGATGTAGGTATTTGTTCTTATTGTTTTGTCATCTTTGTTAAATTCAATGCGCCTTACTTCAGTAACTCATTGGGATATTAGATTATCTTTGATTTCATTTATTGAACATCTGGACAAATCCTTGCATCGGATAACACCTTTAGATTGATTTAGCCTCTCGTGAGCATACACTTTGACCTTCTGATTGAAAAATTTTGTAATCTTAAGCAAATTATCAGCTTGCTGTTTCCTTGTTACTTCGATTAACAATGTTTCATTTTTCAGCGTTTTCACTGATTTAGGGGTTCCAAGAATTGCATTTATCTGTTTTTCAATCACAAAGGGAGATAGTTCTGATATAGGATTTTCTGGGTCTGTACTTTCGACAACGATGAACTTTGAAAATGACTGTGAAATTTTGGATTCCTCCTCTGAATCTGACCAGGCACGCTTGGCTTTTTTGGAAGTGGCCATGTTGATATTAAATTATTCATCGACAATGCTCTCCACCCACCCTGGAGTCCTACAAGGGGGTACGTCACCGGGGAACATCCATCTCGGGAGAGGTACCAGAGATGCATCATCGGTATACTCAGTGCAAATGGGCTAGATCAAGCAAATAATACCACCAATGAATATGTCTACCAAGCTTGAAATAAACATCAGCAGTAAAATCGTTAATCAAACACCTCACTTACCCGATTGACCCTTAAGCCACCGCTGTCTGGAACATAACAAAAATGTTTGCAAAAGCCATATTGAAAACGATGCAAGAATGCAAATATCTGAAACTATATGTTCTCTTCCAGTGCTTGGCATGACTAGCCGATTGATCAGACAGGGCCTATCTGACCGCTCGTCTAGTTCAATTCCAGGCCAAAGTGGTGTGTTGCAGAGACGAGGTACTCCAAGCCCGACCCCGAAACTACTCAACCACCAGGATCCCTTCATCAAACGACACGAGCAACCACCCACGGCAAACAGGCGGGACCATTCGGTGGGGTCTTACCACTCTACAGGACGGTAGCCAGCGATTTCTATCCCCCCGCCGGCTGGGGGCAACTAAAATTAAGCTTGGACTTTTCTTTTTCATCTTGAAATTTTTGAAAGGTTGATGAATAATTAGAAGAGGAGGACTTCTTGGCAAATGTATCTGCCAATACATTGGCAATGTCATGTTTGGAAGACACTGTACTATCATCATCTGTTTTAAGATGACCAACACTAAGGGACGTGTTCTTCCCACTGATTTTACGTATCATGTCCCAAGTCTTTTTGACAGATGATCTTGAATTCAATCTTGATACATACTGCCTCCAAGACGAACGTTTACTTTGTTTGATAGTTCTACGAGCTTTCCCACGTGAAATTTTAAACTTGTAATGATTTTCCTTCGTGGGCCTAAGGCCAAATGCTCTGAGAGCAGATTTCCTCTCACTTATAGCCTTTTTACAGTCGTCATTAAACCATGGCTTGTTTGGATTTTTTGGATTAGGCGATGTTCGAGGAATTGCTTTTTCTGCAGCAGAATAAAGTAAAGATGTAAATAGTTCTGCAGAGTTTTCACATTCATCAAAGGCTTCTGGATTTATTGACTGCTCACATGTAGTTTTAAAAAGTTCCCAATTAGCTTTATGGAGTTTCCAATGCATAGGGCGCTCCTGGACAGATGGTCCTAATTCAGATATATGAATAGGAAAATGGTCACTACCATGAAGATCAGAGTCAACTTTCCAGCTAAAAGTCGGAAAAATGTCTGGAGTGCAAATAGTTAAATCCAGTGAAGAATATGAACCAGTTGCTGGATGGTGATAAGTGGAAGATTTATCATTTAATAAAACAAGATCATGATTTGATATGAAATCTTCAATAATACGACCTTTGTTGTCTGTATGGGAACATCCCCAAAGCGTGTGGTGAGAATTGAAATCTCCCATTAATATATAAGGCTTGGGTAATTGTTCGACAAGATCGTCTAGTTTCCTACGACTGATAGGAGAACTAGGTGGAAGATAGATTGAACACAGTGTTATTGTTTTATTAACAGATACGCTAACGGCAACAGCTTGTAGCGTGGTATCAAGAGGAATAGTGCGGTGAGGAACACCGTTGTTAACAATGATTCCGACACCGCCCGAAGCTCTCTCAATACCTTCAAAATTTTTAAAATAGCAAGAGTGATACTTTAAAGAGAATTTGTCAGTATCTTTTAAAAAGGTCTCTTGCAAACAGATTGCAACTGGCTTTCCATTAGAAACTAATAGATTCATTTCTTCAAAATTTGCTTTGATGCTGCGACAATTCCATTGAATGATTTTGTTCGCCATAGTAAAATTAAGGGGGAGAAATATACTAATTAGTATTGGAAGTATGAAAATTATTTGTTTATGTGTGAAAGATCTATTATATTTTTGCCTCGCTTATTCTCTTTGGAAGAATCTGCATCCTCTGTGTCTTCCGTTACCATGTCTTCTTCAAGACAGTGGTAGCGGTTGTATTGTTTAACAGGATCCTCAGATCCCTTTGGCTGGCGATTAGATGATGTCGCCCTAGGAGACGAAGTTCTGCTCCTAGGGGGTTTGACAAACGAGCTTGTATCATTATCTTCGGATACTTTACTAGCTTGGCGATTTAATTTCTCTTGCTGCATTTGGGCCTTTTTACGTTTTACCATCTCAACTTTATCTAAGAGTTCTATTCTATCCATTTCAGAAAGAGATGTAGTTTTTGTGTCTTGAGGTCTAGACTTTGAAACGGTAGATGAAGATGAAGTTTTATTGCTGGAAGGATCTTTCGAGGCTGAAGGCGGAGTTTCATTTTCAGAAGAGGAAGATAGATAAACAGTGTTTGATTCCAATATAGTTTCAGGAGTTTTGTTTGTTTGAAGGGAAAGAGACTGTGTTTTCTTAATTTGATTTGAAGTACTAGAAGTAAAGGCTACTGTGGATTTAGGGAATAATTTGTGAATCTCATGCTTCTTATCGGGGAAAAGAATGCTGAGTTTTTCGTGTAAAGTTTTACAGTTTTGACATTCCATGTTGCTTTTGGTAATATTGGAGTAACTGGAGGGTAAATTGGCTTTCGTTCTTAGTTCAAAGATTTTGCGGGCTTCAAAAAAGGATACATTTTCTATACATTTAATTCTTTGGATTTCTTTCTCCCTTTTCCAGAATTCACAGTCCTTTGAATTTGCTGGGTGACCTTTTCCACAGTTAGAGCACTTTACTTCGTTCGTACAGGAATGATCGAAATGATTTGGGTTTACATCACCACATTTAACACAAACCATATCATTATTGCACCTGTCTTCATGATGTCCAAATCTCTGGCAAAAATAGCATCTCAGAGGATTTGGAACATAAACATCTACGTTTACCACATTAAACCCGACTTTTATTCGTCGAGGCAAAATGGGAACATCAAATGTCATAATGAATGTATTTGTGTTAACCTTCTTTCCATTTCTAGTCACAGAGATACGTTTTACTGCTGTTACTCCTTGGCTTTCAAGACCTTCGAGAATTTCGGCTTCAGAGCAACCAGCTAGCTCTCTACAACGTATGATTCCCCTAGATTTATTCAGGGTTTCATGTGCATAAACCTTGACCTCATGTCCAAAAAATAATTCCGTTTTTAACAGGTTTTCAGCCTGAGCATTTAAATTTACTTCCACTAATAAATTACCATCTTTCAAACTTTTTACTGATTTAGGAGTACCTAGGATTGACTTCAATTGTTTTTCAATAACAAACGGAGAGAGTTTTGTAATTTGAAAATTTGGTTCCTTTGACTTTATCACCAGAAATTTATTAAAATGGCCAGAAGAGCTAACAAATCCTTCGCCTGTACCGGAGTCCATTTGAGCATCGCCTTTTCGTTTTTTGTTTAGGGGATCCATAATTCATTTTTTAATTTTCGTCATCTGTGGGCCCCACCCACCATGGAGTCCTACAAGGGGGCTAAACAGGAACGGCGATCCAGCTCCCTAAGCCAAGGCTACCCAGATGATATACTCGGGCAGTCCAAGTTCCAAGGCCCGATAAAGGAGAACATGGACACTTCCCCAAATGAGAGTCACGCCATGCAAATCCGTACCCGACCAAAAAACCCGAACTACCAAATTAGCCCATAAGCCTATATAGACTAGAAACAAAATACAATTAAAATACGAAAAAATGGTATGACATGGGCAAATAAACACTTGTACTACAGGAATGTAGAATGCATGACATAGCGTTTGCAATACTATCAGATATGCTATATCTTAGTAAATATAGATGCGTCAAAACACAAAAATAACTATAAATACATTGATAGCTAAATATCATATTATAATAGTAGTCAATGCCCTAGTCTAAAACGACCAGCCGATTGCCTAGACCGGGCCCATCCAGGCTCCCGTTTTACCGAAGCCGAGGCCAAAGCAGCGTGTTGAGAAGCTGGAGATCCCTGGGCTTCTCTCAACTACCAGGACCCTCTTTTCCGGCTTTACGAGTCTCCACCCACGGCAAACAGGCGGGCCCATTCGGTGGGGTCTTACCACTCTACAGGGCGGCAGCCAGCGATTTCTATCCCCCCGCCGGCTGGGGGCCGAATGTATGATAAGATCTACATGTGACGAGACCTAATCCGTGTTATCTATCAAAGCTCCCTATTCAAAAATATTTTATCAAGAAGAGTCTGTAATGCAGGGGCTTTCACTATTCAGGGTTTACTACGTTTACGGTGATTGACAAGACATGCCTGAAATATTGGATACGGTACTTACCGAGCAAACCAATTGTCCCTGAAGGTAAATGACTAGGTTTGCTGGGAATGACCCGCAGATATCACATTCTATGCAGTAGTCTACTTCGACTTTGTGCAGTCCTCCAAAATCCTCCATAGCTATCCTACCCCCTCTAATCAATCGGATGATCTTCACAATTCTTACATCTCAATTTCCTCTTAACGTGTCACCCCCTGACACCATTCCACATGTCATGATAGAATTGGATATCTTACAATCATCTGTAGACTGCCCAGTGTGCACGATGAGCGCCAACATAAGCAATTGCATTGATTTCATTTTCTTTGTGCGAAGTGGGTAGAATAAATGCCCGGATGAAAATACAATATCGAAAGTGCCCGGATGTGGGTAGACTGATTATGTATTGTTTTAAACTACTTTTAGTACCGATGAAAATAACCTTCGTGATGGCTGCGTGGTTAGCGTGTCGGAATCGTAATCCAGCGACCGCGGGTTCGAAACCCCATCGTGCTATAAATTCCCCCACCCCTCGATTAATATATTTTTTCAATTTGTTCATGAATAAAACATAATTACGACGAATATTTTCCATCTATTTGCATTATTTGCATTACAGTTTCTAATGTTTACTTAAAAAATAACTGTTACATCTGTATAAACCATGACAAGGTCAAATGAAGAAAGATAGCTATTTAGCCAATGGAAATTCAACACATCTTTATCTTTCAAATATTAAAATAGGTATAGAACTTAAACGAATATGTAAGCCAATGAAATCTCTTTATTTCGATAGTTAAGTTTTTTTGAATATTCAAATATCACCAACAAGACATCTTTCATTGTACTCTCCTTCAAAAATTATTTGAGGATACAAACAGAAAAAAGTTCTTTCACTTTTTCGATTCACTTCGTAAAGAACTTTGAATAAGCTTTTGATTTTCGTTCTGTTTTCGTTTTGAGTGGACTCTTGGAAATCATGATTGGTGGACATAATGTGTTTTTTCACTCTCATTTTTTTCTTTAGAAATGTAAGGTTAAAGGGGGGGGGAGGCATGTTATATTTAGAGAACAATAAGGGTGTTAGGATAGGGAGGGAGGGGGGGGGAGGCTTGTTAAATTAGGGTGTTAGGATAGGGAGGGAGGGGGGATGCTTGTTAAATTAACATCTGTTATAGATCATGGCTAGCGGCTTTGAAAAAATCCCTTCCAAAGATGGAAGCTTTAAATTTCGTGCTAACTTTGGACGCTCGAAAGAGATGTGCATCAGTATGTACAATAACCGTGATATCTACACCTCAGTGACAAAAGCAACGCTTTTGTCAATGGAAAATTCGACGTGACAAAATGCAAAAGCGTGACATTTGGTGCCGATGAAGTAGTAATGTTGGCTATCTTGATGGGGCATTTTGATTATTTTCAAAATATATTTGAAGGCAACCTACAGGTAAGTCATTTGCTATTTTTATACTTTCATTGTAGCATTAGATAGCTAGGTTATCTTATTTCAAATATCAATAAAATAGATACCGGTTTACACTAATGCAGTCAATTTATCTATGAAAACCACATAACTTTATTAGCTTAAACCCATAATTGCTGTTTTATTGAAGTTTGCACAGTAAAGTTCATGGTAATGACTGCGAATTGAAGTTATGCTTGTCCTAATAGCACATTCATCAAGTCAAAAAGATCAGGGTGCTTTTCCATGTCTTCAAAAATATCTTTCGTTTCACAATAGAAGAGAAACGAATCAGTATCTGTCATTTGCAGTTCCAAACTTTCTGGGTATGTTTTTTGTAAGTAGTTATAATAAAAATCATACATGTGATATTTACTGAGATCTAGGATAGCCATCCCTATGTAACATGTTGTTTGTTTTCAATTTCACTTGCGCGCGCTTAAGTTCTATAGCTGCTAAGTCCTCCGAAAATATTTTATGTCCTTTGAACGTTGCCCTTGCTGTTAACTTCAACAATCGCATCTCCAACTGACAAAGATGTACATCCTTATGTAACCGGACGTTCTCCATCGTTTTACCTTAAAAAAGTCTGTTATTCGTCACGTTAATGTATTTTATAAACAAAGTTTGAATAAAATTCAAAATTGTAATAGAAACAGACAAATGTATAAAGATCAATTTTGAATACAATTTAAAATTACACTGTAAATGGACAATTGTATTTAAATAAAGTTTTGGATATTTTAGAAAATTACAATAAAAGCAAGCAAGTGTATATAAATAAAGTTTTGGATATTTTAGAAAATTACAATAAAGGCAAACACATGTATATAAAAGCATAATTTTTCTATCTTTGAAAAAGAAATACTTTACTCTTTTTTTCAAAAACAACAATAAAAGAAACACATTCAAACAAGTAAAAATTTTAATATGAAGTTAACACTTATCAAAATACTTTCTCAAAGGCTGATTTTGAATTTTGTCTCAGCCTGGTGTTCAAGTTGATGTAAGCTTGTAGAAATGGCTCCTGGTAAAACTTCAGAACTCTGTGGATCTTCTTCAATTTTAGTCCAAGTTGCAGATACAGCTGCAGGTTTCGGTAATGTACAACGTAGTTTTTCTTATTTTCAAGAGTGGTAAGTAACTTTTCTGCTTTAGGTAGAGGTGGAAGGTTTTCTTGATCTGCTTTATTTCGTAATTTTTTAAAAATTCTTTTTGCATAAGGAGACAGTTAATCACTCTCAATCAACTCTTTTTCCGGAGCTAATGGATATGAATTATGTTGAGTATGAAGATGCTCCGGATATTCCAAATCTACCTCAAAAATGTACCCAGTAGAACCATTTTCTTTAATTTTGTGAATATCTAACTCATCAATTTCCTTCTCATCAAGCCAACCAAACATTCCTGTAGGTAAGTATTGAGACATTGCGTAAGAATAAAGCGCATTTGCATCTAAATATTGTAAAAAAGAATTTGGTTGAGAAGGATCATAATTTTCCACATATGGGTTGTTTGCTTTTTTGTATCTATTGGAAATTTGACTTATGCCACCGCGAATACCCTTTTCAATAAATAGAACCATATCAATATCTGTCATGAGCTCTAAGCATACTTTTGTCATTTTTAACATTGCAGACCAGCTTTAGCCTGGACTTGTGTAAAAGTGAGCGGGGTCAAGACCATACACTTGTAAACATAAGGATCGAAATTGTTCGAACACGTCGCAGAGAAGAAGGCAATCGGATTTTACATAAAGGTCGTGATATTCACCCAGACTGTGTAAGTTTAACTCTTTAAAAACTCGACATGCATGCAAGTAATCGTTATTTGAAATACGTTCTTTTTTCAGACTTGAAAAGAAATCTTCTTTTGATGGTAGTTCCTTTTCATCTAATCTACTCATATCATCGATATGATCATAAGGATAAATTCCTTTCCTGAGAAGCAAGTCTAACTGATTCTGAGGAAATTCCGATTGCATATGTCGAAATTTAGATTTTCAGTCCTGCAATAAATTCTGAACTAAAGTATCTAAACCTGTTGGTAGGAAAGCAAATGAATCTAGAAACCGTAATGGACCGAGAGAAAACGAGATGTAGTTTTCCATGTTCTGTGGTATACATGTAATTTCAGAATCCTTAAATTTTCCCATTGCTTGACAAATGATATGCGCATCAAAGTGTTTCAAGTTATGGAAAAAAACAGGAATGAATTTCATTTGTCGTGACTTCAAATTGCATGTTTGATGTGCAGCACCAATGAAATTGTCATGTTTTAGTACGTGATTATTATGACGTACTTTTTTGTCATCTGTTTTAAAGGGTAACTCACATATTGAACATTCCGTAGCAGCCTGAAAAACTGCTTCATCTAACTCATTCATATCAATGGGTTGTATGATACTTAGTTTTTCCTGAATGTCCGCGCTTTCCTTTATTAAGCAATCAAGAAACTCTTCAGCTACATTAGAACCACGATAAACGACAGCTTGTTTTGTATATTCAGGTTCTATAGAAACTACTTTATAAGCAAACCCACAAGGAATTAAATGTTTTGATTTTGTGCTACTCGATTCTTCTGGATTAGGTTCACATGATGAAAATGGTTTATATAATGTTTCAAAGTCACAATATATAATAAATGGAACTTCCTGAGTCTTTTCAAAATCGGATAATTTCAATATGTTATTTTTTGAGTTAGGTAGATCTACTCTTTGGGCATCGTGCACAGAACAATGTCCAATATGGTCATTTAAAAGTTTTTCACTTGTAAATCCATGTAAACAGTAGCAACAGAAAAATGTTTGATTTTTATTCTTTTTTGTTCTGGAGAGAAAACCATTAAAATTTTTTATTTGACAATAATGAGATTTAGCCTCCTTCTCCAAAAGCAACAGATTTACATGATGTTCCCTTTGCGTATTCTTTGTTATTTTGAGCGGTATTATTTTCTTACCCTCTAAACCAAAAACGTTCACTGAAATAGATTGATTTTTACTTTCGAATTTATCAATTTGTGAGATAGGTACAGGAATGTCAATGTTTGATAGATTAAGAGTATGTTCATAAGTTATATAATGATGTTTACTTTCGGGATTTACTTCTACTGGATATAAAGCGGCTAAAATACTCCACAAAAAGCATTTGTTATCATCATTGTATATGTTCAAAATGCACTTTGAACGTTTGAGCGTTAGTGGCAAATCGATGAAATTCGAACCACCTAAAGGTTTGTAATTTACTGTATGAATTTTCAAGTGTAGGACCCTCTTTAAAACCCAACCTGAAGATTCTCGTATGTAAGCTTCAAAACTCTGAAACATCTTTTGAAAAGATTCATTGAGATCATATTCATCAAAAGTATCAATATTTAGTAATTTATTGGATTCTCCTCGGAAATGTGGTCGTGATACACTGTCTCCATCCCTATTATCTCTTTGCATTTCGACTTGTACTGAAAGGTAAAATTTAATGCTATTTTCTAGTGCTCGAGATTTAAGAAAGCTTTCAATTTGTGAGCGAATAGAAGCGAAAAATACTAGCAGATCATACCTTTCACCAACATTGGGAATAATTGTCTTATCCTGAATAGAATCATTTAAAGCACTTTCAGTTTTATTTGATCACGTTCTTTGCGCTTTTTCTTTCCATTAGGTCCAGAGGTTCTTGATGTGTAATGGATGGAGTTATTATTCGCTCTATCTATAGTTGAAGTAGAAGATTGACCGCTGCTTTCAGGTAGGGGTACGTTTGTGCTTAATTCCTTTAAAGATAGAGCTGCTTGGCCACCTATTTGTGAGCTTATCCCCCCAGACGTTGATGGTACTGGATCCTCTTGATGATGGTTTTCGTGATGAAGTCTTCTTTTGTGGGTATTCAAATTGTCTTTTCTGTTAAATGATTTACCACACACAGAACATATGAAGGAAGCTGGTGCATGAGTGAGTTTATGACGAGTCAAATTGCGTTTTTGAGCAAAGCATCTCCCACATATTTCACACGTCAAGCCATGTTTTGATTGTATAGATTGTATTTTTTTATCTTTACTTTTTTCGCAATTGTCTTTGTTCAGTTCAGACTGAAGTTTCTGTTTTTTTTATTTTTCTTTTATTTTCTTTGTTCCACTCATTTTCAATTTGATTAGCTGCTGAAACTAAATCTTCATCACTATCGCTAAAATCCTCCAATTTTCTTTTCAACGACTGTATTTCATTTTCTAACCGTAAATTTCCATTGGGATATCGCTTCAAAAGTTCATTTAAAAAGCGATCCATGCTTAACAAGCTTATTTGCTTGTGCACACAACTTAAATGATAAAACTGATGTCATCGGCGGGTGATTTATCATGTTCATCCACCTGAAACGTGTTTAAACCAATCACTAGCTGTATTTGTAAAACTGAGTTAATTTTATCCAATTACAAAGTTTATCCACTTTTTCTTTAAGGCTCGTTTGTTACTATTTGATACATTGTTTGATACTTTCATTTTTTTCCCTCTTCCCTTTTGCTTTGTTTTTCGATCCTGTTTTCCTCTTGAAGTTCCTTTTGGTATTCTTTTATTAATTATGTTCGATAGAGATGTTTTTGCAAAAAGTTTTGGCTTACTTTTCTTTTCTGCCGATGATGTTGTGGTTAATTGATCATTAGCTAATAAATCACTTTTTGCAGAAGTATCAAGGTCATAATTTGCTCCTTTTTTATTCAAGTTGTTTTGGTAAGTTTTCTCCTCATCATCTGCATTTCTTTGCACACTGTTGGTCATTTTTTCTTCTGAACTTTGCTTATCTTTTTCTTCTGAACTTTGCTTATCTTTAATCTCCTCCAATTCTTTCATTATTTTCTCATATTTTGGTTTTGAAAGCAGTACTAATTCCTGAGCCATTTCTGGTTTTCAATAGTTTTTATTAAACTAACTACAGTTTTAATATTTTTTAATCATTAATAGCTGTCGATTTTTAAAAGAAAGTCGTTTTTTTACAATCATTCGTATAATTTTTTTTCTTCTTTTAAGTCTTTTCTTTAAAGTATCTCCAATGTGTAGAGAACCGTGAAGCACATTAAAAATTATTTGAACAAGCACTTTCATTTGAGATGTGGAAATAAATGTTTTCAATTAAACCTTTTTGTTGTTTCAATGATGTTTTTAAAAACATCAAAAGAAAATGTCTCTCCTTCTTCACTAATTCACTCATAATCCCTTTTTCGCTGGAGTATACACTATAGTTGTATGACCTGGAAGAATGTTGCTTCTAAGTTTATATTTATCTTCGGAATGCGGGTTTATATCTATCAACAGATAAGAGTAACGTTGACTAGTTGCTTTATCAAATGCATCGAGAAAGAATGGTAATTGTCCTCCAAATATCTGTCTACCTAATGTAGCTATCTGTTGCTTATCACGAAGAGTTCGAATTAATATGAAGTAATGCGCATTCAAACTTAGAGTACGGAAATATTTTCCTCCAGCAAATAAATTCTGAACCAACAAAAAACAAAAAGTTCAAATGGTGACTCAGCTGAATAAAAAGGTCTAAAATATCCTTAGAAACAGCTGCTTGATTCATTAAATCATCTAAAATCAATATGGTTAAGCCGGAGTCCGCCCCCAAGCTTCCATATATTCACGAGAAGGTAAACCTTCAAAAAACTCGATGTTAGTAATTTCATATTTCATCTGATCAAACATCGGTATATACTGTAACAGAAATAAATCCTGTGAACTTTTTTGTCAAACATTTGCTTGTTGTTTTTCAGTATTTCAAAAATCAGTCGACTCTTCCCGCTTGATGATGCCCCCGATATGATGCAGTTGGATGGCGTTTTGAAAGGTATAACAGCTTCCATGATTAATCTATATTTTCACAAGAAATCCTCTCACGATGTGAGAAAAGATCGTTCATTCATTTGATTAAATACAGGAAACATAGGATTAAATAATCAATTTAAACAAAAACCAACACAAACATCTTCTGAATATATTTATTATATATATATATATATATATATATATATAACCGCAAATATATATTGACTACAACATGAACAACAGTTACAAATTATAATTTTTTTAAAAACAACTAAAAACACATAGAAAATGTTTTTAACATGAGTTTGCGAATAAAATAGTCGTTGGTATCTACATCGAAAGAAAACATATTTACAAAAGTATTCATTGAACTATTTTGAAGGCGTTGATTTAGAAATAAAGCACAATAAACCCACAAACATTTGAGTAAGGTGATTGTAATTGATGTCTATTAATCATTTTATTTGTATAATAATTCATAAGATTACTGAAATGTTTATTATAGAATGATGGTGACTTTCCAAGGCTGTCAAAAAATCCACCGTATTTCTTGATGGGAAGTAAAATGCAACCCAGTGTGCTCCTCGTTGTGAGTGGTTTTCAGTATTTGCAATAAATCCACATGGATACGATTCTATATGATTCGGAATTTCGTCTGCACTAAAAACTCCAAGAATTTTCTTCTGTAATATTGGGTCACAGTTCACTATACATTCTAACTGACATGTGTTCATCTTTATTCCGTTAAAATGTTTCGAACTGCATCTATTTCAAAGTATCCTCCAGATTCGCTATACACTATACAGCTTGTTGTCTCTGAAAATAATGTGAATATTTTTTAAAAAAAATGTTAATGAAAGACATTTTGTTACAATAATAAAGTTTTATAGAAGTAATTATTGAAAAGAGGAAATGCAAAGAGTTTCAAATCAAATATTCACCGGTGTGCTTTAAACATGTAACTTATAAGTAATATACCTTTTATCACTTAAAACTATCTTTAGAAATCTGTATCATTTAGTTTTGTTCATAATATGCTCTTAAAATCACAGTTTTAACGTGGATAAATATTGACTTGAGAAATCTATCAGAGTAAACTTTTACCTTGCAAATCCTTTCCAAACTGTACTTCTAGTCTCACATTTCCAGTTTTTACTAGAGACAGATATTGACCATGTTGGGAAAAATTTGGTTCAAGTTGAAATGCAAACAGTGTGGTACCATTTGCAAAATCAGCTCTGCTTATAAAGTTGCCTTTATTCTCATTCCATGTTCCTATTGTCTTGAATGAATGAATGAATGAATAGAGTTTTATGGCCCGTCGACAACTAAGGTCATGTTGGGCGCATAACAAGTAAATGAATAAAAACGGAGATGGATCTAAACAGTAAAATGTAGAATCAAATAGCAATGGTAGAGTTATAACTAACAATCAATTATTAAAACCGATCTATACGAACAATAAAAATCTAGACAATCATGAACAGGTCTTAAAATTGCTTACAAGAACCTAAAATCATATTTTGCTATACAAATTGATGGCTTTCAGGAAATCAAAAATAAGTTCGATTCTGACGCTTTCAAATAGCTGCCTCATACTGTCAGCCTTGAAATATTGATCTCTGTACATTGAAAAATCAATACAATCTATAAAAATATGTTTGACAGTAAGAGGAGCGTCGCATGGAATACACATTGGAGGTTCGTCTCCTTTAAGAAGAAATGAATGCGTCAAGCAAGTGTGACCAGTGCGCAAACGGGCCAAAATGATTTCTTCTCGGCGATTTGATCTATAGCCAGGTAGCCATTCACCAAGACTCTGTTTAATGGTATAAAGTTTGTTATCTTGGTTTGCGGGATCGTCCCAACAATTCTGCCAGACATCCTGAATAAAATGATGTATTAAAGGTTTAAAATCACTAAAAGGAACATCGAAGGGTAAAATGTCTAGTGATAATGCCTCCTTGGCAGCCTTATCTGCCTCCTCATTACCACGAATACCAATGTGGCTAGGGAGCCAACAGAAAACAAGATCAACATCACTATCAAGATTTGAAATCTTATTCAGTAATTTAACTATAAGAGGATTGTCTGTTTTCTCGTGTTCAAGCGCTTGCATACTGGACATTGAATCAGTGAAAACAATATAACGCCAATAACCATCTTCGATCATGTGATCGAGCGCAAGATCAATCGCCTTAAGTTCTTTAATTCTTTCTTTAATCTCTAAAAAATTTGTTTTAAAGACAACAGGGTCTGTTGTACCCTTTTTGCTTGAAGCTAGGTCATAAAGATAAGTTGGACTTTTGCATGTCCATAAAGGAACATCGGATACTGTATATTCCGCAACATCTTCTAGATCGAAATCTAGAGAATTTATATCCGTTTCGCAACGTAAACTCAAAGGTGGTATGGCTTTTGCTTTCTTTTCAAATTCCTCCCTGTAGTAAGGTTCAAATACAACTTTGCTAGTGGGGTTGTCAGGGTTAGACTTAACTTAAGATAATATTGCATGGAGAGTTTCTTTCGACGTAAATTTAAAGATGGTTCATTGGCTTCAGTGTACAGACTATTTACTGGTGATGTTCTAAAAGCGCCTAACGCTAAGCGCAATCCTTGATTATGAATAGAATCAAGTTTGCGAAGGTATGAAGGGCGAGCTGAACCGTAAACAGCACAGCCATAATCTAACTTAGATCTGACAAGCGACCTATAAAGTCGCAATAGAACTTTTTTATCGGCTCCCCAGTCCATATGGGACACAACACGTAAAAGATTTAGAGCTTTTTGGCACTTATTGCTCAAATAATCAATATGTGGACGAAACGAGAGTTTAGAGTCAAAGAGAAGCCCTAAAAATTTGAACTCTGGAACAACTTCAATGGGCACTCCGTCAAGTTTAAGTTCGGGGTCAGGGTGCAGTTTTCTTGACTGACAAAAGTGCATACATTTGGTTTTAGTCTTGGAAAACTTAAAGCCGTTTTCGTTTGACCATTTGGTAAGGTTGTTCAAAACTTGCTGCAACTGCCTTTCAATTGTATACATATGTTTTGATCTGTAACAGATACAGAAGTCATCAACGTAAAGAAAACATTCCACACCAGGACAAACGGTTTTTACAATGTTGTTTATTTTGACACTAAATAGTGTCACGGACAAAATACTTCCCTGGGGGACTCCCATTTCTTGTTCATGGGGATCTGAAAAAGTATCTCCCACCCTGACTCTAAACTGACGTTCGTCTAAAAATGCAGAAATGAAATAGGCAAGGCGACCTCGAATACCGAAATCAAAGAGGTCATTCATAATTCCATACTTCCAAGTGGTATCATAAGCACTTTCAAGATCGAAAAAGACAGAAACAACATGTTCTTTCTTTATGAAAGCTTCTCGAATAAAAGTCTCGAAGCGGACAAGATGATCAAGAGTGCTTCTCTGTTTACGAAACCCACTTTGGACTGACGTAATCAGTTTATGTTTTTCTAAAAACCAAACAAGACGATCATTAACCATTCTTTCCATGGTTTTGCAGATGCAACTAGTTAAAGCAATTGGGCGATAATTTGAAGGGTTCGTAGAATCTTTACCTGGTTTAGGTATTGGAATAACGATTGCTTCCCGCCAAGATGCTGGAATGCTTCCCGTTTTCCAAACCTGGTTATAAATTTCAAGTAAACAATGAAGGGAGCGAGATGGTAAACGTTTGAGGAACTGATAATGAATATTATCAGATCCAACAGCAGTGTCATGACACTTCTTTAAAGCTTTCTTCAACTCTTTCACAGAAAAGTCTCTATTGTAGTGTTCAAGGTTCCTGGAACTAAAATTAAGCTTGGACTTTTCTTTTTCACCTTGAAATTTTTGAAAGTTGGGTGAATAATTGGAAGAGGAGGACTTCTTGGCAAATGTATCTGCCAATACATTGGCAATGTCATGTTTGGAAGACACTGTACTATCACCATCTGTTTTAAGATGACCAACACTAAGGGACGTGTTCTTCCCACTGATTTTACGTATCATGTCCCAAGTCTTTTTGACAGATGATCTTGAATTTAATCTAGAAACAAACTGCCTCCAAGACGAACGTTTACTTTGTTTGATAGTTCTACGAGCTTTCGCCCGTGCAATTTTAAACTTGTACAGATTTTCCTTCGTAGGCCTAAGGCCGAATGCTCTGAGAGCAGATTTTCTCTCAGCTATAGCCTGTTTACAATCGTCATTAAACCATGGCTTGTTTGAATTTTTAGGATTAGGCGATGTTCGAGGAATTGCTTTTTCTGCAGCAGAATAAAGTAAAGATGTAAATAGTTCTGCAGAGTTTTCACATTCATCAAAGGCTTCTGGATTTATTGACTGCTCAATTGTGGTTTTAAAAAGTTCCCAATTAGCTTTATGGAGTTTCCAACGCCTTGGGCGGTCTTGAACCGAAGGCCCTAACTCAGATATATGAATAGGAAAATGGTCACTACCATGAAGATCAGAGTCCACTTTCCATCTAAAAGCAGGGAAAATGTCTGGAGTGCAAATAGTTAAATCCAGTGAAGAATATGAACCAGTTGCTGGATGATGATAAGTGGAAGATTTATCATTTAATAAAACAAGATCATGATTCGATATAAAATCTTCAATAATACGACCTTTGTTGTCTGTATGGGAACATCCCCAAAGCGTGTGGTGGGAATTGAAATCTCCCATTAATATATAAGGCTTGGGTAATTGTTCGACAAGATCGTCTAGTTTCCTACGACTGATAGGAGAACTAGGTGGAAGATAGATTGAACACAGTGTTATTGTTTTATTAATAGATACGCTAACAGCAACAGCTTGTAGCGTAGTATTAAGAGGGATAGTGCGATGAGGGACACCGTTGTTAACAATGATTCCGACACCGCCCGAAGCTTTCTCAATACCTTCCAAATTTTTCAAATAGCAAGAGTGATACTTAAAAGAGAATTTGTCAGTATCTTTTAAAAAGGTCTCTTGCAAACAGATTGCAACTGGCTTTCCATTAGAAACTAATAGATTCATTTCTTCAAAATTAGCTTTGATGCTGCGACAATTCCATTGAATGATTTTGTTCGCCATAGTTAAATTAAGGGGGAGAAATATACTAATTAGTATTGGAAGTATGAAATTTATTTGTTTATGTGTGAAAGATCTATTATATTTTTGCCTCGCTTATTCTCTTTGGAAGAATCTGCATCCTCTGTGTCTTCCGTTACCATGTCTTCTTCAAGACAGTGGTAGCGGTTGCATTGTTTCACAGGATCATCAGATCCCTTTGGCTGGCGATTAGATGATGTCGCCCTAGGAGACGAAGTTCTGCTCCTAGGGGGTTTGACGAACGAGCTTGTATCATTATCCTCGGATAATTTACTTGCTGGATGATTTAATTTCTCTTGCTGCATTTGTGCTTTCTTACGAATGACCATTTCAGCTATATCTTCACGTTCAATCTTATCCATGGCAACAATTTCAGGATGTGTTTTCCTGGATGTAGAAGTCTTATTTTTCTCGAAATTAGATACCTTTTTCTCAGTGTTCGATTTAGTTTTAGATGACGTTACTGAATTTTCTGATTTGTTTTCTTTATTTTGAGCTTGTTCACTAGATGATGTTTGGGATGTGGAGACTGCTTTTGAGAACAATTTTGATATTTCGTTTTTCTTTTCTGGGAAGACAACACACAATTTTTCAAATATATTTTTGCAGTTCAGACATTCATTATCAACTTTTGTTACATTTGCATAGCTTGACGGTAGACTTGTCTTGTGTCTCATATCATAAATTTTTCTGGCTTCAAAAAATGATACACCCTCATGGCATTTAATAGATTGTATTTCTTTTTCTTTCTTCCAAAAAGAGCATTCTTTTGAATTTGCTTGGTGGTCAAGTCCACAATTTACACATTTTGCTGTATTTGTGCACGTTAACTGTGTGTGAGTAGCGTTAACTTCTCCACATTTTGCACATACGTGATCATTCCTGCATTTGTCTTCATGATGTCCAAACCTCTGACAATGGAAACATCTCAGAGGATTCGGAACATACACGTCGACATTTACAATGCTGAAGCCAACTTTAATCTTACGTGGCAAGATAGGTGTTTGGAATGTCAAAATATATGTATTTGTGTCCACCCTTTTACCGTTTCTAGTGATGGAAATCCGTTTGACATCAGTGACGGATTGACTTGTCAAGCCTTCAACTATCTCTGCAATGGAACATGAAGCAAGCTCTTTACATCTGATAATACCTTTCGAAATGTTTAGAGTTTTGTGAGGATAAACTTTAACGTCTCTATTGAAAAATATTTCCGTTTTTAATAAATTCTGCGCTTGAACACTTGTGTTGACTTCTACTAACAGGTTGCCATCTTTCAAAACCTTAACAGATTTGGGTGTACCTAAAATTGACTTCAGCTGTTTTTCAATGACAAATGGTGACATTTTCGACATAGAAAAATTATCATCCCTTGCTTCAATAATAAAAAATTTCCCGAAATGGCCATCCGAGTCAACATCAAAATTATCTGATCGCGTGCGCTTGGCTCCTTTTTCATTATCCATGGTAGTTTTTTAAAGTTCATCGGCGATGCTCTCCACCCGCCCTGGAGTCCTACATGGGGGTAGTCACCTGGGGTATTTCCATCTCAGGGAGTACCAGAGCTACATCGCCGATATACTCGGAGCGAATGGGCTAGATCAAGCAGATAATACAGCCGATGAATACGCCAACCAAGCTTGAAATAAACATCGGGATGCAAAATAGTCGATCAAACACCTCGTTCGTCCGATTGACCCCTTTAGCCACGGCTTTCCGGAACAGAAAATATATATGTAGTGTGATTACACTTTGTGTTATTACGAATTTTAAAGAAAAACGTAGGTAGACACATATATCGAACAGTCTGTTCTGGTCCGGTGCTCGGCATGACTAGCCGATTGATCAGACAGGGCCTATCTGACCGCTCGTCTAGTTCAACTCCAGGCCAAAGTGGTGTGTTGCAGAGACGAGGTACTAATCCCTGACCCCGAAACCACTCAACCACCAGGATCCCTTCATCAAACGACACGAGCTACCACCCACGGCAAACAGGTGGGTCCGTTCGGTGGGGTCTTACCACTCTGCAGGACGGCAGCCGGCGATTTCTATCCCCCCGCCAGCTGGGGGTACCTATTGTCTTGAATAAACTCGTGTATGCTCTAAGCGTAGATAGACCATTCTTTGCATTGAAATCTAGTTTCCAAGGGCCGATGCTGACACCATCAATATATAGGCATATGCTTTGAATTGAGCAATTCAAAAAGTTGAATGGGTTGCCTTTATAGTCACCATTTACAGCACTGGACTGAACAAATGCAACCACTATTCTATTTGGTCTTTGTCCTTGAAAAGGGTTTTCCAATGAAACGATGTAGAACCTGATGCCACAGACTGCACACGGCGCTCAGATCTTGTGAAGAAATATTTTGCATGATTATTCTTGAGTAGTTCTGCATGTCCATAGATCACAGCAGGATTAACCTTGATTTTCTTTACAAGTAGATATATGTCTATAATATCAATTTTATAATCAGGAGTAGCTTCACCCGAGCAAAGACTAAATGCATTATTACTTCGATGTAGTTTAAGTTTCACATCGATTTGGTTTAACAGGTACCTCTGCAAGGTGAACAGGTCATGGTAGATAGGACCTTCTAAATCAACAATTTTAGATCCACTCATGTAAGAACGTCTCAGGAATAAGCCATTATTTGCGCCTGTTAGAGCATCTGTATCTTCGGGTTTGTCATTATCATCCTTAATGAATAACTGTGAGCTTAATTGACTCGATTTAGCATCCTGTCCATAATTCAAAAGTGTTTGTATCATAGCAATGTATGGATTATATGTTCGCGTAATTGTCGCCTTGTTTTGTAATGTTACCTCTGTTGTAGAGAATAGTGACTGAAGAAACATGTTAGATGGCCCCGTTTTGTCCGACGGATCCAACACACTTCCATCTGCATTTACAACTCTCAACTTAACATGCAAAGTGGAACCTCGCATGTCTAAGTATTCCAAAGACCCTTGTCCGCTTAATTTAAACTCAATCGGTCCATCTGGATTGACTTGAGATAAAGGTCGAATCTCTTCATATCTAATTTCTTCAACAGCCGTTTGTGTAGGAGGTAAACTGAACAAATCCAGTTCAGTAGGCATCCCCTCGTGAAAACTATCAGTATTAAACACAGACATGTTATTCAAAAATATCCTTTGCTTTCAATACACGTTTCTTTTTCTTTATTCCAATCTTTTTCTTATTTTGTTGTTTTACCTTCCTTATCTTTGAGCTTATATGTGTCTTTCTTTTCTTCGACTGTTTTTTGCTTTTAGGTACTGCTGGTTTTGTATTTTCTCTTTTCAGATCAGACACAGCTTGTTGAACAGTTTGTTCAACTGGTGATACAGTTTTTATGACAACATCAGATTGTTTATTTTCTGGTATGTATTTTTGAATGGGTAAAATTCCTTAAGTGAACCACCTCCTACTTGATTGAATTTTTTGCTACTAAAAAAACGCACCCATTTTTGCGGATTTGGGAAATACAGTTTAGAGTGATCCATAATCTGTATAAAATGGGTACTGCTTAAAATGTAGTGTTAAAAACATAGGTGTTTTTAAAAATGAGGCGTCTGAAAGATCCTCTGTTGTTATTTGTATTTCTAATTCTTGAAAGTATGTTTTATTTACTGGTAAATAAATCGGTGAATTAAATATATATATCCAAGCACTTTTTTCGTTCATAGAAATGTGTCTTAACACTGGTTTCTTTGAAGAATGAATGATGCTTTCCTTACAAATATCGGAAAATAAATACAATGTTTGAGAGGGTGGCTTTCTGAGTCTTAAATTGTATCCAGCATTTATTTCTACTAGACCAACCCTCCAATAACCCTCCAAATTTATTGGTTAATTTAAACGCACTTTAAATTTGTGAACTTTATTTTCGGGAAAAAAATGGTTTGCCTCATCACTTCTGATATACAGATAAAAGTCCATTATTTTTTCTCTATCGCCTTTGCATCGATCCAAGAATCAAACTTTTTTCCAAAGCCTTCCCAACGAACTAAATGTTTGACACGACCTTTCTCCTTTTTTGTTTTTAAAATCTTTTCAATGAACCAAATCTCTTTCTTGTTATCTACAAGTTGCAACTCAGAGTCATAAAACGAGCCTTTAATTTCTTCATTATTTAAATCTTTCAATTTATACATAGGGATTCCTTGTATTAAAAAACGATTTTCAACTTTAAACACTTCGGTTGTAAATTGCTCTTGATAGGCTCTTCGAAATGGGTGTTTTGTAAAACTAATGCGAACATAATCATCCTTTTTAAATCTAAATGAGGGTGGTGTTTTCAATAATCGCTTTGGCTGTTTTAAATACATATGAGCCCATACATCAGCCTCGTTATTCTTGTTGATATCAACTGGTGAGAGTCCGTTTAAGCTTCGATGAGGTGTTTTATTGTAATTGTCAACTATTTTCTGCAAATCATCAATATATCGATAATTGCGATTAAACCTTAACATTCTAAAGATACGGGTCCGCAACGTTCTATTAAATCTTTCTACAAAATTTGCACCTAATTTGTTCTGTGTAGGATGGTAAAACACGCCATTTTCTTTCAGGTAACGTTTAAACCATTGATTAACAAACTCAGAACCTTTATCTGTTCTTAATTTTTTAGGTGTTACCTCTTGAAAAACATCTTTCATCGCCGTCAGAACTGTTTTTGCGTTTTTATTTTTGAGTGGTCTTACCCATGCATACCGAGAAAAAATGTCTAAAACACAAAGTAAATAGTTTATTCCATCATTTTCTTTTGACAGATTTCCAACAGACATCAAATCAGCATCAAATTGTTCGTGGATGGAAGATACCCGCACCTGTGGTGTTCTGAATCGATGACGCACTTGTTTTTGTATTGAATATGAATCTTGTTTGTTTAACCACTTTTGAATAAAGTATGTTGTAAACACTTTCGGATATTTCTTGTTTAATATTTGAGAGAGTTTTTTAGCTCCACTGTATGAACCCTTGTTAGACACATCAAAATAAACCCGTTTTAAAATTGCTTCTTTTTCTTGATTATTCATATATGCAGTTATGTGAACATCCAAAAAGCAAAATGATTTATTCATTCTCAAATTATGTTTTGCTTGTTTCCGTTTTTATTCAAAAACGGAAACAAGCAAAACATGATTTACTACAAGAACAAACACTCCACTGTGTACTTAGTCTTATACTTGACGGGTTATTTAGTGTGATTGGTCTTATACGCTGAAAAGATTCTGTATACTTGGTCTTCTATGAGGAAAAGGTCCATACTTCATTTTGGAGAGGACAGAGTTTGTTTACTATAGGGATGAGTGTATTTTTCACTGCGTTTATTGGAGTATTAAGTGAAATTGCCTGAGCACATGGCAAATAACGCCCGTAGGGCGTTATGTTTAAGCCATGTGCTCAGGCAATTTCACTTAATACTCCAATAAACGCAGTGAAAAATACACTCGGCCCATATAATTGCAATACGTCTATTTTCAAATCCGAAACGGATAGAGAGATGAAAATAAAGACAAATAAACGAACCGTGGGCGGAGTTACTTTTGTTTTGACAGGCGTATGGATACATTGACACAGTTTATCGCTCGAGTCGTTGTAACGGCGGACATTTTATTTCGTCGCTTGGGTTTTTTGAAATGGAAATTCGAACATTCGTTGGATTTATTTGGAATTATTATGAGCAAATACTAACTTTAAACTCTGTAAATTATGATATCTGGGTCGATAACAGTAAGAATTATGAATAGATGCTTTGTTTTGTTTGTTTGAATGGGGTTTTACGCCGCTTTCAACAATATTTCAGTTATATCGCGGCGGCTGGAGCACCTAACAATGGAATCCTGGTATTTCTCACACCAGTACTACCATTACATCCTTTCCTAGCCTCCAGCTGCTATCCCACATAGGTCTACGATTATCGACCCATTGGTGAGAGACAAATAGTCGGAAAGGATGAGTGCCGCCGTCGGGAATCGAACCCGGGACCTCTAGAGTGATAGTCCGACGCGCTACCAACTGCGCTATGACGGCTAGATGCTTTGTAATGGACAAGAAATATAAACATACCACTTGGACACGATGCATGCTGATGAAATCTCGGATTTACGGCTAATAAAGGTGAGTTTTTCGAAATCTTCATGTTTAAAACGAACATTTAAAGACCCATTAAGGACTTCTTGTTCGCTGCATTGCCAGTCTTTTTGTCGATGTCATTTAATGAATTACTTCGAAGCAAACAAATATCATTTTTTCAAAATACCGGTATTCTTTGAACGCAACCAAATTTTACCGGAATACCGAGAAATAATAGTACGTTTAACAAATATTGTTGTTAAGCGACCAAAGTGTATTTTAAAGACGTCGATACAACATTTCGGTACCTCATTGCCACTGCACTATTTTGTATTTTGATTAAAAACTGATGGTTTGGGTTTTCATAGATACCATTATTAAAGATATTCTTATGCTGATCTCATCTTTCTGCTCTCCAAAAACCTTTTAGTTTAGCTGACAGTATAGACTAAAATCAGCCTGCAATCTTCAAGTCTGTTCTTACTGTATGCCGTCTGCTTTCTACTAAATAATGGAGGTGAAACTGGTTGAAGGTTTAAGGGAAAAACAGAATAATGTCCCAAAATTTGTTTGAAACAAAATCTAAAATGAGCAGGTAGAGTCAAAAATCAGACAAGTGACAAAGCTCACATTCAAAATGGTATAAATTTAAAAGCCTTTGAGGATGCTTTGAATAAAAATAGATGTATCTATTTTTCAACATTTTATTGACTTCTTTCAACATTGAAAAATGAAAAAAACAAGTTATCACCAATAAACATTTTATATTGATATCAGACATATTGGACAGGATAAGTTTTGGTTTCTATTTATCACAGTCATACATAGAAATATACAGTTGGTAACAGTTCAGTTCATCCATGTACACACAGAAAGTGAAATGTGAAAATACACCCATACAAACCTAAATATTGGCTTACAAGGAGAAATTGTTTGTATAAATATACCAGTACAACTTAAGTTTTGAGGGAAAAAGATAAATTGTCAGTAATAAACCACATCTCAGAATTGCTATTTATTTCTATGATGACAAATAAAATTTAGAACTGTTTAATAAAAATAAAATAGTCTAAACAAAACAACTATACTACCAGACAAAACATCGTAACTACAGCCTTATTAAAATTGTTGTTACGATGTTTCGACTATACTCTCAGACGTATTAAAAGTTTAAAGCAAAAAGATCAACAAACATTTTGATGGGCTACGATGCTATAATAACCCTCAAAATGAATGAAAGCATAAGTCTAGATTTTAGTTTTTACTTGTATCTTATTCTATCTATTTAAACATATTTACTGATTACAAATAAAGAGCAGCTTACACTAATACAGCTCTCATACAATTATTATAGGGGTAATCATTTTTGATAGATTTGAAAAGTACAGCTACTGAATGTGCAGTTTGTTTCTGTAATAAAGCCCTTCAATAAGCTAGCATCCAAGGCTGATTTGGTCGGGCTTTTATTTTGTATTGACACAGATGACTGCACTTCAGAGTTTTCCAGTGAAGTAATAGTTGCATTGTTTCTATTTTCAGGTGACCTGAATAAATCTGCTAAGATTCTGCTCATGTTCTGCTTATGAGTACTACTCGGTCTTGTATATGCCATTAGAGAACTTTCATTTTTATGGTCAGATAAGGACATAATATGACGACCCGGAACATTATTGTCCGTCATTATACTGAGAGCTGTTGCACGAAGGCAATGTGCCGTGTATCGTTCTGACAGACCAGCATTTCTACAAATATCTGGCATGAAATTTGAAAATTGACGTTTGCCAACAGCTTTAGAGCTGTACCAGTATAAGCTGCTAGAGGGGTCATCCGGAAGTGTTTTTTCCAGATGATTGAATAAAGCTGCAGCATCAGATGGGGTTTTCGAGATCAATATTTTCAAAGACTGGACTGGACAAAGATCATCCCCGGTTTCGTACATGCGTTTATCTGGATTTTCATCCGTGGCGGAAAAATCACCTTGGTGATTTTTTTGCTGAGTGTTGTGGGCCAATGTGACATATTCCATTCCCATTTCATCTTTTTGGCAGCAAAAACTTCTTGGACTCAACTGGCAATGAAATTCAAGACCTCTTGAACAAAAATGAATACCTAACTGCATCCCTATACCTTAAGGTTATAGGGTTAAGAACTTTCAGATATTCATTTATTTTAGTCATATGATTTTTGTGGATTACACTTTTGTGAACAGTTGGTGCAGAAAGACCATGCCTAGCGTTATATTTCAGTTTACCATTTAACATGTCGTTGCATTTTTTAAATCTATAATCTGAAACGATATTCAATGGGCGACCACATTCCACTTGTATGTAACGATTTAAGGCTGAACGAATGTTCTTCAAAGAATTTTTGTGATATTCCTGGCTTTGACGGTGTTGGCTTGGTTTTGGCGCAATTTCTGCGTAGAAACGTGTAAGATGAGTTGCCACTTCTCCTTCTTCAATAGTATGTAAATCAATGTTGAGACATTTCTCAGTGCACCAATCTAAATAAATGATAAAGAAAGAGGAGAGAAAAAATGAAACCATTGTGGAAAACAGACAAAAATGCAATTCTTTTTCCCGACAGAATTTCTAGCACTTGTGGTCATATATGTATATGATCCACCAAGAAAAATAAGTGAAATTCCTAAATTAATATTTGAAAAGAAGATTGGTTCAAGTAGAGGTCAACCAGAGCTTTCATCTTTAAACTTCAGGAATATACAAATTAATCACTTACACGTTACATCCATAATTAGCCAAGTTTGAAAAGTTTCAATTTTAGTTAACCCTTTCCTGTACAATCACTGGTTTTTATGTGCCTGTGAAATTATACTTGAGAAAACCTTGTGGAAAAAAAAAGAAATTGCATGTGACAAGTAATTTCTTTTTTTCCACACAAAATATTCTACCTTAAAGGATGATACTTTTTTTATTGCTCTTACTTTATAATGTCGTCTGCTACATCTTTGAATTTTGACAAGTCTAAAATTGAGGAAAACAGTAAAGGGTTAACCTGAACATTCAAAAGGGTAGACACTTTATGCACTACTCACATGTGCAGATTGACATATTTTTCTATGCACAGATCATTATTGTTTTGTTTTTTTAATGTTAAATAATATTTGGATTATTGTACTTGCGTTGAGACAAATTCTCGACGCATACCAGTCCTTGCCAACTAACCGGTTTCATGGTAAAGACACTAAATAATCAATTTATTATAAAAAAATTTCGAAATAGAAGAACTTTGCGTCATCATAACTTGAAACTTAAATTTACCTTTTTTGGACGTTCGTGAAACAGGTTAGTTTGAGAGAACTGGTATGCAGCCAGAATTGGTGTCCAGCCAATATAGTTAATTGGAAGTATCGATTGTGTGTGTAAATTTCATCTGATTAACTTTAATTATAGCAATTTTCATATTTATCATGATTAATGGTTGATATAAACCTTTACTTGGTTAAATTTTCATTTTTACCATGATTGATTAATAGCTTTAATTGATTAAGTTTCATATTTAAGTCAAGATAGATGTTTGAAAAATAGGTAAAATGTTCAAAATTTTGCCTTTGTAAATTGTTTTTTTTTTTTTCAAGTGTGTTATATGACTGGTTTCCATTAAAAACCTACCATTGAATGTATTGAAGCCCCATTTAGCATTAATTCTGGAGGCTTTAGAGTATCTGGCATTGGTAAGCTTCTCCAGTTGACAGCTGTCAAGGCTTTTAAAACGGGTTTCTTTTTTAGTTTCTTCCATTCCCGTGATAGTAGCTATATCATTGCCACTTTCATTTACAAGCGTAGCTTCTGAAATTTCTTCCACGAATGGTTCTTCAAACATTTTTTCATCAATTCCGTCAAAATCGTCCTCAAATGCGGGGAAAGACAACGAAAAATCGCCGATGTCAGCCATGATTGTTTGGACTCCGTGTAAAAGCAGACGATTTTTCATTTACTTGGCGAAATTGGAATTATTTAATGTAATATTTGGAAATAATTATTAAAATTGTTACAAGGACACTAATTGTTTATCTATTTATTGAAAATCTATGGGAGTATAAAGGAATTCGAGGAAATCGAAATTCAAAGGGTGATGACTATAAATAGTAACAAAACAAGTTTGGTATTTCTTGGAATGGAAATCCCAATATCGGAAATCCCTGACCTTGTTTTGTTTCTATTTTTATCGAAAATAGTTCCGTCTTTTATCGATGTCTAAAATGCAATTGTTTTGATCACGTGAAACGTTTTGGGCCAATGAAAATACTCTATTTTGAAGGGTTGCAATTATTCGTCTATAAAAGTATAGAAAGCATTTTGAAAAAATAAAGATATATCGAATGAAACGTTCGAGTTTTCTTTTCAAAATGCATTCTATGCTTTTCCAAATTATTTTGAAATAGTTGTAAAAAATTAAGAAAAGTAGTTATTACCATATCTTATTTTACTACAATTATTTCTATGTATCATACGATATAAAAACAATTATGGAAAATGTCTGAAATTTGTGTGTCGCTTTTAAAGTTAAAACAAGGACAATGCTATTGTAGGATTAAAGTAGATGTCTCTGCAAGAAAGAAGAAATCAAGACATTATTATGAATAATTGAAAAGTTTATTCAAATTAGATATTATAGTTTATTACAATACAAAACCATAAAAACAATACAAGAGGACCATGATGGTCCTAAATCGCTCACCTGAGGCATCTGCAAATTACAGTACTTTTTTGTATAAAAAAGACACAACTTGAGCAAAATAAATAAAACAAGTATAAGATTTTGGGCTTTGTACAAAACAATCCAGTAATGCTTTAAAATGAAATGAATGCCTTTGGCTTCATAGTTTAATTGATTACCAAACTATCCCAGAATTTGTCACCCTCAGGGAAAAAGGTTTAAAAAAGCATTGTGAGAAAGCAAGCAATTTCTCCATTTCTATTTAAGAAGAATCCTTTCAATGCGATTAATGCAATTTTCAATCCAAGGAGCAGAGACATTTTTTATCCTAAGAGCAAATTTTCCTGTAACATAGTACAAAATTATATAGTCATATTACATACCAAATATGAATGCCCTTCATCTTATATTTCAGAAGGAGAAGACTTTTGCTCTAATTGGGTGTTTTCCAAAATTTTGGACCTCTGGGGCAGTGCCATTTTTTATCCAAGACCTAAGATTTTAGCTAACATAGTAGAGAACCATCTGGTTATGCTATAAATCAAATATGAATACCTTAGACTTTGTAGATTGGGAGGAGAAGACTGTTGAACATGGTCTAATTGAGCATTTTTACGAACTTTGGACACCCAGGGAAGGGGTGTTTTTTAACCTACAGGCATAATTTAATCAAAATTGATAGATAACAGCCAGGCTATGCTACACTCAAAATATAAATGCCCTCTGCCTTAAAATGAAGATTTTTTTCAACGTACTTAAATTTTGCATTTTTCAAAATTTTTGGACCCCTAGTCAGGGCCGTTTTTGACCCTTGGATGAAAACTTTTTGTGATATAGTACAAAACCATCTAGTTATGCTACATACCAAATATGAATATCCTAGACCTTATATTTTAAGAGGAGAAGACTTTTGAAATTGCTCTTATTAAGAATTTTTCCAAATTTCGGACCTCAGGGGCGGGGCCATTTTTGACCCCAGAGATTAAATATTTAAAAACTTGGTAGCGAACGATCGGATTAAGCTCTTTACAAAATATAAAGGCCTTTGGCCTTGTAGTCTATGAAAAAAACAACATCAAAGATTTACTAAAATTTCCCATTTTCATATGCCGCGGTTACAAGAGTTTTTGACGGAATTATATTCTTTTAACAACTTTTGAAGAGCTTCAACCAATGAACATCCCCGCAAAGTTTCAGCTTGATTGGCCTACTGGTTTAGGAGAAGAAGATTTTTAAAGATATTTAAAGAATTACTAAAGATTCCCATTTTCATATGCCGCGGTTACAAGAGTTTTTGATGGAATTAAATTCTTTTAACAACTTTTGAAAAGCTTCACCCAATAAACATTCCTGCAAAGTTACAGCTTGATTGGCCTACTGGTTTAGGAGAAGAAGATTTTTAAAGATATTTAAAGAATTACTAAAGATTCCCATTTTCATATGCCGCGGTTACAAGAGTTTTTGATGGAATTAAATTCTTTTAACAACTTTCAAAGAGCTTCACCCAATGAACATCCCTGCAAAGTTTCAGCTTGATTGGCCTACTGGTTCAGGAGGAGAAGATTTTTAAAGATATTTAAAGAATTACCATAATTTCCCATTTTCAAATGCCGCGGCAACCAGAGTTTTTGACGGAATTAAATTCTTTTAACAACTTTTGAAGAGCTTCACCCAATAAACATTCCTGCAAAGTTACAGCTTGATTGGCCTACTAGTTTAGGAGAAGAAGATTTTTAAAGATATTTAAAGAATTACTAAAGATTCCCATTTTCATATGCCGCGGCAACCAGAGTTTTTGACGGAATTAAATTCTTTTAACAACTTTTGAAGAACTTCACCCAAGGAACATCCCTGCAAAGTTTCAGCTTGATTGGCCTACTGGTTTAGGAGAAGATTTTTAAAGAAATTGTGGACGGACGGACAGACGGACAGACGGACGGACGGACGACGGACAACGACCGATCACAATAGCTCACCTCGCACTTTGTGCTCAGGTGAGCTAAAAAACAATTTACAAAATCTTTCAAAGTCCAAAAACACTTTACTTCAAATTTGGATTAAACAATCTGTTTTCACAACGTAAAATTGTTAAAATCATTTTTTGCATCTTTTCTTCCCACTTCGAAGTTTTCATCGTCGCTAACCAGTCCTTACAGAAAATCTTTTGCTTGTGCAAGTATATTGTTTCGACTGGTATATCTAACTGATTTACAAAATCTAACCATACAGATAAAATTAATTGTTCATCAACTTTTTCGAGGAGACTGCCAAAATACATTTCCACGTGTTCTTCTTGCTCATACATTATGCATGAGTGTTGAATCTGGGATGGATGATCAACTTCACATCCATAACATTGCTCTTTTACTACCAAGTGAAGTACTTCCGACAATGCTTTAGCATATAAAAAATCAAAATACGAGTCCATTAAAGTCACAGAGCTCGATGCCATGGTATCTCGAATGCCTTTGTTCACTGAAATACCTTTGAAATACTTTCCGCTAAAAATATTTTTTAAACAACTGGTATTATTATTCCAACAAAGAGTAGTTGGTTCAGTTAATGTTGAAGTATTTTCAAATATTCCTTCAAATGGTTTTGTAGAAGGTGCTGTCGATGGTAGTCCTGTTTGATTTTGATTGGATCTGATAGTAATGCACAAATCTCCACAACCAATTATGTCCAAAACAGCACAACCTCTTGAGTGATCAATATGCTCTCTAAATTCACTGTCAGAGGGCTTCCATTGACAAAACCGCAATCCGCAAGAAAAACACACTACTGTATCGTTTTGTCCAGAATAAAAAAATCCAGCTGCTGCAAGTTCTTCCTTTTTTGGTGTTAATTGTAGGGACCAAGTTACAAAGCTATCCAAACGTTCCTTGTAAAACATATACGATGGATAACAAAAATCTAAACTGGATGAAGTTTCCTTCACGTCCATTTCAATTAGAGTTACCTTCAATTATGCCTGATAATAATTGAATGCTCTCTTTTAAATCACAAAGTAATATAAACTGATCCAAATCAATGTAAATCTTCTCACTTTTTTTCTTCAAAATTAATAACGGTTTTGTTCTTCCCCTTTTCACAGTTAATGAAATGATTTCAGTTACTTGACATTCAATTTCGTTTTTAAATCTTAACCAGTTAATAGATTCAAAACCTAAATCATTACTGACTACTTTTAATTCCAATTGTGCTTGAGCCATGGAAAATGTTTTTTAACTCTGTCTTTAAAATTCCGGCCTTATAATAAACACTCTGCTCCTTATTTTACGCATGATTAAGCAATATGTACGCTTTAATGTCATCGCCTTATTTTCTGCTCCTTCATTTGAAGTTGCTCCTTAATCGGTCAACTTAAGGTCATTGATCCTAGTTCACCTTGTCACCTTGTGCACCTTGCTCCTTCTAGCCGAAGTTGCTGTTTCAGGGTGTAGGAGCTGTAGGTGTGCGCCTTGTGTGCCTTGCTCCTACACCCTTAAAAATACACTACCCTTTGAGTAAAATGGAGATGGACTCAAACAGTAAAATGTAGAGTCAAACAACAATAGTAGAATTATACCTAACAATCAATTACTAAAAACAATCTATACGAACAATAAAAATCTAAACAATCATGAACAGGTCTTAAAATTGCTTACAAGAACCTAAAATCATATTTTGCTGTACAAATTGATGGCTTTCAGAAAATCAAAAATAAGTTCGATTCTGACGCTTTCAAAAAGCTGTCTCATACTGTCAGCCTTGAAATATTGATCTCTGTACATAGAAAAATCAATACAATCTATAAAAATATGTTTGACAGTAAGAGGAGCGCCGCATGGAATACACATTGGAGTTTCGTCTCCTTTAAGAAGAAATGAATGCGTCAAGTAAGTGTGACCAATGCGTAAACGGGCCAAAATTATTTCTTCTCGGCGATTTGATCTATAGCCAGGTAGCCATTCATCAAGACTCTGTTTAATATAATAAAGTTTATTATCTTGGTTTGCGGGATCGTCCCAACAATTCTGCCAGACATCCCGAATAAAATGATGAATTAAAGGTTTAAAATCACTAAAAGGAACATCGAAAGGTAAAATGTCTAGTGATAATGCCTCCTCATTACCACGAATACCAATGTGGCTAGGGAGCCAACAGAAAACAAGATCAACATCACTATCAAGATTTCAAATCTTATTCAGTAATTTAACTATAAGAGGATTGTCTGTTTTCTTGTGTTCGAGCGCTTGCATACTAGACATTGAATCAGTGAAAACAATATAGCGCCAATAACCATCTTCGATCATGTGATCGAGCGCAAGATCAGTCGCCTTAAGTTCTGCTGAAAATACGGAGGAGTTGTTTGCTAGGCGAAACTGATATTTTTCGCCATCTAGAACAGTGGCTGAAGCAACTTTCTCTCCGTCCCTCGAACCATCTGTATAAATCTCTTCATGCAATATGTACCTTTCTTTAATCTCTAAAAATTTTGTTTTAAAGACAACAGGGTCTGTAGTACCCTTTTTGCTTGAAGCCAGGTCATAAAGATAAGTTGGACTTTTGCATGTCCATAAAGGAACATCGGAAACTGTATATTCGGAAACATCTTCTAGATCGAAATCTAGAGGATTTATATCCGTTTCGCAACGTAAACTAAAAGGTGGTATGGCTTTCGCTTTCTTTTCAAATTCCTCCCTGTAGTAAGGTTCAAATACAACTTTGTAAGTGGGGTTGTCAGGGTTAGACATTAACTTAAGATAATATTGCATGGAGCGTTTCTTTCGACGTAAATTTAAAGATGGTTCATTGGCTTCAGTGTACAGACTATTTACTGGTGATGTTCTAAAAGCGCCTAACGCTAAGCGCAAGCCTTGATTATGAATAGAATCAAGTTTGCGAAGGTATGAAGGGCGAGCTGAGCCGTAAACAGCACAGCCATAATCTAACTTAGATCTGACAAGCGACCTGTAAAGTCGCAATAGAACTTTTTTATCGGCTCCCCAGTCCATATGGGACACAACACGTAAAAGATTTAGAGCTTTTTGGCACTTATTGCTCAAATAATCAATATGTGGACGAAACGAGAGTTTAGAGTCAAAGAGAAGCCCTAAAAATTTGAACTCTGGAACAACTTCAATGGGCACTCCGTCAAGTTTAAGTTCGGGGTCAGGGTGCAGTTTTCTTGACTGACAAAAGTGCATACATTTGGTTTTAGTCTTGGAAAACTTAAAGCCGTTTTCGTTTGACCATTTGGTAAGGTTGTTCAAAACTTGCTGCAACTGCCTTTCAATTGTATACATATGTTTTGATCTGTAACAGATACAAAAGTCATCAACGTAAAGAAACCATTCTACGCCAGGAAAAACAGATAAAATATTTCCCTGGGGGACTCCCATTTCTTGTTCATGGGGATCTGTAAAGGTATCTCCCACTCTGACTCTAAACAGACGTTCGTCTAAAATTGCAGAAATGAAATAAGCAAGGCGACCTCGAATACCGAAATCAAAGAGGTCATTCATAATTCCATACTTCCAAGTGGTATCATAAGCACTTTCAAGATCGAAAAAAACAGAAACAACATGTTCTTTCTTTATAAAAGCTTCTCGAATAAAAGTCTCGAAGCGGACAAGATGATCAAGGGTGCTTCTCTGTTTACGAAAGCCACTTTGGACTGACGTTTGTTTGATTTTGTTTGAATGGGGTTTTACGCCGCTTTTAACAATCTTTTAGTCATATCGCGGCGGCTGGAGCACCTAACAATGGATTCCTTGTATTTCTCACACCAGTACTACCATTACATCCCTTCCTAGCCTCCAGCTGCTATCCTACATAGGTCTACGATTATCGACCCATTGGTGAGAGATAAATAGTCGGAAAAGATGACTGCCGCCGTCGGGAATCGAACCCGGGACCTCAAGATTGACAGTCCGACGCGCTACCAACTGCGCTATGACGGCGGCTTTTGGACTGACGTAATCAGTTTATTTTTTTCTAAAAACCAAACAAGACGATCATTTACCATTCTTTCCATGGTTTCGCAGATGCAACTAGTTAAAGCAATGGGGCGATAATTTGAAGGGTTCGTAGAATCTTAACCTGGTTTAGGTATTGGAATAACGATAGCTTCCCGCGAAGACGCTGGAATGCTTCCCGTTATCCATACTTGGTTATAAATTTCAAGTAAACAATGAAGGGAGCGAAATGGTATATGTTTGAGGAACTGATAATGAATATTATCAGAACAAACAGCAGTATCATGACACTTTTTTTAAAGCTTTCCTCAACTCTTTAATGGAAAAGACTCTATTGTAGTATTCCAAGTTCCCAGTCAAAAAAACTAAGCTTGGACTTTTCTTTTTCAACTTGAAATTTTTGGAAGGTGGATGACTAATTAAAAGAGGAAGATTTCTTGGCAAATGTATCTGCCAATACATTGGCAGTGTAATGTTTGGAAGACACTGTACTATCATCATCTGTTTTAAGATGACCAAGACTTCTTCCCACTGATTTTACAAGTCATGTCCCAAGTCTTTTGAAAAATTAGCTTGAAATGAATCTAGAGACATACTGCCCCCAAGACGAACGTTTACTTTAATAGTTCTACGAGATTTCGCACATGCAATTTTAAACTTGTAAAGATTTTCCTTCGTAGGCCTAAGGTCAAATGCTCTGAGAGCAGATTTTCTCTCAGCTATAGCCTTTTTACAGTCGTCATTGAACCATGGCTTGTTTGGATTTTTGGGATCAGGCAATGTTTGTGGAATGGCTTTTTCTGCAGCAGAATAAAGTAAAGGTGTTTTATGGGGATAGACTTTAACATCTCTATTGAAAAATACTTCAGTTTTTAATAAATTTTGAGCTTGAACACTAGTGTGGACTTCTACTAATAAGTTGCCATCTTGTAAAACCTTAACAGATTTGGGTGTTCCTAAGATTGATTTAAGCTGTTTTTTCGATGACAAATGGTGACATTTTCGAGATAGGAAAATTGTCATCTTTTGCTTCAATAACAAAGAATTTTCCGAAATGGCCATCCGAGTCAACATCAAAATTATCTGATCGCGTGCGCTGGCTCCTTTTTCATTATCCATGGTAGCTTTTTTAAGTTCATCGGCGATGCTCTCCACCCGCCCTGGAGTCCTACAAGGGGGTAAAAGAAAAAAGTAGGTAGACATATATATCGAGCAGTCTGTTCTGGTCCAGTGCTCGGCATAACCAGCCGATTGATCAGACAGGGCCTATCTGACCGCTCGTCTAGTTCAACTCCAGCCAAAGTGGTGTGTTGCAGAGACGAGGTACTAATCACTGACCCCGAAACCACTCAACCACCAGGATTCCTTCATCAAACGACACGAGCAACCACCCACGGCAAACAGGAGGGTCCGTTCGGTGGGGTCTTACCACTATGCAGGACGGCAGCCGGCGATTTCTACCCCTCCCCCCCCCCCGCCAGCTGGGGGTGGAAAGTCCTGAGAGCGGTTTTGCTGGCTGATCGTTTTGAAATACCGGTTGTTTCCTTAAAAAAAAATCCCCATTCTACCTAAGTCTCTTCCCTAAGCATTTCATCATGCGCGTAAAAAAAGAGTTTTCTCAAAGTCGTGGATAGTGCTCTTGATGAGTAATTCTTCCACACGAACCACGTTTCCTCATCGTCGCCGACTATTCTTCTCGGTTTTTTCACCCTACTCACAGTCACCAATGATATACACCAATGGTGCACGAGTCCCAACCGGGACCGTCGAGACTACAAAATATGAAAGAAAGACGAGTGGACCTACGCGAGAAATGGTGCTGTAGAAAATACGAGATTCAGATTAACGAAAAACAACAAGGGAAAAAATCAATTAACGTACAAAGCGGACTCCATGCTATGATTGATGTGTTGAGCCAACCAACCCCACTTCCGAAAAACAACTGAAACTTGTAAATCTAGGTAATCATATTTTTGTCCTCACTCGATGACTGCCATCACAACTGTCGATTTCGGAAATGAACCTCGTATGACTACCACAACAGACACCACAATTGAAGGCTATCTTCATAAGGTTACTCCGATGAAAATGACCAAGAAACCTACGACGAAATATTCCAATGCCTTAATCAAGACTCAGAGTGACTTCGTTGACGTTGTCTCTTAATCCTTCGTCGGAAACCCCTTTCCTTGAGATGAAGAAATCAAAGTGCACTTTATTCATTCTATACTTCCTATTTAAAACAATACAATAAGCACGTGTATAATTTCCCAGGTTTTTCTCGAGAACAAGCATCCTGTCTGTAGGCAACCAAAAGTTCTCATCTCGAGCTTAATTCAACTATGGTTACGACGTTTAGGTCGCTTGTAGTAGGAATCGCATAAACAGAAAATTCGCACCATATACTTCAACGAAAATAATAATTCAACGTTCACACATCGCAACAAGACTTCTTCAATTAGATTTCTATCATTATAGATATTGTAAAAGACGACCACCTTCGGAGAATTTCTGCCAAGTGTGGTTCAGGAGAAGATAATTTCAAAATTTCACTTTTGTCGCCATTGCAACCAGTTTTAGGTTGTTTTAGCTCTGTTTCTAGGGAGCCACCCTAGGAAAATTTCTGCCAAATTGGGTTCAAATTGGCCAAGAGAAGGCGTTTAAAAATCGCTCTTTATTTCTAAATAGCCGCCGTCATAGCGCAGTTGGTAGCGCGTCGGACTATCATTCAAAGGGTCCCGGGTTCGATCCCCGACGGCGGCAATACTCTTTCCGACATTTGTCTCTCACCAATGGGTAGATAATCGTACACCTATGTGGGATAGCAGCTGGAGGCTAGGAAAGGGTGTAGTGGTAGTACTGGTGCGAGAAATACCAGGAATCCATTGTTAGGTGCTCCGGCCGCCGCGATATAACTGAAAAATTGTTGAAAGCGGCGTAAAACCCCATTCAAACAAACAAACAAACAAATTATTTCTAAATAAACTCCTACCCCTAGGGAGCAGATGGTAATGATTTTAGCAATTGTGAAAGAGGTCAATATCCTGATTTTTCAAGCAAATTATCAACTGGGTCAGGAGAAGCTAGCATGGCCCAGGAGGCACGTGATTGTTCATATTTGCAATCGTGAAGTTCATCATTCTGTTCGCTACTTAAGTGACTAACACTTCGACCACTTCAGTCGCTACATTTCCTTTGAATTCCAATTAGTAGCGATAGTGTCTCTGAACGACATCCAAGACTGCTTTATCAAAATTTTGCAATACTAGCGGTATGTGGCAGGTCAAGAAGGGCGTTGTCTTCAAATAATGACAAATACAAGGTTTGGTCACTTTATACTTGTAGTATGTTAATCGGTTTATCAAATCTATGCTATTTAATCAATTGTTTGGAAAATTGTTACCAATCTGCTCATCTTCATTAATTTGGTCAAATTATACCAGTCAAGTAACCAAAGTAGGTCACAGCAAGTATCTCACTCCGATTTCCACACTGGTGCTGAGATACTCCAGTTTTCCCACTGGTACAACGTTAAACGATGTCGTAATATTTTTAATCCCTTACCAATATGATAGTAACGGTGGTGAAGTGGTTCTGATGTTCTGATGAAAACATCTCAGGGCGGCTCGAAACCTTAAGGTCTATGTGCTTTGTAGAAAAGATTAACAAGTCAAAGGCCTGGGTCATTGCACAGTAGTAGCGCGTAGGAATCAAGGGCTTCGGGTTCGATCCTCGGCTATGGCGAATATCCTTTCCAAGATTTGTCATCCAGCAATGAGTTGATAATCGTAGAGGCTCAGAAAGGATGTGGTACTATTGGTTTGAGGAGTATTAGGAATCCATGGTTAGGTACTCTAGCCGCCGCGACATGACTGCATTACTTTTGAAAGTTGTGTTTTACCCCATAAAAATGTCAATTTTAGCGAAGCAATTGTCATGGCGTTGTGCCCGTCGTGTGATACTCCGTCCGTAAACCTTTACTTCAAAACTCTTCTCAGAAAGTATCATGGCTTCGATCCCCGGCGGCGACACATATCTTCTCCTACATTTGTCTCTCACCAATTGGTGGATAATCGTTAACCTTAGTGGGATAGCATTTTGAGGCTAGGAAAGGATGTAGTGTTTGTACTGGTGTGAGGAATACCAGGAATCCGCGATATGACTGAAATACCGTAAAATTGAAAGTCTTCTTCTGAAGTATAAGGTGAAGGACATTCATATTTGGTATGTACGCATTCACCCCCATTGAAAGCCGCTGGCATGTCAATCATAGTCTTCATTATCACACTTTTTCCACCGTGAATCCTTTAGTTGGTGAATTGCCTACGTCCGTTCACGATGAAGACTGTGATGCAGTTCATATTTATTAATCACAGAAAGGCATATATTTAGAGATATATATACAGTTTAAAATTGTACAACCTTACTGGGAGTAAAATTGTCTTTTTCTAAATCTTTTTTCTTATTTTTCTTTTTCAAGCTTAGTTTCGACTTAGGAGTCTGGGTCAATTCACCATTTGGCAAGTCATCTGTCCCAGATGTCCCTTCTTTAGTTTGTATGTTATTTTGAACGACAATGGTTGAATTCCCCCAAGCAACATTGATTGATCCGTCGGTTGCGTCGTCGTTTTCGTCGTCGTTTTCGTCGTCGTCGTAGTCTGCTATGATTGCTTTTCTTTTTTTCATTGGTGGGGGAAGGAAAACTTCGTCGTCACTTGAATGTGAGGAGTCCGATTTCTTATTTTGATTTTCTTTCTCGGTCCATGTGTTTAATTGATTATGGTGGATATCCAAAGCTTTTTCTGCATTCTCAGAATAAAGAACTTTCTTTTCTTTTTGAGTGTGAGTTTTTTCGAATTCTGCTAAAGTTCTACGATGCTCTTTAGCGTAGACATTGAGTCCAGTTTCAGATCCGTCATTAAACAAGGAGTCAGTTGCTTCTTGTTGAAAAATTCTTTCTAGTCCATTTCTTGTGGGGTCAGGGCGGAAGTGATATCCCATAGGTAGACAAGTTTTGGTTTTGTTCATATTTTCAACCCTGTCCTCATCATGGAGGACAGACCACTTCATTTGAGTGAATTGTGTCATTTCCCTGAGTTCTAACTTAAAGTCAGCGTAGAAATCAGTCCAACCACAGTCAATTGCGTGGATGAGTCTGTAAGTCTGCTCAATCAGGACAGTATAGAGTCGTCCGTATTGATAGTGGCGAGACCAAAGGTTTTCGTCTAATTTTTTGCTATTTTTGATAGCGACAGCTAGGATCCTGTGGGCGAGGTCGACCCAGTGGAGTAGCCAAAACAAACAGTCCATGTCAGAGTATAGTCGGTTATCTTTAACTTCGTAGACGTATTCATACATGTCGTCCCGGCCGCCGTCATAGCGCAGTTGGTAGCGCGTCGGACTGTCAATCTAGAGGTCCCGGGTTGGATCCCTGACGGCGGCACTCATCCTTTCCGACTATTTGTCTCTCACCAATGGGTCGATAATCGTAGACCTATGTGGGATAGCAGCTGGAGGCTAGTAAAGGATGTAATGGTAGTACTGGTGTGAGAAATACGAGGATTCCATTGTAGGTGCTCCAGCCGCCGCGATATAACTGAAAGATTGTTGAAAGCGGCGTAAAACCCCATTCAAACAAACAATCAAACATGTCGTCCCAATGATTTTTAATGGGGGCATCTTTCTCTAAACCCTCGTCCAAAGTGGGTTTGATCATGCCTTGTTCATACGTCCAGGTTTGTCCTGTCAGCATGAGTTGGAAATACTGTAGGATTTCCATATGTTTGGATGTCGGTTCATTGTCGACCATAGTTATGTCGGCAAGAAAGGGTCGATATTTACCAGTATAATAAAGGGGATATACGTACTGGAGACGACTATTTTTTGTAGCTTTTTAACTCCGATTCGAAAATCATTATTGACTTCGTCAAAGCGGACCAGTCATTTTTGCTTTGGGGCGTGCTATACCTGACTGGGGGGGGGGACAGATGACTACCAAGTAAGCCTTCATTACGTCTGCTAGGATTTGGAGTTCGGCCTCACCAATGTCGTCCCTACTCCAAACTCCAGAGGAAAGGAAAACTTCTGCCATATTGGCCCAGATCGAAGGATCAATTCACTTCATCGGGTTTTGTCAGTGTGGACTCGTGGGAGACTATTAATGATTTTGCCTTGCACTCTTGCCACTTGAAGTCAGAACTATTAATAGTCTGACCCACTTGTCCGGGAATGACCAACGATTGAACCCAGAATGATTTCCCAGCGTTCGATGTTCCTGTCATGAAAAAGGCATTTTTCTTAGGCAGTTTTTGTCCAAGAATACAAAACAGTTTTGACTACGAATTCCCCCACATCAATCTGTTGTTCATGACACCATTCTTTGAGAAGTTCAACAGATTGTTGTGGGGAAATTCTATTTTTATGATCTATGGGAATAAGATGATGATCCGATATTAACCGGTCGAGATAATTGGTCTTTGTCATACTTTCTTCGGTTTGGAACTCAAATACCGCACAGTTCCAGATGGCGGCTGCATTGTTTGCAGTCACTATCTGTTGCATGCGGCGTCTGTCTTCCAAATTTCTTTTGGTGATAGTTTGTTTGAAGACTTCATTCATGTCTGTGGATCCGTATTTACGGATCATCTCTTCCAGTTTCAACTCTCTCCTCGGTCTTGGTCTTTTTTTCTTTTTTTTGCATGTTGGTCCAAGGGGCGGGAGGGTTAGGGATATCATCAAGATGTTCAGTTGTATTTGAACTAGTACTGGGAATTGCTAACGGCATATTGTTTTCCTCCCAATCACAAGCAAGACTCTCCACTAGACCCCTAATGGAGATGTCTTTTTTGGTATTGGTCAGAACCACTTCTTCCGATACATTTGGTTTCATGCCTAAAAGATGGCGCATAAAATTTGTGTTGTCTGAAGGTGAGATACGTTGTTCTATGTGTGACGACGATTCGTCGTCACTTTCCTCCTCTAATGCATCTTCAATTGGTCGATTTTGTTTTCTGGTATTGATCGCCGCTGCGCCCAATCGGGCGTTGTTGACCCCCAAGACAACTCTTGGATGTCGGACAACGTAACCGATTGCCCGCAGCGGAGATTTCACCTTCTGTGTAGACACAAAGCAGCGGTACTCAGCCAATTTGTCTTTAAGTGTTCTCAATGATGGATTACCACTCAGTTTCATCTTACTAGCAACGATAGCATGTATATGTAAACCATTGCACTGGCATTTAGCGTCCGACATACCATTATGCCATGAAACTATACAAGGGTAATTGTTAAAAAATTGCTATAACGTATTGAGAAGAGTTTTTTCTCCATTTGTCATGGAGTCATATTCTGCCAACGGAGTGGCAAACTGGCACACCATGGTGGTAAGTATATTGTTGCCCTGGTGGTCATTCTCCGTCATGTACTCCGTCATGGGTTCGTTGCTTTTCTTCGAAATCCACGGAGTTCCGTCATCTTGTAGTTTGAACTTTTTCGCCTTGAGTGTATCAGGGTTGATGAATGGAGGTAGGTCCCATATTAAGACGCTATATAGCTGGTCCTGAGTCCAATTTGCTTTTAGTAAATCTGGTCTTGGTTTACTTTGAGCCATACCCTATAACAGAAACATTGAAAGGTAAGTTTTGTGTTTTTACTCCTCTCTCTAACATTTCTATTCTGTGTCTTAATGTCTGAATGTCCGCTGTTAGTGATTCTTCAACTGAATCTAAGTCTTGTGAGGTGATTGCCTCTGCATTGTCTGCATTGTCTACTGGCATTGGTTCAATGGGTTTGATGTTGTCGTCGTCATCGTTATTTGTTAATTCATTGACCTTTTCCTTTAAGTCCCTTTTATATTTTCCAACTTGATTTATTGTCGTCCACCAATTTTGTAAGTCTCCTATTATTTGTGGAATTTGATCTAGTGAAGGTAATGGTAAATTTTGTCCTAAAGTCGTCGCTGTCAATTGTGGTTGTATCAGTACTTATACGTCGTCTGCCGCTCTTTTTCTTATCCCCTCATGACCTTCATTGAATTCATCTTTTTTAGTTCTTGCAGTTTTACCTAAGACTTGTAATATTTCTGCTTGCACCCATTTTTGTAAATCTGGTATGAATTCAACGAAATATTTTTTAGTTATGAATTCTTTAGTATCGATTTTTTGTGGTTTATTCTCAGATATCAATTGTTTCATTAGAGCATTTTCTTTTAATAATCTCAATGCAATAGCGTCTCTATCATTATCCCTGTTAATTCTTGCAGTTTTACCTAAGACTTGTAATATTTCTGCTTGCACCCATTTTTGTAAATCTGGTATGAATTCAACGAAATATTTTTTAGTTATGAATTCTTTAGTATCGATTTTTTGTGGTTTATTCTCAGATATCAATTGTTTCATTAGAGCATTTTCTTTTAATAATCTCAATGCAATAGCGTCTCTATCATTATCCCTGTTAATACTGCCTGCCATGCCCATTATTGATTTGCCTGGGTCTAGTTTTTTAGCTGTATGAAATAAAAGTACTGGTATTCCTACAATTTCATTTTTAATTTCGGATAATCTTTGTTTGGGAATTTCATTTCAAAAGTTGTAATATATTTTTGTGTGAATTTTCCATAACCTGCATCTTTAGCATACCCATTGTAGTTGTCTTCAAAATATCGTGAATGTTGATTTGTCGTTGTGACCGTTACATGATTCGGTCCGGCCAATTTGTAAATGTCGCGGAACAATTTTATATTTGATTTATTGATTGTGTCGTCCAATATTGGTCTTATTTTGCTTTTTGACACAATTGAAGCATGAACTTTTTTAATTCTTTTGGAATATTTACCCTCATTGTAATAATCTATTGCAGATATTGGGACTTGAATTGAATTTGCTCTAACCAGAAACTTGCTTGACTATGCATTTCTGGCCAGTCAGTACATAATACATAAATTGGGACTGAAAGACAGGAATGCCAAGTTTTGTTTTTGATTATGCTTAATTGGTTTAATTTTCTTTCAGGCCAAATTGCAATATCGACGTCCCATTCTGCTTCATGAAATGGTATGTCTACATCATTTGTATTGAACCAAACTGGGACACCTATATCCATTTGTTTTTTAGCTGCTGCTATACTAGTTGGATTTAAACTGTCATAATCATTCCAGAATATATGCACATTCTGTGTAGGTACGTATGTGAGAATACTAGGGAGAATTTCGCAAACCCACGTTTCTTCTCCTAAATTTAATAGTGCTTCATTGTAACATATTTTTTGACCTGGGAATGTTATTCTATATTTATTTCTATTATCTTCTAAGAAGTTATTCACGTGGAAATTTTTTTGATTTATTTCTGTTAAGATGTCTGCTATTAAAACATTAGCTAAGCTGTAATGTATGAATTTTCCGGAGAATGTGCCTATCATACTTTTTAACTTATTTCTCCAGTTTGAGAGTTTTGCTATGATCTCCTGAGGACTTTGAAATGTTAATTCTTTTCCTAAACAAGTTGAAGTATAGCTGACATAACTTAATGTCATATTAGTATGATAATCTGGAATTTTTATTTTTACTGTTTTTTTTCGATGTTCTTTGAACATCTTCTTCATGTGTATGGTCTTCATTGATTGCCCATTGATAGAATTTGTCATGTTCTAAATGTTTTGGCTTTAATTGAAAATCATTTACCTCTTCTTTTTTTACAATGTAATCATTGCCTACAGGAAAATTCTGGGTAGTTATTATTAATTGATCACTTAATATTTTTACTGCCGAAAGGGGTAACCACCCCCTATCAGTTGCCAAAGTTTCATGTCTGCTGGCGTCCCAGGTATTTATTGGTATGTCTGTGTCACTTACGTAGCTCATTTCGTGAGGGTGTTGTCCATAGATTCGTCTAGTAAACTGATGTTTTTAGTGTACTCTGAACTTGACGTTATGGTTGACGGTGTGGTCTTTCGTTGGGCTGGTGTAAGTAAGTCCTCCTCCGTCGTCTGTAGTACAGCTTTTCTAGAACGAGTAATAATTTGTCTCGGATTAGGAGAAACATATGGAGTAGTCGTGTCCCATGACGTCGTCCCTGGGAAGTAAGTTGGGTCTGTTTTGTCATAAGTGGAAGCCCAGTTAGCAGCTACTTTTAATGCTTCAGTAATTGATTCTTCTTGATATTTATTGATTGGTGTTGATGTTTGTGATGGTCTTGGAGGTGCTAGTGTCGTCATGCCGTCAATGTTCAAGGTTTGCT
This sequence comes from Fragum fragum, assembly GCA_946902895.1. Taxonomy (NCBI): domain Eukaryota; kingdom Metazoa; phylum Mollusca; class Bivalvia; order Cardiida; family Cardiidae; genus Fragum; species Fragum fragum. The sequence continues at coordinate 596,737 of OX336369.1, read as the reverse complement.
GTGAAGTGTCAGAAATAGTATATTGATTTGCTGCCCCTACAGGGTTAATTCTACTAGATTGACCCGTTTTCGGATCTGTTTGTTGATTCATATTTTTAACTAAATCAGTAGTTTTCAATTTCTTTAATTTTTCTGCATTTGCTAACATGGCTCTCTTCGTACTGGGTATCCTATAGAAATTCGGTTCATTTCCAGTACCTCTGTATAATAATTTGGCTGTTTTAGGTATTTGGACCCCATGACCTCTTGCATTGTGATACATGGGATAATTTCTATTTGGAACTCCGAGCATATCCCACAGTGCTCCTGCAGTTCCCATTAAACATGCGTCCGTCATGTCTGCATCGTCTAATGTATTCGAGTTGAATGTGCTTAATGCAATACCAGCCTCACTTATAATTAATACTTCGTCTTTGTCGTCGCCTGTGACTACTAAACCAGACCCGTCTTGTACATTAACTACCTTTTCTTTGTCTATAGTGTAAACAATTCGCTGCTGGCCTTCCTATTCTGCTTTATATTTCCTTTAAAAAGGGTTACTCTGGTTCATTAACTAAAGGATTTAGAAGAAGGACATTTCAGCTTCATAAAGAGGATGGTGGTTTGTTTCTATAAGTAATTTAAACTTTTATTACATTGTAATAAAGACATCTGACATGGGTGAATCTGATACTAAAACTCCAGCCTGCAAGAATTTACCCCTATATATAACCTTTTGATCACCATGGTGATAGCCTTACAGACCAATTAGCCGCCGTCATAGCGCAGTTGGTAGCGCGTCGGACTGTCAATCTAGAGCTCCTGGGTTCGATCCCCGACGGCGGCACTCATCCTTTCCGACTATTTGTCTCCCACCAATGGGTCGATAATCGTAGACTTATGTGGGATAGCAGCTGGAGGCTAGGTAAGGATGTGATGGCGGTACTGGTGGGAGAAATACCAGGAAGCCATTGTTAGGTGCTCCAGCCGCCGTGATATAACTGAAAGATTGTTGAAAGCGGCGTAAAACCCCATTCAAACAATTACAGACCAATCAGAGGCCATGGAAGGTCTCACTTAGCCAATCAAAGTGTTCCAGGATTCCAGGATTCCTGGCAGGTAAAAGAACAATTCCTGGCAACTACAGCCATATTGCCAGGAGCAAATCCTTTCATTTGCAATTACTAGAAATATGAGATCAATATCAATCAATGATGATTATAGATGGCTAGAGTACAACAAGACCTAAACATTGATACCCTACATTTTCATCAAATTACTCTTAGTAGTTAAAAATTGATCTTTGAAAATATGAGGTAGCCAGGAATTCAAATATTCCCTCCTTCCAAACTTGAAGGTCAGAGCCAGGAAATCAATAACTTGTTAAACACAAATAAGTCTCAAAACCAAGTACTGAAAAGTTTGGCAGTTGACAAAATACAGCATTAGTGACCATATAATGATCTCTATAGATAACTAGAATAGATAATACAGGAATTAGTAGTTTGTAGTCAAGGGAGATAACCACTTCAGCTTTGTAAACAATAAATCTACAAAAAGCAAAATGAGTAAATTCCTTGTGCTAAATACTTTAAACAGACCATTACCTACACATAAATTGTACTTAAACACTTGATTAAGCCTTACAAACACATAATATGGTAAAATGGGGTGGCAGTCAATATGGTTACTAAGGGCAGGAATGAATACTATTCCTGGCAATTGTAAAATAAGTGGGTGGGGTAACCATTTCCTTACACTCACCCCCACTTAAATGAAAAATAAAATCTTAAAAAATAAGCATGACTTGTAACAGAAATAATGGCATTGTGTTCATCAGTTCCAATGAAGTTGAGAATTAGTTTCATTTATTTCAAGTCAATCTTTTCAAAGTAGTAGGAATAAGCTGGCTTTTAATCATGGGTTTCTTCAATAGCATTTAGAAATATTTGTCAAAAAAGAAAGAGAGATTCCAGACAGCATACATCCAGAAGTTCTATGTATAGACCATTAAAACACCAAAGACAGAAACTTCAGCTATGACAAGTTCCGGTGCTTTCCAAGCTAATGGAGAGATGTATCACCTCAGTCCTGCCACACTAAGATTATAAACCCTATTCCAAGCTACAACAAGTTTCGGTGCTTTCCAAGCTAATGGAGAGATGTTCCACCTCCTGCTGCACAAGGAACAGTAAATACCTCCATACATGACTGGTTCTCCTCAACCATCATTATGGGAACACATTGTAGACTCAATGATTGGCCAGATCATTTCTACATAATACACAACAAACTCCACATGAGTTACACCTGTCCATGTTGTTTCTCTTTGTCTTATACATGCAACTTACAACTTGTACTAACTGTCTTTTTTACTGAAACCAGAAACTGAACATCTTATCATATACTTTTGGTTTCACATATTGAGACCAGAGAACAAGACGTCCAAGTTTGTAAACTGTTTTAACTGTTTAGGAAAAAAAAAATTTCTCCTTTACATCTGTCACTTATAGACTTACAATCAAGCCATTAAAGATGGTATTTATGAATAAAGTTTTTTTGTTCAGGTTGAAAATACTACTGATCAGCTGATGCTTGTTTACAATCTGTGTAAGTTCTGAATACCTTTTCGAAAGTTTCTATCATTTCCACTGTTTGCTATAATGTTTGACAGCCTTCTGCAATACATCTGTTTTTAGGAATATCTGGGCTAAGAGTTCCGTATTTAAAATGGAAGGTAAATAGTTCCTTTAAATTTACATCCTTGTTAGGGTAAGTTCTCTTGACAAGCTGATATATGGCATCAGAATACTGTGATATAGTTTCAAGAGGATTCCTTATTCTTGTTTCAAGCTGAGTAAGCCATTTTAATCTGTGATATCCAGAAATGAATCTCGCCGGAAGCTCATCAACTCCATGGGAAAACAAGCTTCGTGTTTCTTCTGGAAGACAACGGTGAAATTCTAAAGCTTTGTCCCTCAATCCTACCATCAGTGTTAAAGCTTTTTCCCTATCTGTCCAATGTCCTAATTTTGAACAAGCTTCAAACTGTTGAATAAAACAAAATCCACTCTGTTGACCAATTATGAGGATCTTGTCGTACAATATCAGGTAAACCGTGCAAATACTGCCCCTGAGAATGTAAAGAGTTACAATCTTGAGAAATTCAGACTTGTACAGATTTCATCAATATTCTTACTGTTTCCATCTATCCTGTGGCTGTTGATTTGAATTTCACGATCAGAATCAGACATGGCTACTTTTTCTTTGATGAAGGGCTGACAAAATGGGTTCTCCTGTAGATATCCTTTTTGGTCAAAATTTTCCTTTCTGCTAATTTCCAGTTAGTTGAGTTCTTTTTATCCTTGACTTCTGACACCAATGTAAACAATTCGCTGCTGGCCTTCCTATTCTGCTTTATATTTCCTTTAAAAATGGTTACTCTGGTTCATTAACTAAAGGATTTAGAAGAAGGACATTTCAGCTTCATAAAGAGGATGATGGTTTATTTCTATAAGTAATTTAAACTTTTATTACATTGTAATAAAGACATCTGACATGGGTGAATCTGATACTAAAACTCCAGTCTGCAAGAATTTACCCCTATATATAACCTTTTGATCACCATGGTGATAGCCTTACAGACCAATCAGAGGCCGTGGAAGGTCTCACTTAGCCAATCAAAGTGTTCCAGGATTCCAGGATTCCTGGCAGGTAAAAGAACAATTCCTGGCAACTACAGCCATATTGCCAGGAGCAAATCCTTTCATGTGCAATTACTAAAATATGAGATCAATATCAATCAATGATGATTATAGATGGCTAGAGTACAACAAGACCTAAACATTGATACCCTACATTTTCATCAAATTACTCTTAGTAGTTAAAAATTGATCTTTGAAAATATGAGGTGGCCAGGAATTCAAATATTCCCTCCTTCCAAACTTGAAGGTCAGAGCCAGGAAATCAATAACTTGTTAAACACAAATAAGTCTCAAAACCAAGTTCTGAAAAGTTTTGCAGGTGACAAAATACAGCATTAGTGACCATATAATGATCTCTATAGATAACTAGAATAGATAATACAGGAATTAGTAGTTTGTAGTCAAGGGAGATAACCACTTCAGCTTTGTAAACAATACATCTACAAAAAGCAAAATGAGTAAATTCCTTGTGCTAAATACTTTAAACAGACCATTACCTACACATAAATTGTACTTAAACACTTGATTAAGCCTTACAAACACATAATATGGTAAAATGGGGTGGCAGTCAATATGGTAACTAAGGGCAGGAATGAATACTATTCCTGGCAATTGTAAAATAAGTGGGTGGGGTAACCATTTCCTTACAATAGTATTACTTATAGTCACCGTTTTGGCTGATTTATTTTGCATTTCCATTGCTTGTTTTACTTCTGCAGCGGTTGCCTTTCTGGCAGTCAATTGTGCCTCCTGTATTTCTTGGAGGAATTGATCGTCCATTCCCATATTTTTATATACTTCCGTTGAAGTACTTTGACCAGTATTAATTGTAACATTGTATTCTGGCTTACCGTCTGCTGTGTAAGACCCTGTTGATTCTATGCTGCTCGCTGCATTTGCTACTGTTCTCACACCCCCCTTTCCGAAAGAAGATACAGCGTAAGTTTCACCTGCTTTCTTTATAATTTGTGGGCTTATTTTATTTGTTATTTTTGGTTGACCTGCATTTCCTGTATTCTTGTACAAGGCTTGCAACCTAGAATTATTTTAATCTTGTACTATTCCGGTATGTCCGTAGTTTTCATCGTCATTATGTTCGAATTGATAACCTTGTAGAGGTTCTACATAGTCATATGGTCTTTCGCCAAAATGATATTTGTCTTTCGGGAAATATGAGAATTGCTCGTATTTATTGTCCATTGGTTTTCTGGCGTGCCATTGGTGTAAGTCGCCTTCCATTGCAATATTGAATCCTGGCATGGTGGGATACTTTAGAGACATTTTGCTATGAAATGTAATGTCGAATTGTGCCCGTCTTTTTCTTCTGCCTTGACTTGTGAAGAAATCTGACATATTTAATAAGAATAAAGGGCATTCTTTTATATAAGACCTATTTAATTGATTTGCTAAAGTAGCTTGTATTCCGGTCGGGGGGAATTGCGGAATTTTAGTAATTCTACTGGTTACTTTTGATTTATTACATGGCAAGTCATGCATATCTTCTATGATACCGGTGTGATACCAACCGTTATCATTAATTTTGTGAGTAAAGGAAAAACTTCCATTTTCTGGCGTCCATGATTGACAAGCCAGCATTCCTCCATAAGGATTCACTATTCCTGCATGGAGATTGTTCAAAGTATCATATTTTTTTATCAAGTTTGTCATTTCTTCTTGAAATTCTAATTCAACTTTGGGCAGAGTGTTTGCTTGCATGTCAGTTGTAAAGAAATCTTTAAATCCGTTAGCGAAAGAATATAAATAATCTTGTCGAGTTGTACATGTCAAGTTTTTATGTCTGAAGTAGTCTTTGTGGTCTGACCAAATATTTATCGCGTCTTTACATGTCTGTGTTACTATACGTCCGTCCGCATGAACTTCGTCATAAGTGAAGAAACAACCATCGGAATGAATAGTAAAACCTATTTCTTCTAATCTATAACCACATGCACCTTGTATTTCTTGTTTAAGAATTGCTTCTGTTATAGATGCTTCTATTGCAGTATATGGAATATATGACCAGTCAAAATCATAAGTTAATTTATCTCCTTTGTCTGGACCGTAAATTTTTAATTGTCCACCTTTTGGATTTGAACCTCCTTCCATGAGAGCCACGAATCGTCTTGAATGTGAATGAACTATCTATATTTATAAACCAATGAGTGATGTTCCTAACCACGCCTCTTTTTACAAGTTTGCTAATGAAGTAGTGTAAAGGTTATCAATCTCTTTCGAAAACGAAAGCTGCTGAGCATAAATTGGCACTATTGTTCGTTGCTTATATGGTTTACCTTGTCTACATCGTCAAATATTTGACATATGTAGCACACTTGCCGCCATGCGACCCTTGGAAATTTATTTGAAAGTTTATAATTTTCATCGACTTTCTGATAACAAGGATCGCATATATAAACAGTAGCTACGCAAAGTTTACACTTAGATTCTGAACAGCACCACACACAAAACATTATGATGTCGTGCTATCGCACTCACAAACACTCGATATGATTTCATTTAGGTTTTTATTTGATACGAATTCGTGAAAGCAAATTCCTCGTGAAATTGTTTGCGAAAATTTCAAGAAATTTTCTTCAAGTTTCCGTCAATTCCATTTCTATCTCTTTCATTGAACAATGTTATCCCCTTTTCAGTTAACCCAATGAAAACGATTTTGCAGTAAATACATGATTCATCTAATTGTATTTGCAGCGATCGAAATAGTGATCCATTTGAAGTGGTAATAATCCGTATAGGACAACTACCCGAATCAAATACATTTCACATTCTATATTCATTAATTGATGTAAATTTATGAAAATATTTCAAAGATAAGAACTGGAAATACAATTTCATATCAATAAGGTGAAAATATTCGCCGTAATGTTTTACCGTAGCAATGCTCATGCATAATTGTTACTAGCTTGTCGATTACGAAATGGCACTGGTGAATACTGTCTCCTATTTTAAACTGCTTTTCGCCTTACAAAAGATTATAATGAGAAACGTCAATATTTCTCATGATGAAGCAATCATCTAGTTTAACTTTTTTTACTCCATCATTTATACTTTTTAACTTCAAGGTAATTCTTCTTGGCAAACCTCATACTTAATTATTTGGTTAAAGTCCGAGTTCCTACTTGATATATAAAAACGTTTGAAGTCTTCTTTAGTAAATTTTCTAACTTTTATTCAATCATCGAAAGAACAAGTGTCTAGTCTTGCATGTTCTAAATCATATCTTGATTAAACTTAAACTAGGGCTTTTCATTAAAAAGTTCATTTAATATGGTCTATAGCGTTGATTTCCTTGGTGTCCTGTGTAGTAGTTGCTGGGATGCGAATACCTTTCTAGGACTAGGAATTCCTGCGCTGAATTGTCATGCGAATGTCCTGAATTGCCATGTGATTGCCCTATGGTTTCCGTGTTAAAACCCTGAAAAATAATTACAATTATTTATCAAAGGTTACAATTAAGCAATTTGAAGTAATATCGAACATTATATTTTTAAGCACATTTCTTCTATGAATATATAAGCCAGAAACTTGCGTAGAAGTAGTTTACGATTAAGGCAAATTGATTTCCGCTTTTATTAATATATGTATGATAGATCTCTCACCAATGGGCAGATAGTCGTATACCTATGTGGAAAAGAAGTTGGAGGCTAGGAAAAGGATGTAATGGTAGTACGTAATGGTGTAAGAAATACCCCCCCAAAAAAATACATTGCAAGGTGCTCCAGCTGCCGATATATGATTAAAAGATTGTGACAAGCAACGATACCCCCCCCCCTCTAACAAAAACAAAAGTGGTTATCAATTATAATAGCAACGAATCTGTTACATACTTCCGATTTTAACAATTTCTCCTTCAACTCGTTTATGGCGTCTCTCAGTCCCTTTGATTTATCCCGTGAGAACGCACCATTCTCAAACCACCCCCAGCTGGCGGGGGATAGAAATCGCCGGCTGCCGTCCTGCAGAGTGGTAAGACCCCACCGAACGGACCCACCTGTTTGCTGTGGGTGGTAGCTCGTGTCGTTTGATGAAGGGATCCTGGTGGTTGAGTGGTTTCGGGGTCAGTGATTAGTACCTCGTCTCTCCAACACACCACTTTGGCCTGGAGTTGAACTAGACAAGCGGTCAGATAGGCCCTGTCTGATCAATCGGCTGGTCATGCCGAGCACCGGACCAAACCAGATTGTTCGATATATGTGTCTACCTACGTTTTTCTTTAAAATTCGTAATTACACAATTCGTAATCACACTACATCAATATTTTCTGTTCCGGAAAGCCGTGGCTAAAAGGGTCAATCGGACGAAAGAGGTGTTTGATCAACTGTTTTGCATCCTGTTGTTTGTTTCAAGCTTGGTTGGTGTATTCATCGGCTGTATTATCTGCTTGATCTAGCCCATTCGCTCCGAGTATATCGTCGATGTAGCTCTGGTACCACCTGAGATGGAAAAAACCCAGGTGACTACCCCCTTGTAGGACTCCAGGGTGGGTGGAGAGCATCGCCGATGAACTTAAATACACTACCATGGATAATCAAAAAGGAGCCAAGCGCACGCGATCGGATAATTTTGATTTTGATGTCGTCTCGAGTGGCCATTTTGGAAAATTCTTTGTTGTAGAAGCAAGAGATGAAAATTTTCCTATCACGAAAATGTCACCATTTGTTATTGAGAAACAGCTAAAATCAATTTTGGGAACAACTAAATCTTTGAAGGTTTTGAAAGATGGCAACTTGTAAGTAGAAGTCAACACAAGTGTTCAAGCACAAAATTTATTAAAAACTTAAGTATTTTTCAATAGAGACGTTTAAGTTTATCCTCACAAAACTCTCAATATTTCTAAAGGTATTATCAGATGTAAAGAGCTTACTTCATGTTTTATCGCAGAGATTCTTGACGGCTTGGCAAGTCAATCATTCACTGAAGCGATACGGATTTCGATCACTAGAAATGGTAAAAAAGTAGAAACAAATACATATATTTTGACATTTCACACACCTCTCTTGCCACGTAAGATTAAAGTTGGCTTCAGTATTGTTAATGGCGACGTGTATGTTCCAAATCCTCTGAGATGCTTCCATTGTCAGAGGTTTGGACATCATGAAGACAAATGCAAGAATAATCAAGTTTGTGCAAAATGTGGAGAGGTCAACGCTACACACACACACAGTTAACGTGCACAAATACAGCAAAATGTGTAAATTGTGGACTTGACAACAAGCAAATTCAAAAGAATGCTCTTTTCTGAAGAAAAAGAAATACAATCCATAAAATGCCATGAGGGTGTATCTTTTTTGAAGCCAAAAAAATTTATGATATGAGACACAAGACAAGTTTACCGTCAAGCTATGCAAATGTAACAAAAGTTGATAATGAATGTCTGAACTGCAAAAATATAGTTGAAAAATTGTGCGTTGTCTTCCCAGAAAAGAAAAACGAAAGATCAAAATTGTTCTCAAAAGCAGTCTCCACATCCCAAACATCATCTAGTGAACAAGCTCAAAGTAAAGAAAACAAATCAGAAAATTCAGAAACGTCATCTAAAACTAAACCGAACACTGAGAAAAAAGTATCTTATTTGGAGAAAAATAATCTTTCTACATCCAGGAAAACACATCCTGAAATTGTTGCCATGGACAAGATTGAACGTGAATATATAGCTGAAATGGTCATTCGTGAGAAAGCGCAAATGCAGCAAGAGAAATTTAATCATCCAGCTAGTAAATTGTCCGAGGATAATGATACAAGGTCGTTCGTCAAACTCCCTAGGAGCAGAATTGAGGATCCTGTTAAACAATGCAACCGCTACCACTGTCTTAAAGAAGACATGGTAACGGAAGATACAGAGGATGCAGATTCTTCCATAGAGAATAAGCGAGGGAAAATATATAGATCTTTTACACAAATAAATTTCATACTTCCAATACTAATTAGTATATTTCTCCCCCTTAATTTAACTATGGCGAACAAAATCTTTCAATTGAATTGTCGCAGCATCAAAGCTAATTTTGAAGAAATGAATCTATTTCTAATGAAAACCCAGTTGCAATCTGTTTGCAAGAGACCTTTTTAAAAGATACTGACAAATTCTCTTTAAAGTGTCAGTCTTGCTATTTGAAGGTATTGAGAAAGCTTCGTTCGGTGTCGGAATCATTGTTAACAACGGTGTTCCTCATCGCACTATTCCTCTTAATACTACTCTACAAGCTGTTGCTGTTAGCGTATCTATCAATAAAACAATAACACTGTGTGCAATATATCTTCAACCTAGTTCTCCTATCAGTCGTAGGAAACTAGACGATCTTGTCGAACAATTACCCAAGCCTTTTATATTAATGGGAGATTTCAATTCTCACCACACGCTTTGGGGATGTTCCCATACAGACAACAAAGGTCGTATTATTGAAGATTTTATATCAAATCATGATCTTGTTTTATTAAATGATAAATCTTCCACTTATCATCATCCAGCAACTGGTTCATATACTTCACTGGATTTAACTATTTGCACTCCAGACATTTTCCCGGATTTTAGCTGGAAAGTGGACTCTGATCTTCATGGTAGTGACCCAAGGCGTTGGAAACTCCATAAAGCTAATTGGGGTTTATTCAAAACTACCTGGGCCGCCGTCATAGCGCAGCTGGTAGCGCGTCGGACTGTCAATCTAGAGGTCCCGGGTTCGATCCCCGACGGCGGCACTCATTCTTTCCGACTATTTGTCTCTCACCAATGGGTCGATAATCGTAGACCTATGTGGGAAAGCAGCTGGAGGCTAGGAATGGATGTAATGGTAGTACTGGTGTGAGAAATACCAGGATTCCATTGTTAGGTACTCCAGCCGCCGCGATATAACTGAAAGATTGTTGAAAGCGGCGTTAAACCCCATTCAACAAACAAACAAACAATCAAAACTACCTGCGAACAGTCAATAAATCCAGAAGCTTTTGACGATTGTGAAAACCCCGCAGAGCTTTTCACATCTTTACTTTATTCGGCTGCTGAGGAATCTTTCCCAAAAACTTCGCCTGACCCTAAATTTCCAAACAGACCATGGTTTAACGAATATTGCAAAAAGGCTATAGCTGAGAGAAAATCTGCTCTCAGAGCATTTGGCCTTAGGCCTACGAAGGAAAATCTTTACAAGTTTAAAATTGCACGTGCGAAAGCTCGTAGAACTATCAAACAAAGTAAACGTTCGTCTTGGAGGCAGTATGTTTCTAGATTGAATTCAAGATCATCTGTCAAAAGGACTTGGGACATGATACCGAAAATCAGTGGGAAGAACACGTCACTTAGTGTTGGTCGCCTTAAAACATATGGTAGTTGTCGGTCGGTGGAGTATTTTGCCAAGCTGTCCTACTTAACAAATCTGGCGGAAAATCAGTATTTGAAAATCCATCTTGTGCAATATCCGCTTGAAGAAGATGGTTGATTCAAAAGAGGGAAACTTTTTGACGACTGCCCACTTTCGTTACTATTACTGCTTTTGATTGAAGATTCATTTTAATCAGTTGAATTATTTCCATTATTTTCTAAGTCGACAATACCTAATTGATTTTGAGGTTTTTCTTGCAGATATGAATCTTGAAGAGCATGTTCCTTTTTAACTTGCGCTGTTTGACAATGTCAAACATATCGGGGGAAAACTCGCGCGTTGATGTGCATGGTTCTTCATCTAATGTATCCCCCGAAAGAAAAAGACCATCAAATGTATCCCCCGACAACGCAAATACATCACTTTTCTTTTCCGATGATGATATTTCATTGGGGTGTTAACGTTTTCTTTTCCTTTTTTAGAGCTTTTTTTAGGTATGTTTTCATTCTTTTTGTCCTTAGTGATTGTTTTTAACTGCTTTTTTGCGCGAGTTAAAGCACCTTTTCTAAATCGTTTATGTTTTAGAAAGCAGCGTTCATGCTTAGTACTATTAAGGTGGCAACTTAGAAAATACTCAGACAGCCAAACATTACAGCTCGAACAATACATGTTTTTAACACTCTTTTCTTCCTTGAGGAAGACATGATGCTTTGAAGTCAATTATTTTGCTTGTTAAAAGAATATTTATTTAGACTGTTCTTCTAAAAATGAACATAAATATTGAATACCTAAATCAGAATCACACAAAAACTTCCATTCATCTCTGGTAATTGTCATAAAACTTTGATGCATTTCTTATCATAATGTTTATGCCATTTGTTGATATAAATAGTTTCATAGTCAATGTTTCATTCACTTCACAAACAATATATTTTTTCTTTTTAAAATACTCTACAAATTTAAATTCTCCATTTGCATGTTTTACTTGAGCAAAGTCAACTCCTGCTTGAGACATGACATGAAAATATAGTCTCTGTGTGCAAAATTTTAGTGATAAAGCCTGTTTGTTCAATATGGACGATATCTTGTGGTATGATGGCACGAGTCAGGCTGTTGCTCGTTTGTAGAACGATTAGATGGATGTTGTATTGGTACTGCTTCCACCCGACGTGCAGTGTATGTAGGTCTTTGGTCTTCTTTTTGACCTTCAGGCTCGCCCGTTTCCTACACAAGATCAAAAGAAAATATGTATTTGTGAGTGTGATGATCTAAGACAAAAAGACCATAAAGAGAGGTTATATATAATATGTTCGAAAAAATCTACGGTGGAATCCCATTTTCTAGATCAACATAAATGTAAACTATTCTTAAGAATGGGTTAAAGACTCATTCTTAAAAAATTGGGAAAGCCTATTTGTTAAATTTATAAAAAAAAAGGACAAAGCCTATTTTTCTAAAAAAAGAGGAGTAATAATAATAAAAACTCAATTAATTATACAAAATAAGAAATATTTATATTTCAAATATGAAGACATTTCATAATAAGAAAAAAATATCACTTCTTTGTAAATTCTGGCCACATACGGATCCAGTTCGTTCAGGGCTTCTTTCAATCTCTGAACTATTTGCCAATTCAGAGATATGCTTTTAGACTTGTCCTTGTCGAAATATCCATTCTCCCAGCACTTTGAATTATCGTTAATGTGAACATGAACCTGGTCTTTGTATTTTGTCAAAGGCACTGCCCTCCCATATGCGAATTTGTTGATAACTTGCACAAGAAAGCCTAACTCGTCATTTATTACATTAGCCATGGTGTATAGCGTGATAGGCAAGTCTTTTAGCATAGGGGCTATTTATATAACAAAGAAGCGTGGTGTTTTGTCATAGTGTCGGCTTTTCATTGGGCAATAATGGGGCGCGTTTTTTGTGATTTTGCTTTGTCAGGTGTTTTACGTCTTACACAACGTGATATTAGTATCAGAACAAAGTATAACCATTAAGACATTCCTTTCCGCTAGACTGCGAACGTGACATCAGCATATTTTCTTTCTAAAACAAGACAATAAACATCAGTACATTCCTTTCCTCTAAAGTTAGAGTTTAATTTGTTAAAAAAAAAACTCTACCCCCAGCTGGCGGGGGGAAAGAAATCGCCGGCTGCCGTCCTGCAGAGTGGTAAGACACCACCGAACGGACCCACCTGTTTGCCGTGGGTGGTAGCTCGTGTCGTTTGATGAAGGGATCCTGGTGGTTGAGTGGTTTCGGGGTCAGGGATTAGTACCTCGTCTCTCCAACACACCACTTTGATCTGGAGTTGAACTAGACGAGCGGTCAGATAGGCCCTGTCTGATCAATCGGCTGGTCATGCCGAGCACCGGACCAGAATAGACTGTTCGATATATGTGTCTGCCTACGTTTTTCCTTAAAATTCGTAATGACACAAAGTAATCACGCTACATATATACTTTCTGAAGCCGTGGCTAAAGGGGTCAATCGGACGAACGAGGTGTTTGATCGACTGTTTTGCATCCCGATGTTTATTTCAAGCTTGGTTGGCGTATTCATCGGCTGTATTATCTGCTTGATCTAGCCCATTCGCTCCGAGTATATCGGCGATGTAGCTCTGGTACTCCCTGAGATGGAAATACCCCAGGTGACTACCTCCTTGTAGGACTCCAGGGCGGGTGGAGAGCATCGCCGATGAACTTAAAAAAACTACCATGGATAATGAAAAAGGAGCCAAGCGCACGCGATCAGACAATTCAGATTTTGATGTTGACACGAATGGCCATTTTGGAAAATTTTTTGTTGTAGAAGCAAGGGATGACAATTTTTCTATCTCGAAAATGTCACCCTTTGGCATCGAAAAACAGCTTAAATCTATTTTAGGAACACCTAAAACTGTGAAGGTTTTGAAAGATGGTAACTTATTAGTAGAAGTCCACACTAGTGTTCAAGCTCAAAATTTATTAAAAACTGAATTATTTTCAATAGAGAAGTTAAAGTATATCCCCATAAAACTCTCAATATTTCAAAAGGTATAATAAGATGTAAAGAGCTTGCTTCCTGTTCTATTGCAGAGATAGTTGAAGGCTTGACAAGTCAATCCGTCATTGATGTCAAACGGATTTCGATCACTAGAAATGGTAAAAAAGTAGAAACAAATACATATATTTTGACATTTCAAACACCTATCTTGCCACGTAAGATTAAAGTTGGCTTCAGCATTGTCAATGTCGACGTGTATGTTCCGAATCCTCTGAGATGCTTCCATTGTCAGAGGTTCGGACATCATGAAGACAAATGCAGGAATGATCAAGTATGTGCAAAATGTGGAGAAGTTAACTCTACACACGCAAAATGTGTAAATGGTAGACTTGACCACCAGGCAAATTCAAAAGAATGCTCTTTTTGGAAGAAAGAAAAAGGAAATACAAACCATTAAATGCCATGAAGGTGTATCTTTTTTTGAAGCCAGAAAAAATTATGATATGAGACACAAGACAAGCTTACCGTCAAGCTATGCGAGTGTAACTAAAGCTGATAATGAATGTCTGAACTGCAAAAATATATTTGAAAAATTGTGCGCTGTCTTCCCAGAAAAGAAAAACGAAAGATCAAAATTGTTCTCAAAAGCAGTCTCCACATCCTAAATATCATCTAGTTAACAAGCTAAAAATAAAGAAAATAAATCAGAAAATTCAGCAACTTCGTCTAAAACTAAATCGGACACTGAGAAAAAAGTATCTAATTTGGAGAAAAATAAGACTTATACATCCAGGAAACCACATCCTAAAATTGTTGCAATGGATAAGATTGAACAAGAAGATATAGCTGAAATGGTCATTCGTAAGAAAGCACAAATGCAGCAAGAGAAATTAAATCATCCTGCAAGTAAATTATCCGAGGATAATGATACAAGGTCGTTCGTCAAACCCCCTAGGAGCAGAACTTCGTGTCCTAGGGCGACATCATCTAATCGCCAGCCTAAAGGATCTGAATGAATGAATAGAGTTTTATGGCCCGTCGACAACTAAGGTCATGTTGGGCGCACAACAAGCAAATAAAAGGGTGCTTTTGAGTAAAAACGGAGGTGGATTTAAATAGTAAAATGTAGAATCAAATAACAATATAAGAGTTATAACTAACAGTCAATTACTAAAACCGATCTATACGAACAATAAAAATCTAGACAATCATGAACAGGTCTATAATTGCTTACAAGAACCTAAAATTATATTTTACTGTACAAATTGATGGCTTTCAGGAAATCAAAAATAACTTCGATTCTGACGCTTTCAAATAGCTGCCTCATACTGTCAGCCTTGAAATATTGATCTCTGTACATAGAAAAATCAATACAATCTATAAAAATATGTTTGACAGTAAGAGGAGCGTCGCATGCTATACACATTGGAGGTTCGTCTCCTTTTAGAAGAAATGAATGCGTCAGACGCGTATGGCCTATGAGTAAACGGGCCAAAATAATTTCTTCGCGGCGATTTGATCTGTAGCCGGGTAGCCACTCACCAAGATCATGTTTAATTCTGTAAAGTTTGTTATCTTGGTTTGCAGGATCGTCCCAACAATTCTGCCATACATTATGAATTAAACTATTTATCAACGGTTTAAAATCACTAAAAGGAACTTCAAAGGGTAAAATATCTAGTGATAATGCCTCCTTGGCAGCTTTATCTGCCTCTTCATTACCACGAATACCAATGTGGCTAGGGAGCCAACAGAAAACAAGATCAACATCACTATCAAGATTTGAAATCTTATTTAGTAATTTGATTATAAGAGGGTTGTCTGTTTTCTCGTGTTCAAGCGCTTGCATACTTGACATTGAATCAGTGAAAACAATATATCGCCAATAACCATCATCGATCATGTGATCGAGCGCAAGATCAATCGCCTTAAGTTCTGCTGAAAATACGGAGGAGTTGTTCGGTAGACGAAACTGATATTTTTCGCCATCTAGAATAGTGGCTGAAGCAACTTTTTTTCCTTCCTTCGAACCATCTGTATAAATCTCCTCATGCAATATGTAACTTTCTTTTATCTCTAAGAACTTTGTTTTAAAGACAACAGGGTCTGTAGTACCCTTTTTGCTGGAAGCAAGATCATAAAGATAAGTTGGACTTTTGCATGTCCATAAAGGAACATCGGAAACTGTATATTCGGCAACATCTTCTAGGTCGAAATCTAGAGAATTTATATCTGTTTAGCAACGGAAACTAAAAGGTGGTATAGCTTTTGCTTTTTTTTCAAATTCCTCCCTGTACTTAGGTTCAAATACAACTTTGTACGTGGGGTTGTCAGGATTAGACTTTAACTTAAGATAATATTGCATGGAGAGTTTCTTTCGACGTAAATTTAAAGATGGTTCATTGGCTTCAGTGTACAGACTATTTACTGGTGATGTTCTCAAAGCGCCTAACGCTAGGCGCAAGCCTTGATTATGAATAGAATCAAGTTTGCGAAGGTATGAAGGGCGCGCTGAGCCGTAAACAGCACAGCCATAATCTAACTTAGATCTGACAAGCGACCTGTAAAGTCGCAATAGAACTTTTTTATCGGCTCCCCAGTCCATATGGGACACAACACGTAAAAGATTTAGAGCTTTTTGGCATTTATTGCTCAAATAATCAATATGAGGACGAAACGAGAGTTTAGAGTCAAAGAGAAGCCCTAAAAATTTGAACTCTGGAACGACTTCAATGGGTACTCCCTCAAGTTTAAGTTCAGGATCAGGGTGCAGTTTTCTTTACTGACAAAAGTGCATACATTTGGTTTTAGTCTTGGAAAATTTAAAGCCGTTTTCGTTTGACCATTTGGTAAGGTTGTTCAAGACTTGCTGCAACTGCCTTTCATTTGTATACATATGTTTTGATCTGTAACAGATATAGAAGTCATCAACGTAAAGAAAACATTCCACACCAGGAAAAACGGTTTTAACAATGTTGTTTATTTTGACACTAAATAGTGTCACGGACAAAATACTTCCCTGGGGAACTCCCATTTCTTGTTCATGGGGATCTGAAAAAGTATCTCCCACCCTGACTCTAAACTGACGTTCGTCTAAAAAAACTAGAAATGAAATAAGCAAGGCGACCTCGAATACCGAAATCAAAGAGGTCATTCATAGTTCCATACTTCCAAGTGGTATCATAAGCACTTGCAAGATCGAAAAAGACAGAAACAACATGTTCTTTCTGTATAAAAGCTCCTCGAATAAAAGTCTCGAAGAGGACAAGATGATCAAGAGTGCTTCTCTGTTTACGAAAGCCACTCTGGACTGACGTGATAAGGTTGTCCTTTTGAAGAAACCAAACCAGAGAAAGAGAATAAGCGAGGCAAAAATATAATAGATCTTTCACACATAAACAAATAAATTTCATACTTCCAATACTAATTAGTATATTTCTCCCCCTTAATTTTACTATGGCGAACAAAATCATTCAATGGAATTGTCGCAGCATCAAAGCTAATTTTGAAGAAATGAATCTATTAGTTTCTAACGGAAAGCCAGTTGCTATCTGTTTGCAAGAGACCTTTTTAAAAGATACTGACAAATTCTCTTTTAAGTATCACTCTTGCTATTTGAAAAATTTGGAAGGTATTGAGAAAGCTTCGGGCGGTGTCGGAATCATTGTTAACAACAGTGTTCCTCATCGCACTATCCCTCTTAATACTACGCTACAAGCTGTTGCTGTAAGCGTATCTATTAATAAAACAATAACACTGTGTTCAATCTATCTTCCACCTAGTTCTCCTATCAGTCGTAGGAAACTAGACGATCTTGTCGAACAATTACCCAAGCCTTATATATTAATGGAGATTTCAATTCTCACCATACGCTTTGGGGATGTTACCATACAGACAACAAAGGTCGTATTATTGAAGATTTTATATCAAATCATGATCTTGTTTTATTAAATGATAAATCTTCCACTTATCATCCAGCATCTGGTCCATATTCTTCACTGGATTTAACTATTTGCACTCCAGACATTTTCCCGGCTTTAAGCTGGAAAGTGGACTCTGATCTTCATGGTAGTGACCATTTTCCTATTCATATATTTGAGTTAGGTCCTTCGGTTCAAGACCGCCCAAGGCGTTGGAAACTCCATAAAGCTAATTAGGGTTTATTCAAAACTACCTGCCGCCCCCTGCTGGCGGGGGGATAGAAATCGCCGGCTGCCGTCCTAGTAGTGTAGAATTGGTGCTTCACGAACCTTCTTAAGAACCTTCTTCAGAATTTTCTTATTTTAGCGCCTTCTTAACGATTTCCCGCCGTGGATTAAGACCTTGTCTAAAAATAGAAGTATGTTCAGTTCTAAAAATAGTTTAGAGGCTTTCTATATTTAGAATAGCTCATCAAAATAGCTAATTATGTACCTTCAACTATCAAGACTTTCTTCTTTTTAAGCCCGTTTTAACATCCTACCAATAGGCTTTCAAGGGAAACAATCCATGTGACCTTACTTCTTCTTTTTCGCATTTTACAATTTTCAAAAGTAATTTGTTGTGTATGCAAACCATTCTACATTTTCAATCTCTGTAGCCTGTTTTTTGAAGTTTTTTTTGTTTCTGATAAAAACTCGTTTCTCTGTGAACAGTTCTCATTAAGCATGTCATGTAGATGCAGGTTATTGTGAAACGATGAAATAATCCGAGAAAGAAAAGATTTTAGAAGCGTATTATTTTAATCCAAAAAATGCTGCAGCATTTATGGGTGCAAAGAAAGTGCTTTCTGAACTGAAGAAAAAATATCCTGGAGTTTTTACATACAACTTTATTCAAACTTGGTTAAACAAACAGGATGCCTACTCGTTACAAAAACAGCCACGATATCGATATAAAAAGGCACAGGTGCGTGTCTCTGGCATGGGTGAGCAGCTTGACATGGATTTACTGTCAATGAGCAATATATCCGACGAAAATGATGGAGTGAAATATCTGTTGTTTGCTCTAGATGTGTTCAGTAGAAAAGTATGGGTGAAACCTTTGAAAAACAAAACTGCACAAAGCGTTTTGTCTGCAGTTAAAGAAATATTAAACGAAGTGAATCCTCAGAAGATACGAAGTGATAAAGGTTCAGAATTTGCCAATCGATGGTTTAGAAAGTTTTGCAATGAACGTGATATCTATTTTTTCACTACAAACAATCCAGCTAAAGCTAATTATGTTGAAAGAGTCCAACGCACCATAAAGACAGCATTGTATAGAATGATGCGTCATCAGCGAAACTATCGATATATCGATATATTAAACGATATTGTTGACAATTATAATACAACACATCATCGTAGTTTAAATAACATGGCCCAAATGATGTGAGTAAAGAAAACGAGGCCAATGTATGGGCCCATCTATACCTTAAACGGTCTTCTGAAAAGATACCCAAACCCAAATTCAAGTTTAAAATAGGAAATTTAGTTAGAATCAGCTTTCTCAAACAGCCCTTCCGAAAGGCTTATCAAGAGCAGTTCACAACGGAAGTTTTTAAGGTGTCAAAACGACTTTTGAAACAGGGCATTCCCATGTACAAATTGAAAGACCTAAAAAATGAACCAATAAAAGGTCTGTTTTATGCGAGCGAACTGCAAAAGGTGGACAAGGACGAAAACAGTTTATGGTTTATTGAAAAAATACTAAAAAAAACGTAGAAGAAACAAGAAGTTGCAGTATTTTGTGAAGTGGTTGGGCTTTGACGACTCATTTTCAAGCTGGATTGATGCAGACGAAGTTAAAGACACTGCAGGTTAGATCATGGAACACTATTTGTATATAAGCAGCAATGATAGTGACAAGATATTCTCGGATAACCAAGTATACAAATTTAAGATTCAACTGAACAAACCCTTAGTGTTGGAAGGGTTTTGGAAACTAGGTCTTTTTGAATTTCACGCGAGAGATAAAACTAATAAACCTAATGCGAAAACAAAGCAAGACGTGATTTTGGACGTGTCTACAAACATTTGTAAAGAAAGCATTGTCGGAGGAGAAGAACAACCATTGCTCAGACGTGTTGAGAAAAATACTGCAAACGGATGGACTTAAATGTATAATCCCGTTATTTACATACCAGTTAAAAGACAAGAAATTTATGAATTTGAAATTATTATAAAAGCTGGCGATGGCACAAATCCATCATTTTTGAAGCAACCTGTGAGACTAACACTTCACTTTAAACGGTATCCATTTTGAGTGGATATGAATCCTTCTAAATTATATGTACCTAATCCTCAAAAGTGGATGCACTTTTTCGACAAGGTTACTGACGGTAAAGTTAAACTTTTGCAATCAGGTGCGGGTGGACAGCGCTCCAAAATAGTAACAGTGGGAAAATATTCATCGCCTCTGACACAGGACAAAAAGAGTGAGACGTCTGTAAAAGTGGTAAGTCCTGCTGAGCAAACAACACAGCAGGCTAAAAGTGAGTTATTACGTGAGGATATAAAGCCAGCCGAAGTGGTAAAAATGAATCAGAACAAAAGGAAACGTCGAAGAAGAAAGCTAGCATTGTCAAAATAGGACGAAAATCGCAACTCGGTGGTAGAAAACAAAAAGGTGGAAAGAAAACGCAAGTTGGTAGAGGAAAAAAACAATTTGGTAGAGGGAAAAAACAAACTGGTAGTGGCCGAAAAATTATGAGTGGTAAAAACAGTCGGCGAAAGAAACACACAGTCAGACGGCAAAAGGAATCAGATAAAGACATATTTAATTTCTAACATTGTTGAAGATGTCGTTTTTTAATGCTTCCAGTTTTCATGAGGGCATGCCAAGTGAGTTGGCACTATTTGACCTTCCTCCCACTCAAGTAGCGGTAAACAATATCTATTACCAGGAAATACGTCCACTATCTCAGATTTCGGGTGATAGCCCAATCGAATTTCATATCGATGGACAAAAAAGCCAAGATTATTTGGATCTTAAGGGATGTCTACTCTGTGTAAAACTTAAAGTGAAGAAAGCTGATGGAACGGCACTGCCGAGTGGAGATAAAACGGGACCTGTAAACCTGTTTCTACAAAGTTTGTTTTCGACGACAGAGGTCACCTTGCAGAATAAAGCTACCATAACATGCAATTACCATTCATATCGGGCACTGCTTGAAACACTCCCCGACAATGGTGAAGATGCAAAGACATCCCAGTTAACCTCACAGCTGTTTAATAAAGATACCAACACAAAGATGACAGAATCTGATCCAGCCCAAGGCAATGTAGGACTATACGAAAGAGCCAAATACACTGCCCAATCAAAGACACTAGACATGATTGGACCTATTCATCACGACTTATTTCAAATGTCGCGATACCTTTTAAATCAAATTGATGTAAAATTGAGGCTTTACAGGACGAGACCCGAGTTTTCGCTGATGAGCGCTGAAACAACTCCTTCTTACAAAATAGATATTGAGGATATATATTTGTTAGCCAAAAAAGTACATGTTAACCCTGCTGTGATATATGGACATTCCGAGATCTTAAAAACAGAAAATGCGAAATATCCATTTTTGAAAAAAGAGATGCGTTTGCAGTCTGTAGCATCAGGAGCCTCTGCTTTCCATTGGGATAACTTATTTCAAGGACAGAAACCAGTCAGTCTTGTAGTTGGATTTGTCGATTCACAAGCCGTTTCGGGAGCTTATGATAAAAATCCATTTAACTTTAAAAACTGTAACATACGAAGCATCTGTTTATATGTGGATGGATTACCCGTAGGGAATCCCATGAAACTGAACTTTTCCAAAACCACAGGACCAACAGCAATTCAAGCGTTTCCTAATCTATTTTTGGTCAAAGGTAGCTGGGACAAAGATAAGGGTAATGACGTGAATAGAGACGATTTTATATCTGGATACACGCTGTTTGCTTTTGAGCTGGAACCTAATTTCACACAACATGGGGAATACTTGTCTTTGGTGAAATCTGGAAATGTGCGCCTTGAAGTACAGTTTGCTAGTACACTTACAAGTACGTTGATTATTTTTGGTATTGCTTTAATGAAAATATTTGTTTTAGAAAAAATGTAAAACAAAAAAGTCAAGATATATTTTCTTTAAATATCTCAGCCTTTTGTTAACATCTTTTTTTTTAATTAGATGTACAAATGACTAAAACGCATGATAGGATAAAATACATAAATTTCTTCACAAAAGTAAATAATTTAAAATATTTTCCCCAGATGTTTTGGCCATTTGAATTACACTTCTAATCTCTTTTTACTTTAATGTATTGCAGAGACGATGAGCTGTTTAGTGTATTCTATACACCCATCCTACTTCGAAGTCAACGCATCAAGAGACATTATTACCGAATAAATGTGTACGACTCGGCTGCAATGTTACATCGATTATGAACTCGTGTAATTCGAGTGTTGGCTGCTGGTCAACTCTCAGCAGTGGTACCAGATTCTTCTCGCTTTGGATAGGTTTTACCATTCGAGTATAGCAGTGTGCATTTTTTTCTATATAAAACAGGATCCATAAACATTTCGCAACAACTCATTACCATTCAATTACAGAGTGCAACTTCGTCTGTATGTGAACTGTATTGCTTGTTTATTGTTGTTTTTTTTTATTTCGGAATAATGAATACGACGCAGCTTCAGTGTTTCATCGATTGTGACCCAATGTTACGGAATCGTGTAATTGGAGTGTTTGCTGCCGATCAACTTCCAGCAGTGGTTCCAGACTTTTTTCCCTTTGGTTTTATCGCAAATACGGACATTCATACCAAAGGAGGCAGGCATTGGTGTGCCTTTTTTGTTAAAGATGGGCATAATGCTGAATTTTTTGACAGTTATGGTTTATCACCTGAGAATAACAGCGTGCATTTTTCAGAGTGGATACACAAACATTTCTTGTCAGAACAATTCAATACCATTCAATTACAGAGCGAAACTTCGTCTGTATGTGGACTGTATTGCTTGTTTTTCTTAAGACATCGATTAAGTGGAGTTTCAATGGATAAAATTGTGAGCTTTTTTACTGGGAATGATCTTGTGAAAAATGACCTTTTCATGTATATGACTATGAGTAGAATGTATTCAGACTGCATACCAAATAATTGTACTTATAATCAAACATGTGTAGCTTTAATAAAAAATGTAAACAAGTGAACTATATGAGTTATTCTTTTTTATTGAATATGTTACAAGATAATCAAATACCATTCAAAGGATCATTCAATAGCTTGGATTTGACACCCATACTTAACCCCCGCAATTTTATAGTGACCGTAAGCAAAACTATTAATAGCATCAATCAAGAACCGTTTATCGTCAAAACAAGAAAGGCTTTGCTTTACGATTTGTTCGCAAAACAGTTCGTGATTGTGACTCCGTATTGTTACCATTGATGCTAATTGTTTTGATTCATTTTTGAGAGTGTTCAAATAATGTTCGAAACGAAGGTCTTTTTCTACAGTGACTCTTGAAATACCCTTTGCTCGTTTGCTTTCAAAATTATTGCATTTAAATGCATAGAGCTTACTTCTCAGCCCGGCAAATTCTGAAATCGCCATGGAGGCACATTCATCTTTCATTACACCTAAAGATTTCTTGGTTTCGTCATTCTGCATTGGATGATCCTTTGGATAGTCAGAAAAGTCAAACAAATGTTTGTCCGTCATCATGTCTCGGTAAATATCATCAGTTTCACAATGAAATAAGAAACTGTCGGTGTCTGTCATTTATAACTGCAACTTGTCCTCGTATTTGTTCTTCAAGTACATGTAATAAAATTCATACATGATCATTTTGCTTAGATCCAAAATACACATGCCACTGTAACTTGGTTTGTTCAACAACACTTTATTTTTATTGAGTTCAATGGCAATGAGATCCTCCGAGAAAATTTTACTTGTTTTATAGGTTGGTTTGGAAACTAGTTTGTCTAGACGTCTTTCTGTGTGTACGAGTTCAATATTTCGATGTTTACGGACATTTTCCATAGTCTTTCCATATACACTTACGTTCAATAATTTGTAGAATCCACGAGCAAAGGCCGTGGTAGATTCTTTGCGTTTTTGAGTGTTAAAATCAATGTATTTTTTCATCCATGGTGATTGTCTGAATTCTAGAATCCTGTGAATGGTAACGAGCTGCATACCAAGATGTAGATAGAGCTGAAGATTTCGATAGTGAACAATGTATTTTTCCTTTCGATCTAAAGAAAGAATCAGTTTTCCAGTTTTCCCTCGCGGAGGCAATTCGTCTTTTTCATCATAACCGTGTAATTTTTTCCACAACGTTCTAGCGTAGGGTGATAACTCATCATCCGTTATTATCTTTTGTTCTGGAGCTAACGGGTAATCATTGTGACGATCATGGCATCTGATAGGATAGTCCAAGGTAACCTCTAGAATGTAACCGTATTCATTGTCTTCTGGGATAGAAAAAAGTCTAAATTGTTTAAGTTCATGTTCACTTTTCCAGCGAAAACTACCAACAGGGAGAGGTTGACACATGGCCCATCCGTACAAATTATTCATATCTAAGTACATGAGGTAGGATGTCGGTTGGGTAGGATCATAGTTGTCTATCTTTGGGTTATTTGCATGAGCATAGCGATGGGAAATCTGCGATATTCCGCCTCGTATACCTCGTTCAATAAATAAAATTTGCTCTATATCAGTCAATAGTTCTAATGAGACATTGGTCATCTTTAAACACGAAGCCCATGCTAAACCTGGTGATGTCATGAAATGAAATGGGTCTAATCCATACTGTTTCATGCTAAGGTCACGAAAGGCCTCGAAAACATCACATAATAGAATAACATCGGATTGCAAATATAGGTCATGAAATTGTCCTAACGATTCCATTTCAAATACCTCGTATACCTTTAGAGCGTGCTGGTAATCTTTTTCGTCGATGCCTTTCCGAGTAAGGGAGGAGAAGAAGGCTTCCTTTGGTGGTAAACGCGTTTCTTGAAATTTCTCAAAACAAGTGAAATATTCATATGGATAGACTTGCTTTCTCATAAGCAGAAGAGCCTTTTCCTCCGAATCGATCTCGTCTTTAAGATGTGGCATGGCAGTGAGTCCATCTTGAGCTAAATTATCCACGAGTGTTTCAAGAGATGAAGATAAAAACTGAAAACTGTCAATGAATTTCAGATTGCCTAAAATAAAAGATACATATTTTTCTGTGGTTTGTGCTATGCATGACAACTTGTGATCTTTAAACCGTCCAATACTTTCGCAGAGAATATGTGCGTCAAAAGTTTTAAGATTGTGAAACACAACGGGAATGTGCTTCGCTACTGTGCACTTTAAATTGCATTGGTTGTGAGCCAAGCCGAAGAAGGTTCCTCGTAAGTGACAATGGTGTTTAACCCGCTTGTTATAAATTTCATCGTAAAGGCTAAAGGGTTCGTCACATATGCAGCATGTGGTTGCATCATCAGCCCGTTTTTGGTCTTCTTCTGTCATCACGAGTTCTTTTGGGTGCGATAAAATGTCATTGATCTCCTTTGCCTCTGCTATCAAACTGTCTATTAATTTAGAAGATGCATCAGGCCCTCTATACACGACCGTAGGTTTGGTGTATATCGGATCTTCACACACCACCTTATATCCGAATCCACATACTTCTAGCTTTCTGCTTGGAAGAACATGTGCATGGTCGGGATTGGGTAGGCAGGTGTCTATAGTTTTGTTAAGTGTCTCAAAGTCACAGTATATGGTGAAGCTAGTCTTTAACGTTTTTTGGTAATCTTTAAACTTTAGTATATTATCTTCAGGACTTGGTAATTCTACTTTTTGTGGTCCATTCAGTTTACAATAAGGCGTATGCTTGGTGAGTAAATCGGGTCTTGTGAAACCGTGAAGACAATAAGCACAGTAGTAAAGTCGAGATGAATGCGTAGAAGTTCGACTTAAAAAACGATGTAAATCGGTAATTAAACAATAGTGGGATTTATCTTCATCATGTAACAAAAGAAGATTTACGTGGTGCAGGCGCTCAGAATGTTCAGTTATTCTTAACGGTACAATGGCTTTGTCTTCATATGCAAAAACGTTGACAGAAATGTTTTGATTTCTCTTTTCGAACCTTTGCACTTGACTTAGTGTAACAGGGTATTCCATTCCTGTCATGTCCAGTTCATTTTCATAGGGTGTATAGTGAAGCACATTTTCAGGTATATTATCTGCTGGATGCAATGAGGCCAAAATACAATACAGAAAACATTTCTCATCAAAGTTAGCAATGTTTAAAACACTGTGGGATTTGGACAAAGTCACCGGTAATGGAATAAACGTTGATCCCGAAATGGGTGAATACTTGACTGTATGAATTTCCAATTTTATCACTTGAACAACGTACCACCCAGAGCCTTCTCTAAGATATTTTTCCATGCTGGCATGCATTTTTGCATTGCTTCATTGAGGTCTTGTTCGTTATAGGAGTCGGTATCGAGTAAACGATAGGTATTACTCCTAAAGTAAGGTGATGATGTATTTTGTTCCTCATCATCGCGGCGCATGAGAACCTGTATGCACAAATTCCACTTAATCCCTCTGGTATTTCTGCTTCTTGATAAGATGTAGTTTCTAATAGCATTTTTCATATTTGCCAAAAATACTAGCACGTCGTATTTGTCATTGTTTTTGGATATATATAATGATTTTCAATCGCGTCATTTAAAGCTCTATCACTAAACGAAGTGTTGGTCTCTTGTACTCTATCATTGGTGTGTTCTTTTGTTACAGAAGGATCACTTGTTGAATTGTTTATTTCAGAATAATTATCCTGATTGTCACTGGATGGTAACACACTCAACGTATTTTCATCCCTCGGTTTATCTCTACCCCCTGCTTGATTCAAGGGATGTCTTTGAGTGACATGATTGAATAAATCGGAATAGACAGTAAATTCTTGTTCACAATGTCTGCATTGATACTGAGGGACGTTGTCTCTTTGATGTGCAGCATGCATTTTTTGTTTATGTCTTCTCAAGCGAAAAGACGAATGAAACGTCCGACCACATTGGTCACATGATGTTGCCTTTGGTTTGTTGGTGTTGACTTGGTATTGTGGGTGGAATTTCTTGCAGTGTACCCTTAGATTATCTGCTCGCGTAAACTCTGAGCTACAAATCAAACAGCGTAATTTTTCGCCGTGCGATCGTGTATGTCTAGCGAGCAAACTTGGCTTGGTGAATCGTTTGTCACAAATGTCACATGAATAGATGCAATGCTTTTTTTGCTGATC
The DNA here is from genome assembly GCA_946902895.1 of Fragum fragum. NCBI lineage: Eukaryota > Metazoa > Mollusca > Bivalvia > Cardiida > Cardiidae > Fragum > Fragum fragum. Next base: position 569,493 of record OX336369.1, on the reverse strand, counting down.
TTCGTCATGGCCAGTTTCGTCATGTTTGTTTTCCTTTTTTTCGTCTCCCTTCTTTGATCGATTAATTGTGGTTTACATGTCCTAAAACGGTAAAAAAAGAATGTTATATTTTTTTCACCACATTTAGCTAACCCAAATAATTTATCCACTTCTTGTTGTTGACGGCACGTTTCGATGGTCTAATAAAGTTCATTTTCGAAATAGGCTTTTCAACATACAGTGATGGTTGAATAACAGCACTGTCTTTTTCGAATTTTGAAGTATTTGTCGCTTTAGAATCGATACGTCCACCTTCCTGTGAAGAACTGTCTTCGTAGGTCGTTGAATTTTCTGTGTAGGTCGATGTATTTTCTGCGTTGTGTTTAGTGTCCTCAGGCGGGGGCTGATTATTCACAATTTTTTTCGAATCGTTTGGAAGAGAGTTTGATTTTTCAACTAAAATCTCGTATTTTCTTTTAGGTATTAACACTAATTCCTCTGCCATAATCACAATTCGTTTTGTATAGTTTGAAGTAATAATACGATTATACGAAGATGTGTGAGTAAGATAGATCTACGTACTTTAATGATTGCCCTTTCTCAATAAATCTTTGAATAACACGTTTATGTCGCCGTACTTTCTTTTTATTAGAATCACTCAACGTACGTATTCCATGTGCAATGTTGAAAACAACTTGTACCACCGCTTGCATTTGTGATGGGGAAATTGTCTTTGCCAATGCTTTGCGCTGGTTTAATGATGCAGAAATAAATAACTTCAAAAAAGACTGTTCTTTGCTGAGTAACGCATTCATTGCTGTTCTTTAGCCGAGTACACAATCATCAACTGACCAGGCAGTATGTTTGTTCTCAGTTGATATAAAGAATTAGAATGTGGGCTGAGATCAACCAGTAAATATCCATAATTTTGACTTGTCGCTTTTCTATATGCATCCATGAAAACACGTGACTTTCCTGGCATAATTTGGCGTCCTAATGTTTGGATTTGCATTTCATCGCGTTTATTTTTAAACAGGCATGTGTAATGAGCATTTAAGGTAATTGTTCGAAAATGTTTACCACCAGAAAACAAGTTTTGGACAATGAAAAACGCAGTAAAATCGAGATGGTGACTTATTTTAGTAAACACATCAACTATGACGTCACTAACTGAAGCCTGACGTAATAAGTCATCATAGATTATGACCTTGTGATCCGGTTCATGAATAGCCCATGTTTCCATCATTTCTTTGTAGGTATTCCTTCAATAAATTGAATAATGGGAATCGACCTTTTCATTTCATCATATTTTGTTTGCCAAATTCCATAACAATAAAACACTGCTTTTGGTTTTCGTTGAAAGACGCCATCCAAGTGCTTTAAGAGATCATAAACAAACTGGGTCTTTCCAACTCCACTCATTCCTGCAACAAGCACATTGCTTGGAGATTCAAATTTAAGAACACTCTCCATCATTGACAATTCAAAACAAATGATGATTTTGTAAGTGGTATTTTATTTTAAAAATACTGTTGAAAATGAATGGTACATCTTGTCCTTTATTTTTTACACAAATTGCTTTAACGAATTTTAATATTCCCAAATGGTTCTAAAAAATACTGTTTAAAAATGTATGGTATAGCTTGTCCTTTATTTTTACACAAACGTCTTTGACGAATTTTTTATATTGCCAAATGATTTCAATTTTAAATAGAAAACCATGGCCATTAACAATTTATTTCATTAAGCGTATATTTCTGAACTACACTGTAGGTTGTAACTACAGTGTAAGCAATAAAATGTGAACAAACATACGAATGGACAGATGGACAAAGATAAAAAATGAACACAATAGCTCATCACAATCACTTTGTGTTCGGATGAGCTAACAAACATACGGACGGACAGGTGAACAAAGAAAAAATGACCACAATAGCTCATCACAATCACTTTGTGTTCGGATGAGCTAACAAACATACGGATGGACAGTTGGACAAAGAAAAAATGACCACAATAGCTCATCACAATCACTTTGTGTTCGGATGAGCTAACAATCTCGAAGGGGAAGGCATAGAAAAGGCCGCCTTGCGACATCGCTTGTACCATTTAGGTCCTTATCTATGTAATACAGAATCAAGCAAACACTTGGTGATGAAATGATTAAGAATGGGAAAAGTGAAGATAAAATATATCTTCTACAAAATCATTTTTTATATAATTTCACACGCCCACACTTGGTGATGAAATGATTAAGAATGGGAAAAGTGAAGATAAAATATGTCTTCTACAAAATCATTTTTTATATATTTTCAATTTCAGTTTCACTAGAAGATTGTTTTGTCGTGGATTTTTTTTTTCACTGTCTTTATTGAAATATTTCGAATTTTGAGGGAATGTGATAAGCGTATCATCTGCGTACTGGGTAATGGCAGCATCATTTAATTCTTCCATTTTTTTTATATTTCATTGAATCTAATTCATCTAACAAAACTGTATCTTCATTAAAAAAATCAGACACGAATGACTCTGGAATGTCATTTGCAGTTATTGTTTGTTCCTGATGTGTTTCTTTATCATTTTCATGTCCATTTTTCGTTTGATTAAAGTAATTGCATTGTTGATTTATCGATGTGTGAGTTAATGGACACACACTTGCCTTTTGGTTTGCTATTTGAATATGGTAAACATTATTAGAGTTTTCGACATCGCCCAATATGCTTCCTTTTCTAGCCATTTTTTCACTTGATGGTGTTGATAAAGACTCTTTTAATGTTCCAAATCTATATGAAAATGCTTTACCTGTTTTTAGAAAAAATGCATTGCTTTTACTTTATGTCTTCGACCACGTAAATGACGACTCCAATGGCTTTGAACAATATGTACATTACAAGATCCACAAAAGTTTTCTATTTTCTTTCGATTCATACTGACTGGTTATTCAAAAAGGACGTTAAATAATCCACACCTACTTTAGATTCACACAGAGCATCATAAATGTCTTTGGGCAGTTTAAGTTGCTTTTTCCCTACTTTGATTATAAAAACAACCTTTTTTCCTTGCTTAGTTATGATTAGAGATGAGGTCTCGCTTAACACACACGTAATTTTATGATATTTGAGTTCACAGTGTACGTTTTCAAAGCACTGAGATTGAACTACGAAGTCCACAGCATCAATTTGTGCTTGAGCCATTCAGTCTCTAGTATAATGTTTGAAAATAGTAGAAATATGCAGTTTGAAAAAAATGGATTATACTTTTAAAAAATACAACATCTGATTAAAAACATTCTTTTATATAAAATTCACAACGTGTAAACCTTTTCTAATTCTACGTCGTTCGATCCTGGACCTTAATTATGTTGGTTAAATCGTTTGACTTGAACAATCTGCTTGGCTCCAGTATTACTATTCCCTCTTGATATAACGATGGGGATGGCTGATGACGTTGCGACTGAAGGTTGATCTTCTTCTACAGGGCAAAATGACGTACTGGGTTCTTGATGGGGTAAGTTTACATCGTGGTTCCACTATAGATAGAAGACAAAAAATACAATTAACATTTGTATTTTCACCTTTAAGTGTAATATTTTCACTACCATTTTTTCAAAAAATTCTTTATACGAAAAAAAATCAAATGATAATTTACATTAACATAGAACTGATTGGATTGAATGGCGTTTTACGTCCCACTCAACTGTTAAGGTCAATAGAGACAGAACCCAGTTTAAAGTCTCATCCGAAAGACTGGAGGAGCGAGGGATCGAACCAACGAAGAATGAAATACAGAAAAGGAAGACATAAAACCCACCTTAATTCCATTTTGTATTTCTGTCACCCATGCTTCCATTTCCTTAATTATTTGCATCATGTTTATTGCAACATCCCAACGCATACTTATTGATTTCGATTTTGTTTTATCATAGCTTCCATCTTTTTGAAAGCAATCTTTTCTACAGTTGATGTGAAAAAACATAGTGTCCTGCCATGGTGTTAAACACACCTCCTTTGTGCTATTAAGTTTATATGATAGTTTAGAAAGTAATCCGTCCGTATTGAGATATTTTTCCATTTTTTTTAAACAAGAAAGAAAAAATAATATGAAAATAATATGAAAATATATTACGTTTTGAAAAGAACCACTATTTTAGTCCAAAAGATCGTCTGAAGCAATGAAGCTCGAGGCATCTGCCATGCTGTTATATAGCTGCGAATCACGTTGTCGACTTGTGGTTATATGTTTATATTTGCATAAAATACTAGTTTATCAAGTTTATTTTTGCCTGTTGTATAACCTTATTTCATAATAGTCACGTAGTATTAGCATGGCAACAGCATGGCAACATACATGTTCTATCAAAGTACAAGTTTAACAAGTCATTACTTGTTTAGAACAGTCACGTTCTTTCGACATGACACTGTATACATGTTATGACCTTTAAAAGTATCAGTTTATTCCGTCTTTTTGCTTATTTCGTAAGTCATATCTAATTACTATATCATGCTTATTTTGCGTGTCAAGATAGGTCATGTCTCACATTGTATTTAATTTACACATTTCATCATCTTTTTTTTTTAAAAAAAATGACCCGGTTGTCCCTTTTAAACAATGGGCATTACAAGTTGTTTTTCACCCTTTTCACCTACAATCAGACTCTATCATTTTATGCAAGGATAAGATACAGTTGCTACAAAGAGATCACAAAAGCTTGAGCTGATCAATTAGCCCATTTAGATTGCAATTTGTGGATAAAGCATTTAGCTGCAGTTATTTATATGAGTGCACATTTTGTTTCAGTAAATAACACAAGAATTAGTCAACGTTTTATTGTTTATCCTTTCTTGGTAAAAATATTGATTTATCTAACAATACAATTGTATTTTAAGGCATGTTTCTACGTTTGCTTTGTCTCCGCAAAAAAACTAATTCTTTCAAGTGTTTTATGAAAAGGCTTAATTGGGATGGGGTTTGCTATCCATTCTATACAAATAAAAAGCTTACAGTCTAAAAACAGATCTTCATTACGAAGACAGAAAAACACATCATTCGCTTTATTAAGTCGTCTCTGCATCAAAAATGTTTCGAATTTTAGTTTTTCTCTTCCTTACGTACGATGTTTTAGGATTTGATATTTGTTCCAACTGTAATGTTGGATACGTAGAATCCATCTTCTGTAACGATCCAATTACAACATACGGGACGATTGTATGCAATGCAATCCGACAGATCATGATGAACGTAACCACAGTCCATTTCTTCAACAACAAGCAACAGTTTGATGGTGTTTTTGACACAACAGTACTATCAAGATTGAAGAACGTTTATACAGACAGACCATTCATAGTTTCATGTAGAAACATTGTCAACAACATGGAAACACTGACTATAAATGATGAAGAACATTGTGTAAGAATTTTTAATATCCTTCAACCCCTCCCCCCCCCCCCTTTTTTAGATCTGCCACTGCACATCATTATTCATGTATATGGGTAGCCATTCAAAACTTTATATTCAGTACAATATTCATGGATTTATAGTCAACAATGAACAAAACCTCATGTTACATTCATTTTCAATAGATATTAGCATTTTTTTGATATGAAGATATCTGGGTTTCATATTTCTTTAACCCAATCTCAAACAATGACTTAAATTCACAATGTTTTATGCTTGGCATTGAAAGGCATAATGTTTTACTTGTGTCTGTCCGTCTGTTCAAAAACTTATCATTTTTATAAAAAATTGGTGTTTCACAAACACATCTTGTTTCTACATGGAAAACTGAAAAGCAAAAAAAAAAATTGTTTCTAGTAACCGCTCTCCAAATTTTGTTGTCATAGTTTGTAAACATAATTTTTTTTTTAAAAAATTAGTGGAAAAAGGGAAAAGGGAAATGAGTTTTACCTGCTGAAATAGATGTCAATTATGAACAGTTTATACTTTTTTCTCTGTCCATTCTCAACATAAAAATTTAAAAGGTGATCCATTTTCAAATCTGCTGAAGACAACATGAAATCCATGTTTTTCAGATTTTTTACAAATATTTAGCACTGCTTTTGGTGAAATATAAATGACAAGCATTGCCTTCATTTCCCACAATGTTTTCTAACCTGAAACACTGAAAAATAAGTTTCATTCACTTGAAATTGTCACCTGCAACATCTTTCAATTTGGACCAACCCAAAACATTGTTGTTTGATAATGGGTTAATTTCTGATTCAAGTGCACTTTATATGATCAATGTAATAATTTCCTTTTCAGGATTCAGCAACAACAACAATAACCAGCTCAACTACAATCACCAGCTCATCAACACTCACCAGCACAACAACAACAACTATTACTACTCCAGCAACAACTCCACCCAACACAAGAACGACTCCAACTAGCACAACAAGAACAACTCCAACTAGCACAACAAGAACAACAACAACCAGCACAGCGAGAACAACAACAATTCCAACCACCACAACAAAAACAACATTGACCATCAGCCAAAGCCAAATTACCACAGCCACCACATTTGGGCAAAAGGTGGAGCAATTTAAGGATGCAGGTAAAAATGTACCTTTACTAGGAATTGTCAATTTTACACTTATTATCTTCTTGATTATCTATACTATAATTAAATCTAAACTGATAAATAAATGTCGAGCGTATTTGCACGCAAATATTGCCCTGTCATCCCAACCTATTCGCAATAATGTACTCCCGTGTGTTCAAGATTTAGACGCTAGAATTTCGAATGATGAATCCTACGCACCTAACCTATTTCACATGCACTCTTTGTCAAATAGAAACATTGAAAATAGTGATGATGTCTCTTTATCCTGGGATAGTGATGGGATGACAGGATATGACTCTCCATCACATACAATTGGATATAGACAATATTCAAACAACATCTTTCTAGAGGGTCTTTATTTAAATTTCCACACCAAGAGACGTGTAGAACCAGACATTAGTTTTTGGGGAAAGGTATGAAATGGGTGTGATTTTAGTTCTTAAATTAACATTAAGATGCAGGGTTTTCCTTAACTACACACTTATACCCCTTCTTTATGAAACATAGAGCGCTGCTTGTAAAAATTGAGGGGGGGGGGTTACAAATTCAATTTGGTAAAGCCTGAGGTTTACAAATTCAATTTGGAAAACCCTGAGATATCTTCGTAATTATCTTTTTTTGCATAAAGCTTTGTTTAAACCCATTTATATTATTTCTTTTCAGTGATTGCCTTAGCTTCTCTAGCTGTTGTGGTGTTGTCTGTGCCTGGAGCGGTTCTGCTCCGTTTTCGCTTTATGTGGCGAAAATGGAATAGACTGCTCCAAGACCAGTCAATTCAAACCCAGTCAACCAACGCTGAAACATCATTCCAAACCCAGTCAACCAACGTTGACAACTTACGCAGTGCATTGCATGTCTAGTACATTTATCTCTTTGGTTAACCCATTAGCAAACAGCAAAATTTCAGACTTGTCCGAATTCAAAGAAGCTGCAAACAACATTTTCAATGTGATGAAATTTTGAACAAGCTATTTCTTCATTTTCCGCAAAGTTTTTCCAAAGCCTTTATCTCGTTAGGCGTTAAAAGGCGTCACTATTCGGTAATGAGGTAACGCATTCCCAAACAAGACTTGGTTTTAATGTTCCCGGATTTAAAAAGCTTTTGATCAAATTAAAACAACAAGGAATCAACACCCATTCTATTAGTCGTAGAAGCTTTAAAATGAATGACACTAAAAATGACAAGCAAATTCTTCATTTCCTACAATGTTTTCTACCCCAAAAGACTACAAAAAGTAAATTTCCATTTACTAGAAATTGTTGTTTGCAGCATCTTTGAATTTGGACCAGTCTAAAGTTTCGTCGTTTGGTAATGGTTAGCATTTTCCTTATATTTTGCCTGAATGTATTTCCAAGCTTTTATATGTATTAGGGATGTTAAAACCACATTTTCCTTATATTTTGTCTGAATTTGTTCCCAAGAGTTTATATGTATTAGAGATGTTAAAACCAGGTCTTGTTTGGGAAAGGGTTAAATGACAATATGATATACTCTATGTTTAGGAAAGACAATGGAAAAGAACATTGAGTTAAAAGAACAAAATGCTTTAATTCGGCATTTTCTCCTTTAGTCTCAATATTTTCCCTGTTATATTATATACAAATGCCACATTTACCAGTATTCGCTGTGCCATCTGCAGCAGCTTTTCAATATAGACAAAAAACATTTTTATTTGCTGCTTGGGAAAGAGTTTAAGTAGTAATGTGTTTTTAGGACTGGGGTTTTCATCTTAATAGTTGCTGCTTTTAAAACCATGCTTATGTATTCACATTCCATTCAATTTTTCTTGCATTTATCCCCTCAATAGTATTTTCCTGTTTCTTACACACAAATCCTATCTTTATCAAAATCAAACAATATTTTGCATAATTAAGCAGTTCAGATTTATGCTACTTTTTATAGGTCACTTTCTGTATTTACTAAACGCTTTCCAGGTTGATAGAGTTACTGATGTTAACCTAAATAAGATAAGGTTTTGTAAAAATGAGGCGTATTATACTTGTGTCCCTTTGTTGTCTTGTCCTAAGAACAACGGTTATTTTTCGAGAACATTTGTGTTCCACAGTCACATTTTTTTCTCTCTTATATTCTATGCATAAGGTTAGTGACATGTTTTCATTCTGCATGTTCTTATTGAGATTTTATAATTTATGTTCTTATTGAGATTTTATATGTTCCTATTGAGATTTTATATGTTCTATGCATAAGATTAGTGACCATGTATATTCTAAACATGTATTAGTTTCTGAGTATTAGTTTTTTATGCTTCTCAAAAATATTTTGGTGAGCATACCCATTATGTTGTTTGTCCTTTTGTCCATTCGTAAACATATCTCAACATTCCTTAACCCACTACCAAACAACAAAAAATTTGCACTGTCCAAATTGAAAGGTGTTGCAGATGACAAATTCAAGTAAATGATATTATACTTTATTGTTTTTGGGATTAAAAACGCTGTGGAAAATGACGAAATTGCTTGTCACAAGCCGTTTCTTCATTTCTCACAATAGTTTCCAAAGTCATTGTCTTGTAGGGAGTCAAAAGGAGTCACTGTGTGGTAATGGGTTAAACCAATTTCAATGAAACTTTACATGTGAACTCCCTGGAAATATATCCTAGAGACTTTCTTTACCCTGATTCTCAATTTAAGGCAAGGTCTTTGAAAAGGTCTTATCATAAAAAAATGACACTTATTCAGGGAGCATAGCCTGTCTATAACGGTTCGTGTTTTGTAATGCATATATATTATAGTATTAGTTTGTTGTTAAGATTTCAATTATAAGTGAATGTATACATTTCTCTCCAAGTTACAGTAAAATTAATTCATTACCAGACGATAAAATTACCAGGTTGATATAAACTGAAAGATGTTGCATTCATCATTTCTAAGAGAACGACATGAATCATTTGTCAGTTGTACCTGAGAATAAGTAAAAATGCATTATTTGTCAAGTTTTGTCTGACAAGAATAAATGCAATTTGTTCATTTTTCTGTTAAACTTTTACAATGTTACCGTGTGGTAATGGATTAAGATAACTAGATAAATATAGAGTTTACTTTGTGTCATATGATTAAAGATGTATACATTCTCTTCTTTCACATTGATTCAAATTTGCAATGGTTATGATAAGATTCAAATTTACAATGTTCATGCTCACAGTCTTGAAGAAGGCATTTGTCAAGATGTACTTATTGTCTTATTACTGATTTCATTTAACATGATAGGCTTTAGCTAAACTTAACATAATTAATAGTCATGAGTTTTTTCTCATTTTATTTCAATGAGTAGCTCAGTAGTATTTCCTTACCTTTTTTACACCAGTGCACTTGTACATCGTTTGGATGTATGTTAGGTTATATGCAAGTTCCAAACATAATTTACGTAAATATTAGTGTTAAATGGAATCGGTAAATACCTTATTTTTGGTTAATTCACTTAATTGTAAACTGTATCAATAGTAGACATTAACCCGTTATCAAACGACACAATTTTTGGAGGTAGTCTAAATTCGAAGATGTTGCAGACAACAATTTCAAGTGAATGATTCCACAATGTTTTCCAAAACCATCATTTTATAGGGCGTTCAAAGGCGTCTTTGTGAGGTAATGGGTTACTTAATCTGGTACAATTTAAAGGTTTGTCAGTAGATAAAGGGTTTAACCTTTTTCCCTTACAAGTGAGGGTTTTGAAGTCCTTAATAGACAAGGCTTGGAAAAAAACATTGAGACAAGGGAATATTGTACAATAAAAGGAAAAGTGTACAAGAAAATAATATTTATTAACATTCATTCTGTGGTCTGCAGCAGCTTTCAGATTGGATCACTCTAGAATTTTATCGTTTGGGAAAAGGTAAAACTGGTTTTATTTTGTGCTACAAAAGATGTCATAAACGTTAATGTTTCAAGTAAGATCTTTCCATATCGTGAAATTTCATATCTTGAAATTGATACTGCATAACTTGTCATTATTATATAGGTTAAAAGATTGTCCATTTCATTTGAACCATCATGCAAAATAAGGACATTCTGGGAAGTGCAAATATTAGCCAGATCATAACGAGACTGTTAAATATTAGTCAGTATTTAGAGCTACAGATAAGAGGGATTTTTTGACTTATCAAAAAATGCAAAATGTTTAGTCGAGACAATTCAAATGAGTACCCATAGCATAGGGTTTTGGATTTAAAATAACACATTTAGAATAGCTTATACCCCTCTTATCTGTAGCTCTAAGTATTATAGTACGTGTGAAAAAATATTGTTTCCTATATGTTCTACCTCATAAATCAAAATATATTATATTTTCTTTGATTTTGTTCTTGTTGCGTTGACATATCTAATAAAAGATATAATTTTGGAATACAAAACTTTCTTTTTTACATAAGATTCCTAGAATAACTGTAGTTTATTTATAGTATGACTCAAACGCAAGAAAACGTGAACAGTGTAATAGAAAATATTGTAGGAAAAGAAGAATTCATCTGAGAGTTGCTCAAACAATGAATGCAAACGGCAAAATTTTAGTCTAGTCAAAATTCAAAGATGATGCAGATAGCACTTTTATTACATTATTTGGTCTCCTTTTTTGTTGAAAACATTGTGGGAAATGAAGACATTGCTTTTTCATTTTCCATGTTGTTTTTCCAAAGTGTTTATCTTGTGAGACGTCAATAGGTGTCACTTTGTGGTAATAGGTATATCATATTACCTTAATTGCACCAGTCTAATTTCTCTGATTAATCATCGTCGGAACCATCCGACTCCACGGTGATATGTTTCTGATCGTCGTCGTCGTGGGAATCACCCGAATCCACGGTGCTGTGTTTCCGTTTTCCTTGTGATGGTGTTGGCGGTGTGTTACAAACACTGACTTCACCAGTTTCAGTACCTTCCAGCGAGAATCTTGTCACCACTTGCAATTGCTTCGCCAGAAGTGCTACATATTCAACATTATATGCTATACATTCTGGTCTGCTATGGTGATGCAGATTACTTAATATAGCATCTAATGTTGCTTTGCTCTACTACACTGTTAAACACAGTTGTTCTTCTCTGCAAAATCCATAGAGTTCTAGTGGCGCAGTTTGGTCTGGTGATGATACACCGTAAAATTCCACACAACACTGGATAATGTGTGTTGACATCTTCGCCAACTGTTGCGCACAGTAAATGAATGTATGGTCCGACTTATGATGTTCCATATATGATGAAAAAAACATCAACATGTTGTGAAACATGTGCAAACAGGATAAAAAGGCTTCTATCTCCATAATTATTAAAGTAATCACAAACAAAACAGAGGAAAAAAGTTAATAAGTGTTAGACGAAGAGTCTTAATGATTATAAGATAAGCTAAATATAGACTCAAGCCTATAACAGGAAATACTTGTTCTGAAAACCGGTTTGGTTTCATACATGGACGGATCTAGAGGGGGAGGGGTCCGTACCCCTCTTGGCATTGGCCAAAGATTAATTCTTGACCATATAAGTTTAGTGTAACGTTACATAATTATTACATTTTAAGCCATGTCATTTTCATTAGATATATTACTCATTGACAGTAAATCCATGTCAAGCTGCTCACCCATGCCAGAGACACGCACCTGTGCCTTTTTATATCGATATCGTGGCTGCTTTTGTAACGAGTAGGCATCCTGTTTGTTTAACCAAGTTTGAATAAAGTTGTATGTAAAAACTCCAGGATATTTTTTCTTCAGTTCAGAAAGCACTTTCTTTGCACCCATAAATGCTGCTGCATTTTTTGGATTAAAATAATACGCTTCTAATATCTTTTCTTTCTCGGATTGTTTCATCGTTTCATTATAACCTGCATCTACATGACATGCTTAATGAGAACTGTTCACAGAGAAACGAGTTTTATCAGAAACAACAACAACAACAAAAAACTTCAAAACCAGGCTACAGCGATTGAAAATGTAGAATGGTTTGCATACACAACAAATTACTTTTGAAAATTGTAAAATGCGAAAAAGAAGAAGTAAGGTCACATGGATTGTTTCCCCTGAAAGCCTATTGGTAGGATGTTAAAACGGGCTTAAAAAGAAGAAAGTCTTGATAGTTGAAGGTACATAATTAGGTTCTTGATTGATCAGGTGCTGATTCAAGTTGTTTCCCTTATTAAGCTATTTTGATGAGCTATTCTAAATATAGAAAGCCTCTAAACTATTTTTAGAACTGAACATACTTCTATTTTTAGACAAGGTCTTAATCCACGGCGGGAAATCGTCAAGAAGGCGCTAAAATAAGAAAATTCTGAAGAAGGTTCTTAAAAAGGTTCGTGAAGCACCAATTCTACACTACTCGTCCTGCAGAGTGGTAAGACCCCACCGAACGGACCCACCTGTTTGCCGTGGTTGGTTGCTCGTGTCGTTTGATGAAGGGATCCTGGTGGTTGAGTGGTTTCGGGGTCAGGGCTTGAAGTACCTCGTCTCTGCAACACACCACTTTGGCCTGGAGTTGAATTAGACGAGCGCTCAGATAGACCCTGTCTGATCAATCGGCTGGTCACGCCTAGCACTGGAATAGAAGGCATTGGTTTTAAAGCTTACACACTCTTATTTCTAACCTTTAAAGAAACCTCCATTGTACTACTATACTCTATTCCAGACAGCGGAGGCTAAAGGGTCAATCGGGTAAACGTAGTGTTTGATCGACAATTTTACATATCGGTGTTTATCTCAGGCTTGGTTGATATTTTGGTCGAAGGTATTATTTGCTTGATCTAGCCCTTTTGCACCGAGTATACCGGTAATGCATCTCTGGCACCTCTCCCGAGATGGAAATTCCCCGGCGATGTGCCCCCTTGTAGGACTCCAGGGTGGATGGAGAGCATCATCGGCGAAAAAATGAAAACAAATATGGCACAAACAAAGAAAGCCAAGCGATCCTATTCATTTGTTGAATCTGAAGATTTGAGTGCAGCCAACTTTCAAAGTTTTATCGTCATAGAGGCGGAAGATCCTGAAAATCCAATAGGAAAATTATCACCTTTTATTATAGAAAAAACAGATAAAAAGTATTATAACAACCCCGAAATCAGTTAAAACATTAAAAAGTGGAAATCTGCTCATTGAAACTGCCAAAAAAGCTCAATCTGACAATCTTCTCAGTCTTACCAAGTTTTTCAACCAAAAAGTAAAAGTGTATGCCAATGAGAAACTTAATTTATCAAAGGGAGTTATTCGCAGTCGTGATTTATCCAAATGTCAATCAATCGCCGAAATAAAATTAAATTTGAATCCCCAAGGAGTTATCGATGTTAAAAGAGTCGAATTCACTCGTGACGATGTTCTTTTTCAGACTGATACTTATATCTTGACTTTTGACCGCCCCATTCTTCCCAAAGAAATTAAAACAGGATTCGAAGTAGTTAAAGTCGACGTGTTCGTCCCTAACCCTCTGCGGTGTTGAAAGTGTCAGAAGTTTGGGCACCACGAGGACAAATGTAGATGTACTAAAGTTTGTAGAAAGTTTGCTGAAGTTGGGGACGATCATGACGAAGACATGTGAACATGAATTGAAGTGTGCCAACTGTGGACTTGGACACTCTGCAAACTCAAGATCATGCCCTAAATTCAAAAGAGAGAATGAAATTTTGACTGTAAAATACTGAGAATCTGTTTCTTTTTTTGAAGCTAGAAAAATCGTTGAAATGAGAGAAAATACAGTGCTCCAAACTAATCCTGAAAACAATTATGCAAGGAAAGCTAGGCCTGTCTCTGCTCAAATTGAAAAATCAAAGTCCGAATGCAGTAATTGTGGACGTCTTTTTAAAATTTTATCTGAAGTTTTTCCCGAAGTAACTGAGAAGATCAATGAAATGATGTATGCAGAAAAGTCCACACAGTACAAAGTCAAAGATTATGGTAGAAAAGATCCGGCCTCTGAGAAAAAACAATCTACTGCTCCACCCAAAAATGTCAATAGTGATTCAAATAAAAAACCAAATCAAGTTAAAGAAACAGATAAAGCTATGTCTGACACCGCCATTCAAAGGCGGCTTCGCGTTCAATTGGAGAAAATTAGCCCCTCTCCGATTACGACATCCAATCGATTTAAGGAGTTCGAGGATGGGGAGGAAATGGAGGATGAATCTGAAGATCCAGCCTCTAAGCCTCCAAGTTTTCATCCATCAACTCACGCTCAGCAAGATCCAATGAGGCAAGGTGCAAATAAAATAAACTTAAGTGGAATAAAATGAATAATTTTATACTTCCTTTTATCATTGGAAATACGCAAGGCAACTCATTTAAGGCAAATGTGACTTTTTTAAAGGGCTAGGTTCACGAAATTGTCATTTTGGTCCTGTTTGAACATTCCACGAAACCTTAAGGTCTATGTGCTATGTAGAGTCAACAGGCCTGGTCATTGCACAGAAGTAGCGCGTAGGCATCAAGGGCTTCGGGTTCGATCCTCGGCTATGGCGAATATCCTTTCCAAGATTTGTCATCCACCAATGGGTTGATAATCGTAGAGGCTCAGAAAAGGATGTGGTAGTACTGGTGTGAGGAGTATTAGGAATCTATGGTTAGGTACTACAGCCGTCGCGACATGACTGTAGCCGCCGTCATAGCGCAGTTGGTAGCGCGTCGGACTGTCATTCTAGAGGTCCCGGGTTCGATCCCCGACGGCGGCACTCATCCTTTCCGACTATTTGTCTCCCATCAATAGGTCGATAATCGTAGACCTATGTGGGATAGCAGCTGGAGGCTAGGAAAGGATGTGATGGTGGTACTGGTGTGAGAAATACCAGGAATCCATTGTTAGGTGCTCCAGCCGCCGCGATATAACTGAAAGATTGTTGAAAGCGGCGTAAAACCCCAAACAAGCGACATGACTGCATTACTTTCGAAAGTTGCGTTTTACCCAATAAAAATGTAAATTTTAGCGAAGCAATTGTCATGGCGTTGTGCCCGTCGTTTGGTACCCTGTCCGTAAACCTTTACTTCAAACTCTTCCCAGTATCATGGCTTCGATCCCCGGCGGCGGCACATATCTTCTCCGACATTTGTCTCTCACCAATTGGTGGATAATCGTTTACCTTAGTGGGATAGCAGTTGGAGGCTACGAAAGGATGTCGTGATTGTACTGGTGTGAGGAATACCATGAATCCATTGTTATGTGCTCCAGCCGCCGCGATATGACTGAAATACTGTTAACATGGTGTTGAACCAATTCAATCAATCAATTGTCTCAGAAAGAACTGAATTTGAGAAAACACCCAATTAAAGCAACTTCAAAAGTCTTCTTCTGAAGTATAAGGTGAAGGACATTCATATTTGGTATGTACGCAGTCACCCCCATTGAAAGCCGCTGGCATGTCAATCATAGTCTTCATTATCACAATTTTTCCACCGTGAATCCTTTAGTTGGTGAATTGCGTATGTTCGATCACGATCCCATCCCGTTTTTGTTTATCATCTTTGATATTGAAATATTTCTTCAAAAAGTGTGACTTGCTTTCCAAATGACGTAATGCATAGAACTCGGTCAACCATTTCTTTGAAATTCCACAGTAGACACTTTTAACGTTATCCTTTGGTATTTTGGAAGCAACGTTTTCAATCTCCCGTTTCTTCAAGTTACACATGATTGTTTCGTTGCATACATCAAACTGATCTGCTAACACTCGGTTTACATGGAACTATCTATATTTATAAACCAATGAGCGATGTTCCAAGCCACGCCTCTTTTTACAAGTTTGCAAATGAAGTAGTGTAAAGGTTATCAATCTCTTTCGAAAACGAAAGCTGCTTAACTTAAATTGGAACTATTGTTCGTTGTTTAAAGGGTTTACCTTGTCTACATCGTCAAATATTTGACATATGTAGCGTACTTGCCGCCATGCGACCCTTAGAAATTTATTTGAAAGTTTATCATTTTCATCGACTTTCTGATGACAAGGATCGCATATATAAACAGTAGCTACGCAAAGTTTACACTTAAAAGGTAGGTATCGATGTTTTTTTCATGTCACAGATTTTAATTATTTTTGTTTCCTCTCGTATACTTTTGAATACAATATGCCGAAAAGATGTTTTGCTAAAATCTGAGGTCGCTTATCAGAAAAAGCAGGGTATTTCCTTAATAGCCTACGTGGGCTATTAATCTATTTTTAGATTAATCCGAGACAGTTGCGAAGATTATATGATCACAATCCGAGACAGTGCCGAAGATTATATGATCACTCACGTGGTGCGAATAACCGTTGGAACTTTGAATTTAGTTTAAATTACGCCACACATACGTCATCGTTACGTCATCAGGAGTTATGTTCGCTAGCCAGTCTTTAATTTTGTAAAAATAAGTCCTACACTATCGTTAGTGTTATTACGAATATTTACACTTACCGTAGTTTTGCGCTTACCCTTTCATGTGACCTGATTTAGAAAGTTGGCTGTTTCGCTAGTAAATTTGTTACCTTCAGTTGACTGGGTCATATGCAAATGAGGTCATTCGATGTCGTCAGCCAAATTCCGTGATATCTAAAATAACCTGGAATTTCGCTGAACCTTTCCGATATAACCACAAAAAGCCACTTTGGGCCTATTAGATTACCACCAAGACAATACCTAACTCAACTTAAAGTATTAAATGTTCGTTTGAGTGTATTTTTCGGCACTTGATATTTTTTTCTTTTCTAGGTTTCAGAAACATCGATACCTCCCTTTAAGTCATATTTGGACATCATCAGATTCTGAACAGCACAACACACAAAACATTATGATGTCGTGCTATCGCACTCACAAACACTCGGTATGATTTCATTAAGGTTTTTATTTGATACGAATTCGTGAAAGCAATCTCCTCGTGAAATTGTTTGCGAAAATTTCAAGAAATTTTCCTCAAGTTTCCTTCAATTCCATTTCTATCTCTTTCATTGAACAATGTTATCTCTTTTTCAGTTAAACCGATTAAAACGATTTCGTAGTAAATAAAAGATTCATCTAATTGTCTTTGCAGAGATCGAAATAGTGATCCATTTGAAGTGGTAGTAATCCGTATCGGTCATCTACCCGATTCAAATACATCACACATTCTATATTCACTTATTGATGTAAAATTATGAAAATATTTCGAAGAAAACTGGAAATACAATTTAAAATCAATGAAGTGAAAGTATTCGCCGTATTGTTTTACCGTAGCAATGCTCATGCATAATTGTTACTAGCTTGTCGATTACGAAATGGCACTAGTGATTACTGTCTCCAATTTTAAACTGCTTTTCGCCTAAAAAATGATTATCATGAGAAACGTCAATATTTCTTATGACGAAGCAATCATCTAGTTTATCTTTTTTTACTCCATCATTTATAATTTTTAACTCTTCTTGGCAAACCCCACACTTAATTATTTGGTTAAAGTCCGAGTTCCTACTTGATATATGAAAACGTTTGAAGTCTTCTTTTGTAAATTTTCTAACTTTATATTCACTCATCGAAAGAACAAATGTCTTGTCTTGCATGTTCAAAATTATATATTGATTAAACTTAAACTAGTACTTTTCAGTAAAAAGTTCATTCAATATGGTCTATAGAGTTGATTTCCTTGGTGTCCTGTGTAGTAGTTGCTGGGATGCGAATACTTTTCTAGGACTGGGAGACCCTGCGCTGAATTTTCATACGAATGTCCTGAATTGTCATGTGATTTCCCTGTGGTTTCTGTATTAAAACACTGAAGAATAATTACAATAATTTATCAAAGGTTTCATTACAGCAATTTGAAATAATATCGAACATTCTATTTTTTTAAGCACGTTTTTTTATGAATATATAAGCCAGAAGCTTGCGTAGAAGTTAGTTACGATTAAGGCAAATTGATTTCCGCTTTTTTTAAATATATGTATGATAGTTTTCTCACCAATGGGCAGGTAGTCGTATACCTATGTGGAATAGAAGTTGGGGGCTAGGAAAAGGATGTAATGGTAGTACGTACTGGTGTAAGAAATACCAAAGAAAATACATTGCAAGGTGCTCCATTAAATTTAAAGAAAGTTTGTCATTTGCCGAAGCTCGTGGAATTGTTGAAAATCGAATTAATCTTTCCAATTCTTACGCAAATGCTGTTAGACCAGTCAAATCAGGCGAAAGTGAATGTCAAAACTGCAAGGATATGTTTGGCAAACTCTGTGTTATTTTCCGGAAAAGAAGGACGAAATTTTGAAGCCAAATCCAAATCACCTATTACCAATGAAACACCAAATAATAAAGAGCCTAAATCAACCTCAGACAAGACAAGTTCACAAACTACTCCTAGACCAAATTCCTCAACAGTACCTGCGCCTACAACAACAGATATCGTTAAACAAAATCATTCCAATGTCCAATCCAAACCCGTTATCAAAGATAGTTCAAATGAAAAACCAAATAATTTTGTTTTGCCTAATAGGAGGAGAAATAGTTCTCCCCGAAATAGAAATTCGGAACGTCAACCGAAAGGATCTGATGATCCAATCCAACAGTTCAACCGTTATCAAAGTCTTGATGAAGACATGATGACGGATGAACCAGCTGATGCAGACTCCAAAGAGAATAAACAAGGCAACAACATTATTAATCTTTCACATCTTAAGAAATAAATTTCATACTTCAATTAGTCTGTGGTATATTTCTCCCCTTGATTTTCAATATGGCGAACAATATTATTCAATGGAATTGTCGCAGCATCAAAGCTAATTTTGAAGAAATGAATCTATTAGTTTCTTATGGAAAGCCAGTTGCAATCTGTTTGCAAGAGACCTTTTTAAAAGATACTGACAAATTCTCTTTAAAGTATCACTCTTGCTATTTGAAAACTTTGGTAGGTATTGAGAAAGCTTCGGGCGGTGTCGGAATCATTGTTAACAACAGTGTTCCTCATCGCACTATTCCTCTTAATACTACGCTACAAGCTGTTGCTATTAGCGTATCTATTAATAAAACATTAACACTGTGTTCAATCTATCTTCCACCTAGTTCTCCTATCAGTTGTAGGAAACTAGACGATCTTGTCGAACAATTACCCAAGCCTTATATATTAATGGGAGATTTCAATTCTCACCACACGCTTTGGGGATGTTCCCATACAGACAACAAAGGTCGTAATATGAAAAAGGCAAAGCCTCAGAACGATCGCAGTTTCTGATTATCGACAGTTAAAACTTCCAAAATGTATGCAAACTCCATCATGTCATATCATTTGGAATGGAAATTGTTGCTATCTGAAGTACAATTAGAAGTACACTGTATTTATTATTAAAATCTCAATCACTTCGAATTTACTAGTGTAATTCTTTTATTGCCAAAATTTGTTCAAAGTTTGGATTAGGCAATTGGTACTCAAATATGACTGAGGAACCAAGAGATCATATAAAATGGTGTTTTGTTGTTTAGTTTTCTCAGTCATTGATATGTATATGTATTTAAAATCAAAGTACTGAAAAGTACTGTAAGCTAGCAATGTATTGTTTTGTTCAGTAATCTTCTTTGTCAAACGTTATCGTGATAAAGAAACGAGGTTAAAGTAACCAAGGAGTTAACCCATTCCCACACAATCCCTCCTTATTGTGCCCTTTAAGAAAATAGTTATGGAAAATAATGTGGAAAATGAAGAAATTGCTTGTTTCATTTCTTCATTTTCCGCATTGTTTTCTTTCTAGAGAGATAAGTATTTAGACTTTAACAATTTGAAATTTTCGTCTGCAACTTCTTTGAAGACTCTTACCAGAGTCATTTTGATCACATTGTGCTCAAGTCAGCTAAAAATACCTATGAATGAACTTGCATTCAGAGTTTGCAATATTCCTTAAATACATAAGAACTACTTTTTATAGTGTAGGCATTTAACCAATTTAGTGGTTAAGCCCCCAGTGGCAGTTTGCACTCGTTGAACTTTGAGACGACCTCAAATTATGTCTGTTAACTTAAGCTATCAAAGCCTCATCTTTGCTTGCTAAAAGTGACGGTTTCAGGGGAGGTAATTTGTAGTGGTATGTAAATTGGGAAACCTCCAGCACATAAACATTCTGACTATATATACAGTATTTGAGACCTAAATTTGACATCTAGAGTACATACAAGATTGACCTAGCGACCTCGTTTTTGACGAAGATAAACATTCTGACTAAGTATCAAATTATTACAGACTAGAGTTAGCACAAGGTTTTTCTAAAATTTTACCTAGTGACCTTTCTTTTACCCCATATGACCAAGATTTCATTGTATTGATTAAATGGGGTTTTACGCCACTTTTTAAAAGTATTTATCATAGCGCAGGCAGTAGCATATCAGACTCCTAATCTTCAATCATGGGATGTCATGGGTTCGATCCACATATCCTTTCCGACATTTGTCTCTAGGTCTCTAGGTGGACAACTGTAAAAAAAGTGGGATAGCAGCTGGAGGCTGGGAAAGAATGTAATGGTAGTACGGGTGAGAGAAATACCAGGAATCCGTTGTTATGTCTCCAGCTGCCGAATGAAATACTGTTAAAAGTGGCATTAAATCTCATTCAATCAATCAATTTAACAGTATTCTAGTTATATTGTGTTATGACGGCAGTCCGAGATTTTATAAAGATAAATATTCTAACCAAATATCAAGACATTAAAATTTTGAGTTAAAAATGTGGCCTCTAAAGTGAACACAAGGCATTTTCTAAGAATTGGCCTGATGGGACCAAAACTTGACCGGGAATTTATGGAGACAAATATTCTGACAAAAATCACCACATTTGACCCAAAAATTTGGCCTCTAGAGTACACAAAAGATGTTGACAGTCTAAACATGTCGCATGCCGGACAAGGCGTGCACCTAGAGCATGTTGTGTTCAGGTGAGCTAAAACTGTTCGGTTTGCAAAAGGCCAATCAATGATATACATATTATGAAAATTTCATCTAAATCCATCATCATGTCAGGATAAGTAAATTGATTAATTGATTGCATGAAGTTTAACACCAATTAACCCATTACCAAATGGCAAAATTTCAGATAAGTCCAAATTCAAAGGAGTTGCAGACGACAATTTGAAGCAAATGGAATTTTAAAATGATCACGTTTCTGGACAGGAAACATTGTTTAAAATTGAAGAAATTGCTTGTTACATGCAATTTCTTCATTTCATATAATGTTTTCTCAATTGTTTTTCTTGTGGAGGAGGAGGGTCAAAAGGCTTCACTGTGTGGAAATGGGTCAAACAATATTTCAGTTATATCACGTCACTGGTGCATTATGAGCATAGGGTGTTATCAACTGAGTTAACTGGAATCAGCAGGACAAGTAAGAGAAGTTTAAACAAGGTAGATTTCTGTACTCCAGTAAAAAATGTATAAACCAATAGTTTTGATGACTAAAATTCTGTGAATTTTTTCCCCCAAAAACATATAAAAGAATTTAAATTAAAAAAAAAAGATAAACAGACATACAGATTGGCAGACACAATTTTGGCCAAGGTAAGCCTCACCCTGCCTACAGTAGAGGGTATGTAAATAAATAAATTGAATAGTTTTAACCTTTGTAACCTTTGTCATGCTGAATCAGGAATATTCCAGTTTTGGCAGGAGGTGTAGACCAAGAACAGCCTGCACATAAGTTTTTATGAGATTGATTTCTTAAAGAAATATTGGTTTTTTAACTAATTCTGATAGTGCTTTCAGCCCTTTGGTTTTACATCAATTTAGTAAGGTTATTTATACAGCATGACAAAGCATTTGAAAAAGAATTTTCCCATTAACCCATTTCCATCATCATGCCAAATATGAGCAATGAATCTTAAATAGGCCTGAAGTAATTGTAAATGTTAAAGTTTTTAAGTAAGTTTTTGAAGATGTTTGACCTTGACAAATGACCTTGTTGAATGACCTAGACCTTGGTATCTACGGATTCATATCAATTCATTGTATCAATCAGAGTAAAACTAGGAAATATGCAATCCTGGTGCAAAATCATGGCAACTAAGACATTAATCAAACTCTTTTCTTCAGTCTTTATTAATTACCAAATATATCATCCTTGTGCCAATTATTTTTCATTGCAATTAGGCCAGTGACAGTCACTTTCATTCATTATTTTAATTTCCAAATGGTTTATTTCATTCAATAAGGTATCTGTTTTTTTTTATTCAAAATCATGTGGGACCACCAGACAATTTGTCCCTTTATGCACCAGCTATTTATAACATCTGGGGAGGGAATCGAACCCCCATACATGATTTTGAATAAGGAGACACATCTTATATGGTCCTGATTGATTGAATATTTAGCAACATCAGTTTAATCCATTTTGAACAAACCAAAAGTAATTGATTAATGTCAATTTAAACAATCTTCTATTTATAAAATGAAATTCAAAATTTCTGAGTTTTAACCCTTGTCATGCAGAATCCGGAATATTTCACTTTTGGCAGGAGCTGTAGAGAAAGATCAGCCTGCAAATAATTGCAGTCTGATCTTAGTCTACACCTCCTGTTTGCACTTTTACTGCCAGAGTTGTTTATGAAGTTGATTTCTAAAAGAAATATTGAATTTTGAACAACAAGTTCTATCAGTGCCTTCAGCCCTTTGATATTACAGCAATTAAGTAAGGTAATGTATCCAGCATGACAAGGGTTAAAATGATGATGACAACCCAAAATATCAGTTTCGTCTACCGAACAACTCCTCCGTATTTTCAGCAGAACTTAAGGCGATTGATCTTGCGCTCGATCACATGATCGAAGATGGTTATTGGCGATATATTGTTTTCACTGATTCAATGTCAAGTATGCAAGCGCTTGAACACGAGAAAACAGACAACCCTCTTGTAATCAAATTACTAAATAAGATTTCAAATCTTGATAGTGATGTTGATCTTGTTTTCTGTTGGCTCCCTAGCCACATTGGTATTCGTGGTAATGAAGAGGCAGATAAAGCTGCCAAGGAGGCATTATCACTAGATATTTTACCCTTTGAAGTTCCTTTTAGTGATTTTAAACCGTTGATAAATAGTTTTATTCATAATGTATGGCAGAATTGTTGGGACGATCCTGCAAACCAAGATAACAAACTTTACAGAATTAAACATGATCTTGGTGAGTGGCTACCCGGCTACAGATCAAATCGCCGCGAAGAAATTATTTTAGCCCGTTTACGCATAGGCCATACGCATCTGACGCATTCATTTCTTCTAAAAGGAGACGAACCTCCAATGTGTATACCATGCGACGCTCCTCTTACTGTCAAACATATTTTTATAGATTGTATTGATTTTTCTATGTACAGAGATCAATATTTCAAGGCTGACAGTATGAGGCAGCTATTTGAAAGCGTCAGAATCGAACTTATTTTTGATTTCCTGAAAGCCATCAATTTGTACAGTAAAATATAATTTTAGGTTCTTGTAAGAAATTATAGACCTGTTCATGATTTTCTAGAGTTTTATTTTTCGTATAGATCGGTTTTAGTAATTGACTGTTAGTTATAACTCTTATATTGTTATCTGATTCTACACTTTACTATTTAAATCCACCTCCATTTTACTCAAAAGCACCCTTTTAAATACTTGTTATGCGCCCAACATGACCTTAGTTGTCGACGGGCCATAAAACTCTATTCATTCATACAACCCAAAACCATTGCATGACATCATGTATAGCTGGATGACCTGTCCTTTAGGAAAATGGTAAATAGATATGGATTAACAATTACTAGATCAGTATGGAGAGTAATCCAGTCACAGGACATCCACACACAGCAAGATATGAATAGATATTAACTTGTCAAAGGGTTAAGTTACAAAAATGACAAAGAGGCCTGAGAGGACATGATGAGCAGGTTTTTAGACAATCTTTGCAGGATTTTAATCTTCCCCCCAGGGACTAAAGTGTTTGCAACTTTGCATCATAAGGGTTGTTGCATAACTCATTAATGTGAAATTAATATTTTTGGGGCTGTGAGGTTTCAAAGTTTTTAATGGTAAAAAGAGAAATTGCTAAGTCAGTTTCTCCTTTCTTCACAATGATTTCTACCTATTTTAAATGTAGCAGACTTTGAAATGTTGTCTGCACCTTATTTCAGTTCAGCCTAGGCTAAAACATTGTCGCCTTTATAATGGGTTCAGAATTGGGAGGCCATCATCTTCTTTCAACTCAGACCAGTCTTAAATTTTCTGATGTGGTAATGTGTTAAGTTTTAACACATTACCACATGAGAAAATTGTAGATTGGTTCAAATCTGAAGAGGTTGCAGACGAAATTCAAAGCTTCTAAAATTTAAAAACTAATAAGTGCCAGATAATGTAGAAAACATTATGAGAAAAGTTCAGAGGAATTGCTTATTACAAACAATTTCTTCTTTTCTCACAATGTTTTTAACTGTTCATTTTCTACATAACATATTTGGGATTGTGTAGTAATGGCTAAAAACATTGTTTGATAGACTGAATGGTTTTAACTCCAACTGTATTTCAGTCATATTGTTACAACTGGAGCACCTAACCAAGGATTCCTGGTACAACAGTAATATCACTTTATCCTTTCTAAGCTTCCAGCTGCTCAGCCAACTTCGGTTTACCATAATCCACCTATTGGTGGTGGATTAATATTAGAGAGGATATTTTTTGTAGACAGGAATCAAACCTGTGACCCCATGATCAGGATTCCTACACCCTACCAACTGTGGTACGGCACAGCCTTTATCTTAAAACATTCCATTCAAAGCCCTGAGGTTAAATGTTGAAAACCAATTGACAGCTTGGCCGTAAAAACCTTAAACAGTTCCCTCTTGAAGTTTAGGGTGAGTCTAAGAGGATTCATTTACCTTGCATTAGAAAAGTTTGAGAGTCCTGGCAACAAATTTGTGAGTTTCAGGCTCACAAAACCTGTGTCCTTAACTCCTTATAATCCCTGCCATCAGTGTCCGACTCAGATTTTTGATTGGGATTTTTTACACTCTGCTTTGCAAGAATGTGGGTTAAAAGACAGGAAATTGGGATGAAATTTAAAACCCTTGTCACCAATTAAGCTTTAAAACGATTAATAATAAAGAAATAATTTATTTCTTTATTATCCATCAGGTACCCTTATCCATCTCTTTCATGAACAATGACACAATGTATTCATTCACAGTAACGGACCTTCACAACAAAGCTAGCAGTCTAAATAGGTTTCAAGTATTAGCAACCATATAAACAAATTAACCTGTTACCAGACCACAAAAAGTTGGACAGTTCCAAATTAAACCCTTTGCTGTTTTTATAATCTCAGACTGGTTCAAAATAAAGAGGTTGCAGATGGCATTGTTTTCAATTTTTTCCAGAATTTCCTGGCAAAGAAGAAATTGATGATAATTAGCAATTTCTCTTTTTCTCAAAGATATTTCTATCATAACTTCTGAGAGTCAAAACCACCAAAGCCAGTGTTGATTAGAGTCAGGTCTGAAACTGATAAGGGCTGAGAAAGGGCTTACCGTCAACTCATTCCCAAGTCCAGTGGAGGTCACCCCACCCACCCGTACAGCCTGCCCTATGTCAATTGCGATTATGGAACAAGTACAAACTAACGCAGTGTTTATTCAATCAGTCATGAATAAAAAAAAAAAATAATAAAGAAATCAAATGCACAAACATTCATTCAAATTATCTTGAGCTTTGAGTTAAACAGTAGATTTAAATTTGACTTATCAAAACGCGCGAAATTGACGATGACAGATGGTTCCGTCGGAGTGAATAACATTCAGTAAAAATAAAAAGATTTTTTTCAAAGCCGATACCGTTTCGGTGTGATCTTATTTCAGAATTGGTTATTCTGTATCCAAAATTTAATTTAGATTTTATTTCTTCTTCTTGACCTTTGACCCTGGCAATTTTGACCAATCAAATCATTTGCTGCGGTGCCCTTACGCCGAAAAGTTACACAAAAAATTTTCTCATAGTAAAAATGCGGGTCTCGTCTAATTCACTTATATTCATAATCGTCTTTAAAAAAAATAACAAAAGACGGTACTACCGCGAAACGATCTTCGATCGTGTCTTGCTTCGCAAGACACGATCTGCGATCGTTATCATTGAAGATTTCATATCAAATCATGATCTTGTTTTATTAAATGATAAATCCCCAACTTATCATCATCCAGCAACTGGTTCATATTCTTCACTTGATTTAACTATTTGCACTCCAGACATTTTCCCGGCTTTTAGCTGGAAAGTGGACTCTGATCTTCATGGTAGTGACCATTTTCCTATTCATATATCTGAACTAAGACCTTCGGTTCAAGAACGCCCAAGGCGGTGGAAACTCCATAAAGCTAATTGGGGTTTATTTAAAACTACCTGCGAACAGTCAATAAATCAAGAAGCTTTTGACTCCGCAGAGCTTTTCACATCTTTACTTTATACGGCTGCTGAAGGATCTATAACTTCGCCTGACCCTAAATTTCAAAACAGACCATGGTTTTACGAAGATTGCAAAAAGGCTATAGATGAGCGAAAATCTGCTCTGAGGTCATTTGATCTGAGACCTTCAAAGGAAAACTTATATAAGTTCAAAATTGCACGCGCGAAAGCTCGTCGAACTATTAAAAAAAGCAAGTGTTCGTCTTGGAGACAGTATGTTTCTGGATTGAATTCCAGATCATCTGTCAAAAAGACATGGGAAATGGTGAGAAAAATCTGTGGGAAGAACACGTCACTTGGTGTTGGTCATTTAAAAACTGATCATAATACCTCTGTTACTTCCAAACATGACATTGCTAATGTCTTGGCAGATACTTTTGCCAAGAAGTCCTCTTCTTCCAATAACTCCTCCACGTTTCAAAAATTTCAAGCTGAAAAGGAAAAGTCTAAGCTTAATTTCAGTTCTAAGAACTTAGAACACTACATTAGAGATTTTTCAGTTAAGGAGTTGAAGAAGGCTTTAAAAAAGTGTCATGACACTGCGGTAGGATCTGATAATATTCATTATCAATTCCTTAAACACTTGCCGTCCCGTTCGCTTACTTGTTTACTTCGAATCTTTAATCAGGTTTGGCAAACGGGAAAACTTCCAGCATCTTGGCGGGAAGCCGTTGTCATTCCAATACCTAAACCAGGTAAAGATTCTACGAATCCTTCAAATTATCGCCCTATAGCCTTAACTAGTTGTATTTGTAAAACAATGGAAAGAATGGTTAACGACCGTCTTGTTTGGTTTCTTGAAAAGAACAACCTTATCACGTCAGTCCGAAGTGGCTTTCGTAAACAGAGAAGCACTCTTGATCATCTTGTCCGCTTCGAGACCTTTATTCGAGAAACTTTTATTAAGAAAGAACATGTTGTTTCTGTCTTTTTCGATCTTGAAAGTGCTTATGATACCATATGGAAGTATGGCATTATGAATGACCTCTTTGATTTCGGTATTCGAGGTCGCCTTGCTTATTTCATTCCTGCATTTTTAGACGAACGTCAGTTTAGAGTCCGGGTTGGGGATACGTTTTCAGATCCCCATGAACAAGAAATTGGAGTACCCCAAGGAAGTATTTTGTCCGTGACACTATTAAGTGTCAAAATTAATAACATTGTTAAAACTGTTTGTCCTGGCATCGAATGCTTTCTTTATGTTGATGATTTCTGTATCTGTTACAGATCAAAACATATGTGTACCATTGAAAGGCAATTACAACAAGTCTTAAATAACCTTTCTAAATGGTCGAATGAAAACGGCTTCAAGTTTTCAAAGACAAAAACCAAATGTATGCATTTTTGTCAATCACGGAAATTGCACCCTGATCCCGAACTAGAGCTAGACGGAGTGCCAATAGAAGTTGTTCCAGAGTTCAAATTTTTAGGACTTCTCTTCGACTCTAAACTTTTGTTTCGTCCACACATAGATAACTTGAGCAATAAGTGCCAAAAAGCTCTAAATCTTTTACGTGTTGTGTCCCATATGGACTGGGGAGCCGATAAAGTTTTGTTGCGACTTTACAGGTCGCTTGTTAGATCCAAGTTGGATTATGGCTGTGCTGTCTATGGCTCAGCACGCCCCTCATACCTTCGCAAACTTGATTCTATTCATAATCAAGGATTGCGCTTAGCGCTTTTAGAACATCACCAGTAAATAGTCTGTACACTGAAGCCAATGAACCATCTTTAAATCTACGTCGAAAGAAGCTGTCATTGCAATACTATTTAAAACTTCAATCAAATCCTAATAATCCTACTCACAGAGTTGTGTCTGAACCCAAGCACAGAGAAGACTTTGAAAAGAAAAAGAATCCTATACTTCCCTTAAGTTTACGTTGTGAAGCTGATGTAAACGCTCTAGATTTTGATCTAGAATACATAGCGGAACACATTGTTCCTAATGTTCCCTTGTGGACCTGCGAAAGCCCCACGTTTCTTTACGACCTCGCTTCCAGCAAAAAAGATCCAACAGATCCAACCGTTTTTAAAACTACGTTTCTAGAAATCAAAGAGAGATACGCTTCGTACGAAGAGATTTACACTGATGGTTCCAAGATCGATGAAAAAGTTGCCTCAGCCACTATATTAGAGGGCGAAAAGTATCAATTCCGTTTACCAAACAACTCTTCTACTTTTTCAGCCGAGCTTAAGGCGATTGATCTCGCACTCGATCACATAATCATAGAGCGCTTCTCTCGCTACATACTTTTCACTGACTCTATGTCAAGTATGCAAGCGATTGAACATGAGAAAACTGACAATCCCCTTATAGTTAGATTATTAGACAAAATGGCTGAACTTCATGATGTTGATCTCGTTTTTTGCTGGCTCCCTAGCCACATTGGTATTCGTGGTAATGAAGAGGCAGATAAGGCTGCCAAGGAGGCATTATCACTTGATGTTTTACCTTTTGAAGTTCCTTTTAGTGATTTTAAACCTTTCATACATCATTTTATTCAGGATGTCTGGCAGAATTGTTGGGACGATCCCGCAAACCAAGATAACTTTGTTTGTATGGGGTTTTACGCCGCTTTTAACAATCTTTCAGTCATATCGCGGCGGCTGGAGCACCTAACAATGGATTCCTGGTATTTCTCACACCAGTACTACCATTACATCCTTTCCTAGCCTCCAGCTGCTATCCCACATAGGTCTACGATTATCGACCCATTGGTGAGAGACAAATAGTCGGAAAGGATGAGTGCCGCCGTCGGGAATCGAACCCGGGACCTCTAGATTGACAGTCCGACGCGCTACCAACTGCGCTATGACGGCGGCTTACACCAAGATAACAAACTTTATACTATTTAACAGTGTCTTGGTGAATGGCTACCGGGCTATAGATCAAATAGCCGAGAAGAAATCATTTTGGCCCGTTTACGCATTGGTCACACTTACTTGACGCATTCATTTCTTCTTAAAGAAGACGAACCTCCAATGTGTATTCCATGCGACGCTCCTCTTACTGTCAAACATATTTTTATAGATTGTATTGATTTTTCTATGTACAGAGATCAATATTTCAAGGCTGACAGTATGAGGCAGTTATTTGAAAGCGTCAGAATCGAACTTATTTTTGATTTCCTGAAAGCCATCAATTTGTACAGCAAAATATGATTTTAAGTTCTTGTAAGCAATTTATAGACCTTTTCATGATTGTCTAGATTTTTACTGTTCGGATAGATCGGTTTTAGTAATTCATTGTTAGTTCTAATTATACTATTGTTATTTGATTCTACATTTTACTGTTTAAATCATTCTCTGTTTTTACTCAAAGTCACCTTTTCATTTACTTGTAATGTGCCCAACATGACCTTAGTTGTCGACGGGCCATAAAACTCTATTCATTCATTCATTCATTCTATTGAAAAATACTTAAGTTTTTGATAAATTTTGAGCTTGAATATTTGTGTGGCATTCTACCAACAAGTTGCCATCTTTCAAAACCTTAACAGATTTGGGTGTACATAAGATTGATTTTAGCTGTTTTTCAATGACAAATGGTGACATTTTTGACATAGAAAAATTGTCATCTCTTGCTTCAATAACAAAATATTTTCCGAAATGGCCATTCGTGTCATCATCAAAATCTAACTTGTCTGATCGCGTGCGCTTGGCTCCTTTTTCATTATCCATGTTAGTTTTTTTAAGTTCATCGGCGATGCTCTCCACCCGCCCTGGAGTCCTACAAGGGGGTAGTCACCTGGGGTATTTCCATCTCAGGGAGTACCAGAGCTACATCGCCGATATACTCGGAGCGAATGGGCTAGATCAAGCAGATAATACAGCCGATGAATACGCCAACCAAGCTTGAAATAAACATCGGGATGCAAAATAGTCGATCAAACACCTCGTTCGTCCGATTGACCCCTTTAGCCACGGCTTTCCGGAACAGAAAATATATATGTAGTGTGATTACTTTGTGTTATTACGAATTTTAAAGAAAAACGAAGGTAGACACATATATCGAACAGTCTATTCTGGTCCGGTGCTCGGCATGACCAGCCGATTGATCAGACAGGTCCTATCTGACCGCTCGTCTAGTTCAACTCCAGGCCAAAGTTGTGTGTTGCAGAGACGAGGTACTAATCCCTGACCCCGAATCCACTCAACCACCAGGATCCCTTCATCAAACGACACGAGCTACCACCCACGGCAAACAGGTGGGTCCGTTCGGTGGGGTCTTATCACTCTGCAGGACGGCAGCCGGCGATTTTTTATCCCCCCGCCAGTTGGGGGAATAAAAAAACAAGAACCGTTATATACAGGATATGCTCCCTGAAAAAGTGTCACTATTTTCTAATTTAAGGCCCTTTTCTATGGCGTATCATCAAATTAAAAAGCTGGGTTAGAAAGTATCTAGAGAATATTTTAGGGAGTTCACATGTGAAGTTTCATTGAATTAGGTTCAAGGTTTGCTGAGATCTGACTTCGGATGGATGAAAAGGACAAACAGCATGATGACTATATCGAGGGCTTGGTGCAAAACTATTGTAACTGCATTTGGTAAAATTTTACAGGAGAGAGAAAAAACTAATTGAATTTCTCAGAATTAAAGAGGGAAAAAATGTTTTTATAATTCTAAATATCTTTTAAGTATATAGAATTGAAACCTAATATTAGAAGACATGATGTATTCCTTCCTAAAGATTCAGAAAATGCAAAAAGTGAATTTCTGAAAAATATGTAGTTACAATAGTTTTGCACTGAAGCCTTGATATGCTCTCCAAATGTTTTAGGGGAGCATAAAAAATCTAATACTCTGAATGAATGTAATATATATTCATTATAAACATGGTCACTAACCTTAAGTATAAAATATATAAAATCTCAATAAGAACATACAAAATCTCAAAGAAAATGCCACTATACTTTTGCATAGAACATAGAAAGAAATGTGTCTGTGAAACATGAATGTTCCCGAAAATGGCTATTGTTAAGTTCTTTGAACAGGCAGACAGACAGACGAACACAAGTAAAACAATATGTCCCTAATCTTTTCAAACTTTAACCCTTACCTTAACATCGGTAAGTCTATCTGGAAAGCTTTAGTAAACAACTAAACACAGAAATGTGGCCTATACAAAGTAGCATGAATCTAGACTGTTATGTACAGTACAGTACAGTACAGTACAGTAAATCGTATTGTCATCTAGCCCATTCCCAAACAAGACCTGGTTTTGATGTTCCTAATACAAAAAGCTTGGGTAAACATTGAGGCAAAATAAGAAAATGCTGACAATTCGTTTCAGCAACTTTTGAATAGGACCACCCTAGTATTATACAGTTTTGAAAACAAATATGCTCCTGATCTTTCGATACAGGAGCATAATATAAAATTCAATCTCATACTATAGTGTACGACACTACTGCATTAACCCTCTCCTGATCTATACATTCTAGTTTTTACCTTTCTTGCCTTTGTGATTTAAACTTTAATCCTTGTATAAAAAACTCTATCAATTTGAAAGCTTTAGTCAACACAGCAAAATGGAAGTTATCTATACAAAACAGGAGAAATCTAAACTATTTAACTATGGGAAAAAGGTATTTCATAAAACTAGGAATTGTGTGCAAGAAATTGGAAAAACTATGGAAGTAAAAAAGAGAGAAAAAATGCAAGAACACTTAAATGGAATGTGAATACAAATCCATGTGAGGGAAAGGGACAATCTGGTCAAAACCGGATGTTATATCTTATTGCATACAGTAACATCTGACGGACACCAGTTAAAGGTCGTCTATTCTGTCTCCAGGACTTCCATTGTTGGTTAGTTATAACCTAACCAATCAACTCACTTGTTGTATAAGGTTTTCAATGATAGTCATGTGCAATACATGGTTCTGCACTGTAATGTAATGTCATCGTGCTCTAGTTTACGATTGATATCACTTTCAGAATCTTGGAAGCATTCATTTCATTGGTCACAAGAAAATATCATTGAAGATGACCTTTAACTGGTATCTGTAAGATGTTAATGTCAGAACGTTAAAAGCAGACTTTAACCAGATTAAGCGAAAAGATCAATGTAACAATTAGACTTGTGATGTATGTGATGTGCTTCTAAGATTGTATCGATGTGATTGTGGTACAGGTGCGTCTTCGGGTAGGTTTTCGGGTATGACTTCAGGTGAATGAAAAATCTGTAGCATTGACATATCTGCTGAAGTTGACTGTGTTTGGTTTGTCTGGTTTTGGAGCAATCTATTCCATTTTCGCCACATAAATCGAAAACGGAACAAAACTGCTCCAAGAACAGACAATACCGCAACAGCTAGAGAAGCTAAGGCGATCACTGAAAAGAAATTAGAAATGAATGGTTATAAACCAAACTTTATGCAAAAGATAGATATCATCTTAATGTTAACACAAAAGATAGATATAAAGATATCATCTTAATGTTAACAACTTTAAAACAAAGTCTGGTTATAAACATCTCTTGGAGCGGAAATTTGAATAAAGACCCTCTAGAAAGATGTTGATTGAATATTGTCTATATCCTCATAAACATTGGATGGAAGTGTATGTGATGGAGAGTCATATCCTGCCAACCCATCACTATCCCAGGATAAAGAGACATCATCATTATTTTCAATGTTTCTATTTGATAAGGTGTGCATATGAAATAGGTTAGGTGTGTAAGATTCATCATTAGACATTCTAATGTCTAAGTCTTGAACCGAAGGGAGTACGTTATTGCGTATAGGTTGAGATGAAAGGACAATATTTCTGTGCAAATAAGCTCGACATTTATATACCAGTTTAGATTTAATTATAGTATAAATAATCAAGAAGAAGAGAAGTGTAGAATTGACAATTCCTAGAAAAGGTACATTTTTACCTGCATCTTTAAATTGATCCAACTTTTGCCTGAATGATGAGGTGGCTGTTATAGTTGTGGGTAATGGACTTGTAATAACGTGGCTGGTTGGTATGGTCAATGTTGTTCTTCTTGATATATATAGGAAATGGGGGTTCTACGATATAAATTCAATTTTTCGACTCCAAATAGGGTTTAGACCTAAAAAATAACAATATACTACGATAAAAGTATATCGTGGTATCCGGGGTTTGTGAAAAAATATATCGTAGAAAAAAATAACTATTTTATTTGTATCGTATTCATTCTTTCATAATACAGATATTTACACAACTGATTTACTTAGTTGACACTTCATTGATGATAAAAATACTACAGTGTTGATACAAATACTATGGAATGTATCACTGCTGAGTCTGACGTCACACATAGATTATTTACTGACTTCATAATTCATTGATGATAAAAATAGTGTTTTATCTATGGAATGTATCACTGCTGAGTCTGACGTCACACATAGATCATTTACGCATACACTCCTTTCTGAAACAAAAATAAAACACAAATAAACCTTAAGATGTAAAAGGAATATCAACTTTATATACATGTATAAATATTCTCTAATACAAACGAGAATTTATCAGGAAATATCATACCATATTTTAGTTAAAGGTCAAGATGTTTTTATTTAAAAAAAATCTTAAATAAATTGTGAAATATGTTCTTTGATCTATGATTTTAAAAATCTACTTACATTGCTAGGTTTAGTTCGGCTTCCTCATTTTCAGTATTGCGACTTTCCAAGATGGTCTGGACTTCTTCATCAGTGGTTTTAGACTTGGTGTGTATTTCATGGAAAGTCCAATCAGGGCTGGTGTTAAACTTTTCAGCAGGTATCATGATTTTTTCATGGCTTATTTGTATTTTATGACCGTTGGCAATAACCTCAAATGGAACGGATAATCTACAATTTAACTCGTGTCCCTCTTTTTGAGACAGATATTTGAGAAGTCTTGTTTTGTGTTTCAGCAGTTGTGTAAAGTTTAACTGACAAAGTAATAATCGAGGGTACTTTAAGATAATCGTTGCTAAGGCCATGTAGCGCATCAGAGTAATGTATGCAACAGACAAGTTGCCTTTCTCCACAAATTCTCTTATGTTACTGCCTTCTTGCGTGAGCCTCTCTCCTAAATTTAAATATAATAGTCCACGAGAGAATTGGGCTATCAGTAGCATGGCTTTCAGTCCTTCTTCCGTCTGGACAATGAATGAATGAATGAATAGAGTTTTATGGCCCGTCGACAACTCAGGTCATGTTGGGCGCATAACAAGTAAATGAATAAAAACGGAGATGAATCTAAACAGTAAAATGTAGAATCAAATAACAATAGTAGAGTTATAACTAACAATCAATTACTAAAACCGATCTATACGAACAATAAAAATCTAGACAATCATGAACAGATCTATAAATTGATTACAAGAACCTAAAATCATATTCTTCTGTACAAATTGATGGCTTTCAGGAAATCAAAAATAAGTTCGATTCTGACGCTTTCAAATAGCTGCCTCATACTGTCAGCCTTGAAATATTGATCTCTGTACATTAAAAAATCAATACAATCTATAAAAATATGTTTGACAGTAAGAGGAGCGTCGCATGGAATACACATTGGAGGTTCGTCTCCTTTTAGAAGAAATGAATGCGTCAAGCAAGTGTGACCAATGCGCAAACGGGCCAAAATGATTTCTTCTCGGCGATTTGATCTATAGCCAGGTAGCCATTCACCAAGACTCTGTTTAATAGTATAAAGTTTGTTATCTTGGTTTGCGGGATCGTCCCAACAATTCTGCCAGACATCCTGAATAAAATGATGTATTAAAGGTTTAAAATCACTAAAAGGAACTTCAAAGGGTAAAATATCTAGTGATAAAGCCTCCTTGGCAGCCTTATCTGCCTCCTCATTACCACGAATACCAATGTGGCTAGGGAGCCAACAGAAAACAAGATCAACATCACTATCAAGATTTGAAATCTTATTCAGTAATTCAACTATAAGAGGATTGTCTGTTTTCTCGTGTTCGAGCGCTTGCATACTAGACATTGAATCAGTGAAAACAATATAGCGCCAATAACCATCTTCGATCATGTGATCGAGCGCAAGGTCAATCGCCTTAAGTTCTGCTGAAAATACGGAGGAGTTGTTTGCTAGACGAAACTGATATTTTTCGCCATCTAGAATAGTTGCTGAGGCAACTTTCTCTCCGTCCTTCGAACCATCTGTATAAATCTCTTCATGCAATATGTACCTTTCTTTAATCTCTAAAAATTTTGTTTTAAAGACAACAGGGTCTGTAGTACCCTTTTTGCTTGAAGCCAGGTCATAAAGATAAGTGGGACTTTTGCATGTCCATAAAGGAACATCGGAAACAGTATATTCGGCAACATCTTCTAGATCGAAATCTAGAGAATTTATATCTGTTTCGCAACGGAAACTAAAAGGTGGTATAGCTTTTGCTTTCTTTTCAAATTCCTCCCTGTACTTAGGTTCAAATACAACTTTGTAGGTGGGGTTGTCAGGATTAGACTTTAACTTAAGATAATATTGCATGGAGAGTTTCTTTCGACGTAAATTTAAAGATGGTTCATTGGCTTCAGTGTACAGACTATTTACTGGTGATGTTCTAAAAGCGCCTAACGCTAAGCGCAAGCCTTGATTATGAATAGAATCAAGTTTGCGAAGGTATGAAGGGCGCGCTGAGCTGTAAACAGCACAGCCATAATCTAACTTAGATCTGACAAGCGACCTGTAAAGTCGCAATAGAACTTTTTTATCGGCTCCCCAGTCCATATGGGACACAACACGTAAAAGATTTAGAGCTTTTGGCACTTATTGCTCAAATAATCAATATGTGGACGAAACGAGAGTTTAGAGTCAAAGAGAAGCCCTAAAAATTTGAACTCTGGAACAACTTCAATTGGCACTCCGTCAAGTTTAAGTTCGGGATCAGGGTGCAGTTTTCTTGACTGACAAAAGTGCATACATTTGGTTTTAGTCTTGGAAAACTTAAAGCCGTTTTCGTTTGACCATTTGGTAAGGTTGTTCAAGACTTGCTGCAACTGCCTTTCAATTGTATACATATGTTTTGATCTGTAACAGATACAAAAGTCATCAACGTAAAGAAAACATTCCACGCCAGGAAAAACAGTTTTTACAATGTTATTAATTTTGACACTGAATAATGTCACAGATAAAATACTTCCCTGGGGGACTCCCATTTCTTGTTCATGGGGATCTGAAAAGGTATCTCCCACCCGGACTCTAAACAGACGTTCGTCCAAAAATGCAGAAATGAAATAAGCAAGGCGACCTCGAATACCGAAATCAAAGAGGTCATTCATAATTCCATACTTCCAAGTGGTATCATAAGCACTTTCAAGATCGAAAAAAACAGAAACAACATGTTCTTTCTTTATAAAAGCTTCTCGAATAAAAGTCTCGAAGCGGACAAGATGATCAAGAGTGCTTCTCTGTTTACGAAAGCCACTTTGGACTGACGTAATCAGTTTATTTTTTTCTAAAAACCAAACAAGACGGTCATTTACCATTCTTTCCATGGTTTTGCAAATACAACTTGTTAAGGCTATAGGACGATAGTTTGAAGGGTTTGTTGAATCCTTACCTGGTTTAGGTATAGGAATCACAATAGCTTCCCGCCAAGAGGCTGGAATTATTCCCGTTTTCCAAACCTGATTATAAATTTCAAGTAAACAATGAAGGGAGCGAGATGGTAAACGTTTAAGGAACTGATAATGGATATTGTCAGATCCGACAGCAGTGTCATGACACTTCTTTAGAGCTTTCTTCAACTCTTTTACAGAAAAGTCTCTGTTGTAATGTTCTAGATTCTTAGAACTAAAGTTCAGTTTTGACTTTTCTTTTTCGCCCTGAAATTTTTGAAAGTTTGGCGAGTAATTGGAAGAAGAAGATTTCTTGGCAAAAGTATCTGCCAAGGTATTAGCGATGTCATGCTTGGAAGAAACGGTACTATTGTTGTCGGTTTTAAGATGACCAATACTTTGAGATACATTCTTCCCACTGATTTTTCGTACCATGTCCCATGTCTTTTTGACAGATGATCTAGAATTTAGTCTAGATACATACTGTCTCCAAGACGAACGCTTACTTTGCTTAATAGTTCGACGTGCTTTCGCACGTGCTATCTTGAACTTATACAGGTTTTCTTTTGTAGGTCTTAAATCAAATGACCTAAGAGCCGATTTTCGCTCAGCTATAGCCTCTTTGCAAATTTCATTAAACCATGGCTTGCTTGGGCTTTTAGGATCAGGCGATGTTCGAGGAATGGCTTTTTCTGCAGCTGAATATAGCAAGGATGTAAAAAGCTCGGCAGAGTTGTCGCAGTCATCGAAAGCTTCAGGTGTAATAGACTGTTCGCAAGAGGTTTTAAAAAGATCCCAATTAGCTTTTTGGAGTTTCCATCGCCTAGGGCGTTCCTGTACTGATGGTCCTATTTCTGACACATGAATAGGAAAGTGGTCACTTCCATGAAGATCGGTATCAACTTTCCATGTAAAGTCTGGAAAGATGCCTGGACTGCAAATAGTCAAGTCTAATGACGAATATGATCCAGTGGCAGGATGATGGTAGGTAAATGATTTATTGTTTAATAAAACAAGGTCATGTCTTGTTAATAAACTCTCAACACTACGGCCTTTGTCATCTGTGTCTTTACAACCCCATAGCGTATGGTGAGAATTAAAATCTCCCATAAGTATAAAAGGCTTGGGTAACTGATCAATAAGATCGTCTAGTTTCCTGCTATCTACAGGAAGACTAGGAGGAAGATAGATTGAACAAATTGTAGTTGTTTTATTTAGTGATAAATTAACTGCCACAGCTTGTAAAGTAGTATTAAGCTTAACGACACTGTGAGGAACATTGTTATTTACAATAATTCCTACACCGCCCGAAGCTTTACCTTGTCCTTCAGAGTTTTTAAAGTAGCAAGAATGATACTTCAAAGAGAATTTATCCGTATCTTTTAAAAAAGTTTCTTGCAAACAAATTGCCACTGGCTTTCCACTAGAAATTAATAGATTCAATTCGTCAAAGTTTGCTTTGATGCTGCGACAATTCCATTGGATAATATTGTTCGCCATGTTAAATATTAAGGGAATAAATATACCGCTGAGTATTGGAAGTATGAAATTTATTTCTTTATGTGTGAAAGATCTATTATACTTCTGCCTTGCTTATTCTCTTTTGCATCGGATTCCGCATCATCGGGGTCATCCGTAACCATGTCTTCTTGAAGACCATGGTAGCGGTTAAATTGTTTTATTGGATCTTCAGATCCTTTTGGCTGACGATTTGAGGTCGTCGCCCTTGGAGATTTGGTCCGCCTCCTAGGAGGTTGGACAAAATCATTTGAGCTTTGACTATTTATACTACTAGAAATGGACTTGGACTGGCTTTCCTTTTTGTTCAGAGTTTCGGGTAATGGATAAGTCTCTGGTGCTTTGCTGGTTTTTAAGTTTCCGGATTTTGGTGCAATAGAGGTATTATTACTTGTCGAGTTCGAAGTCAAGGGAGGTGAGCTTTTTTTTGAAGAGAATAATTTTCCAAGTTCTTCCTTCTTTTTAGGGAAGACTAAACATAATTTTGCAAACATTTCCTTACAGTTTTGACATTCAGTTTCTCCTTTGTCTGTTTCCGTATTTGATTTTGCCGCATTAGCATACGAACTGGTAAGATTTGTTCTATTTTCGACCACTTTTCTTGCTTCAAAATATGATAGACCTTCTCTGCATTTTACGGTTACTATTTCCTTTTCCTTCTTCCAGTGCGAACACTTGCGGGAGGTTGCAATATGTCCTTCGCCGCAATTAATACATTCCGGATGAGATTCACATTCATCGACATCATGAGATTCCTCAAGGCCACCACAACGTCGGCAACGGGCTTCATTCTTGCATTTTTTCTCATGATGGCCAAATTGAAAGCAGCGATAGCACTGGAGATGATTTGGAATATATATATCAACGTTTACTTTTAAATAACCAATTCTAATTGATTTAGGTCGTATGGCGGTGTCGAATGTCAATATAATTGTGTTTGTTTGGACTTTTTTCCCATCCCTGAAAACAGATATCCTTCTTGCTTCGGTAACATTCTGAGATTTAAGCTCGGTGACAATTTCTTTCTCTGAGACCCCTTGAAGGTCGTGGCAGCGGATTATTCCTTTAGAGGTATTCAATGTGGAGTGCTCGTAACATTTTACTGGGATGTCGAGGAAGGTTTTAATTTTTAAGAGATTCTCTGAATGAATTTTCTTATCAACTTCAATGAGTAGGGCACCATTTTTCAACTTTTTTATTAGCCCCCAGCCGGCGGGGGGATAGAAATCGCTGGCTGCCGTCCTGTAGAGTGGTAAGACCCCACCGAATGGGCCCGCCTGTTTGCCGTGGGTGGAGACTCGTAAAGCCGGAAAAGAGGGTCCTGGTAGTTGAGAGAAGCCCAGGGATCTCCAGCTTCTCAACACGCTGCTTTGGCCTCGGCTTCGGTAAAACGGGAGCCTGGATGGGCCCGGTCTAGGCAATCGGCTGGTCGTTTTAGACTAGGGTATTGACTACTATTATAATATGATATTTAGCTATCAATGTATTCTAAGTTATTTTTGTGTTTTAACGCATCTATCTTTACTAAGTTAAAGTATAACTAATAGTATTGCAAACACTATGTCATGCATTGTACCCTTCTGTTGTACAAGTGTTAATTTGCCCATGTCATACCATTTTTCGTATTTTAATTGTATTTTATTTCTAGTCTATATAGGCTTATGGGCTAATTTGGTGGTTCGGGTTTTTTTGTCGGGTACGGGTTTGCATGGCGTGACTCTCATTTGGGGAAGTGTCCATGCTCTCCTTTACCGGGCCTTGGAACTTGGACTGCCCGAGTATATCATCTGGGTAGCCTTGGCTTAGGGAGCTGGATCGCCGTTCCTGTTTAGCCCCCTTGTAGGACTCCATGGAGGGTGGGGCCCACAGATGACGAAAAATTTAAAACTATAATATGGATCCCCTAAACAAAAAACGAAAAGGCGATGCACAAATGGACTCTGATATTGGCGAAGGATTTGCTAGCTCTTCTGGTCATTTTAACAAATTTCTTGTGATCAAATCAAAAGAACCAAATTTTCCAATTTCAAAACTTTCTCCCTTTGTTATTGAAAAGCAATTAAAGTCTATCTTAGGTACTCCAAAATCTGTAAAATCTTTAAAAGATGGTAATTTATTGGTAGAAGTTAATTTAAATGCTCAGGCTGAAAATCTGTTAAAAACTGAATTATTTTTTGGACATGAAGTCAAGGTTTATGCTCATGAGACCCTGAATAAATCTAGGGGAATCATCCGTTGTAGAGAGCTAGCTGGTTGCTCTGAAGCCGAGATTGTTGAAGGTCTGGAAAGTCAAGGAGTAACTGCAGTTAAACGTATCTCTGTGACTAGAAATGGAAAGAAGATTAGCACAAACACTTTCATTTTGACATTTGGTGTTCCCATTTTGCCTCGACGAATAAAAGTCGGGTTTAATGTGGTAAACGTTGATGTATATGTTCCAAATCCTCTGAGATGCTATTTTTGTCAGAGGTTTGGACATCATGAAGACAAATGCAACAATGATATGGTTTGTGTTAAATGTGGTGATGTAAATCCAAACCATTTCGATCATTCCTGTCAGAACGAAGTTAAATGTGCTAACTGTGGAAAAGGTCACCCAGCAAATTCAAAGGACTGTGAATTCTGGAAAAAGGAGAAAGAAATTCAGAGAATTAAATGCATAGAAAATGTATCCTTTTTTGAAGCCCGTAAAATTTTTGAATTAAGAACAAAAGCCAATCTGCCCTCAAGTTACTCCAATATTACAAAAAGCAATACGGAATGTCAAAACTGTAAAACTTTACACGAAAAACTCAGCATTCTTTTCCCTGATAAGAAGCATGAGATTGACAAATTATTCCCTAAATCCACAGTAGCCTTAACTTCTAGTACTTCAAATCAAATTAAGAAAACACAGTCTCTTTCCCTCCAAACAAACAAAACTCCTGAAACTATATTGGAATCAAACACTGTTAATCTATCTTCCTCTTCTGAAAATCCGCCTTCAGCCTCGAAAGATCCTTCCAGCAATAAAACTTCATCTGTATCTTCCGCTTCAAAGTCTAAACATCAAGACACAAAAACTACATCTCTTTCTGAAATGGATAGAATAGAACTCTTAGATAAAGTCGAGATGGTAAAACGTAAGAAGGCCCAAATGCAGCAAGAGAAATTAAATCATCCAGCTAGCAAAGTATTCGAGGATAATGATAAAAGCTCGTTTGTCAAACCCCCTAGGAGCAGAACTTCGTCTCCTAGGGCGACATCATCTAATCGCCAGCCAAAGGGATCTGAGGATCCTGTTAAACAATACAACCGCTACCACTGTCTTGAAGAAGACATGGTAACGGAAGACACAGAGGATGCAGATTCTTCCAAAGAGAATAAGCGAGGCAAAAATATAATAGATCTTTCACACATAAACAAATAATTTTCATACTTCCAATACTAATTAGTATATTTCTCCCCCTTAATTTAACTATGGCGAACAAAATCATTCAATGGAATTGTCGCAGCATCAAAGCTAATTTTGAAGAAATGAATCTATTAGTTTCTAATGGAAAGCCAGTTGCAATCTGTTTGCAAGAGACCTTTTTAAAAGATACTGACAAATTTTCTTTAAAGTATCACTCTTGCTATTTTAAAAATTTTGAAGGTATTGAGAAAGCTTCGGGCGGTGTCGGAATCATTGTTAACAACTGTGTTCCTCACCGCACTATTCCTCTTAGTACTACGCTACAAGCTGTTGCCGTTAGCGTATCTGTTAATAAAACAGTAACACTGTGTTCAATCTATCTTCCACCTAGTTCTCCTATCAGTCGTAGGAAACTAGACGATCTTGTCGAACAATTACCCAAGCCTTATATATTAATGGGAGATTTCAATTCTCACCATACGCTTTGGGGATGTTGCCATACAGACAACAAAGGTCGTATTATTGAAGATTTCATATCAAATCATGATCTTATTTTATTAAATGATAAATCTTCCACTTATCATCATCCAGCAACTGGTTCATATTCTTCACTGGATTTAACTATTTGCACTCCAGACATTTTCCCGGCTTTTAGCTGGAAAGTGGACTCTGATCTTCATGGTAGTGACCATTTTCCTATTCATATATCTGAATTAGGACCATCTGTCCAGGAGCGCCCTAGGCGTTGGAAACTCCATAAAGCTAATTGGGAACTTTTTAAAACCACATGTGAGCAGTCAATAAATCCAGAAGCCTTTGATGAATGTGAAAACTCTGCAGAACTATTTACATCTTTACTTTATTCTGCTTCAGAAAAAGCCATTCCACAAACATCGCCTGATCCTAAAAACCAAAACAAGCCATGGTTTAATGAAGATTGCAAAAAGGCTATAGCTGATAGAAAATCTGCCTTAAGAGCATTTGGCCTTAGGCCGATGAAGGAAAATCTTTACAAGTTTAAAATTGCACGTGCGAAAGCTCGTAGAACTATCAAACAAAGTAAACGTTCGTCTTGGAGGCAGTATGTTTCTAGATTGAATTCAAGATCATCTGTCAAAAAGACTTGGGATATGGTACGGAAAATCAGTGGGAAGAACACATCACTTAGTATTGGTCACCTTAAAACGGATGACAATAAATCAGTTTCTTCCAAACATGACATTGCAAATGTACTAGCAGACACATTTGCCAAGAAGTCCTCCTCTTCTAATTATTCACACACCTTTCAAAAATTTCAAGGTGAAAAAGAAAAGTCCAAGTTTAATTTTAGTTCCAGGAACCTGGAACACTACAATAGAGATTTTTCCATCAAAGAGTTGAAGAAAGCTTTTAAAAAGTGTCATGATACTGCTGTTGGTTCTGATAATATTCATTATCAGTTCCTCAAACGTTTACCATCTCGCTCCCTTCACTGTTTACTTGAAATTTATAATCAGGTTTGGAAAACTGGAATAATCCCAGCCTCTTGGCGGGAAGCTATTGTGATTCCTATACCTAAACCAGGTAAAGATTCTACAAACCCTTCAAACTATCGTCCTATAGCCTTAACAAGTTGTATTTGCAAAACCATGGAAAGAATGGTAAATGATCGTCTTGTTTGGTTTTTAGAAAAAAATAAACTGATTACGTCAGTCCAAAGTGGCTTTCGTAAACAGAGAAGCACTCTTGATCATCTTGTCCGCTTCGAGACTTTTATTCGAGAAGCTTTTATAAAGAAAGAACATGTTGTTTCTGTCTTTTTCGATCTTGAAAGTGCTTATGATACCACTTGGAAGTATGGAATAATGAATGACCTCTTTGATTTCGGTATTCGAGGTCGCCTTGCTTATTTCATTTCTGCATTTTTAGACGAACGTCGGTTTAGAGTCAGGGTGGGAGATACTTTTTCAGATCCCCATGAACAAGAAATGGGAGTTCCCCAGGGAAGTATTTTA
This sequence comes from Fragum fragum, assembly GCA_946902895.1. Taxonomy (NCBI): domain Eukaryota; kingdom Metazoa; phylum Mollusca; class Bivalvia; order Cardiida; family Cardiidae; genus Fragum; species Fragum fragum. The sequence continues at coordinate 525,131 of OX336369.1, read as the reverse complement.
TCTGTGACATTATTTAGTGTCAAAATTAATAACATTGTAAAAACTGTTTTTCCTGGCGTGGAATGTTTTCTTTACGTTGATGACTTTTGTATCTGTTACAGATCAAAACATATGAATACAATTGAAAGGCAGTTGCAGCAAGTCTTGAACAACCTTACCAAATGGTCAAACGAAAACGGCTTTAAGTTTTCCAAGACTAAAACCAAATGTATGCACTTTTGTCAGTCAAGAAAACTGCACCCTGATCCCGAACTTAAACTTGACGGAGTACCCATTGAAGTCGTTCCAGAGTTCAAATTTTTAGGGCTTCTCTTTGACTCTAAACTCTCGTTTCGTCCTCATATTGATTATTTGAGCAATAAATGCCAAAAAGCTCTAAATCTTTTACGTGTTGTGTCCCATATGGACTGGGGAGCCGATAAAAAAGTTCTATTGCGACTTTACAGGTCACTTGTCAGATCTAAGTTAGATTATGGCTGTGCTGTTTACGGCTCAGCGCGCCCTTCATACCTTCGCAAACTTGATTCTATTCATAATCAAGGCTTGCGCTTAGCGTTAGGCGCTTATAGAACATCACCAGTAAATAGTCTGTACACTGAAGCCAATGAACCATCTTTAAACTTACGTCGAAAGAAACTCTCCATGCAATATTATCTTAAGTTAAAGTCTAATCCTGACAACCCCACGTACAAAGTTGTATTTGAACCTAAGTACAGGGAGGAATTTGGAAAAAAAGCAAAAGCTATACCACCTTTTAGTTTCCGTTGCGAAACAGATATAAATTCTCTAGATTTCGACCTAGAAGATGTTGCCGAATATACAGTTTCCGATGTTCCTTTATGGACATGCAAAAGTCCCACTTATCTTTATGATCTTGCTTCCAGCAAAAAGGGTACTACAGACCCTGTTGTCTTTAAAACAAAGTTCTTAGAGATAAAAGAAAGATACATATTGCATGAGGAGATTTATACAGATGGTTCGAAGGATGGAGAAAAAGTTGCTTCAGCCACTATTCTAGATGGCGAAAAATATCAATTTCGTCTACCGAACAATTCCTCCGTATTTTCAGCAGAACTTAAGGCGATTGATCTTGCGCTCGATCATATGATCGAAGATGGTTATTGGCGATATATCGTTTTCACTGATTCAATGTCAAGTATGCAAGCGCTTGAACACGAGAAAACAGACAACCCTCTTATAATCAAATTACTAAATAAGATTTCAAATCTTGATAGTGATGTTGACCTTGTTTTCTGTTGGCTCCCTAGCCACATTGGTATTCGTGGTAATGAAGAGGCAGATAAAGCTGCCAAGGAGGCATTATCACTAGATATTTTACCCTTTGAAGTTCCTTTTAGTGATTTTAAACCGTTGATAAATAGTTTTATTCATAATGTATGGCAGAATTGTTGGGACGATCCTGCAAACCAAGATAACAAACTTTACACAATTAAACTGGATCTTGGTGAGTGGCTACCCGGCTACAGATCAAATCGCCGCGAAGAAATTATTTTGGCCCGTTTACGCATAGGCCATACGCATCTGACGCATTCATTTCTTCTAAAAGGAGACGAACCTCCAATGTGTATACCATGCGACGCTCCTCTTACTGTCAAACATATTTTTATAGATTGTAGTGATTTTTCTATGTACAGAGATCAATATTTCAAGGCTGACAGTATGAGGCAGCTATTTGAAAGCGTCAGAATCGAACTTATTTTTGATTTCCTGAAAGCCATCAATTTGTACAGTAAAATATAATTTTAGGTTCTTCTAAGCAATTATAGACCTGTTCATGATTTTCTAGATTTTTATTGTTCGTATAGATCGGTTTTAGTAATTGACTGTTAGTTTTAACTCTTATATTGTTATTTGATTCTACATTTTACTATTTAAATCCACCTCCGTTTTTATTCAAAAGCACCCTTATATTTACTTTTTATGCGCCCAACATGACCTTAGTTGTCGACGGGCCATAAAACTCTATTCATTCATTCATTCAACTTTTTTATTGATTTTATTTCACCAGCCAAAGACTTAATACATTTATCGATTACAAAAGGTGACAAATTTGTAACGGGTCTTTCAGGGATAGTTGATTCTATCAACAAAAACCTCGGAAAAGGGGCTTGAGTACTTCTTGATTCTAAGTCGGAGTCCATTTGAGCATATGTTCGTTTTTGTTGGGAAGCCATAGTTATTGTTTTTTCATTTCGTCATCTGAGGGCCCCACCCTCCATGGAGTCCTACAAGGGGGCAAAACAGGAACGGCGATCCAGCTCCCTATGCCAAGACTACCCAGATGATATACTCGGGCAAGCCAAGGTCAAAGGCCCGACACAGAAGAACATAGTCACTTCCCTAGGCAAGGGTTACGCCATGCAGATCTATACCCGACCCAAAACCCGTACTCACCCAATTAGCCCATAAGCCTATATAGACTAGAGATAAAATACCATTAAAATACAACAAGATATGATACGGGCAAATAATAATTTGTACTTTAGAAGGGTACAATACATGACATACCAGATGAAATGCTATCAAATGTGATATAACAAAGTGAAAGGACTTGTGCCAGAACACAAAATAACTATGGATTGATAGCCAATGGTTATAAAAAAACAGTAGTCAATGCCCTAGTCTAAAACGACCAGCCGATTGCCTAGACCGGGCCCATCCAGGCTCCCGTTTTACCGAAGCCGAGGCCAAAGCAGCGTGTTGAGAAGCTGGAGATCCCTGGGCTTCTCTCAACTACCAGGACCCTCTTTTCCGGCTTTACGAGTCTCCACCCACGGCAAACAGGCGGGCCCATTCGGTGGGGTCTTACCACTCTACAGGACGGCAGCCAGCGATTTCTATCCCCCCGCCGGCTGGGGGCCCCGTCTGGACAAGACTGGCATGTTCTTTAAGCATTTCCTCAATGCTACATGTTGTGTAGTTGCTTCTTATCCTATAATCAACAATTATGGAAAGCACCTTGTCAGTCTCATATCTTTCTGCCTCTACTACTCGTTTTTGAATCTGGACAAGAATATGTTCCTTGAAAATTGTTTCATCCTACAACTTGGACTCTTTTGGATCTGCTTCCTTGCGTTTTTTTTCCTCCAAGACTTGAATAAATAGTATCCAACCCAACTTTGAAATTAACCCTCTGTTCTTCTGTTAATGATTGTAATCCCACATTAATAGCATCCTCAGAAAATGCAGCGATTTTCTTTATTTTATCCGCCATCGTCAGTTTTAAATCACAAAGTGGGCGTTTTGCACTTTAATATCGAAATCATATGATAATAGATAACATGATGTTTAGATAGAAAAAAATTGTGATTACCGTATTTACCCGAATAGTTCAACCTTGTGCAATCATATAAAATATTTTGGCGGTGGATCATTTAGAAATACAAACTTATTAAACAACATTATGTGTCTTTTATCTTTTTTTTGAATAGCACTTAATGCCTGTGCTTTCCCCTCTGCTATTAACTTTTGCTTTTCTACTTCACTTATATCTGACTGTTTTGAGCGAGTCTTATCTTTGAGATTATTATATCTTTCAAGTTCATAAATAACCGTCTTAAATTCTTGCTCTGATATTTGTCCATCATTCAATGCTTTTGAAATCAAATCTTTCACACTGTTTAATTTACCATCAGCTAAAGTCTTAATCTCATAATGTTTCTTCGCTTTCGAATGCAGTCGCCTTCTAATAAACTTTACACATACCCCCGCTACACCACACACTACTGCTAAAATTTCTAATGGCAACATTAAAGGCATCGCAATTCCAATGCCACCCAAAATCACACTCCCAGAAATGAGAGTTGTATCAATTCCATCTGTGGCATTTATACTCCTTTTATATTTCTTATACAATGACTGCCTATTATCCCTTTCCTTGATTAAAATCTCAGCCTCTAAATCAAACTCAGTGTAATAGCCATGCTCAAGCATTATATAGCATTTGCCTTAGATCAGTGTTTTCAAGTAGCCCTGAATGGATTGAGTTTAAAATGCATGTCAAGGGGCTAGCTGACTGTCTTAACAGTTATAAAGACTATCTAAAACATCAACAAGAAAGTCAGGAAAAGAGGCAAAATTGCTTGTTCCCTCCAAGAACTGTAGGTTGTGACATCAGTGTTGAATTCCGTCAAAAATGTCAATTTGTCAAAGAAAAGTATGTTTTGTTTGACAAGGCTTTAGTAGCCTCAGCGATACTTGAACCCATCATATTTGATGAAGAAAACACCTTGCTAAGCCCTTTGAATCTGCCTGGCAAAAATTCAGGGTTTTTTTCAGATCTCCAGCTTAGTGTCCCTATCGATTTGTTCAAATATTGTCCAGGTGGAAGCATTTGTGTAATTGTCTTTGCTGCAAAAGTTTCTGATAATAGGCATGATCAAGGGTTTCAAGTCGAGCCAATACGTGTTGTAGCTCAAATTCATGATAAGCTTCCGGAGTATCACACACGAGCTCAAAAACATGCTTTTAAACAAAAGCTTAACTTAATTTCATCAGTGAAGCCTGCTATAGCTGACTTTATATATAAAGAACTTGCCATGGATTCATCTGCAGCCTCAAACTTACAGACTCAACAACGTCTTCATCTAATTTCTCTTGGAGAAACAGGTCTTGTTGGTGACCTCAGAGAGCTCAACTCGGGAAGACCCTCAACCAAATTTGATGTATTCTTCGAAAAACTTGAAGAAGTTGTTGAATCAGTTACTGCGGCTGATGACAGACGCCATGGTGAACCTCATTTGAGTCAGTGGATTTCCCTGTCTGAAATGATCACCATGGCTGCTGATAAGTGTCCTGCTGGTACTTTGGTTCCTTAAAAAAGCCTTGTAAGACTCCAATTTACCCCAAGAAACGCATATACACATGCAGCCTTAAATTTTACTAGCCGCATACCTGTGCAGTATAAAATACAACGTCGTCAGCTGCGACCCTCACATCCTGATCAGCATTATTGTGCAGCGCAATTTAAGTATTTAAGGTCTATGGCTATTGAACTTGGTAATAAGGGAGTTCTCTTATGTTGTGACGATAAAGCAAAAGTACCCGTAGGTGACCCTGGAATGCCCGTTTCTACAGGAGTGCGTGGTAAAAGAACACTTGTTCCATCAACCAGTACCCTAGTTGCATGTGACCACGACATGTGTAAATCAAGCCTATGCCCTTCAGTATATCTGGAGTGTAAGGTTCCTACAAGTGTTGACAAGTCCTTTGTAAGAGGACAGGTTCATTTAACAGTCAATGATTCTGTCTTTCAACAGTCTTCTCCGTTTCGTCATGCTGTAACTATTTGCAAGTTACCCCAAGGAAGGCCTGACTTACCAAAAGTTTTATAGAAATTCAGTGATGGGGGAACCGATCAACGCAATACGTTAGGATCAGTAAAATGTGCCTCAATTTGCATTTTCCGCGAGCTAGATTTAGATATGCTTGTGCTAGCTAGATGTGCCCCAGGGAACAGTTGGGTAAACCCTGCAGAGAGAATTATGAGTATTCTCAATCTGGGTTTACAGAACTGTTCACTAGAACGTGGTCCTGATGAAGACTCTTTCAAATCTTGTTCGAGCATGTCCCAGGTCAGAGACCTTACTGATAGGAAACCAGAGTTGGTCAAGGTCTGGGAGTCTTCTATAAGTCCAGTCCAGAAACTAATTGAAAACCGTTTTAAGATATTAAGTTTAAAAGGGACACCTTTTATTACAACTGAGCCTGCCGCTCATCTTGATATTGACATACTTAAGCGTCATTTAAGGGAGCTTTTCCCGGGGTTGGATCTTAACAAGCTGCAGAAAGCCTATACTAGATCACTGCTAAACTACCAAAGTTGGATGGATAAACATAGTAGGCAGCGGCAATATACATTTCAACTAAGGAAAGGTGAGGATGTGAATTGTTGTATTCCTGCAACAACTTCCCAAGAACATCTTCATTGGCTCCCAGATCCTGTATTACAAGAGAATGACAATGACCATTATTTACCATATGGGGAAGCAAAACTTCTGGATACCACAGATAAAGATAGACTAACCTTGCTGAGTGCTCCAAATGCAAAGGATACTGGTCCCAAAAGGTCAACAGTTAAAACCAACTTAAAGGGAGCAACAGCCCTTAAATCCTGTGATGATGAATCTGATATTCCTGCATCAACCTTTACGGCACAAAATGCTCGCTTCACTGTAGAGTGTATTGAATGTCGCAAGCCTAGAGTAATATATTCAAAAAACAAACTTACTGAGAGACAGGCTATGAAATTAGCACTCCACCTTAGTGAAGTTGAATACACATGTGGATCTTACATCACAAGTAATGTTGACCATTTGCATAACATAGTTTTTATTCGGCAAGCATTGTTGTGCTCTAGTATCATAGAGTTGGCATATTATAGCTCAAATCTTGGAAAAAGGGAATTGTGTTGTTACTGTGCAGAGATTGGGGAGGTAGATAAAAATCTCTTAAAAAAATTTAAAACAGTGCTCTCTTTGTGTAAATTTTGTCAAGAAAAGGGATTTGAACCAGTAACACAGAGACCATATGGGAAATAGATTTTTTAATTGCCTAAACCCAGTTTTTGTTGAGCCCGCTTTTCGTCACTAAGATAAGTCTATGTATGAGGGATTGTGCATTAGTCGTCCAGTCAATCCCATTTCATCAAGCTTTCCTCCTACATTTAGGCTTGTAATTCAAATTTACTTCACACAATTATTCACCACAATGAGTAGATGTGCCATTTGAAAGAACTTCTGTATCTCAAAGGTTACACTGAAGGTCATGTTCAAAGTTTTGTGCAGAGCATAACTTCTACATTTATGGGTGGATTTCAAAATAATTTGCCTCAGATGTTCCCTACAAGGTGTTGAAGTGCCGTTTAAAATGGTTGATTGTAGGTCAAAGGTCAAGGTCACATTTTATTAGGGTCAAACATTTGCTGGCTTGATATTTCAAAGTGTTGTCCCTTGACAACCATTCAAGTTATTGTGTTGAAGATTCAAAAAGGAATCTTATGAATGAAAAGAGGAGAGATTAACAATTCCCCTTTGCTTTTCTGTTAAGTTACTAGCCTTCGATTTAAATTTTGTTCATTTTTTTTATTAACGTCCACCAAGAAAAGAGGTTTGAAAATCATTGTTGAAAATAAATAATTCCAACAATTTGCCATTAATTTATTTTTCACACTGCTTTCTTAGCTCTCAGAAAAGTGTTGTTTCAACTGAAAAGAACACAAGAAAAAAATCTGCGAAAGAGTTTACAACATTTTAGTAGAAAGGAATTTGAAAGTATTATATGGAAATTGAATGTGTGGCTCAATCATTACTAGTAATTTCTTCATTTTCACACATTCTACTCTGAAAAAGTAGGAGGAAAAGATTATATACTCTTGGAATGACTCTCTGTATCTTCTTTCCATTTGGACTAGTCTTAAAATATAGACAACAGGTAAATCTGTCAAATTATGTGACCTGTCAGACAAAAATGGACTATCTGGGTACTGCACAGAGTACCATCCATAGTGAGAATGCACAATCTGTGCAGGCTTACTAGAATAGAAATTATTTGCTATTGGCTGATTTTCTGAATCTAGAATGATCATGTATTCTTTCGTTTAAAAATTTGTTAAATGAATTTGTCAAATGCATCCCTAGATTGACCTCTTCTGGAATCTATCTCTTTTCTAATATTTATTTTACAGAGTATCCAGATGGTCCTTTTTTGCATGATGGGTAACATATGTATCATATAAGTATTAGCATAAAGGATGTTTGATGCCTGTCAGGTCAAAACTTAGGTCAAAACTCTTCTTTGAAATAATACATTTTTTCATCTATTCAAGAAGGTAAAATTTAGTTTACTGATGACCTAATTCTAAAATGGTAATTTAATTTTACCAGAGTTTTGTAAGAAATTGTTTAATCACTTCAATTAAAGAGAAATATATCTAGAGCTAATTTATCTGGATATTTTGACATAATACATTCCAATGGTATTACCCTAAAACCTGTATTTTGTTAGAGACAATTTTAGATAACTACCTACATCATGGAGTAGAATTGAGAATTTAAGAATGATATTAACCTCTTCTTACCATAGAATTATAGTGTGTTTAATTGCTCTATACTCTATACTAAAATTTATAGTTTATAGATTGCTAGTTGAGGTCAGGAATGTGTTAGTGAGTGAGATTTCTTAAAATTCAAGAAGGAAATCTTGGCAACATGCATGTTTCGAAAGTTTTAACAGGCTAAGCCAATTATAAACACTGAGAAATATTTACAATCTTGCACTTCATGGCCAAAGAATATAAAACTTTTCTAGTACTCAACTGAGAATTCACACAAATTCAAATTTTGAATAATTGATTATTTTCGGTGTAAACACTGAAGAAAGACCAATAGCATGACAAAAAGTTTATTAAACCCAATCTTAAGCCTTATTACAACAACCCTATATTCTGAATTCAAAAACGGTTTTCAACTTTTGCTTTTCATGTGTACTGGGGTGCAAAGCGGGTAAAATTTCTGAACATTTGAAAACGTTTTGGCATCTTGAATGCATTGCTATTTTTAGGCTTAATATTAGGTAAAATTTACTTTTTGTTATGCAATCGGGCGTATGATTTTATTACTTCATTGAATTTCAATGAGTAAATTTTCAGTTGAAAAGCAAAAAAAAGTTTCATAAACTTTAGATGAGATCTATTCAAAGTAAAAGTTAAATCTTCTTTATTATACATGGATTTGTATTAAATGTCTTACTGCTCCTTATCAATAATTGTTCCACATTTTTGGTCAGTATTTGTTTGTTATTCTATTTTTACTTGTAAAATGCAGCTAGCATTCAGGAGTATCACTTATATAGTCAGAGAGCAGCATTTTTCACAAATCAATTGTACATTGATTTGGAATAAATGTCAAAATGCTTCCTATCCATTATTGTTCCAAAAATATAGTCAGTAATTTTTAGCTCACCTGAGCACAACGTGCTCAAGGTGAGCTATTGTGATCGGGAATTGTCTGGCGTCTGTCTATATGGCCTAGAGCTTTTATATTTGGTATGTATCATCATCTGTTGACCCTCTACCAAAATACTTCAAAGAATAACTGTATTCTAAAAATTAGCCCTTTTCTTTGCGATCCCCGATTTTACAAAGGAATAAAGAAGGAAATATTTCAAAGCCTTCTTCTCCGAAACGATTCGGCCTTTGTAGAGCTTTGATATTTGATACATATCATCAACTATTGACCCTGTACCAAAAATACTTCAAAGAATGTATTCTGAAGTATTCTGAAAATTAGCCCTTTTCTGTGCGATCCCTAATTTTAGTTGGAAATAAATAATATCTTTGAAAACCTTCTTCTCCTAAACCATTAGGCCTAGAGCTTTTATACTTGGTTTGTATTGATGTCTATACTTCAAAGCATTACCATATTCAGGAAATTAGTGCTATATGGTGGGATCATCAGTATACCTAGGATTAAAAGAGAAATCCTTAAACATCTCCAAAATTATTAGACAGAGGGCTTTGCTATTTTGTTTATATCATAAAGCTATGAACCATCATACTCAGGGGAGTGATTTAGGACCATCATGGTCCTCTTGTTTGTTATTCTATTTATTTTTACTTGTCGAATGCAGCTAGCGTTCAGGGGCATCACTTATCTAGTCAAAGAGCAGTATTTTTCACATAGCTTCCCTTGTCGTATATGGCAAAAAGAGATATCCTTGTATCATGCAAATGCAAGATCACTCTTAAAATTGTATCTGACTTCTAAACGAATGTTAACTCATTCTTTCTTTGGTAATGAGATTTAAAACCGTGTTTATGACAATTAAACTAAATGTTTATGTGGGAAAAGGAATCTTTCATGAGATTTTGTAAAGAGGCATGCTGATCTTAACCTTCTCTATAATAGAAAAGTTAATAAGCTTGCCAAGGGATGCTTAAAAACATTTCTATTCTAGACTCGACTAAGATCAGCTTGTCTAAAAAATGTAACGACAGATCATTTTATATTACATTGAATTTTGGTTAAAAGGACAACTTCTTAAGAAATATTTTTACCTCACTAGAGTTGTCATGGGTAGGGGAAGTAGAAAGTTAAATTAATGCTCCTTTATTAACCCATTGCAAGATGACAATTTTAATTAAAAACAGGTTTGTTTAACCCTTTCCTGTTTTATGAAATTTTAGACTGGTCCAATTTGAAAGAGGTTGCAGACCACAATGAAAAATGCATGCAATTTGAAATCGGACTATCCTATGTGGTAGAAAATATTGTGGGAAAAGGAGAAATTGTTTGTTACAAGAAATTTCTCCTTTTTCAACAATGTTTTCTCAAGTATAAAATCACAGGGACGTAAAATCCCGGGTTTGTCCAGGAAAGGGTTAAATGAGTTGCAGACAACAATTGAATTGAAATTCAAATAATAGTGTGTGAATCTGTCTTTTTGCATTTTTTAAATGCAAACATTTTGGGAAATGATGTAGTTTCTAGCTAGATGCAATTGATTTTCTATATATTTTTCTAAATGCTTTGCATGTTGGAATGGGTTAATAAACAAGATTCAGAAATAAACTGTTGGTATTAAGATTTTGTTTTTGAGTTTAATTGTGTATTGTTATTTGTTTTTACAACCCGTCCAGCTCAACAAAATTATCTTGTCCCAATAGCTATGAAAGAAAGTTTAAGAAAAATGATGCGATGAAGCATACAAACTTTCTAAAAGAGAAAAGTCTTGTACCTTTTACTATATTTTTTTGTAATTTTGGTCACCAGAATATTGGATTGTGATTTTGGTCATCAAATTATTGGATTGTGATTTTGGTCATCAAATTATTGGATTGTGATTTTGGTCATCAAATTATTGGATTGTGATTTTGGTCATCAAATTATTGGATTGTGACATGCAAAAAGCAAACAAACACTTATTCTTGATTGCTGCAGTACTCTGAAATGATCATAAATGAAACAATAATTTAAATGTAGGTAAGAATCATTTGTCTTAAAAATTGAAAAAAAAAAAAAAAAAAAAACACCTACCGTCCCTAGATTTCATTGGGAAAAAAAGTTTAAAAAAAAAAGCCTACCTACCGACCCTATAGTGAAATGAGGATGAAATCGGAAACAGGACTATTTTTTTTTAGGCCTAAGCAAGGTGACCTCGAATACCGAAATCAAAGAGGTCATTCATAATTCAATACTTCCAAGTGGTATCATAAGCACTTTCAAGATCGAAAAAGACAGAAACAACATGTTCTTTCTTTTTAAAAGCTTCTCGAATAAAAGTCTCGAAGCGGACAAGATGATCAAGAGTGCTTCTCTGTTTACGAAAGCCACTTTGGACTTACGTAATCAGTTTATTTTTTCTAAAAACCGAACAAGACGATCATTAAACATTCTTTCCATGGTTTTGCAAATACAACTTGTTAAGGCTATAGGACGATAGTTTGAAGGGTTTGTAGAATCTTTACCTGGTTTAGGTATAGGAATCACAATAGCTTCCCGCCAAGAGGCTGGAATAATTCCCGTTTTCCAAACTTGATTATAAATTTCAAGTAAACAGTGAAGGGAGCGAGATGGTAAACGTTTAAGGAACTGATAATGAATAATAACAGATCCGACAGCAGTGTCATGACACTTCTTAAAAGCTTTCTTCAACTCTTTCACAGAAAAGTCTCTATTGTAGTGTTCAAGGTTCCTGGAACTAAAATTAAGCTTGGACTTTTCTTTTTCACCCTGAATTTTTTGAAAGGTGGGTGAATAATTAGAAGAGGTGGACTTCTTGGCAAATGTATCTGCCAATACATTGGCAATGTCATGTTTGGAAGACACTGTACTATCATCATCTGTTTTAAGATGACCAACACTAAGGGACGTGTTCTTCCCACTGATTTTACGTATCATGTCCCAAGTCTTTTTGACAGATGATCATGAATTTAATCTTGAAACATACTGCCTCCAGGACGAACGTTTACTTTGTTTGATAGTTCTACGAGCTTTTGCTCGTGCAAAATTTAAACTTGTACAGATTTCCCTTCGTAGGCCTAAGGCCGAATGCTCTGAGAGCAGATTTTCTCTCAGCTTTAGCCTTTTTACAGTCGTCATTAAACCATGGCTTGTTTGGATTTTTAGGATTAGGCGAAGTACGAGGAATTGCTTTTTCTGCAGCCGAATAAAGTAAAGATGTAAAATGATCTGCAGTGTTTTCGCAGTCATCAAAGGCTTCAGGATTAATTGACTGCTCGCAGATAGTTTTACAAAGATCCCAATTAGCTTTATGGAGTTTCCATCGTCTAGGTAGTTCCTTGACTGATGGTCCAGATTCAAAAACATGAATCGGAAAGTGGTCGCTCCCATGAAGATCAGAATCAACTTTCCACGTAAAATGTGGAAAAATATCAGGGCTGCAAATAGTCAAATCCAGTGAAGAATAATTTCCAGTGGCAGGATGAAGATAGGTAGAAGACTTGTTATTCAATAAAACTAGATCATGATTGGTAATGAAATCTTCAACAGTACGGCCTTTGGTGTCGATGTTGCTACACCCCCATAAGGTATGATGAGAATTAAAATCTCCCATCAATATGAAAGGTTTAGGTAATTTGTGGACAAGATCGTCTAGTTTTGTAATGTCTATAGGAGAACTGGGTGGAAGATAGATTGAACATAATGTAATAGTTTTATGAAGAGACATGCTGACAGCTACTGCCTGCAAAGTGGTGTCTATAGAGACATTTCGATGTGGAATGTTGTTATTCACAAGTATACCAACCCCACCAGAGGCCTTTTCGTTGCATGTAAAGTTTTTTAGGTAGCAAGAATGATATTTCAGTGAAAACTTATCTGTGTCTTTTAGAAATGTTTCCTGTAAACAGACTGCCACCGGTTTATTCTTAGAAACTAAAAGATTAAGCTCCTCAAAATTGGCTTTGATGCTACGACAATTCCATTGAATAATATTATTCGCCATTACAAAAATTGTTATTAAGTGTATACCAAGTAAGAATGGAAATAAGTGGTTATTTTTTAACACCACTTAAATTAATTCTGTTCGCACCTTGCCTAATTGGGGTCGGGTTGTGCATGATTGTGATTTGTAGAAGACGGAGGACCCGAGATCAAATCTTCAGATTCGTCCTCCATGCCCTCATCGTCCCCATCATGCAAATCGCTAAAGCGATTGGATGTCGTAATTGGAGAAGGATTTACCTTCTCCAATTGAAGGCGAAGACGAGTTCGCCTTTGACTCGATGCCTCAGAGTTATTTGTTGAAGATTTTCCATTATCATGCGTTTTTTGTGTTTTATTAGTATCTTTCTGAACGGCTAGTTTTTGTGTTTTAACACCAGCAGCTGAAACTTTCTGGTCATTCACTTTCACATTTGATTCACTAACTGACGGCATACTCCAGACATAACTTCATTTACCTTATCACAAACCTCAGGAAACATTTCTTAGAGAATTTTTAGCATGCGCTCGCATGTTGTACATTCCTTTGATGTCGGCTCAGGTACAGCTTAGCTTTATTTGCATAGGTGTTGGCATCTTCTCTTGACTCTACAATTTTTCTAGCTTCGAAGAATGAAACCGATTGTCTACACTTAACAGTCAAAATTTCCTTTTCCTTTTTAAATTTTGGAGCCGCCGTCATAGCGCAGTTGGTAGCGCGTCGGACTGTCAATCTAGAGGTCCCGGGTTCGATCCCCGACGGCGGCACTCATCCTTTCCGACTAATTGTCTCCCACCAATGAGTCGATAATCGTAGTCTTATGTGGGATAGCAGCTGGAGGCTAGGAATGAATGAATAGAGTTTTATGGCCCGTCGACAACTAAGGTCATGTTGGGCGCATTACAAGTAAATGAAAAGGTGCCTCTGAATAAAAACGGAGATGGATTTAAATAGTAAAATGTAGAATCAAATAACAATAGTAGAATAAAAACTAACAATCAATTACTAAAACCGATCTATAAGAACAGTAAAAATCTAGACAATCATGAAAAGGTATATAAATTGCTTACAAAAACTTAAAATCATATTTTGCTATACAAATTGATGGCTTTCAGAAAATCAAAAATAAGTTCGATTCTGACGCTTTCAAATAGCTGCCTCATACTGTCAGCCTTGAAATATCTTTCCCTGACATCGAAAAAATCAATGCAGTCAATACAAATATGTTTGACAGTAAGAGGAGTGTCACATGGAATACACATTGGAGCCTCTTCTCCTTTAAGAAGAAATGAATGCGTCAAGTAAGTGTGACCAATGCGTAAGCGAGCCAAAATAATTTCTTCACGGCGATTTGATCTATAACCGGGTAGCCAATCACCAAGATCTCGTTTAATAGAATAAAGTTTATTATCTTGAGTTGCAGTATCGTCCCAACAATTCTGCCAGACATCCTGAATAAAATGATGTATCAAAGGTTTAAAATCACTAAAAGGAACATCGAAGGGTAAAATGTCTAGTGATAATGCCTCCTTGGCAGCCTTATCTGCCTCCTCATTACCACGAATACCAATGTGGCTAGGGAGCCAACAGAAAACAAGATCAACATCACTATCAAGATTTGAAATATAGCGCCAATAACCATCTTCGATCATGTGTTCGAGCGCAAGGTCAATCGCCTTAAGTTCTGCTGAAAATACGGAGGAGTTGTTTGCTAGACGAAACTGATATTTTTCGCCATCTAGAACAGTGGCTGAAGCAACTTTCTCTCCGTCCTTCGAACCATCTGTATAAATCTCTTCATGCAATATGTACCTTTCTTTAATCTCTAAAGAATTTGTTTTAAAGACAACAGGGTCTGTAGTAGCCTTTTTGCTTGAAGCCAGGTCATAAAGATAAGTGGGACTTTTGCATGTCCATAAAGGAACATCGGAAACTGTATATACGGCAACATCTTCTAGATCGAAATCTAGAGAATTTATATCCGTTTCGCAACGCAAACTAAAAGGTGGTATAACTTTTGCTTTCTTTTCAAAGTCTTCCCTGTACTTAGGTTCAAATACAACTTTGTAAGTTGGGTTGTCAGGATTAGACTTTAATTTAAGATAATATTGCATGGAGAGTTTCTTTCGACGTAAATTTAAAGATGGTTCATTGGCTTCAGTGTACAGACTATTTACTGGTGATGTTCTAAAAGCGCCTAATGCTAAGCGCAAGCCTTGATTATGAATAGAATCAAGTTTGCGAAGGTATGAAGGGCGCGCTGAGCCGTAAACAAAACAGCCATAATCTAACCTAGATCTGACATGCGACCTGTAAAGTCGCAATAGAACTTTTTTATCGCCCCCCCCAGTCCATATGGGACACAACACGTAAAAGATTTAGAGCTTTTTGGCACTTATTGCTCAAATAATCAATATGTGGACGAAACGAGAGTTTAGAGTCAAAGAGAAGCCCTAAAAATTTGAACTCTGGAACGACTTCTATTGGCACTCCATCAAGTTTAAGTTCGGGATCAGGATGCAGTTTTCTTGACTGACAAAAGTGCATACATTTGGTTTTAGTCTTGGAAAACTTAAAGCCGTTTTCGTTTGACCATTTGGTAAGGTTGTTCAAGACTTGCTGCAACTGCCTTTCAATTGTGTACATATGTTTTGATCTGTAACAGATACAGAAGTCATCAACGTAAAGAAAACATTCCACACCAGAACAAACAGTTTTGACAATGTTGTTTATTTTGACACTAAATAGTGTCACGGACAAAATACTTCCCTGGGGAACTCCCATTTCTTGTTCATGGGGATCTGAAAAAGAATCTCCCACCCTGACTCTAAACTGACGTTCGTCTAAAAAAGCAGAAATGAAATAAGCAAGGCGACCTCGAATACCGAAATCAAAGAGGTCATTCATGATTCCATACTTCCAGGTGGTATCATAAGCACTTTCAAGATCGAAAAAGACAGAAACAACATGTTCTTTCTTTATGAATGCTTCTCGAATAAAAGTTTCGAAGCGGACAAGATGATCAAGAGTGCTTCTTTGTTTGCGAAAGCCACTCTGGACTGACGTTATAAGATTATTTTTTTCTAAAAACCAAACAAGACGATCATTTACCATTCTTTCCATGGTTTTACAAATACAACTAGTTAAGGCTATAGGGCGATAGTTTGAAGGATTTGTAGAATCTTTACCTGGTTTAGGTATAGGAATCACAATAGCTTCCCGCCAAGAGGCTGGAATTACTCCTGTTTTCCAAACCTTATTAAAAATAATAAGTAAGCAATTAAGGGAACGAGACGGCAAACGTTTAAGGAACTGATAATGGATATCATCAGACCCTACAGCAGTGTCATGACACTTCTTTAAAGCTTTCTTAAACTCTTATACAGAAAAGTCTCTGTTGTAATGTTCTAGATTCTTAGAAATAAAGTTCAGCTTTGACTTTTCTTTTTCGCCCTGAAATTTTTGAAAGTTTGGCGAATAATTGGAAGAAGAAGATTTCTTGGCAAAAGTATCTGCCAAGGTTTTAGCGATGTCATGCTTGGAAGAGACGGTACTATTGTTGTCGGTTTTAAGATGACCAACACTTTGAGATACATTCTTCCCACTGATTTTTCGTACCATGTCCCATGTCTTCTTGACAGATGATCTAGAATTTAGTCTAGATACATACTGTCTCCAAGACGAACGCTTACTTTGCTTAATAGTTCGACGTGCTTTCGCACGTGCTATCTTGAACTTATACAAGTTTTCTTTTGTAGGTCTTAAATCAAATGATCTAAGAGCCGTTTTTCGCTCAGCTATAGCCTTTTTACAATCTTCATTAAACCATGGCTTGCTTGGGTTTTTAGGATTAGGCGATGTTCGAGGAATGGCTTTTTCTGCCGCTGAATAGAGTAAGGATGCAAAAATCTCGGCAGAGTTGTCGCAGTCATCGAAAGCTTCAGGTGTAATAGTTTGTTCGCAAGAGGTTTTAAAAAGATCCCAATTAGCTTTATGGAGTTTCCATCGCCTAGGGCGTTCCTGTACTGATGGTCCTATTTCTGACACATGAATAGGAAAGTGGTCACTTCCATGAAGATCGGTATCAACTTTCCATGTAAAGTCTGGAAAGATGCCTGGACTGCAAATAGTCAAGTCTAATGACGAATATGATCCAGTGGCAGGATGATGGTAGGTAAATGATTTATTGTTTAATAAAACAAGATCATGTCTTGTTAGTAAACTCTCAATACTACGGCCTTTGTCATCTGTGTCTTTACAACCCCATAGCGTATGGTGAGAATTAAAATCTCCCGTAAGTATAAAAGGCTTGGGTAACTGATCAATAAGGTCGTCCAGTTTCCTGCTATCTACAGGAAGACTAGGGGGAAGATAGATTGAACAAATTGTAGTTGTTTTATTTAGAGATAAATTAACTGCCACAGCTTGTAAAGTAGTATTAAGCTTAACGACACTGTGAGGAACATGGTTATTTACAATAATTCCTACACCGCCCGAAGCTTTACCTTGTCCTTCAGAGTTTTTAAAATAGCAAGAATGATACTTCAAAGAGAATTTATCTGTATCTTTTAAAAAAGTTTCTTGCAAACAAATTGCCACTGGTTTTCCACTAGAAATTAATAGATTCAATTCGTCAAAGTTTGCTTTGATGCTGCGACAATTCCATTGGATAATATTGTTCGCCATGTTAAATATTAAGGGAATAAATATACCGCTGAGTATTGGAAGTATGAAATTTATTTCTTTATGTGTGAAAGATCTATTATACTTCTGCCCTGATTATTCTCTTTTGCATCGGACTCCGCATCATCGGGGTCATCCGTAACCATGTCTTCTTGAAGACCATGGTAACGGTTAAATTGTTTTATTGGATCTTCAGATCCTTTTGGTTGACGATTTGAGGTCGTCGCCCTTGGAGATTTGGTCCGCCTCCTAGGAGGTTGGACAAAATCATTTGAACTTTTACTATTTATACAACTCGAAATGGACCTGGACTGGCTTTCCTTTTTATTGATAGTTTCGGGTAATGGAGAAGTCTCTGGTGCTGTGTTAGTTTTTACTAAGTTTACAGGTTTTGAGGCAGGTGAGGTACTATTCTTGGTTGAGCTAGAAGTTAAAGAAGATGAAGTTTTTTTTGATGAGAAAAGTTTTTCAATTTCTTCCTTCTTTTCAGGAAAGACTAAACACAATTTTGTGAACATTTCCTTACAGTTTTGACATTCATTTTCCCCTTTTTCTGAACTTGAGTTTGCTTTGGCTGCATTAGCATATGTATTGGTAAGGTTTGTTCTATTTTCAACGACTTTCCTGGCCTCAAAATATGAAAGACCCTCTCTACATTTCACAGTAACTATTTCCTTTTCCTTCATCCAGTGTGAACACCTGCGGGAAGTTGCAATGTGTCCTTCACCGCAGTTGATACACTCCGGATGACTTTCACATTCATCGACATCATGCGATTCCTCCAGGCCACCACAACGTCGGCATCGAGCAACGTTCTGGCATTTTTTTTCATGATGTCCGAACTGAAAACAACGATAGCATTGCAGGGGGTTTGGTATGTATATGTCTACGTTAACTTTCAAATAACCAATTTTTTAAAGATTTGGGCCTTATTGCAGAGTTAAATGTCAAAACAATGGTGTTAGTCTGAACTTTCTTTCCGTCTCTGTATACAGATATTCTTCTTGCATCAGTTACATTTTGGGGTTTTAATTCTAAAACTATTTCTGTCTCTGTAACACCTTGAAGATCAGGGCAACGAATAATTCCTTTTGACGTATTTAAAGTGGTGTGTTCATAACATTTAGCAGGGATATTGAAAAAGGTGTTAATTTTTAAAAGGTTATCAGAGTGAATTTTCTTATCAACTTCAACTAACAAAGCACCATTTTTAAGTTTTTTAACGGATTTAATTTCTCCAGCCAAAGACTTGAGACATTTATCAATGACAAAAGGTGATAATTTTGTGACAGGTCTGTCAGAATTTAACGATTCAATTAGTAAAAACCTTGCAAAAGAAGTTTGAAATTGGGATTTTTCTACGTCCGACTTTTCTATATCCGAGTCCATTTGAGCATATGTTCGTTTTTGTTGGGAAGCCATGTTTGTGTTTTTTACATTTCGTCATCTGAGGGCCCCACCCTCCATGGAGTCCTACAAGGGGGCAAAACAGGAACGGCGATCCAGCTCCCTATGCCAAGGCTACCCAGATGATATACTCGGGCAAGTCAAGGTCAAAGGCCTGACACAGACGAACATGGTCACTTCCCTAGGCAAGGGTCACGCCATGCATGCCTACACCCGACCATAAAACCCGAAATCACCCAATTAGCCCATAAGCCTATATAGACTAGAAATAAAATACCATTAAAATACAACAAGATATGACACGGGCAAATAATCATTTGTACTTCAGAAGGGTACAATACATGACATACCAAATGAAATGCTATCAAATGCGATATAACAAAGTGAAAGGACTTGTGCCAGAACACAAAATAACTATGGCTTGATAGCTAGTAGTTATAAAACAACAGTAGTCAATGCCCTAGTCTAAAACGACCAGCCGATTGCCTAGACCGGGCCCATCCAGGCTCCCGTTTTACCGAAGCCGAGGCCAAAGCAGCGTGTTGAGAAGCTGGAGATCCCTGGGCTTCTCTCAACTACCAGGACCCTCTTTTCCGGCTTTACGAGTCTCCACCCACGGCAAACAGGCGGGCCCATTCGGTGGGGTCTTACCACTCTACAGGACGGCAGCCAGCGATTTCTATCCCCCCGCCGGCTGGGGGCTAGGAAAGGATGTGATGGTGGTACCGGTGTGAGAAATACCAGGAATCCATTGTTAGGTGCTCCAGCCGCCGCGATATAACTGAAAGATTGTTGAAAGCGGCGTAAAACCCAATTCAAACACCTCGTTTACCCGATTAACCCTTAAGCCACCGCTTTCTGGAAAAGAATATGGATACAGTGAAATAAAGCTACTTGAAATATACAAACAAGAAAGTGCGTGTTCCGTAATCTATACACTCTTTTCCAGTGCTAGGCGTGACCAGCCGATTGATCAGACAGGGCCTATCTGACCGCTCGTCTAGTTCAACTCCAGGCCAAAGTGGTGTTTTGCAGAGACGAGGTACTAATCCCTGACCCCGAAACCACTCAACCACCAGGATTCTTTCATCAAACGACACGAGCAACCACCCACGGCAAGCAGGTGGGCCCGTTCGGTGGGGTCTTACCACTCTGCAGGACGGCAACCGGCGATTTCTATCCCCCCGCCAGCTGGGGGTTTCTGAAGTATAAGGTTAAGGACATTCATATTTGGTATGTACGCAGTCACCCCCATTGAAAGCCGCTGGCATGTCAATCATAGTCTTCATTATCACAATTTTTCCACCGTGAACCCTTTAGTTGGTGAATCGCCTATGTTCGATCACGATCCCATCCCGTTTTTGTTTATCATCTTTGATATTGAAATATTTCTTCAAAAACTGTGACTTGCTTTCCAAATGACGTAATGCATAGAACTCGGTCAACCATTTCTTTGAAATTCCATAGTAGACACTTTTAACGTTATCCTTTGGTATTTTGGAAGCAACGTTTTCAATATCCCGTTTCTTCAAGTTACACATGATTGTTTCGTTGCATACATCAAACTGATCTGCTAACACTCGGTTTACATGGAACTATCTATATTTATAAACCAATGAGCGATGTTCCTAACCACGCCTCTTTTTACAAGTTTGCAAATGAAATAGTGTAAAGGTTATCAATCTCTTTCGAAATCGAAAGCTGCTTAACTTAAATTGGCACTATTGTTCGTTGCTTATAGGGTTTACCTTGTCTACATCGTCAAATATTTGACATATGTAGCATACTTGCCGCCATGCGACCCTTAGAAATTTATTTGAAAGTTTATCATTTTCATCGACTTTCTGATGACAAGGATCGCATATATAAACAGTAGCTACGCAAAGTTTACACTTAAAGGTAGGTATCGATGTTTTTTTCATGTCACAGATTTTAATTATTTTTGTTTCCTCTCGTATACTTTTTGAATACAATATGCCGAAAAGATGTTTTGCTAAAATCTGAGGTCGCTTATCAGAAAAAAGCAGGGTATTTCCTTAATAGCCTACGTAGGCTATTAATCTTTTTTTAGATTAATCCGAGACAGTTGCGAAGATTATATGATCACTCACGTGGTGCGAATAACCGTTGGAACTTTGAATTTAGTTTAAATTACGCCACACATACGTCATCGTTACGTCATCAGGAGTTATGTTCGCTAGCCGGTCTTTAATTCTGTAAAAATAAGTCCTAAACTATCGTTAGTGTTATTACGAATTTTTACACTTACCATAGTTTTGCGCTTACCCTTTCATATGACCTGATTTAGAAAGTTGGCTGTTTCGCTAGTAAATTTGTTACCTTCAGTTGACTTTGGGTCATATACAAATGAGGTCATTCGATGTCGTCAGCCGAATTCCGTGATATCTAAAATAAACTGGAATTTCGCTGAACCTTTCCGATATTAAAAGCCACTTTGGGCCTATTAGATTACCACCAAGACAATACCTGACTCAACTTAAAGTATTAAATGTTCGTTTGAGTGTATTTTTCGGCACTTGATATTTTTTCTTTTCTAGGTTTCAGAAACATCGATACCTCCCTTTAAGTCACATTTGGACATCATCAGATTCTGAACAGCACAACACACAAAACATAATGATGTCGTGCTATCGCACTCACAAACACTCGATATGATTTCATTCAGGTTTTTATTTGATACGAATTCGTGAAAGCAATTTCCTCGTGAAATTGTTTGCGAAAATTTCAAGAAATTTTCTTCAAGTTTCCGTCAATTCCATTTCTATTTCTTTCATTGAACAATGTTATCTCTTTTTCAGTTAAACCGATGAAAACGATTTCGTAGTAAATAAAAGATTCATCTCATTGTCTTTGCAGAGATCGAAATAGTGATCCATTTGAAGTGGTAGTAATCCGTATCGGACATCTACCCGATTCAAATACATCACACATTCTATATTCATTAATTGATGTAAAATTATGAAAATATTTCGAAGATAACTGGAAATACAATTTAAAATCAATAAAGTGAAAGTATTCGCCGTATTGTTTTACCGTAGCAATGCTCATGCATAATTGTTACTAGCTTGTCGATTACGAAATGGCACTAGTGGTTACTGTCTCCAATTTTAAACTGCTTTTCGCCTTATCAAAGATTATAATGAGAAACGTCAATATTCCTTATGACGAAGCAATCATCTAGTTTAACTTTTTTTACTCCATCATTTATAATTTTTAACTCTTCTTGGCAAACCCCACACTTAATTATTTGGTTAAAGTCCGAGTTCCTACTTGATATATGAAAACGTTTGAAGTCTTCTTTCGTAAATTTTCTAACTTTATATTCACTCATCGAAAGAACAAGTGTCTTGTCTTGCATGTTCAAAATCATATCTTGATTAAACTTAAACTAGTACTTTTCAGTAAAAAGTTCATTCAATATGGTCTATAGAGTTGATTTCCTTGGTGTCCTGTGTAGTAGTTGCTGGGATGCGAATACCTTTCTAGGACTAGGAGATCCTGCGCTGAATTGTCATGCGAATGTCCTGAATTGTCATGTGATTGCCCTGTGGTTTCTGTATTAAAACTCTGAAAAATAATTACAATCATTTATCAAAGGTTACATTACAGCAATTTGAAATAATATCGAAAATTCTATTTTTTAAGCACGTTTCTTTTATGAATATATAAGCCAGAAGCTTGCGTAGAAGTAAGTTACGATTAAGGCAAATTGATTTCCGCTTTTTTTATATATATGCATGATAGTTTTCTCACCTATGGGCAGATAGTCGTATACCTATGTGGAATAGAAGTTGGAGGCTAGGAAAAGGATGTAATGGTAGTACGTAATGGTGTAAGAAATACCAAAGAAAATACATTGTAAGGTGCTCCAGCTGCCGATATATGATTAAAAGATTGTTAGAGGCAACAATACCCTCATTCTAACAAAAACAAAGGTGGTAATCGATTATGATAGCAACGAATCTGTTACATACTTCAGATTTGAAGAATTTCTCCTCCAACTCGTTTATGGCGTCTCTCAGTCCTTTTGATTTGTCCCGTGAGAACGCATCATTCTCAAACACGGTCTCGTCTACATAAACGTTTAGATATTGTCCATTCCGTTTAACTGTAATGTTCTTATTATAGCCTATCTTTATTCCAATCGGCTGATGGTCCAAGTAATGTTATTCAAATTAGCCTTAGTACTAAAATGTGTAGCCTGGTGGTGCAAATTAACCTTAGTACTTTTTTTTAGCTTAAGCTCTAAATTTAACGATTATAGTTAGATTGATCATACATTTGAATATCGTTTTACGATTAAAGAATGATAGGAAACAGTGCCAATTTGGAGGTAAAAGTATATAATTGTGAAATTTCACTTTCTATTTTAATAGTTGTCTGATTGTGCTTTAGGATGTTTTAACTATGGATATGAAGGCAATTTTAGAGGATTATTACTTTAACCCTTTCCTGTTTTTAATATTTTTAGACCTATCCAATTTCAAAGGTTTTGCAGACGACAATTTACAGTGGATTTATTTTGAAAAATAACCATTCAGTAGGGTAGAAAACATTGTGGAAAAAGAAGCAATTCCTTCTTTTCCGACAATGTTTTCTCAAGTATAAAATCACAAGGATGTAAAAACCAGTGATTGTACAGTAAATGGTTAAACCAGGAAATCCAGCAGCTTTTACTGGAGCCAAAAATTGTTTCAAGTACTTAAAAGGAAATGTCTGGGTGTCTTTTCGTAAATGAAAGTAGTTTACGGGTCTCTTTGTGTGTAAACAAACGGGCGCCATCTTGGATCTATTTAGGGTAATGGTCGGCCATATCAAGCACTATATTTAGTAACTCATTTGCATATAAGCATGTATTGAGTTTTCGTGGTGACCCATATTGAGGAACCATTTTGTTTCTATTTGGGGCAACTCATTTGCATATAAGCGTGTTGGATCATGTCACTAGTATTCGTGGATGTTACAACGGATATGTTTAGAATAGATGAGTCAGTAGGTATTTATTTTCAGCTTTATCACTAGAGCTCCTGTTTAAAAGTACTCTTAAGGTTCAAACCACCAACTCAGTCTCGAACCTTCTACGAAGAGATTCATAACGGGCATAACATTGTTGGATCCCTCAAATCTCATGACGGAGCCACTCTTTTGAACAAGACCTATATTGTTTCGGAACACCCTACATGTAACATCCCTGACACAATATGTTCCTTTTTGTGTCATAAAATCGAGCCAAAGCACACAGTTGGCACGTAGGGTAAAGCAGTAATAATTATAAGAGCCCCCAAAAGCACGTCTTACCTCTCTGACAGTCTGAAGCTAAATGAACTCAGTGGATAGGGCGCAGGTCTTATCACGTGTTTTGCACACGACGCTCTATTTTTAGCCAAGGTATTTTACAATGCTTGCATCAGTACAAGTCAAGTGTTTTTCCTGATTGATATCCTATTTTTCAGAAGAGTCCCTATGTTTAGTGTTTTCCGGCTTGATATCCTGTTAAAGGTCTTATCAGTAGTGTCCATATGTCAAGTGATTTTGCGGTTTGATATCCTGTTTATCAGTTTTAGCCCTATGTCAAGTGTTGTTTCTTCCTGCGTATTTCTATTGGATCAAATATAAGCCAATGAAAAGTTTGTATTTCTAATCAATCACACTATCAATTGATGACCCATACATTAAATCTTATCTACAACTATTTTATCAGTTTGTACATTTCATCATGAAAGTTACTATTTCTGAACACGCTTTTGAAAGGCATTTGAGTGATATATACTCAGACACTTCTGTTTTCAATGACAGAAGAACGATGGTATTTTGCATTTATAGCTGCTTACGTTCTCCTGACTATGTTGAAAAATGTAAAAATAGAATAAGTCTTTTAAAACAGTTTGATTATGACATTGGTAGATTATGACTTCGTAAAGTGACAAGTAAGCAGATAAGGGTAATATATCGCAAAACGAGAAATGCCTACTTTGTAATAACTTCATATCCGAATTAAAGGATCATGGAGGAAAATAAATCAAGTAAGTTTGCCTTTTCTTCGTACATGTTTTGTATTTTTTTTACATGTACTCATGTACAGACAAATATATGTATACAATTGAAAGGCAGTTGCAGCAAGTCTTGAACAACCTTACCAAATGGTCAAACGAAAACGACTTTAAGTTTTCCAAGACTAAAACCAAATGTATGCACTTCTGTCAGTCAAGAAAACTGCACCCTGATCCCGAACTTAAACTTGACGGAGTGCCCATTGAAGTTGTTCCAGAGTTCAAATTTTTAGGCCTTCTCTTTGACTCTAAACTCTCGTTTCGTCCACATATTGATTATTGGAGCAATGAGTGCCAAAAAGCTCTAAATCTTTTACGTGTTGTGTCCCATATGGACTGGGGAGCCGATAAAAAAGTCCTATTGCGACTTTACAGGTCGCTTGTCACATCGAAGTTAGATTATGGCTGTGCTGTTTACGGTTCGGCTCGCCCTCCATACCTTCGCAAACTTAATTCTATTCATAATCAAGGATTGCGCTTTGCGTTAGGCGCTTTTAGAACATCACCAGTAAATAGTTTGTACACTGAAGCCAATGAACGATCTTTAAATTTACGTCGAAAGAAACTCTCATTGCAATATTATCTTTAGTTAAAGTCTAACCCTGACAACCCCACTTACAAAGTTGTATTTGAACCTTACTAGAGGGAGGAATTTGAAAAGAAAGCAAAAGCTATACCACCTTTTAGTTTACGTTGCGAAACAGATATAAATTCTCTAGATTTCGATCTAGAAGATGTTGCGGAATATACAGTTTCCGATGTTCCTTTATGGACATGCAAAAGTCCAACTTATCTTTATGACCTAGCTTCAAGCAAAAAGGGTACTGATTGATCTTGCGCTCGATTACATGATCGAAGATGGTTATTGGCGTTACATTGTTTTCACTGATTCAATGTCCAGTATGCAAGCGCTTGAACACGAGAAAACAGACAATCCTCTTATAGTTAAATTACTGAATAAGATTTCAAATCTTGATAGTGATGTTGATCTTGTTTTCTGTTGGCTCCCTAGCCACATTGGTATTCGTGGTAATGAGGAGGCAGATAAGGCTGCCAAGGAGGCATTATCACTAGACATTTTACCCTTCGATGTTCCTTTTAGTGATTTTAAACCTTTAATACATCATTTTATTCAGGATGTCTGGCAGAATTGTTGGGACGATCCCGCAAACCAATATAACAAACTTTATGCTATTAAACAGAGTCTTTGTGAATGGCTACCTGGCTATAGATCAAATCGCCGAGAAGAAATCATTTTGGCCCGTTTGCGCATTGGTCACACTTGCTTGACGCATTCATTTCTTCTAAAAGGAGACGAACCTCCAATGTGTATTCCATGCGACGCTCCTCTTACTGTCAAACATATTTTTATAGATTGTATTGATTTTTCAATGTACAGAGATTAATATTTCAAGGCTGACAGTATGAGGCAGCTATTTGAAAGCGTCAGAAACGAACTTATTTTTGATTTCCTGAAAGCCATCAATTTGTACAGCAAAATATGATTTTAGGTTCTTGTAATCAATTTATAGACCTGTTCATGATTGTCTAGATTTTTATTGTTCGTATAGATCGGTTTTAGTAATTGATTGTTAGTTATAACTCTACTATTGTTATTTGATTCTACATTTTACTGTTTAGATCAATCTCCGTTTTTATTCATTTACTTGTTATGCGCCCAACATGACCTTAGTTGTCGACGGGCCATAAAACTCTATTCATTCATTCATTCATTCCATCCGCAGCAGTCTATAATACAGTGCCGTTCGTAACTCCTACTCAAAGCAAACCTGTACATCAAGCCGGATTGCTTTGGAAATGTGTGTGAGCGTTTTGGTCGTGTTTGTGGGACTTATCGAGCAACTAGAGTATCAGTATAGACTATATAAGCTGAGACAAGAAGCCCGTGAAGCAGCAGACCGATTGGTTGCGTGTTTTGCCAAAGACAATACGATACATAAAGACAGTATGGAGTGACTATTTTCAAAACCGTACTACTGTGTAAAATGATTATGTAAATTATTGTATATACACACTATTGTAAGAATGTACTGTATGTATACTGTCAATAAACATGACTGAGTGGAAACAGTATTTGATTTCTTTGTATTTAAATCCAAAATCTCCCTCTAGTTTTCTCGGTCCTGAAACATTATATCAGTATGTCAAGTCAGAGGGGAAATTTAAAATTGGTCGGTATAGGATAAGAAAATTGGCATCAAAGTCAAGATCCTTATTCCTTGACCAGAGGCGCTAGACGCAAATTCCAACGTTCTCGTGTGATAGACAGTCAGTTGGATATGGACTTGGTGGATATGGTTGATGTAGCCAAGCATAATGACGGTTATAAATATGTACTCATCTGTATAGATATCTTTTCACGCTTGGCTTTATGTCAACCGATCAAAAGTAAAATGGGTAGAGATGTAGTAGTAGCTTTAAAAACCATATTATCTGGACCTCAAAAACCCAATATCAACCCAAAACCCAATTTGTATCTACAACAATTATAGGTCAGGAGTTTAATAGTCTAGCCAATTGTGAAAGTCTTCCTTATTACAAACGCAATACGTTAAAAAACTCAGTTGATTATTATGCTCTTCTCCACACGGCCAAATGGCGAGAAAAGCCATTTCATTGTTTTTCTCTAATGGTATAGGTGAAGAGATTTCGGTTTCCATTTCAGTGTAGGAAGTTTGATTGGAAACAGTTGAAGGTGTAAAATTCATAGTATCTTCATTTTTCAATCTATGTATAAATGAATTAATGTGGAACTGTGATTAGTTAGTCAGAGTTTTCCTGATAGACACTTTCACATGCATCACTGGGTTCTACACTTGAAACACTAGATGGTGAGAATTTAACAATATCTTCTTCAAACCATTCATTTATTAATGACAGAGGAATATCATCTTGTGTAAAAAAATGTCTTATCTTCTTTTAAAAAAGATGATATATCATCTGATTGAATATCTTCTGGTGTATATACAATCTGCGGAGGTATATCTTCTGGTGTCTGAGCATATGCAATTCAGTCTGCGGTTTAAGTTTTTGTTGATGAGCCTTACTTTTTATGTGTCTATTCCAGTTACATACTAACAAAACTTTAGAACACTGAATACAATATCCTTTGTCTTTTCTATTCGTTTTTCTTTTTCTATTCATTTTCTAAAATATGTTCACTGTAAATATCCAGCTAAAAAGGCCACACTTAATTTTGAATCGTACAGTAAATCAAAAGTATCCTTATCAAGTTTGACTTGTTTTTTACCACTTTTCAAAACAATTACTTTTTTATTATTTTGTTTCGTTATTGTCAAGGAAACCGATTCATTCAATCTACATTTAATTTTATCATATTTCAATTGACAGTGGACATTTTCAAATGGTTCTGTTTTAAATGAGAAGTCAATACAATCGAGTTGAGCTTGTGCCATACTCATTTCCTAAGTAAAAAAGTCACTCACTCCAATTATGAATATATGATTTAGTATGGCTTAAATCTGTTCACTTTCACTGCAACGTGACTACTAGTCTGAACTGGAATGTGTTGTGAAGCTCCCTGACTACTAGACTGAACTGGAATGTGCTGCGAAGCCTCTTGACCTAGCCCTTGCACAGCATCAAAATATGGCGGTGGGGGGTTTGAGTATTGCCTTGTCCTTCAACCTAAAAACAACCATGATTTTTTTATAATTTCGTTTATGTTTGATTTTTTTTATTTCTTTAAAAAATGATGAATATATCAAAAGTTTGTAATAATAGACAAGAAAATTTAAAGAACAAATATTATTAGAGGGGATTTTTTTTTTAAAAAGAAAGTAGATAAAAATTAATTTTAAAGTATATTAAAGGGGAAAAAAATCTTTAAAAATGATAAAAAAAATTCCATCCATGGTGAAATGACTTACCAAAATTATTTGAAGTAATTTCTTAAACGTCAATTTTATTCAAATGTAACACAGTTGTTTACTTAAATGTTAGTTAAGCTTAATTGTTTGATAATATTTCCTAAATTTGAAATATATAACTAACCTTTGGAATCATTTGTGGAACATATTGTTCCATTTTTTTACAGCACCTTTCTCAACTCCTGTGCAGTATCCCATCGTATGGAAATGGGTTTTGACTTCGACATATCAAAGCCGCCATTATCCAAAAAACAGTCTTTCCTACAATTTATGTGAAGTATAGCAGTGCTATTCCATTTAGACAAACACATTTCTTTAGTGCTTATTAACCTATATCGCAATTTATCCAAAGATCCATCATCATTGTATATGGTTTCCATTTTTTTCCCTAAGTCGAAAAAGAAAATAGAACTTACGAAAATTTTATTTCCAAACTTAGTACCTTCGAGAGCGGAATGATGGGTTGACCACCCCATTTATACAACAAAGACAGGTTCGTGCTCGTGTCCTACTTATTCCAGTTTCTACCGGTTTTGAAACCAGTTCAAGTCTGTTTAGTCACGTTATATAACCATACTTGCTATTTTCAGACATGATCGTGACTGTTTGCTTCATTGCATAGGGTTACATCATCATTGAATAAAAGAAAAATACTGTGTAAGACGTTCTAGAAAGATATGGTTCAAAAGATTAGTAACACGTTCTAGAAAGATACGGTTCAATAACTAGTAAGACCTCCAGGAATGACAAAGTTAAAAAAACTATAAAGTTAATGTAATGAAAGTACATGAACAAATACACTGTTCTTTATTTCTTCAGAATCTTTTCAGAGTAATTGTTTAAGTAACATTTTACAATCAATCTTGTGAAATTGCTTATTTTTTATGAAAAATATATTGGTAGACTATGTCTGTTACAACACAAAAGTAGTTCAAGTTGCTATGTGTTTAAAAAGTGGTCGTTTAGATCTAGCATCAATTTTTCGTTTATCTTATTAAATCCTATTTCTAGTCATTTTGACTCTGGACCTGCTTGACTTACATGAGTACATTTCATGAAATTCTATTCTATATTAATGAACAATATAAACAAAAAATATTCCAGTCTACATGGGGAAAAAGTCTAGTCTATCCTAGTGTAAGGACTTTTAAAATAGTACTTTCAAGAAAAAATGCTTCCTCTTTTAGTTCTAACATATTCTTAACATGAACAATTTTGAATTGAAATTTTTATGAGATACTTTTGACTGACATGTTTTCTCAATTTTTGAGGGAAGAACCCATCTTTCTTTCCAATTCTACATTAGAGTCAATTTGAGTGTACTGCAACCAGTTATAGTCTTTTTTCATCAACTTCCGCTACTTCCACCCACCACAACAATGAAGTTTTTCAATGTCATCGTTTAGTTTATACATGTTTAAACTGTGTATGACAAAGATATATGTAGCTCATGTGATGCTACATTTCGTCCAAAACTAATATGTAATTTCAAGGACACACCATCAGATTGGTTTTCGAGGATTTTGAATTGTCAGATGTGTGAGATGAGGAACTTTACCAGCGTGAATTTCTTTTTTCCCCGTGTATACATACCACATGCTGTAAACCTTACAGACTCTAGTATTACACATGTGATGGACAGATTTGACTTGTGAAAGTGGATCAACTGACAGTGAATGGTGTTTCTTGTGTAAGTGTTGTTTTGGGTTGTTTTTACCCAAACGACAAAATTTTGGGCCTATTTGAAATCAGCTACAATTGACGAAATAACAGTCATTTAAAGTAGAATTTATGAAGATTATAGCATAGGACATCGAAGCAAAAGGAGATTCTGTTGGAATATTTTTTATAGAAAATATATTCAAATTATAAAGTGAATATTGAAGTTTAACACTTTTACCTTTTGTTGATTTGTGTGTGGTCATACAGATTAGAGTGGGTTAGGTTTATCAAAGTATCATACACAACACAATATCAAAAGCATTTGACATACAAAGCTCAAATTTGATATGCAACTTCCTTTCAATGATATCTATCTGTTCTATGCAATTTAACATTCCTCTTGGTCATCTGTAAACCCTAATCAACCCTTTACAACCATTTCAGGGGGGACCATCAACAACAACACCAATAACACCTACGACTATGACATCAACAACACCTACGACCATGACAACATCAACAACACCTACGACCATGACAACATCAACAACACGTACAACAAAAACCAAACCAACAACAACAACCAAACCAACAACATCAACAACACCAACAACAACACAATCATCAGCAACACAAGGCCCCCAGCCGGCGGGGGGATAGAAATCGCTGGCTGCCGTCCTGTAGAGTGGTAAGACCCCACCGAATGGGCCCGCCTGTTTGCCGTGGGTGGAGACTCGTAAAGCCGGAAAAGAGGGTCCTGGTAGTTGAGAGAAGCCCAGGGATCTCCAGCTTCTCAACACGCTGCTTTGGCCTCGGCTTCGGTAAAGCGGGAGCCTGGATGGGCCCGGTCTAGGCAATCGGCTGGTCGTTTTAGACTAGGGCATTGACTACTGTTCTTATATAACCATTAGCTATCATTTCAGTCAGTTTGTGTTTTGGCACAAGTTTTCTTTCACTTGTTATATCAAATTTGATAGCATTTCAATGTGTATGTCATGGTTTGTACCTTTCTGTAGTACAACTGTTCACTTGCCCGTGTCATATCTTGTTCTATTTTAATAGTATTTTATTATCTAGTCTATATAGGCTTATGGGCTAATTGGGTGATCTTGGGTTTTTGCGTCGGGTGCAGACTTGCATGGCGTGACCCTTGCCTGGGGGAGTGTCCATGTTCTTCTGTGTCGGGCCTTTGATCTTGGCTTGCCTGAGTATATCATCTGGGTACCCTTGGCATAGGGAGCTGGATCGCCGTTCCTGTTTTGTCCCCTTGTAGGACTCCGTGGAGGTTCGGGCCCCCGGATGACGAAACGATAAAAACTATCATGGCTTCCAACCAAACTTTAAATTCGAAAAAAAGAAAATACGGTGACGACATTGGAATCGAAACGGACATGCAAAACGCAAATAAATCTTTCCCAAGATTTTTAATTATCCAACAACGAGATGCAGCGGAGCCCCTAAATACACTTTCGCCTTTTGTCATTGACAAAGTGCTTACTTCATGCGCTGGCACAATGAAATCTGTTAAAAAGCTTCGCTCTGGTGGTCTGCTTGTTGAGGTTGAAAAGCCACAGCAAGCAGAAAATCTGCAGAAAATGGAAAGATTTTTTGATAGGTGGGTAGATTGCACGCCTCATGAGACATTAAATGGGTCAAAAGGATTGATAAGATGTCCCGATTTACAGGGAGTCTCTGAGGAGGAAATAGTACAAGAACTATCTGAACAAAACGTTATAGAAGCAAAGCGTATGACAGTTTTTAGGGATGGTGTTAAAAAAACCACCCATACCATAGTTTTAACGTTTGCATCAGCCATTTTGCCCAAGTCTATTCGTGTTGGATATTTGAACGTAAGGGTGGACTTATATATTCCAAACCCACTTCAATGTTACAGGTGCTTTAAGTTCGGTCACCATGAAAAGAGATGCATTAAAACGCTTCTCTGCAGACGTTGTGGTGTACCAGAGAAGGATCACGACGAAGATCCAGATCACTGTACTGGCACTATGAAGTGCATCAACTGTGGAGGCAATCATTTGTCAACGTCTAGGTCTTGTCATGTATGGAAAAAGGAAAAGGAGATCGTTACAATCAAATATAAAGAAAGTTTGTCATTTGCTGAAGCTCGTAGAATTGTTGAAAATCGAATTAATCTTTCCAATTCTTACGCAAATGCTGTTAGACCAGTCAAATCAGGCGAAAGTGAATGTCAAAATTGGATGAAATTTTGAAGCTTTTCCCAAAATTGAAAGATACTAAATCCCCTTCTTCTATTACCAAGGAAACATCAAATAAAAAAGAGCCTAAATCAACTACCTCTACCCCAGACAAGAACCCTGATAGTTCACCAACAACACCTAGACCAAATGCCTCAACTGTTTCAGTACCTGCACCTACTACTTCAGATATCGTAACACAAAAACATTCCAATGTCCAATCCAAACCTGTTCTGAAAGATAGTTCAAATGAAAAATCAAATAATTTCGTTGTGCCTAATAGGAGGAGGAATAGTTCTCCTCGAAATAGAAATTCGGAACGCCAACCGAAAGGATCAGATGATCCAATCCAACAGTTCAACCGTTATCAAAGTCTTGATGAAGACATGATGACGGATGAACAAGCTGATGCAGATTCAAAAGAGAATAAGCAAGGCAAAAACATTATTAATCTTTCACACTTAAAGAAATAAATTTCATACGTCCATTAGTCTATGGTATATTTCTCCCCTTAATTTTAAATATGGCGAACAATATTATTCAATGGAATTGTCGCAGCATCAAAGCTAATTTTGAAGAAATGAATCTATTAGTTTCTAATGGAAAGCCAGTGGCAATTTGTTTGCAAGAAACATTTCTAAAAGATACTGATAAATTCTCTTTGAAGTATCACTCTTGTTACCTTAAAAATTTTGAAGGGAATGGGAAAGCCTCCGGTGGTGTGGGAATAATTGTTAACAACAATGTTCCTCATCGTCCAATTTCTCTTGATACTACCCTACAAGCTGTAGCCGTTAGTGTATCTATAAATAAAACAATTACTCTTTGTTCTCTGTATCTTCCTCCTAGTTCTCCTATAAATGTTAGGAAACTAAACGATCTTGTCCAACAGTTACCAAAGCCCTTTATATTAATGGGAGACTTTAATTCTCACAACAAGCTTTGGGGCTGCACTAATACAGATGACAAAGGCCGTATCATCGAAAACTTTGTAACAGAACATGATCTTGTTCTTTTGAATGATAAGTCCTCCACCTATCACCACCCTGCTACTGGCTCTTATTCTTCACTGGATTTAACTATTTGCACCCCAGATATCTTTCCAGATTTCAAATGGAAAGTTGACTCTGATCTCCATGGTAGTGACCATTTACCTATTCATATCTCTGAACTAGGACCCACGGTCCAAGAACGCCCAAGGCGCTGGAAACTCCATAAGGCTAATTGGGAACTGTTCAAAACTACCTGCGAACAATCGATAAATCCAGAAGCTTTTGATGATTGTGAAAACTCAGCAAAGCTTTTCACATCTTTACTTTATTCGGCTGCTGAGGGATCTATCCCACTAACTTCGCCTGACCCTAAATTTCCAAACAAGCCATGGTTTAACGAAGATTGCAAAAAGGCTATTGATGAGCGAAAATCTGCGCTAAGATCATTTGATCTAAGACCTACAAAGGAAAACTTGTACAAGTTCAAAATTGCACGCGCGAAAGCTCGTCGAACGATTAAACAAAGCAAACGTTCGTCTTGGAGACAGTATGTTTCTGGATTGAATTCCAGATCATCTGTCAAAAAGACGTGGGATATCGTGCGAAAAATCAGTGGGAAGAACACGTCGCTTGGTGTTTGTCAATTAAAGACTTATGATGATAGTTCAGTGTCTTCCAAACATGACATAGCCAATGTCTTGGCAGATACTTTTGCCAAGAAGTCCTCTTCCAATTACTCCTCCACATTTCAAAAATTTCAAGCTGAAAAGGAAAAGTCTAAGCTTAATTTCAGTTCTAAGAACTTAGAACAATACAATAGAGACTTTTCAGTTAAGGAGTTGAAAAAGGCTTTAAAAAAGTGTCATGATACTGCGGTAGGATCTGATAACATTCATTATCAGTTCCTTAAACACTTGCCATCACGTTCGCTCAATTGTTTACTTCAAATCTTTAATCTGGTTTGGCAAACGGGAATACTTCCAGCATCTTGGCGGGAAGCTGTTGTCATTCCAATACCTAAACCTGGTAAAGATTCTACAAATCCTTCAAATTATCGCCCTATAGCCTTAACTAGTTGTATTTGTAAAACCATGGAAAGAATGTTAAATGACCGTCTTGTTTGGTTTCTTGAAAAGAACAACCTTATCACGTCAGCCCAGAGTGGCTTTCGTAAACAGAGAAGCACTCTTGATCATCTTGTCCGCTTCGAGACTTTTATTCGAGAAGCTTTTATAAAGAAAGAACATGTTGTTTCTGTCTTTTTCGATCTTGAAAGTGCTTATGATACCACTTGGAAGTATGGAATTATGAATGACCTCTTTGATTTCGGTATTCGAGGTCGCCTTGCTTATTTCATTTCTGCATTTTTAGACGAACGTCAGTTTAGAGTCCGGGTCGGAGACACTTTCTCAGATCCCCATGAACAAGAAATGGGAGTTCCCCAGGGAAGTATTTTGTCCGTGACACTATTTAGTGTCAAAATTAATAACATTGTTGAAACTGTTTGTCCTGGCGTTGAATGTTTTCTTTATGTTGATGACTTCTGTATCTGTTACAGATCAAAACATATGTTTACAATTGAAAGGCAACTACAACAGGTCTTAAATAACCTTTCCAAATGGTCGAATGAAAACGGCTTTAAGTTTTCCAAGACAAAAACCAAATGTATGCATTTTTGTCAATCCAGAGTTCAAGTTTTTAGGACTTCTCTTTGACTCTAAACTCTCGTTTCGTCCACATATTGATAATTTGAGCAATAAGTGCCAAAAAGCTCTAAACCTTTTACGTGTAGTTTCCAGTATGGACTGGGGAGCCGATAAAAAAGTTTTATTGCGTCTTTACAGGTCGCTTGTTAGATCTAAGTTGGATTATGGCTGTGCTGTTTATGGCTCAGCACGCCCTTCATACCTTCGAAAACTTGATTCAATTCATAATCAAGGATTGCGCCTAGCTTTGGGTTCCTTTAGAACATCACCAGTAAACAGTCTTTATGCAGAAGCTGACGAACCGTCCTTTAATCTTCGCCGAAAAAAGCTTTCCATGCAATATTATTTGAAACTTAAATCAAACCCTAATAATCCTACTCACAAAATTGTTTTTGAACCCAAACACAGAGAAGATTTTGGAAAGAAAAAGAACCCTATACTTCCTTTTAGTTTACGTTGTGAAGCTGATGTAAACGCTCTAGATTTTGACCTAGTGGACGTGGCAGAACATATTGTCCCTGATGTTCCCTTGTGGACATGCAAAAGCCCCACGTTTCTTTACGATCTTGCTTCGAGCAAAAAGGATACCACGGATCCAACTGTTTTTAAAAGTAAGTTTCTCGAAATTAAAGAGAGATACACATCGCACGAAGATATTTATACGGATGGTTCCAAAAACGATGAAAAAGTTGCCTCAGCCACTATATTGGAAGGCGAAAAGTACCAATTCCGTTTACCAAACAACTCTTCTATTTTATCAGCCGAGCTTAAGGCGATTGATCTTGCATTTGATCACATAATTGCAGAGCGCTTCTCTCGCTATATCATCTTCACTGACTCTATGTCAAGCATGCAAGCGATTGAGTATGAGAAAACTGACAATCCTCTTATAGTAAGATTACTAGGTAAATTGGCTCAGCTTAATGGTGTTGATCTCGTTTTCTGCTGGCTCCCGAGCCACATTGGTATTCGTGGTAATGAAGAGGCAGATAAGGCTGCCAAGGAGGCATTATCACTCGATGTTTTACCTTTTGAAGTTCCTTTTAGTGATTTTAAGCCCTTGATAAGAAGTTTTATTCATGATGTCTGGCAGAATTGTTGGGACGATCCTGTAAACCAAGATAACAAACTTTACACTATCAAACAGGATCTTGGTGAATGGCTTCCTAGTTATAGATCAAATCGACGTGAAGAAATTATTTTAGCCCGTTTACGCATAGGCCATACGCATCTGACGCATTCTTTCCTTCTTAAAGGAGAAGAGGCTCCAATGTGTATTCCATGCGACGCTCCTCTTACTGTCAAACATATCTTTATTGACTGCTTTGACTTTTATAATGCACGAGAAAGATTTTTTAAGGTTGACAGTATGAGGCAGCTATTTGAAAGCGTTAGAATAGAGCGCGTATTTGATTTTCTGAAAGCCATTAATCTGTATCACAAAATATAATTTTAGGTTCTTACTAAAGTTTTTTTTAGAACTGTACATGATTGTTTAGATTTAACCGTTCGAATACATCAGTTTTAGTCACTAATTGTTAATGTTTACATCTTTAGTATTGTTTCTGATTGTCGGAATTTTACTTTTTCAAACTTATCTCTTTTTTTTTTTTTGATACGTTACTTTTCAGTTACTTGTTTTGCGCCCAACATGACCATAGGTGTCGACGGGCCATAAAACACCATCCATCCACCATCAGCAACACAACCTTCAACAACCAAACCAACACCTACAACTACAACAACAGCGCATTCCACATCGACATTTGTTGAAAAAATGGAAAGGTTTGAAGAAGCAGGTAAAAATGAATTTGTAAGCTATACTTATCTGGGGTTATTCAATTTAAGTCTTATCATCTGCTTAATTATTTGTAATTTGATTAGATCTTAACTTAGAAAAAAATGTCGAACTTATTTCCATCAAATATCCCCTAGGGCGTCTCATCATTTACCCAATACTATGCCCGCTTCAGCACAGGTTTTGGACACGAGAATATTTGATGAACTTCACTCATCTGACCATTTCAATATGCAAAACATAACACGTGAGAGAATTGGAGATGAATAATTATAATGATAATGCATCTTTATCTTGGGATAATGATGAATTTGCAGGATATGAATCTCCATCACATTAAATATCATCCAATGATTATGAAGATATAGAAATGGTTGATTTAGCTCGTTATCAAATGTCAAAATTTTAGACTTGTCCAATTTGAAAGCTTGTACAGACAACACAACTTATGAAATATAAAAGTAAAAATCATGTATGTATTAGCAAAGAAAATATTGAGGGAGAAGGGGACAGCACATTTTTCTTTCAATATTTTTCCCAAACCATTTCTAGTTGAAATGTAAAAACCAGGTCTTGTTTGAGAAAGGAATAAAACACTCCATACCACCTTATCTTTAGAAAGAGTAAATGGTTACAGGTGTTAAATGCCAATTTCCATATATAGGTTTTAACCCATTCTTCATTTTCCACAATGTTTTCTACCAAAAAAAAAGCCAAAAAGCAAATTTTCATTTAATTGATGTGCCATCTGCAGCATCTTTGAATTTGGACCAGTCAAATTTGTTTTTATTTCATTTCCAAACCCCATGTTGAGGGTACTCATTGCAATCATCTCGACGAGACGATTCAAAAGAGTACGCACAACATAGGATTTTGATTAACAATATGTGAAATATTGCATTTTGAAAAACCTTTACCCTTCTTATCTGGAGCTCTTGATTTATAATCATTCTTTTATTTACTTTCAGTGATAGCCCTAGCATCACTTGTGGTAGTTGTGTTGACTGTGCTTGGAGCAGTTTTGTTCCGTTTTCGTTTGCTATGGCGAAAATGGAACAGTCGGTCCCAAAATCAGTCAACTTCAGCGCAGATGTCGATCCTAAACCAAACTACAGAAGCACCCCAACCCGAACCTGAACCTGAAGCACCACGATACAATTTACGCAACACCTCACATGATTAATTCATTTTCACTCCATTCACATTTAGCCATTAAAAAACAACAGATTTTTAGACTGGTAAAAATTGAAAAAGATGCTACAGACGACAAAATAGATATACAATAGAATAAAATGTATGTATGATATAGTTGAAATAATATTGAGGTAAAAAGGAGAAATCTTTTAAAAAGGTCTCTTGCAAACAGATTGCAACTGGCTTTCCATTAGAAACTAATAGATTCATTTCTTCAAAATTAGCTTTGATTCTGCGACAATTCCATTGAATGATTTTGTTCGCCATAGTAAAATTAAGGGGGAGAAATATACTAATTAGTATTGGAAGTATGAAATTTATTTGTTTATGTGTGAAAGATCTATTATATTTTTGCCTAGCTTACTCTCTTTGGAAGAATCTGCATTCTCTGTGTCTTCCGTTACCATGTCTTCTTCAAGACAGTGGTAGCGGTTGCATTGTTTAACAGGATCCTCAGATCCCTTTGGCTGGCGATTAGATGATGTCGCCCTAGGAGACGAAGTTCTGCTCCTAGGGGGTTTGACGAACGAGCTTGTATCATTATCCTCGGATAATTTACTTGTTGGATGATTTAAATTCTCTTGCTGCATTTGTGCTTTCTTACGAATGACCATTTCAGCTATATCTTCACGTTCAATCTTATCCATGGCAACAACTTCAGGATGTGGTTTCTTTGATGTAGAAGTCTTATTATTCTCCAAATTAGATACTTTTTTCTCAGTGTTCTGTTTAGTTTTAGATGGCGTTTCTGAATTTCCTGATTTGTTTTCTTTACTTTGAGCTTGATCACTAGATGATGTTTGGGATGTGGAGACTGCTTTTGAGAACAATTTTGATATTTCATTTTTCTTTTCCGGGAAGACAACGCACAATTTTTCAAAAATATTTTTGCAGTTCAGACATTCATTATCAACTTTTGTTACATTTGCATAGCTTGACGGTAAACTTGTCTTGTGTCTCGTATCATAATTTCTTCTGGCTTCAAAAAATGATACACCCTCATGGCACTTAATGGATTGTTTTTCTTTTTCTTTCTTCCATAAAGGGCATTCTTTTGAATTTGCATGGTGGTCAAGTCCACAATTTACACATTTTGCTGTATTTGTGCACGTTAACTGTGTGTGTGTAGCGTTAACTTCTCCACATTTTGCACACACTTGATCATTCCTGCATTTGTCTTCATGATGCCCAAACCTCTGACAATGGAAGCATCTCAGAGGATTCGGAACATACACGTCGACATTTACAATGCTGAAGCCAACTTTAATCTTACGTGGCAAGATAGGTGTTTGGAATGTCAAAATATATGTATTTGTGTCCACCCTTTTACCGTTTCTAGTGATCGAAATCCGTTTGACATCAGTGACGGATTGACTTGTCAAGCCTTCAACTATCTCTGCAATGGAACTTGAAGCAAGCTCTTTACATCTGATTATACCTTTCGAAGTGTTTAGAGTTTTATGAGGATAGACTTTTACGTTTCTATTAAAAATACTTCAGTTTTTAATAAATTTTAGTTCATCGGCGATGCTCTCCACCCGCCCTGGAGTCCTACAAGGGGGTAGTCACATGGGGTATTTCCATCTCAGGGAGTAGCAGAGCTACATCGCCGATATACTCGAGGCGAATGGGCTAGATCAAGCAGATAATACAGCCGATGAATACGCCAACCAAGCTTGAAATAAACATCGGGATGCAAAACAGTCGATCAAACACCTCGTTCGTCCGATTGACCCCTTTAGCCACGGCTTTCCGGAACAGAAAATATATATGTAGAGTGTTTACACTTTGTGTTATTACGAATTTTAAAGAAAAACGTAGGTTAAACACATATATAGAACAGTCTGTTCTGGTCCGGTGCTCGGCATGACCAGCCGATTGATCAGACAGGGCCTATCTGACCGCTCGTCTAGTTCAACTCCA
Source organism: Fragum fragum (assembly GCA_946902895.1). NCBI lineage: Eukaryota > Metazoa > Mollusca > Bivalvia > Cardiida > Cardiidae > Fragum > Fragum fragum. The sequence continues at coordinate 484,605 of OX336369.1, read as the reverse complement.
GGCCAAAGTGGTGTGTTGCAGAGACGAGGTACTAATCCCTGACCCCGATTCTACTCAACCACGAGGATCCCTTCATCAAACGACACGAGCTACCACCCACGGCAAACAGGTGGGTCCGTTCGGTGGGGTCTTACCACTCTGCAGGACGGCAGCCGGCGATTTCTATCCCCCCGCCAGCTGGGGGTAGGAAAGGCTTACAGCCTTGTAAATTCGGCATGTGACATTGCCTAATGACCCTCTACCAAAAACCTTCAAATAATTGCTCTTTTGAAAAGACTTACAGGGGCCCGGTTTCCCATGGCCGCTAACTTAATTTCGGGCTGGTCCCATGAATGTTTAAAGAAAATGGCCATACCGCCAGCTGAATGAGGATTTTTTTTAAAAATATTGTAGTAAACAAAATGAAGTCCCAATATTAAATCGGATTCACTTTTAACTTTCACAGAATGATAAAACCAACAGTAAAATATTACGGGAAAAGGGACCTTATGCGAACAGATGCATGGAATAATTGTGGCATTCGAAACACTCGAAAAGGGGACTTACAGATTATCATTCAAAACATTCTTGTGTATGTGATGAAGATCACAATCATTATCAACTTGTCTTTAAAATTTCACAGGACAATTGTAGGTTTTGTTTGTTTGAATGGGGTTATACGCCGCTTTCAACAATCTTTCAGTTATATCGCGGCGGCTGGAGCAGCTAACAATGGATTCCTGGTATTTCTCACACCAGTACCGCCATCACATCCTTTCCTAGCCTCCAGCTGCTATCCCACATAGGTCTACGATTATCGACCCATTGGTGGGAGACAAATAGTCGGAAAGGATGAATGCCGCCGTCGGGGATCGAACCCGGGACCTCTAGACTGACAGTCCGACGCGCTACCAACTGCGCTATGACGGCGGCTAGGAAAATTGTAGGGTTGTACGGAAAGTTCCTTTGGAATGAAATTGATCCATCAGAAAACACAGGAAAAGGGGCCTTATTGATTTTCATTCAAAACAATCCTGTTTCAAAACAAGTCCACAATTATTGTTAGATTATGATGAAATATACACAGAATGATTGTTGGGTCAGAAGGTAACTTTCTTTTGGAAATGGAGTGGATCCGTCATAAAACATGTGAAAAGGGCCTTGAGGATTATTGCTAAAAATGATAAAGGGGATAAAGCCCTTTTTTTTCTTTATACATTCTTCTTTGAGCAACTAACTTCCTTAAATATCAGATTTCTTTAACGGAAAACTTGATAACCAGTAGAGCGTCTTAGGCCCTCATGGGCCTCTTGTTTAATGAAGGTCGAGAAGGCGAACAAATAGAATTAGTTGGTGTAAGAGATAACAATGGTTTTGGACCAGCCGAATGTGACCAACATCAACAAGGCCTGCTCAACAGAATGGTAAGTTTGAGAAGAATTAATTTCAGACACATCTTGTGTTTGTAAATTGGGAACTTAATATCAAAATAAAATGAATCACGTTGCTGTCACATTACACTCAGTGCAGAAATCTTAAATCCTCTCCTTTTTCTACTATATTTCAATTTTAAACATACTTGATGACCGATAAAATGGATAAATGTCATTTTAATCGAAACTGAAAAAAATATCGTATAAGTCAGATATCCGGATATCTCGAGGTAAAATGACGTCCCCTACGACTTCGACACATGTAACTATCGAGACATTAAATCATCTAACATGCTTTTAGTGACTGCTCTTGTTATGCCTTTTCTTATAGATGTCAGCCTGATTTTGTACCTGATTCGGACTCTGGAGCAGAATCTGATATACTTCCTTACCCGGTAGGTCAATCTTGTTCTCTTCTAAACTGAATTGATCAATATCTTGACAAGGGTTTGATTAAAAATACTTGAAAATTATAACCTTGGCACATTTTAGGCATCATCTTATGAACAAAGTCACATTTCTACATATGCCATTATGTCGCCCTTGTTTTATTGGTGACTGAATTACATTTAAGTTTTTGTTAAAATATATTATTAAAACATCCGAAATTCCGTCGATTAAAACAATTCAAACAAGTAAATGCTTTTCATTTCCTTATTTTTCAGCTCACCTGAGCACGTTGTGCTCAAGGTGAGCTATTGTGATCACTTGCCATCTGTCATCCGTTCCTTTGGTGACCTTTTTCAAAATTTGTTCTTAGATTTTTGATTCTTCAAAAACTGTGGGCGTGGCAGGGTGTGGCTTATCAGACTTGGAGAAATTAAAAATAAAAAATAATTAAAAATCAACCACTGGGCTAATTTCATCCAAACTTTGCATGAATGTTCTTTGAATGACTCTTTGCAACCTTTTTTTTTTTACAGATTTTTGGATTCGTTAAAAAATGTGGGCGAGGCTTATTTGATTTAGAGAAATTTTCAAATATTCCTTTAAAAATCTTCTTCTCTTTAACCATTGATCCAATTTACAAGAAATTTGGCTAGAATGTTTCTTGGGTGACCCTTTTCAAAACTTGTTTGTGGATTTTTGATTCGTCAAAAAATGTGGGTGTGGCAGGGCGGGTCTTATCACTTAGAGAAATTATAAAAAAAAGTCATTAAAAATCAACCAATGGGCTAATTTCATTCAAATGCTGCATGAATGTTCTTTGAGTGACTCTTTCCAACGCTTGTTCCGGATTTTTGGATTCGTGAAAACATGTAGGCGGGGCTTATCCGAATCAGAGAAATTGTTAAACAATTCTTTAAAAATCTTCATCTCCTTAACCATTTGTCCAACAAACTTGGCAAGAATGTTCCTTAAATGACTCTTTTCAAAACTTGTTCGCTGATTTCGTTTCGTCAAAATATACTGAGGGAAAAAAGTTTAGCAATTTTTTCGACCTACATTATTTTTCAACGTAAATGTATAAACCTTATAAAACCAGTCTCGTTTGCAATTTTTAAAAGCTAACTAACTAATTATGCATCAAAAGCATTAAGAGCACGTTTTCCTCGCTTCTAAAGGCTGTCTGACGCAATTTTGCTGAAACACGTTCTGCACGTGCTTCCACATGTACGTGAAGTCTATATCCACAATATCTATCCCAGTTTATTGCTCAACATCAATAACAAGATAACTCATTAAAACATTTAAAAAATTTCAAATGGGACGTCGCCCAGGGCCAACGGAACCTAGCCATCGGTATGCTGGCTGGTGGTATGATGGTAAAAGAGGTGACTCAACATTTTGGCGTTAGCCAAAGTTCCATTTCAAGACTTTGAACAAAGTATCGTCAATTAGGCACCGTCAAAGACAGGCCACGTTCAGGCAGGCCTGAACTTCCCAACGTGAGGACAATTACATCGTGACGTGTTCACGGCGTAATCGCTTCCTCAATAGCACTCGTATAGCCGGTTTGGTATGAAATGCAACGGGAACACGGGCCTGTGCTCGTACTGTAAGAAACAGACTTCGTTCGGCGCGTTTACGCGAACGTCGACTTTACGTTGGCATTCCTTTGACACGTGCACACAGACATGAAAGATTAAATTGGACAAGGGTACACCGTCGATGGCCAAGACGAATGTGGAATCAGGTCAGGTCCTATTCACAGACGAATCCTGTTTTAATTTGATGTTTGCGGATGGCAGGGTACGTGTTTTGAGGCGTGATGGCGAAAGGATGGATCCCGCAAACGTCATTCAACATGACCGTTTTGGAGGCGGCAGCGTCATGGTCTGGTTTATCATACCGTTGCAAGACTGACTTGGTAGCTATTCAGGGAAACTTGAATACCGTTCGATACTGCACCGAAATTGTCCACCCAGTGGTATTACCGCTCTTGCGTCAAGGGCTTGCTACCATTTTTCAGCAAGATAATGCCCGCCCACATGTCGCTCGGCACACATTGGACCTTTTACAGACCAATAATGTTGATGTGTTGGATTGGCCAGCCAAATCACCGGATCTGTCTCCGATCGAACACCTTTGGGACCATCTGGGTAGGTGAGTAAGAGACAGGAATGAATGAATAGAGTTTTATGGCCCGTCGACAACCAAGGTCATGTTGGACGCATAACAAGTAAATAAAAAAGGTGCTTTTGAGTAAAAACGGAGGTGAATTTAAATAGTAAAATGTAGAATCAAATAACAATATAAGAGTTATAACTAACAGTCAATTACTAAAACCGATCTATACGAACAATAAAAATCTAGACAATCATGAACAGGTCTATAATTGCTTACAAGAACCTAAAATTATATTTTACTGTACAAATTGATAGCTTTCAGGAAATCAAAAATAAGTTCGATTCTTACGCTTTCAAATAGCTGCCTCATACTGTCAGCCTTGAAATATTGATATCTGTACATAGAAAAATCAATACAATCTATAAAAATATGTTTGACAGTAAGAGGAGCGTCGCATGGTATACACATTGGAGGTTCGTCTCCTTTAAGAAGAAATGAATGCGTCAGATGCGTATGGCCTATGCGTAAACGGGCTAAAATAATTTCTTCGCGGCGATTTGATCTGTAGCCAGGTAGCCACTCACCAAGATCCTGTTTAATTGTGTAAAGTTTGTTATCTTGGTTTGCAGGATCGTCCCAACAATTCTGCCATACATTATGAATAAAACTATTTATCAATGGTTTAAAATCACTAAAAGGAACTTCAAAGGGTAAAATATCTAGTGATAATGCCTCCTTGGCAGCTTTATCTGCCTCTTCATTACCGCGAATACCAATGTGGCTAGGGAGCCAACAGAAAACAAGATCAACATCACTATCAAGATTTGAAATCTTATTTAGTAATTTGATTATAAGAGGGTTGTCTGTTTTCTCGTGTTCAAGCGCTTGCATACTTGACATTTAATCAGTGAAAACAATATATCGCCAATAACCATCTTCGATCATGTGATCGAGCGCAAGATCAATCGCCCAAAGTTCTGCTGAAAATATGGAGGAGTTGTTCGGTAGACGAAACCGATATTTTTCGCCATCTAGAACAGTGGCTGAAGCAACTTTTTCTCCATCCTTCGATCCATCTGTATAAATCTCCTAATGCAATATGTTTTCTTTACGTTGATGACTTTTGTATCTGTTACAGATCAAAACATATGTATACAATTGAAAGGCAGTTGCAGCAAGTCTTGAACAACCTTACCAAATGGTCAAACGAAAACGGCTTTAAGTTTTCCAAGACTAAAACCAAATGTATGCACTTTTGTCAGTCAACAAAACTGCACCCTGATCCCGAACTTAAACTTGACGGAGTGCCCATTGAAGTTGTTCAATAGTTCAAATTTTTAGGGCTTCTCTTTGACTCTAAACTCTCGTTTCGTCCACATATTGATTATTTGAGCAATAAGTGCCAAAAAGCTCTAAATCTTTTACGTGTTGTGACCCATATGGACTGGGGAGCCGATAGAAAAGCTCTATTGCGACTTTACAGGTCGCTTGTCAGATCGAAGTTAGATTATGGCTGTACTGTTTACGGCTCAGCGGGCCCTTCATACCTTCGCAAACTTGATTCTTTTCATAATCAAGGTTTGCGCTTAGCGTTAGGCGCTTTTAGAACATCACCAGTAAATAGTCTGTACACTGAAGCCAATGAACCATCTTTAAATTTACGTCGAAAGAAACTCTCCATGCAATATTATCTTAAGTTAAAGTCTAATCCTGACAACCAAAGTTGTATTTGAACCTAAGTACAGGGAGGAATTTGAAAAAAAAGCAAAAGTTATACCACCTTTTAGTTTACGTTGCGAAACAGATATAAATTATCTAGATTTCGATCTAGATGATGTTGCCGAATATACAGTTTCCGATGTTCCTTTATGGACTTGCCAATGTCCCACTTATCTTTATGACCTGGCTTCCAGCAAAAAGGGTACTACAGACCCTGTTGTCTTTAAAACAAAGTTCTTAGAGATAAAAGAAAGATACATATTGCATGAAGAGATTTATACAGATGGCTCGAAGGACGGAGAAAAAGTTGCTTCAGCCACTGTTCTAGATGGCGAAAAATATCAGTTTCGTCTAGCAAACAACTCCTCCGTATTTTCAGCAGAACTTAAGGCGATTGATCTTGCGCTCGATCACATGATCGAAGATGGTTATTGGCGCTATATTGTTTTACTGATTCCATGTCGAGTATGCAAGCGCTTGAACACGAGAGAATAGACAATCCTCTTATAGTTAGATTACTGAATAAGATTTCAAATCTTGATAGTGATGTTGATCTTGTTTTCTGTTGGCTCCCTAGCCACATTGGTATTCGTGGTAATGAGGAGGCAGATAAGGCTGCCAAGGAGGCATTATCATTAGACATTTTACCTTTCGATGTTCCTTTTAGTGATTTTAAACCTTTGATACATCATTTTATTCAGGATGTCTGGCAGAACTGTTGGGACGATCCCGCAAACCAAGATAATAAACTTTATTCTATTAAACGAGATCTTGGTGATTGGCTACCCGGTTATAGATCAAATCGCCGTGAAGAAATTATTTTGGCCCGCTTACGCATTGGTCACACTTACTTGACGCATTCATTTCTTCTTAAAGGAGACGAGACTCCAATGTGTATTCCATGCGACGCTCCTCTTACTGTCAAACATATCTTTATAGATTGTATTGAATTTTCAATGTTCAGGGATCAATATTTCAAAGTTGATAGTATGAGAGAGCTGTTTGAAACGGTTAGATTTGAACTAATTTTTGATTACCTAAAGGCCATTGGTTTATACAGCAAAATATAATTTTAGGTTTTATGTGAGTTAAAGTAACTGTTAAACGATTTTCTAGATTTTTACCATTTATATATGCCTGCTATTATAATTTTCTAGTTCTAGTATTGTTACTGATTGACTAAATTTTAACTGTTTGAATTCATTAATTTCTGTTAGTGATTATTATATTTTTTACTTGTTTTCAATATTTAGTTTAGCGCCCAACATGACCTTAGTTGTCGACGGGCCATAAAACTCTATTCATTCATTCATTCTATCCTCCCGCCAGCTTGGGGTCGAGTAAGAGACAGGAATGACGTTAATAACGTTAGAGATCCGGAACGTGTTCTGCGTCAGGAATGGGGTCGTATCCTTATTTGCGCAAACGGTGGACACACAAGATATTATATCTTTGTGTTACTTTTACTTCCCTACCCCTACCATGTTTGACGCTGTAAAACAAACACGTATGACGTTGAAATCATCTGTGTGTGTGTTTTTTTTTTTTTGTTTTTTTTTTAAATACTGTTGCTAACACATAAAAGATCGATGTGTGAAAATGTGGTTTGATTTGTTTGTTTGTTTGAATGGGATTTTACGCCGCTTTTAACATCATTTCAGTTATATCGCGGCGGCTGGAGCACCTAATAATGGAATCCTGGTATTTCTCACACCAGTACTACCATTACATCCTTTCCTAGCCTCCAGCTGCTATCCCACATAGGTCTACGATTATCGAACCATTGGTGAGAGACAAATGGTCGGAAAGGATGAGTGCCGCCGTCGGAGATCGAACCCGGGACCTCTAGATTGACAGTCCGACGCGCTACCAACTGCGCTATGACGGCGGATGAAAATGTGGTTTGAATCCAAAGCTAGACACCTGAGAAAATTGCTGTAACGTACGAAATTGCTTAACTTTTTTCCCTCGTAATATGTGGGCGTGGGTCAATTTGTAAACCTGATTGAAATCCGATGGTTACTTTCCAGTAACACTTGACAGGCACCGATCAGGGGTAATTTCTTATGACCTTTCTTCCGACCAATCAAATGTACGCTTTCAAGATCCTGAAAGCGATTGAGACATGCGCACTGCACTGTGACAACCAGTCTTGATCAACAAGACACTCTATAGAATATGACTGGGCCATTAGTCTGGATCGGTCAGAGGCTTGTATGACTGCCTAAAGAAATTTACAACATGCGTTTTGATTGGATCATTTATGAATAGAGATAATGGATTTTCCGGGGTCATTGAAGATAACCTCTGATCGATGCCTGTCAGATCTTAATTTATAAGTATCATTATCAAGAACAGATTTGCCAATTTCAACTTAACTTGGAAGGGATGTTCCTCTTTCCAACACTTTATCCGAAATTTTCGATTCGTCAAAGAATAGGTTTAGGGCGGGGCTTTTTTAACCTTGAGAAATTATAAGAAAAATTTTTAAAAATCAACCAATGGGCCAATTTTTACCAAGCATGGCAGTAATGTTTATTAAGTGACTCTTTCCGCACTTGTTTTGAAATTAATGTTTCGTAAAAAATGTGAGCGTGGCAGGACGGGGCTTATCCAAATAGAGAAATATAAAGAAAGTTCATAAACAATCAACCATTTGGCTAATTTCAACCAAACTTGGCAGGAATCTTGTTTGGGTGACCCATTTCGAAGTAGTTCATGAATTTTTTGTTCGCAAGAACATGGGGCGTGGCTTATCTGACTTGGAGAAATATTGAGGTAATTCTTTAAGAATCAACAATCTTGCCCATTTGGGCCAAACTTAGAGGGAATATTCTTTGGGGATTAATTTCAATACTTATTTGTTAATTGTTGATTTTCTTAAAAAAAGGTGCTTGGCAGGGCGGGGCTTATGAGTCAGGTGAGCGCTTTGTGGCCATTCTGGCCGCTCTCGTTTCTTTGAAAAGGGCTTTACCAAAATATATTGAAAACCCATTAGGATCAGAATACCTTAAAAACATTCTGGTATTAGTGCACTTAATCATGATAATGATAGATCTGGGTCTTGCCATTTACCATTGATTGATTATTAGACACAGCCAATTCTTAGTCCTAGAGAATTATACTAAAATGACATAACTGAAGTCAGTTATTGTGGAAGAGTCAAAGTGCCTAGATTGGAACTAAAAACTGTCACCCATATAATCAAGTTGCATGGATGTACACTACACTGTTATTATTTGGTTTTAGATGCTGAATGATATTGTGATAGCAGTTGCTGACTCCACATCCTCATCAAAGTCTAATAGTAAGTTTATGTCATTATAGGCCCACTTCTTACAGAAAGTTATAGTTATAAGAGAATCGATAAAAAAGTGAAAGTTTGTCTTCTTCCAATCTAGCAACAATTAAAATTTGTACATAATATTAAAATCAAACTTTCCTGCTCACATACATATGGTGTGACATAATTGAAAAAATGACAAAACTATGGATACAAATTCCTAAAAACAGTGACGTAAACATTCAATGCAATACAATAGATTTTGACATAATTGAACTCTTGATATAAACTTAAAGTGGTGGTAACAAGTACAAACTGTACATGTTTACCGCTTGAGTTTTTTTTGTGTGCAAAAAAATAAAATTTCCTTAGTTAAATCACATTTTGCCTGTATGAAGAATAATTTTAACAAAAGAAAACAATAAATTATTGTTGATGCTACGTCTATAAACTATGTAAACCATTCCAGTTCCAGGGAAGCAGAAAGTGATTACAGTTAAAAGTATGGATGATCGAAACGGGAAAAAAGACTACTCCAAAAGACATCTTTGTTTGTTTTGTGGGAAGAAAGACTTCAAAATTGCTCGGCATCTATGCAGTGAACACAGAGATGAAAGACCTATAGCTCAGTTACCTGCAAAAGGTAAACAAGAGGGCCAGAATGGCCCTAAAATCGCTCGCCTGACTTATTTAAGATGATTCAAAATTTTGCCAACATCTTATGAAAAGGGTCGGCCAAGGAATATTCATTTAAGTTTAGTTGAAATTGGCCAAATGGTTACTGAGGAGATGTTTAAAAATTTCAAAGTAAAAACTGCCCCGCCCTATCACGCCCATATTTGGGCGTCAATCAACATTCTGCGAACACCTTTTGAATAGGGTCACCAAAGGAACATTCATGCCAAGTTTTGTTGAAATTGGCCCAATAGTTAATGAAGAGAGGATAATTAAAGATTTCAAAGTAAACAACTGCCCAACCTGCCACGCCCATATTTGGGCGTGAATCAAAATTCTGCGAGCGACTTTTGAAAAGGGTCACCCAAGGAACATTCATGCCAAGTTTGGTTGAAATTGGCCCAATGGTTACTGAGAAGATGTTTAAAGATTTCAAAGTAAAAAACTGCCCCACCCTGCCACGCCCATATTGGGGGTCATCAAAATTCCGCGAACAACTTTTGAGAAGGGTCACTCAAGGAACATTCCTACCAAGTTTGGGTGAAAACCGCCCAGTGTTAACTGAGAAGATGTTTAAAGAATTATTTACGCCTTCCGACGCACAACGCACTACGGACAAAAGGTGATACCAAAAGCTCACCTTGAGCACAATGTGCTCAGGTGAGCTAAAAAGGGAGCAGAACACAGCTTGAAGGGAGCATATGTTGGATTCAGTTAAAAATGAGGGAGACTTTTTATATAACATTGAACTTTTGAAAAATGGTGATAAGAAAGGAAAAGGCCTAATAGTAGCTAAAAGACCAATGGAAGGCATGCATACCACAGAAGACTACTTGCCTTGCAAGTATTGTCTAAGATTTTATGTGAAAAGTGAGCTTTATACCTTAACCATTACTTGACAGTGCTAATCTACTGAGTAGAGATTCAGAGCTGAAAGAGTCAAAAAGATTCATAAGAGATGGAGTTCACTTGTTGAATGGAGCAGGTGTTTCTTTGAAACAACGGTCATTTGAAGAAAAAGTAGAATTTCACTTATTTGTTCGTGATGCTATTCAGGATGATGAGCTTGGCAAAAGTCTGAAAAGAGATTATCCTTTTTGGAAAACCAGAGGCCCAGTGGGCCTTAACGGTCACCTGAGTAAGAGAGCACCAAGACAAGTGATTTTGTTTGAAAGAATTAGAAAAAGGTTTGGTTGAAATCCCCTCAGTAGTTCTTTAGAAGAAGATGAAAATGTTTAAAAGTTACCAAAAATGACCCCATTTTGGTCCCCATTTTAGGCACCCCTGACCTCCAGCCTTTTAATTTTCACAAATCTGTATAATCAGTACCAAATGATGCTTTTCACCAAGTTAGTTTGAAATTGGCTTAGTACTTCAACAGAAGAAGGTGAAAATGTGAATTTTTTAACATGATGAACTTTGACCTCTGGGTGTGGCCCCATACATGACCCCAGGGACATGAATTTCACAATTTATAATATACCTGTCCTAGTTGTCATGCACACAGAATATTTAAGCCCTGGCATTAACAGTTTATTATAAGAAGATTTTTAAAGAAGTACCAAAAATTACCCCTTTTTGCCCCCTATTTGGGCCCCTTTGACCCCCAGAACCCCTATTTTCACAAACTTGAATTGGCATCCCCCAATGATGCTTTCTACCAAGTTTGGTTGAAATCCGCCCAGTAGTTCTTGAGAAGAAGATGAAATATTTAAAAGTTACCAAAAATTACCCCCTTTTGGTCCCCATTTTAGGGCCCCCTGACCCCCCCCCCCAGCCTTTTTATTTTCACAAATCCGAATAATCAGTACCAAATGATGCTTTTCACCAAGTTAATTTGAAATTGGCTTAGTACTTCAACAGAAGAAGATGAAAATGTGAATTTTTTAACATGATGAACTTTGACCTCTGGGTGTGGCCCCATACATGACCCCAGGGGCATGAATTTCACAATTTATAATATACCTGTCCTAGTTGTCATGCACACAAAATATTTAAGCTCTGGCATTAACAGTTTATTATAAGAAGATTTTTAAAGAAGTACCAATAATTACCCCTTTTTGACCCCTATTTGGGCCCCTATGACCCCCAGAACCCCTATTTTCACAAACTTGAATTGGCATCCCCCAATGATGCTTTCTACCAAGTTTGGTTGAAATCCGCCCAGTAGTTCTTGAGAAGAAGATGAAAATGTTTAAAAGTTAACGGACGACGCACGACGACGGACAAACGATGATTGCAATAGGTCACCATGACCATTCGGTCAGGTGACCTAAAAACGAGTTTGAAAGATTTGGAAAACGGAGGGCAAACGAAGTTAGATATTGGATGAGAGTTCTTGGAAGAATTAAGCTACTTGTAAAGTCTGTTGTTCTTGAGTTAGACACTGTGTTTGATTTAGCATCATTGCTAAAGCCTGAATTGTTTGATGCCTTTGTTAAAGCAGTTCATGAACTTGTTGGCAATGAAGATGAAAAAGTTTAAATGGTGTGCTTATGTTTCCTTAACTAGCTAGGAAGACTGGTCAGATTTTAAGAAAATTTGCGGAAATGTGTGAAGGACGAGCAGTGGCAGAAAGAAAACGAGCGACCCGTCAGGATATATCCGATTTTATGTTTTTGTATTCAAAAGATTGGACAAATAAAATTGAAAGTATGGCCCATCAATCATCACTTGAGAAAAATTCAATAAAAAGAGGTTTTGCTTGTTACCGAAGATGTACAGAAAGTACAAAAATATTTGGACATCCAAATTTCTGAACAGAGTCGGGTCTTTTCGAAGGGGCAATGAGTGTGCAGCCATGCAAATCCATAAATTTCAAACCAGGGCCGACTGGAAGAGCAGTAATCATGAAATCTTTATTCATTAAGTAACTTCGAGAAAGAACTGGCTAAACGGTAAGCTCATTTTGCTCAAGATGAGCTATTGTTATAACTCACCGTCGTCTGTCCGTCCTCAATTTCTTTAATACATCTTCTCCTAAACCGTTGGGCCAATTTTGATCAAACTTGCAGTGTTTATTCTAGCATTTGAAACTGATGAATCTGTTTGACTTTCGTGTTAAAACTGTGTTTACCTTTGTTTGCATACATCTTTTTGCATACAAACTACATTGAGATGTCTAGGTTTGCCCTGGTCGGTGGACCTTCTTGGATTTTAATGCCCCCGTATCGAAAGATCTGGGACATATTGTTTTACTCTTGTCTGTCTGTCTGTCTGTCCGGCTTGAAGCTGCATTAAGTTACTGCCATTTCGGGGGCATTTGTGTTTCACAAACACATCGTGTTCTAAATTGAAAAATTTAACCGATAGTTTTCGATATCTGGCGACTATCGACACAACACTACCACACAACGATTCTTTTTGACTCCCTACAAGATAATGGCTTTGGAAAGCATTGTGGAAAATGAAGAAATTGCTTGTGATAAGCAATTTCTTCATTTCCCACGATGTTTTCTACCCAAAAAGACCAAAAAATGCAAAATTCCATACAATTGAAATTGTCTTCTGCCAGGTCTTTGAATTAGGACCAGTCTAAAATGTTGTCGTCTGGTAATAGGTTAAATACCATCTCTTGAACCAGTTTTAATAAAACTTTACAGGGAATTTCTTTGTTGATGCTCTTTCATAGCGTTGCAAAGATTCTGTTCATACTGACAATGCACTTAATTAGTCTAGAGTACTGTTATGTAGACCAACTCTAAAATTAGTAAAGTGTGCTGTCTGGGGTTGCATCATTATGGAAGGAATTCAAGTGTGTGTTTTGATTTACAACTGAATTACTGTCTTAACCATCTAATAAACGACAAATTTAAGGTGCTCCAATTTGAAAGCTGCTGCAGGAAAAAATGGATGTTGATAAAGATAGGATTTGTGTATAATATAGCATAGAAAATATTGAGGCAAAAGGAGTAAATGCTGATGATCAGTATTTTCTTCTTTTGCCTTAATGTTTTCCCAAGCCCTTTAAGCAAGGGATGTCAAAACAAGGTCTTGTTTGAGAGAGGGTAATGGACAAAATTTGAATTATTAAAGGATGGACTTGGTAGAGGTCATGGGGAAGCAAAACAGAAAAGTTCCTGATCTATTGACGCCTGCTACCAAAGCAGGAGTTTCTCAGCTTATTAACATGTGGACTGACTGTGGTGTGAAAATGTCAAATCCTTGTGTGTTTGCCAAAGTAATTACCTTTGTAAGTTAGAAATGGCAGCTATGACAATGTTATTTTTTCTGTTAAAAGAATAGTACAGGGAGACTGCCATCCATAAGTGTCTGGCACCAATGAATGAATGAATGAATGATGTTTTATGGTCCGTCGACATCTAGGGTCATGTGGGCGCTTAACTAAATATTGAAAACAAGTAAGACTATCATATTCAATAACAGGAATTTATGAATTCAAACAGTTAAAATTTAATAAATCAGTAACAATACTAAAACTAGAAAATTATAATAACAGGCATATGTGAACGGTAAATATCTAGACAATCGTTTAACAGTTACTTTAAAAGACGTACTCACATAAAAGCTCAAAATTAAATTTTGCTATACAAACCAATGGCCGTAAGGTAATCAAAAACTAGATTAAGTTTAACCCTTTCAAACAGGTCTCTCATACTATCAACTTTGAAATATTGATCCCTGTACATAGAAAAATCAATACAATTTATAAAAAAAAATGTTTGACAGTAAGAGGAGCGTCGCATTGAATACACATTGGAGGTTCGTCTCCTTTAAGAAGAAATGAATGCGTCAGGTAAGTGTGACCAATGAATAAACGGGTCGAAATAATTTCTTCTCGGCGATTTGATCTATAACTGGGTTGCCATTCACCAATATGCTGTTTAATAGAATAAAACTTGTTATCTTGATTTCCGGGATCATCCCAACAATTCTGCCATATATCCTGAATAAAACTATGAATTAAAGGCTTAAAATCAGTAAAAGGAACTTCAAAGGGTAAAATATCTAGTGATAATGCCTGTCTGCCACTGGTCACTGCCATGAAGATAAGTCGGGAAAATGTCTGGAGAGCAAATAGTTAAATCCAGTGAAGAGTATGAACCAGTTGCTGGATGATGATAAGTGGAATATTTATCATTTAATAAAACAAGATCATGATTTGATATGAAATCTTCAATAATACGACCTTTGTTGTCTGTATGGGAACATCCCCAAAGCGTGTGGTGAGAATTGAAATCTCCCATTAATATATAAGGCTTAGGTAATTGATCGACAAGATCGTCTAGTTTCCTACGACTGATAGGAGAACTAGGTGGAAGATAGATTGAACACAGTGTTATTGTTTTATTAATAGATACGCTAACAGCAACAGCTTGTAGCGTAGTATTAAGAGGAATAGTGCGATGAGGAACACCGTTGTTAATAATGATTCCGACACCGCCCGAAGCTTTTTCAATACCTTCCAAATTTTTCAAATAGCAAGAGTGATACTTTAAAGAGAATTTGTCAGTATCTTTTAAAAAGGTCTCTTGCAAACAGATTGCAACTGGCTTTCCATTAGAAACTAATAGATTCATTTCTTCAAAATTAGCTTTGATGCTGCGACAATTCCATTGAATGATTTTGTTCGCCATAGTAAAATTAGGGGGGAGAAATATACTAATTAGTATTGGAAGTATGAACTTTATTTGTTTAATTGTGAAAGATCTATTATATTTTTGCCTCGCTCATTCTCTTTGGAAGAATCTGCATTCTCTGTTTCTTCCGTTACAATGGCTTCTTCAAGACAGTGGTAGCGGTTGCATTGTTTAACAGGATCCTCAGATCGCTTTGGCTGGCGATTAGATGATATCGCCCAAGGAGACGAAGTTCTGCTCCTAGGGGGTTTGACGAACGAGCTTTTATCATTATCCTCGGATAATTTACTTGCAGGATGATTTAATTTCTCTTGCTGCATTTGTGCTTTCTTACGAATGACCATTTCAGCTATATCTTCACGTTCAATCTTATCCATGGCAACAATTTCAGGATGTGGTTTCCTGGATGTAGAAGTCTTATTTTTCTCCAAATTAGGTACTTTTTTCTCAGTGTTCGATTTAGTTTTAGATGACGTTACTGAAATTTGTCTTGTGTCTCATATCATAAATTTTTCTGGCTTCAAAAAAGATACACCCTCATGGCATTTAATGAATGAATGAATATTGTTTTAAGGCCCGTCGACATCTATGGTCATGTTGGGCGCAATAAAAGTTACTGCAAACGTATCACAAATAAAAACTGTGATAAATTTGAAAAGCAAAATTTAGACAATCAAAAACAATACTAAAGTTGAAAACTTAAACGAAAATATTTAAACAATCATGTAAAATGCTAAAAATCTCTTGTAAGATCCTAGAATTATATTTTGTTGTACAAACCAATGGCCTTCGGGAAATCAAACATGAGTTCAATTTGAACATTTTCGAATAGCTGCCTCATACTATCAACCTTGAAAAATCTTTCTCGAGTATTATAAAAATCTATGCAGTCAATAAAGATATGTTTGACAGTAAGAGGAGCGTCGCATGGAATACACATTGGAGCTTCTTCTCCTTTGAGAAGAAAAGAATGCGTTAGATGTGTATGACCTATGCGTAAACGGGCCAAAATAATTTCCTCGCGGCGGTAAGATCTATAGCCAGGTGGCCATTCAGCAAGACTCTGTTTAATAGCGTAAAGTTTATTTCCTTGGTTTACAGGATCATCCCAACAATTCTGCCAGACATTATGAATTCTTCGCAATCATCGACATCATGAGACTCTGCAAGTCCTCCACACGACGACAGAGTTCTTCTTTTTTACAATTTTTCTCATGATGGCCAAACTTGAAGCAACGATAGCACTGAAGTGGGTTTGGGATATACATATCCACATTTACCCTAAGATACCCTACTTTAATAGATTTTGGTAGAATGGCTGATTTAAAAGTCAAAATAATTGTGTTTGTTCGAGTTTTCACCAAGTGCCGAAAAATAGACTCAAACGAACATTTAATACTGTAAGTTAGGTCAGGTATTGTCTTGGTGGTTATCTAATAGACCTAAAGTGGCTTTTTTTTGGTTTTATCGGAAAAGTTCAGCGGAATTCCGGGTTATTCTTAGATATCACGGAATTCGGCTGTCGAAATCGGATGACCTCATTTGCATATGATCCAGTCAAATTTACTAGCGAAACAGCCAACGTCCTAAATCATGTCACGTGAAAGGACTGATCTTTACAGACCGGCTAGCGAACCTTACTCCTGATTACGTAACAATGACGTTGGCTTGATGTAATTTGAACTAGATGTAAGGTTCTAACGGTTATTCGCGCCACGTGAATGCCCTATAATCTTCGTAGCCGTCTCGGATTAATCTAAAAATAGATTAATAGCCTCTGTAGGCTATTGGGGAAATACCCTGCTTTTTTCTGATAAGCGACCCTACCAACATATCCGCCATACATTGCGATTAGTTTTGATACCAAGATCATCCCTCAATTCCATGTAAAAGCTGAGATAATTCGAATCAAATAATTTTTCCTCAGATTGTTTTCCTTCGCATGCCGTGTCATATATTCATTAAATCATTATGTTCGAATGTTCTCAGCTTTTACAGGGAATTGAGGGAAGATCTTGGTGTCAAAATAAATCGGAAAGTAAGGCGGATATGTTGGTACGTATCTCAATACGGAGAGTAAAATATTCACAGTACAATTTTAGAAAAATGTGTACTTACCGAGTGTTGTTTTTTTTAAGTTAAGAATTCATATAATAAAGTCACATGATTATCGCTCGTGGTTAAACAAAAATTTAATAATTCCTCATGTCAGTGTCATGTACGTATCAGAATGAATGAATGAATAAATAGAGTTTTATGGCCCGTCGACAACTAAGGTCATGTTTGGCGCATTACAAGTAAAAGAAAAGATGCCTTTGAGTAAAAACGGAGATGGATTTAAACAATAAAATGTAGAATCAAATAACAATAGTAGAGTTATAACTAACAATCAATTACTAAAACCGATCTATACGAACAATAAAAATCTAGGACAATCATGAACAGGTCTATAAATTGCTTAGAAGAACCTAAAATTATATTTTGCTGTACAATTTGATGGATTTCAGGTAATCAAAAAATACGTTCGATTCTGACGCTTTCAAAAAGCTGCCTCATACTGACAACCTTGATTTATCTTTCTCTGTCATCAAAAAAATCAATGTAGTCAATATAAATGTGTTTGACGGTAAGAGGAGCGTCGCATGG
Organism: Fragum fragum; assembly: GCA_946902895.1. Classification (NCBI taxonomy): domain Eukaryota; kingdom Metazoa; phylum Mollusca; class Bivalvia; order Cardiida; family Cardiidae; genus Fragum; species Fragum fragum. The sequence continues at coordinate 466,759 of OX336369.1, read as the reverse complement.
AATGCACATTGGAGCCTCTTCTCCTTTAAGAAGAAATGAATGCGTCAGATGCGTATGGCCTATGCGTAAACGTGCCAAAATAATTTCTTCACGACGATTTGATCTATAGCTAGGTATCCATTCACCAAGATCCTGTTTAATTGTGTAAAGTTTGTTACCTTGGTTTGCAGAATCGTCCCAACAATTCTGCCATACATTATGAATAAAACTATTTATCAACGGTTTAAAATCAGTAAAAGGAACTTCAAAAGGTAAAACATTAAGTGATAATGCCTCCTTGGCAGCCTTATCTGCCTCTTCATTACCAAGAATACCAATGTGGCTTGGGAGCCAGCAAACAACGATATCAACATCATGAAGTTCAGCCATTTTATCTAATAATCTAACTATAAGGGGATTGTCAGTTTTCTCATGTTCAAGCGCTTGCATACTTGACATAGAGTCAGTGAAAAGATTGTAGCGAGAGAAGCGCTCTATGGTTATATGATCGAGTGCGAGATCAATTGCCTTAAGCTCGGCTGAAAAAGTAGAAGAGTTGTTTGGTATACGGAATTGGTACTTTTCGCCCTCTAATATAGTGGCTGGGGCAACTTTTTCATCGATCTTGGAACCATCTGTGTAAATCTCTTCGTACGATGCGTATCTCTCTTTAATTTCTAGAAACATAGTTTTAAATACGGTTAGATCTGTTGTATCCTATTTGCTGGAAGCGAGATCGTAAAGAAACGTGGGGCTTTTGCAGGTCCACAAGGGAACATTGGGAACAATGTGTTCTGCCACGTCTTCTAGATCAAAATGTAGAGCGTTTACATCAGCTTCACAACGTAAACTAAAGGGAAGCATAGGATTCTTTTTCTTTTCAAAGTCTTCTCTGTGCTTGGGTTCAAACACAACTCTGTGAGTAGGGTTATTAGGATTTGATTGGTGTTTTAAATAGTATTGCAGTGACAGCTTCTTTCGACGTAGCTTTAAAGATGGTTCATTAGCTTCAGTATACAGACTTTTTACTGGTGATGTTCTAAAAGCGCCTAACGCTAAGCGCAAGCCTTGATTATGAATAGAATCAAGTTTGCGAAGGTATGAAGGGCGCGCTGAGCCGTAAAAGGCACAGTCATAATCTAACTTAGATCAGACAAGCGACCTGTAAAGTCGCAATAAAACTTTTTAATCGGCTCCCCAGTCCATGTGGGACAAAACACGTAAGAGATTTAGAGCTTTTTTGCACTTATTGCTCAAGTAATCATTATGTGGATGAAACGAGAGTTTCCTAGTTCAAATAATATTCTTCTTGTTTGGTAGTAGATGTGAAATAGGAATAGTGAGCCAGTCATTCCACCAGCTCTTATGTGGTCATTATAATCTACACCACAACCTGTAGTTGCACACCATATTGCAAAGTTTAGTTGATTTTGCCAGAATAATAACCATTTTGTATTCCATCTATCTACTATTTCTTCTGTTACTACTTGTGGTAGTAGGTAGTTTTCAAATATGTTTGGAAATCTAATTGAAAACTTTTCTTTGCATCAGATGATATTATTTTTTGTTTTATTATATTAATTGATTTGTTGTTAAAAACACAAGCGTGTTGATAGTGAGCTGCATCGCTATATTTGAATTCATTTGTACTGACATTTTTTATTTTATGATTTATAAAAAAATGTATCACACAATTTCAAACATTGATAACACTATCAATTTGCAACAGAATATTGATAACAAAGATGGGAACAAACGGGTTGGATTGAAAAGTTTCACATATACCCTGGGTTGGTATAATGTTGTTAATGAATATGCGCAAAAGGGTAAAGAGAGACCTCATCGCATTCAGGATGGTTATTACAGCTTTCAAAACATTGTAGATTTTTTTCACAAGTTAAACATTTCATTGTCTGTGAATGAAACTAATGGTATTACATCATTAATTACTGATAATGAAATAAATATAAGTAAAGGACTCAAGTTGATGCTAGGGTTTGGTAAAAGAATATTTGAAGCAAATACTACTCATTTTGGTAATAAATGTCTTGATTTTGTAACAGTAAAGTCTCTATACATCCATCTAGAGCAATTAAACACATCACAGAACTATTTCAATGGGATGCCAAGCACAATATTAGCAGTTGTACCAATTAAAAATAAAGCGTATGGTGATATTGTGTCTGTAAGATTTGAGCATCCAGAATATAAATATTTGTCCAACGGGGCAATTACAGAATTTGAAATATCTGTTAGAGATAAATACAACAAAAAAATAGATAACCATGGCTTGCCAATGAGTGCTGTTTTAGAAATTATTTAATTTTCACACTATAAAAAATGAGTATCTTTGGTATCAAATCACATAGAAGAAACGACGACTTTGAAGTCCTTCAGCAGCATATTCATGATTTGCATAAGCGAGTGAGACCAATTACAGATTTAGAGCAGAGAATTTCAGACTTTCAGCAAAGTGTTCATGATAGTAGAAGCGTTTTGTTTCAAGAAATAAATATACAGGTAGATAGGCATAATGAACTTCGAGAAAATGTAAAGGAAATGGCCATAAACAATAGTTTATTACGAAATAGCATTAACAATATCAAAGACAAGTTGGTAATTCCAATATTTGCAGAAAGTAAAGGGGCTCTTGTAGAAAATGAAGTGTTTTCTTTTGGGAATGGTGGTAGATAAGACGGTGCTGGTTATGTGATGATGCGTCGTGGTCAAATTTTAGGTATAGGTATTTCATGTAAAAAAAGGAGTGGCGAAGTGTCGGTGGGTATTTCTGTAAATGAAAAAATATTACCAGGTTGTGAAATAACACTCAACACTACATCAAGAAAGCATGACAATTTTGATAAACCTTTTATTGTTGATGCTGGGAGTGTAATTAATTTTGTATGTAAGACGGGGAACGCAACAACAGAGAATACAGTTGCTTCGTTGTTAATTGAATTGTTTTAATTTTTTTTGTCTGTAATAATAAAATATGAAACAACCGACGGCACCGAGTTTGTATCCAGAGTTGCAAGATGGGCAGAATTATAGATTACAGAAATTATCAGAAATCGAGCAGACATTAATTAAGGAAAGGGATTATAGGCTGTCATTGTATAAGAAATATAAAAGGAGTATAAATGCCACAGATGGAATTGATACAACTCTCATTTCTGGGAGTGTGATTTTGGGTGGCATTGGAATTGCATTGCCTTTGATGTTGCCATTAGAAGTTGCGGCAGTAGTGTGTGGTGTAGCGGGGGTATGTGTAAAGTTTATTAGAAGACGATTGCATTCAAAGGCTCAAAAACATTATGAGATAAAGACTTTAGCTGAGGGTAAGTCAAACAGTATTAAAGATTTGATTTCTAAAGCATTGAATAATGGACAAATATCAGAGCAAGAATTTAATACGGTTATTTATGAACTTGAAAGATATAATAATCTCAAAGATAAGACTCGATCAAAAAATCAGATATAAGTGAAGTAGAAAAGCAAAAGTTAATAGCAGAGGGGAAAGCACATGCATTAAGTGCTATTTAAAATAAGATAAAAGACACATAATGTTGTTTAATAAGTTTGTATTTGTAAACGAACCCCCACCTGCATATATTTGTTTGTTTTGTTTGAATGGGGTTTTACGCCGCTTTTAACAATCTTTCAGTTATATCGCGGCGGCTGGAGCACCTAACAACGGAATCCTGGTATTTCTCACACCAGTACTACCATTACATCCTTTCCTAGCCTCCAGCTGCTATCCCACATAGGTCAACGATTATCGACCCATTGGTGAGAGACAAATAGTCGGAAAGGATGAGTGCCGCCGTCGGGAATCGAACCCGGGACCTCTAGATTGAGAGTCCGACGCGCTACCAACTGCGCTATGACGGCGGCCCCACCTGCATATAATATCACTAATCAAATTGTATTGGATGAATGAGAATAAAACTCATATTTTACTGTTTTATCAAGTATCCAACAGTTACGTACCTTTATCTGAAGTCTTAATGTGTTTATCTGTTAAATTTAAGTAACAGGCCTGTTACCTCGGACGCTTGAAATGATCAATTAAGCGTCCTCATGATTATCAGCTGACATTCATATCTTTAGTGAGTGGACACAATGGCGGAAAAAATAAAACAGCTGTCAAAATTCTCTGAAGATGCACTCAAAATTGCCATAAAGAATTTACCGAAGAGTGAAAAAGAATATTTCGAGAGAGGATTGGCATTTTTAGAGGGTGAACTGGGTGTTAACGAAAAGAAAGCACCATCCAAATCAACAAAACTTAACGATGAAGCTATATTCAGAAACTCCATTATTCCGCAAATTGAAAGAAAAGTAGTGGAAATAGAAAAGAAAGAATTACATAATCAGAATAAATGAATGAATAGAGTTTTATGGCCCGTCGACAACTAAGGTCATGTTGGGCGCTAAACTAAATATTGAAAACAAGTTAAAAACCATAATAATCAATAACAGAAATTAATTAATTTAAAAAGTTAAAATTTAGTCAATCAGTAACAATACTAAAACTAGAAAATTATGATAGGCGTATGTAAATGGTAAAAATCTAAACAATCGTTTAACAGTTACTTTGAAGGACGTTCTCACATAAAAACTCAAAATTATATTTTGCTATACAAATTGATGGCTTTAAGGTAACCAAAAATTAGCTCAAGTCTGACCCTTTCAAACAGCTCTCTCATACTATCAACTTTGAAATATTGATCTCTGTACATAGAAAAATCAATACAATCTATAAAAATATGTTTGACAGTAAGAGGAGCGTCGCATGGAACACAAATTGGAGGTTCGTCTCCTTTAAGAAGAAATGAATGCGTCAAGTAAGTGTGACCAATGCGTAAACGGGTCAAAATGATTTCTTCTCGGCGATTTGATCTATAGCCAGGTAGCCATTCACCAAGATTCTGTTTAATAGCATAAAGTTTGTTATCTTGGTTTGCGGGATCGTCCCAACAATTCTGCCAGACATCCTGAATAAAATGATGTATTAAAGGTTTAAAATCACTAAAAGGAACATCGAAGGGTAAAATGTCTAGTGATAATGCCTCCTTGGCAGCCTTATCTGCCTCCTCATTACCACGAATACCAATGTGGCTAGGGAGCCAACAGAAAACAAGATCAACACCACTATCAAGATTTGAAATCTTATTCAGTAATTTAACTATAAGAGGATTGTCTGTTTTCTCGTGTTCGAGCGCTTGCATACTAGACATTGAATCAGTGAAAACAATATAGCGCCAATAACCATCTTCGATCATGTGATCGAGCGCAAGATCAATCGCCTTAAGTTCTGCTGAAAATACGGAGGAGTTGTTTGCTAGACGAAACTGATATTTTTCGCCATCTAGAACAGTGGCTGAAGCAACTTTCTCTCCGTCCTTCGAACCATCTGTATAAATCTCTTCATGCAATATGTATCTTTCTTTAATCTCTAAAAAATTGGTTTTAAAGACAACAGGGTCTTTAGTACCCTTTTTGCTTGAAGCCAGGTCATAAAGATAAGTGGGACTTTTGCATGTCCATAAAGGGACATCGGAAACTGTATATTCGGCAACATCATCTAGATCGAAATCTAGAGAATTTATATCTGTTTCGCAACGTAAACTAAAAGGTGGTATAGCTTTTGCTTTCTTTTCAAATTCCTCCCTGTAGTAAGGTTCAAATACAACTTTGTAAGTGGGGTTGTCAGGGTTAGACTTTAACTTAAGATAATATTGCATGGAGAGTTTCTTTCGACGTAAATTTAATGAATGAATGAATAGAGTTTTATGGCCCGTCGACAACTAAGGTCATGTTGGGCGCATAAAAAGTAAATATAAGTGTGCTTTTGAATAAAAACGGAGGTGGATTTAAATAGTAAAATGTAGAATCAAATAACAATATAAGAGTTAAAACTAACAGTCAATTACTAAAACCGATCTATACGAACAATTAAAATCTAGAAAACCATGAACAGGTCTATAATTGCTTAGAAGAACCTAAAATTATATTTTACTGTACAAATTGATGGCTTTCAGGAAATCAAAAATAAGTTCGATTCTGACGCTTTCAAATAGCTGCCTCATACTGTCAGCCTTGAAATATTGATCTCTGTACATAGAAAAATCACTACAATCTATAAAAATATGTTTGACAGTAAGAGGAGCGTCGCATGGTATACACATTGGAGGTTCGTCTCCTTTTAGAAGAAATGAATGCGTCAGATGCGTATGGCCTATACGTAAACGGGCCAAAATAATTTCTTCGCGGCGATTTGATCTGTAGCCGGGTAGCCACTCACCAAGATCCAGTTTAATTGTGTAAAGTTTGTTGTCTTGGTTTGCAGGATCGTCCCAACAATTCTGCCATACATTATGAATAAAACTATTTATCAACGGTTTAAAATCACTAAAAGGAACTTCAAAGGGTAAAATATCTAGTGATAATGCCTCCTTGGCAGCTTTATCTGCCTCTTCATTACCACGAATACCAATGTGGCTAGGGAGCCAACAGAAAACAAGGTCAACATCACTATCAAGATTTGAAATCTTATTTAGTAATTTGATTATAAGAGGGTTGTCTGTTTTCTCGTGTTCAAGCGCTTGCATACTTGACATTGAATCAGTGAAAACGATATATCGCCAATAACCATCTTCGATCATGTGATCGAGCGCAAGATCAATCGCCTTAAGTTCTGCTGAAAATACGGAGGAGTTGTTCGGTAGACGAAATTGATATTTTTCGCCATCTAGAATAGTGGCTGAAGCAACTTTTTCTCCATCCTTCGAACCATCTGTATAAATCTCCTCATGCAATATGTATCTTTCTTTTATCTCTAAGAACTTTGTTTTAAAGACAACAGGGTCTGTAGTACCCTTTTTGCTGGTAGCAAGATCATAAAGATAAGTGGGACTTTTGCATGTCCATAAAGGAACATCGGAAACTGTATATTCGGCAACATCTTCTAGGTCGAAATCTAGAGAATTTATATCTGTTTCGCAACGGAAACTAAAAGGTGGTATAGCTTTTGCTTTTTTTCCAAATTCCTCCCTGTACTTAGGTTCAAATACAACTTTGTACGTGGGGTTGTCAGGATTAGACTTTAACTTAAGATAATATTGCATGGAGAGTTTCTTTCGACGTAAGTTTAAAGATGGTTCATTGGCTTCAGTGTACAGACTATTTACTGGTGATGTTCTATAAGCGCCTAACGCTAAGCGCAAGCCTTGATTATGAATAGAATCAAGTTTGCGAAGGTATGAAGGGCGCGCTGAGCCGTAAACAGCACAGCCATAATCTAGCTTAGATCTGACAAGTGAACTGTAAAGACGCAATAGAACTTTTTTATCGGCTCCCCAGTCCATATGGGACACAACACGTAAAAGATTTAGAGCTTTTTGGCATTTATTGCTCAAATAATCAATATGAGGACGAAACGAGAGTTTAGAGTCAAAGAGAAGCCCTAAAAATTTGAACTCTGGAACGACTTCAATTGGTACTCCGTCAAGTTTAAGTTCGGGATCAGGGTGCAGTTTTCTTGACTGACAAAAGTGCATACATTTGGTTTTAGTCTTGGAAAACTTAAAGCCGTTTTCGTTTGACCATTTGGTAAGGTTGTTCAAGACTTGCTGCAACTGCCTTTCAATTGTATTCATATGTTTTGATCTGTAACAGATACAAAAGTCATCAACGTAAAGAAAACATTCCACGCCAGGAAAAACAGTTTTTACAATGTTATTAATTTTGACACTAAATAATGTCACAGATAAAATACTTCCCTGGGGAACTCCCATTTCTTGTTCATGGGGATCTGAAAAAGTATCTCCCACCCTGACTCTAAACCGACGTTCGTCTAAAAATGCAGAAATGAAATAAGCAAGGCGACCTCGAATACCGAAATCAAAGAGGTCATTCATTATTCCATACTTCCAAGTGGTATCATAAGCACTTTCAAGATCGAAAAAGACAGAAACAACACGTTCTTTCTTTATAAAAGCTTCTCGAATAAAAGTCTCGAAGCGGACAAGATGATCAAGAGTGCTTCTCTGATTACGAAAGCCACTTTGGACTGACGTAATCAGTTTATTTTTTTCTAAAAACCAAACAAGACGATCATTTACCATTCTTTCCATGGTTTTGCAAATACAACTTGTTAAGGCTATAGGACGATAGTTTGAAGGGTTTGTAGAATCTTTACCTGGTTTAGGTATAGGAATCACAATAGCTTCCCGCCAAGAGGCTGGGATTATTCCAGTTTTCCAAACCTGATTATAAATTTCAAGTAAACAGTGAAGGGAGCGAGATGGTAAACGTTTGAGGAACTGATAATGAATATTATCAGAACCAACAGCAGTATCATGACACTTTTTAAAAGCTTTCTTCAACTCTTTGATGGAAAAATCTCTATTGTAGTGTTCAAGGTTCCTGGAACTAAAATTAAGCTTGGACTTTTCTTTTTCACCTTGAAATTTTTGAAAGGTGTGTGAATAATTAGAAGAGGAGGACTTCTTGGCAAATGTGTCCGCCAGTACATCTGCAATGTCATGTTTGGAAGAAACTGATTTATTGTCATCCGTTTTAAGGTGACCAATACTAAGTGATGTGTTCTTCCCACTGATTTTCCGTACCATATCCCAAGTCTTTTTGACAGATGATCTTGAATTCAATCTAGAAACATACTGCCTCCAAGACGAACGTTTACTTTGTTTGATAGTTCTACGAGCCTTCGCACGTGCAATTTTAAACTTGTAAAGATTTTCCTTCGTCGGCCTAAGGCCAAATGCTCTTAAGGCAGATTTTCTATCAGCTATAGCCTTTTTGCAATCTTCATTAAACCATGGCTTGTTTTGGTTTTTAGGATCAGGCGATGTTTGTGGAATGGCTTTTTCTGCAGCAGAATAAAGTAAAGATGTAAATAGTTCTGCAGAGTTTTCACATTCATCAAAGGCTTCTGGATTTATTGACTGCTCACATGTGGTTTTAAAAAGTTCCCAATTAGCTTTATGGAGTTTCCAACGTCTAGGGCGCTCCTGGACAGATGGTCCTAATTCAGATATATGAATAGGAAAATGGTCACTACCATGAAGATCAGAGTCCACTTTCCAGCTAAAAGCCGGGAAAATGTCTGGAGTGCAAATAGTTAAATCCAGTGAAGAATATGAACCAGTTGCTGGATGATGATAAGTGGAAGATTTATCATTTAATAAAATAAGATCATGATTTGATATGAAATCTTCAATAATACGACCTTTGTTGTCTGTATGGGAACATCCCCAAAGCGTATGGTGAGAATTGAAATCTCCCATTAATATATAAGGCTTGGGTAATTGTTCGACAAGGTCGTCTAGTTTCCTACGACTGATAGGAGAACTAGGTGGAAGATAGATTGAACACAGTGTTACTGTTTTATTAACAGATACGCTAACGGCAACAGCTTGTAGCGTAGTACTAAGAGGAATAGTGCGGTGAGGAACACAGTTGTTAACAATGATTCCGACACCGCCCGAAGCTTTCTCAATGCCTTCAAAATTTTTAAAATAGCAAGAGTGATACTTTAAAGAAAATTTGTCAGTATCTTTTAAAAAGGTCTCTTGCAAACAGATTGCAACTGGCTTTCCATTAGAAACTAATAGATTCATTTCTTCAAAATTAGCTTTGATGCTGCGACAATTCCATTGAATGATTTTGTTCGCCATAGTTAAATTAAGGGGGAGAAATATACTAATTAGTATTGGAAGTATGAAAATTATTTGTTTATGTGTGAAAGATCTATTATATTTTTGCCTCGCTTATTCTCTTTGGAAGAATCTGCATCCTCTGTGTCTTCCGTTACCATGTCTTCTTCAAGACAGTGGTAGCGGTTGTATTGTTTAACAGGATCCTCAGATCCCTTTGGCTGGCGATTAGATGATGTCGCCCTAGGAGACGAAGTTCTGCTCCTAGGGGGTTTGACAAACGAGCTTTTATCATTATCCTCGAATACTTTGCTAGCTGGATGATTTAATTTCTCTTGCTGCATTTGGGCCTTCTTACGTTTTACCATCTCGACTTTATCTAAGAGTTCTATTCTATCCATTTCAGAAAGAGATGTAGTTTTTGTGTCTTGATGTTTAGACTTTGAAGCGGAAGATACAGATGAAGTTTTATTGCTGGAAGGATCTTTCGAGGCTGAAGGCGGATTTTCAGAAGAGGAAGATAGATTAACAGTGTTTGATTCCAATATAGTTTCAGGAGTTTTGTTTGTTTGGAGGGAAAGAGACTGTGTTTTCTTAATTTGATTTGAAGTACTAGAAGTTAAGGCTACTGTGGATTTAGGGAATAATTTGTCAATCTCATGCTTCTTATCAGGGAAAAGAATGCTGAGTTTTTCGTGTAAAGTTTTACAGTTTTGACATTCCGTATTGCTTTTTGTAATATTGGAGTAACTTGAGGGCAGATTGGCTTTTGTTCTTAATTCAAAAATTTTACGGGCTTCAAAAAAGGATACATTTTCTATGCATTTAATTCTCTGAATTTCTTTCTCCTTTTTCCAGAATTCACAGTCCTTTGAATTTGCTGGGTGACCTTTTCCACAGTTAGCACATTTAACTTCGTTCTGACAGGAATGATCGAAATGGTTTGGATTTACATCACCACATTTAACACAAACCATATCATTGTTGCATTTGTCTTCATGATGTCCAAACCTCTGACAAAAATAGCATCTCAGAGGATTTGGAACATATACATCAACGTTTACCACATTAAACCCGACTTTTATTCGTCGAGGCAAAATGGGAACACCAAATGTCAAAATGAAAGTGTTTGTGCTAATCTTCTTTCCATTTCTAGTCACAGAGATACGTTTAACTGCAGTTACTCCTTGACTTTCCAGACCTTCAACAATCTCGGCTTCAGAGCAACCAGCTAGCTCTCTACAACGGATGATTCCCCTAGATTTATTCAGGGTCTCATGAGCATAAACCTTGACTTCATGTCCAAAAAATAATTCAGTTTTTAACAGATTTTCAGCCTGAGCATTTAAATTAACTTCTACCAATAAATTACCATCTTTTAAAGATTTTACAGATTTTGGAGTACCTAAGATAGACTTTAATTGCTTTTCAATAACAAAGGGAGAAAGTTTTGAAATTGGAAAATTTGGTTCTTTTGATTTGATGACCAGAAATTTGTTAAAATGACCAGAAGAGCTAGCAAATCCTTCGCCAATATCAGAGTCCATTTGTGCATCGCCTTTTCGTTTTTTGTTTAGGGGATCCATATTATAGTTTTAAATTTTTCGTCATCTGTGGGCCCCACCCTCCATGGAGTCCTACAAGGGGGCTAAACAGGAACGGCGATCCAGCTCCCTAAGCCAAGGCTACCCAGATGATATACTCGGGCAGTCCAAGTTCCAAGGCCCGGTAAAGGAGAGCATGGACACTTCCCCAAATGAGAGTCACGCCATGCAAACCCGTACCCGACAAAAAAACCCGAACCACCAAATTAGCCCATAAGCCTATATAGACTAGAAATAAAATACAATTAAAATACGAAAAATGGTATGACATGGGCAAATTAACACTTGTACAACAGAAGGGTACAATGCATGACATAGCGTTTGCAATACTATCAGTTATACTTTAACTTAGTAAAGATAGATGCGTTAAAACACAAAAATAACTTAGAATACATTGATAGCTAAATATCATATTATAATAGTAGTCAATACCCTAGTCTAAAACGACCAGCCGATTGCCTAGACCGGGCCCATCCAGGCTCCCGTTTTACCGAAGCCGAGGCCAAAGCAGCGTGTTGAGAAGCTGGAGATCCCTGGGCTTCTCTCAACTACCAGGACCCTCTTTTCCGGCTTTACGAGTCTCCACCCACGGCAAACAGGCGGGCCCATTCGGTGGGGTCTTACCACTCTACAGGACGGCAGCCAGCGATTTCTATCCCCCCGCCGGCTGGGGGCTGACGTAAATTTAAAGATGGTTCATTGGCTTCAGTGTACAGACTATTTACTGATGTTCTAAAAGCGCCTAACGCCAAGCGCAATCCTTGATTATGAATAGAATCAAGTTTGCGAAGGTATGAAGGGCGAGCTGAACCGTAAACAGCACAGCCATAATCTAACTTAGATCTGACAAGCGACCTGTAAAGTCGCAATAGGACTTTTTTATCAGCTCCCCAGTCCATATGGCTGAGAAAGTTTGAAGAGAATCCGATGAAAACTGTGGACTCTATCGTGTAAACGAGGATTTTTAATGGAGTTTTTAATTGAATTTTCATAAGGCCCCTTTTCCCATGTTTCTTGACGGATCATTCCCAATTTCGAAAGGAACAATCCTTATGATGATACAATCATTCTGTGAAAGTTTGAAGAGAATCCGATAAAAACTGTGGACTCTATCTCGTAAACGAGGATTTTATAATTAAATTTTCATAAGGCCCCTTTTCCCGTGTTTCTTGACGGATCATACCTATTTTCGAAAGGAATGATCCTTTTGTTGGTACAATCATTCTGAGAAAGTTTGAAGAGAATCCAATGAAAACTGTGGACTCTATCTCGTAAACGAGGTTTTTTAATTGAATTTTTAATGAATTTCATAAGGCCCCTTTGCCCGTGTTCCTTGACGGATCATACCCATTTTCGAAAGGAACAATCCTTATGTAGCTACAATCATTCTTTGAAAGTTTGAAGAGAATTTGATGAGAACTTTGGACTCTATCGCGTAAACGAGGATTTTTAAATTATATTTTCATAAGGCCCCTTTTTCCCGTGTTTCTTGACGGATCATACCCATTTTCGAAAGGAACGATCCTTATGTTGCTACAATCATTCTGAGAAAGTTTAAAGAGAATCCAATGAAAACTGTGGTATTTATTGCGTAAACGAGGATTTTTAATTGAATTTTTAATTAAATTTTCATAAGGCCCCCTTTCCCGTGTTTCTTGACGGATCATACCAATTTTCGAAAGGAACGATCCTTATGATGATACAATCATTCTGTGAAAGTTTGAAGAGAATCCGATGATAACTGTGGACTTTATCGCGTAAACGAAGATTTTTCAATTAAGTTTTAATTAGGCCCCTTTTCCCGTGTTTCTTGACGGATCTAACCCAATTTCAAATGGAACGATCCTTATGATGGTACAATCATTCAGTGAAAGTTTGAAGAGAATCCGATGAAAACTGTGGACTTTATCGCGCAAACAAGAAAAAGTTTAACGGACGGACGCCGGACGGACGGACGCCGGACGGACGGACGCCGGACGGGAAAAAGCCATCGCTATAGCTCTAGTGGCCTTCGGCCAGTAGAGCTAAAAATGAAAGAAACACAAATTAACTTTCAAGAAGCTGGCACAAAGTTAGAAGATGATTGAATTCAATTCGATCTGACAAAACTATCTAGAAGTCAGCCATAAACTCTAGTGGTTTGAATCGATCTATGCAGGTTGTAAGGCTAGTAGTGACTAGGAAATCAAATGGGTGTGAGAGTCATTCTCAGCACCTGTAAAACTTTCAAAATCTGGTAAGTACATATTCGCTTTATGATTATAAAACATTGCAATTCTGAAACAAACGCATGAGTTTTTAAACCAATTCATTATTATTCCTTTTACATTCTAGGGTCTATACTGTGCCAAAAATAACTTTCAGGGTGATTAGTACTGGGATAGCTTCACTATTATTGAAATGGGAAACCAGCATAAATGCATTAAGTGTGAAATCAGTTTAAAGTCACATCAGCACTAAGATTAAAATGGTCGTCTCGTTTCGAAATTTTAGCACTATAGCTTATATCCACTCTTGGTTACTAAAATAAGTACTAACACTAAAAATTAGTAATAGGGCTAATTTGCGCCACAAAGCTACAGAATTAGTACTAAGGTTAATTTGCAAAAAGCTACACAATTAGCACTATGGCTATCACTACTGCAAAGTTCACAAGGTGTGGATATTCCAATCTATCTCAAAATGAATGTTAATTTTAACTAATTTGTATCATTCAATGAATACAGATTACATCAGTGATAGTGAACCAGAATCAACAGTTATCAGTTTCAAAGGCAAAAATAAAGACCACGATGGTCCTAAATCGCTCAGCTGAGGCATCTGCCAATTACAGTACTTGGGTCCAAATATAAGATTTTGGGCATAGTACACAACTATCGGGTAATGCTATACAATAAATATGCATATGTTTAATCCATAACCAATTAATCCATTCCCAAACTATTCCATATTTTCGCCTTCAAGGAAAATATGTTTTGAAAAACATTGTGAGAAAGGGAGAACGTAGAACTTACAAGCAATTTCTCCATTTCTCACAATGTTTTCTCTCCGTGCATTTAAATTCCAATCAAACTTTTATTACACCTGCATCTTCTTTTAACATGGACAAGTGTTAAGAGAAGACTTTGAAATTGCTGTAATTAAGCATTTACCAAACTTTGGGCCTCATGGGGCATTTTGACCAAATAGGAATTATTTCAGCAACCATAGTAGAGAATAATTTGGATGTACTAAACCAAACAAGAATGCATTACAACTGATACATTTGGAAAGGAAGATATTTGAGCATGCGCTTATTGCGCGTTTTTCATAACTTTGCGCGTTTTTCATAACTTTTGATGCCTTGGATATGGCCACTTTTGTCCAAATGGGTATAACTTCAAGAAAATGTGGTATATAACAATAATAGCTCTAGACACTATATTTAGGGAAAAGAATATTTTTAAATTGAGCAATTTACGCAATTTTCGACCCCTAGAGCAGATACGTTTTGGATTCCATGGGAATATTATCATGTAACATGGTACGAAATTATTTGGAAAGCTCCATACAAAATATAAAGGTCCTTCACTTTATACTTCAGATTAGGCTTTTGAAGTTGCTCTAATTGGGCGTTTTCTCGAATTCAGTAATTTCTGAGAAGATTGATTGAATGGTTTAGCGCTTCTTTAACGGTATTTCAGTCATTTTGCGACGGCTGGAGCACCTAACAAGGAATTCATAGTATTCACCAGTACTACCACTACATCCTCTCCTAGCCTCCACTACTATCCCACTAAGATTTACGATTATCCACCTTTTGGAGAGAGACAAATATCTGAGAGGATATGTGCCGCCGCCAGGAATCGAACCCATGATATTCCGTGATACTATCTGAGAATAATTTTGAAGTAAAAGTTTACGTACGGGGTACCACATAACGCCATGACAATTGCTTCGCTTATATTGATTTTTTAAGGGGTAAAACGCCACTTTCAACAGTATTGCAGTATTGTCGCGGCGGCTGGAGTACCTAACCTTGGATTCCTGGTACTCCTCACACCAACTGGCCTATTACCACATCCTTTTCCAAGCCTCTAGCTTCTCATCCCAAGTAGGTTTACGATTATCCACCTATTCGTGGATGACAAATCTTGGAAATGATATTCGCCATAGATATTCGCCATAGCCGAGGATCGAACCCGGGACCCTTGATTTGGATTCCTACGCGCTATTACTGTGCAATCACATATTGGTAAAAGAGTAAAAATATTACCATCTATCTATCTATACTGCCAAACTCACCTTTCGGGTATTACTGGCAGATGACACAATCCAGATGTTTTCACGTCCCTGAAAGAGCGGCAGTGGCTGAATCCGACTGCTACCCACTTCTATAGCTGGGTAGACTGGGGCTGGCTATTAAGTGTCTTGCCCGAGAAAACACCCCGGTGACGTAGGGGCTCGAACTCGTGACCTTCAGATCACGAGTCAAGCACCCAAACTACTCGAACATCGAGGCATCGTCTAACGTTGTACCAGTGGCAAAACTGGAGCGAGATATTTGTTGTGACCTACATTGGTTGATTGACTGGCCTTATTTGACTATATTAACGAGGATGAGCAGATAGGTAACACTTTTGCAAACAGTTGAATAAACAGCATAGCTTAGACAAACCGATACACAATCTAACGGTATAAAGTTACCAAACATTGTTATTTTCATTATTATTTACAGACAACGCCCTTCTTGACCTGCGACGTATCGCTAGTATTTCAAAATTTTGTTACAGCAGTATAGGTGGATGTTCAGAAACAAGAAAATATCTATCTATCTATAGATGGTTTTAGTCTCTTCGACTTCCTGGAAACGGTTACGTTATACCGCGCATGCTCAAAGCGCTTAAGTCAAACAAAAAACAAGGAAGGGATGGAAATGCCGATACTGTGTTTAGAAAATATGAGCGAATATTTCAAGACTTTGTCGTTTGATATAAAACAACGATAGGCATACAACGAAAAAATCTCGAGTCTTGGATTTTCGAATATCTCATTGTAAGATCCTTATCTGAAGACGAAAACGTCCAAGTTAAAAGACTCCAAATTGGATCATAGCTTGGGTTTGATTGACGACATTGCGAAATGGCCGGCCATGGATTTCAGTTCTGTTTACGTGTACTTAATCGACACCCCTCAGGCCCTGGGCCATTTACAGAGAGACAGTCTGATAGCGTACAAGTCCATGGAGGCATACAAATTTTAGCTCACTTGAGCACGAAGTGCTCTGGGGGAGCTATTGTGGTCGGTCATCGTCCGTCGTCCGTCCGTCAACAATTACAAAAAAATCTTCTCCTAAACTAACCATGGAATTTCAACAAAACTTTACAGAAATTATCCTTAGGTCTTGCTCTTTCAAAATAGTTCAAAGAATTGAAATCCATGAAGAACTCTGGTTGCCATGGCAACGGAGTGAAAAAACTTAAAAAATCTACAAAGCGGTAAGGCCTAGAGCTTAGATATTTGGTACAAATCATCATCTATTGACCCTCTACCAAAATACTTCAAAGAATTACCGTATTCTGAAAATTAGCCCTTTTCTGGGCGATCCCTGATTTACATAGAAATAAAGAAGGAAAACTTTAAAAATCTTCTTCTCTTAAACCATAAGGCCTAAAGCTTAGATACTTGGTATACATCAACATCTATTGAACCTCTACCAAAATACTTCAAAGAATTACCGTATTCTGAAAATTAGCCCTTTTCTTTGTGATCCCTGATTTTACATTGAACTAAAGAAGGAAATCTTCTTCTCCCAAACCATAAGGCCTAATGCTTTGATATTTGGTACAAATCATCATCTATTGACCATCTACTGTAAAACTTCAAAGAATTACCGTATTCTGAAAATTAGCCCTCTTCTGGGCAATTTGTGATTTTACATAGGATAAAAGAAGGAAATCTTTGAAAATCTTCTTGTCCCAAACCATAAGGCCTAGAGCTTTGATATTTGGTACAAATCATCATCTATTAACCTCTACCAAAATACTTCAAAGAATTACCATATTCTGAAATAAGCCCTTTTCTTTGTGATCCCTGATTTTACATAGAATATAAGAAGGAAATCTTTAAAAATCTCTTCTTCTCCCAAACCATAAGGACTAGAGCTTTGATATTTGGTATACATCATTATCTATTGACCCTCTACAAAAATACTTCAAAGAATTACCGTATTCTGAAAATTAGCATTTTTCCTTTTGATCCCTGATTTTACAAAGGAATAAAGAAGGAAATATTTGAAAATCTTCTCCCGAACCATAAAGTCTAAAGCTTTGATAGTTGGTACATATCAGCAGCCATTGACCCTCTACCAAAGTACTTAAAAAATAGCCCTTTTCTGTGCAATCCCTAATTTTAGTTAGGAATGAATAATGAATAATTGAAAACCTTCTTCTCCTAAACCATTAGGCCTAGAGCTTTTATACTTGGTATGTATTGATGTCTATACTTCAAAGCATTACCATATTCAGGAAATTAGTGCTATATTGTGGGATCATCAATATACATAGGATTAAAAGAGAAATCCTTAAACATCTTCTCCAAAATAATTAGACAGATGGCTTTGCTATTTTGTTTATATCATAAAGTCATGAACCATCATACTCAGGGAAGCGATTTAGGACCATCATGGTCCTCTTGTTCTAACAATGTTTTCTACGTCATATGACATTTTTCAGTTTGATTGTGTGGAAATAGGTTGAATTACATAAATGAAAATTGTGTTTTTCATTTTTGATTGTTTCAGGCAGAAGCTGTTCCTCTGACAGAGATCTCCTTTGATAAACCTAGGCGTGATAAGGAGCAACAGAAAAAATGCATTTACAAGAAAGCATCTCCAAGAAAACTACAAACTGAAGATCCCACCGAACTATTGGAATGTTTAAGACAATCTTCCCCGAATGCTGTAATTTTTACTGTAACCAATCCCAACCCCCCCCCCCCCCCCAAGTAACCCAAAATTCCCTCAAAACTTAATGGTATTACAGAAAATTCAAATCTTGAAGGAGATGCCCTCAAAAATACTTGTGAAACAGAAATAACTAAACTATCAGTACTTCCTGAACAATGCATAGCTTTAGAAAAAGCATCATGTGAGCGGTCAAAATCTGGTGTCTGGAAGCAATATAGGGCTGGAAGATTAACAGCTTCAAATTTTTATGACATATGTCACACTCAAATAGGCAATCCAAGCAAGGTTTTACTTATGAAAATTATGAATTATACTTCATTTACATAAAGTGCAACAACCTGGGGAGTGAAAAATGAAGAGAGAGCTAGAAACATGTACACTAGTTTAGCTAAAACAAAGCAAACCAGCTTTGAAGTATTTAAATGTGGCCTTGTAATAAATCCTAGATTTCCCTATCTTTGATGCCCACTGGTTGATATGTAATGTGTGGTTGCTGTGGAAGGGGGACCGTTTTAATAAAGTGTCCCTTTAAATTAAAGTTCAATTGATGTTCAATTGTTGACAAAACTTTTTGTTTGCCAAACCACCATCAGCAAGGCATTTACTGTGAAAATTTCCTACCAAGGGAGCATAGCTACCATTATCAAATTCAGGGGCAAATGGGTGTTTCGGAATGCATATACTATAACTTTGTATGTTTCACAAATGCGAGGATACACATTGAAAGAATTTTCTTTGGTGATTTTTTTTAATCATATGTTAGAGACACTGGACTCATCTTTCAGAAGAAATATTTTGCCAGAATTTTTAACGGAAAAACTCAGATCATCACAGACAGACAGAGGTCTTTATTTCACAGAATGCACTTTCTGTGATAGGAATGAGCATTTTGGTGAATTGATCACTTGTGAATCTGATCATTGCAAAATAAAAAATTATCACATGAGATGTGTGGGTCTAGTTGTTGCTCCAAAAGGTCACTGGTACTGCTTCAGCTGTAAAAACAACAAAACTAGGCATTCGTTGTATGATGAAAAGATATAATTTTAAGAATTATATAAGCATCATAAAACCCTATAAAAAAACTAAAGTTTCTGATTGAAAATCAGTCAGTCAAACATTTTGTTGATCTGAACAGAGTTTTACCCATTACCTTATATTCCCCACATTTGGCCACATTGAGACAACTTAAAAAAATGTAGAAAAAGGAGTCAAAATTTGTGACAAGAATTTTCTCCTTTTCTCAAAATGCTTTATCTCCTGTGTCTGGAACATTATTTTCATTTTTTTCTTTTAACCCAACCAACAAAACCCCGCTTTGATTGTCATTGAAAAAAATGAAAATGAAGAAATTAATTGTAACAAGCAATTTTGTTATTATCCTTAAAGTTTTCTACCAAAAAGACAAAGATCACTAGAATTTCATCAAATAGAACTTGTCATCTGCAACTTGTTTGATTATGGACAAGTCTAAAGTTTTTCTGATTGGACCGGCGGCGGCAAATATTCTTTCCGACAATTGTCTCTCACCAATGGGTTGATAATCGTAAACCTAAGTGGGATAGCAGCTGGAGGCTAGGAAAGGATGTAGTGGTAGTACTGGTGTGAGAAAAACCAGGAATCCATTGTTAGGTGCTCCAGCCGCCGCGATATGACTGAAATACTGTTAAAAGCGGCGTTAAACCCCATTCAATCAATCAATCAATTTTCTGATTGGTAATGGGTCTACCCTTTCCCTTTTTTTTCAAATTTAGACTGGCACAATTGTAAGAGGTTGCAGAAGACAATGAAACTGGATGCGATCAGAAATGAAACCATCCCATGTAGAAAATATTGCCAAAAAAGTTGAAATTGCTTGTTAGTTGTAACGAGCAATTTCTCCTTTTCCACAATATTTTCACAAGAATAAAATCACAGCGGCGTAAAATCCTGAGTTTTTACAGGAAAGTATTAAGTTGTTTTTTTTTTGCAGTCTTTAAAATTTGATCAGTCTAAAATACTTAAGTCAGGTAATTGGTTAACCAGTTCCCACGTATTGGTGCACCTAAGAAAAATGCTTTGGAAAACCTTGTGGAAAATGAATAAATTGCTTGTTACAAACATTTGATTCATTATCTACAGTGTTTGAAAACCCCAAATAACAATGGTTTCTTCAAACTTTCATCTCACAGAAGTTTTCTTTTGCATCAGAACATTTCAACTCTTTCCTGTCTTTGGAAATTTTAGACTGGTCTTAATTAAAAGGTTTTTCAGACGACAAATTCAAGTCCAACTTATTTGAAATATAAATATCAGTAGGGTAGAAAATTGTGTGGAAAAAGAAGAAATTGCTTGTTACAAGAAATTTCTTCTTTTTCAACAATGTTTTCTCAATCATAAAATCACAGGGACGTACAAATAAGGGACTTACCTGGAGAGGGTTAAAGTTTTGTCTTTAGGGAATTGATAAATGAAATGGGTATTGATAAATGAAACCTTCCAAAAATGGAACATATATCTATTTCTACACATTTTGTAATTGTTTTCATTATTCATGCATGAAATCAGCAAACTCATTTAAACTTTTGTCAGTTTTTTCTTTTTCCAGTTAATACTAGGATAGACAATGGTTAGACATTTCATTGACAAGCAGTTATTTTCATTTTGGTATATTTATTAACTTATTACAACAAAATCAACATCTGATGTATTTAGAAATTTTAATTTTAGAATGCCTTGTGGGAAAGGATTGATTGTTACAAGCAGTATAAGCCATTCCCACACTATGACACTTTTAAAAGCCCCTTAAGATAGAAGATTTGAAAAAAATGTGACAATGAAGAAATTGCTTTTTTCAATCAATTTCTTCATTAAACACAATGTTTTCTACCCTAAAGGACAAAGATTTTAAAAATTTCATCAGCTAAAAGTTGTCGTCTGCAACTTCTTTGAATTTTGAATGGTCTAAAAAATATATCGTGTGGGAATGGGTTAACCCATTAACAAACAACAAAATTTAGACTCGAGTTGATTAGATTTCATTTCAATGTAGATCACAGAGTATAAAATGCAGATACTGCAAGTGACAAGCAATTTCTGCATTTCCGTTTTTGTTTTCTTGAACATATTAGATTAGGTTCATGGGAAAAGCGATTATCTGACAATCGGTTAAAGCAGTGGCTGATTAGTATTAACTACACCGCCCACAACAGACATAATCTTTTCGCATGTTGTATTGGAGGTTTTTCTCTTTTTAAGTAACGCGATTGGCACTCTTTCTGCATGGATTCGAGCTCGAGACATTTGTCTAGATTCCTCTGTTTCTTGTGGTGTTAGTTGTTTTTTTTCCCTTGGTGAAAGATGGCACTTTCAACCGGGCACTATTCATTGCGGTGTTGGTATAATTGTTAACAACAGTGTTCCCCACCATGTCGTTCAGCTCGAGACTAGCTTACAAGTTGTAGCTGTAAGTCTATCTCTTAACAAAAAAGTTCTCCTGTTGATGGCAAGTTACTTGACGATCTTGTCAATCAATTACCAAGCCCGTTTATTTTAATGGGAGATTTCAATTCTCACCATACGCTGTGGGGTTGTAAAAATACAGACGACAAAGGCCGCATTGTGGAGAACTTTGTAACAAGACATGATCTTGTTTTATTAAACAATAAATCATTTACCTACCAACATCCTGCCACTGGATCATATTCGTCATTAGACTTGACTATTTGCAGTCCAGGCATCTTTCCAGATTTTGCATGGAAAGTTGATACCGATCTTCATGGAAGTGACCACTTTCCTATTCATGTGTCAGAAATAGGACCATCAGTACAGGAACGCCCTAGGCGGTGGAAACTCCATAAAGCTAATTGGGATCTTTTTAAAACCTCTTGCGAACAGTCTATTACACCTGAAGCTTTCGATGACTGTGACAACTCTGCCGAGCTTTTTACATCCTTACTACATTCAGCTGCAGAAAAAGCCATTCCTCGAACATCGCCTGATCCTAAAAGCCCTAGCAAGCCATGGTTTAATGAAGATTGTAAAAAGGCTATAGCTGAGCGAAAATCGGCTCTTAGATCATTTGATTTAAGACCTACAAAAGAAAACCTGTATAAGTTCAAGATAGCACGTGCGAAAGCGCGTCGAACTATTAAGCAAAGTAAGCGTTCGTCTTGGAGACAGTATGTATCTAGACTAAATTCTAGATCATCTGTCAAAAAGACATGGGACATGGTACGAAAAATCAGTGGGAAGAATGTATCTCAAAGTGTTGGTCATCTTAAAACTGACAACAATAGTACCGTTTCTTCCAAGCATGACATTGCTAATACCTTGGCAGATACTTTTGCCAAGAAATCTTCTTCTTCCAATTATTCGCCAAACTTTCAAAAATTTCAGGGCGAAAAAGAAAAGTCAAAGCTGAACTTTAGTTCTAAGAATCTAGAACATTACAACAGAGACTTTTCTCTAAAAGAGTTGAAGAAAGCTTTAAAGAAGTGTCATGACACTGCGGTAGGATCTGATAATATCCATTATCAGTTCCTTAAACGTTTACCATCTCGCTCCCTTCATTGTTTACTTGAAATTTATAATCAGGTTTGGAAAACGGGAGTAATTCCAGCCTCTTGGCGGGAAGCTATTGTGATTCCTATACCTAAACCAGGTAAAGATTCAACAAACCCTTCAAACTATCGTCCTATAGCCTTAACAAGTTGTATTTGCAAAACCATGGAAAGAATGGTAAATGACCGTCTTGTTTGGTTTTTAGAAAAAAATAATCTGATTACGTCAGTCCAGAGTGGCTTTCGTAAACAAAGAAGCACCCTTGATCATCTTGTCCGCTTCGAGACTTTTATTCGAGAAGCCTTTATAAAGAAAGAACATGTTGTGTCTGTTTTTTTCGATCTTGAAAGTGCTTATGATACTACTTGGAAGTATGGAATCATGAATGACCTCTTTGATTTCGGTATTCGAGGTCGCCTTGCTTATTTCATTTCTGCATTTTTAGACGAACGTCAGTTTAGAGTCCGGGTTGGAGATACGTTTTCAGATCCCCATGAACAAGAAATGGGAGTACCCCAAGGAAGTATTTTGTCCGTGACACTATTTAGTGTCAAAATAAACAACATTGTTAAAACTGTTTGTCCTGGCATCGAATGCTTTCTTTATGTTGATGATTTCTGTATCTGTTACAGATCAAAGCATATGTGTACCATTGAAAGGCAATTACAACAGGTCTTAAATAACCTTTCTAAATGGTCGAATGAAAACGGCTTTAAGTTTTCAAAGACAAAAACCAAATGTATGCACTTTTGTCAATCAAGAAAATTGCACCCTGATCCCGAACTTAAACTTGACGGAGTGCCCATAGAAGTCGTTCCAGAGTTCAAATTTTTAGGGCTTCTCTTTGACTCTAAACTCTCGTTTCGTCCACATATTGATTATTTGAGCAATAAGTGCCAAAAAGCTCTAAATCTTTTACGTGTTGTGTCCCATATGGACTGGGGAGCCGATAAAAAAGTTCTATTACGACTTTACAGGTCGCTTGTCAGATCTAAGTTAGATTATGGCTGTGCTGTTTACGGCTCAGCGCGCCCTTCATACCTTCGCAAACTTGATTCTATTCATAATCAAGGCTTGCGCTTAGCGTTAGGCGCTTTTAGAACATCACCAGTAAACAGTCTTTATGTAGAAGCTAATGAACCATCCTTAAATCTTCGCCGTAAAAAGCTTTCCATGCAATATTATTTAAAACTTAAATCAAATCCAAATAATCCTACTCACAAGGTTGTGTTTGAACCCAAACACAGAGAGGACTTTGAAAAGAAAAAGAACCCTATACTTCCCTTTAGTTTACGATGTGAAGCAGATGTAAATGCTCTAGATTTTGATCTAGAAGACGTGGCAGAACATGTTGTTCCTGACGTTCCCATGTGGACCTGCAAAACCCCCACGTTTCTTTACGATCTTGCTTCAAGCAAAAAGGATACAACAGATCCAACTGCTTTTAAAATTAAGTTTCTCGAAATTAAAGACAGGTTCTCATCGTACGAAGAGATTTACACGGATGGTTCCAAAAACGATGAAAAAGTTGCCTCAGCCACTATATTAAAAGGCGAAAAGTACCAATTCCGTTTACCAAACAACTCTTCTATTTTTTCAGCCGAGCTTAAAGCGATTGATCTTGCACTTGATCACATTATTGCAGAGCGCTTCTCTCGCTATATTATTTTCACTGACTCTATGTCAAGCATGCAAGCGATTGAGTATGAGAAACTTGACAATCCCCTTATAGTAAGATTACAAGATAAAATGGCTCGGCTTAATGATACTGATCTCGTTTTCTGCTGGCTCCCTAGCCACATTGGTATTCGTGGTAATGAAGAGGCAGATAAGGCTGCCAAGGAGGCATTATCACTCGATGTTTTACCCTTTGAAGTTCCTTTTAGTGATTTTAAACCGTTGATAAATAGTTTTATTCATAATGTCTGGCAGAATTGTTGGGACGATCCTGTAAACCAAGAAAATAAACTTTACTCTATTAAACAGAGTCTTGGTGAATGGCTACCTGGCTATAGATCTTACCGCCGTGAGGAAATTATTTTAGCCCGTTTACGCATAGGCCATACATATCTAACGCATTCTTTTCTTCTCAAAGGAGAAGAAGCTCCAAAGTGTATTCCATGCGACGCTCCTCTTACTGTTAAACATATCTTTATTGACTGCATAGATTTTTATAATACGCGAGAAAGATTTTTCAAGGTTGACAGTATGAGGCAGCTATTCGAAAATGTTCAAATTGAACTCATGTTTGATTTCCTGAAGGCCATTGGTTTGTACAATAAAATATAATGTCAGGATCTTACAAGAGAATTTTAGCACTTTACATGATTGTTTAGATTTATTGTTTAAGTTTTCAACTTTAGAATTGTTTTTGATTGTCTAGATTGTACTTTTCAAATTTTATCACAGTTTTTATTTGTGATACGTTTACAGTAACTTTTATTGCGCCCAACATGACCATAGATGTCGACGGGCCTTAAAACAACATTCATTCATTCATTCATTCAGCCATAATGACGTCACCGGGTAACAGCTTTTCCATGAGTTCAGACTGAATTGTAAGCTTTTTGTCACTAACACGAGCACCTCAACACTTTGATATAAAGGTAACGCAACCAGATGGACTTATTACTATAAAAAGTTTCACTTTTTTTTTGAATACGTCTGAGCTCTTGCTCTCAAACTGTTCGGTTTTTCGATGAAGACTTCAGTTCAATCAACGATGCACTTAATCTTTCAAAAATTGTCATTATTGAATACTTCTGGCAACTCCAAATAGTCTGTTGATGGCCAAATAAACCACCAAGAACCTGGTACAAGGCATCAAGCCAAATATGAAAAAAATTGTTACTAGCGATACAATTATTCGGAATCGATACGCAAAGTCCTCCGTACCAGGGTTTTATCTCAGTTTTATCAAAGTCAAAAGCATTTCATCCTGAAGAGTGAGCTTCGTATTTCTCCGTTTTACTAGCTTTACAGCCCTTTCAAACACAACCTTAAAAGTTTTATAGTTGGGAAACTCTGTATAGTATGATGTCTTTATGTCATCATTTTTAATGAACTGATGACCAAACAGATTGTTCACCTTTTCAGAAACAAAAGGCCCCTGAGGGCCTGAGACGCTCTACTTGTTATCAAGTTTTCCGTTAAAGAAATCTGATATTTAAGGAAGTTAATTGCTCAAAGAAGAACGCATAAAGAAATCAAAGGATTGAAAGTCCGGTGAGCGGCTTTGCTGGTTTATCAGTAACAGCGCTCAATAATGCGAGCATTTTTCATCAATATGAGCGAGTAAATCGTACACCTAAGTAGGAGGAGCAGCTGGAGGCTCGATAAGGATGTAGTGGTATTGGTGTGTTAACTACCAGGAATCCATGGTTAGGAGCTCCAGCCGCCCCGTTATAACTGAAATACTATTAAAAGTTGCGTTAAAGCCTATTCAATCAATCATGACCCGTTACTGTTTACCGAAATCGCTATTTTGAATTAATCGCAATGTTTTCTTCTTAAGTCGTGAACATTTGTGGTTGGTTGGTAAAAGGTTAAATGATAAAAGGTCAAGAAATCAAAGCTAACATTCAATTATTTTTACGTTTAGCATATTATTATCACAATTGAAGTAGTTACGTTTCAAAGATTTACTCTAATTCGAGAGGCTAAAGGGTGTTTTATTCGATGGGGTTAATAGACGCTTCAATCGCCTCAATAACAGGGTTATAACGTGTTACATATACTGTGTATGCGGGGTGTAAATTTGCCCAGCCCTGCCAGGTCAAATCACTAACAGACAGTTTTCATGTATTCGCTTACGCCACCAACCACTGACCTAGATTCTATCTTGAAACGCGAGGAAATTATTTCTCACATGTTGACAATTCATTAGACAATTTACCAAGGATATATTAAGTTTTAAACCATTTTCCTGGATATTTACGACTAAAATGAGGCTGTTGGCATTCAGCAAGTAACTTATTTTCTTCATCAGCGATGAAACAAGATGGAGGCGATCACAAAGATTTTCACTTCACGTTTATGAGCATGCGTGGAAATAAGCGGAAATGTGTGAGAACTTGTTTCCGGTTGAGCGATATGAAATACCGGTTTTTCCTAAAAAAAAAAACCGCTAAAAAAGGGCTTTATCCCCTTTATCATTTTAAGCAACAATCCTCAAGGCCACTTTTCCAATGTTTCATGACGGATCCACTCCATTTCCAAAAGAAAGTTACCTTAAGACCCTACAATCATTCTGTGAATATTTCATCAGAATCTGACAATAATTGTAGACTCTATCACATAAACAAAATTGTTTTAAATGAAAATCCATAAGGCCACTTTTCCTGTGTTTTCTGATGGATCAATTTCATTCCAAAAGGAACTTTCCTTAAAAACCTACAATTGTCCTGTGAAATTTAAAAAGACAATTTGATGATGATTGTGATCTTCATCACATACACAAGAATGCTTTGAATGATAATCTGTAAGGCCCCTTTTCCTTTGTTTCGAATGCCACAATTATTCCATGCATCTTTGAAGAGAATCCAATATAACTGTTGACTTTATTGTGTTAACAAAGATATTAAATTCAAGTTCTGATAAGGCCCCTTTTTCCGTGATATTTAACTGTTGGTTTTATCATTCTGTGAAAGTTTAAAGTGAATCCGATGAAATATTGGGACTTCATTATGTTTACTAGAATATTTAAAAAAAAATCATATGGCCCCTTTTTACATGATACTTGATGGATTGTACCCAGTACTGAAAAGAACCCTTTAAGAGATTGTACAATCATTCTGTGAAATTTTTTAAGTGAATCCGGTGAAATCAAAAGCCGCCGTCATAGCGCAGCTGGTAGCGCGTCGGACTGTCAATCTAGAGGTCCCGGGTTCGATCCCCGACGGCGGCACTCATCCTTTCCGACTATTTGTCTCTCACCAATGGGTCGATAATCGTAGACCTATGTGAGATAGCAGCTGGAGGTTAGGAAAGGATGTAATGGTAGTACTGGTGTGAGAAATACCAGGATTCCATTGTTAGGTGCTCCAGCCGCCGCGATATAACTGAAAGATTGTTGAAAACGGCGTAAAACCCCATTCAAACCGGTGAAATCAAGGGACATCATTGTGTTAACCAGAATAATTAAATAAATTTCCTAGGGCCCCTCTTTATGTGACACTTGCCATAATCAGATCCACTGTCAAAATCAACAATTGGAATGATTGTATAATAAATCTGTGTATTCTGTGGAATTTATTGTGTTAATGAGTTTATAGTGAAATCTTCATTGGGCCCCTTTTCTCATGATACTTTACAGAACAAACCAAACTTCAAAAGGAACAATTCTAATGAAGGTATAATCATTCTTTAAAAGTTAAAGAGAATCAATGAAAACAGTGGACTGAATTGTGTCAAGAATTTTTGTAACAAAATTTTCATAAGGCCCCTTTTTCCGTGAAACTTAACAAATCAGACCCAATGTACAAAGGAACAATCCTAGAGATAGTGTGAAGAAAATGATAAAGACTGAGGACTTCATTGTAACAATGATGGTTTGTATAAAATTTTTATAAGGTCCCTTTTCTTGTGTCACTTAACCAATCAAGCCTAATTTACAAAGGAACAATCCGAATGATGGTACAATTATTCTATTAAAGTTTGAAGACATTCTGATAAAGACTGAGGACATTGTTGTGTTTATGAAGATTTGGTAATAATTTTTCATACAGCCCCTTTTCCTATGATACTAGACAGATCAGGCCCAATTTGGAAAGAAACAATCCTAATGATGGTACAAACATTCTGTGAAAGTTTGAACAGAATCTGATGAAAACTGCAGACTTTATCTTGGTGTAAATTTTTTAAAATAAAATTTTCATAAGGCTCCTTTTCCTTTGATACTTGAAGGATCAGGTCTCATGTCATCAACAATCGTGATTATTGTACAATGATTCTGTGAAGGTTTTAATAAAATCCAATGAGAGCTCTGGACTTGGTTACAAGGATTATGGACAGGATTCTCAAAAGACCCCTTTTCCCATGATACTAGAGCCGCCGTCATAGCGCAGTTGGTAGCGCGTCGGACTGTCAATCTAGGGGTCCCTGTATCGATCCCCGAAGGTGGGACTCATCCTTTCCGACTATTTGTCTGCCACCAATGGGTAAATAATCGTAGACCTATGTGGGATAGCAGGTGGAGGATAGGAAGGGATGTGATGGCGGTACTGGTGTGAGAAATACCAGGAATCCGTTGTTAGGTGCTTCAGCCTCCGCGATATAACTGAAAGATTGTTGAAAACGGTGTAAAACCCATTCAAACAAAACAAACAAACAAATCCCATGATACTAGACAGGTCAAGCCTAATTTGAAAAGAAAGAATCCTCATGATGGAATAATCATTCTGTGAAAGTTTTAACAGAATCTGATGAAAACTGTTGACTTTATTGTGGTACAATGATTTTAAAATTAAATTTCATAATGCTCCTTTTCCTGTGATACTTGACGGATCAGGTCTAATGCAAATATCAACAATCATTATTATTGTACAATTATTCTGTGGATGTTTGGAGAAAATCCGATGAAAGCTCTGGACTTGGTAACAAGGATTTATAAATGAAATTTTCATAAGGAACCTTTTCCTGTTTTTTTTTTTTTTTTTTGACAGTTCGAACCCTGTTATGAAAAGAATGATAGTTATGACCTTCCAATCAATCCGTGAAAGTTTCAACAAAATCTGATCAAAGCTATGGGCTTCATTGTGTTAACAGGGTTTTATTAATTGAATTTTCATTTTAGCCCCTTTTCCCATGTTACTTGATAGATCTGTACCAATTCCAAAGGGAACTCTTCTTACAAAAGTATAATTATTCTGTTTGAGTATAAAGACAACCCCATCACATCTGTGGACTTACAAGCATTTATCAAGATTTTTTTAATTGAATTTTCCTGAGGCCCCTCTTTCTATGTTTCTCAATTGATCAGACCCAATTTGAAAGGAACAATCCTTATGACGGTACAATCATTATGTGAAAGTTTGAAGTCAATCAGGTGAAATCTAGGGCCATGATGTGTTAACTAAGATTTTTATATTAAATTTTCATAGGCCCCCTTTTCCCATGAAACTTGATGGATCAAACCTACTTCCAAAAGGAACAATCCATTTAATGTAATATCCATTCTGGGAATGTTTGAAGGGAATTTGTTGAAAACTATGGACTCTTTTCTGTGTACGAGGACTTTTTCAATCCAGTTTTCATCGGGCCTCTTTTTCCCGTGGTCCTTTTTGAAAGAAACAATTCTTATGATGGTAATCTGTTAAAGTTTGAAGTCAATCAGATGAAAACTGTGGACTATAGAGTGTTAACAAAGATCTTTGAATTAAATTTTAATAAGGCCCCTTTTCCTATGTTTCTTGAGGAATCATATCCGATTCCAAAAGGAACAATCCTTATGATGGTACAATCATTCTGTGAAAGTTTGAAGAGAATCCGTTGAAAATTGTTGGCTTAGATAATCTAAGAGAATATTTTTTTCAAAGTTTTCATAAGGCCCCCTTTTCCTGTGTTTCTTGACCGATCATACCAAATTTCGAAAGGAACAATCTTTATGATAGTGCAATCATTCTGTGAAAGTTTGAAGGAAATCCGATGAAAATTGTTGACTCCAGGGTGTTAAAGAGGATTTCTTAAAAGATTTTTCGATTAAATTTTCTAAAGGCACCTTTTTCCGTGTTTCCTTATGGATCTGACCAAATTCCCAAAGGAACAATCCTTATGATGGTACAATCATTCTGTGAAAGTTTAAATACAATCTGATGAAATCTGTGGACTCTATCGCGTAAACGAAGATTTTTAATGGAATTTTTATTAACTTTTTCATAAGGCTCCTTTTCCCATGTTCTTGACGGATCATACCCATTTTCGAAAGGAACGATCCTTATGATGGTACAATCATTCTGTGAAAGTTTGAAGAGAATGTGATGAAAACTCTGGACTCTGTCGCGTAAACGAGGATTGTTCTAATTAAGTTTTAATGAGGCCCCGTTTCTCATGTCTCTTGAAAGATCATACCCATTTTTGAAAGGAACGATCACTATGTTGGTACAATCATTCTGTGAAAGTTTGAATTGAATCTGATGTAAACTCTGGTCTTTAGAGTGTTAACGAGGATTTTTTAATTAAATTTTCATAAGGCCCCTTTTCCCGTGTTTCTTGACGGATCATACCCATTTTCGAAAGGAACGATCCGTATGATGGTACAATCATTGTGAGAAAGTTTGAAGACAATCCGATGAGAACTTTGGACTCTATCGCGTAAACGAGGATTTTTAATGGAATTTTTAATTTAATTTTAATTATACCCCTTTTCCCAAATTTCTTTACGGATCATACCAAATTTCGAAAGGAACGATCACTATGTTGGTACAATCATTCTGTGAAAGTTTAAATACAATCTGATGTAAACTCTGGACTCTAGAGTGTTAACGAGGATTTTTTAATTAAATTTTCATAAGGCCCCTTTTCCGGTGTTTCTTGACGGATCATACCTATTTTCGAAAGGAACGATCCTTATGATGGTACAATTATCCTGTGAAAGTTTGAAATGAAGCCGATGAAAACTGTGGACTCTATCGCGTAAACGAGGATTTTTTAATTAAGTATTAATTAGGCCCCTTTTCCCATGTTTCTTGACGGATCTGACCCAGTTTCGAAAGGAACGATCATTATGATGGTGCAATCATTCAGTGAAAGTTCGAAGGGAATCCGATGAAAATTGTGCACTTTATCGCGTAAACAAGGAAAAGGTTAACGGACGGACGAACGGACGCCGGGCGGGAAAAAGCCATCGCTATAGATCTAGTGGCCTTCAGCCAGTAGAGCTAAAAATATCAGTTCCTTTCTGAAACTCTGTTACCTGTATACTAAAATCCTGTATGTTCTTGCTTAAAGAAGAGATCTAATCTCTGAGAGCCTGGAAAATGCTTTGTTATGATTCAATAAGTTGGTTCTGGTTTAATATCATGCTATGTTGCTCATGCCACATGTAAATGGCTAGCTCAACATCTCCCGCAGTAGTGTCAGTCTGTGTAAAACTATCAACCATCAAAGGTGTAGTTTGAACTCCTACCCCGGGAACATAGTTCTCTTTATCAGAACTAAGGGCAATTAAAGCTGCAGCTGCAGCAGACCGTTGTTTATTCTCATGACGAGCATTGACCCGATTTTGTCTTTCAACTGTTTCAACACAACTGGTACTTTTTTCTGGCTGGTGTATGTTGAATATTAGATGGAACATAGTCAACATGGAGAGGATCCAAACTGGGTTTTCCTGAAAACAAAAACAAAACAAACAAAAAAAAAAATTAATGAATAAAACAAACATGATTCCATTACTAGAAGGCAAAATATTAGACAAGTCCAATTCAAAGAAAATTTAGACAAGTTCAATTGATTGGTTTATATGTAAAATTCGCTGAGTTTTGAGCTATCTTTGTGAAAATCCCTATTATTACCAGCTATTCTCCACTAAATCAGATTTTTTGACCTATCTTCACAGTTGAACACTTGAAAAACTAACCCTTGTTATGCTTATAACAAGAGGGCCAGAATGGCCCTAAAATCGCTCACCTGACTAATATAAGATGATTCAAAATTGAAATTGGCCCAATGGTTACTGAGGAGAAGATGTTTAAAGATTTCAAAGTAAAAACTGCCCTACCCTTCCAAGCCCTTATTTGGTCATCAATCAAAATTCTAGAACAACTTTTGAAAAGGGTCACTCAAGGAACATTCATACCAAATTTGGTTGAAATTGGCCCAATAGTTACTGAGGAGAAGATGTTTAAAGATTTCAAAGTCAAAAAAGTGCCTGACCCTGCCACGCCCATATTTGGGCATAAATCAAAATTCCAGGAACAACTTTTGAAAAGGGTCACCAAAGGAACATTCATGCAAAGTTTGGTTGAAATTGACCCAATGGTTACTGAGGATAAGATGTTTAAAGATTTCAAAGTTAAAAAAACTGCCACGCCCATATTTGGGCATAAATCAAAATTCTGCGAACAACTTTTGAAAAGGGTCACCCAAGGAACATTCATACCAAATTTGGTTGTAATTGGCCCATTAGTTACTGAGGAGAAGATGTTTAAAGATTTCAAAGTCAAAAACTGCCACGCCCATATTTGGGCGTGAAACGAAATTCTGCCAAACAACTTTTGAAAAGGGTCACCCAAGGAACATTCATACCAAGTTTGGTTGAAATTGGCCCAATGGTTCCTGAGGTGTAGATGTTTAAAGATTTCAAAGTCAAAAACTGCCACGCCCGGCCACGCCCATATTTGGGCATAAATCAAAATTCTGCGAACAACTTTTAAAAAGGGTCATCCAAGGAACATTCATGCCAAGTTTGGATGAAATTGGCCCAATGGTTACTGAGGAGATGTTTAAAGATTTCTAAGTCAAAAACTGCCACGCCCTGCCACGCCCATATTTGGGCGTAAATCAAAATTCCACGAACAACTTTTGAAAAGGGTCACCAAAGGAACATTCATGCCAAATTTGGTTGAAATTGGCCCAATGGTTACTGAGGAGAAGATGTTAAAAGATTCCTAAGTCAAAAACTGCCACGCCCTGCCACGCCCATATTTGGGCATAAATCAAAAATCCGCGAACAACTTTTGAAAAGGGTGACCCAAGGAACATTCATACCAAATTTGGTTGAAATTGGCCCAATGGTTACTGAGGAGAAGATGTTTAAAGATTTCTAAGTTAAAAACTGCCACGCCCTGCCACGCCCATATTTGGGGGTCAATCAAAAATCCGCGAACAACTTTTGAGAAGGGTCACCCAAGGAACATTCCTACCAAGTTTGGTTGAATTCCGCCCAGTGGTTACTGAGGAGAAGATGTTTAAAGAATTGTTGACGACTTCCGACGCACGACGGACAAAAGGTGATACCAAAAGCTCACCTTGAGCACGTTGTGCTCAGGTGAGCTAAAAACAACAGAATAGCATTAGAATTGAAGGGCTGGAGGCACTTTAAGCATTAACTGATGGTTGATAATTATATTAACACTCAACCCTTTCTAGTTCCATTCCTGATTTTTACGTCCCTGTGATACTTTACTAAAAAAAATTATGGAAAAGGAAAAGAGGGATTGTAACCAGTTATTTCTTCTTTTCTACAATATTTTCTATCATACAAAATGGCTAATTTTTCAATTGTACTAGCTTTATAATGTGGTGTCTTACCCCTTTGAATTTGGAAAAGTCTAAAAAAATTTAAAAGCAGTAAAGAATTAAAGTTAATTTTGTAAACAGCCCTGACTTATTAGGGCCAAGCAGGATGTGTAGAGTAAGTTCAGACTGCACATATATAGAGGCCGATCGTCTATACATCCTGCCAAAACAGTAATATTCGAGGTCAGCACGACAAAAGTAACAAATCTTTTATTTGAAGAGATATGGTCCTACATAGGGCAGCAGCTTACAATTCCTCATACAGGTCCCTGCTTCACAAAAGTTCTGGTAATATCTACCACAAAAGAAATCAATGTGATCCGAATTTGAAATTCAAATGGAAAACAACAATAGCTAGAACCTTTCTATATCCAAGTTTGACATCATTGAAGAATAATTCGTTCCCACATAATCACGCATTTTAGAGGCGTTGTAACTTCCCCCTTAAACTTCTTTGGCCTCATTACTTTTTGCTCTATTTCCTGTTTGCCCCAGAGCTTTCGATGACTGTGACAACTCTGCCGAGCTTTTTACATCCTTACTACATTCAGCTGCAGAAAAAGCCATTCCTCGAACATCGCCTGATCCTAAAAGCCCTAGCAAGCCATGGTTTAATGAAGATTGTAAAAAGGCTATAGCTGAGCGAAAATCGGCTCTTAGATCATTTGATTTAAGACCTACAAAAGAAAACCTGTATAAGTTCAAGATAGCACGTGCGAAAGCACGTCGAACTATTAAGCAAAGTAAGCGTTCGTCTTGGAGACAGTATGTATCTAGACTAAATTCTAGATCATCTGTCAAAAAGACATGGGACATGGTACGAAAAATCAGTGGGAAGAATGTATCTCAAAGTGTTGGTCATCTTAAAACTGACAACAATAGTACCGTTTCTTCCAAGCATGACATTGCTAATACCTTGGCAGATACTTTTGCCAAGAAATCTTCTTCTTCCAATTATTCGCCAAACTTTCAAAAATTTCAGGGCGAAAAAGAAAAGTCAAAGCTGAACTTTAGTTCTAAGAATCTAGAACATTACAACAGAGACTTTTCTCTAAAAGAGTTGAAGAAAGCTTTAAAGAAGTGTCATGACACTGCGGTAGGATCTGATAATATCCATTATCAGTTCCTTAAACGTTTACCATCTCGCTCCCTTCATTGTTTACTTGAAATCTATAATCAGGTTTGGAAAACGGGAGTAATTCCAGCCTCTTGGCGGGAAGCTATTGTGATTCCTATACCTAAACCAGGTAAAGATTCAACAAACCCTTCAAACTATCGTCCTATAGCCTTAACAAGTTGTATTTGCAAAACCATGGAAAGAATGGTAAATGACCGTCTTGTTTGGTTTTTAGAAAAAAATAATCTGATTACGTCAGTCCAGAGTGGCTTTCGTAAACAAAGAAGCACCCTTGATCATCTTGTCCGCTTCGAGACTTTTATTCGAGAAGCCTTTATAAAGAAAGAACATGTTGTTTCTGTTTTTTTCGATCTTGAAAGTGCTTATGATACTACTTGGAAGTATGGAATCATGAATGACCTCTTTGATTTCGGTATTCGAGGTCGCCTTGCTTATTTCATTTCTGCATTTTTAGACGAACGTCAGTTTAGAGTCCGGGTTGGAGATACGTTTTCAGATCCCCATGAACAAGAAATGGGAGTACCCCAAGGAAGTATTTTGTCCGTGACACTATTTAGTGTCAAAATAAACAACATTGTTAAAACTGTTTGTCCTGGCATCGAATGCTTTCTTTATGTTGATGATTTCTGTATCTGTTACAGATCAAAGCATATGTGTACCATTGAAAGGCAATTACAACAGGTCTTAAATAACCTTTCTAAATGGTCGAATGAAAACGGCTTTAAGTTTTCAAAGACAAAAACCAAATGTATGCACTTTTGTCAATCAAGAAAATTGCACCCTGATCCCGAACTTAAACTTGACGGAGTGCCCATAGAAGTCGTTCCAGAGTTCAAATTTTTAGGGCTTCTCTTTGACTCTAAACTCTCGTTTCGTCCACATATTGATTATTTGAGCAATAAGTGCCAAAAAGCTCTAAATCTTTTACGTGTTGTGTCCCATATGGACTGGGGAGCCGATAAAAAAGTTCTATTACGACTTTACAGGTCGCTTGTCAGATCTAAGTTAGATTATGGCTGTGCTGTTTACGGCTCAGCGCGCCCTTCATACCTTCGCAAACTTGATTCTATTCATAATCAAGGCTTGCGCTTAGCGTTAGGCGCTTTTAGAACATCACCAGTAAACAGTCTTTATGTAGAAGCTAATGAACCATCCTTAAATCTTCGCCGTAAAAAGCTTTCCATGCAATATTATTTAAAACTTAAATCAAATCCAAATAATCCTACTCACAAGGTTGTGTTTGAACCCAAACACAGAGAGGACTTTGAAAAGAAAAAGAACCCTATACTTCCCTTTAGTTTACGTTGTGAAGCAGATGTAAATGCTCTAGATTTTGATCTAGAAGACGTGGCAGAACATGTTGTTCCTGACGTTCCCTTGTGGACCTGCAAAACCCCCACGTTTCTTTACGATCTTGCTTCAAGCAAAAAGGATACAACAGATCCAACTGCTTTTAAAATTAAGTTTCTCGAAATTAAAGACAGGTTCTCATCGTACGAAGAGATTTACACGGATGGTTCCAAAAACGATGAAAAAGTTGCCTCAGCCACTATATTAAAAGGCGAAAAGTACCAATTCCGTTTACCAAACAACTCTTCTATTTTTTCAGCCGAGCTTAAAGCGATTGATCTTGCACTTGATCACATTATTGCAGAGCGCTTCTCTCGCTATATTATTTTCACTGACTCTATGTCAAGCATGCAAGCGATTGAGTATGAGAAACTTGACAATCCCCTTATAGTAAGATTACAAGATAAAATGGCTCGGCTTAATGATACTGATCTCGTTTTCTGCTGGCTCCCTAGCCACATTGGTATTCGTGGTAATGAAGAGGCAGATAAGGCTGCCAAGGAGGCATTATCACTCGATGTTTTACCCTTTGAAGTTCCTTTTAGTGATTTTAAACCGTTGATAAATAGTTTTATTCATAATGTCTGGCAGAATTGTTGGGACGATCCTGTAAACCAAGAAAATAAACTTTACTCTATTAAACAGAGTCTTGGTGAATGGCTACCTGGCTATAGATCTTACCGCCGTGAGGAAATTATTTTAGCCCGTTTACGCATAGGCCATACATATCTAACGCATTCTTTTCTTCTCAAAGGAGAAGAAGCTCCAAAGTGTATTCCATGCGACGCTCCTCTTACTGTTAAACATATCTTTATTGACTGCATAGATTTTTATAATACGCGAGAAAGATTTTTCAAGGTTGACAGTATGAGGCAGCTATTCGAAAACGTTCAAATTGAACTCATGTTTGATTTCCTGAAGGCCATTGGTTTGTACAATAAAATATAATGTCAGGATCTTACAAGAGAATTTTAGCACTTTACATGATTGTTTAGATTTATTGTTTAAGTTTTCAACTTTAGAATTGTTTTTGATTGTCTAGATTGTACTTTTCAAATTTTATCACAGTTTTTATTTGTGATACGTTTACAGTAACTTTTATTGCGCCCAACATGACCATAGATGTCGACGGGCCTTAAAACAACATTCATTCATTCATTCTGTTTGCCCCAGGTGTGTTTGCCCTAATTCCTGTTCACCACTTTTGGGGCTAACAGACCTAATATCCATATTCACTCCCTAAAGAAAAATGCTTTGGAACATTTTGGGAAAAGAAGAAACTACTTGTAACATGAACATTCTCAATTTTCTTCAACCTAAAACTAATTAACATTTTAAAGACTTAAAATCATGATTTGCAACTTCTTTCAATTCTGTGCGAATGCGGGGCACTAAAGGCAATACATGATGCAGTGGGTGGGGTAAACAATTTAATTCCGTACATAGAAATCTATTTCAATATACCCGAGACGAAATGTGTACTACACAATCGATGAGTGTCATTTGGCTCCCACAGCCCATCCGTTCTAAAACTTTTATGGCCTTTCATTGGTAAACGGTTTGTCTTCTTTACCCCTCTGTCAAACCTTTCTTTATCCAATGTTGGAATTCGGAACATTTGAAGGACACCTTTCAAAAACCGATTTGTACAGCCTGGGGCACAGCAAGCCGAGGGCATTGTGTTTCTGTTTTCAAATCCGTTCTTGAATAGATCTCAAACGGTTTAAATATTTAAAAAAAAAAACCAGCTGAATATCGATATCTTCCAATCTTTTTTTACTTTACGCGGGTTGCGCATGTGCGAAAATATGGATTTATGGGATACTATCTTCTTGCCAACGAAAGGCGTCGTAAAAAGGTCTATACTGCCCAACTCCTCTTTCCGGTATTACTGGCAGGTGAAATATGACTTTCTCTTTTGTCTCAATGCGTTCTACGTATTATTCTTTTATGTTGTTAACGAACAATATCTTTATAAGCATCCGTTTTGTTGCAACAGATTACAACAGGCATGTGTTATATTTAATCGTTGTAGAAGAGTTAAATACAGGAAAAATACAACAAAGAAGATGTTCAATTCTTATTTCTTTTAATTAATAAACTATAAAACTGATCAGTTCTAAAAACATCATAGGGAGGTTACATTGTTTCTTAAAGAAAAAGATGTAGACATTTTATGAGAATGTAACAGTGAACAAGTTAAAATATATCTATATAAGACACGATGTGTTTGAGAAAAAACTAATGTCCCATGAACATGCTGTTAGGTTTTCACATTGAGCTTTCGGAATGATAAACGAACAGACGGACGGACAGACAGAAGTAAAACGATATGCCCCCTCCCCCTTTTTAACACTGACTTATAAAGAAAGAATGTTGCATGACTTAAGTTTGAGCAATTAGCAATCAAATATCACAAAAGCTAAGCATCGTAAGCTTCAAATTTTGAAGTTCATGATCGATTGATTATGCACATTTAGATCATCCATCCATAAGATCTAAACTTTCGTAATCAATCAGTCAAGAAATTGAACAGTATAGCCGTATATTACATTCTGTTACTATAAATAGTAACATTTTCGGCTAGAATCGGCCAGATACCGGGCGGGCCGAAAAAGCTATATCCACGTGAATCCTTAGCAGCGGGCAGATATGCGATATCTGCCCGCTGCTAAGGAATTTATTCTAAAAACTATAGCAACAGAACGTCTTGAAATATCTTCGAAAAAAAATGGACGGATCAGTCAGACAATCGTTGGCGGACAGGTCTTTGGAGCTGGACGGATTAATCGAGAGGAATGCTGAAGCTTTAAGGGATCGGACGAATGAAATGGACACTTTTGAGTTTGTGGAAAGTATGAAAAACCCAAACACTGTGAAGAAAACGGCGTATGACATGAAGAAACTGAGGCAGTGGTTGCTGGAAACGGGGGAAGGAAGAGATCCCGAGGACATTCCACCACAGGAGCTGAACTTGTACATTGCTCGGATGTTTTTAAATGTTAGAAAGGGGAATGGAGATGAATTTGAACCTGGAACTTTATCGTCGATGTACTCGAGCTTTCATCGGTACCTGACATCCAAAGACTACCCGAAGAACATCATCTCATCGCAAGAGTTTAAACATGCCCGAGATGTCCTGTCATCTAAGAAAAAGAGTCTGAAACAGCAGGGCCTCGGCAACAAGAAATTAAGAGCAGATTCATTTACCCATGACGAAGTACAGATATTGAAAGACAAAAAATTGCTTGGGAAAGGTAAGTACGATATTACGTTGTCAATGTAAACAAAGGGGAATAACCCTACAGCGAACTAAATTCTTATCACCGATTGGTTAAAATGCAATGCAATAGTGATAAAAGATTATCATACTTTAGATATGGTATATTCAAATAAAACAAAAATGTTGTTTGTCATTTAAAACAATAAAAATATCTTTAAGTGGTGTTTTCAGACATTTTTTCCTAATGTGAACATTGACTAACTTTAAATATTTATAATAACTTCATTAAATATCGGATAGTCAGTGGCGTAATGGATGTGACATTGGTCTCACAATCCAGAAATACCAGGATCGAATCCGCCTTCCGGCTGATTTTTTTTTTTAATTCTTCTTATTTTTTTAGGTTACATTTTTTCTTGGTTTTCAGATAACCCACAGTCACTTATAAATACGATGTGGCTTTATAATACTATCCATTTCGGCTTAAGAGGAAGACAGGAACACACAGACATGCTTTGGGGAGATTTTGAGCGAGGGGCGACAGCCACTGGGAGAAAATATATAATGTTCACAGAACGGGCAATTTAAACAAGAAATGGAGTTGCATCCGATACCAGACAGTTTATGCCCAAGATGTTTGAACAACCAGGTACTGTAGAATTGAAAAAAAAAGATAAGGAAAAAAATAATATCGTAACTGCAGCTTGTTCAACTGTAGTTACAAGGCTTTTGTTGAAAAGCAGCGAAATGTTACATTTAAAATACATTTATAAACAATAAACACATTTCAAGTTAGCTACTTGGAGGTATAGAAACTCAATAACTTACACTTTATAAGAGGACTAAAATTAAACATTTAAATATTATAGGCCCTACTAGATCTACATACACACAATTTGAAAGTCTCTTACCCCAACATAGCATTTTTCACGTAACTCAACAACATAAATATCTCCCCACATATCCCGCCCAACCTGTTTATTCACATCAAGTTTTATTGATCCTTTTTCAGGAGATCCTTTCTGCCCCGTCGAGATGTTCACCTTTTATGAGTCTAAAAGGCCAGACGACATGAAAACGCCGAATTCGAGATTTTACCTGGGTCTAAACCAACGATACATGAAAGGTGGATCAGGGAGCTCTTCGTGGTATTTACCAAAGCCCATGGGTAAAAATACGATCGGTAACTTGGCGAAGCTGATGAGCGAGAGTGCAGGATTCAGTTCCAGACATGTTAATCACTCTGGGAGGAAAACATGCATATCAAGACTTTTAGATGCAAACTGTCCCCCGAATGAAGTGGTTCAAATATCTGGCCATAAAAATGTTATGTCATTAAATTCATATAACACTGTAAGCATAGAGAAGCAGGTCAGAATGTCAGAGATTTTACATGGTCCCAGCACGTCTGTCCATGCACCTGTAAATAATGCAGATAACGATTTCAACACAGATGATTTATCTGATCAGGATCTCATAATTACGTCACAAGAGATAGAGTCAACCTTAACGCGGATCAACAATTATGAGAACCCTGGTCAGGTAATTGATCTGTCCATCACACAAAACCAGGATGGATCATTATCCTTGTCCAAACCTCCAGCAGTCAAACCAGAATCTCTATTCCATAACTGCACATTTAATCACCAGGTAAACATAGTTTTTAGGAACTGATTCTCTCGTAAAAAAAGATAAAATTATTTACATTCTAATGAATGAACGGAGGTGTTTGTTGTTTTATTTCAACTTCAATCTTTTATCCCTTTCACAAACGACAAAAATAAATGAACTAATATTAAACATAAATTCAGACAGAACTTGTGTACAATATAACCAGACAAAAGGAGAAAATGTGAATTTACAGCATTTTCTCCTCTCGTTTCAATGTTTTGCTATGCATATATTCTTCTAAGGACATCGAAACAAGGTCTTGTTAAAGAAACCCCTTTCCCAAATGACAAAATTTTCAGGTTGCCAAAATTCAAAATTTTTGCAGCTGTCTAAATAGATAAAATGCTTCTTAAAATTGAAAATCTAACCTACACAGCATATGAATCGTTTTGGGAAAAGGACAAAATGCCGATAATTAGCGTTTTCTTTTGTACCCAAATTGATTCTAAATCAATATTTCACATCAAAACCAGGTCTTGTCCGAGGAAAAGTTGAAATCAAACTTTATAGGCCGATTACGGTAAGTTTGAACTATTCCATTTTAAAATGAAATGCAAAGGCACGACAATTGTATTGGGAAAATGTAAATTAATATTAATATATATTAATATATAGGCAGTTACAACCGTTTCGCGCTGAGCCATCGATATTTGTTTCTTTTTTCCAATGTAATTTTCAGAAGACGTCGTTTTACAGCACAAAATTATTCGCGGGAAAAGACAACGTTGTTTACGTCCGATGATGACGTCATATAAGAGTAATAGATATTACGGATTACCGCTTTATACCACTTATAAATTCGTTTGAATACAAAAAAAGTATGTGCGTTAAATGTAATATACAGATTATTACACGGCTGATTCGTAACGGAGAGTGATATCGGCCCTGACCTTGATATCTGCCCTCGGCCTAAAGGCCTCGGGGCAGATATCGCGGTTGCGGGCCGATATCACTCTCCGGCCCTCATCAGCCGTGTAATAATCTCTAAGTATTTAAAGTTAAGACACATTATAAAAGATAAATAACATTAATAGGATAGTTTTAAGCATGATATCGCCATCTTGAATTTTTGGCAGCCATGTTGGCCAGCCATATTGGATCCAACATGGATTTCGTCTAAAATGATATCAACTCCCGCCCCGCGCATGCGCATCAGTTAGCTTCCGTTTCTGTGAAACGTGGTTGCGCGTAGCGTAACTTGAAATTAATTTGAAATATCGTGGTTTGATGCGCGTAGCGTGTCAATTCTTATTTTTCTTAGCCTTCGTTGCGCGTAGCGTAACTTTTTTTCGCTGGCTTCGATTTTTTCCGTTGGGTTCATTTCTGCTCCTTATTTACACTGCCCGTAGGGTGGTGGGGTACGATTTCAAAATGTCGAGTGAGAAAGACAATCTCGCAGAGAAAAAACCAAAGAAATCCTCTTCGAAGGAAAACAAACAGAGTGCAACAGAAACAACCACTAGTAAAGCCGCATCGTCTACCAATGACTTAGCGGTAATATCGTTGTTGAAGACAATTCGGGAAGATCAATCGTCGTTGATCAACCGTGCGACGAATATGGAATCAAAATTCCAGGAACATGACTCGTACTTTACCGAGAATGAGCACTATTATGAAGAGGACTATGAGCCTTCATTGAAAAGGCCTCGCTCATCACATGATGAGGATTGTTATGATGATACTGACACACCAACTGCCAGTACCAGTCGATTTCAAAGACTGGCAAATAAATACAAAACTGAGGAAATAGTCAGTGATGATGTGGATGAATTGTTGGCAAAAACAGTTAATGACATGTTCACGAAAAGTTTGCCAGAAACTGTCAGTGACAGCTTGACTGATGATGAAAAATGCCCTCGACCCAAAAACTGTGATGGACTTCGTCCTGTGAAATTAAACAAATTGATTTGGGATGTTGTGTCTGCTAAAGCCCGTAATAATGATAAGAAGTTACAGAATGTGGAGAAATACATTGTCAAGGCGGGCATACATCTGACAAAAACTATGGTCACAGTGTCCAAAATGGAAAAAGAGTGCTCGGGTGATTATGATTTTTCGAGCGTACTTAACAGTTGTGAAGACGCTATTGCCCTCTTGGGACAGGCTAATGTTGACATTAACATGACTCGTAGAGATTTTCTCCGGCCGGAACTAAAATCTGAATACGCTCACCTGTGTCATCATTCTTATCCGTTTACGGCGGAGTTATTTGGAGACGACGTTTCCAAGACGGCAAAAGAAATCGAGGATTGTAACAAAATGGGAAATAGGTTACAATACCCCCAAAACCAGAGGGCACGAGGCCGTCCATCGTATCGTGGTCGTTTTTTCGGAGCACGACGGCCCCCTTATGGGCGAGCCTATTACGGACAGCAGCCATATAATCGGCCGCCAAAAGACGAGGCTCGCAGGGGAGGAGCCCGGAAATAAAGCCTTCTAGGGTAAGCTCTGAGATTTTTATGGCTTGAAGATTGAAAAACTTTGTTTCTCAATGGAAAAAGATTACTAGTGACCCAAATATACTTTCGATTGTAAAAGGTTGTGTTTTGGAATTTAAAGACGGAAATTTGCCTCTTCAAGACAAGAAATTGTTTCAAACAAAATTTAGTTTGGCGGAAAGTACTTTTATTGATGAAGAAATATTACTAAAAAGAAGAAAAAGATTTCCTTCGATTACAGGTTACATGGACAAGTACTAGAGACTGTGGACAATGCCAAATACCTAGGAGTTACAATATCTGGAGATCTTTCCTGGAACAAACACATTGACAACATAACATCAAATGCTAATAAAACTTTAGGTTTTCTCCGCAGAAACATCCAGACCAAAAATAAGAAGATCAGAGAAATAGCGTATAAAACTTTAGTGAGACCCCAGGTAGAATACGCATCAACAGTTTGGAGCCCCTACACAAAAACCTATATCAACAAAGTGGAAAAAGTAAAACGTAGAGCGGCAAGATGGGTTCAAAATAATTTCTCTTATCATGACAGTGTTACCTGCATGCAGAAGGAGCTTTGTTGGGAAACTCTCCAATACAGACGAGACATCTCCAGACAGTTTTTATTCCAGCACAGACGCGCACCTGCCAGTAATACCCGAAAGGGGAGTTGGGCAGTATATATAGATAGATAGAAATACAAAAACTTTTAAGTATGGAAGTAATTACGGAAGTACAGGCTGATGAAAGCCTATTTATTTCGCCAATTTTTCTTCGACCGAAAAAGAATGATGAATATCGTCTCATTTTAAACTTGAAAAAACTCGATGCTTTTATCCCTTATCACCATTTTAAAATGGAAACTTTCGAAAGTACTTTAAAACTTGTCACACAAAACATGTATATGTGTTCTTTAGATATAAGACACGCCTATTATTCAGTTCCTATAGCTGTAGAGTATAGGAAATACCTATGTTTTCGTTGGAGAAACAAAGTTTTTCGGTATTCTATGATGCCGAATGGATATGCGCATGGGCAACTT
This sequence comes from Fragum fragum, assembly GCA_946902895.1. NCBI lineage: Eukaryota > Metazoa > Mollusca > Bivalvia > Cardiida > Cardiidae > Fragum > Fragum fragum. The sequence continues at coordinate 421,908 of OX336369.1, read as the reverse complement.
CTTTTCACAAAACTGCTTAAACCAGTTAATTCCACTTTGAGAAACAATGGGCATATAAGTAGTGGATTCATTGACGATTCTTTTTTAGGGGGTCATACGTTCAATGAATGTGAGAATAATGTTAAAGATACTATCAGTCTGATGACATCATTACGATTTATGATAAACCTAGAAAAATCAAATTTGGTACCCTGTACAAGAATCATTCATTTAGGTTATGTTATAGATTCTATATTGATGATAGTAATGCTAACAGATGAAAAGAAAACCAAAATAGTAGAACTTTGCTCTGAATTGCGCCCGGGTTCGATCCCCGACGACGGCGCTCATCCTTTCCGACTATTTGTCTCTCACCTATGGGTCGATAATCGTAGACCTATGTGAGATAGCAGCTGGAGGCTAGGAAGGGATGTAATGGTAGTACTGGTGTGAGAAATACCAGGATTCCATTGTTAGGTGCTCCAGCCGCCGCGATATAACTGAAAGATTGTTGAAAGCGGCGTAAAACCCCATTCAAAACAAATCTGAATTGCGCTTGCAAACAGAGGCAACTATTCGCAAAGTTGTACAAGTTATTGGCACGTTGGTCGCTGCTTTTTCTGCGGTAGATTATGGTAAATTACACTATAGAAATTTAGAAACAGCCAAGTCTTGGGCTCTTAAACAAAGCCATGGTAATTTTGATTCAAAAATGCCAATAACCAAAGAAATGAAGGAAGATTTATCTTGGTGGGTTCAAAATGTACACCAACAAGTTAGAAAAATTGACAAAGGTTGTCCTTCTGTTGTTATTCAGACTGATAGCTCATCATTTGGATGGGGATTTGTCTATGAAAATCTAAAATCAAATGGAAGATGGACTTTCATGGAAAGGCAATTACACATAAATGTTTTGGAAATCAAAGCTGTCCTTTTTGCTATAAAGTCTTTGACAAGTAAACTGGTCAATAAACATGTTAAAATTTTATCAGATTCCACCACTGCAGTTTGTTATATTAATAATATGGGTGGTTGCAAGTCAACACAGTGTAATGATATGGCAAAAACAATTTGGGAAATTTGCATAAAGCATGGCATATGGCTCACCTGCTCTCATGTTGCAGGAAAGATTTGTTTGTTTGTTTGAATGGGGTTTTACGCCGCTTTCAACAATCTTTCAGTTATATCGCGGCGGCTGGAGCACCTAACAATGGAATCCTGGTATTTCTCACACCAGTACTACCATTACATCCTTCCCTAGCCTCCAGCTGCTATCCCACATAGGTCTACGATTATCGACCCATTGGTGAGAGACAAATAGTCGGAAAGGATGAGTGCCGCCGTCGGGAATCGAACCCGGGACCTCGAGATTGAAAGTCCGACGCGCTACCAACTGCGCTATGACGGCGGCTGTTGCAGGAAAGATGAATGAAGCTGATACTCCTTCTCGGGAGTTTAATGACAATATTGAATGGGAACTTCGACAAGATTGTTTTGAAAAAATTTGTCGTTTATGGGCTATCCCAACAATAGATTTGTTCGCATCTAGATTGAATCATAAAGTATCTCAGTATTGTGCTTTTAAACCAGATCCAGAGGCCAAGCATATTAATGCTTTCACACTAAATTGGGCTGATTACACATTGGTGTATATATTTTCTCCTTTCAGTCTAACCAATCGTTGCATTCAGTAGATACTATCCGACAAAGCTCAAGCAGTGATCATAGCTCCTATGTGGACAACACAATTGTGGTACCCAGCACTTCTTCGAATTCTAGTAGATTTTCCAAGACTTTTGCCAAAAAGCGAAACAATTCTTCAGCTTCGTCATTTAGAAAAGAAACATCCTATGGGGAAAAGGTAACGACTGATAGCGTGTCGTGTATCAGGAATTCATTCAGAAACCAAGGATTTTCAAAAAAGTCTACCGCTATCTTCATTGCGTCATGGAGGATTTCGACCAAGTCTCAATACAAATGTCACATTAAAAGGTGGTTATGTTTCTGTAATAAACGGCAGATCAGTGAAGTACATCCGACTTTGAGAGACGTTATTGATTATCTCACAGAACTATTTGACAAAGGACTTGGGTATAGTTCAATTAATTGTGCAAGATCAGCACTTTCATCATTAGGTATAAAAATTGACTCTATTTCGGTTGGAAGTCATCCATTAGTAAGCCGCTTTCTTCGGGGAGTATTTAATTTGAGGCCTTCTGTGCCACGTTATGAAGAAATGTGGGACGTTGATTTAGTTTTAAAACAGTAAAGAAAATGTCACCAGTTAAAAATTTGACGCTTAAAGATTTAACTTTGAAACTCGTCATGTTGATGGGTCTTGTGAATGCAACCAGAGTACAGACTCTTCATTTGCTGTGTATATATGGTTATAAGAAGTTCAAGGACCATTATATATTTTATGTTGATGGGCTTCTCAAGCAGAGTCGACCAGGTTCTAATTATTCTTTTTTAAAGTTGTTTGCGTATCCGCCAGATAGGCGGCTGTGTGTTTTTACTGTAATGAGAGAATATCTTAAAAGAACAGAACCTTTGCGAGAAAAGAAAAATAGTCAACTTTCATAAGTTATGCTAAGCCACACAATTCGGTTACTAAAGACACTATTGCGCGTTGGATCAAAACTGTAATGGCAAAGTCAGGTATAAATATATGGGCCCCATTCAGTGAGGGCAGCATCTACAACTAAAGCGGGAAAAATGGGTGTTCCGGTTCAAGACATTCTTAAGACAGCTGGATGGTCAAACACGGGGACATTTGGAAAATTCTACAATAATACGGTGGAAGTGATACAGTCGTTCAGTGATGCAGTCTTGAAGTAGCATAATTTGGTATGTTATTCTTTTTGTATGGTTTTCTGGTTTGCTACGTTGAAATCTCATTTTAGACGAAATTAAATTCTACTAAACGAAATAGAATTTAAAAATTAGACGAGACTTACCTGTAAGTTGAAGTATAATTGTAATTCTATGAGTTCTGTAGGATTAATGGAGTACTAAAATCCCACCCATTTAGTAGCCACCCTGTAGAACTTTTGGTGTTTGTGTTTGTGTTAATCGGAGTCAGAGGTATGTAGTACTTTCACTGTTATATCTGATTACGTGATACTTTGGAGTAGCAAACAGATAACCATGTTGAAGACTGATGCGCAGTATAATAGCTAGAATCATGAAACTTCATGGATGGATAGAGCTCCCCAAGTGGGAGTGCAGTGTACAAGAACCATAACTCTACCTAGCCTATTTTTTGAGTTAATGCCTTTTGTTGTTTTCCATACTTTGTTTGACAAAGTCATGAAATAATAAAAAAGGCTTGTTTAAAGCAATTTCCTTCATCATCATGAATGTTTTCTTCCCAAAAAGTCCATGAATTTAGAGATTTTATTGACCAAATATTACTGTCAGTGTCAGCAGCTTTTTGACCCCTTTTCCCACAAGCAAATTTTCTTTTTCACACAATATTTTCTACCTAATAGGATGTTTTCATATCAAATTGCATCCAATTTCCAATGCCATCTGCAACTTCTTTCATTTTGAACCAGTCTGATATTTTAACAAGAGGGCCGTTGGCCCTGGGGCGCTCACCTGGGATAAAGGCTCTTTTCCTTTCAACAGTCTAATTTCATGTTAAGGTTAGGATTATGAAACAAGTGGGCCACAATTACATATAAAGACTATGAACCTGGGGATCCAAAAGTCTAAATTACAAATTCTAAGGCTTTAGTGCCGATTTGAAAGAGGGAAAAAACTTTTCCATGGGTTATAATTTCAGAAATAAGAAAGAAGTCTGTGAACTGATGCTTCATGCCTATACCCCCCCCCCCGGGTCCGCCCCTGGAGACCCGAGGATCATAATTTTAGCTATTTTGTAAGAGATCAATAAACTGATGCTTCATGCAAAATATCAAGGCTCTATGCCTTCTGGGTCGGGAGGAGAAGATTCTTAAAGATTATTTTGAAATTTCACTTTTGTTGCCATTGCAACCAGAGTTTTAAACAGATTTCAATTCTTTTAGCTAAGTTAAAGGGGGACCACCTAAGGAACATTTCTGCAAAATTTGGTTCAAATTGGCCCAGTGGTTTGGGAGGAGATATCATTTAAAAAATCGTTCTTTATTTCTATATAAACCCCACCCCCCTGGGGCTCCGCCCCTGGGGACCCGAGGATCATGATTTTAGTTATTTTGAAAAAGGTCAATATACTTATGCTTCATGCAAAATATCAAGGCTCCACGCCTTCTGGGTCAGGAGGAGAAGATTTTTAAAGATTTTTTTACAATTTCACTTTTGTTGCCATGGCAACCAGAGTTTTTAACGGATTTCAATTCTTTGAGCTATTTTTGAAGGGGACCACCTAAGGAACATTTCTGCCAAATTTGGTTCAAATTGGCCCAGTGGTGAGCTAAAAACAGGAAAGGGTTTTTTTTAAACTTCAAACTTTTGTGGTCAGGTAACAGGTTAATTTGTTTGCTAATATTTGAAACCTATTCAGACTGCTAGCTTATTTTCTTGTGAAGGTCCATTACTATGAATGAATACATTGTTGTGTCATTGTGTTCATGAAAGCGATGGATAATCAAGAAATAAATAATTTCTTTATTATTAATCGTTTTAACCAATTTCCACTCAGTGACGCTTTTAGACGCCCCCAAAGTAAAAAGCTTTGGAAAACATAGTTTAAAATGAAGAAATTGCTTAGAACTAGCAATTTCTTCATTTTCCACAATGTTTTCTATCAAGAAAGTTGAAAAAATCCAAAATTTCATTTATTTTAGATTGTCATCATGATCTGCAACTTCTTTCAATTTAGGTCAGTCTTGAATTTTGCCATCTGGTAATGGGTTAAAGCTTAATCGGTGACGAGGGTTTTAATTTTTATCTTAATTTTTTGTCTTTTAACCCCCATTTTTGCAAAGCAGAGGGTACAAAATCCCAATCAAAAATCTGAGTGGGACACTGATGGCAGGGATTATAAGAAGTTAAGGACACAGGTTTTGAGAGCCTGAAACTCACAAATTTGCCAGGGCTCTCAAACTTTTCTGATGTAAGTCCAATGAATCCTCTTAGACTCACCCTCAACTTCAGGAAGGAACTGTATAAGGTTTTTATGGCCATAGCGGTCAATTGGTTTTCAACATTTAACCTCAGGGCTTTGAATTGAATGGTTAAGATTCGGGCTTTGCCACAAGCAATTGGTTTTCAATTGGTTTTCAACATTTAACCTCAGGGCTTTGAACTGAATGTTTCAGATCCAGGCTGTGCCGTACCACCGTTGGTCGGGTGTAGGACTCCTAAAAATGGGGTCAAAGGTTTGATTCCTGGCTACAAAAATTATCCTTTCTAATATTAATCTACCACCAATAGGTGGATTATGGTTAACCTTAGTTGGATGAGCAGCTGGCGGCTTAGAAAGGATAAAGTGATATTACTGGTGTACCAAGAATCCTTGGTGAGGTGCTCCAGCTGTAACAATATGACTGAAATACAGTTGGAGATAAAATCATTTAGTCCATCAAACAATGTTTTTAGCCATTACCACACGATCCCACACATGCTATGTAGAAAATGAACAGTTAAAAACATTGTGAGAAAAGAATAGATTGTTTGTAATAAGCAATTTCTTTGAACTTTTCTCATAATGTTTTCTACATTATCTGGCACTTATTTTTTAAATCTTAGAAGCTTTTAATTTCGTCTGCAACCTCTTCAGACACATTACCACATCAGAAAATTTTAGACTGGTCTGAGTTGGAAGAAGGATGGCTGGATACATTACCTTACTGAATTGATGTAAAATCAAAGGGATGAAAGCACTGTTGTTTAAAATTCAATATTTCTTTTAGAAATCAACTTCATAAAAAACTGGCGGGAAAGAACAAGTAGGAGGTGTAGACTAAGATCAGACTGCACTTACTTGCAGGCTGATCTTTCTCTACAGATCCTACCTAAACCAGAATATTCCGGGTCCAGAATGACAAGGGTTAAAATTCAGAAATTTTGAATTTCATTTATAAATAGAAGATTGTTTAAATTGACATTAATCAATTACTTTTGGTTGGTTCAAAATGGATTAAACTGATGTTGCTAGATATTTCGTTACGTCGGACTATGTAGGTTGCCGAGCGGAATCCTAAATCTGTGGCATCGCGTAGTTATAACTTCCTCAGCCATTTTTGACTTTTCAAAAGACAACACTTCCCATTCGGAATTCATTATTAAAATATAATTTCTTTCACTTGGTTCGGTGAACGAATAGAGAAATTGTTCAGAGAAAATATTCCAAAGTGATCATTATTCCCGATCAACCTGACCTAAAATACCTTGGGGTATCATAAGTGGAATAGGTGAGAAAAAATATCATTTGTAACAACACGTAACAAACACATTCACCTGACAGTTTAGTCCTAATTAGAGTCCTTATTGGACAGGTTATACGGTTAAACAACAAAGTTATATAAAAAAAAAACATTCTTCACCACAAAGCACTTTGAGAGTAACCCTGTGGACTCAGTGATTTTATGTTCGTAAACTTTCTGTTAAGGTATAAGGGTACAATGTGGCTTGATTCTGTCGGCAGGTTCCATCCAACGCAGGTGCAGTGGACAGTTCGATCCTGTCCGACTCCTTAGCTCGGAGTTCAACAACAGTTGGTTCTGCGCCCAGTTGTCTCTTCACACACCTTTTACATAAGCAATCTGGCAGAAAATGACTATATTTTCGTTTAATGCAATAATATAATACAACAGAAGTACACACCAGAGAGAGCAGTAAGCTGCAAATATACCAAGGGCTAAAGCCTTCGTCATTGTCGTCGACTTGATTAAGCAAACGTAATTGACGTAACAAATTATCCAAGGACATGTCATCTATAGAGGTCAATCGTTTCGGTATGTCAATACTTGTCGTATTTGGGTATTGATCTTTAAATGGTTTCCAAATAATTGAGTCAGTGAAATTCGTAATTTTCAGATTCATGTACTGTTCGTTGTCTATATTTGATTTACCAACTATATAGGGTTCATACAAAGAGAATTGACTATTTGATGCAACACATCCATTTTCAACTTTAATTATGTCAACAGGCGAGCTTGTCCGTACTTCAGTATGTTGGCCATTACACACTAAAGCGAAGTTCAAGCCGGTCCTTGAAATAACTAACCATGTAGAATCAAAGAGATGTTTAGTCATAGGTAATCTTTCATGAGATACCTGGGTCACACATGAATTTTGTCTGTTGTTGTCTGGGGGTAAGAACAAGTTAATAAGACACGTGCGAGCTACATTCACGGGAAATTCTGGACTAATTATGGTACAAAACTTTACATTTTTGCGCCCGCATACCTGATTTTCTTTGTTGGATAACAGATGATAATGAGTTCTAGCCTTGTCAATTAGGAAACCTCTGGCTTCTAATTGGTACGTAGCCAACAGATCATTTTTGCCCGATTTCGGGTCATAATTTACGGCAACAGGTGAAGGAATCGGAAAAGAAACAGCTTCATATTCCTAATAGTTACAATCTAATCTCATGACTGATATAGAAAGAATAACCATTATTTTTCCGTCTACGAAAATAGTTTCAGTTCTCAGGTATTTGTAAAATTCCCATATGTTTTTCCCTTGGGTAATTAATCAATGACATAAGGTCGGGTAAAGAATTTTGAATATCTAATAAGAATCCTTGTAGCCGGAGTGGATTAATAATTCGTACTGACAATTTTCCTAATGAGAGGTAGTCTAAATCGGATTTTAACTTTAGGAGAAATTCTTTCGCATCTTGAATCAATATTCGAATCTCATTAATAAGTAAAATAAAGCGGCTATAAGCTTCAATAAAACGTCTGTTTTCATTTATTCCTTGGGCTAGCTCATGCGTGATATAGGTAATCTTTGCGTCCATTTCACGGATGCTTCCGATGATTTCAATAATTGACTGTCTGTTTTCGCCTATTAAGACTCGTGATCCGTTAATTATTGTAAGGCTTTGTTCAACAACATGTACAATCTGTTTTTGATTTAATGCCAAAGAAGAAACTTGACTACGTATTTCTCTTATGTCTGACTCACTCACAACTCCAAATAACCATGACATAGCGTCACCAACAAAAGATAATAAACTTCGACGGTTTCGAGTTTTACGAGTAAGTAATGCAAGTTGTGACAATTCGTTTTTTATATCGTTTTCCAAAGTCTGTAGATATCGGACTTCTTGAAAAAGACCATTTAACGCGTTTTCAAAAAGTTCATAACCTTCTCGCTTCTGAATGTAACGCGGCTTAATGACTTCAAAAGCTGTCACAGCTAATTGAAAATCTTCAGCTAACCTTTCCATTAAATTTTCAATACTATGGAAATCAATAACAAGAGTAGCTAGCCATTTTGCTCTAGTGGTGGTCACTTCATTTGTCTTATAGAAGACAACACTGTCTCTTACAACAAGTGCTTCAGCAACGAGCGCTGCAGACGAACGTCTCCCGGGTTCGATTCTCGATGGCGGCACACATCCTTTCCGACTATTTGTCACTCACCAATGGGTTGATAATCGTAGACCTATGTGGGATAGCAGCTGGAGGCTAGGAAAGGATGTAATGGTAGTACTGGTGTGAGAAATACCAGGATTCCATTGTTAGGTGCTCCAGCCGCCGCGATATAACTGAAAGATTGTTGAAAGCGGCGTAAAACCCCATTCAAACAAACAATCAAACAAAAGCAGACGAACGTCGCTCAAAATATTTAATGACTAAAATTACTGCCAAAATGCTAAATGCAAGTGTGACGTTGGTCATTTCGTTTCCTAAAATGAACAACAAAATAACAATTAACATTTAATCACTCAAGTTATAACTTATAACCTGAATCCTTTAACAAATTACAAACCAGAAGGATTCCTAACATTTAAAGTACTACTCAGATTCACGTTTTCTTCGTGAACGAATCCTTTGCATTAGTTCGGCCAAAGGTATATCTGATTCAGAATCGCTATCTGAACGCTCTCTGCGATATCTCCTCTCAAGGAGTTTATTATTCTTGATTTATCTACAGGTATGTCCCAATTTACACTAGCTGGTCTCAAATGTTAGGCGTGTACTTTGGTAGTACTCCCATCTAATTGGGTTTTTATGACGAATGTAACCGGGGATGTTTTATCAATTATACGATAGTACGCCTGCCACTTGATATCTAATTTATTTTTACGGGCCTGGTTTCTATAGTAAACAGGATCTCCTATCTGAAATTGTATGTCTGTAGCATTTTTGTTTTTGTATTCGTTTCGTTTTTGCTTTGCTTTCTTTCTGTTTTGATGTACAAGCATGAATGCTTTGTGTGGGGGTCTTCACCTTGATATTTTCTTCTAGGTCGTAAAATTGTGTCAATTGGTAAAACACACTCTCTATTGTATAACAGGTAAAATGGAGAACTCTTAGTCGACTCGTTTATACCAAAACGAATTGCAGCAAGTGTTTGATTTAAAAATGCATCCTATGGAACTTTTTCAACCTGTAATTTCTTTGACATCAACTAATGTCCTATGATAGCGCTCAATTAATCCATTACTTTGATGATGATAGAATGATGTTGTAACATGATGAATATTCAATTCGGCCAAAGTCTCTTTGATAACTTGATTAACATTTTCAGAGCCATTATCGGACAATATCTCTAAAGGACAAGAATAGCGGGGAAAGATTTCGTCTATGATAAGATGTGCTACCGTTTGCGCACATTTATCAGGACAAGGAAAAGCTTCTGGGTATCCTGAATATAGGTCGATAAAACTAATGATGTACTTATTTCCTGACGGTGTCACGGGGTATGGACCTGATAAAATGGTGGGGTATCAGTTTCTTGAACTGATGGCCTAGTTTTCTGATTACTACGCATTTGACATACTACACAAGTGGTAACATAAGAGGTAACATCCTTGAATAAATTTACCCAATAATATTTGGACCTTATTGCGTCGTAAGTCTTATCTATGCCAATGTGTCCTAGTGACCTATGATATTCAGAAAGTTCATTTTGTTTTAAGTGTTCCGGAATGTAAAGACGGAGAATTGGATCTGTATCAGGAAAAGAAATGTAATACAAAATGTTATCTAGTAACAAATGTTTCTTACCTAGTGAAGGCGATAACGTATCGTTTTGTAATGCTAATTTGATTTGTTTTATGTCTTCATCTTTTTCCTGCTCGTTAATCATGTTTAACGGTTCGTAAAAACACGGTTTCTCGACTTTGTCTCGAAACTGGGGTTTACGTCTAGCGAAATTCTTTGGCTGAAATTGGTTAGAATTCAGCACGTTTATCTCAATCATCTGCCTACTGACATCTGGGTCATGTAATTGAGAATCATCAGCCTTAAGCGTGTTCGGTGGCACTCGGCTAAGTAAGTCAGCGACCGAATTATCTGAGCGTGCAAGATACTCAATCTTACAGTTATAGCCAGCTATGCTTAATGCCCATAACGAAATTTTCTGTTCTGCATGGGTGACTCAAGAAGATATTTCAGATGTTTATGGTCACAAAAAATAACAAATTCAGCATTATGAAGATAATGATCTAATTTCTGCAAACTGTAATAAATTGCATATGCTTCTTTTTCAATTGTTGACCATCGGGTTTGAGTATCACTCAACCTATGCGACAAGTAATAGATTGGACGTTCTAGCGCTTCCCCTTTTCCATAAAGGCCCCCAGCCGGCGGGGGGATAGAAATCGCTGGCTGCCGTCCTGTAGAGTGGTAAGACCCCACCGAATGGGCCCGCCTGTTTGCCGTGGGTGGAGACTCGTAAAGCCGGAAAAGAGGGTCCTGGTAGTTGAGAGAAGCCCAGGGATCTCCAGCTTCTCAACACGCTGCTTTGGCCTCGGCTTCGGTAAAACGGGAGCCTGGATGGGCCCGGTCTAGGCAATCGGCTGGTCGTTTTAGACTAGGGCATTGACTACTGTTGTTATAAAACCATTAGCTATCATTTCAGTCAGTTTGTATTTTGGCACAAGTTTTTTGTGTTCACATTGTTTTATCAAATCTGATAGCGTTTCAATAGGTAGGTTATGTTTTGTACCCTTCTGTAGTACAACTGTTCAATTGCCCGTGTCATATCTTGTTCTATTTAAATGGTATTCTATTTTCTAGTCTATATAGGCTTATGGGCTAATTAGGTGATTTGAGGTTTTTTGGTCGGCTGCAGACTTGCATGGCGTGACCCTTGCCTCGGGAGTGTCCATGTTCCTCTGTGTCGGGCCTTGGACCTTGGAATGCTCAAGTATATCATCTGGGTAACCTTGGCATAGGGAGCTGGATCGCCGTTCACGTTTTGCCCATTTTCAGGGCTCCATGGCGGGTGGGGACCGCAGGTGACGAATACATAAAATAATAATCATGGCATCCCAAACTACCAAAAGAAAATGCTTGGATGAATTAGAAACGGAAACTGGACCGAGTGTTGCGGAATCCTTCTCAAGGTTCCTTACCATAGAATCTTTGAACAGCGAGAGGAAAATAACTGATTTATCGCCCTTTGTTATCGAAAAAGTACTTATGTCTTTGGCTGGCTTTAAATCAGTAAAAAAGTTAAAATCAGGATCTCTGCTTGTTGAGGTTGACAAGGCTAAACATTCAGAAAACTTACTCAAAATTAACAAATTCTTTGGAATCCCTGCTAAATGTACATCCCATGAAACATTGAATACTTCACGAGGGGTCATTCGCTGCCCTGACTTGAAAGGTGTTTCTAACGAGGAAATCGTTCAGGAACTAGCTAGTCAAAATGTGACAGATGCTAGACGTATTTCCATTCATGTAAAAGGGGTGAAAACTCGAACAAACACAATTATTTTGACTTTTAAATCAGCCATTCTACCAAAATCTATTAAAGTAGGGTATCTTAGGGTAAATGTGGATATGTATATCCCAAACCCACTTCAGTGCTATCGTTGCTTCAAGTTTGGCCATCATGAGAAAAATTGTAAAAAAGAAGAACTCTGTCGTCGTTGTGGAGGACTTGCAGAGTCTCATGATGTCGATGATTGCGAAGAATGGCCTGAATGTTTGAACTGCGGCGAAGCACACTTGGCAACTTCCCGCAAATGCTCACACTGGATAAAAGAGAAGGAAATCGTAACTGTTAAATACAGGGAGGGACTTTCATTTTTTGAAGCGAAGAAAGTAGTAGAAAACCGAAACAACATTTCAACAGCTTATTCTAGAGCAGTTAAGGTAAACTCCGGTGAGGGTAGGGGCAGCGGTGAATGTAAAAACTGTAAAGATGTTTTTGCAAAGCTGTGTCTGCTCTTTCCCGAGAAAACTTCTGAAATAGCGAAGTTATTTCCGTCTTCCAAAGTGCCTTCTCTTCCAGTATCTAACTCTGAAAAGCCCCCCGTTTCTACGAGTAAGTCTTCTGATGTTCAGCCGAAAATAAAGCCCTCAAATTCAACTTTATCTAAGGAGCCTTCTACTCCAAGTCAAAAAGCTTCTACAGTGACAGATAATCCTACAGTTTCTGAGAAAGACAAATCTATGGTCGAGCTTCGGCCTCAAAGTAGTAGTTATTTAGGTCCAAGTGGCAATTTTGTTAGACCTCCTAGGAGAAGGTGTAACTCCCCTAGATCGGCGACCTCGGATCGCCAACCCAAAGGATCCGAGGATCCTATAAAACAATATAACCGGTACCATGGTCTTGGTGAAGACATGGTAACGGATGACCTTGATAAAGACGATGCAGATTCCAAAGAGAATAAGCAAGGTAAAATTATTATAGATCTTTCACACATAAAGAAATAAATCTCATACTTCCGTCAGTCGTTGTTATATTTTTTACACTTATTTTAATCATGGCGAACAATATTATTCAGTGGAATTGTCGTAGCATCAAGGCGAATTTTGAAGAAATTAATCTATTAGTTTGTAATAGAGAGCCAGTGGCATTTTGTTTACAAGAAACATTTTTTAAAGATACTGATAATTTCTCTTTAAAGTATCATTCTTGTTATTTTAAAAATTTTGAGGGGCACGGAAAAGCTTCGGGCGGTGTTGGTATAATTGTTAACAACAATGTTCCCCATCATGTCGTTCAGCTCGAGACTAGCTTACAAGTTCTAGCTGTAAGTCTATCTCTTAACAAAAAAGTTACTCTTTGTTCTATTTATCTTCCTCCTAGTTCTCCTGTTGATGGCAAGTTACTTGACGATCTTGTCGATCAATTACCAAGCCCGTTTATTTTAATGGGAGATTTCAATTCTCACCATACGCTGTGGGGTTGTAAAAATACAGACGACAAAGGCCGCATTGTGGAGAACTTTGTAACAAGACATGATCTTGTTTTATTAAACAATAAATCATTTACCTACCAACATCCTGCCACTGGATCATATTCGTCATTAGACTTGACTATTTGCAGTCCAGGAATCTTTCCAGATTTTACATGGAAAGTCGATACCGATCTTCATGGAAGTGACCACTTTCCTATCCATGTGTCAGAAATAGGATCATCAGTACAGGAACGCCCTAGGCGGTGGAAACTCCATAAAGCTAATTGGGATCTTTTTAAAACCTCTTGCGAACAGTCTATTACACCAGAAGCTTTCGATGACTGTGACAACTCTGCCGAGCTTTTTACATCCTTACTACATTCAGTTGCAGAAAAAGCCATTCCTCGAACATCGCCTGATCCTAAAAGCCCTAGTAAGCCATGGTTTAATGAAGATTGCAAAAAGGCTAAAGCTGAGCGAAAATCGGCTCTTAGATCATTTGATTTAAGACCTACAAAAGAAAACCTGTATAAGTTCAAAATAGCACGTGCGAAAGCACGTCGAACTATTAAGCAAAGTAAGCGTTCGTCTTGGAGACAGTATGTATCTGGACTAAATTCTAGATCATCTGTCAAAAAGACATGGGACATGGTACGAAAAATCAGTGGGAAGAATGTATCTCAAAGTGTTGGTCATCTTAAAACCGACAACAATAGTACCGTTTCTTCCAAGCATGACATTGCTAATACCTAGGCAGATACTTTTGCCACGAAATCTTCTTCTTCCAATTATTCGCCAAACTTTCAAAAATTTCTGGGCGAAAAAGAAAAGTCAAAGCTGAACTTTAATTCTAAAAATCTAGAACATTACAACAGAGACTTTTCTGTAAAAGAGTTGAAGAAGACTTTAAAGAAGTGTCATGACACTGCGGTAGGATCTGATAATATCCATTATCAGTTCCTTAAACGTTTGCCATCTCGCTCCCTTCATTGTTTACTTGAAATTTATAATCAGGTTTGGAAAACGGGAATAATTCCAGCCTCTTGGCGGGAAGCTATTGTGATTCCGATACCTAAACCAGGTAAAGATTCAACAAACCCTTCAAACTATCGTCCTATAGCCTTAACAAGTTGTATTTGCAAAACCATGGAAAGAATGGTAAATGACCGTCTTGTTTGGTTTTTAGAGAAAAATAAACTGATTACGTCAGTCCAGAGTGGCTTTCGTAAACAAAGAAGCACTCTTGATCATCTTGTCCGCTTCGAGACTTTTATTCGAGAAGCCTTTATAAAGAAAGAACATGTTGTGTCTGTTTTTTTCGATCTTGAAAGTGCTTATGATACTACTTGGAAGTATGGAATCATGAATGACCTCTTTGATTTCGGTATTCGAGGTCGCCTTGCTTATTTCATTTCTGCATTTTTAGACGAACGTCAGTTTAGAGTCCGGGTTGGAGATACGTTTTCAGATCCCCATGAACAAGAAATGGGAGTACCCCAAGGAAGTATTTTGTCCGTGACACTATTAAGTGTCAAAATAAACAACATTGTTAAAACTGTTTGTCCTGGCATCGAATGCTTTCTTTATGTTGATGATTTCTGTATCTGTTACAGATCAAAGCATATGTGTACCATTGAAAGACAATTACAACAGGTCTTAAATAACCTTTCTAAATGGTCGAATGAAAACGGCTTTAAGTTTTCAAAGACAAAAACCAAATGTATGCACTTTTGTCAATCAAGAAAATTACACCCTGATCCCGAAATAAAGCTAGACGGAGTGCCAATAGAAGTTGTTCCAGAATTCAAGTTTTTAGGACTTCTCTTCGACTCTAAACTTTCGTTTCGTCCACACATTGATAACTTGAGCAATAAGTGCCAAAAAGCTTTAAATCTTTTACGTGTCGTGTCCAGTATGGACTGGGGAGCCGATAAAAAAGTTTTATTGCGACTTTACAGGTCGCTTGTTAGATCTAAGTTGGATTATGGCTGTGCTGTTTATGGCTCAGCACGCCCTTCATACCTTCGTAAACTTGATTCTATTCATAATCAAGGATTGCGCCTAGCATTGGGTGCCTTTAGAACATCACCAGTAAACAGTCTTTATGCAGAAGCTAATGAACCATCCTTAAATCTTCGCCGAAAAAAGCTTTCCATGCAATATTACTTAAAACTTAAATCAAATCCCAATAATCCTACTCACGAGGTTGTGTTTGAACCCAAACGCAGAGAGGACTTTGAAAAGAAAAAGAACCCTATACTTCCCTTTAGTTTACGTTGTGAAGCAGATGTAAATGCTCTAGATTTTGATCTAGAAGACGTGGCAGAACATATTGTTCCTGACGTTCCCTTGTGGACCTGCAAAAGCCCCACGTTTCTTTACGATCTTGCTTCAAGCAAAAAGGATACAACAGATCCAACTGCTTTTAAAACTAAGTTTCTTGAAATTAAAGACAGATTCTCATCGTACAAAGAGATTTACACGGATGGTTCCAAAAACGAAGAAAAAGTTGCCTCAGCCACTATATTAAAAGGCGAAAAGTACCAACTCCGTTTACCAAACAACTCTTCTATTTTTTCAGCCGAGCTAAAAGCGATTGATCTTGCACTTGATCACATAATTGCAGAGCGCTTCTCTCGCTATATTATTTTCACTGACTCTATGTCAAGCATGCAAGCGATTGAGTATGAGAAACTTGACAATCCCCTTATAGTCAGATTACAAGAGAAAATGGCTCAGCTTAATGATGTCGATCTCGTTTTCTGCTGGCTCCCTAGCCACATTGGTATTCGTGGTAATGAAGAGGCAGATAAGGCTGCCAAGGAGGCATTATCACTCGATGTTTTACCCTTTGAAGTTCCTTTTAGAGATTTTAAACCGTTGATAAATAGTTTTATTCATAATGTCTGGCAGAATTGTTGGGATGATCCTGTAAACCAAGGAAATAAACTTTACGCTATTAAACAGAGTCTTGGTGAATGGCCACCTGGCTATAGATCTTACCGCCGTGAGAAAATTATTTTGGCCCGTTTACGCATAGGTCATACACATCTAACGCATTCTTTTCTTCTCAAAGGAGAAGAAGCTCCAATGTGCATTCCATGCGACGCTCCTCTTACTGTCAAACATATCTTTATTGACTGCATAGATTTTTATAATACTCGAGAAAGATTTTTCAAGGTTGATAGTATGAGGCAGCTATTCGAAAATGTTCAAATTGAACTCATTTTTGATTTCCTGAAGGCCATTGGTTTGTACAACAAAATATAATTCTAGGATCTTACAAGAGATTTTTAGCATTTTACATGATTGTTTAAATATTTTCGTTTAAGTTTTCAACTTTAGTATTGTTTTTGATTGTCTAAATTTTGCTTTTCAAATTTATCACAGTTTTTATTAGGTCACCTGACCGAATGGTCATGGTGACCTATTGCGATCATCGTTTGTCCGTCGTCGTGCGTCGTCCGTCGTGCGTCGTGCGTCGTCCGTTAACTTTTATACATTTTCATCTTCTTCTCAAGAACTACTGGGCGGATTTCAACCAAACTTGGTAGAAAGCATCATTGGGGGATGCCAATTCAAGTTTGTGAAAATAGGGGTTCTGGGGGTCATAGGGGCCCAAATAGGGGCCCAAAAGGGGTAATTTTTGGTACTTCTTTAAAAATCTTCTTCTAATAAACCGTTAATGCCAGAGCTTAAATATTTTGTTTGCATGACAACTAGGACAGGTATATTATAAATTGTGAAATTCATGCCCCTGGGGTCATGTATGGGGCCACACCCAGAGGTCAAAGTTCATCATGTTAAAAAATTCACATTTTCATCTTCTTCTGATGAAGTACAAAGCCAATTTCAAACAAACTTGTTTAAAAGCATCATTTTGTAATGGTTATTTGGATTTGTGAAAATAAAAAGGCTGGGGGGTCAGGGGGCCCTAAAATGGGGACCAAAAGGGGGTAATTTTTGGTAACTTTTAAATATTTCATCTTCTTCTCAAGAACTACTGGGCGGATTTCAACCAAACTTGGTAGAAAGCATCATTGGGGGATGCCAATTCTAGTTTGTGAAAAAAGGGGTTCTTGGGGTCAAAGGGGCTCAAATAGGGGCCAAAAAGGGGTAATTTTTGGTACTTCTTTAAAAATCTTCTTCTAATAAACTGTTAATGCCAGAGCTTAAATATTCTGTGTGCATGACAACTAGGACAGGTATATTATAAATTGTGAAATTCATGTCCCTGGGGTCATGTATGGGGCCACACCCAGAGGTCAAAGTTTATCATGTTAAAAAATTCACATTTTCATCTTCTTCTGATGAAGTACAAAGCCAATTTCAAACAAACTTATTGAAAAGCATCATTTGGTAATGGTTATTTGGATTTGTGAAAATAAAAAGGCTAGGGGGTCAGGGGGCCCTAAAATTGGGACCAAAAGGGGGTAATTTTTGGTAACTTTTAAATATTACATCTTCTTCTCAAGAACTACTGGGCGGATTTCAACCAAACTTGGTAGAAAGCATCATTGGGGGATGCCAATTCAAGTTTGTGAAAATAGGGGTTCTGGGGGTCAAAAGGGCCCAAATAGGGGGCAAAAAGGGGTAATTTTTGGTACTTCTTTAAAAAATCTTCTTCTAATAAATCGTTAATGCCAGAGCTGAAATATTTTGTGTTCATGACGAGGACAGGTATATTATAAATTGTGAAATTCATGCCCCTGGGGTCATGTATGGGGCCACACCCAGAGGTCAAAGTTCATCATGTTAAAAAATTCACATTTTCACCTTCTTCTGATGAAGTACTAAGCCAATTTCAAACTAACTTGGTGAAAAGCATCATTGGGTACTGATCATACAGATTTGTGAAAATTAAAAGGCTGGAGGTCAGGGGTGCCTAAGATGGGGACCAAAAGGGGGTCATTTTTGGTAACTTTTAAATATTTCATCTTCTTCTCAAGTACCCCCAGCTGGCGGGGGGATAGAAATCGCCGGCTGCCGTCCTGCAGAGTGGTAAGACCCCACCGAACGGGCCCACCTGTTTGCCGTGGGTGGTTGCTCGTGTCGTTTGATGAAGGGATCCTGGTGGTTGAGTGGTTTCGGGGTCAGGGTTTAAGTACCTCGTCTCTGCAACACACCACTTTGGCCTGGAGTTGAACTAGACGAGCGGTCAGATAGGCCCTGTCTGATCAATCGGCTGGTCATGCCTAGCACTGGAATAGAACGTATAGATTACGAAACACGCTCATTATTATTTGTATATGTCAAGTAGTTTTATTTCTTTGTATTCAGACTCTATTCCAGAAAGCGGTGGCTTAAGGGTTAATCGGGTAAACGAGGTGTTTGATCGACAATTTTACGTTCCGATGTTTATTTCGTGCTTGGTTGATCTACTCATCGCATGATAATTGCTTGATTTAGCCCATTTGCACCGAGTATATCAGTGATCCATCTTTGGCACCGCTCCCGAGATGGAATAAATCCCCGGTGACGTGCCCCCTTGTTGGGCTCCAGGGTGGGTGAAGAGTATTGCTGATGAATATTACTAATTAATCATGGCCCAGACAAAAAAAGCCAAGCGTTACCTATCCGACTCTGAGGACGAAAACATTAGCTTACCGCCTTTTCCGAAATTCATTGTGGTCGAAAGTGAAGACCCAGATCAGCCACCTGTTGCAGAACTTTCTCCATTTGTAATTGAGAAACAAATCAGAGCTATAATTGGAACTCCAAAATCAGTTAAAAACCTTAAAAATGGAACTCTATTAATTGAAGTTAGTAAGAGGGCTCAATCTGACAACTTATTGAAAACAACTAAATTTTTCGGCCAGAGAGTAAAAGTATACAGTCATTTAAAACTCAATCAATCAAAAGGTGTTATTCGATGTAAAGAGTTGTCTACATGTTTGATAAGTGAAATTAAATCTAATCTTAGGTCGCAAGGTGTAACTGAAGTGAAAAGAATAGAATTTAAAAAGGGTGAGAATATCGTTAAAACAAATACATTTTGACATTCGACGACCCTACCTTGCCAACAGAAATTAAAATAGGCTTTCAGATTGTAAAAGTTGACGTTTATGTCCCCAATCCTCTGCGTTGTTACAACTGTCAGAGGTTTGGGCATCATGAAAACAATTGTAGAGCCAATAAAATTTGCAGGAAATGTGCATTTTCTGGAGACTTGGATGAGCATGATGAAGATACCTGCGAAAATGACTTCAAATGTTTTAATTGTGGAATGGATCATCCAGCAAGTTCAAAATTATGCCCAAAATTTAAAAAAGAAAAAGAAATTCTGACCATTAAATGTAGACAATCCATTTCGTACTTTGAAGCTAGAAAAATAGTAGAATCAAGAGAAGATGCCAACACCTATGCTAATAAAGCTAAATCTGTCCCTGAGCCGGCTCGAAATGCCAAACCAAAGGAATGCACTACATGCGAACGCATGCTTAAAATACTATCTGAAATGTTTCCTGAAGTTCGTGACAAGGTCAATGAAGTATTATCTGGAGAAAAGCCATCAGTTAAGGAATCAAATGTGAAAGTTTGCGACAGTAAGGCCTCAGCAGCAGAGGCTAAAACTCAAAAACAAAATAATCAAAAGGATGTAACTAAAACACAAAAATCGTCTTGTAATGGTAAAAGTTCTGCAACTAATTCGGAGCCAAACACTCAAAGGCGAGCTCGTCTTCGCCTTCAATTGGAGAAGGTAAATACTTCTCCAATACCGACGTCCAATCGCTTTAGCGATTTGGATGATGGGGATGATGAGGGCATGGAGGATGAGCCTGAAGATTCGATTTCAGGTCCTCCTTCTTCCACAAATCACAATCATGCACAACCCGATCCAATTAGGCAAGGTGCAAACAGAATTAATTTAAGTGGTGTTAAAAAATAATCACTTATTTCCATTCTTACGTGGTATACACTTTATAATAATCTTTTTAATGGCGAATAATATTATTCAATGGAATTGTCGTAGCATCAAAGCCAATTTTGAGGAACTAAATCTTCTAATTTCTAAGAATAAACCAGTGGCAGTATGTTTACAGGAAACATTTCTAAAAGACACAGATAATTTTTCACTGAAATATCATTCTTGCTATCTAAAAAACTTCATAAGCAACGAAAAGGCATCTGGTGGCGTTGGTATACTTGTGAATAACAACATTCCACATCGAAATGTATGTATAGACACCACTTTGCAGGCAGTAGCCGTCAGCATGTCTCTTCATAAAACTATAACATTGTGCTCAATCTATCTTCCACCCAGTTCTCCTATAGACATTAGAAAACTAGACGATCTTGTCCACAAATTACCTAAACCTTTCATATTGATGGGAGATTTCAATTCTCACCATACCTTATGGGGTTGTAGCAACATTGACGCCAAAGGCCGTACTGTTGAAGATTTCATTACTAATCATGATCTTGTTTTATTGAATAATAAGTCTTCTACCTACCTTCATCCTGCCACTGGAAATTATTCTTCACTGGATTTGACTATTTGCAGCCCTGATATTTTTCCACATTTTACGTGGAAAGCTGATTCTGATCTTCATGGGAGCGACCACTTTCCGATTCATGTTTTTGAATCTGGACCATCAGTCCAGGAACTACCTAGACGATGGAAACTCCATAAAGCTAATTTGGATCTTTTTAAAACTACCTGCGAGCAGTCAATTAATCCTGAAGCCTTTGATGACTGCGAAAACACTGCAGATCATTTTACATCTTTACTTTATTCGGCTGCAGAAAAAGCAATTCCTCGAAAATCGCCTAATCCTAAAAATCCAAACAAGCCATGGTTTAATGACGACTGTAAAAAGGCTATAGCTGAGAGAAAATGTGCTCTCAGAGCATTCGGCCTTAGGCCTACGAAGGAAAACCTGTACAAGTTTAAAATTGCACGGGCGAAAGCTCGTAGAACTATCAAACAAAGTAAACGTTCGTCTTGGAGGCAGTATGTTTCAAGATTAAATTCAAGATCATCTGTCAAAAAGACTTGGGACATGATACGTAAAATCAGTGGGAAGAACACGTCCCTTAGTGTTGGTCATCTTAAAACAGATGGTGATAGAACAGTGTCTTCCAAACATGACATTGCCAATGTATTGGCAGATACATTTGCCAAGAAGTCCTCCTCTTCTAATTGTTCACCCAACTTTCAAAAATTTCAAGGTGAAAAAGAAAAGTCCAAGCTTAATTTTAGTTCCAGGAACCTTGAACACTACAATAGAGACTTTTCTGTGAAAGAGTTGAAGAAAGCTTTAAAGAAGTGTCATGACACTGCTGTCGGATCTGATAATATTCATTATCAGTTCCTTAAACGTTTACCATCTCGCTCCCTTCACTGTTTACTTGAAATTTATAATCAACTTTGGAAAACGGGAATTTTTCCAGCCTCTTGGCGGGAAGCTATTGTGATTCCTATACCTAAACCAGGTAAAGATTCTACAAACCCTTCAAACTATCGTCCTATAGCCTTAACAAGTTGTATTTGCAAAACCATGGAAAGAATGGTTAATGACCGTCTTGTTTGGTTTTTAGAAAAAAATAAACTGATTACGTCAGTCCAAAGTGGCTTTCGTAAACAGAGAAGCACTCTTGATCATCTTGTCCGCTTCGAGACTTTTATTCGAGAAGCTTTTATAAAGAAAGAACATGTTGTTTCTGTCTTTTTCGATCTTGAAAGTGCTTATGATACCACTTGGAAGTATGGAATTATGAATGACCTCTTTGATTTCGGTATTTGAGGTCGCCTTGCTTATTTCATTTCTGCTTTTTTAGACGAACGTCAGTTTAGAGTCAGGGTGGGAGATACCTTTTCAGATCCCCATGAACAAGAAATGGGAGTTCCCCAGGGAAGTATTTTGTCCGTGACATTATTTAGTATCAAAATTAATAACATTGTCAAAACTGTTTGTCCTGGTGTGGAATGTTTTCTTTACGTTGATGACTTTTGCATCTGTTACAGATCAAAACATATGTATACAATTGAAAGGCAGTTGCAGCAAGTCTTGAACAACCTTACAAAATGGTCAAACGAAAACGGCTTTAAGTTTTCCAAGACCAAAACCAAATGTATGCACTTTTGTCAATCAAGAAAACTGCACCCTGATCCTGAACTTAAACTTGACGGAGTGCCCATTGAAGTTGTTCCAGAGTTCAAATTTTTAGGGCTTCTCTTTGACTCTAAACTCTCGTTCCGACCACATATTGATAACTTGAGCAATAAGTGCCAAAAAGCTCTAAATCTTTTACGTGTTGTGTCCCATATGGACTGGGGAGCCGATAAAAAAGTCCTATTACGACTTTACAGGTCGCTTGTCAGATCTAAGGTAGATTATGGCTGTGCTGTTTACGGTTCAGCTCGCCCTTCATACCTTCGCAAACTTGATTCTATTCATAATCAAGGATTGCGCTTAGCGTTAGGCGCTTTTAGAACATCACCAGTAAATAGTCTGTACACTGAAGCCAATGAACCATCTTTAAATTTACGTCGAAAGAGCATCTCCATGCAATATTATCTTAAGTTAAAGTCTAACCCTGACAACCCCACTTACAAAGTTGTATTTGAACCTAAATACAGGGAGGAATTTGAAAAGAAAGCAAAAGCTATACCACCTTTTAGTTTACGTTGCGAAACAGATATAAATTCTCTAGATTTCGATCTAGAAGATGTTGCGGAATATACAGTTTCAGATGTTCCTTTATGGACATGCAAAAGTCCAACTTATCTTTATGACCTAGCTTCGAGCAAAAAGGGTACTACAGACCCTGTTGTCTTTAAAACAAAATTTTTAGAGATTAAAGAAAGGTACATATTGCATGAAGAGATTTATACAGATGGTTCGAAGGACGGAGAGAAAGTTGCTTCGGCCACTGTCCTAGATGGCGAAAAATATCAGTTTCGTCTAGCAAACAACTCCTCCGTATTTTCTGCAGAACTTAAGGCGATTGATCTTGCGCTCGATCACATGATCGAAGATGGTTATTGGCGCTATATTGTTTTCACTGATTCAATGTCTAGTATGCAAGCGCTTGAACACGAGAAAACAGACAATCCTCTTATAGTTAAATTACTTAATAAGATTTCAAATCTTGATAGTGATGTTGATCTTGTTTTCTGTTGGCTCCCCAGCCACATTGGTATTCGTGGTAATGAGGAGGCAGATAAGGCTGCCAAGGAGGCATTATCACTAGACATTTTACCTTTCGATGTTCCTTTTAGTGATTTTAAACCTCTTATACATCATTTCATTCAGGATGTCTGGCAGAATTGTTGGGACGATCCCGCAAACCAAGATAACAAACTTTATACTATTAAACAGAGTCTTGGTGAATAGCTACCTGGCTATAGATAAATCGCCGAGAAGAAATCATTTTGGCCCGTTTGCGCATTGGTCACACTTGCTTGACGCATTCATTTCTTCTTCAAGGAGACGAACCTCCAATGTGTATTCCATGTGACGCTCCTCTTACTGTCAAACATATTTTTATAGATTGTATTGATTTTTCAATGTACAGAGATCAATATTTCAAGGCTGACAGTATGAGGCAGCTATTCGAAAACGTCAGAATCGAACTTATTTTTGATTTCCTGAAGGCTATCAGTTTGTACTGCAAAATATGATTTTAGGTTCTTGTAATCAATTTATAGACCTGTTCATGATTGTCTAGATTTTTATTGTTCGTATAGATTGGTTTTAGTAATTGATTGTTAGTTATAACTCTACTATTGTTATTTGATTCTACATTTCCTGTCTAGATCCATCTCCGTTTTTATCCATTTACTTGTTATGCGCCCAACATGACCTTAGTTGTCGACGGGCCATAAAACTCTATTTATTCATTATTCTTCTTCTCAAGAACTACTGAGGGGATTTCAACCAAACCTTTTTCTAATTCTTTCAAACAAAATCACTTGTCTTGGTGCTCTTTTACTCAGGTGACCGTTAAGGCCCACTGGGCCTCTTGTTTGTGATACGTTTGCAGTAACTTTTATTGCGCCCAACATGACCATAGATGTCGACGGGCCTTAAAACAATATTCATTCATTCATTCATTCTTTTCCATAAACTGTCTGTGAAAGACAAGCACCAAGGCATTTATCACTTGCATCTGTGTACAACTTATAAGGTAAATTAGTGTCGGGAAAACAAAGAAGTGGAAGTTCAGATAAAACTTGTTTTAATTTATCAAATGCTAATTGACAATTTTCATCCCATTTAAACTTAGCATATTTTCGAGAAAGAGCGATAATAGGTTCAGCAATACTGGAAAGTGCGGAACGAATCTACGATAATAACTACACATGCCTATAAAACTTCTAACTTCACCTACATTTGTGGGAGGAGAAAGAGATTTGATTACATTAACCTTTTTCTCTTCTGGCTGGATGCCATTGGCATTGATAATAAACCCAAGATAATTAGTTTCTGTTTTAAGAAAGCTACATTTCTTAAGTTTCAAACGCAAACTATGTTGACGTAGGCGATCAAATACCTGTTGAATATGTGCCAAGTGTTCTTCTAGGGTTTGGGAATATATTAATATATCATCAAGATAGGCGGTAGTAAAATCACTTAATCCTTCAAGGACACGATTCATTAATTCCTGGAAGATATCAGGAGCATTAGTGAGCCCGAATGGCATGACATTAAAGGAAAATAAACCACGGTAAAAGGTGAAGGCTGTCTTATCTTTATCACCTTCATCCATCATGACTTGCCAGTAACCTGATTTCAGATCGAGGGAACTAAAGTACTTGGCCTTGCCTAATAAGGCAAGTATGTCATCGATCACGGGGAGAGGGTATGAATTTGTCTTCGTAACCTGATTCAGTTTTCAAACGTTTTGTTCCATCCTTCTTGTCTACAATTACCACGGGAAAAGACAATGATGACCTACTTCTGTCAATTATTTTTGCCTCTAACATCTCATCAATTGCCTTATCTATGACATCCCTATTATTCAACTGAGTGCGGTATGGTTTAAGACGAATGGGTTCGTGATGACCAGTATCTATTTTCATCCGAACTGTGTCAGTATGACTAAGGTCGGCGTCTGTTTTTGCAAATAAATCCGAATTCTTTCGGAGTAAATTAATGACTTTTGGTTTCAAGTTTGGTGGAATACATAAGTTAGCCAAGTTTTTAGTGTCAAGTTTATCCGGATTTTTGGCAGAGTTTCTCTGGCTGACATTCCTGAGATATTTTTATCTATGCTCATTATGTTAGCTGAACTGATTAATTTGACACGCGCAACAGGTGTTCCTGAATTGAGCGATATAGTCTTATTTGTACTGTTCACTAAATTACAGGTAACCCTCGACTGTTGGAAAGATTAGCAACCGAGTTCATCATCAGTAAACCTGGCTTATTGGCAATCTGACCTAGTTCAAAAGGAGAGATTTCATACTCACCTTGCGTGGGCAATTCAATATGTTTTCTAACTTGACATTGACAAATATGGGCTGTCTGTGGGGAAATCTTAAATTTTTGTATTGACCTAGCAACTGAAGCAATGTGGATATCTTCCACCAGTGAAATATACGTCCCATTAACTCGAATACAACCAAGGTCGTGGTACACACGCACGCCTCGTGCTTGAAGCCAGTCGAAACCTATAATAATATTCCTATTCAGATTACGAACTACATAAAATTTATGGCTCATTTTCAAGCCTCCTAACACAAATTCTATTTCCGCAATTCCATCTATATGCAACGGGGTATTTACAGCCGTAGTTAAGTCTAACTTGTGTTTTTGCAGATGAGGTTTATTTTTGAAGGTATCATATACACGACGATGAATCAAGGAACTTTCAGCGCCCGAATCTAATAGAGCACGATATTTTTGCTTTTGGAATTTAATTAAAAGTGAATTTGGACCCTTTACAACAGAATTTATGTGAATACATTTTCTCTTAGATTTTCCTTCTAGTTTGTTTTCTGTTTTTCTTCCAACATCGGATTCTACATGTGGGAAGCTTGCAAGTTTAAATTTTGATTTTGATTTTGCCTCCTTTTATTCGGACAGTCCTTAACTTTATGCCCCGGCTGACCACAACCAAAGCATAATAGCGGTTGGCTTTGAAACTGCGAATTTTCTCCACGAACCTGCAAATTATCCCCAGCAGCATTTACGCTTGCTTTTCGTAACCTACAGTCTTTGATATGGTGGCCGATTTTTTTACAAAAATGACACCTTATCTTTGGTCGTGAGTGACTCACTTCCATAGGTGTTTCTTCTCTTTTTTGGTATTGTTGTTGGTTCAGTCTTAAATTGAATCGTTTCCGTAGGTTTTGTTCACCAGTCCTGATTTGGACTGCGTCATTAAAAGTCGCCGGATTATCCCGCATGACTTTCATTTTCATTGAGTCTTCCCAGAGACCATCAATAAAATACCCAATCAAATGTTTTTGCAGTTGGTCTTGTCCGTCGAATGCGTCCTCGGCCAACGCCAAAAGTCGTTCAGCGTAAACCTGTATTGGTTCACCTGATTTTTGTCTAACCCTTCTCAACAAAAGGAGCGCATGTTGTTGGTCAACAACCTCGCCAAATCGTACTTGTAGTTCCTGCTTTGTCCTGTCCCAGTCATGTCGTGGGTTGGACTCGAAGTACCGTTTTAAAAAGTCGCTTACTGATCCCGAACTTGATTGATAAGCAACATATTTTACATTGTCATTTGTCACCCCTATCAGGACTCCGTACTTTTCAATGGACTTGATCCAAGCCTAGAATAGCTTGGGATCAGATTCATCAAAAGTGTTTATCACTCTCGCCACTCCCTGTGTGCCTACCGTTACTGTCAAACTTTTGAGTTGATTCTCGACTGATCGAGCAATGTCCAAAAGTTCTGCCATATTGATGTAAAAGAATATGTGAAACTGACAACTTACCGTTAAAATTCAAAGTTATCCAATTCACAAATACAGCAAACAGCAAACAACCCAGATCCTAGTGACACGGCACCAAAAAGACACGTTATGTGACACAGCAATATGGCAGTTCAGGAACACAAGATGGGTTGAGAGTAAGAACACTGTTAGTTTGATGTAAAAATCTAACTACATCATTTAATTACAAACTACCGACAGAATACAACTCTCAAGCTCATGAAAATTCTAGACTCTAAATCTATATCCCAAATCAAATCTAGTCTACTTCCTCGCAGCAGTGCGGGGTTATTTATACTACCTAGGTAATTCATTCACCATCGGACATACACATAAGGTAATTAAAGGCGGAGCCTCGTAACACAGTAAGATTCAGCAGTGTTTACACCTGTCGAGGCCCACTATGTTACAATGGTACAATGATTCTGTGAAAGTTTGAAGAGAATTCGATGAAAACTGTGGACTTTATCGCATAAACAAGGAAAAGTTTAACGGACGGACGGACGCCGGACGGGAAAAAGCCATCGCTATAGCTCTAGTGGCCTTCGGCCAGTAGAGCTAAAAATCACAACGCTATCAAAATCATGGGACCTATCGAAAGCAAGAGAGGAAAGGATACTTTACCCGAAATTTTCCCAACAACACCCGGTTGTACACCGTAGCCGGGGCATTTTGCCATCACTCTGTCACGCTTTCTGTAGTCACCAATTGGCTTCCTCGGCTAATCAATATTCTTTAAACTTAAAACATTTTCTATGATAGAATCGTCATTTACCCAAATAAGAATACCGAAATATTTTTTCTTCCATTTTCTGTCTTTGAATATCTCGCGTGACTGAAGTTGTTGTTGTATCGTCTAATATCCCACGTGGGTCTTATAGACTGGAACTCTATTTCTTTGGCGATTCCTAAGGTCAGCATTCCATCAGGTGATACCCAGTCAACGATGATGGGCTTTGATTAGTCATAGATAAGCGGATTAAAAAGATAAAGCATTTTAGTTCATATTCAGTAAATAAATTGGGTAATGATAACATTTATGATTCTCAATATTTCAAATTAATTTTCAAACAAGCTTCTTAAATCAATCAAACATCCGGTTTTGTCGATTTTTACCCAGTGTGTATGCGCACAATTAATAAAACGGGAAAAAGCCTAATCCGGATGTTGCGTAAGGTCCAAATTGTCATTCGGGAGATTCGGTTCCTACCCGTTACTCGATAAAGTGCAACACTTAGAGAAAGGATGTTTATCGGCGTTGGCGGTCTTCATTTTCGTTGTAGCTTCAAGTATTTTGTATAATGTTACATCCAGAATCACTATCGAATTCTTCGTCATTATCTAGCATGACCGACAGTGATTCGGCTGAAAATAGTGCCCATAATTTCTGATTTGAAACTCCCCGGAAAAAGAGACATAGTAAATCGATTAAACACGGTTTATCACAGAAACGAGCGCGTTATCATTTGAATTAATCGACCAAAAGTACTGATGAAATACACACTGCCTCACTCTTCAACACAGTGATACAAGAAATAAATTTTCATAATTCAAGCGATTGTGTGGAACAACAGACTTTAAACACATCACTTTCGAGTTTCACAGACTTTGATGAGATTACCAGTTCTACAATTTCAGACGAAACAAGTTTTTCAGATTGGAATTCGTGAGAAGGATATACAAGTGATTCTTCAATGTCAGACTCCGGAGGAATCCATGAAGATTATGATTTTCACTAAGAACATACTGGTGAAATACAGAGACCAATTTATGAGGGGTGCTGCCATTCTCTTTTGGCATCATATACATCAGTCATGCTCTTTGTGATGAAGCATTCATTGTCAAAGGATGCTTTCAGCATCACACTTGCCATTGAATGCGGGATACACCAAGTCGATCTATAAAGTTAAGGAGTTTCTGAAAGATTTTATCACTTTGAAAGCACCAAGTTGCATACCATATGTGTAAATATTGTCGTCAGCTGATGGATGGTGAATCCTGCACTTCGATCCAGTGTCATAATAGAAATGCAAAGGTGTTGGAATTTCATGACTTGCAGCTGGAGGGACAACTGAGAGAATTATTCAAAGGTTTATTTGTATATTACCATTTACTCTCCAAAAAATTTTGATTTGAGCTTACACATCTCTTGACTCGAGGGCTAATGTCCCGACAGCTTTATTAGTCCCCTACTGGCGAAAACCAAGAGGACTTTAGGTTTGAACTCCGTCAGTCAGTCTGTCTTAGTTGCAATAATGCATCTGAAACCTGTATATATTTTGATCTGGGTTTCAATATCCATAATCAAGTTTGTGGCTACGATCTCGCAGCTAAGTCTGTCTTGTCAGTCCTGTGAATTAGCTTTCCGGACCTTTTCTCGTAACGCTAACATGTATTGATCTGATTTTTTGTATATGAGTGCATATTTATGAGTTACAGAACAAGCTTTAGTTTCGGTCCGGTCCATTGATTTTTGAGGAAGATATACACATGTTGGACTTGGGAAATTACAGTTTGCCAGATTTTTTTCTACATGCTCGCAGATATTGAACTGGTTTTGGGTATATGGGTGCGCATTAGTGAGTTACAGAACAAGTTTCAGTTTCATTACGGTCCATTGATTTTTTAGGAAGATACGGATACTGGACGTAGAATTTTACTCGGAATTACAGATTTCCGGACTTTTTTTCAAAACGCAAGCATGTATTGAGCTGCAAATTAGTATCAATGAGTTAAAGAATAAGTTGGAGTTTCGTTCCGGTCCATTGATTTTTCATGGAGATATCAATGCTGGACATAAATACTGGGAAATAACACTTTTCTGGACTTTTTTATAAACACTTGCAGGTATCTAGCGGATTTTTTGGCATATGAGTAAGTTTAATGACTTGCAGTACAAGTTTGAGTTTCGCTACGGTTTATTGATTTTTGAGAAAGATACAGATACTGGACATATAAATTTACTGGGAAATTACAGTTTACAATGCTGAAGCCAACTTTAATCTTACGTGGAAAGATAGGTGTTTGGAATGTCAAAATATGTTTGGAATGTCAAAATATATGTATTTGTGTCCACTCTTTTACCGTTTCTAGTGATCGAAATCCGTTTGACATCAGTGACGGATTGACTTATCAAGCCTTCAACTATCTCTGCAATGGAACATGAAGCAAGCTCTTTACATCTGATAATACCTTTCGAAATGTTTAGAGTTTTGTGAGGATAAACTTTAACGTCTCTATTAAAAAATACTTCCGTTTTAAATAAATTCTGTGCTTGAACACTTGTGTTGACTTCTACTAACAAGTTGCCATCTTTCAAAACCTTCACAGGTTTAGGTGTTCCCAAAATTGATTTTAGCTGTTTCTCAATAACAAATGGTGACAATTTCGAGATAGGAAAATTGTCATCTCTTGCTTCAACAACAAAGAATTTTCCAAAATGGCCATTCGAGTCGACATCAAAATCAAAATTATCCGATCGCGTGCGCTTTGCTCCTTTTTCATTATCCATGGTAGTGTATTTAAGTTCATCGGCGATTTCAAACAAACCAAGATACTTATCATATCATCCGATTTATTTTCACTTTTGTCTAACAAATCTAATATAGCGTAGTCTGATTTTTTGGAAATGTCACCCATATAGGGATGAACAATGTTTTTAGGTACAAGAGATTGAAACTGTCTGAAAGAAGGTATGTATTTAAGAAGCACTCTCAAAATATGATAAGACAAATGGTCACCAAGATTTCTACATTCTTCTGTACTTGGCACAAATGCTATGTTTTCTAATGTTGTTATATCTGCCTGAGGTTGCCCGTCAGGTAAATCAGGGAAAGTGAATCTATTTTGGACACCAACAAGAAGAAACCAATGCCAACTTTTGCGCTGACGTTCTTTACTCGTCTTTGAAAGGGTTCTAGTTATATCCAGGTTGTCACGAATGGTTTGAGATGATTTTGAAAGATTCAACTGGCAACTTACCTAATTCAGAGCTTTCTTTGTTCAAACTTTCTACTTCATTTAGCACCAACTCTTTGATATGATCCTTCTGGCTTTCTTGTAGTAGAATCCTTTTCTTTGCTGCAGCTTTTGCACCTACACATACCCCCAATTTATTCAGAATGTTAATAGTCTGAAAAAGAATGTAACAATTACATTATTCATTAATAATATAACAGTACATGTATCATGACAAGAATAATATAGGCTGCTTTCTTTTACTTAATTTAAAATCTAGAGCTATCTTTACATCTAGTAAGTTTAACCTGGCTTTTAGTCAAAGAAAATAAACATTCAGTAGTGTTTACATATTAACCAATTATCAGAAAATGGAATTTTAGAATGGACCAAATTGAAAGGAGTTGCAGATGATAGTTTAAAGTTTATGAAATTTCCAATTTTTCTACTTTCTGGGTATGATACAAGCAATTTCTTCATTTTACACAATGTTTCTCAAATGATTTTCTTGGGGGGCGTCCGAAAGCATCATTTTGTGGGCCCCCAGCCGGCGGGGGATAGAAATCGCTGGCTGCCGTCCTGTAGAGTGGTAAGACCCCACCGAATGGGCCTGCCTGTTTGCCGTGGGTGGAGACTCGTAAAGCCGGAAAAGAGGGTCCTGGTAGTTGAGAGAAGCCCAGGGATCTCCAGCTTCTCAACACGCTGCTTTGGCCTCGGCTTCGGTAAAACGGGAGCCTGGATGGGCCCGGTCTAGGCAATCGGCTGGTCGTTTTAGACTAGGGCATTGACTACTGTTGTTTTATAACTACTAGCTATCAAGCCATAGTTATTTTGTGTTCTGGCACAAGTCCTTTCACTTTGTTATATCGCATTTGATAGCATTTCATTTGGTATGTCATGTATTGTACCCTTCTGAAGTACAAATGATTATTTGCCCGTGTCATATCTTGTTGTATTTTAATGGTATTTTATTTCTAGTCTATATAGGCTTATGGGCTAATTGGGTGATTTCGGGTTTTATGGTCGGGTGTAGGCATGCATGGCGTGACCCTTGCCTAAGGAAGTGACCATGTTCGTCTGTGTCAGGCCTTTGACCTTGACTTGCCCGAGTATATCATCTGGGTAGCCTTGGCATAGGGAGCTGGATCGCCGTTCCTGTTTTGCCCCCTTGTAGGACTCCATGGAGGGTGGGGCCCTCAGATGACGAAATGTAAAAAACACAAACATGGCTTCCCAACAAAAACGAACATATGCTCAAATGGACTCGGATATAGAAAAGTCGGACGTAGAAAAATCCCAATTTCAAACTTCTTTTGCAAGGTTTTTACTAATTGAATCGTTAAATTCTGACAGACCTGTCACAAAATTATCACCTTTTGTCATTGATAAATGTCTCAAGTCTTTGGCTGGAGAAATTAAATCCGTTAAAAAACTTAAAAATGGTGCTTTGTTAGTTGAAGTTGATAAGAAAATTCACTCTGATAACCTTTTAAAAATTAACACCTTTTTCAATATCCCTGCTAAATGTTATGAACACACCCCTTTAAATACGTCAAAAGGAATTATTCGTTGCCCTGATCTTCAAGGTGTTAAAGAGACAGAAATAGTTTTAGAATTAAAACCCCAAAATGTAACTGATGCAAGAAGAATATCTGTATACAGAGACGGAAAGAAAGTTCAGACTAACACCATTGTTTTGACATTTAACTCTGCAATAAGGCCCAAATCTTTAAAAATTGGTTATTTGAAAGTTAACGTAGACATATATATACCAAACCCCCTGCAATGCTATCGTTGTTTTCAGTTCGGACATCATGAAAAAAAAATGCCAAAACGTTGCTCGATGCCGACGTTGTGGTGGCCTGGAGGAATCGCATGATGTCGATGAATGTGAAAGTCATCCGGAGTGTATCAACTGCGGTGAAGGACACATTGCAACTTCCCGCAGGTGTTCACACTGGATGAAGGAAAAGGAAATAGTTACTGTGAAATGTAGAGAGGGTCTTTCATATTTTGAGGCCAGGAAAGTCGTTGAAAATAGAACAAACCTTACCAATACATAAGCTAATGCAGCCAAAGCAAACTCAAGTTCAGAAAAAGGGGAAAATGAATGTCAAAACTGTAAGGAAATGTTCACAAAATTGTGTTTAGTCTTTCCTGAAAAGAAATTGAAAAACTTTTCTCATCAAAAAAAACTTCATCTTCTTTAACTTCTAGCTCAACCAAGAATAGTACCTCACCTGCCTCAAAACCTGTAAACTTAGTAAAAACTAACACAGCACCAGAGACTTCTCCATTACCCGAAACTATCAATAAAAAGGAAAGCCAGTCCAGGTCCATTTCGAGTTGTATAAATAGTCAAAGTTCAAATGATTTTGTCCAACCTCCTAGGAGGCGGACCAAATCTCCAAGGGCGACGACCTCAAATCGTCAACCAAAAGGATCTGAAGATCCAATAAAACAATTTAACCGTTACCATGGTCTTCAAGAAGACATGGTTACGGATGACCCCGATGATGCGGAGTCCGATGCAAAAGAGAATAAGCAGGGCAGAAGTATAATAGATCTTTCACACATAAAGAAATAAATTTCATACTTCCAATACTCAGCGGTATATTTATTCCCTTAATATTTAACATGGCGAACAATATTATCCAATGGAATTGTCGCAGCATCAAAGCAAACTTTGACGAATTGAATCTATTAATTTCTAGTGGAAAACCAGTGGCAATTTGTTTGCAAGAAACTTTTTTAAAAGATACAGATAAATTCTCTTTGAAGTATCATTCTTGCTATTTTAAAAACTCTGAAGGACAAGGTAAAGCTTCGGGCGGTGTAGGAATTATTGTAAATAACAATGTTCCTCACAGTGTTGTTAAGCTTAATACTACTTTACAAGCTGTGGCAGTTAATTTATCTCTAAATAAAACAACTACAATTTGTTCAATCTATCTTCCCCCTAGTCTTCCTGTAGATAGCAGGAAACTGGACGACCTTATTGATCAGTTACCCAAGCCTTTTATACTTATGGGAGATTTTAATTCTCACCATACGCTATGGGGTTGTAAAGACACAGATGACAAAGGCCGTAGTATTGAGAGTTTACTAACAAGACATGATCTTGTTTTATTAAACAATAAATCATTTACCTACCATCATCCTGCCACTGGATCATATTCGTCATTAGACTTGACTATTTGCAGTCCAGGCATCTTTCTAGACTTTACATGGAAAGTTGATACCGATCTTCATGGAAGTGACCACTTTCCTATTCATGTGTCAGAAATAGGACCATCAGTACAGGAACGCCCTAGGCGATGGAAACTCCATAAAGCTAATTGGGATCTTTTTAAAACCTCTTGCGAACAAACTATTACACCTGAAGCTTTCGATGACTGCGACAACTCTGCCGAGCTTTTTACATCCTTACTCTATTCAGCGGCAGAAAAAGCCATTCCTCGAACATCGCCTGATCCTAAAAACCCAAGCAAGCCATGGTTTAATGAAGATTGTAAAAAGGCTATAGCTGAGCGAAAAACGGCTCTTAGATCATTTGATTTAAGACCTACAAAAGAAAACCTGTATAAGTTCAAGATAGCACGTGCGAAAGCAATTCGAACTATTAAGCAAAGTAAGCGTTCGTCTTGGAGACAGTATGTATCTAGACTAAATTCTAGATCATCTGTCAAGAAGACATGGGACATGGTACGAAAAATCAGTGGGAAGAATGTATCTCAAAGTGTTTGTCATCTTAAAACCGACAACAATAGTACCGTCTCTTCCAAGCATGACATCGCTAATACCTTGGCAGATACTTTTGCCAAGAAATCTTCTTCTTCCAATTATTCGCCAAACTTTCAAAAATTTAAGGGCGAAAAAGAAAAGTCAAAGCTGAACTTTAGTTCTAAGAATCTAGAACATTACAACAGAGTCTTTTCTGTAAAAGAGTTGAAGAAAGCTTTAAAGAAGTGTCATGACACTGCTGTAGGGTCTGATAATATCCATTATCAGTTCCTTAAACGTTTGCCGTCTCGTTCCCTTAATTGCTTACTTATTATTTTTAATAAGGTTTGGAAAACAGGAGTAATTCCAGCCTCTTGGCGGGAAGCTATTGTGATTCCTATACCTAAACCAGGTAAAGATTCTACAAATCCTTCAAACTATCGCCCTATAGCCTTAACTAGTTGTATTTGTAAAACCATGGAAAGAATGGTAAATGATCGTCTTGTTTGGTTTTTAGAAAAAAATAATCTTATAACGTCAGTCCAGAGTGGCTTTCGCAAACAAAGAAGCACTCTTGATCATCTTGTCCGCTTCGAGACTTTTATTCGAGAAGCTTTCATAAAGAAAGAACATGTTGTTTCTGTCTTTTTCGATCTTGAAAGTGCTTATGATACCACCTGGAAGTATGGAATCATGAATGACCTCTTTGATTTCGGTATTCGAGGTCGCCTTGCTTATTTCATTTCTGCTTTTTTAGACGAACGTCAGTTTAGAGTCAGGGTGGGAGATTCTTTTTCAGATCCCCATGAACAAGAAATGGGAGTTCCCCAGGGAAGTATTTTGTCCGTGACACTATTTAGTGTCAAAATAAACAACATTGTCAAAACTGTTTGTCCTGGTGTGGAATGTTTTCTTTACGTTGATGACTTCTGTATCTGTTACAGATCAAAACATATGTACACAATTGAAAGGCAGTTGCAGCAAGTCTTGAACAACCTTACCAAATGGTCAAACGAAAACGGCTTTAAGTTTTCCAAGACTAAAACCAAATGTATGCACTTTTGTCAGTCAAGAAAACTGCATCCTGATCCCGAACTTAAACTTGACGGAGTGCCAATAGAAGTAGTTCCAGAGCTAAAATTTTTAGGGCTTCTCTTTGACTCTAAACTCTCGTTTCGTCCACATATTGATTATTTGAGCAATAAGTGCCAAAAAGCTCTAAATCTTTTACGTGTTGTGTCCCATATGGACTGGGGGGCCGATAAAAAAGTTCTATTGCGACTTTACAGGTCGCTTGTCAGATCTAAGTTAGATTATGGCTGTGCTGTTTACGGCTCAGCGCGCCCTTCATACCTTCGCAAACTTGATTCTATTCATAATCAAGGCTTGCGCTTAGCATTAGGCGCTTTTAGAACATCACCAGTAAATAGTCTGTACACTGAAGCCAATGAACCATCTTTAAATTTACGTCGAAAGAAACTCTCCATGCAATATTATCTTAAATTAAAGTCTAATCCTGACAACCCAACTTACAAAGTTGTATTTGAACCTAAGTACAGGGAAGACTTTGAAAAGAAAGCAAAAGTTATACCACCTTTTAGTTTGCGTTGCGAAACGGATATAAATTCTCTAGATTTCGATCTAGAAGATGTTGCCGTATATACAGTTTCCGATGTTCCTTTATGGACATGCAAAAGTCCCACTTATCTTTATGACCTGGCTTCAAGCAAAAAGGGTACTACAGACCCTGTTGTCTTTAAAACAAAATTTTTAGAGATTAAAGAAAGGTACATATTGCATGAAGAGATTTATACAGATGGTTCGAAGTACGGAGAAAAAGTTGCTTCAGCCGCTGTTCTAGATGGCGAAAAATATCAGTTTCGTCTAGCAAACAACTCCTCCGTATTTTCAGCAGAACTTAAGGCGATTGATCTTGCGCTCGAACACATGATCGAAGATGGTTATTGGCGCTATATTGTTTTCACTGATTCCATGTCGAGTATGCAAGCGCTTGAACACGAGAAAACAGACAATCCTCTTATAGTTAAGTTACTGAATAAGATTTCAAATCTTGATGGTGATGTTGATCTTGTTTTCTGTTGGCTCCCTAGCCACATTGGTATTCGTGGTAATGAGGAGGCAGATAAGGCTGCCAAGGAGGCATTATCACTAGACATTTTACCCTTCGATGTTCCTTTTAGTGATTTTAAACCTTTGATACATCATTTTATTCAGGATGTCTGGCAGAATTGTTGGGACGATCCTGCAAACCAAGATAATAAACTTTATTCTATTAAACGAGATCTTGGTGATTGGCTACCCGGTTATAGATCAAATCGCCGTGAAGAAATTATTTTGGCTCGCTTACGCATTGGTCACACTTACTTGACGCATTCATTTCTTCTTAAAGGAGAAGAGGCTCCAATGTGTATTCCATGTGACACTCCTCTTACTGTCAAACATATTTGTATTGACTGCATTGATTTTTTCGATGTCAGGGAAAGATATTTCAAGGCTGACAGTATGAGGCAGCTATTTGAAAGCGTCAGAATCGAACTTATTTTTGATTTTCTGAAAGCCATCAATTTGTATAGCAAAATATGATTTTAAGTTTTTGTAAGCAATTTATATACCTTTTCATGATTGTCTAGATTTTTACTGTTCTTATAGATCGGTTTTAGTAATTGATTGTTAGTTATAATTCTACTATTGTTATTTGATTCTACATTTTACTATTTAAATCCATCTCCGTTTTTATTCAGAGGCACCTTTTCATTTACTTGTAATGCGCCCAACATGACCTTAGTTGTCGACGGGCCATAAAACTCTATTCATTCATTCAATTTGTGGGAATGGGTTAACCAGATATTTAAGTTTGCGTGCATAGTGGATTTCACAAAGCTTATAAGTACAATATATGGCAATTGATTTCATTCTATAACATACCCCCAGCTGGCGGGGGGATAGAAATCGCCGGCTGCCGTCCTGCAGAGTGGTAAGACCCCATCGAACGGACCCACCTATTTGCCGTGGGTGGTAGCTCGTGTCGTTTGATGAAGGGATCCTGGTGGTTGAGTGGTTTCGGAGTCAGGGATTAGTACCTCGTCTCTGCGACACACCATTTTGGCCTGGAGTTGAACAAGACGAGCTGTCAGGTAGGCCCTGTCTGATCAATCGGCTGGTCATGCCGAGCACCGGACCAGAACAGACTGTTCGATATATGTGTCTATCTATGTTTTTCTTTAAAATTCGTAATAACACAAAGTGTAATCACACTACATATATATTTTTCTGTTCCGGAAAGCCGTGGCTAAAGGGGTCAATCGGACGAAAAAGGTGTTTGATCGACTATTTTGCATCCGGATGTTTATTTCAAGCTTGGTTGGCGTATTCATCGGCTGTTTTATCTGCTTGATCTAGCCCATTCGCTCCGAGTATATCGGCGATGTAGCTCTGGTACTCCCCGAGATGGAAATACCCCAGACGACTACCCCTTGTAGGACTCCAGGTACAAGGGGACTCCAGGGCGGGTGGAGAGCATCGCCGATGAACTGAAAAAAAACTGCCATGGATAATGAAAAAAGAGCCAAGCGCACGCGATCAGATAATTTTGATGTTGACTCGGAAGGCCATTTCGGCAAATTTTTTGTTATTGAAACAAGAGATGACAATTTTTCTATGTCGAAAATGTCACCATTTGTCATTGAAAAACAGCTGCAATAAATTATAGGTACACCCAAATCTCTTAAGGTTTTGAAGGATGGCAACTTGTTGGTAGAAGTCCACACTTATGTTCAAGCTCAAAATTTATTTACCCCCAGCTGGCGGGGGGATAGAAATCGCCGGCTGCCGTCCTGCAGAGTGGTAAGACCCCACCGAACGGACCCACCTGTTTGCCGTGGGTGGTAGCTCGTGTCGTTTGATGAAGGGATCCTGGTGGTTGAGTGGTTTCGGGGTCAGGGATTAGTACCTCGTCTCTGCAACACACCACTTTGGCCTGGAGTTGAACTAGACGAGCGGTCAGATAGGCCCTGTCTGATCAATCGGCTAGTCATGCCGAGCACCGGACCAGAACAGACTGTTCGATATATGTGTCTACCTACGTTTTTCTATAAAATTCGTAATAACACAAAGTGTAATCACACTACATATATATTTTCTGTTCCGGAAAGCCGTGGCTAAAGGGGTCAATCGGACGAACGAGGTGTTTGATCGACTATTTTGCATCCCGATGTTTATTTCAAGCTTGGTTGGCGTATTCATCGGCTGTATTATCTGCTTGATCTAGCCCAATCGCTCCGAGTATATCGGCGATGTAGCTCTGGTACTCCCTGAGATGGAAATACCCCAGGTGACTACCCCCATGTAGGACTCCAGGGTGGGTGGAGAGCATCGCCGATGAACTTTAAAAAACTACCATGGATAATGAAAAAGGAGCCAAGCGCACGCGATCAGATAATTTTTATGTTGACTCGGATGGCCATTTCGGGAAATTTTTTATTATTGAAGCAAGGGATGATAATTTTTCTATGTCGAAAATGTCACCATTTGTCATTGAAAAACAGCTGAAGTCAATTTTAGGTACACCCAAATCTGTTAAGGTTTTGAAAGATGGCAACCTGTTAGTAGAAGTCAACACAAGTGTTCAAGCGCAGAATTTATTAAAAACGGAAATATTTTTCAATAGAGACGTTAAAGTTTATTAAGTGTCATTTCGAAAGGTATTATCAGATGTAAAGAGCTTGCTTCATGTTCCATTGCAGAGATAGATAAAGGCTTGGCAAGTCAATCCGTCACTGATGTCAAACGGATTTCCATCACTAGAAACGGTAAAAGGGTGGACACAAATACATATATTTTGACATTCCAAACACCTATCTTGCCACGTAAGATTAAAGTTGGCTTCAGCATTGTAAATGTCGACGTGTATGTTCCGAATCCTCTGAGATGTTTCCATTGTCAGAGGTTTGGACATCATGAAGACAAATGCAGGAATGATCAAGTATGTGCAAAATGTGGAGAAGTTAACGCTACTCACACACAGTTTACGTGCACAAATACAGCAAAATGTGTAAATTGTGGACTTGACCACCAAGCAAATTCAAAAGAATGCTCTTTTTGGAAGAAAAAGAAATACAATCTATTAAATGCCATGAGGGTGTATCATTTTTTGAAGCCAGAAAAATTTATGATATGAGACACAAGACAAGTCTACCGTCAAGCTATGCAAATGTAACAAAAGTTGATAATGAATGTCTGAACTGCAAAAATATATTTGAAAAATTGTGCGTTGTCTTCCCAGAAAAGAAAAACGAAATATCAAAATTGTTCTCAAAAGCAGTCTCCACATCCCAAACATCATCTAGTGAACAAGCTCAAAATAAAGAAAACAAATCAGGAAATTCAGTAACGTCATCTAAAACTAAATCGAACACTGAGAAAAAGGTATCTAATTTTGAGAAAAATAAGACTTCTACATCCAGGAAAACACATCCTGAAATTGTTGCCATGGATAAGATTGAACGTGAAGATATAGCTGAGATGGTCATTCGTAAGAAAGCACAAATGCAGCAAGAGAAATTAAATCATCCAGCAAGTAAATTATCCGAGGATAATGATACAAGCTCGTTCGTCAAACCCCCTAGGAGCAGAACTTCGTCTCCTAGGGCGACATCATCTAATCGCCAGCCAAAGGGATCTGAGGATCCTGTTAAACAATGCAACCGCTACCACTGTCTTGAAGAAGACATGGTAACGGAGGCACAGAGGATGCAGATTCTTCCAAAGAGAATAAGCGAGGCAAAAATATAATAGATCTTTCACACATAAACAAATAAATTTCATACTTCCAATACTAATTAGTATATTTCTCCCCCTTAATTTTACTATGGCGAACAAAATCATTCAATGGAATTGTCGCAGCATCAAAGCTAATTTTGAAGAAATGAATCTATTAGTTTCTAATGGAAAGCCAGTTGCAATCTGTTTGCAAGAGACCTTTTTAAAAGATACTGACAAATTCTCTTTTAAGTATCACTCTTGCTATTTGAAAAATTTGGAAGGTATTGAGAAAGCTTCGGGCGGTGTCGGAATCATTGTTAACAGTGTCCCTCATCGCACTATCCCTCTTAATACTACGCTACAAGCTGTTGCTGTTAGCGTATCTATTAATAATGAATGAATGAATGAATGGTGTTTTATGGCCCGTCGACACCTATGGTCATGTTGGGCGCAAAACAAGTAACTGAAAAGTAACGTATCAAAAAATTAAGATAAGTTTGAAAAAATAAAATTTCGACAATCAGAAACAATACTAAAGTTGTAAACATTAACAATAAATGACTATAACTGATGTATACGAACGGTAAAATCTAAACATTCATGTACAGTTCTAAAAAATTCTGTAGTAAGAACCTAAAATTATATTTTGTGGTACAGACTAATGGCTTTCAGAAAATCAAATACGCGTTCTATTCTAACGCTTTCAAATAGCTGCCTCATACTGTCAACCTTAAAAAATCTTTCTCGTACATTATAAAAGTCAAAGCAGTCAATAAAGATATGTTTGACAGTAAGAGGAGCGTCGCATGGAATACACATTGGAGCCTCTTCTCCTTTGAGAAGAAAAGAATGCGTTAGATGCGTATGGCCTATGCGTAAACGGGCTAAAATAATTTCTTCACGTCGATTTGATCTATAACTAGGAAGCCATTCACCAAGATCCTGTTTGATAGTGTAAAGTTTGTTATCTTGGTTTACAGGATCGTCCCAACAGTTCTGCCAGACTTCATGAATAAAACTTCTTATCAAGGGCTTAAAATCACTAAAAGGAACTTCAAAAGGTAAAACATCGAGTGATAATGCCTCCTTGGCAGCCTTATCTGCCTCTTCATTACCACGAATACCAATGTGGCTAGGGAGCCAGCAGAAAACGAGATCAACATCATTTAGCTGAGCCATTTTACCTAGTAATCTTACTATAAGAGGATTGTCAGTTTTCTCATACTCAATCGCTTGCATGCTTGACATAGAGTCAGTGAAAATGATATAGCGAGAGAAGCGCTCTGCAATTATGTGATCAAGTGCAAGATCAATCGCCTTTAGCTCGGCTGAAAAAATAGAAGAGTTGTTTGGTAAACGGAATTGGTACTTTTCGCCTTCCAATATAGTGGCTGAGGCAACTTTTTCGTCGTTTTTGGAACCATCCGTGTAAATCTCTTCGTGCGATGTGTATCTCTCTTTAATTTCGAGAAACTTAGTTTTAAAAACAGTTGGATCCGTTATATCCTTTTTGCTAGAAGCAAGATCGTAAAGAAACGTGGGACTTTTGCATGTCCACAAGGGAACATCAGGGACAATATGTTCTGCTACGTCCACTAGGTCAAAATCTAGAGCGTTTACATCAGCTTCACAACGTAAACTGAAAGGAAGTATAGGGTTCTTTTTCTTTCCAAAATCTTCTCTGTGTTTGGGTTCAAATACAACTTTGTGAGTAGGATTATTAGGATTTGATTTAAGTTTTAAATAATATTGCATGGAAAGCTTTTTTCGGCGAAGATTTAAGGATGGTTCATCAGCTTCTGCATAAAGACTGTTTACTGGTGATGTTCTAAAGGCACCCAATGCTAGGCGCAATCCTTGATTATGAATTGAATCAAGTTTTCGAAGGTATGAAGGGCGTGCTGAGCCATAAACAGCACAGCCATAATCCAACTTAGATCTAACAAGCGACCTGTAAAGACGCAATAAAACTTTTTTATCGGCCCCCCCAGTCCATACTGGAATGAATGAATGGAGTTTTATGGCCCGTCGACAACTAAGGTCATGTTGGGCGCATAACAAGTAAATGAAAAGGTGCCTTTGAGTAAAACGGAAGATGGATTTAAACAGTAAA
This sequence comes from Fragum fragum, assembly GCA_946902895.1. NCBI lineage: Eukaryota > Metazoa > Mollusca > Bivalvia > Cardiida > Cardiidae > Fragum > Fragum fragum. The sequence continues at coordinate 379,200 of OX336369.1, read as the reverse complement.
AAGTAGAATTAAATAACAATGGTAGATATAACTAACAATGGATTACTAAAACCGGTCTATACGAACAATAAAAATCTAGACAATCATGAACAGGTCTATAAATTGATTACAAGAACCTAAAATCATATTTTGTTGTACAAATTGATGGCTTTCAGGAAATCAAAAATAAGTTCGATTCTGACGCTTTCAAATAGTTGCCTCAAACTGTCAGCCTTGAAATATTGATCTCTGTACATAGAAAAATCAATACAATCTATAAAAATATGTTTGACAGTAAGAGGAGCATCGCATGGAATACACATTGGAGGTTCGTCTCCTTTAAGAAGAAATGAATGCGTCAAGTAAGTGTGACCAATGCGTAAACGGGCCAAAATGATTTCTTCTCGGCGATTTGATCTATAGCCAGGTAGCCATTCACCAAGACTCTGTTTAATAGTATAAAGTTTGTTATCTTGGTTTGCGGGATCGTCCCAACAATTCTGCCAGACATCCTGAATAAAATGATGTATTAAAGGTTTAAAATCAGTAAAAGGAACATCGAAAGGTAAAATGTCTAGTGATAATGCCTCCTTGGCAGCCTTATCTGCCTCCTCATTACCACGAATACCAATGTGGCTAGGGAGCCAACAGAAAACAAGATCAACATCACTATCAAGGTTTGAAATCTTATTCAGTAATTTAACTACAAGAGGATTGTCTGTTTTCTCGTGTTCGAGCGCTTGCATACTAGACATTGAATCAGTGAAAACAATATAGCGCCAATAACCATCTTCGATCATGTGATCGAGCGCAAGATCAATCGCCTTAAGTTCTGCTGAAAATACGGAGGAGTTGTTTGCTAGACGAAACTGATATTTTTCACCATCTAGAACAGTGGCTGAAGCAACTTTCTCTCCGTCCTTCGAACCATCTGTATAAATCTCTTCATGCAATATGTACCTTTCTTTAATCTCTAAAAATTTTGTTTTAAAGACAACAGGGTCTGTAGTACCCTTTTTGCTTGAAGCTAGGTCATAAAGATAAGTGGGACTTTTGCATGTCCATAAAGGAACATCGGAAACTGTATATTCGGCAACATCTTCTAGATCGAAATCTAAAGAATTTATATCTGTTTCGCAACGTAAACTAAAAGGTGGTATGGCTTTTGCTTTCTTTTCAAATTCCTTCCTGTAGTAAGGTTCAAATACAACTTTGTAAGTGGGGTTGTCAGGGTTAGACTTTAACTTAAGATAATATTGCATGGAGAGTTTCTTTCGACGTAAATTTAAAGATGGTTCATTGGCTTCAGTGTACAGACTATTTACTGGTGATGTTCTAAAAGCGCCTAACGCTAAGCGCAAGCCTTGATTATGAATAGAATCAAGTATGCGAAGGTATGAAGGGCGAGCTGAGCCGTAAATAGCACAGCCATAATCTAACTTAGATCTGACAAGCGACCTGTAAAGTCGCAATAGAACTTTTTTATCGGCTCCCCAGTCCATACTGGATACGACACGTAAAAGATTTAGAGCTTTTTGGCACTTATTGCTCAAATAATCAATATGTGGACGAAACGAGAGTTTAGAGTCAAAGAGAAGACCTAAAAATTTGAACTCTGGAACAACTTCAATGGGTACTCCGTCAAGTTTAAGTTCGGGATCAGGGTGCAGTTTTCTTGACTGACAAAAGTGCATACATTTGGTTTTAGTCTGGGAAAACTTAAAGCCGTTTTCGTTTGACCATTTTGTAAGGTTATTCAAGACTTGCTGCAACTGCCTTTCAATAGTATACATATGTTTTGATCTGTAACATATACAAAAGTCATCAACGTAAAGAAAACATTCCACGCCAGGACAAGCAGTTTTAACAATGTTATTAATTTTGACACTAAATAGTGTCACGGACAAAATACTTCCCTGGGGAACTCCCATTTCTTGTTCATGGGGATCTGAGAAAGTGTCTCCGACCCGGACTCTAAACTGACGTTCATCTAAAAATGCAGAAATGAAATAAGCAAGGCGACCTCGAATACCGAAATCAAAGAGGTCATTCATAATTCCATACTTCCAAGTGGTATCATAAGCACTTTCAAGATCGAAAAAGACAGAAACGACATGTTCTTTCTTTATAAAAGCTTCTCGAATAAAAGTCTCGAAGCGGACAAGATGATCAAGAGTTCTTCTCTGTTTACGAAAGCCACTCTGGGCTGACGTTATAAGGTTGTTCTTTTCAAGAAACCAAACAAGACGGTCATTTACCATTCTTTCCATGGTTTTACAAATACAACTAGTTAAGGCTATTGGGCGATAATTTGAAGGATTTGTAGAATCTACCTGGTTTAGGTATTGGAATGACAACGGCTTCCCGCCAAGATGCTGGAAGTTTTCCCGTTTGCCAAACCTGATTAAGGATTTGAAGTAAACAATTGAGCGAACGGGATGGCAAGTGTTTAAGGATCTGATAATGAATGTTATCAGATCCTACCGCAGTATCGTGACACTTTTTTAAAGCCTTTTTCAACTCCTTAACTGAAAAGTCTCTATTGTATTGTTCCAAGTTCTTAGAACTGAAATTAAGCTTAGACTTTTCCTTTTCAGCTTGAAATTTTTGAAATGTGGAGGAGTAATTTGAAGAAGAGGACTTCTTGGCAAAAGTATCTGCTAAGACATTAGCAATGTCACGTTTGGAAGACACTGAACTATCATCATCAGTTTTTAATTGACAAACACCAAGTGACGTGTTCTTCCCACTGATTTTTCTCACCATATCCCACGTCTTTTTGACAGATGATCTGGAATTCAATCCAGAAACATACTGTCTCCAAGACGAACGTTTGCTTTGTTTAATCGTTCGACGAGCTTTCGCGCGTGCAATTTTGAAATTGTACAAGTTTTCCTTTGTAGGTCTTAGATCAAATGATCTTAGAGCAGATTTTCGCTCATCTATAGCCTTTTTGCAATCTTCGTTAAACCATGGCTTGTTTGGAAATTTAGGGTCAGGCGAAGTTAGTGGGATAGATCCCTCAGCAGCCGAATAAAGTAAAGATGTGAAAAGCTCAGCAGAGTTTTCACATTCATCAAAAGCTTCTGGATTTATTGATTGTTCGCAGGTAGTTTTGAACAGTTCCCAATTAGCCTTATGGAGTTTCCAGCGCCTTGGGCGTTCTTGAACCGTGGGTCCTAGTTCAGAGATATGAATAGGTAAATGGTCACTACCATGGAGATCAGAGTCAACTTTCCATTTGAAATCTGGAAAGATATCTGGGGTGCAAATAGTTAAATCCAGTTAAGAATAAGAGCCAGTAGCAGGGTGGTGATAGGTGGTTGACTTATCATTCAGAAGAACAAGATCATGTTCTGTTACAAAGTTTTCGATAATACGGCCTTTGTCATCTGTATTAGTGCAGCCCCAAAGCTTGTTGTGAGAATTAAAGTCTCCCATTAATATAAAGGGCTTTGGTAACTGTTGGACAAGATCGTTTAGTTTCCTAACATTTATAGGAGAACTAGGAGGTAGATACAGAGAACAAAGAGTAATTGTTTTATTTATAGATACACTAACGGCTACAGCTTGTAGGGTAGTATCAAGAGAAATTGGACGATGAGGAACATTGTTGTTAACAATTATTCCCACACCGCCGGAGGCTTTCCCATTCCCTTCAAAATTTTTAAGGTAACAAGAGTGATATTTCAAGGAGAATTTATCAGTATCTTTCAGAAATGTTTCTTGCAAACAAATTGCCACTGGCTTTCCATTAGAAACTAATAGATTCATTTCTTCAAAATTAGCTTTGATGCTGCGACAATTCCATTGAATAATATTGTTCGCCATATTTAAAATTAAGGGGAGAAATATACCACAGACTAATGGAAGTATGAAATTTATTTCTTTAAGTGTGAAAGATTAATAATATTTTTGCCTTGCTTATTCTCTTTGGAATCTGCATCAGCTTGTTCATCCGTAATCATGTCTTCATCAAGACTCTGATAACGGTTGAACTGTTGGATTGGATCATCAGATCCTTTTGGTTGACGTTCCGAATTTCTATTTCGAGGAGAACTATTCCTCCTCCTATTTGGCACAACAAAATTATTTGAGTTATCTTTGGCTACAGGTTTGGATTGCACATTGGAATGATTTTGTGTTGCGATATCTATAGTAGTAGGTGCAGGTACTGAAACTGTTGAGGCATTTGGTCTAGGAGTAGTTGGTGACCTTACAGGGTTCTTGTCTGAGGTAGAAGAGGGAGTTGATTTAGGCTCTTTATTACTAGATGTTTCCTTGGTAATAGGGTTGGGGGATTTAGTTTCTTTCAATTTAGGAAAAAGCTTCAAAATTTCATCTTTCTTTTCCGGAAATATAACACAGAGTTTTTCAAACATGTCCTTACAATTTTGACATTCACTTTCGCCTGATTTGACTGGTCTCACAGCATTTGCGTAAGAATTGGAAAGATTAATTCTATTTTCAACAATTCCACGAGCTTCAGCAAATGACAAACTTTCTTTAAATTTAATGGTCACGATTTCCTTTTCCTTTTTCCATATATGACAAGACCTAGACGTTGACAAATGATTGCCTCCACAGTTAATGCATTTCATTGTGCCAGTACAATTATCTGGATCTTCGTCATGATCCTTCTCCGGTACACCACAACGTCTGCAGAGAAGCGTTTTAATGCATCTCTTTTCATGGTGACCGAATTTGAAGCACCTGTAACACTGTAGTGGGTTAGGAATATATAAGTCCACCCTTACGTTTAAGTATCCAACACGAACAGACTTTGGCAAAATGGCTGTTTCAAACGTTAAAACTATGGTGTTGGTGGTTCTTTTTTGACCGTCCCGAAAAACAGTGATACGCTTTGCTAAAATTACGTTTTGATCTGAAAGTTCATTCACAATTTCCTCCTCGGAGACTCCCTGTAAATCGGGGCACCTGATCAAACCTTTGGATCTATTCAATGTCTCGTGAGGCGTGCAATCCACCCACCTGTCAAAGAACCTTTCCATTTTCTGAAGATTTTCTGCTTGCTGTGGCTTTTCAACCTCAACAAGCAGTCCACTAGAGCGAAGCTTTTTCACAGATTTCATTTTGCCAGCGCACGATGTAAGCACTTTGTCAATTACAAAAGGCGAAAGTGTGTTTAAGGGCTGTTCTGCATCTCGTTGTTGGATAATAAGAAATCTTGGAAATGTTTTGCTTACGTTTGGCGAGTCTGTTTCGTTTCCAATGTCGTCACCGTTTTTGCGTTTTTTACTAGTTGTATTCTGTTGGGAAGCCATAATAGATCTTTATCGTTTCATCATCCGGGGGCCCCACCCTCCACGGAGTCCTACAAGGGGGCAAAACAGGAACGGCGATCCAGCTCCCTATGCCAAGGTTACCCAGATGATATACTCAGGCAAACCAAGGTCCAAGGCCCGACACAGAAGAACATGGACACTCCCCAGGCAAAGGTCACGCCATGCAAGTCTGCATCCGACGCAAAACCCCAAAATCACCCAATTAGCCCATAAGCCTATATAGACTAGAAAATAAAATACCATTAAAATAGAACAAGATATGACACGAGCAAATGAACAGTTGTACTACATAAGGGTACAATTCATGACATACCAATTGAAACGCTATCAGATTTGATATAGCAAATTGAACAAAAAAAATTGTGCCAAAACTTAAATTGACTGAAATGATAGCTAATGGTTTTATAACAACAGTAGTCAATGCTCTAGTCTAAAACGACCAGCCGATTGCCTAGACCGGGCCCATCCAGGCTCCCGTTTTACCGAATGAATGAATGAATGAATGGTGTTTTATGGCCCGTCGACACCTATGGTCATGTTGGGCGCAAAACAAGTAACTGAGAAGTAACGTATCAAAAAAAATAAGATAAGTTTGAAAAAATAAAATTTCGACAATTAGAAGCAATGCTAAAGTTGAAAACGTTAACAATTAATGACTATAACTGATGTATACGAACGGTAAAATCTAAACAATCATGTAAAGTTCTAAAAAATTCTTTAGTAAGAATCTAAAATTATATTTTGTAGTACAGACCAATGGCTTTCAGAAAATCAAATACGCGTTCTATTCTAACGCTTTCAAATAGCTGCCTCATACTGTCAACTTTAAAAAATCTTTCTCGTGCATTATAAAAGTCAAAGCAGTCAATAAAGATATGTTTCACAGTAAGAGGAGCGTCGCATGGAATACACATTGGAGCCTCTTCTCCTTTAAGAAGAAAAGAATGAGTCAGATGCGTATGGCCTATGCGTAAACGGGCTAAAATAATTTCTTCACGTCGATTTGATCTATAACTAGGAAGCCATTCACCAAGATCTTGTTTGATAGTGTAAAGTTTGTTATCTTGGTTTACAGGGTCGTCCCAACAGTTCTGCCAGACATCATGAATAAAACTTCTTATCAAGGGCTTAAAATCATTAAAAGGAACTTCAAAAGGTAAAACATCGAGTGATAATGCCTCCTTGGCAGCCTTATCTGCCTCTTCATTACCACGAATACCAATGTGGCTAGGGAGCCAGCAGAAAACGAGATCAACATCATTAAGCTGAGCCATTTTACCTAGTAATCTTACTATAAGAGGATTGTCAGTTTTCTCATAATCAATCGCTTGCATGCTTGACATAGAGTCAGTGAAAATGATATAGCGAGAGAAGCGCTCTGCAATTATGTGATCAAGTGCAAGATCAATCGCCTTAAGCTCGGCTGAAAAAATGGAAGAGTTGTTTGGTAAACGGAATTGGTACTTTTCGCCTTCCAATATAGTGGCTGAGGCAACTTTTTCATCGTTTTTGGAACCATCCGTGTAAATCTCTTCGTACGATGTGTATCTCTCTTTAATTTCGAGAAACTTACCTTTAAAAACAGTTGGATCCGTTATATCCTTTTTGCTCGAAGCAAGATCGTAAAGAAACGTTGGGCTTTTGCATGTCCACAAGGGAAAATCAGGGACAATATGCTCTGCCACGTCTTCTAAATCAAAAGCTAGAGCGTTTACATCAGCTTCACAACGTAAACTAAAAGGAAGTATGGGGTTCTTTTTCTTTTCAAAATCTTCTCTGTGTTTTGGTTCAAAAACAACTTTGTGAGTAGGATTATCAGGATTTGATTTGAGTTTTAAATAATATTGCATGGACAGCTTCTTTCGGCGTAGATTTAAAGATGGTTCATTAGCTTCAATATACAAACTATTTACTGGTGATGTTCTAAAAGCGCCTAATGCCAGGCGCAATCCTTGATTATGAATAGAATCAAGTTTACGAAGGTATGAGGGGCGTGCTGAGCCATAAACGGCACAGCCATAATCCAACTTGGATCTAACGAGCGACCTGTAAAGTCGCAATAAAACTTTTTTATCGGCTCCCCAGTCCATACTGGACACGACACGTAAAAGATTTAGAGCTTTTTGGCACTTATTGCTCAAGTTATCAATATGTGGACGAAACGAAAGTTTAGAGTCGAAGAGAAGTCCTAAAAACTTGAATTCTAGAACAACTTCTATTGGCACTCCGTCTAGCTTTAATTCGGGATCAGGGTGCAATTTCCGTGATTGACAAAAGTGCATACATTTGGTTTTTGTCTTTGAAAACTTGAAGCCGTTTTCATTCGACCATTTAGAAAGGTTATTTAAGACCTGGTGTAATTGCCTTTCAATAGTACACATATGTTTTGATCTGTAACAGATACAGAAATCATCAACATACAGAAAGCATTCGATGCCAGGACAAACAGTTTTAACAATGTTATTGATTTTGACACTAAATAGTGTCACGGACAAAATACTTCCCTGGGGTACTCCCATTTCTTGTTCATGGGGATCTGAAAACGTATCTCCAACCCGGACTCTAAACTGACGTTCGTCTAAAAATGCAGAAATGAAATAAGCAAGGCGACCTCGAATACCGAAATCAAAGAGGTCATTCATAATTCCATACTTCCAAGTGGTATCATAAGCACTTTCAAGATCGAAAAAAACAGAAACAACATGTTCTTTCTTTATAAAAGCTTCTCGAATAAAGGTCTCGAAGCGGACAAGATGATCAAGAGTGCTTCTCTGTTTACGAAAGCCGCTTTGGACTGACGTGATAAGGTTGTTCTTTTCAAGAAACCAAACAAGACGGTCGTTAACCATTCTTTCCATGGTTTTACAAATACAAGTAGTTAAGGCTATAGGGCGATAGTTTGAAGGATTTGTAGAATCTTTACCTGGCTTAGGTATTGGAATGACAACGGCTTCCCGCCAAGAAGCCGGAATCATTCCCGTTTGCCAAACCTGATTAAAGATTCGAAGTAAACAATTGAGCGAACGAGACGGCAAGTGTTTAAGGAATTGATAATGAATATTATCAGATCCTACCGCAGTGTCATGACACTTTTTTAAAGCCTTCTTCAACTCCTTACCTGAAAAGTCTCTATTATAGTGTTCTAAGTTCTTAGAACTGAAATTAAGCTTAGACTTTTCCTTTTCAGCTTGAAATTTTTGAAATGTGGAGGAGTAATTCGAAGAAGAGGATTTCTTGGCAAAAGTATCTGCCAAGACATTAGCAATGTCATGTTTGGAAGTAACAGAGGTATCATCATCAGTTTTTAAATGACAAACACCAAGTGACGTGTTCTTCCCACTGATTTTCCTCACCATATCCCACGTCTTTTTGACAGATGATCTGGAATTCAATCCAGAAACATACTGTCTCCAAGACGAACGTTTGCATTGTTTAATAGTTCGACGAGCTTTCGCGCGTGCAATTTTGAACTTGTATAAATTTTCCTTTGTAGGTCTCAGATCAAATGACCTTAGAGCAGATTTTCGCTCATCTATAGCCTTTTTGCAATCTTCGTTAAACCATGGTCTGTTTGGAAATTTAGGGTCAGGCGAAGTTTTTGGGATAGATCTCTCAGCAGCCGAATAAAGTAAAGATGTGAAAAGCTCTGCGGGGTTTCCACAATCGTCAAAAGCCTCTGGATTTATTGACTGTTCGCAGGTAGTTTTGAATAAATCCCAATTAGCTTTATGGAGTTTCCAACGTCTTGGGCGGTCTTGAACCGAAGGTCCTAATTCAGATATATGAATAGGAAAATGGTCACTACCATGAAGATCAGAGTCCACTTTCCAAGTAAAACCCGGGAAAATGTCTGGAGTGCAAATAGTTAAATCCAGTGAAGAATATGAACCAGTTGCTGGATGATGATAAGTGGAAGATTTATCATTTAATAAAACAAGATCATGATTTGATATCAAATCTTCAATAATACGACCTTTGTTGTCTGTATGGGAACATCCCCAAAGCGTGTGGTGAGAATTAAAATCTCCCATCAATATATAAGGCTTTGGTAATTGTTCGACAAGATCGTCTAGTTTCCTACGACTGATAGGAGAACTAGGTGGAAGATAGATTGAACACAGTGTTATTGTTTTATTAATAGATACGCTAACAGCAACAGCTTGTAGCGTAGTATTAAGAGGAATAGTGCGATGAGGAACACCGTTGTTAACAATGATTCCGACACCGCCCGAAGCTTTCTCAATACCTTCCAAATTTTTCAAATAGCAAGAGTGATACTTTAAAGAGAATTTGTTAGTATCTTTTAAAAAGGTCTCTTGCAAACAGATTGCAACTGGCTTTCCATTAGAAACTAATAGATTCATTTCTTCAAAATTAGCTTTGATGCTGCGACAATTCCATTGAATGATTTTGTTCGCCATAGTAAAATTAAGGGGGAGAAATATACTAATTAGTATTGGAAGTATTAAATTTATTTGTTTATATGTGAAAGATCTATTACATTTTTGCCTCGCTTATTCTCTTTGGAAGAATCTGCATCCTCTGTGTCTTCCGTTACCATGTCTTCTTCAAGACAGTGGTAGCGGTTGTATTGTTTAACAGGATCCTCAGATCCCTTTGGCTGGCGATTAGATGATGTCGCCCTAGGAGACGAAGTTCTGCTCCTAGAGGTTTTGACGAACGAGCTTGTATCTTTATCCTCGGATACTTTAATAGTAGGATGATTTAATTTTTCTTGCTGTATTTGGGCCTTCTCACGTTTTACCATCTCGACTTTATCTAAGAGTTCTATTCTATCCATTTCAGAAATAGATGTATTTTTTGTGTCTTGAGGTCTAGGCTTTGAAGCGGTAGATACAGATGAAGATGATGTTTTATTGCTGGCACTTAATGTAGTAGATTGGTTTGGAAGGTGTTTTCCCGAAGTACTAGATGGATTAACGGTATCGGGTACTTTTGGATTAGGTGAAATTAAAACAGATGGGAATAATTTAGCAATTTCCTCCTTTTTTTCGGGGAAGAGAAGACATAATTTTCCAAATAGATCTTTACAGTTTGTGCAACCTTTTTGTTCTTTATTGTCCATTGTGGGCTTCACAGCACTTGCATAAGAGTTAGTAAGATTAACCCGATTTTCAACTACTTTTCTTGCTTCAGGGAAAGACAATCCTTCTTTATATTTTATGGTAACAATCTCCTTTTCTTTTTTCCATACTGGACATTTTCTTGATGTTGAAAGGTGTTCACCACCACAATTTATACATTTCATTTCTTTGGAACAGTCAGCTGATGGATGTTTGTATTCTACTTCTCCACAGCGACGACATAAATCATCTTCGACTACACATTTCTTTTCATGATGACCATATTGATAGCATTTATAGCATTGTAAAGGATTTGGTATATACAGGTCAACGTTTAATCTCAAATAGCCTACTTTTATTGTTTTTGGTAATATTGCAGAGTCAAAAGTTAAAATGAATGTGTTTGTTTTTCTCTTTTCACCATCTCGATACACAGAAATGCGTTTGACCTCAATAACACCTTGATCTTTTAATTCTGTTAACATTTCTTCTTCTGTTATGTCTGCACAATCTCTTGATCTAATGACTCCTCTGGATGTATTCAGAGTTGAGTGCGGCGTGCAAGTAACGGGAATGCCAAAAAAGGTTTCTAATTTCATAAGATTGTCAGCCTGTGCCGGTTTACTTACTTCTAGAAGAAGGCTACCTGATTTCAATTTTTTAAGGGATTTAGCTTCACCAATCACAGATTTGATTACTTTTTCAATTACAAAAGGGGATAGTTTTGAAAGAGATTTATTTTTGTCGGAGGAGTCTATTACTAAAAACCTCTGAAAAGTTTGTGAAGTTTTTCGTGCCGTAGTTGAACTATAAAGAAAAGGTCCAGTTTCAATAGATTCGCTGTCGTCGGGTTTTCGTTTTTTATTGTTCGTATCCATATTTTCGTTAAGGTGTTCATTATCCGTGGGCCCCACCCTCCACCGAGTCCTACAAGGGGACATGAAGGGGCGGGTTTCCAGCCCCCCATGCCAGGGCTACCCAGACAATATACTCAAGCTGAACTGACAAAATGACCCGACAGAGATTGCACGAACAATCTCCTAACATAGAATCATGCCGTGCAAATAATGCCAAATCAGAAAATCCATTCAACCCAATTAGCCCATGAGCCTATATAGACAAGGACTAAAATACTATTAAAATATAAAATAATGTGTGACACAGGCAATTTTTGTTCACTTACAAATAAGTACAATAAACTACTATACCAAATAATTTTAAAGTGACATGGTACAACAAGTTGTGATTAGATGTGTCATTAAAATTATAATGACGGAACATTTGCAAAATGACAAAATATTTTATATGACAAAAGCAGATGCCCCTGTCTAAAACGACCAGCCGATTGCCTAGACCGGGCCCATCCAGGCTCCCGTTTGAACCGAAGCCGAGGCCAAAGCAGCGTGTTGAGAAGCTGGAGATCCCTGGGCTTCCCTCAACTACCAGGACCCTCTTTTCCGGTCGTACGAGTCTCCACCCACGGCAAACAGGCGGGCCCATTCGGTGGGGTCTTACCACTCTACAGGACGGCAGCCAGCGATTTCTATCCCCCCGCCGGCTGGGGGCTCCCCGTTTTACCGAAGCCGAGGCCAAAGCAGCGTGTTGAGAAGCTGGAGATCCCTGGGCTTCTCTCAACTACCAGGACCCTCTTTTCCGGCTTTACGAGTCTCCACCCACGGCAAACAGGCGGGCCCATTCGGTGGGGTCTTACCACTCTACAGGACGGCAGCCAGCGATTTCTATCCCCCCGCCGGCTGGGGGCCGTATCTATTAATAAAACAATAACACTGTGTTCAATCTATCTTCCACCTAGTTCTCCTATCAGTCTTAGGAAACTAGACGATCTTGTCGAACAATTACCCAAGCCTTATATATTAATGGGAGATTTCAATTCCCACCACACGCTTTGGGGATGTTCCCATACAGACAACAAAGGTCGTATTATTGAAGATTTTATATCGAATCATGATCTTGTTTTATTAAATGATAAATCTTCCACTTATCATCATCCAGCAACTGGTTCATATTCTTCACTGGATTTAACTATTTGCACTCCAGACATTTTCCCTGCTTTTAGCTGGAAAGTGGACTCTGATCTTCATGGTAGTGACCATTTTCCTATTCATATATCTGAATTAGGACCATCTGTCCAGGAGCGCCCAAGGCGTTGGAAACTCCATAAAGCTAATTGGGAACTTTTTAAAACCACATTTGAGCAGTCAATAAATCCAGAAGCCTTTGATGAATGTGAACTCTGCAGAACTATTTACATCTTTACTTTATTCTGCTGCAGAAAAAGCAATTCCTCGAACATCGCCTAATCCTAAAAATCCAAACAAGCCATGGTTTAATGACGATTGTAAACAGGCTATAGCTGAGAGAAAATCTGCTCTCAGAGCATTCGGCCTTAGGCCTACGAAGGAAAATCTGTACAAGTTTAAAATTGCACGGGCGAAAGCTCGTAGAACTATCAAACAAAGTAAACGTTCGTCTTAGAGGCAGTATGTTTCTAGATTAAATTCAAGATCATCTGTCAAAAAGACTTGGGACATGATACGTAAAATCAGTGGGAAGAACACGTCCCTTAGTGTTGGTCATCTTAAAACAGATGGTGATAGTGCAGTGTCTTCCAAACATGACATTGCCAATGTATTGGCAGATACATTTGCCAAGAAGTCCTCCTCTTCCAATTATTCACCCAACTTTCAAAAATTTCAAGGTGAAAAAGAAAAGTCCAAGCTTAATTTTAGTTCCAGGAACCTTGAACACTACAATAGAGACTTTTCTGTGAAAGAGTTGAAGAAAGCTTTAAAGAAGTATCATGACACTGCTATCGGATCTGATTATATTCATTATCAGTTCCTCAAACGATTACCATCTCGCTCCCTTCATTGTTTACTTGAAATTTATAACCAGGTTTGGAAAACGGGAAACATTCCAGCATCTTGGCGGGAAGCAATCGTTATTCCAATACCTAAACCAGGTAAAGATTCTACGAACCCTTCAAATTATCGCCCAATTGCTTTAACTAGTTGCATCTGCAAAACCATGGAAAGAATGGTTAATGATCGTCTTGTTTGGTTTTTAGAAAAACATAAACTGATTACGTTAGTCCAAAGTAGCTTTCGTAAACAGAGAAGCACTCTTGATCATCTTGTCCGCTTCGAGACTTTTATTCGAGAAGCTTTCATAAAGAAAGAACATGTTGTTTCTGTCTTTTTCGATCTTGAAAGTGCTTATGATACCACTTGGAAGTATGGAATTATGATTGACCTCTTTGATTTCGGTATTCGAGGTCGCCTTGCCTATTACATTTCTGCATTTTTAGACGAACGTCAGTTTAGAGTCAGGGTGGGAGATACTTTTTTAGATCCCCATGAGCAAGAAATGGGAGTACCCCAGGGAAGTATTTTGTCAGTGACACTATTTAGTGTCAAAATAAACAACATTGTTAAAACCGTTTGTCCTGGTGTGGAATGTTTTCTTTATGTTGATGACTTCTGTGTCTGTTACAGATCAAAACATATGTATACAATTGAAAGGCAGTTGCAGCAAGTCTTGAACAACCTTACCAAATGGTCAAACGAAAACGGCTTTAAGTTTTCCAAGACTAAAACCAAATGTATGCACTTTTGTCAGTCAAGAAAACTGCACCCTGATCCCGAACTTAAACTTGACGGAGTGCCCATTGAAGTCGTTCCAGAGTTCAAATTTTTAGGGCTTCTCTTTGACTCTAAACTCTCGTTTCGTCCACATATTGATTATTTGAGCAATAAGTGCCAAAAAGCTCTAAATCTTTTACGAGTTGTGTCCCATATGGACTGGGGAGCCGATAAAAAAGTCCTGTTGCGACTTTACAGGTCGCTTGTCAGATCTAAGTTAGATTATGGCTGTGCTGTTTACGGTTCAGCTCGCCCTTCATACCTTCGCAAACTTGATTCTATTCATAATCAAGGATTGCGCTTAGCGTTAGACGCTTTTAGAACATCACCAGTAAATAGTCTGTACACTGAAGCCAATGAACCATCTTTAAATTTACGTCGAAAGAAACTCTCCATGCAATATTATCTTAAGTTAAAGTCTAACCCTAACAATCCCACTAACAAAGTTGTATTTGAACCTTACTACAGAGAGGAATTTGAAAAGAAAGCAAAAGCCATACCACCTTTGAGTTTACGTTGCGAAACGGATATAAATTCTCTAGATTTCGATCTAGAAGATGTTGCGGAATATACAGTTTCCGATGTTCCTTTATGGACATGCAAAAGTCCAACTTATCTTTATTACCTAGCTTCAAGCAGAAAGGGTACAACAGACCCTGTTGTCTTTAAAACAAAATTTTTAGAGATTAAAGAAAGGTACATATTGCATGAAGAGATTTATACAGATGGTTCGAAGGAAGGAGAGAAATTTGCTTCGGCCACTGTCCTAGATGGCGAAAAATATCAGTTTCGTCTAGCAAACAGCTCCTCCGTATTTTCAGCAGAACTTAAGGCGATTGATCTTGCGCTCGATCACATGATCGAAGATGGTTATTGGCGTTATATTGTTTTCACTGATTCAATGTCCAGTATGCAAGCGCTTGAACACGAGAAAACAGACAATCCTCTTATAGTTAAATTACTGAATAAGATTTCAAATCTTGATAGTGATGTTGATCTTGTTTTCTGTTGGCTCCCTAGCCACATTGGTATTCGTGGTAATGAGGAGGCAGATAAGGCTGCCAAGGTTGCATTATCACTAGACATTTTACCCTTCGATGTTCCTTTTAGTGATTTTAAACCTTTAATACATCATTTTATTCAGGATGTCTGGCAGAATTGTTGGGACGATCCCGCAAACCAAGATAATAAACTTTATACCATTAAACAGAGTCTTGGTGAATGGCTACCTGGCTATAGATCAAATCGCCGAGAAGAAATCATTTTGGCCCGTTTGCGCATTGGTCACACTTGCTTGACGCATTCATTTCTTCTTAAAGGAGACGAACCTCCAATGTGTATTCCATGCGACGCTCCTCTAACTGTCAAACATATTTTTATAGATTGTATTGATTTTTCAATGTACAGAGATCAATATTTCAAGGCTGACAGTATGAGGCAGCTATTTGAAAGCGTCAGAATCGAACTTATTTTTGATTTCCTGAAAGCCATCAATTTGTATAGCAAAATATGATTTTTGGGATCTTGTAAGCAATTTTAAGACCTGATCATGATTGTCTAGATTTTTATTGTTCGTATAGATCGGTTTTAATAATTGATTGTTAGTTATAACTCTACCATTGTTATTTGATTCTACATTTTACTGTTTAGATCCATCTCCGTTTTTATTCATTTACTTGTTATGCGCCCAACATGACCTTAGTTGTCGACGGGCCATAAAACTCTATTCATTCATTCATTCAAAATTTATTTAAAACTGAAATATTTTTCAATATCCCCATAAAACTCTGAATATTTCTAAAGGTATAATCAGATGTAAAGAGCTTGCTTCATGCTCTATCGCAGAGATAGTTGAAGGCTTGACAAGTCAATCCGTTACTGAAGTGAAACGGATTTTCGATCACTAGAAATGGTAAAAAAGTAGACACAAATACATATATTTTGACATTCCAAACACCTATCTTGCCACCTAAGATTAAAGTTGGCTTCAGCATTGTTAATGTCGACGTGTATGTTCCGAATCCTCTGAGATGCTTCCATTGTCAGAGGTTTGGACATCATGAAGACAAATGCAGGAATGATCAAGTATGTTCAAAATGTGGAGAAGTTAACGCTACACACGCACAGTTAACGTGCACAAATACAGCAAAATGTGTAAATTGTGGACTTGACCACCATGCAAATTCAAAAGTATGCTCTTTTTGGAAGAAAGAAAAAGAAATACAATCCATTAAAGGGTGTATCATTTTTTGAAACCAGAAAAATTTAAGATATGAGAAAAATTTGGAAGGTATAGAGAAAGCTTCGGTCGGTGTCGGAATCATTGTTAACAACAGTGTTCTTCATCGCACTATTCCTCTTAATACTACGCTACAAGCTGTTGTTGTTAGCGTATCTATTGATAATTTGATTTGAATGGGGTTTTACGCCGCTTTCAACACTCTTTCAGTTATATCGCGGCGGCTGAAGCGAAGCACCTAACAATGGAATCCTGGTATTTCTCACACCAGTACTACCAATACATCCTTTCCTAGCCTCCAGCTGCTATCGCTAATAGGTCTACGATTATCGACCCATTGGTGAGAGACAAATAGTGGGACAGGATGAGTGCCTCCGTCGGGGATCGAACCCGGGACCTCTTGATTGACAGTCCGACGCAGTACCAACTGCGCTATGACGACGGCACGATAAGTATCTTGGAACACATTCATGATAATTACATTGCTCATACTGATGATGAGAGTCCTTTTGATATGAATTACGTGGCAAGATAGGTGTTTGGAATGTCAAAATATATGTATTTGTGTGTACTTTTTTACCATTTCTAGTGATCGAAATCCGTTTGACATCAGTGACGGATTGACTTGTCAAGCCTTCAACTATCTCTGCAATAGAACATGAAGCAAGCCCTTTACATCTGGTTATACCTTTTGAATGAATGAATGAATGATGTTTTATGGCCCGTCGACATCTAAGGTCATGTTGGGCGCTTAACTAAACACCGAAAACAAGTTAAAAACTATTATAATCAATAACAGGAATCTATGAATTCAAACAGTTAAAATTTTTAGTCAATCGGTAACAATACTAAAACTAGAAAATAATAATAACAGGTATATGTAAACGGTAAAAATCTAGACTGTCGTTTAACAGTTACTTTAAAAGACGTACTCACATAAAAGCTTAAAATTATATTTTGCTGTATAAACCAATGGCCTTAAGGTAATCAAAAATTAGATTAAGTTTAACCCTTTCAAACAGCTCTCTCATACTTTCAACTTTGAAATATTGATCCCTGTACATAGAAAAATCAATACAGTCTATAAAAATATGTTTGACAGTAAGAGGAGCTTCGCATGGAATACACATTGGAGGTTCGTCACCTTTAAGAAGAAATGAATGCGTCAGGTAAGTGTGACCAATGCGTAAACGGGCCAAAATAATTTCTTCTCGGCGATTTGATCTATAACCGGGTTGCCATTCACCAAGATGCTGTTTAATAGAATAAAGTTTGTTAACTTGATTTGCGGGATCATCCCAGCAATTCTGCCAGACATCCTGAATAAAACTATGAATTAAAGGCTTAAAATCACTATAAGGAACTTCAAAGGGTAAAATATCTAGTGATAATGCCTCCTTGGCAGCTTTATCTGCCTCTTCATTACCACGAATACCAATGTGGCTAGGGAGCCAACAGAAAACAAGATCAACATCACTGTCAAGCTTTGAAATCTTATTTAGTAATTTGATTATAAGAGGATTGTCTGTTTTCTCGTGTTCAAGCGCTTGCATACTTGACATGGAATCAGTGAAAACAATATATCGCCAATAACCATCTTCGATCATGTGATCGAGCGCAAGATCAATCGCCTTAAGTTCTGCTGAAAATACGGAGGAGTTGTTCGGTAGACGAAACTGATATTTTTCGCCATCTAGAATAGTGGCTGAAGCAACTTTCTCTCCATCCTTCGAACCATCTGTATAAATCTCCTCATGCAATATGTATCTTTCTTTTATCTCTAAGAACTTTGTTTTAAAGACAACAGGGTCTGTAGTATCCTTTTTGCTAGAAGCAAGATCATAAAGAAACGTAGGGCTTTTGAATGTCCATAAAGGAACATCGGAAACTGCATATTCGGCAACATCTTCTAGATCGAAATCTAGAGAATTTATATCTATTTCGTAACGTAAACTAAAAGGTGGTATAGCTTTTACTTTCTTTTCAAATTCCTCCCTGTACTTAGGTTCAAATACTACTTTGTAGGTGGGGTTGTCAGGGTTAGACTTTAACTTAAGATAATATTGCATGGAGAGTTTCTTTCGACGTAAATTTAAAGATGGTTCATTGGCTTCAGTGTACAGACTATTTACTGGTGATGTTCTAAAAGCGCCTAACGCTAAGCGCAAGCCTTGATTATGAATAGAATCAAGTTTGCGAAGGTATGAAGGGCGCGCTGAGCCGTAAACAGTACAGCCATAATCTAACTTAGATCTAACAAGCGACCTGTAAAGTCGCAATAAAACTTTTTTATCGGCTCCCCAGTCCATATGGGACACAACACGTAAAAGATTTAGAGCTTTTTGGCACTTATTGCTCAAATAATCAATATGTGGACGAAACGAGAGTTTAGAGTCAAAGAGAAGCCCTAAAAATTTGAACTCTGGAACAACTTCAATGGGTACTCCGTCAAGTTTAAGTTCGGGATCAGGGTGCAGTTTTCTTGACTGACAAAAGTGCATACATTTGGTTTTAGTCTTGGAAAACTTAAAGCCGTTTTCGTTTGACCATTTGGTAAGGTTGTTCAAGACTTGCTGTAACTGCCTTTCAATTGTATACATATGTTTTGATCTGTAACAGATACAAAAGTCATCAACGTAAAGAAAACATTCCACGCCAGGAAAAACAGTTTTGACAATGTTATTAATTTTGACACTGAATAATGTCACAGATAAAATACTTCCCTGGGGGACTCCCATTTCTTGTTCATGGGGATCTGAAAAGGTATCTCCCACCCTGACTCTAAACAGACGTTCGTCTAAAAATGCAGAAATGAAATAAGCAAGGCGACCTCGAATACCGAAATCAAAGAGGTCATTCATAATTCCATACTTCCAAGTGGTATCATAAGCACTTTCAAGATCGAAAAAAACAGAAACAACATGTTCTTTCTTTATAAAAGCTTCTCGAATAAAAGTCTCGAAGCGGACAAGATGATCAAGAGTGCTTCTCTGTTTACGAAAGCCACTTTGGACTGACGTAATCAGTTTATTTTTTTCTAAAAACCAAACAAGACGATCATTTACCATTCTTTCCATGGTTTTGCAAATACAACTTGTTAAGGCTATAGGACGATAGTTTGAAGGGTTTGTAGAATCTTTACCTGGTTTAGGTATAGGAATCACAATAGCTTCCCGCCAAGAGGCTGGAATTATTCCCGTTTTCCAAACCTGATTATAAATTTCAAGTAAACAGTGAAGGGAGCGAGATGGTAAACGTTTAAGGAACTGATAATGGATATTATCAGATCCGACAGCAGTGTCATGACACTTCTTTAAAGCTTTCTTCAACTCTTTCACAGAAAATTCTCTGTTGTAATGTTCTAGATTCTTAGAACTAAAGTTCAGCTTTGACTTTTCTTTTTCGCCCTGAAATTTTTGAAAGTTTGGCGAATAATTGGAAGAAGAAGATTTCTTGGCAAAAGTATCTGCCAAGGTATTAGCGATGTCATGCTTGGAAGAAACGGTACTATTGTTGTCGGTTTTAAGATGACCAACACTTTGAGATACATTCTTCCCACTGATTTTTCGTACCATGTCCCATGTCTTTTTGACAGATGATCTAGAATTTAGTCTAGATACATACTGTCGCCAAGACGAACGCTTACTTTGCTTAATAGTTCGACGTGCTTTCGCACGTGCTATCTTGAACTTATACAGGTTTTCTTTTGTAGGTCTTAAATCAAATGATCTAAGAGCCGATTTTCGCTCAGCTATAGCCTTTTTTCAATCTTCATTAAACCATGGCTTGCTTTGGCTTTTAGGATCAGGCGATGTTCGAGGAATGGCTTTTTCTGCAGCTGAATATAGTAAGGATGTAAAAAGTTCGGCAGAGTTGTCGCAGTCATCGAAAGCTTCAGGTGTAATAGACTGTTCGCAAGAGGTTTTAAAAAGGTCCCAATTAGCTTTATGGAGTTTCCATCGCCTAGGGCGTTCCTGTACTGATGGTCCTATTTCTGATACATGAATAGGAAAGTGGTCACTTCCATGAAGATCGGTATCAACTTTCCATGTAAAATCTGGAAAGATGCCTGGACTGCAAATAGTCAAGTCTAATGACGAATATGATCCAGTGGCAGGATGATGGTAGGTAAATGATTTATTGTTTAATAAAACAAGATCATGTCTTGTTAATAAACTCTCAATACTACGGCCTTTGTCATCTGTGACTTTACAACCCCATAGCGTATGGTGAGAATTAAAATCTCCCATAAGTATAAAAGGCTTGGGTAACTGATCAATAAGGTCGTCTAGTTTCCTGCTATCTACAGGAAGACTAGGAGGAAGATAGATTGAACAAATTGTAGTTGTTTTATTAAGAGATAAATTAACTGCCACAGCTTGTAAAGTAGTATTAAGCTTAACGACACTGTGAGGAACATTGTTATTTACAATAATTCCTACACCGCCCGAAGCTTTACCTTGTCCTTCAGAGTTTTTAAAGTAGCAAGAATGATACTTCAAAGAGAATTTATCCGTATCTTTTAAAAAGGTTTCTTGCAAACAAATTGCCACTGGCTTTCCACTAGAAATTAATAGATTCAATTCGTCAACGTTTGCTTTGATGCTGCGACAATTCCATTGGATAATATTGTTCGCCATGTTAAATATTAAGGGAATAAATATACCGCTGAATATTGGAAGTATGAATTTTATTTCTTTATGTGTGAAAGATCTATTATACTTCTGCCCTGCTTATTATCTTTTGCATCGGATTCCGCATCATCGGGGTCATCCGTAACCATGTCTTCTTGAAGACCATGGTAACGGTTAAATTGCTTTATTGGATCTTCAGATCCTTTTGGTTGACGATTTGAGGTGGTCGCCCTTGGAGATTTGGTCCGCCTCCTAGGAGGTTGGACAAAATCATTTGAACTTTGACTATTTATACTACTCGAAATGGACTTGGACTGGCTTTCCTTTTTATTGATAGTTTCGGGTAATGGAGAAGTCTCTGGTGCTGTGTTAGTTTTTACTAAGTTTACAGGTTTTGAGGCAGGTGAGGTACTATTCTTGGTCGAGCTAGAAGTTAAAGAAGGTGAGGGTTTTTTTGATGAGAAAAGTTTTTCAATTTCTTCCTTCTTTTCAGGAAAGACTAAACACAATTTTGTGAACATTTCCTTACAGTTTTGACATTCATTATCCCCTTTATCTAAACTTGAGTTTGCTTTGGCTGCATTAGCATATGTATTGGTAAGGTTTGTTCTATTTTCAACGACTTTCCTGGCCTCGAAATATGAAAGACCCTCTCTGCATTTTACAGTGACTATTTCCTTTTCCTTCATCCAGTGCGAACACCTGCGGGAAGTTGCAATGTGTCCTTCACCGCAGTTGATGCACTCTGGATGACTTTCACATTCATCGACATCATGCGATTCCTCCAGGCCACCACAACGTCGGCATCGAGCAACGTTCTGGCATTTTTTTTCATGATGTCCGAACTGGAAACAACGATAGCATTGCAGGGGGTTTGGTATGTATATGTCTACGTTAACTTTCAAATAACCAATTTTTAAAGATTTGGGCCTTATTGCAGTGTTAAATGTCAAAACAATGGTGTTAGTCTGAACTTTCTTTCCGTCTCTGTATACAGATATTCTTCTTGCATCAGTTACATTTTGGGGTTTTAACTCTAAAACTATTTCTGTCTCTGTAACACCTTGAAGATCAGGGCAACGAATAATTCCTTTTGACGTATTTAAAGTGGTGTGTGCATAACATTTAGCAGGGATATTGAAAAAGGTGTTAATTTTTAAAAGGTTATCAGAGTGAATTTTCTTATCAACTTCAACTAACAAAGCACCATTTTTAAGTTTTTTAACGGATCTAATTTCTCCAGCCAAAGACTTGAGACATTTATCAATGACAAAAGGTGATAATTTTGTGACAGGTCTGTCAGAATTTAACGATTCAATGAGTAAAAACCTTGCAAAAGAAGTTTGAAATTGAGATTTTTCTAGGTCCGACTTTTCTATATCCGAGTCCATTTGAGCATATGTTCGTTTTTGTTGGGAAGCCATGTTTGTGTTTTTTACATTTCGTCATCTGAGGGCCTCACCCTCCATGGAGTCCTACAAGGGGGCAAAACAGGAACGGCGATCCAGCTCCCTATGCCAAGGCTACCCAGATGATATACTCGGGCAAGTCAAGGTCAAAGGCCTGACACAGACGAACATGGTCACTTCCCTAGGCAAGGGTCACGCCATGCATGCCTACACCCGACCAAAAACCCGAAGTCACCCAATTAGCCCATAAGCCTATATAGACTAGAAATAAAATACCATTAAAATACAACAAGATATGACACGGGCAAATAATCATTTGTACTTCAGAAGGGTACAATACATGACATACCAAATGAAATGCTATCAAATACGATATAACAAAGTGAAAGGACTTTTGCCAGAACACAAAATAACTATGGATTGATAGCTAATAGTTATAAAAAAACAGTAGTCAATGCCCTAGTCTAAAACGACCAGCCGATTGCCTAGACCGGGCCCATCCAGGCTCCCGGTTATACCTTTTGAAATATTAAGAGTTTTATGAGGATACACTTTAACGTCTTTATTGAAAGATACTTCAGGTTTTATTAAATTCAGTGCTTGAACACTTGAGTTGATTTCTACTAACAAGTTGCCATCTTTGAAAACCTTCACAGATTTAGGTGTTCCCAAAATTGATTTTAGATGTTTCTCAATAACAATCGGCGACATTTTCGACATAGAAAATTGTCATCTCTTGCTTCAATAACAAAATATTTTCCGAAATGGCCATCCGAGTCAACATCAAAATTATCTGATCGCGTAGGCTTGGCTCCTTTTTCATTATCCATGGTAGTTTTTTAAGTTCATCGGTGATGCTCTCCACCCGCCCTGGAGTCCTACAAGGGGCAGTCACCTGGGGTATTTCCATCTCAGGGAGTACCAGAGCTACATCGCCGATATACTCGGAGCGAATGGGCTAGATCAAGCAGATAATACAGCCGATAAATACGCCTTCCAAGCTTGAAATAAACATCGGGATGTAAAATAGTCAATCAAACACCTCTTTCGTCCGATTGACCCCTTTAGCCACGGCTTTCCGGAACAGAAAATATATATGTAGTGTGATTACACTTTGTGTTATTGCGAATTTTAAAGAAAAACGTAGGTAGACACATATATCGAACAGTCTGTTCTTGTCCGGTGCTCGGCATCACCAGCCGATTGATCAGACAGGGCCTATCTGACCGCGCGTCTATTTCAACTCCAGGCCAAAGTGGTGTGTTGCAGAGACGAAGTACTAATCCCTGACCCCGAAACCACTCAACCACCAGGATCCCTTCATCAAACGACACGAGCTACCACCCACGGCAAACAGGTGGGTCCGTTCGGTGGGGTCTTACCACTCGGCAGCCGGCGATTTCTATCCCCCCGCCAGCTGGGGGTATAACCAGAATATTTAAGAGAGTTTTTCATAAGGCCCCTTTTTATGTGACCCTTGCCATAGTCAGATCCACTGTCAAAATCAACAATTTGAATGATGGTACAATCAATCTGTTTAATCTGTGGAATTTATTGTGTTAATGAGTTTATAGTGAAATCTACAGAGGGCCCCTTTTCTCATGATACTTTACAGAACAAACCAAATTTCAAAAGGAACAATTCTAATGAAGGTACAATCATTCTTTAAAAGTTAAAGAGAATCAATGAAAACAGTGGACTGAACTATGTCAAGAATTTTTGTAACAAAGTTTTCATAAAGCCCCTTTTTCCGTTAATGAATGAATGAATGAATGGAGTTTTATGGCCCGTCGACAACTAAGGTCATGCTGGGCGCATTACAAGTATCTGGGAAGGTACCTTTAAGCAAAAACTGAGGTGGACTTAAACAGTAAAATCTGGAATCAAATAACAATAGTAGAATTGTTAAATTTAACAATTATTTACTAAAAACTGATCTATAAGAACAGTAAAAATCTACACATCATGAATAGTGCTAAATTGTTTTTAAGAACCTAAAATTATATTTTGTTGTACAAACCAATGGCTTTCAGGAAATCAAATATTAGTTCCATTCTAATACTCTAAATAGCTGCCTCATACTGTCAACTTTAAAAAAATCTTTCGGTACTATTAAAAAAATCAACGCAGTCAGTAAAAATATGTTGGACAGTAAGAGGAGCGTCGCATGAAATACACATTGGAGCTTCTTCTCCTTTGAGAAGAAAAGAATGCGTTAGGTGTGTATGACCAATGCGTAAACGGGCCAAAACAATTTGGCGGTTTAATCTGTATCCAGGTAGCCATTCACCAAGATCTTTTTTAATGGTGTAAAGTTTGTTATATTGGTTAGCAGGATCGTCCCAAGCATTCTGCCAGACATCCTGAGTAAATCTATTTATCAAAGGTTTAAAATCACTAAAAGGAATGAATGAATGAATGAATGGAGTTTTATGGCCCGTCGACAACTAAGGTCATGTTGGGCGCACAACTAGTAAATGAAAA
This sequence comes from Fragum fragum, assembly GCA_946902895.1. Lineage (NCBI taxonomy): Eukaryota > Metazoa > Mollusca > Bivalvia > Cardiida > Cardiidae > Fragum > Fragum fragum. Next base: position 354,403 of record OX336369.1, on the reverse strand, counting down.
GGTGCCTTTGAGTAAAAACGGACATGGATTTTAACAGTTAAATGTAGAATTAAATAACAATAGTAGAGTTATAGCTAACAAGCAATTACTAAAAACGATCTATACGACCAATAAAAATCTAGTCAATCATAAACAAGTCTATAATTGCTTACAAGAACCTAAAATCATATTTTTTTATACAAATTGATGGCTTTCAGAAAATCAAAAATAAGTTCGATTCTGACGCTTTCAAATAGCTGCCTCATACTGTCAGCCTTGAAATATTGATCTCTGTACATAGAAAAATCAATACAATCTATAAAAATATGTTTGACAGTAAGAGGAGCGTCGCATGGAATACACATTGGAGGTTCGTTTCCTTTTAGAAGAAATGAATGCGTCAAGTAAGTGTGACCAATTCGTAAACGAGCCAAAATGATTTCTTCTCGGCGATTTGATCTATAGCCAGGTAGCCATTCACCAAGACTCTGCTTAATAGTATAAAGTTTGTTATCTTGGTTTGCGGGATCGTCCCAACAATTCTGCCAGACATCCTGAATAAAATGATGTATTAAAGGTTTAAAATCACTAAAAGGAACATCGAAGGGTAAAATGTCTAGTGATAATGCCTCCTTAGCAGCCTTATCTGCCTCCTCATTACCATGAATACCAATGTGGCTAGGGAGCCAACAGAAAACAAGATCAACATCACTATCAAGATTTGAAATCTTATTCAGTAATTTAACTATAAGAGGATTGTTTGTTTTCTCATGTTCAAGCGCTTGCATACTAGACATTGAATCAGTGAAAACAATATATCGCCAATAACCATCTTCGATCATGTGATCGAGCGCAAGATCAATCGCCTTAAGTTCTGCTGAAAATACGGAGGAGTTGTTTGCTAGACGAAACTGATATTTTTCGCCATCTAGAACAGTGGCTGAAGCAACTTTATCTCCGTCCTTCGAACCATCTGTATAAATCTCTTCATGCAATATGTACCTTTCTTTAATCTCTAAAAATTTTGTTTTAAAGACAACAGGGTCTGTAGTACCCTTTTTGCTTGAAGCCAGGTCATAAAGATAAGTAGGACTTCTGCAAGTCCATAAAGGAACATCGGAAACTGTATATTCGGCAACATCTTCTAGATCGAAATCTAGAGAATTTATATCTGTTACGCAACGTAAACTAAAAGGTGGTATAGCTTTTGCTTTCTTTTCAAATTCCTCCCTGTACTTCGGTTCAAATACAACTTTGTAAGTGGGGTTGTCAGGATTAGACTTTAACTTAAGGTAATATTGCATGGAGAGTTTCTTTCGACGTAAGTTTAAAGATGGCTCATTGGCTTCAGTGTACAGACTATTTACTGGTGATGTTCTAAAAGCGCCTAACGCTAAGCGCAAGCCTTGATTATGAATAGAATCAAGTTTGCGGAGGTATGAAGGGCGCGCTGAGCCGTAAACAGCGCAGCCATAATCTAACTTAGATCTGACAAGCGACCTGTAAAGTCGCAATAGAACTTTTTTATCGGCTCCCCAGTCCATATGGGACACAACACGTAAAAGATTTAGAGCTTTTTGGCACTTATTGCTCAAATGATCAATATGTGGACGAAACGAGAGTTTAGAGTCAAAGAGAAGCCCTAAAAATTTGAACTCTGGAACGACTTCTATTGGCACTCCATCAAGTTTAAGTTCGGGATCAGGGTGCAGTTTTCTTGACTGACAAAAGTGCATACATTTGGTTTTAGTCTTGGAAAACTTAAAGCCGTTTTCGTTTGACCATTTGGTAAGGTTGTTCAAGACTTGCTGCAACTGCCTTTCAATTGTATACATATGTTTTGATCTGTAACAGACACAGAAGTCATCAACGTAAAGAAAACATTCCACACCAGGACAAACGGTTTTAACAATGTTGTTTATTTTGACAGTAAATAGTGTCACGGACAAAATACTTCCCTGGGGAACTCCCATTTCTTGTTCATGGGGATCTGAAAAGGTATCTCCCACCCTGACTCTAAACTGACGTTCATCTAAAAAAGCAGAAATGAAATAAGCAAGGCGACCTCGAATACCGAAATCAAAGAGGTCATTCATAATTCCATACTTCCAAGTGGTATCATAAGCACTTTCAAGATCGAAAAAGACTGAAACAACATGTTCTTTCTTTATAAAAGCTTCTCGAATAAAAGTCTCGAAGCGGACAAGATGATCAAGAGTGCTTCTCTGTTTACGAAAGCCACTTTGGACTGACGTGATAAGGTTGTTCTTTTCAAGAAACCAAACAAGACGATCATTAACCATTCTTTCCATGGTTTTACAAATACAACTTGTTAAGGCTATAGGACGATAGTTTGAAGGGTTTGTAGAATCTTTACCTGGCTGGAATTATTCCCGTTTTCCAGACCTGATTATAAATTTCAAGTAAACAATGAAGGGAGCGAGATGGTAAACGTTTAAGGAACTGATAATGGATATTATCAGACCCGACAGCAGTGTCATGACACTTCTTTAAAGCTTTCTTCAACTCTTTCACAGAAAAGTCTCTATTGTAGTGTTCAAGATTCCTGGAACTAAAATTAATCTTGGACTTTTCTTTTTCACCTTGAAATTTTTGAAAGGTGGGCGAATAATTAGAAGAGGAGGACTTCTTGGCAAATGTATCTGCCAATACATTGGCAATGTCATGTTTGGAAGACACTGTACTATCATCATCTGTTTTAAGATGACCAACACTTAGGGACGTGTTCTTCCCATTGATTTTACGTATCATGTCCCAAGTCTTTTTGACAGATGATCTTGAATTTAATCTTGAAACATACTGCCTCCAAGACGAACGTTTACTTTGTTTGATAGTTCTACGAGCTTTCGCACGTAAAATTTTAAACTTGTAAAGATTGTCCTTCGTGGGCCTAAGGCCAAATGCTCTGAGAGCAGATTTTCTCTCACTTATAGCCTTTTTACAGTCGTCATTAAACCATGGCTTGTTTGGATTTTTAGAATTAGGCGATGTGCGAGGAATTGCTTTTTCTGCAGCCGAATAAAGTAAAGATGTAAAATGATCTGCAGTATTTTCGCAGTCATCAAAGGCTTGAGGATTTATTGACTGCTCGCAGGTAGTTTTAAAAAGATCCCAATTAGCTTTTTTGAATTTCCATCGTCTAGGTAGTTCCATGACTGATGGGCCTGATTCAGAAACATGAATCGGAAAGTGGTCGCTCCCATGGAGATCAGAATCAACTTTCCACGTAAAATGTGGAAAAATATCAGGGCTGCAAATAGTCAAATCCAGTGAAGAATAATTTCCAGTGGCAGGATGAAGATGGGTAGAAGACTTGTTATTCAATAAAACAAGATCATGATTGGTAATGAAATCTTCAACAGTACGGCCTTTGGTGTCGGTGTTGCTACATCCCCATAAGGTATGATGAGAATTAAAATCTCCCATCAATATGAAAGGTTTAGGTAATTTATGGACAAGATCGTCTAGTTTTCTTATGTCTATAGGAGAACTGGGTGGAAGATAGATTGAACATAATGTAATGGTTTTATGGAGAGACATGCTGACAGCTACTGCCTGCAAAGTGGTGTCTATACAGACATTTCGATGTGGAATGTTGTTATTCACAAATATACCTACGCCACCAGATGCCTTTTCGTTGTGTGTAAAGTTTTTTAGATAGCAAGAATGATATTTCATTGAAAATTTATCTGTGTCTTTTAAAAATGTTTCCTGCAAACATACTGCCACTGGTTTATGTTTAGAAACTAAAAGATTCAGCTCCTCAAAATTGGCTTTGATGCTACGACAATTCCATTGAACAATATTATTCGCCATTAAAAAGATTATTATAGAGTGTATACCACGTAAGAATGGAAATAAGTGATTACCTTTTAACACCACTAAGATTGATTCTATTCGCACCTTGCCTAATTGGATCGGGTTGCGCAGAATTGTGATTTGTAGAAGACGGAGGACCAGGGATCGAATCCTCAGATTCGTCCTCCATGCCCTCATCGTCCCCATCATCCAAATCGCTAAAGCGATTGGATGTCGTAATTGGAGAAGGATTTACCTTCTCCAATTGAAGGCGAAGACGAGTTCGCCTTTGACTCGATGCCTCCGAGTTATTTGTTGAAGATTTTCCATTATCATGCGTTTTTTGTGATTTATTAGTATCTTTCTGAACGGCTTGTTTTTGTGTTTTAACATCAGCAGCTGAAACTTTCTGGTCATTCACTTTCACAATTGATTCACTGACTGACGGCATACTTCCTGACATAACTTCATTGACCTTCTCCCGAATCTCAGGAAACATTTCTGAGAGAATTTTTAGCATGCGCTCGCATGTAGTACATTCCTTTGATGTCGGAGTTTGTGTTGGCTCAGGTACAGGCTTAGCTTTATTTGCATAGGTGTTGGCATCTTCTCATGACTCTACAATTTTCCTAGCTTCGAAGAATGAAACCGATTGTCTACACTTAACAGTCAAAATTTCCTTTTCCTTTTTAAATTTTGGGCATAACTTCGAGCTGGCTGGATGGTCCATTCCACAATTGAAACATTTGAAGTCATTCTGACAGGCGTCTTCGTCATGCTCATCTACATCACCAGAAAATGCACATTTCCTACAAATTTTATTCGCCCTACAACTGTTTTCATGATGCCCAAACCTCTGACAGTTGAAACAACGCAGGGGATTTGGGACATAAACGTCGACTTTTACAATTTGAAATCCAACTTTAATTTCTTTTGGAAGTGTTGGTTCGTCAAAGGTCAAAATATAAGTATTTGTTCTGATGGTTTTTTCATCCCTTTTGAATTCAACTCTTTTTACTTCGGTAACACCTTGGGACCTGAGATTGGTTTTGATTTCACTTATCAAACAAGAAGACAATTGTTTACATCGAATGACGCCTTTTGACTGGTTAAGTTTTTCATGCCCGTATACTTTTACTCTCTGGTTAAAGAATTTTGTGGTTTTTAGTAAGTTATCAGATTGAGCCCGTTTACAAACTTCAATTAGCAGAGTCCCATTCTTTAAGTTCTTGACAGACTTTGGTGTACCTATAATAGCCCTTATCTGCTTCTCTATAACAAATGGTGAAAGTTCAGCTACTGGTAAATCTGGGTCATCGCTTTCGACCACTATAAACTTGGGGAAAGGCGGTAGACTAATATTTTCTTCTTCCGAATCAGAAAGGTAACGCTTGGCTTTTTTAGATTGTGCCATGATTAATAATTAGTATTCATCAGAAATACTCTTCACCCACCTCGGAGTCCAACAAGGGGGCACATCACCGGGGATTTTTCCATCTCGGGAGCGGTGCCAAAGATGTATAACTGATATACTCGGTGCAAATGGGCTAAATCAAGCAATTTTAATCCGATGAGTAGATCAACCAAGCACGAAATAAACACCGGAAAACAAAACTGTCGATCAAACACCTCGTTTACCCGATTAACCCTTAAGCCACCGCTTTCTGGAAAAGAATATGGATACAGTGAAATAAAACTACTTGAAATATACAAACAAGAAAGTGCGTGTTCCGTAATCTATACATTCTTTTCCAGTGCTAGGCGTGACCAGCCGATTGATCAGACAGGGCCTATCTGACCGCTCGTCTAGTTCAACTCCAGGCCAAAGTGATGTGTTGCAGAGACGAGGTACTAATCCCTGACCCCGAAACCACTCAACCACCAGGATCCCTTCATCAAACGACACGAGCAACCACCCACGGCAAACAGGTGGGCCCGTTCGGTGGGGTCTTACCACTCTGCAGGACGGCAGCCGGCGATTTCTATCCCCCCGCCAGCTGGGGGTACTTTTTCCGTTAAACTTAACAAATCAGACCCAATGTACAAAAGAATAATCCTAATGATAGTTTGAAGAAAATAATAAAGACTGAGGACTTTATTGTAATAATGATGATTTGTAATAAAATTTTTATAAGGTCCCTTTTCTTGTGTCACTTAACCAATCAGACCTAATTTACAAAGGAACAATCCAAATGATGGTACAATCATTCTATTTAAGTTTGAAGAGATTCTGATAAAGACTGAGGGCATTGTTGTGTTTATAAGGATTTGGTAATAATTTTTCATACAGCCCCTTTTCCTATGATACTAGACAGATCAGGCCCAATTTGGAAAGAAACAATCCTTATGATGGTATAAACATTCTGTGAAAGTTTGAACAGAATCTGATGAAAACTGCAGACTTTATCTTGGTGTAAATTTTTTAAAATAAAATTTTTATAAGGCTCCTTTTCCTGTGATACTTGAAGGATCAGGTCTCATGTCAGCATCAACAATCGTGATTATTGAACAATGATTCTGTGAAGGTTTGAATAAAATCCAATGAAAGCTCTGGACTTGATTACAAGGATATAGATAAAATTCTCAAAAGGCCCCTTTTCCCATTATACTAGACAGATCACGCCTAATTTGAAAAGAAAGAATCCTCATGATGGAATAATCATTCTGTGAAAGTTTTAACAGAATCTGATGAAAACTGTTGAATAAATTGTGGTACAATGATTTTAAAATTAAATTTCATAACGCTCCTTTTCCTGTGATACTTGACGGATCAGGTCAAATGCAAACATCAACAATCATTATTATTGTATAATTATTCTGTGAATGATTGAAGAAAATCTGATGAAAGCTCTGGACTTGGTAACAAGGATTTATAAATGAAATTTTCATAAGGCCCCTTTTCCTGTGTTTCTTGACAGTTCAAACCCTGTAATGAAAAGAATGTTAGTTATGACCTTCCAATCATTATGTGAAAGTTTCAACAACATCTAGTCAAAGCTGTGGGCTTCATGGTGTTTACAGGGTTTTATTAATTGAATTTTCATATAGCCCCTTTTCCCATGTTACTTGATGGATCTGAACCAATTCCAAAGGGAACTCTTCTTACAAAAGTATAATTTTTCTGTTTGAGTATAAAGACAACCCCATCTCATCTGTGGACTATAAAGCATTAAGTAAGATTTTTATAATTGAATTTTCCTAAGGCCCCTTTTCTTATGTTTCTCAATGGATCAGACCCAACTTGAAAGGAACAGTCCTTATGATTGTACAATCATTATGTGAAAGTTTGAAGTCAATCAGGTGAAATCTAGGGCCATTATGTGTTAACTAAGATTTTTTATTAAATTCTCATAGGGTCCCTTTCCCATGAAACTTGATGGATCAAACCTACTTCCGAAATGAACAATCCATTTAATGTAATAATCATTCTGGGAATGTTTGAAGAGAATGTGTTGAAAACTATGGACTCTATTGTGTTTACGAGGGCTTTTTCAATCCTTTTTTCCGTGGTCCTTGACTGATCATACCAAATTTTGAAGGGAACAATTCTTATGATGGTACAATCATTCTGTGAAAGTTTGAAGTCAATTAGATGAAAACTGTGGACTCTTGAGTGTTAACAAAGATCTTTGAACTAAATTTAAACAAGGCCCCCTTTCCCATGTTTCTTGAGGAATCATGAATGAATGAATGAATGAATAGAGTTTTATGGCCCGTCGACAACTAAGGTCATGTTGGGCGCATTACAAGTAAATGAAAAGGTGCCTTTGAATAAAAACGGAGATGGATTTAAATAGTAAAATGTAGAATAAAATAACAATAGTAGAATTATAACTAACAATGAATTACTAAAACCGATCTATACGAACAGTAAAAATCTAGACAATCATGAAAAGGTATATAAATTGCTTACAAGAACCTAAAATCATATTTTGCTATACAAATTGATGGCTTTCAGAAAATCAAAAATAAGTTCGATTCTGACGCTTTCAAAAAGCTGCCTCATACTGTCAGCCTTGAAATATTGATCTCTGTACATAGAAAAATCAATACAGTCTATAAAAATATGTTTGACAGTAAGAGGAGCGTCGCATGGAATACACATTGGAGGTTCGTCTCCTTTAAGAAGAAATGAATGCGTCAAGTAAGTGTGACCAATGCGTAAACGGGCCAAAATGATTTCTTCTCGGCGATTTGATCTATAGCCAGGTAGCCATTCACCAAGACTCTGTTTAATAGAATAAGTTTAATAGAATAAAGTTTATTATCTTGGTTTGCGGGATCGTCCCAACAATTCTGCCAGATATCCCGAATAAAATGATGAATTAAAGGTTTAAAATCACTAAAAGGAACATCGAAAGGTAAAATGTCTAGTGATAATGCCTCCTTGGCAGCCTTATCTGCCTCCTCATTACCACGAATACCAATGTGGCTAGGGAGCCAACAGAAAACAAGATCAACATCACTATCAAGATTTGAAATCTTATTCAGTAATTTAACTATAAGAGGATTGTCTGTTTTCTCGTGTTCGAGCGCTTGCATACTGGACATTGAATCAGTGAAAACAATATAACGCCAATAACCATCTTCGATCATGTGATCGAGCGCAAGATCAATCGCCTTAAGTTCTGCTGAAAATACGGAGGCGTTGTTTGCTAGACGAAACTGATATTTTTCGCCATCTAGGACAGTGGCCGAAGCAACTTTCTCTCCGTCCTTCGAACCATCTGTATAAATCTCTTCATGCAATATGTACCTTTCTTTAATCTCTAAAAATTTTGTTTTAAAGACAACAGGGTCTGTAGTACCCTTTTTGCTTGAAGCTAGGTCATAAAGATAAGTTGGACTTTTGCATGTCCATAAAGGAACATGGGAAACTGTATAATCCGCAATGTCTTCTAGATCGAAATCTAGAGAATTTATATCTGTTTCGCAACGTAAACTAAAAGGTGGTATGGCTTTTGCTTTCTTTTCAAATTCCTCCCTGTAGTAAGGTTCAAATACAACTTTGTAAGTGGGGTTGTCAGGATTAGACTTTAACTTAAGATAATATTGCATGGAGAGTTTCTTTCGACGTAAATTTAAAGATGGTTCATTGGCTTCAGTGTACAGACTATTTACTGGTGATGTTCTAAAAGCGCCTAACGCCAAGCGTAATCCTTGATTATGAATAGAATCAAGTTTGCGAAGGTATGAAGGGCGAGCTGAACCGTAAACAGCACAGCCATAATCTAACTTAGATCTGACAAGCGACCTGTAAAGTCGCAATAGGACTTTTTTATCGGCTCCCCAGTCCATATGGGACACAACACGTAAAAGATTTAGAGCTTTTTGGCACTTATTGCTCAAATAATCAATATGTGGACGAAACGAGAGTTTAGAGTCAAAGAGAAGGCCTAAAAATTTGAACTCTTGAACAACTTCAATGGGCACTCCGTCAAGTTTAAGTTCGGGATCAGGGTGCAGTTTTCTTGACTGACAAAAGTGCATACATTTGGTTTTAGTCTTTGAAAACTTAAAGCCGTTTTCGTTTGACCATTTGGTAAGGTTGTTCAAGACTTGCTGCAACTGCCTTTCAATTGTGTACATATGTTTTGATCTGTAACAGATACAGAAGTCATCAACGTACAGAAAACATTCCACACCAGGACAAACGGTTTTAACAATGTTGTTTATTTTGACACTAAATAGTGTCACGGACAAAATACTTCCCTGGGGAACTCCCATTTCTTGTTCATGGGGATCTGAAAAAGTATCTCCCACCCTGACTCTAAACTGACGTTCGTCTAAAAATGCAGAAATGAAATAGGCAAGGCGACCTCGAATACCGAAATCAAAGAGGTCATTCATTATTCCATACTTCCAAGTGGTATCATAAGCACTTTCAAGATCGAAAAAGACAGAAACAACATGTTCTTTCTTTATAAAAGCTTCTCGAATAAAAGTCTCGAAGCGGACAAGATGATCAAGAGTGCTTCTCTGTTTACGAAAGCCACTTTGGACTGACGTAATTAGTTTATTTTTTTCTAAAAACCAAACAAGACGATCATTTACCATTCTTTCCATGGTTTTGCAAATACAACTTGTTAAGGCTATAGGACGATAGTTTGAAGGGTTTGTAGAATCTTTACATGGTTTAGGTATAGGAATCACAATAGCTTCCCGCCAAGAGGCTGGAATTATTCCCGTTTTCCAAACCTGATTATAAATTTCAAGTAAACAGTGAAGGGAGCGAGATGGTAAACGTTTGAGGAACTGATAATGAATATTATCAGAACCAACAGCAGTATCATGACACTTTTTAAAAGCTTTCTTCAACTCTTTGATGGAAAAGTCTCTATTGTAGTGTTCCAGGTTCCTGGAACTAAAATTAAGCTTGGACTTTTCTTTTTCACCTTGAAATTTTTGAAAGGTGTGTGAATAATTAGAAGAGGAGGACTTCTTGGCAAATGTATCTGCTAGTACATTTGCAATGTCATGTTTGGAAGAAACTGATTTATTGTCATCCGTTTTAAGGTGACCAATACTGAGTGATGTGTTCTTCCCACTGATTTTACGTACCATATCCCAAGTCTTTTTGACAGATGATCTTGAATTCAATCTAGAAACATACTGCCTCCAAGACGAACGTTTACTTTGTTTGATAGTTCTACGAGCTTTCGCACGTGCAATTTTAAACTTGTAAAGATTTTCCTTCGTCGGCCTGAGGCAAAATGCTCTGAGAGCAGATTTTCTATCTGCTATAGCATTTTTACAATCGTCATTAAACCATGGCTTGTTTGGGTTTTTAGGATCAGGCGATGTTTGTGGAATGGCTTTTTCTGCAGCAGAATAAAGTAAAGATGTAAATAGTTCTGCAGAGTTTTCACATTCATCAAAGGCTTCTGGATTTATTGACTGCTCACATGTGGTTTTAAAAAGTTCCCAATTAGCTTTATTGAGTTTCCAACGCCTAGGGCGCTCCTGGACAGATGGTCCCAATTCAGATATTTGAATAGGAAAATGGTCACTACCATGAAGATCAGAGTCCACTTTCCAGCTAAAAGCCGGGAAAATGTCTGGAGTGCAAATAGTTAAATCCAGTGAAGAATATGAACCAGTTGCTGGATGATGATAAGTGGAAGATTTATCATTTAATAAAACAAGATCATGATTTGATATGAAATCTTCAATAATACGACCTTTGTTGTCTGTATGGGAACATCCCCAAAGCGTGTGGTGAGAATTGAAATCTCCCATTAATATATAAGGCTTGGGTAATTGTTCGACAAGATCGTCTAGTTTCCTGAGACTGATAGGAGAACTAGGTGGAAGATAGATTGAACACAGTGTTATTGTTTTATTAATTGATAGGCTAACAGCAACAGCTTGTAGCGTAGTATTAAGAGGGATAGTGCGATGAGGAACACTGTTGTTAACAATGATTCCGACACCGCCCGAAGCTTTATCAATACCTTCAAAATTTTTCAAATAGCAAGAGTGATACTTTAAAGAGAATTTGTCAGTATCTTTTAAAAAGGTCTCTTGCAAACAGATAGCAACTGGCTTTCCATTAGAAACTAATAGATTCATTTCTTCAAAATTAGCTTTGATGCTGCGACAATTCCATTGAATGATTTTGTTCGCCATAGTAAAATTAAGGGGGAGAAATATACTAATTAGTATTGGAAGTATGAAATTTATTTGTTTATGTGTGAAAGATCTATTATATTTTTGCCTCGCTTATTCTCTTTGGAAGAATCTGCATCCTCTGTGTCTTCCGTTACCATGTCTTCTTCAAGACAGTGGTAGCGGTTGCATTGTTTAACAGGATCCTCAGATCCCTTTGGCTGGCGATTAGATGATGTCGCCCTAGGAGACGAAGTTCTGCTCCTAGGGGGTTTGACGAACGAGCTTGTATCATTATCCTCGGATAATTTCTTTGCTGGACGATTTAATTTCTCTTTCTGCATTTGTGCTTTCTTACGAATGACCATTTCAGCTATATCTTCTTGTTCAATCTTATCCATGGCAACAACTTCAGGGTGTGGTTTCTTGGATGTAGAAGTCTTATTTTTCTCCAAATTAGATACTTTTTTCTCAGTGTTCGGTTTAGTTTTAGATGACGTTTCTGAATTTCCTGATTTGTTTTCTTTACTTTGAGCTTGATCACTAGATGATGTTTGGGATGTGGAGACTGCTTTAGAGAACAATTTTGATATTTCGTTTTTCTTTTCCGGGAAGACAACGCACAATTTTTCAAATATATTTTTGCAGTTTAGACATTCATTATCAGCTTTTGTTACATTTGCATAGCTTGACGGTAAACTTGTTTTGTGTCTCATGTCATATATTTTTCTGGCTTCAAAAAAAGATACACCCTCATGGCATTTAATGGATTGTATTTCTTTTTCTTTTTTCCAAAAAGAGCATTCTTTTGAATTTGCATGGTGGTCAAGTCCACAATTTACACATTTTGCTGTATTTGTGCACGTTAACTGTGTGTGTGTAGCGTTAACTTCTCCACATTTTGCACATACATGATCATTCCTGCATTTGTCTTCATGATGTCCAAACCTCTGACAATGGAAGCATCTCAGAGGATTCGGAACATACACGTCGACATTGACAATGCTGAAGCCAACTTTAATCTTACGTGGCAAGATTGGTGTTTGGAATGTCAAAATATACGTATTTGTGTCTACTTTTTTACCATTTCTAGTGATCGAAATCCGTTTCACGTCAGAAACGGATTGACTTGCCAAGCCTTCAACTATCTCTGCGATAGAGCATGAAGCAAGCTCTTTACATCTGATTATACCTTTAGAAATATTTAGAGTTTTATGGGGATATACTTTTACTTCTCTATTGAAAAATACTTCAGTTTTTAATAAATTTTGAGCTTGAATATTTGTGTGGACTTCTACCAACAAGTTGCCATCTTTCAAAACCTTAACGGATTTGGGTGTACCCAAGATTGATTTCAGCTGTTTTTCAATGACAAATGGTGACATTTTTGACATAGAAAAATTGTCATCTCTTGCTTCAATAACAAAATATTTTCCGAAATGGCCATTCGTGTCATCATCAAAATCTAAATTGTCTGATCGTGTTCGCTTGGCTCCTTTTTCATTATCCATGGTAGTTTTTTTAAGTTCATCGGCGATGCTCTCCACCCGCCCTGGAGTCCTACAAGGGGGTAGTCACCTGGGGTATTTCCATCTCAGGGAGTACCAGAGCTACATCGCCGATATACTCGGGGCGAATGGGCTAGATCAAGCAGATAATACAGCCGATGAATACGCCAACCAAGCTTGAAATAAACATCGGGATGCAAAATAGTCGATCAAACACCTCGTTCGTCCGATTGACCCCTTTAGCCACGGCTTTCCGGAACAGAAAATATATATGTAGTGTGATTACACTTTGTGTTATTACGAATTTTAAAGAAAAACGTAGGTAGACACATATATCGAACAGTCTGTTCTGGTCCGGTGCTCGGCATGACCAGCCGATTGATCAGACAGGGCCTATCTGACCGCTCGTCTAGTTCAACTCCAGGCCAAAGTGGTGTGTTGCAGAGACGAGGTACTAATCCCTGACCCCGAAACCACTCAACCACCAGGATCCCTTCATCAAACGACACGAGCTACCACCCACGGCAAACAGGTGGGTCCGTTTGGTGGGGTCTTACCACTCTGCAGGACGGCAGCCGGCGATTTCTATCCCCCCGCCAGCTGTGGGTATTGAGGAATCATATCCGATTCCGAAAGGAACAATCCTTATGATGGTACAATCATTCTGTGAAAGTTTGAAGAGAATCCTTTGATAAATGTTGGCTCTAGATTATTAATGAGAATGTTTTATTTACATTTTCATAAGGCCCCTTTTTCCTGTATTTCTTGACGGATCATACCAAATTTCAAAAGGAACAATCCTTATGATAGTGCAATCATTCTGTGAAAAATTGAAGAGAATCCGATGAAAACTATTGACTCCAAAGTGTTAAAGAGTATTTCTTAAAAGATTGTTCGGTTAAATTTTCATAAGGCCCCTTTTCCCGTGTTTCCTGATGGATCTGACCAAATTCCCAAAGGAACAATCCTTATGATGGTACAATCATTCTGTGAAAGTTTAAATACAATCTGATGAAAACTGTGGACTCTTTAGAGTGTTAACAGGGATTTTTTAAATTTTCATAAGGCCCCATTTCCCGTGTTTCTTGACAGATCGGACCCATTTTCGAAAGGAACGATCTTTATGAGGGTTCAAGCATTCTGAGAAAGTTTGAAGAGAAACTGATGAAAACTGTGGACTTTATCGCGTAAACGAGGATTTTTAATGGAGTTTTTAATTGAATTTTCATAAGGCCCCTTTTCCAATGTGGCCCCAAGCCGGCGGGGGGATAGAAATCGCTAGCTGCCGTCCTGTAGAGTGGTAAGACCCCACCGAATGGGCCCGCCTGTTTGCCGTGGGTGGAGACTCGTAAAGCCGGAAAAGAGGGTCCTGGTAGTTGAGAGAAGCCCAGGGATCTCCAGCTTCTCAACACGCTGCTTTGGCCTCGGCTTCGGTAAAACGGGAGCCTGGATGGGCCCGGTCTTAGACTAGGAGTGAATGAATGAATGAATAGAGTTTTATGGCCCGTCGACAACTAAGGTCATGTTGGGTGCATTACAAGTAAATGAAAAGGTGCCTTTGAATAAAAACGGAGATGGATTTAAATAGTAAAATGTAGAATCAAATAACAATAGTAGAATTATAACTAACAATGAATTACTAAAACCGATCTATATGAACAGTAAAAATCTTGACAATCATGAAAAGGTCTATAAATTGCTTACTGAAAATTAAAATCATATTTTGCTATACAAATTGATGGCTTTCAGAAAATCAAAAATAAGTTCGATTCTGACGCTTTCAAATAGCTGCCTCATACTGTCAGCCTTGAAATATCTTTCCCTGACATCGAAAAAATCAATGCAGTCAATACAAATATGTTTGACAGTAAGAGGAGTGTCACATGGAATACAAATTGGAGCCTCTTCTCCTTTAAGAAGAAATGAATGCGTCAAGTAAGTGTGACCAATGCGTAAGCGAGCCAAAATAATTTCTTCACGGCGATTTGATCTATAACTGGGTAGCCAATCACCAAGATCTCGTTTAATAGAATAAAGTTTATTATCTTGGTTTGCAGGATCGTCCCAACAATTCTGCCAGACATCCTGAATAAAATGATGTATCAAAGGTTTAAAATCACTAAAAGGAACATCGAAGGGTAAAATGTCTAGTGATAATGCCTCCTTGGCAGCCTTATCTGCCTCCTCATTACCACGAATACCAATGTGGCTAGGGAGCCAACAGAAAACAAGATCAACATCACTATCAAGATTTGAAATCTTATTCAGGAATTTAACTATAAGAGGATTGTCTGTTTTCTCGTGTTCAAGCGCTTGCATACTCGACATGGAATCAGTGAAAAAATATAGCGCCAATAACCATCTTCGATCATGTGTTCGAGCGCAAGATCAATCGCCTTAAGTTTTGCTGAAAATACGGAGGAGTTGTTTGCTAGACGAAACTGATATTTTTCGCCATCTAGAACAGCGGCTGAAGCAACTTTTTCTCCGTCCTTCGAACCATCTGTATAAATCTCTTCATGCAATATGTACCTTTCTTTAATCTCTAAAAATTTTGTTTTAAAGACAACAGGGTCTGTAGTACCCTTTTTGCTTGAAGCCAGGTCATAAAGATAAGTTGGACTTTTGCATGTCCATAAAGGAACATGGGAAACTGTATAATCCGCAATGTCTTCTAGATCGAAATCTAGAGAATTTATATCCGTTTCGCAACGCAAACTAAAAGGTGGTATAGCTTTTGCTTTCTTTTCAAAGTCTTCCCTGTACTTAGGTTCAAATACAACTTTGTAAGTGGGGTTGTTAGGATTAGACTTTAATTTAAGATAATATTGCATGGAGAGTTTCTTTCGACGAAAATTTAAAGATGGTTCATTGGCTTCAGTGTACAAACTATTTACTGGTGATGTTCTAAAAGCGCCTAACGCCAAGCGCAATCCTTGATTATGAATAGAATCAAGTTTGCGAAGGTATGAAGGGCGAGCTGAACCGTAAACAGCACAGCCATAATCTAACTTAGATCTGACAAGCGACCTGTAAAGTCGCAATAGGACTTTTTTATCAGCTCCCCAGTCCATATGGGACACAACACGTAAAAGATTTAGAGCTTTTTGGCACTTATTGCTCAAATAATCAATATGTGGACGAAACGAGAGTTTAGAGTCAAAGAGAAGGCCTAAAAATTTGAACTCTGGAACAACTTCAATGGGCACTCCGTCAAGTTTAAGTTCGGGATCAGGGTGCAGTTTTCTTGACTGACAAAAGTGCATACATTTGGTTTTAGTCTTTGAAAACTTAAAGCCGTTTTCGTTTGACCATTTGGTAAGGTTGTTCAAGACTTGCTGCAACTGCCTTTCAATTGTGTACATATGTTTTGATCTGTAACAGATACAGAAGTCATCAACGTAAAGAAAACATTCCACACCAGGACAAACGGTTTTAACAATGTTGTTTATTTTGACACTAAATAGTGTCACGGACAAAATACTTCCCTGGGGAACTCCCATTTCTTGTTCATGGGGATCTGAAAAAGTATCTCCCACCCTGACTCTAAACTGACGTTCGTCTAAAAAGGCAGAATTGAAATAGGCAAGGCGACCTCGAATACCGAAATCAAAGAGGTCATTCATAATCCCATACTTCCAAGTGGTATCATAAGCACTTTCAAGATCGAAAAAGACAGAAACAGCATGTTCTTTCTTAATGAAAGCTTCTCGAATAAAAGTCTCGAAGCGGACAAGATGATCAAGAGTGCTTCTCTGTTTACGAAAGCCACTTTGGACTGACGTAATCAGTTTATGTTTTTCTAAAAACCAAACAAGACGATCATTAACAATTCTTTCCATGGTTTTGCAGATGCAACTAGTTAAAGCAATTGGGCGATAATTTGAAGGGTTCGTAGAATCTTTACCTGGTTTAGGTATTGGAATAACGATTGCTTCCCGCCAAGAGGCTGGAATGCTTCCCGTTTTCCAAACCTGGTTATAAATTTCAAGTAAACAATGAAGGGAACGAGATGGTAAACGTTTGAGGAACTGATAATGAATATTATCAGATCCGACAGCAGTGTCATGGCACTTCTTTAAAGCTTTCTTCAACTCTTTCACAGAAAAGTCTCTATTGTAGTGCTCAAGGTTCCTGGAACTAAAATTAAGCTTGGACTTTTCTTTTTCACCTTGAAATTTTTGAAAGTTGGGTGAATAATTGGAAGAGGAGGACTTCTTGGCAAATGTATCTGCCAATACATTGGCAATGTCATGTTTGGAAGACACTGTACTATCATCATCTGTTTTAAGATGACCAACACAAAGGGATGTGTTCTTCCCACTGATTTTACGTATCATGTCCCAAGTCTTTTTGACAGATGATCTCGAATTTAATCTTGAAACATACTGCCTCCAAGACGAACGTTTACTTTGTTTGATAGTTCTACGAGCTTTCGCCCGTGCAGTTTTAAACTTGTAAAGATTTTCCTTCGTAGGCCTAAGGCCAAATGCTCTGAGAGCCGATTTTCTCTCAGCTATAGCCTTTTTACAGTCGTCATTAAACCATGGCTTGTTTGGATTTTTAGGATTAGGCGATGTTCGAGGAATTGCTTTTTCTGCAGCCGAATAAAGTAAAGATGTAAAATAATCTGCAGTGTTTTCGCAGTCATCAAAGGCTTCAGGATTAATTGACTGCTCGCAGGTAGTTTTAAAAAGATCCCAATTAGCTTTATTGAGTTTCCATCGTCTAGGTATTTCCTGGACTGATGGTCCAGATTCAAAAACATGAATCGGAAAGTGGTCGCTCCCATGAAGATCAGAATCAACTTTCCACGTAAAATGTGGAAAGATATCAGGGCTGCAAATAGTCAAATCCAGTGAAGAATAATTTCCAGTGGCAGGATGAAGATAGGTAGAAGACTTGTTATTCAATTAAACAAGATCATGATTGGTAATGAAATCTTCAACAGTAAGGCCTTTGGCGTCGATGTTGCTACACCCCCATAAAGTATGATGAGAATTAAAATCTCCCATCAATATGAAAGGTTTAGGTAATTTGTGGACAAGATCGTCTAGTTTTCTAATGTCTATAGGAGAACTGGGTGGAAGATAAATTGAACATAATGTAATAGTTTTATGAAGAGACATGCTAACAGCTACTGCCTGCAAAGTGGTGTCTATACAGACATTTTGATGTGGAATATTGTTATTCACAAGTATACCAACGCCACCAGATGCCTTTTCGTTGCATGTGAAGTTTTTTAGATAGCAAGAATGATATTTTAGTGAAAATTTATCTGTGTCTTTAAGAAATGTTTCCTGTAAACATACTGCCACTGGTTTATTCTTAGAAACTAAAAGATTCAGCTCCTCAAAATTGGCTTTGATGCTACGACAATTCCATTGAATAATATTATTCGCCATTAAAAAGATTATTGTAAAGTGTGTACCACGTAAGAATGGAAAAAGGTGGCTATTTTTTAACACCACTTAGATTTATTTTATTCGCACCTTGCCTAATTGGATCGGGTTGGACATGATTGTGATTTGTGAAAGAAGGAGGACCTGAACTCGAATCTTCAGGTTCATCCTCCATGCCCTCATCATCCCCATCATCCAAATCGCTAAAGCGATTGGAAGTCTGTATTGGAGAAGGATTAACCTTTTCCAATTGATGGCGAAGACGAGCTCGCCTTTGAGTGTTTTGCTCCGAGTTATTTGCAGAACTTTTACTATTATTTGACGATTTTTGTGTTTTAGTTACATCCTTCTGAATATTTTGCTTTGGAGTTTTAGCCTCTGCTACTGAAACCTTACTGTCGCAAACTTTTACATTTGTTTCCTTAACTGATGGCCTTTCTTCAGATAATACTTCATTGACCTTGTCACGAACTTCAGGAAACAGTTCAGATAGTATTTTAAGCATGCGTTCGCATGTAGTGCATTCCTTTGGTTTGGCATTTTGAGTCGGCTCAGGGACAGATTTAGCTTTATTAGCATAGGTGTTGGCATCTTCTCTTGATTCTACTATTTTCCTAGCTTCGAAGTAAGAAATGGATTGTCTACATTTGATAGTCAGAATTTCTTTTTCCTATTTAAATTTTGGACATAATTTAGAACTTGCCGGATGATCCATTCCACAATTAAAACATTTGAAATCATTGTCGCAGGTGTCTTCATCATGTTCATCCAGGTCTCCAGAATATGCGCATTTCCTACAAATCTTAGTTGCTCTACAATTGTTTTCATGATGCCCAAACCTCTGGCAGTTAAAACAACGCAGAGGATTGGGAACATAAACATCAACCTTTACAATCTGGAATCCTATTTTAATTTCTGTTGGCAAGGTCGGCTCATTAAATGTTAAAATATATGTGTTTGTTTGTACTATCTTGTCATTCTTTTTAAATTCAATTCTTTTTACTTCTGTTACACCTTGGGATCTTAGATTAGATTTGATTTCAGTTATTAAACATGTAGAAAGTTCCCTACAACGAAATTACACCTTTTGATTGATTAAGTTTTTCGTGACCATATACTTTTACCCTTTGACTAAAGAATTTTGTTGTTTTTAATAGATTATCTGCCTGAGCCCTTTTACACACTTCAATTAATAAAGTTCCATTTTTTAGATTTTTGACTGACTTTGGAGTCCCAATTATAGCTCTGATTTGTTTCTCAATTACAAATGGAGAAAGTTCTGCAACAGGTGGCTGATCTGGGTCTTCACTTTCGACCACAATGAATTTAGGAAAAGGCGGTAAGCTAATGTTTTCGTCCTCAGAGTCGGATAGGTAACGCTTGGCTTTTTTTGTCTGGGCCATGATTAATTAGTAATTTTCATCAGCAATACTCTTCACCCACCTTGGAGCCCAACAAGGGGGCACGTCACCGGGGATTTATTCCATCTCGGGAGCGGTGCCAAAGATGTATCACTGATATACTCGGTGCAAATGGGCTAAATCAAGCAATTATCATCCGATGAGTAGATCAACCAAGCACGAAATAAACATCGGAACGTAAAATTGTCGATCAAACACCTCGTTTACCCGATTAACCCTTAAGCCATCGCTTTCTGGAATAGAGTCTGAATACAATGAATTAAAGCTACTTGACATATACAAATAATAATAAGCGTGTTTCATAATCTATACGTTCTATTCCAGTGCTAGGCATGACCAGCCGATTGATCAGACAGGGCCTATCTGACCGCTCGTCTAGTTCAACTCCAGGCCAAAGTGGTGTGTTGCAGAGACGAGGTACTTAAACCCTGACCCCGAAACCACTCAACCACCAGGATCCCTTCATCAAACGACACGAGCAACCACCCACGGCAAACAGGTGGGCCCGTTCGGTGGAGTCTTACCACTCTGCAGGACGGCAGCCGGCGATTTCTATCCCCCCGCCAGCTGGGGGTAATTTTGAGAAAAAAGCAGCTAGCTTAATAAACCAAGCTAACGTGCCTTCACCTCGTTGGTCATCGCAAAAAAAGATTCGAAGATAAACACCGACGGAATACACATCCTTTAATTACACCCTTAACCATTATTAGTTCATGAAAATATCCTTTTTATGAAAATATACATTTTGCTAAAAATCTTCCATTTCGATATTTTCTAATTAAAGTACTTTGATTACTTTGATTATTAATTGCGCAACACATACTGCGCAATCATTATTTCCGGTGAAAAAAAAATACAAGGGGTCGCCATATTTACACTGCAAAGAAACAAAAAAATGAAGCTTATCATCTTATTAGTAGCTTATCTGTCTATGGTGGAAAGTATTTTCATAGACCGTGAGTGCAAGCCCTGAGAAGAGATTCTGGACTGTACGATGATGGATGGGAAGAGCTATCAGGCGAGCCGGAGGATGAGGGTTGGTAGGATCCAGTTTACGCGGCTGCGCGGGCAACTGGACTTACCCAACCTTGCCCAACGTAAAGTTGGTTGAAGTTGACTATGGTCAACCTAACTGCGACCAACTGCAGAACTACATTGGACTGGTTGTGTTGAGGGGGGAACGCAGATCAATACTTTGTCAGGTTGGTTAAATAGATTTGAAAAAAATAAGTCTGGGTTTGGTTAAAGATTCACTCCAAAAGCACAATCTCAATGTTTTCATTGTCAGAGATATAAGGTATCAATACCACCAAGGCTACATCTGGTGTGCCCTCAACCTAATCATTAGAACAGTTATCGGAATTACTCTGTTAAGAAAATAACGACATGGTTATGTTTTCTATCTTAATGCAGAAATCAATTGTTAACTTCTATTGTGTTTTATAACTTTTTCAGATTGATGAAACAACCCCCATTCAGGAGACGACCCACACTCAAGAGACGACCCCCACTCAGAAGACGACCTCAACAGACATTTTGATGAAAACATATACCCAGGACACTTTTGCTGAGTGTGGTGATCAAAACGTTATAGGTTCTTACTCGATTTCATCACACACCATATCTCACTCAAAAGATCAAAATAATTCATTGAATACTACTTCACCTCATCTAATTTCTAATGCTTCCATTAACATATTTGATAGCTAAACAGTTTCCTCTGATATCGTATTACTTCATCCTTCTACTTTTTTAAATAAAATTCATAACAACAACGACAATAATATATCAATTATAATAACCACAATTTCAAAAGTTTTATTACTCATTTTAATTGGGGGGAATTATTTTGATATATCGATATAAACAGAAAAAACGAGTTTCTTTATCATACATATTTCAATGAATGAATGAATAGAGTTTTATGGCCCGTCGACAACTAAGGTCATGTTGGGCGCATAACAAGTAAATGAAACGGTGCCTTTGAGTAAAACGGAGATGGATTTAAACAGTAAAATGTATAATCAAATAACAATAAAAGAATTATATCTAACAACCAATTACTAAAACCGATCTATATGAACAATAACAAGAGGCCCAGTGGGCCTTAACGGTCACCTGAGTAAAAGAGCACCAAGACAAGTGATTTTGTTTGAAAGAATTAGAAAAAGTTCGGTTGAAATCCCCTCAGTGCTTCTTGAGAAGAAGATGAAAATGTTTAAAAGTTACCAAAAATGACCCCCTTTTGGTCCCCATTTAAGGCACCCCTGACCTCCAGCCTTTTAATTTTCACAAATCTGTATAATCAGTACCCAATGATGCTTTTCACCAAGTTAGTTTGAAATTGGCTTAGTACTTCATCAGAAGAAGGTGAAAATGTGAATTTTTTAACATGATGAACTTTGACCTCTGGGTTTGGCCCCATACATGACCCCAGGGACATGAATTTCACAATTTATAATATACCTGTCCTAGTTGTCATGCACACAGAATATTTAAGCTCTGGCATTAACGGTTTATTAAAAGAAGATTTTTAAAGAAGTACCAAAAATTACCCCTTTTTGGCCTCTATTTGGGCCCCTTTGACCCCCAGAACCCCTATTTTCACAAACTTGAATTGGCATCCCTCAATGATGCTTTCTACCAAGTTTGGTTGAAATCGGCCCAGTAGTTCTTGAGAAGAAGATGAAATATTTAAAAGTTACCAAAAATTACCCCCTTTTGGTCCCCATTTTAGGGCCCCCTGGCCCCAGAGCCTTTTTATTTTCACAAATCTGAATAACCATTACCAAATGATGCTTTTCACCAAGTAAGTTTGAAATTGGCTTTGTACTTCATCAGAAGAAGATGAAAATGTGAATTTTTTAACATGATGAACTTTGACCTCTGGGTGTGGCCCCATACATGACCCCAGGGGCATGAATTTCACAATTTATAATATACCTGTCCTAGTTGTCATGCACACAAAATATTTAAGCTCTGGCATTAACGGTTTATTAGAAGAAGATTTTTAAAGTACCAAAAATTACCCCTTTTTGGCCTCTATTTGGGCCCCTTTGACCCCCAGAACCCCTATTTTCACAAACTTGAATTGGCATCCCCCAATGATGCTTTCTACCAAGTTTTGTTGAAATCTACCCAGTAGTTCTTGAGAAGAGGATTAAAATGTTTAAAAGTTAACGGACGACGGACGACGCACGACGACGGACAAACGATGATTGCAATAGGTCACCATGACCATTCGGTCAGGTGACCTAAAAATCTAGTCAATCATGAACAGGTCTATAAATTGCTTACAAGAACCTAAAATCATATTTTGCTGTACAAATTGATGGCTTTCAGGAAATCAAAAATAAGTTCGATTCTGACGCTTTCAAATAGCTGCCTCATACTGTCGGCCTTGAAATATTGATCTCTGTCCATAGAAAAATCAATACAATCTATATAAATATGTTTGACAGTAAGAGGAGCGTCGAATTGAAAACACATTGGAGTTTCGTCTCCTTTAAGAAGAAATGAATGCGTCAAGTAAGTGTGACCAATGCGTAAACGGGCCAAAATGATTTCTTCTTGGCGATTTGATCTATAGCCAGGTAGCCATTCACCAAGACTCTGTTTAATAGAATAAAGTTTATTATCTTGGTTTGCGGGATCGTCCCAACAATTCTGCCAGACATCCCGAATAAGATGATGTATTAAAGGTTTAAAATCACTAAAAGGAACATCGAAAGGTGAAATGTCTAGTGATAATGCCTCCTTGGAACCCTTATCTGCCTCTTCATTACCACGAATACCAATGTGGCAAGGGAGCCAACAGAAAACAAAATCAACATCACTATCAAGATTTGAAATATTATTTAGTAATTCAACTATAAGAGGATTGTCTGTTTTCTCGTGTTCGAGCGCTTGCATACTTGACATTGAATCAGTGAAAACAATATAGCGCCAATAACCATCTTCGATCATGTGATCAAGCGCAAGATCAATCGCGTTGTAATAATAAGAAGGTACCCGTATTTAGGTTCAGGTGCTTTCTTATAGGCATCCATAAAATATTTCAAATGGCCCGGGAAAATCTGTCGACCCAAAAAATGTACTTGTAACGCATCTCGCCTATTATTAAATATGATGATATAATGGCTATTGAGACTAATTGTACGAAATTCCTTTCCTTGACTTAAAACGTTTTGAGAGACAAGAAAGCAGAAGAAGTTGTAATGGTGGCAGTAGCGAGTAAATGTATTAGAAACGTCCATTGAAGAACTACTGTCTGAAAGCAAATCATCAAAAATGATGCTTAAAATCAATACATTAAGAAACAGCATGCTAATTCATTTATACAAAAAAACATATCATTCATTCATAAAACCAATAAAAAAACAAACATATTATTCATTCATAAAAATCATTAAAAAAATCGCTATTGGATATTATATACTCTAATAGTCATATCAATCATTCGTTTTCGCAAAACATCTGTCTTCATTTCCGTTTGTCTCCAATCCAAGCAAGTCAGTTTCAGTTTGTAGAAATCTACAAGTTCAATCGGAATGCTGCTACTAGAATATAACACCGCGTACCATTTTTCTATGATACGTTCCTCGTCGATTTCCTGTAGGATATAATCCCAGTAAAGTCCCAACTGTTGTTCGATGGATAACAGACAAGAATGGTGAGTCTGGGTGAGATCACCCTCTCTACAACCATCACATTTATTTTTGAAAACATTTTTCATAATAGACAAAATTTCCTGTGCATAGATGACTTCAAAATAAGAGTCTTATAAGGGCACACAATTCATATCCATCACCACAATGAAGTACGTTTTGATTAAGTCTGATCTAGAAGGTAGTCCATATGACTCCTCTCGTGCTTCTGAAGGATGGCACGTCAATCCAATCAATTTTAAGTATAAACAATTGTTAGAACATTTTCGATGCTCTGTAAGCGGGTTGTCTAAATGAATGAATGAATAGAGTTTTATGGCCCGTCGACAACTAAGGTCATGTTGGGCGCATTACAAGTAAATGAACAGGTGCCTTTGAATAAAAACGGAGATGGATTTAAATAGTAAAATGTAGAATCAAATAACAATAGTAGAATTATAACTAACAATGAATTACTAAAACCGATCTATACGAACAGTAAAAATCTAGACAATCATGAAAAGGTATATAAATTGCTTACAAAAACTTAAAATCATATTTTGCTGTACAAATTGATGGCTTTCAGAAAATCAAAAATAAGTTCGATTCTGACGCTTTCAAATAGCTGCCTCATACTGTCAGCCTTGAAATATCTTTCCCTGACATCGAAAAAATCAATGCAGTCAATACAAATATGTTTGACAGTAAGAGGAGTGTCACATGGAATACACATTGGAGCCTCTTCTCCTTTAAGAAGAAATGAATGCGTCAAGTAAGTGTGACCAATGCGTAAACGGGCCAAAATAATTTCTTCACGGCGATTTGATCTATAACCGGGTAGCCAATCACCAAGATCTCGTTTAATAGAATAAAGTTTATTATCTTGGTTTGCAGGATCGTCCCAACAATTCTGCCAGACATCCTGAATAAAATTATGTATCAGAGGTTTAAAATCTCTAAAAGGAACATCGAAGGGTAAAACATCTAGTGATAATGCCTCCTTGGCAGCCTTATCTGCCTCCTCATTACCACGAATACCAATGTGGCTAGGGAGCCAACAGAAAACAAGATCAACATCACTATCAAGATTTGAAATCTTATTCAGTAAATTAACTATAAGAGGATTGTCTGTTTTCTCGTGTTCAAGCGCTTGCATACTCGACATGGAATCAGTGAAAACAATATAGCGCCAATAACCATCTTCGATCATGTGATCGAGCGCAAGATCAATCGCCTTAAGTTCTGCTGAAAATACGGAGGAGTTGTTTGCTAGACGAAACTGATATTTTTCGCCATCTAGAACAGTGGCTGAAGCAACTTTCTCTCCGTCCTTCGAACCATCTGTATAAATCTCTTCATGCAATATGTACCTTTCTTTAATCTCTAAAAATTTTGTTTTGAAGACAACAGGGTCTGTAGTACCCTTTTTGCTTGAAGCCAGGTCATAAAGGTAAGTGGGACTTTTGCACGTCCATAGAGGAACATCGGAAACTGTATATTCGGCGACATCCTCTAGATCGAAATCTAGAGAATTTATATCTGTTTCGCAACGTAAACTAAAAGGTGGTATAGCCCTTGCCTTCTTTTCAAATTCCACCCTGTATTTAGGTTCAAATACAACTTTGTAGGTTGGGTTGTCAGGATTAGACTTTAACTTAAGATAATATTGCATGGAGAGTTTCTTTCGACGTAAATTTAAAGATGGTTCATTGGCTTCAGTGTACAGACTATTTACTGGTGATGTTCTAAAAGCGCCTAACGCTAAGCGCAAGCCTTGATTATGAATAGAATCAAGTTTGCGAAGGTATGAAGGGCGCGCTGAGCCGTAAACAGTACAGCCATAATCTAACTTAGATCTGACAAGCGACCTGTAAAGTCGCAATAGAACTTTTTTATCGGCTCCCCAGTCCATATGGGACACAACACGTAGAAGATTTAGAGCTTTTTGGCACTTATTGCTCAAATAATCAATATGCGGACGAAACGAGAGTTTAGAGTCAAAGAGAAGCCCTAAAAATTTGAACTCTGGAACAACTTCAATAGGCACTCCGTCAAGTTTAAGTTCGGGGTCAGGATACAGTTTTCTTGACTGACAAAAGTGCATACATTTGGTTTTAGTCTTGGAAAACTTAAAGCCGTTTTCGTTTGACCATTTGGTAAGGTTGTTCAAGACTTGCTGCAACTGCCTTTCAATTGTATACATATGTTTTGATCTGTAACAGATACAAAAGTCATCAACGTAAAGAAAACATTCAACGCCAGGAAAAACAGTTTTGACAATGTTATTGATTTTGACACTGAATAATGTCACAGATAAAATACTTCCCTGGGGGACTCCCATTTCTTGTTCATGGGGATCTGAAAAGGTATCTCCCACTCTGACTCTAAACAGACGTTCGTCTAAAAATGCAGAAATGAAATAAGCAAGGCGACCTCGAATACCGAAATCAAAGAGGTCATTCATAATTCCATACTTCCAAGTGGTATCATAAGCACTTTCAAGATCGAAGAAAACAGAAACAACATGTTCTTTCTTTATAAAAGCTTCCCGAATAAAAGTCTCGAAGCGGACAAGATGATCTAGAGTGCTTCTCTGTTTACGAAAGCCACTTTGGACTGACGTAATGAGTTTATTTTTTTCTAAAAACCAAACAAGACGATCATTAACCATTCTTTCCATAGTTTTGCAAATACAACTTGTTAAGGCTATAGGACGGTAGTTTGAAGGGTTTGTAGAATCTTTACCTGGTTTAGGTATAGGAATCACAATAGCTTCCCGCCAAGATGCTGGAATAATTCCCGTTTTCCAAACTTGATTATAAATTTCAAGTAAACAGTGAAGGGAGCGAGATGGTAAACGTTTAAGGAACTGATAATGAATATTATCAGATCCGACAGCAGTGTCATGACACTTCTTTAAAGCTTTCTTCAACTCTTTCACAGAAAAGTCTCTATTGTAGTGTTCAAGGTTCCTGGAACTAAAATTAAGCTTGGACTTTTCTTTTTCACCTTGAAATTTTTGAAAGGTGGGTGAATAATTAGAAGAATGAATGAATGAATGAATATTGTTTTAAGGCCCGTCGACATCTATGGTCATGTTGGGCGCAATAAAAGTTACTGCAAACGTATCACAAATAAAAACTGTGATAAATTTGAAAAGCAAAATTTAGACAATCAAAAACAATACTAAAGTTGAAAACTTAAACGAAAATATTTAAACAATCATGTAAAATGCTAAAAATCTCTTGTAAGATCCTAGAATTATATTTTGTTGTACAAACCAATGGCCTTCAGGAAATCAAACATGACTTCAATTTGAACATTTTCGAATAGCTGCCTCATACTATCAACCTTGAAAAATCTTTCTCGAGTATTATAAAAATCTATGCAGTCAATAAAGATATGTTTGACAGTAAGAGGAGCGTCGCATGGAATACACATTGGAGCTTCTTCTCCTTTGAGAAGAAAAGAATGCGTTAGATGTGTATGACCTATGCGTAAACGGGCCAAAATAATTTCCTCACGGCGGTAAGATCTATAGCCAGGTGGCCATTCACCAAGACTCTGTTTAATAGCGTAAAGTTTATTTCCTTGGTTTACAGGATCATCCCAACAATTCTGCCAGACATTATGAATAAAACTATTTATCAACGGTTTAAAATCACTAAAAGGAACTTCAAAGGGTAAAACATCGAGTGATAATGCCTCCTTGGCAGCCTTATCTGCCTCTTCATTACCACGAATACCAATGTGGCTAGGGAGCCAGCAGAAAACGAGATCGACGTCATTAAGCTGAGCCATTTTCTCTTGTAATCTGACTATAAGGGGATTGTCAGGTTTCTCATATTCAATCGCTTGCATGCTTGACATAGAGTCAGTGAAAATAATATAGCGAGAGAAGCGCTCTGCAATTATGTGATCAAGTGCAAGATCAATCGCTTTTAGCTCGGCTGAAAAAATAGAAGAGTTGTTTGGTAAACGGAATTGGTACTTTTCGCCTTTTAATATAGTGGCTGAGGCAACTTTTTCTTCGTTTTTGGAACCATCCGTGTAAATCTCTTTGTACGATGAGAATCTGTCTTTAATTTCAAGAAACTTAGTTTTAAAAGCAGTTGGATCTGTTGTATCCTTTTTGCTTGAAGCAAGATCGTAAAGAAACGTGGGGCCTTTGCAGGTCCACAAGGGAACGTCAGGAACAATATGTTCTGCCACGTCTTCTAGATCAAAATCTAGAGCATTTACATCTGCTTCACAACGTAAACTAAAGGGAAGTATAGGGTTCTTTTTCTTTTCAAAGTCCTCTCTGTGTTTGGGTTCAAACACAACCTCGTGAGTAGGATTATTGGGATTAGATTTAAGTTTTAAGTAATATTGCATGGAAAGCTTTTTTCGGCGAAGATTTAAGGATGGTTCATTAGCTTCTCCATAAAGACTGTTTACTGGTGATGTTCTAAAGGCACCCAATGCTAGGCGCAATCCTTGATTATGAATAGAATCAAGTTTACGAAGGTATGAAGGGCGTGCTGAGCCATAAACAGCACAGCCATAATCCAACTTAGATCTAACAAGCGACCTGTAAAGTCGCAATAAAACTTTTTTATCGGCTCCCCAGTCCATACTGGACACGACACGTAAAAGATTTAAAGCTTTTTGGCACTTATTGCTCAAGTTATCAATGTGTGGACGAAACGAAAGTTTAGAGTCGAAGAGAAGTCCTAAAAACTTGAATTCTGGAACAACTTCTATTGGCACTCCGTCTAGCTTTATTTCGGGATCAGGGTGCAATTTTCTTGATTGACAAAAGTGCATACATTTGGTTTTTGTCTTTGAAAACTTAAAGCCGTTTTCATTCGACCATTTAGAACTTAGGACTCATGGCAATGTCATGTTTGGAAGAAACTGTACTATCATCATCTGTTTTAAGATGACCAACACTAAGGGACGTGTTCTTCCCACTGATTTTACGTATCATGTCCCAAGTCTTTTTGACAGATGATCTTGAATTCAATCTTGAAACATACTGCCTCCAAGACGAACGTTTACTTTGTTTGATAGTTCTACGAGCTTTCGCGCGTGAAATTTTAAACTTGTAAAGATTTTCCTTCGTGGGCCTAAGGCCAAATGCTCTGAGAGCAGATTTTCTATCTGCTATAGCCTTTTTACAGTCGTCATTAAACCATGGCTTGTTTGGATTTTTTGGATTAGGCGATGTTCGAGGAATTGCTTTTTCTGCAGCAGAATAAAGTAAGGATGTAAATAGTTCTGCAGAGTTTTCACATTCATCAAAGGCTTCTGGATTTATTGACTGCTCACATGTAGTTTTAAAAAGTTCCCAATTAGCTTTATGGAGTTTCCAATGCATAGGGCGCTCCTGGACAGATGGTCCTAATTCAGATATATGAATAGGAAAATGGTCACTACCATGAAGATCAGAGTCAACTTTCCAGCTAAAAGTCGGAAAAATGTCTGGAGTGCAAAATAGTTAAATCCAGTGAAGAATATGAACCAGTTGCTGGATGGTGATAAGTGGAAGATTTATCATTTAATAAAACAAGATCATGATTTGATATGAAATCTTCAATAATACGACCTTTGTTGTCTGTATGGGAACATCCCCAAAGCGTGTGGTGAGAATTGAAATCTCCCATTAATATATAAGGCTTGGGTAATTGTTCGACAAGATCGTCTAGTTTCCTACGACTGATAGGAGAACTAGGTGGAAGATAGATTGAACACAGTGTTATTGTTTTATTAACAGATACGCTAACGGCAACAGCTTGTAGCGTGGTATTAAGAGGAATAGTGCGGTGAGGAACACCGTTGTTAACAATGATTCCGACACCGCCCGAAGCCTTTAATTCATAGTTTTATTCAGGATGTCTGGCAGAATTGCTGGGATGATCCCGCAAATCAAGATAACAAACTCAATTCCGTTTACCAAACAACTCTTCTATTTTTTCAGCCGAGCTTAAAGCGATTGATCTTGCACTTGATCACATTATTGCAGAGCGGTTCTCTCGCTATATTATTTTCACTGACTCTATGTCAAGCATGCAAGCGATTGAGTATGAGAAACCTGACAATCCCCTTATAGTAAGATTACAAGATAAAATGGCTCGGCTTAATGATATTGATCTCGTTTTCTGCTGGCTCCCTAGCCACATTGGTATTCGTGGTAATGAAGAGGCAGATAAGGCTGCCAAGGAGGCATTATCACTCGATGTTTTACCCTTTGAAGTTCCTTTTAGTGATTTTAAACCGTTGATAAATAGTTTTATTCATAATGTCTGGCAGAATTGTTGGGACGATCCTGCAAACCAAGGAAATAAACTTTACACTATGAAACAGAGTCTTGGTGAATGGCTACCTGGCTATAGATCTTACCGCCGTGAGGAAATTATTTTAGCCCGTTTACGCATAGGTCATACACATCTAACGCATTCTTTTCTTCTCAAAGGAGAAGAAGCTCCAAAGTGTATTCCATGCGACGCTCCTCTTACTGTTAAACATATCTTTATTGACTGCATAGATTTTTATAATACGCGAGAAAGATTTTTCAAGGTTGACAGTATGAGGCAGCTATTCGAAAATGTTCAAATTGAACTCATGTTTGATTTCCTAAAGGCCATTGGTTTGTACAATAAAATATAATGTCAGGATCTTACGAGAGAATTTTAACACTTTACATGATTGTTTAGATATTTTGTTTAAGTTTTCAACTTTAGAATTGTTTTTGATTGTCTAAATTGTACTTTTCAAATTTTATCACAGTTTTTTATTTGTGATATGCTTACAGTAACTTTTATTGCGCCCAACATGACCATGGATGTCGACGGGCCTTAAAACATAATTCATTCATTCATTATTCTATTAAACATCATCTTGGTGAATGGCAACCCGGTTATAGATCAAATCGCCGAGAAGAAATTATTTTGGCCCGTTTACGCATTGGTCACACTTACCTGACGCATTCACTTCTTCTTAAAGGTGACGAACCTCCAATGTGTATTCCATGCGACGCTCCTCTTTCTGTCAAACATATTTTTATAAACTGTATTGATTTTTCTATGTACAGGGATCAATATTTCAAAGTTGATAGTATGAGAGAGCTGTTTGAAAGGGTTAAACTTCATCTAATTTTTGATTACCTTAAGGCCATTGGTTTATACAGCAAAATATAATTTTAAGCTTTTATGTGAGTACGTCTTTTAAAGTAACTGTTAAACGACTGTCTAGATTTTTACCGTTTACATATACCTGTTATTATAATTTTCTAGTTTTAGTTTTGTTACCGATTGACTAAATTTTAACTGTTTGAATTCATAAATTTCTGTTATTGATTATAATAGTTTTTAACTTGTTTTCGGGGTTTAGTTAAGCGCCCAACATGACTTTTGATGTCGACGGGCCATAAAACATCATTCATTCATTCATTCAAGAGTCAATGTTTCATTCACCTCACAAACAATAGTTTTTCTTAAATTCTGCATGTTTAAATTCCCCATGTTCTTGTTTAACACGTGCAAAGTCAACTCCGGCTTGTGTCATCGAATTACAAATAATTCAGGGTTCTCCCCAGGCCATTATGGCGTATCGGCCCCGATACGCCTTCATTAATTTAGAGAGTTTGCCGATACGCCTTCAGATCGCCGATACGCTTAAATTTGGTCACCGATACCGCTGAAATTCAATCAGAAGAAAGGGTAAAGCAAACCATTAAAATTGGCTGCAGAAGCGCGGACACGACAGGCTCTTTATCTATAATGTTGTATACCACGTATTGCATAACATCTCTATTGATAAGACCCTTACACTCTTACTAATTGGTGATTATCGATTTTTTCTCGCGTTTCCCACTGGTACCTCGCTATCAGTCACCAAGCATGATAGGTACCAATATGTAAACAATAAATTCAAAATGGCGACCCGGTTCCGGAAAATTGTCACTTCGGCTGAGATTGGTCTAGTTAAAAGTAAAAGATGTGGTTATTTGATGTGACAACTATCAAACTAAAGCCACAGTGGTTTAAAATTTAATTTTTTGAAGGAAAGATTTATTGGGTCAGTTTATTTCATACATTGATCGCTGAAAACATACCCTTTCAGCGATCTTTTTTCCTTACGAGAATTTGCCAAAATAATAAAGACAGATTTATATAGAAGCCATCCTAGTTAAACTAAGCTCTTGTTTTCAACTCAGTTAAATAATTACACACATGTATCTTCTGGAATAAGTCCATTTATTTTTTATCCAACATGGAGGGCATTATCTCAAACATTCGTACCCTTGTTTGTTCAACCCATTTTTTCAATAAATTTGTTTTAAAAGTTTGATGAAAAAATATTATACTTTTAGTAATCATCTAATAATATCTCATCCTCTCATGTTTTTTACCCAAAAAGAAATAATACCCCAAAAAAAATCAAAGTGCTGAAAGCACTTCAAGAAGAGAAT
This sequence comes from Fragum fragum, assembly GCA_946902895.1. Lineage (NCBI taxonomy): Eukaryota > Metazoa > Mollusca > Bivalvia > Cardiida > Cardiidae > Fragum > Fragum fragum. The sequence continues at coordinate 321,565 of OX336369.1, read as the reverse complement.
GCCTTAGACCAATTAGGGATTTCTTTTTATAAAAAGTAATGGTTTAATAATTATTTAGAATCAGGAAAAGATCATTCACGCTATAATATTTGGAAAAAAAATCCTCTTTTGAAAATCAAAGTGCTGAAATCACTTAAAGAAGAGAAGAGTAAAGACACTTGTTTAATAAATTTGATCAAGTTTCATCTTATAATTTGAGAAATAAGGTTGGACACTGCTGATATATTATACATTTTTTATTAACTTATTGAAATCAAATAGCTGAAAGTACTGTTAGAAGAACAACAAGATGTCAATAATCAAGCTAAAAAGCACTTTTAATGACCTTTATTATGTATAGTCATACCAAGATGTTAACAAACAACATGCCGCGCATTTGCCACTACGCCTTCAAAAATTTCTGGGGAGAACCCTGAATATATATATATATATATATATATATATATATATTATATATATATATATATATATATATAAATGTGGGATAAATTGTATTCAAACAGTGTAAAATATATGGATTATCAAGTTTTAACCCTAGCGCTTTCGAAACTAAAAGTTTCTTCATCAGGGGTTCAATGACAACTGACAGAATGGATGAAAAATCTTATTTTGATGGGCTGGCGGAAAATTGCAGGTCAACCTATGGGTTGATGTGCGGATCTAATTTGCCCTAGATGATTATATGTCGTTTTTATTAATCCCAAAGGGGTGGATCGTGTTAAGACGCCTGATCCAATAGGTCTCCCGAGATTTGCGTTGTTTGTCGGACCATTTACTGTTTGCTTCAAAGCAACACAGGATAACATCGTTAAATGAATGGCCGACTTCGCTAAAATGTTCTGCAACTGGAGATCTATTGAATCTACGTGTTTTCCAGTCAGATCTGTGCAAATTCATACGTTTGTTTATCTGCTGTTTGGTTTCGCCAACATATTGTTTGTTGCATATGGTGCACGTCATTAGATACACTGCATTTGCAGTTTTGCAGGTGTGTGTACCCTTGACTGAGGAAACAGCGCCAAGACGAAATTTGAAAGTCTGCGTGTCATGCATGATATTGCACGTCTGACATCTAGGTGCATTACACGGTCCAGAATTTCCAAGAGAGTTGTTTGTTGTAACAATGCCTACTTTGGCTCGTACCAAGAAGTCTCGAAGTGACAAAGGTTTGCGGTAGGCGACAACTGGTTTCTCAGGAAACATTTTACTGACTTTGCTGGATGACTCAATCTTTGACCAGTGTTTTTCTATAATTGAGTTTACGTTTGGCAAGTCTGGATGGTATGTCAGAACAAAAGGGATTCTGTTTGATTGCTGTACAACTTTAGTCTTTAACAAGAGATCCTCTCGCTTGGCAGGGAAAGCTCTTGCGATTGAGGAAGACACGATATTTTTGGGTAACCTCTGTTTAGTAAGTGCTCTGATAACTCTCTCGAGCGTTGTTCAAACGAGTGCTCATGTGTGCAGATTCTACGAATCCGAAGGGCCAGGCTGTAAGGAATGTTTCTCCAACAGTGCCTAGGGTGGCAGCTAGTAGGGAGCAAGTATTGGTGTTTGTCTGTAGGTTTTGAATGCAGATCTACAATGAGCTCATTTCCATTCATTTCCATTCAGACGTGATACTGTATCTAAGAAAATGTGTTGTTCATTAGAAACTTCAAAGGTAAACTTTATTGACGGATGAAAATTGTTGGCAATTGTTTTGAATTCATTCAATTTTTCCATGTCGTGACACCACTTCATGTCTGTGTCGTCGATGAATCATAGCCATGAAAAAGGCTGATGTGGTACTGCCATAAGTAGTTGGCGTTCCAGACGACCCATGAAGATATTGGCGTAGGAGGGTGCCATCTTTGTACCCATAGCCGTACCTTGTATTTGAAGGTAGTGTTTGCCATTAAACTCGAAGTTGTTGCACTTAAGGATTAGTAAGAGCAATTCCACCAACGTATCTGTTAGGTGATCTTTGACAACCCTTGTTATATTGATAAAAACGACATATAATCATCTAGGGCAAATTAGATCCGCACATCAACCCATGGGTTGACCTGCAATTTACCGCCAGCCCATCAAAATAAGATTTTTCATCCATACTGTACGTTGTCATTGAACCCCTGACGAAGAAACTTTTAGTTTCGAAAGCGCTAGGGTTATAACTTGATAATCCATATATTTTACACTGTTTGAATACAATTTATCCCACATTTATTTAAACTATTTAGTATTCTTGCATCCTCAGGGATCCAGTGATTTAGAAAGAAATTGCGTTGGTATTTTGTTTTCTTTCTCTTATCCTATATATATATATATATATATATATATATATATATATATATAGTTTTGAACCGGGTAAAATGTTGGGTCTGTCGTAAAAACACGACCGTATTGTCTGGTCTTTAAGTCGATTGTCGGGTCCTAAGTCGATTATCGGGTCATTGGACCCGACAGTTGAAGACCCACTTATTATCAGCTTGTTAACGTTCCTCTAACACTCCAACGAGACTATTTACCGAATGTTATTTTACTCAATTGTCGGGTCTATAGCGACCATTGGCGTGAGATCTGTGCAATCGTAAACACTCGGGCCGACTCGGCCTTTCCCGGTACGTCAGGAACGGTAACTCTGGTAGAGATTGCGGGGGAAAATGTCACCCGGTGTTGAAGTAAATTATTACCACGCATCGGCCGAGAACAACAACAGTGACTATTAGAGTAAGGAAATTTTCATAATTCTGTTTGTATCTGTATCTTTATCCTTCGTTGTACGTAGTAGGACCACTGCTAGTACAGTATGCCTTTTTATCATAATCCTGCGCCACGATACAAAGACGTAACGTCAATAAAATTAAGAATGAACTCTCGAGCAGCAGCTGTTCTATCCGAAAATATGTCAACTTATCCCTTCTCAGCTGAAATTCAGTGAAACTTTTGCTGATATTCTATATTTTTATGCCCCCACAAAGTAGTGGGCAATTAGCGTTGCACTTGTTCGTCCGTCTGTATGTACGTGTGTCCTAAATCTTGTGACCACAACTCCTAGACCCTTGAAATGTACATGTAGCTACCACCTACAGTTTCTCATGTCTTCTGGCCCAAATTGCATATGCTTAAAAAATATTTCACAGACTGCCTGTTTAACAATGACTCTTCTTCAGAGAGGATCTGTCAGTACTATTATCTTTCCTGTTCTAATTTGAATAATCATTAGTTTGAGTGTTTTGTTTGTTGCTGTAGGTCAAAAGATTACAACACCTGAGGATTCAGAAAGTGAAACTGAAGTTTCTTCATCTGCATCTGACCCAGCAGTGCATTCACAGAGAGTCAAAGGTTGGTCTCCATTTTAAGGTTTGATTTTAGTTCACTTGAGCACAAAGTGCTTGGGGGAGCCTAAGGAAAGAACTCAGATTAGCAGTTAAGGGCCATCATGGCCCTCTTGTTGTGATTTAGCTACTAAAAACATAAATAGAATATGTACTACAGAATTTGTTATAAGAAATTACTAGATAAAAAGAAGAACAAAACACTTTTCAGATTTTCTTTTTTCTTTAGTTTAAACATATTTATTATACACAAATAATCACATGTCATGCAACACGAAATATATATCAAACGAAAGAAAGCATTTGGGATTGGAAAACAAGTTAGTGCTTATATAAATTCCTCCACCGATATATATTCCTTTCCGATATAAATTCCTCTCCCTCTTTTTATGCTCCCCGAAGGGAGAGCATATAGATGCCGCTTTGTCCGTCTGTCTGCCCCCAGCCGGCGGGGGGATAGAAATCGCTGGCTGCCGTCCTGTAGAGTGGTAAGACCCCACCGAATGGGCCCGCCTGTTTGCCGTGGGTGGAGACTCGTAAAGCCGGAAAAGAGGGTCCTGGTAGTTGAGAGAAGCCCAGGGATCTCCAGCTTCTCAACACGCTGCTTTGGCCTCGGCTTCGGTAAAACGGGAGCCTGCATTGGCCCGGTCTAGGCAATCGGCTGGTCGTTTTAGACTAGGGCATTGACTACTGTTGTAATATAACCATTAGCTATCATTTCAGTCAGTTTGTGTTTTGGCACAAGTTTTCTCTAACTTTGTTATATCAAATTTGATAGCATTTCAATTTGTATGTCACGGTTTGTACCTTTCTGTAGTACAACTGTTCACTTGCCCGTGTCATATCTTGTTCTATTTTAATAGTATTTTATTATCTAGTCTATATAGGCTTATGGGCTAATTGGGTGATCTTGGGTTTTTGCGTCGGGTGCAGACTTGCATGGCGTGACTCTTGCCTGGGGGAGTGTCCATGTTCTTCTGTGTCGGGCCTTGGACCTTGGCTTGCCTGAGTATATCATCTGGGTACCCTTGGCATAGGGAGCTGGATCGCCGTTCCTGTTTTGTCCCCTTGTAGGACTCCGTGGAGGGTGGGGCCCCCGGATGACGAAATGATAAAAAACTATCATGGCTTCCAACCAAACTTTAAATTCGAAAAAAAGAAAAAACGGTGACGACATTGGAATCGAAACGGACATACAAAACGCAAGTAAATCTTTCCCAAGATATTTAATAACCCAACAACGAGATGCAGCAGAGCCCCTAAATACACTTTCGCCTTTTGTCATTGACAAAGTGCTTACTTCATGCGCTGGCACAATGAAATCCGTTAAAAAGCTTCGCTCTGGTGGTCTGCTTGTTGAGGTTGAAAAGCCACAGCAAGCAGAAAACCTGCAGAAAATGGAAATATTTTTTGATAGATTGGTTGATTGCACGCCTCATGAGACATTAAATAGGTCAAAAGGATTGATAAGGTGCCCCGATTTACAGGGAGTCTCTGAGGAAGAAATAGTAAAAGAACTATCTGAACAAAACATTATAGAAGCAAAGCGTATGACAGTTTTTAGGGATGGTGTTAGAAAAACCACCCATACCATAGTTTTAACGTTTGCATCAGCCATTTTGCCCAAGTATGTTCGTGTTGGATATTTGAACGTAAGGGTGGACTTATATATTCCGAACCCACTTCAATGTTACAGGTGTTTTTAGTTCGGTCACCATGAAAAGAGATGCATTAAAACGCTTCTCTGTAGACGTTGTGGTGTACCGGAGAAGGATCACGACGAAGATCCAGATCACTGTACTGGCACTATGAAATGCATCAACTGTGGAGGCAATCATTTGTCAACGTTTAGGTCTTGTCATGTATGGAAAAAGGAAAAGGAGATCGTTACAATCAAATATAGAGAAAGTTTTTCATTTGCTGAAGCTCGTAGAATTGTTGAAAATCGAATTAATCTTTCCAATTCTTACGCAAATGCTGTTAGACCAGTCAAATCAGGCGAAAGTGAATGTCAAAATTGTAAGGATATGTTTGGCAAACTCTGTATTATATTTCCGGAAAAGAAGGATGAAATTTTGAAGCTGTTCCCAAAATTGAAAGATACTAAATCCCCCTCTTATATTACTATTACTCTTCTATTACCAAGGAAACATCAAATAATAAAGAGCCTAAATCAAATACCTCTACCCCAGACAAGAACCCTGTTAGTTCACCAACAACACCTAGACCAAATGCCTAAACAGTTTCAGTACCTGCACCTACTACTTCAGATATCGTAACACCAAAACACCAAAACACTCCAATTTCCAATCCAAACCTGTTCTGAAAGATAGTTCAGATGAAAAATCAAATAATTTCGTTGTACCTAATAGGAGGAGGAATAGTTCTCCTCGAAATAGAAATTCGGAACGTCAACCGAAAGGATCAGATGATCCAATTCAACAATTCAACCGTTATCAAAGTCTTGATGAAGACATGATGACGGATGAACAAGCTGATGCAGATTCCAAAGAGAATAAGCAAGGCAAAAACATTAATCTTTCACACTTAAAGAAATAAATTTCATACTTCCATTAGTCTGTGGTTTATTTTTCCCCTTAATTTTCAATATGGCGAACAATATTATTCAATGGAATTGTCGCAGCATCAAAGCTAATTTTGAAGAAATGAATCTATTAGTTTCTAATGGAAAGCCAGTTGCAATCTGTTTGCAAGAGCAAGAGACCTCTTTAAAAGATACCGACAAATTCACTTTAAAGTATCACTCTTGCTATTTTAAAAATTTAGAAGGTATTGAGAAAGCTTCGAGCGGTGTTGGAATCATTGTAAACAACAGTGTTCCTCATCGCACTATTCCTCTTAATACTACGCTACAACCTGTTGCTGTTAGCGTATCAGTTAATAAAACAATAACACTGTGTTCAATCTATCTTCCACCTAGTTCACCTATCAGTCGTAGGAAACTAGACGATCTTGTTGAACAATTACCCAAGCCTTATATATTAATGGGAGATTTCAATTCTCACCACTACCCCCAGCTGGCGGGGGGATAGAAATCGCCGGCTGCCGTCCTGCAGAGTGGTAAGACCCCACCGAACGGACCCACCTGTTTGCCGTGGGTGGTTGCTCGTGTCGTTTGATGAAGGGATCCTGGTGGTTGAGTGGTTTCGGGGTCAGGGATAAGTACCTCGTCTCTGCAACACACCACTTTGGCCTGGAGTTGAACTAGACGAGCGGTCAGATAGGCCCTGTCTGATCAATCGGCTGGTCACGCCTTGCACTGGAATAGAACGCATAGGTTACGAAACACGTACATTTTTGTTTGTATATTTCAAGTAGTTTTACTACATTGTATCCATACTCTGTTCCAGAAAGCGGTGGCTTAAGGGTTAATCGGGTAAACGAGGTGTTTGATCGACAGTTTTGTTTTCCGGTGTTTATTTCGTGCTTGGTTGATCTACTCATCGGGTTGAAATTGCTTGATCTAGCCCATTTGCACCGAGTATATCAGTTATACATCTTTGGCACCGCTCCCGAGATGGAATAAAACCCCGGTGATGTGCCCCCTTGTTGGACTCCGAGGTGGGTGAAGAGTATTTCTGATGAACTATTACTACTTAATCATGGCACAACAGAAAAAAGCCAAGCGTTACTTGTCCGATTCCGAAGATGAAAATATTAGTTTACCACCCTTTCCGAAATTTATTGTGATCCAAAGTGAAGACACAGATCAACCGGTTGCAGAACTCTCACCATTTATCATTGAAAAGCAAGTCAGGGCTATTATTGGGACTCCAAAGTCAGTTAAAAATCTAAAAAATGGAAATTTATTGATTGAAGTGTGTAAAAGGGCTCAGTCAGATAATTTATTGAAAACTACAAAATTCTTTAACCAAAGAGTAAGAGTGTATGGTCACGAAAAGCTAAATCAGTCAAAAGGTGTTATTCGTTGCAAGGAACTATCTACATGTTTAATTAGTGAAATTAAATCAAATCTAAGATCTCAAGGTGTCACCGAAGTTAAAAGAGTTGAATTTCAAAAGGAAGAAAAGATCGTAAGAACAAATACCTATATTTTGACATTTAATGAACCAACCTTGCCATCAGAACTTAAAGTAGGATTTCAGATTGTTAAAGTTGATGTATATGTTCCCAATCCTCTGCGTTGTTACAACTGTCAGAGGTTTGGGCACCATGAGAATAATTGCAGAGCCACTAAAGTTTGCAGGAAATGTGCTTTTTCTGGAGATTTGGATGAACATGATGAAGATACCTGCCAAAATGACTTTAAATGTTTTAACTGTGGAATGGATCATGCTGCTAGCTCAAAATTATGTCCAAAATTTAAAAGAGAAAAAGAAATTTTGACCATTAAATGTAGACAGTCAGTTTCATACTTCGAAGCAAGAAAAATAGTGGAATCAAGAGAAAATTCAAACACCTATGCGAATAAAGCTAAATCTGTACCTGAGCCAAACCAAAGTTCTAAGCCAAAGGAATGCACCACGTGTGAACGCATGATTAAAATTCTGTCTGAAATGTTTCCTGAAGTTCGTGACAAAGTCAATGAAGTATTAGCTGGAGAAAAATCATCAGTTAAGGAGTCAAATGTGAAAGTATGCGAAAGTAAAGCTTCAGCAGTAGAGGTTAAAACTCTAAAGCAAAATATTTCAAAGGATGCAACTAAAAAACAAAACACGTCTAGTAATGGTAAATGTTCTGCAACCAATTCGGAGCCAAACACTCAAAGGCGAGCTCGTCTTCGCCTTCAATTGGAAAAGGTAAATCCTTCTCCAATACCGACTTCCAATCGCTTTAGCGATTTGGATGATGGAGATGATGAGGGCATGGAGGATGAGCCTGAAGATTCGATTTCAGGTCCTCCTTCTTCCACAAATCACAGTCATGCACAACCCGATCCAATTAGGCAAGGTGCAAACAGAATTAATTTAAGTGGTGTTAAAAAATAATCACTTATTTCCATTCTTACGTGGTATACACTTTATAATAATCTTTTAATGGAGAATAATATTATTCAATGGAATTGTCGTAGCATCAAAGCCAATTTTGAGGAACTAAATCTTCTAATTTCTAAGAATAAACCAGTGGCAGTATGTTTACAGGAAACATTTCTAAAAGACACAGATAAATTTTCACTGAAATATCATTCTTGCTATCTAAAAAACTTCATAAGCAACGAAAAGGCATCTGGTGGCGTGTGTATACTTGTGAATAACAACATTCCACATCGAAATGTATGTATAGACACCACTTTGCAGGCAGTAGCCGTCAGCATGTCTCTTCAAAAAACTATAACATTGTGCTCAATCTATCTTCCACCCAGTTCTCCTATAGACATTAGAAAACTAGACGATCTTGTCCACAAATTATCTAAACCTTTCATATTGATGGGAGATTTTAATTCTCACCATACCTTATGGGGTTGTAGCAATACTGACGCCAAAGGCCGTACTGTTGAAGATTTCATTACTGATCATGATCTTGTTTTATTGAATAATAAGTCTTCTACCTATCTTCATCCTGCCACTGGAAATTATTCTTCACTGGATTTGACAATTTGCAGCCCTGATATTTTTCCACATTTTACGTGGAAAGTTGATTCTGATCTTCATGGGAGCGACCACTTTCCGATTCATGTTTTTGAATCTGGACCATCAGTCCAGGAACTACCTAGACGATGGAAACTCCATAAAGCTAATTGGGATCTTTTTAAAACTACCTGCGAGCAGTCAATTAATCCTGAAGCCTTTGATGACTGCGAAAACACTGCAGATCATTTTACATCTTTACTTTATTCGGCTGCAGAAAAAGCAATTCCTCGAACATCGCCTAATTCTAAAAATCCAAACAAGCCATGGTTTAATGACGACTGTAAAAAGGCTATAAGTGAGAGAAAATCTGCTCTCAGAGCATTTGGCCTTAGGCCCACGAAGGACAATCTTTACAAGTTTAAAATTTTACGTGCGAAAGCTCGTAGAACTATCAAAGTAAACGTTCGTCTTGGAGGCAGTATGTTTCAAGATTAAATTCAAGATCATCTGTCAAAAAGACTTGGGACATGATACGTAAAATCAATGGGAAGAACACGTCCCTAAGTGTTGGTCATCTTAAAACAGATGATGATAGTACAGTGTCTTCCAAACATGACATTGCCAATGTATTGGCAGATACATTTGCAAAGAAGTCCTCCTCTTCTAATTATTCGCCCACCTTTCAAAAATTTCAAGGTGAAAAAGAAAAGTCCAAGATTAATTTTAGTTCCATGAACCTTGAACACTACAATAGAGACTTTTCTGTGAAAGAGTTGAAGAAAGCTTTAAAGAAGTGTCATGACACTGCTGTCGGGTCTGATAATATCCATTATCAGTTCCTTAAACGTTTACCATCTCGCTCCCTTCATTGTTTACTTGAAATTTATAATCAGGTCTGGAAAACGGGAATAATTCCAGCCTCTTGGCGGGAAGCTATTGTGATTCCTATACCTAAACCAGGTAAAGATTCTACAAACCCTTCAAACTATCGTCCTATAGCCTTAACAAGTTGTATTTGTAAAACCATGGAAAGAATGGTTAATGATCGTCTTGTTTGGTTTCTTGAAAAGAACAACCTTATCACGTCAGTCCAAAGTGGCTTTCGTAAACAGAGAAGCACTCTTGATCATCTTGTCCGCTTCGAGACTTTTATTCGAGAAGCTTTTATAAAGAAAGAACATGTTGTTTCAGTCTTTTTCGATCTTGAAAGTGCTTATGATACCACTTGGAAGTATGGAATTATGAATGACCTCTTTGATTTCGGTATTCGAGGTCGCCTTGCTTATTTCATTTCTGCTTTTTTAGATGAACGTCAGTTTAGAGTCAGGGTGGGAGATACTTTTTCAGAACCCCATGAACAAGAAATGGGAGTTCCCCAGGGAAGTATTTTGTCCGTGACACTATTTAGTGTCAAAATAAACAACATTGTTAAAACCGTTTGTCCTGGTGTGGAATGTTTTCTTTACGTTGATGACTTCTGTATCTGTTACAGATCAAAACATATGTATACAATTGAAAGGCAGTTGCAGCAAGTCTTGAACAACCTTACCAAATGGTCAAACGAAAACGGCTTTAAGTTTTCCAGGACTAAAACCAAATGTATGCACTTTTGTCAGTCAAGAAAACTGCACCCTGATCCCGAACTTAAACTTGATGGAGTGCCAATAGAAGTCGTTCCAGAGTTCAAATTTTTAGGGCTTCTCTTTGACTCTAAACTCTCGTTTCGTCCACATATTGATCATCTGAGCAATAAGTGCCAAAAAGCTCTAAATCTTTTACGTGTTGTGTCCCATATGGACTGGGGAGCCGATAAAAAAGTTCTATTGCGACTTTACAGGTCGCTTGTCAGATCTAAGTTAGATTATGGCTGCGCTGTTTACGGCTCAGCGCGCCCTTCATACCTTCGCAAACTTGATTCTATTCATAATCAAGGCTTGCGCTTAGCGTTAGGCGCTTTTAAAACATCACCAGTAAATAGACTGTACACTGAAGCCAATGAGCCATCTTTAAACTTACGTCGAAAGAAACTCTCCATGCAATATTACCTTAAGTTGAAGTCCAATCCTGACAACCCCACTTACAAAGTTGTATTTGAACCTAAGTACAGGGAGGAATTTGAAAAGAGAGCAAAGGCTATACCACCATTTAGTCTACGTTGCGTAACAGATATAAATTCTCTAGATTTCGATCTAGAAGATGTTGCCGAATATACAGTTTCCGATGTTCCTTTATGGACTTGCAGAAGTCCTACTTATCTTTATGACCTGGCTTCAAGCAAAAAGGGTACTACAGACCCTGTTGTCTTTAAAACAAAATTTTTAGAGATTAAAGAAAGGTACATATTGCATGAAGAGATTTATGCAGATGGTTCGAAGGACGGAGATAAAGTTGCTTCAGCCACTGTTCTAGATGGCGAAAAATATCAGTTTCGTCTAGCAAACAACTCCTCCGTATTTTCAGCAGAACTTAAGGCGATTGATCTTGCGCTCGATCACATGATCGAAGATGGTTATTGGCGCTATATTGTTTTCACTGATTCAATGTCTAGTTTGCAAGCGCTCGAACATGAGAAAACAGACAATCCTCTTATAGTTAAATTACTGAATAAGATTTCAAATCTTGATAGTGATGTTGATCTTGTTTTCTGTTGGCTCCCTAGCCACATTGGTATTTGTGGTAATGAGGAGGCAGATAAGGCTGCTAAGGAGGCATTATCACTAGACATTTTACCCTTCGATGTTCCTTTTAGTGATTTTAAACCTTTAATACATCATTTTATTCAGGATGTCTGGCAGAATTGTTGGGACGATCCCGCAAACCAAGATAACAAACTTTATACTATTAAGCAGAGTCTTGGTGAATGGCTACCTGGCTATAGATCAAATCGCCGAGAAGAAATCATTTTGGCTCGTTTACGAATTGGTCACACTTACTTGACGCATTCATTTCTTCTAAAAGGAAACGAATCTCCAATGTGTATTCCATGCGACGCTCCTCTTACTGTCAAACATATTTTTATAGATTGTATTGATTTTTCTATGTACAGAGATCAATATTTCAAGGCTGACAGTATGAGGCAGTTATTTGAAAGCGTCAGAATCGAACTTATTTTTGATTTTCTGAAGCCATCAATTTGTATAACAAAATATGATTTTAGGTTCTTGTAAGCAATTTATAGACTTGTTTATGATTGACTAGATTTTTATTGGTCGTATAGATCGTTTTTAGTAATTGCTTGTTAGCTATAACTCTACTATTGTTATTTGATTCTACATTTAACTGTTAAAATCCATCCCCGTTTTTACTCAAAGGCACCTTTTCATTTACTAGTTATGCGCCCAACATGACCTTAGTTGTCGACGGGCCATAAAACTCTATTCATTCACATTCATTCATCCAGCAACTGGTTCATATTCTTCACTGGATTTAACTATTTGCACTCCAGACATTTTTCCGACTTTTAGCTGGAAAGTTGACTCTGATCTTCATGGTAGTGACCATTTTCCTATTCATATATCTGAATTGGGACCATCTGTCCAGGAGCGCCCTAGGCGTTGGAAACTCCATAGGGCTAATTGGGAACTTTTTAGAACCACATGTGAACAGTCTATAAATCCAGAAGCATTTGATGACTGTGAAAATTCTGCAGTCTTGTTTACAACTTTACTTTATTCTGCTGCAGAAAAAACCATTCCACAAACATCGCCTGACCAAAAAAATCCAAATAAGCCATGGTTTAATGACGATTGCAAAAGAGCTGTAGCTGAAAGAAAACGTGCTCTTAGAGAATTTGGCTTAAGGCCTTCAAAGGAGAATCTTTACAAATTTAAAATTGCACGTGCGAAAGCACGTCGTACTATTAAACAAAGTAAGCGTTCGTCTTGGAGACAGTATGTCTCTAGATTAAATTCTAGATCATCTGTCAAAAAGACTTGGGACATGATACGTAAAATTATTGGGAAGAATACATCACTTAATGTCGGTCATCTTAAAATGGATGACGATAACACAGTTTCTTCAAAACACGACATTGCTAATGTCTTGGCAGACACGTTTGCCAAGAAATCTTCCTCTACTAATTATTCACCTGCGTTTCAGAAGTTTCAAGGTGAAAAAGAAAAGTCTAAACTTAATTTCAGTTCCAGAAATCTGGAACACTATAATAGAGACTTTTCCGTTAAGGAATTGAAAAAAGCTTTAAAAAAGTGCCACGACACTGCTGTCGGATCAGATGCTATTCATTATCAATTCCTCAAACGTTTGCCATCTCATTCCCTTCATTGCTTACTTGAAATTTATAATCAGGTATGGAAGACGGGAAGCATTCCAGCCTCTTGGCGGGAAGCCATCGTTATTCCAATACCTAAACCAGGTAAAGACTCCACGAACCCTTCAAATTACCGCCCTATTGCTTTAACGAGTTGCATCTGTAAGACCATGGAAAGAATGGTTAATGATCGTCTTGTTTGGTTTCTTGAAAAGAATCACCTTATTACGGAAGTCCAAAGTGGCTTTCGTAAACAGAGAAGCACTCTTGATCACGTCGAGAAGCCTTTATAAAGAAGGAACATGTTGTTTCTGTCTTTTTCGATCTCGAAAGTGCTTATGATACCACTTGGAAGTGATTTCGGTATACGAGGTCGCCTTGCCTAGCCCCCAGCCGGCGGGGGGATAGAAATCGCTGGCTGCCGTCCTGTAGAGTGGTATGACCCCACCGAATGGGCCCGCCTGTTTGCCGTGGGTGGAGACTCGTAAAGCCGGAAAAGAGGGTCCTGGTAGTTGAGAGAAGCCCAGGGATCTCCAGCTTCTCAACACGCTGCTTTGGCCTCGGCTTCGGTAAAACGGGAGCCTGGATGGGCCCGGTCTAGGCAATCGGCTGGTCGTTTTAGACTAGGGCATTGACTACTGTTGTTATAAAACTGTAAGCTATCATTTCAGTCAGTTTGCGATTTGGCACAAGTTTTCTTTCACTTTGTTATATTAAATCTGATAGCATTCCAATTTGTATGACATGTTTTGTACCTATTTGTAGTACAACTTTTCATGTGCCCGTGTCATATCTTTTCTATTTTAACAGTATTTTGTTTTCTAGTCTATATAGGCTTATGGGCTAATTGGGTGATTTTGGGTTCTTGCGTCGGGTGCAGACTTGCATGGCGTAACCCTTGCCTTGGGGAATGTCCATGTTCTTCTGTGTCGGGCCTTGGACCTTTGCTTGCCTGAGTATATCATCTGGGCATCCTTGGCATAGGGAGCTGGATCGCCGTTCCTGTTTTGCCCCCTTGTAGGACTCCGTGGAGGGTGGGGCCCCCAGATGACGAAACGATTAAAAACTATCATGGCTTCCCAACAAAATTTAAACTGTAAAAAGCGAAAAAACGGTGACGACATTGGAACAGAAACGGACTCGCAAAACGTTAACAAAGTTTTTCCAAGATTTCTTATAATTCAACAGCGAGATGCATCACAACCTCTCAATATACTTTCGCCTTTTGTAATTGACAAAGTGCTGACGTCATGCGCTGGCAGAATGAAATCTGTAAAAAAGCTTCGCTCTGGTGGTCTGCTTGTTGAGGTCGAAAGGCCACAGCAAGCAGAAAATCTGCAGAAAATGGAGAGGTTCTTTGACAGATGGGTTGATTGCACTCCACACGAGACGTTAAACAGGTCTAAAGGTCTGATAAGGTGCCCCGATTTACAGGGAGTCTCAGAGGAGGAAATTGTTAAAGAACTTTCAGACCAGAATGTAATAGAAGCAAAGCGTATAACTATTTTTAGGGAAGGCCAAAAGAAAAACCACTAATACCATAGTTTTAACGTTCCAAACAGCCATTTTGCCAAAGTCTGTTCGTGTAGGATACCTGAATGTAAGGGTGGACTTATATATTCCAAACCCACTGCAATGCTATAGGTGCTTTAAGTTCGGCCATCACGAAAAAAGGTGTATAAAAACGCTACTCTGTAGACGTTGTGGTTTACCAGAGAAGGATCATAACGAAGATCCAGATCACTGCACTGGTACCATGAAATGTATTAATTGTGGAGGAAATCATCTGTCAACGTCTAGGACTTGTCATATATGGAAAAAGGAAAAGGAAATCGTGACCATTAAATTTAAAGAAAGTTTGTCATTTGCCGAAGCTCGTGGAATTGTTGAAAATCGTATTAATCTTTCCAATTCTTACGCAAATGCTGTTAGACCAGTCAAATCAGGCGAAAGTGAATGTCAAAACTGCAAGGATATGTTTGGCAAACTCTGTGTTATTTTTCCGGAAAAGAAGGACGAAATTTTGAAGCTCTTTCCAAAATTGACTGAAACCAAATCCCAATCACCTATTACCAATGAAACACCAAATAATAAAGAGCCTAAATCAACCTCAGACAAGACAAGTTCACAAACTACTCCTAGACCAAATTCCTCAACAGTACCTGCACCTTCAACAACAGATATCGTTAAACAAAATCATTCCAATGTCCAATCCAAACCCGTTATCAAAGATAGTTCAAATGAAAAACCGAATAATTTTGTTGTGCCTAATAGGAGGAGAAATAGTTCTCCCCGAAATAGAAATTCGGAACGTCAACCGAAAGGATCTGATGATCCAATCCAACAGTTCAACCGTTATCAAAGTCTTGATGAAGACATGATGACGGATGAACCAGCTGATGCAGACTCCAAAGAGAATAAGCAAGGCAAAAAAATTATTAATCTTTCACATCTAAAGAAATAAATTTCATACTTCCATTAGTCTGTGGTATATTTCTCCCCTTGATTTTCAATATGGCGAACAATATTATTCAATGGAATTGTCGCAGCATCAAAGCTAATTTTGAAGAAATGAATCTATTAGTTTCTAATGGAAAGCCAGTTGCAATCTGTTTGCAAGAGACTTTTTTAAAAGATACTGACAAATTCTCTTTAAAGTATCACTCTTGCTATTTGAAAAATTTGGTAGGTATTGAGAAAGCTTCGGGCGGTGTCGGAATCATTGTTAACAACAGTGTTCCTCATCGCACTATTCCTCTTAATACTACGCTACAAGCTGTTGCTATTAGCGTATCTATTAATAAAACAATAACACTGTGTTCAATCTATCTTCCACCTAGTTCTCCTATCAGTCGTAGGAAACTAGACGATCTTGTCGAACAATTACCCAAGCCTTATATATTAATGGGAGATTTCAATTCTCACCACACGCTTTGGGGATGTTCCCATACAGACAACAAAGGTCGTATTATTGAAGATTTCATATCAAATCATGATCTTGTTTTATTAAATGATAAATCCCCAACTTATCATCATCCAGCAACTGGTTCATATTCTTCACTTGATTTAACTATTTGCACTCCAGACATTTTCCCGGCTTTTAGCTGGAAAGTGGACTCTGATCTTCATGGTAGTGACCATTTTCCTATTCAAATATCTGAACTAGGACCTTCGGTTCTAGAACGCCCAAGGCGGTGGAAACTCCATAAAGCTAATTGGGGTTTATTTAAAACTACCTGCGAAAAGTCAATAAATCAAGAAGCTTTTGACGGTTGTGAAAACTCCGCAGAGCTTTTCACATCTTTACTTTATACGGCTGCTGAAGGATCTATCCCAAAAACTTCGCCTGACCCTAAATTTCCAAACAGACCATGGTTTAACGAAGATTGCAAAAAGGCTATAGATGAGCGAAAATCTGCTCTGAGGTCATTTGATCTGAGACCTACAAAGGAAAACTTATATAAGTTCAAAATTGCACGCGCGAAAGCTCGTCGAACTATTAAACAAAGCAAGCGTTCGTCTTGGAGACAGTATGTTTCTGGATTGAATTCCAGATCATCTGTCAAAAAGACATGGGATATGGTGAGACAAATCAGTGGGAAGAACACGTCACTTGGTGTTGGTCATTTAAAAACTGATCATAATACCTCTGTTACTTCCAAACATGACATTGCTAATGTCTTGGCAGATACTTTTGCCAAGAAATCCTCTTCTTCGAATTACTCCTCCACATTTCAAAAATTTCAAGCTGAAAAGGAAAAGTCTAAGCTTAATTTCAGTTCTAAGAACTTAGAACACTACAATAGAGACTTTTCAGTTAAGGAGTTGAAGAAGGCTTTAAAAAAGTGTCATGACACTGCGGTAGGATCTGATAATATTCATTATCAATTCCTTAAAAACTTGCCGTCCCGTTCGCTCACTTGTTTACTTCGAATCTTTAATCAGGTTTGGCAAACGGGAATACTTCCAGCATCTTGGCAGGAAGCCGTTGTCATTCCAATACCTAAACCAGGTAAAGATTCTACAAATCCTTCAAATTATCGCCCTATAGCCTTAACTAGTTGTATTTGTAAAACCATGGAAAGAATGGTGAACGACCGTCTTGTTTGGTTTCTTGAAAAGAACAACCTTATCACGTCAGTCCAAAGTGGCTTTCGTAAACAGAGAAGCACTCTTGATCATCTTGTCCGCTTCGAGACCTTTATTCGAGAAGCTTTTATTAAGAAAGAACATGTTGTTTCTGTCTTTTTCGATCTTGAAAGTGCTTATGATACCACTTGGAAGTATGGAATTATGAATGACCTCTTTGATTTCGGTATTCGAGGTCGCCTTGCTTATTTCATTTCTGCATTTTTAGACGAACGTCAGTTTAGAGTCCGGGTTGGGGATACGTTTTCAGATCCCCATGAACAAGAAATGGGAGTACCCCAAGGAAGTATTTTGTCCGTGACACTATTTAGTGTCAAAATTAATAACATTGTTAAAACTGTTTGTCCTGGCATCGAATGCTTTCTGTATGTTGATGATTTCTGTATCTGTTACAGATCAAAACATATGTGTACCATTGAAAGGCAATTACAACAGGTCTTAAATAACCTTTCTAAATGGTCGAATGAAAACGGCTTCAAGTTTTCAAAGACAAAAACCAAATGTATGCACTTTTGTCAATCACGGAAATTGCACCCCGATCCCGAACTAGAGCTAGACGGAGTGCCAATAGAAGTTGTTCCAGAGTTCAAATTTTTAGGACTTCTCTTCGACTCTAAACTTTCGTTTCGTCCACACATAGATAACTTGAGCAATAAGTGCCAAAAAGCTCTAAATCTTTTACGTGTTGTGTCCCATATGGACTGGGGAGCCGATAAAAAAGTTTTATTGCGACTTTACAGGTCGCTTGTTAGATCCAAGTTGGATTATGGCTGTGCTGTTTATGGCTCAGCACGCCCCTCATACCTTCGCAAACTTGATTCTATTCATAATCAAGGATTGCGCTTAGCGCTAGGCGCTTTTAGAACATCACCAGTAAATAGTCTGTACACTGAAGCCAATGAACCATCTTTAAATCTACGTCGAAAGAAGCTGTCATTGCAATACTATTTAAAACTTCAATCAAATCCTAATAATCCTACTCACAGAGTTGTGTCTGAACCCAAGCACAGAGAAGACTTTGAAAAGAAAGAATCCTATACTTCCCTTTAGTTTACGTTGTGAAGCTGATGTGAACGCTCTAGATTTTGATCTAGAAGACGTAGCGGAACACATTGTTCCTAATGTTCCCTTGTGGACCTGCGAAAGCCCCACGTTTCTTTACGACCTCGCTTCCAATAAAAAGGATACAACAGATCCAACCGTTTTTAAAACTAAGTTTCTAGAAATCAAAGAGAGATTCGCTTCGTACGAAGAGATTTACACTGATGGTTCCAAGATCGATGAAAAAGTTGCCTCAGCCACTATATTAGAGGGCGAAAAGTATCAATTCCGTTTACCAAACAACTCTTCTACTTTTTCAGCCGAGCTTAAGGCGATTGATCTCGCACTCGATCACATAATCATAGAGCGCTTCTCTCGCTACATACTTTTCACTGACTCTATGTCAAGTATGCAAGCGATTGAACATGAGAAAACTGACAATCCCCTTATAGTTAGATTATTAGACAAAATGGCTGAACTTCATGATGTTGATCTCGTTTTTTGCTGGCTCCCTAGCCACATTGGCATTCGTGGTAATGAAGAGGCAGATAAGGCTGCCAAGGAGGCATTATCACTTGATGTTTTACCTTTTGAAGTTCCTTTCAGTGATTTTAAACCTTTAATACATCATTTTATTCAGGATGTCTGGCAGAATTGTTGGGACGATCCCGCAAACCAAGATAACAAACTTTATACTATTAAACAGTGTCTCGGTGAATGGCTACCGGGCTATAGATCAAATCGCCGAGAAGAAATCATTTTGGCCCGTTTACGCATTGGTCACACTTACTTGACGCATTCATTTCTTCTCAAAGGAGACGAACCTCCAATGTGTATTCCATGCGACACTCCTCTTACTGTCAAACATATTTTTATAGATTGTATTGATTTTTCTATGTACAGAGATCAATATTTCAAGGCTGACAGTATGAGGCAGCTATTTGAAAGCGTCAGAATCGAACTTATTTTAGATTTCCTGAAAGCCATCAATTTGTACAGCAAAATATGATTTTAAGTTCTTCTAAGCAATTTATAGACCTTTTCATGATTGTCTAGATTTTTACTGTTCGTAAAGATCGGTTTTAGTAATTCATTGTTAGTTATAATTATACTATTGTTATTTGATTATACATTTTACTGTTTAAATCATTCTCTGTTTTTACTCAAAGTCACCTTTTCATTTACTTGTAATGCGCCCAACATGACCTTAGTTGTCGACGGGCCATAAAACTCTATTCATTCATTCATTCATTCGCCTTGCCTATTTCATCTCAGCTTTTCTGGATGAACGTCAGTTTAGAGTCCGGGTTGGAGATACATTATCTGATCCTCATGAACAAGAAATGGGTGTTCCCCAGGGAAGTATTTTATCGGTGACACTATTTAGTGTCAAAATAAACAATATCGTTAAAACTGTTTGCCCTGGCGTTGAATGTTTTCTCTACGTTGACGACTTTTGTATCTGCTACAGATCAAAACACATGCATACAATTGAAAGACAATTGCAACAAGTCTTGAACAATCTTTCAAAATGGTCCAATGAAAACGGATTCAAGTTTTCGAAGACAAAAACTAAATGTATGCATTTTTGTCAATCAAGGAAAATGCACTCCGATCCAGAATTAAAGTTGGACGGAGTGCCGATTGAAGTTGTTAAGGAATTTAAGTTTTTAGGACTCCTTTTTGATTCTAAACTGTCGTTTATTCCGCATATTGATAATTTGAAAAATAAATGCCAAAAGTCACTTAATCTTTTACGTGTTGTATCCAGTATGGATTGGGGAGCCGATAAAAAGGTTTTATTGCGCCTTTATCGGGCACTTGTTAGATCTAAGCTAGACTATGGCTGTGTTGTGTATGGTTCTGCCCGCCCTTCATACCTTCGCAAACTTGATACTATTCATAATCAGGGATTGCGCTTGGCGTTGGGTGCATTTAGAACATCACCAATTAACAGTGTTTACACAGAAGCAAATGAGCCTTCCTTAAATTTACGCAGGAAAAAGCTTTCCATGCAATATTATTTAAAACTCAAATCAAATCCTGATAATCCTACTCATCAAATTGTTTTTGAACCTAAATATAGAGATGCTTTTGAAAAGAAAAAGAACCCTATACTTCCCTTCAGTTTGCGCTGTGAAGCTGATGTAAGCTCTCTAGATTTTGACCTAGAGGACGTGGCAGTACATATTGTTCCTGATGTTCCTTTGTGGACATATAAAAGTCCCACGTTTCTTTATGATCTTGCTTCAAGCAAAAAGGATACAACAGATCCATCTATTTTTAAAACGAAATTCTTGGAAGTTAAAGAAAAATACACATCTTATGAAGAAATATACACTGACGGTTCAAAAGATGGCGAAAAAGTTGCTTCAGCCACTATTTTAGATGGCGAAAAATATCAATTCCGCCTTCCCAATAATTCTTCTATTTTTTCAGCCGAGCTTAAGGCCATTGATCTCGCACTCGATCATATGATCGCAGAACGTCTCTCTCGCTATATCATTTTTACTGACTCTATGTCAAGCATGCAAGCGATTGAGCACGAAAAAACTGACAATCCCCTTATTGTAAGGCTACTTGATAAAATAGCTAAGCTTAATGATGTTGATCTCGTTTTCTGTTGGCTTCCAAGCCATATTGGTATTCGTGGTAATGAAGAGGCAGATAAAGCAGCCAAGGATTCATTATCACTTGAAATTTTACCCTTCGAAGTACCTTTTACTGATTTTAAACCCCTTATTCATAGTTTTATTCACGATGTCTGGAAGAACTGTTGGACTGATCCAGCCAACCAGAATAATAAGTTATTCTCTGTTCGACCAGACCTCGGCGATTGGATTCCTGGTTACAGGACAAGCCGTCGCGAAGAGCTGGTTTTGACTCGCCTACGCATTGGCCATACTTATCTTACACACTCCCATCTTTTAAAAGGAGAAGAGATGCCAATGTGCATTCCATGCAACACTCCTCTTACTGTCAAACATATTTTTATTGATTGCATTGATTTTTCTTTAATAAGAGACAGGTATTTTAAAGTTGATAGTATGAGGCAGTTGTTTGACCATATACAAATTGAACTTATCTTTGACTTTCTCAAGGCGATTCATTTATATAGCAAAATCTGATTTTTAGGTACTATTAATTATGCTTTCTTCTTAATTTTTAAAATGGTTCTATTAAATTTTACTGTTTTCAATGGCTCTTTTTGGCTATTATTTCTTATACATTTGAAATTCTTTTGGATTTTTATATGTTTACATTGAAATTGTTTTAAAATATTGTTTACTTGTGTTTTCATACAATGAATGCTCATTTTTATGAATTTTCCGGTCGGGTGGACTCGCACATGGGCCGTTCTCCTGATCTGGGGAGAGTCCGTGTGCTTTCGTGCTCACGTCGGATTATTCCAGTTTAATACAGAAGTGTTTGCGCCCAACATGACCTTAGTAGTCGACGGGCCGTAAAACAATATTCATTCATTCATTCCATAAAACTCTATTCATTCATTCATTGTCCGTCTGTCCGTCCGTCATAATTTTGTCCGGAGCATAACTCAAAAAGTTTAAGAGGTATCAACATTAAACTTTATAGGTAGATAGATCTCAATGTGGAGCAGTGCAGTGCACAAGGACCATAACTCTAATTTGCTTAATTTAGGAGTTATTGCCCTTTGTTATTTTTCATACTTAGATTTTGTCCGGTGCATAACTCAAAAACTACAAGACATATCAACATGAAACTTCATAGGTAGATAGACCTCAACGTTGAGAAATGCAGTGCACAAGGACCATAACTCTATTTTTTTGTACTTATTGCCCTTTGTTATTTTTTATACTTAAGAGTTTTGTCCGTAGCATAACACAAAAAACATTAGGGATATCACTATGAAACTTCAAAGGCAGATAGATCCTGATAAAGAAAGGTGCAGTATACAAGAATCATATCTATTATCTGGGATAATTTTGGAGTTATTGCCCTTTGTTACTTTCAAATACTCATTAAGTGACAAAGCGCAGTGGGGGAGCATCCACCGGTTCTAACGGTACTTGTTTCTTTGTAGATGTCTTTCTGCAGTCAAAGGAGTTACCACGAGATAGCTGTCGTAAGAGGTATGACAGAATTAACTTCTGTGTTTACTGCAAGAAAGGGATAAAATCCAAAATCTCTCGACATCTCTTGACCCACAAGGAATTTTCTAGGATTCTTCAAATCCAGCGTCTGCCAAGGAAGTCAAAGGAGAGGGATGCTCTTTTTGCTGAACTTGTGAATGAAGGAAACTTCAAGCACAATTTAGAGGTTATCAAATCTGGTAAAGGTGTATTCATCACAGTACGTAGAGAAAACACTGATCAGGAAAAACACCATTCATACCAGCATTATGTGCCCTGTGAGTACTGTAAAGGATTTTATCTAAAAAAACTGTTATGGCGCCAAAAAAGACTGAAAATGACGACACAAGTACCACTGAAAATGATAAAAAAACAAAAAATGCCGTACGGAAGGGCAAAAGCCTCCTTTATGCCAGTTTGCATTCGCAAATGACTTGGCTATTGCTGAAATGTTGGCCACAATGCAGTATGATGAAGTAAAGGAAGTTGTTGAAAGAGATACTATAATTCAGTTGTTCAGTTCAATGCAGGTTTGTGCACTGGGAGAGAAATCCATACGGAAGAAAAATGATATGCATAGGGTCAGCCAGAATGCAAGGACCTTGGCTCGTCTGGTGATTAAAGCTCGTGAGCATCTGCCTGTGGCTAGCTTAAACAAGCTTCTTTGTAAAGAAAACTTTGACCTAGTTGTATCAAGCACCTTAAGTCTGTCTCAGAAAAGTGTCACCCTGGCTAACAAAATGGGTCATTTGCTGGGTCATTGTATTATGATAAAAAATGGCTATTCTGTAAGTTGTAATTCTGATGATATGGCAGAGGAAGCAAAGCTGTTTAAGGTGTTGTTTGATGCTGAATGGAAATACCGAGTAAATGCTCCAATGAGAAGGAAAAAAGCTGCATGTGACATGAACAAACTTCAGAGCATTCCAGAAACAAGTGATCTTGTCAAGTTCAGGGACTACATAAAGCAGGTAATGGAAAAGGTAATCAGAGTTCTCAAGGCTTGCCCTAATCCTAGTACCTTGACAAGACTGGCAAAAGCAACTATGTGCCGACTGTACATTTTCAACAAAAGACGCATTGCAGAAGTTGAAGACATTCACTTGGAAACATACCAAAAATAGGCCAGAATGGACAGGAACTGAAGAGTTTCGTGCCTCGCTGTCTGCAACGGAGGAGTTTGCAAAAAGGCAAGTATTTTAAAGTAACACATTGCAAGTACTGGTCGACCATCACATTAATCATTTATGGTGGTGACTCAAATGGTGACACATCAGTACAAATGGTGATGTAACTTAATTATTAATTTCCCGCGACAGACACGGAGTGGAATAACAAGAATGGACACTGTCCATCCATAACATTCTTTGCCATCTTTGTTAATGATACATGCCTCGAGATTAACTTGAAACACTACATGTAAACAAATATTCTCCACATCAAGATTACATGCAAAGCAAGGTCATTCTTTGGGGTCAAAGGTTATATGACTGTATGAGCATTTGCTTAATATTTTGTGTTAACTATGTACATGTAAGTCCTATACCCCTTGAAGTATTACCAAAAAACTCAACCATGATAACACAAATACTGTGATTACTTGAAATTTGTGGGCATGAAAGCTTGCATTAGGCGACACTCTACATGTATGTGGTTGATAGTTTAGGTTCAAATGATGAATCACTATGTACATTTACATGTATGTGAATTTTGCATTTAACTTTTTCAGAATGGACCTGGTTGAAGTACGTGGAAAATCCAAGAAGAATGTGGTGGCATATATATTGCTAACACCAGATGTTAAATCAGCTCTGAATTCTCTAGTAGAGTCAAGAAGTAATTCCTTGGTATCAGCTCCAAGAGAAAATCCGTATTTGTTCTCCAGACTGAATGCGCTTACACCATTATCTGGCGGCCAAGCCTTGTACGAAATGGTTCGAGAGTGCCCAGGGTTGCAGAGGCCTGATCAGATTACAACAACATCACTGAGAAAGTACATTGCTACATTGTCACAAGTAATTACATACAAACTATAGATTTTTAACTGCACATCTTTAATGCAAACTTTCAGCAATTTCTACTAATTATACAGCCCCTTCAAGTGGTATCACATAAGATGTTTTAAATGTGTGAATCAACTGTCATAAAATTAAGACCCATGATTTCAGCAAATTTTTCCTTCATTAGTATTTTTGAGACCCAATAATAGATTTTAAAGTTTAAGACCCAACAAACCTGTTAATTTGCAGCAAACTCCAGTATATATACAGGAAGTCAGGAAGTAGCCATTTTTAAAATGGATGCTCTAAACGATGCCAAACGATGTGTTGGTTTTTTAAGAATTGAAAATTATAAAATTTTTGATTCTGTTAATGAAATGGTGAATAAGATAGGGAATTAACTTGCTTTATGTACAGATACTTGACATGACTCATGGTGAGCTGAAATTACTTGCAAGACATTTGGGACATGATGTGAAGACACACAAGGAATACTATCAGTTTTCGTCCAGCACCATGGAGCTTTCAAAGGTAAAACTTGCATAAAAACTTAACATTTTATATGTGCATTTACTTTTTATGTCCTAGGGGCGGCATATAGAAGTGACAATGTCCGTCAGTAACACAATTTGCATCTCAGCCTTAAGTGCACTATGGATTGATAGATTTTATTATCTATATGTTCACCTACTGTGAATACACATAAATTCGTTGGCAAGAAATTTTGTAGTTGCGTTGAGAGTGACATTTTCGTGGTTATTTAACCCTTTCCCACACGGTAATGCATTTAAACGCCTCTGCAGTAGATGACTTTTGAAAACATTGTGGGAAAAGGAGAAATTGCACAAAAGGAGAAATTGCACAAAACGTGTAATTTCTCCATTTCCCACAATGTATTTTACACCATTAGTTCTTGAAAATGCCATTTCTTACAGTTTTGATTTGTCGTCTGCAATTCCTTTCAATTTTGAAAAGTCCAACTCTTGTCTGTGTGGAAATGGGTTAAATTCGTTCATTTAATATTTTAAAAGCAAACGTTACTTCCAATAAGTATTTCGTTGGGATCTTAAATTCGTGGATTGGCCTACCCACGAAATCCACAAAAATTAGTGCCTCACGAATGATAATGATTTTGCAGTATATAAGATAGTGTGTCACGCACAAGAACTCAGTAGGCAAGGTCAAACTTAGAAGTTAAGTGGCCAAATAGTTTTTGCCTCAGCCATATCTTCACTATGGAAACTTGTAAAATAACTAAGCATGAAATTTCAGCTTTATGAGACAGTATGTTGCGCCAAGAACTACATTGTACTTTGCTACCTGCATTGCCAGAGTTATGGCCCTAAATGTTTTTTTTTTTCTCTATACAGAAACAGTATATAGGGAAAATATTTTGTGAACGCAACTCTTCCTAGATCCTTACCCCCAGCTGGCGGGGGGATAGAAATCGCCGGCTGCCGTCCTGCAGAGTGGTAAGACCCCACCGAACGGGCCCACCTGTTTGCCGTGGGTGGTTGCTCGTGTCGTTTGATGAAGGGATCCTGGTGGTTGAGTGGTTTCGGGGTCAGGGTTTAAGTACTTCGTCTCTGCAACACACCACTTTGGCCTGGAGTTGAACTAGACGAGCGGTCAGATAGGCCCTGTCTGATCAATCGGCTGGTCATGCCTAGCACTGGAATAGAACGTATAGATTACGAAACACGCTCATTATTATTTGTATATGTCAAGTAGTTTTATTTCTTTGTATTCAAACTCTATTCCAGAAAGCGGTGGCTTAAGGGTTAATCGGGTAAACGAGGTGTTTGATCGACAATTTTACGTTCCGATGTTTATTTCGTGCTTGGTTGATCTACTCATCGGATGATAATTGCTTGATTTAGCCCATTTGCACCGAGTATATCAGTGATACATCTTTGCCACCGCTCCCGAGATGGAATAAATCCCCGGTGACGTGCCCCCTTGTTGGGCTCCAGGGTGGGTGAAGAGTATTGCTGATGAATATTACTAATTAATCATGGCCCAGACAAAAAAAGCCAAGCGTTACCTATCCGACTCTGAGGACGAAAACATTAGCTTACCGCCTTTTCCTAAATTCATTGTGGTCGAAAGTGAAGACCCAGATCAGCCACCTGTTGCAGAACTTTCTCCATTTGTAATTGAGAAACAAATCAGAGCTATAATTGGAACTCCAAAATCAGTTAAAAACCTTAAAAATGGAACTCTATTAATTGAAGTTAGTAAAAGGGCTCAATCTGACATCTTATTGAAAACAACTAAATTTTTCGGCCAGAGAGTAAAAGTATACAGTCATTTAAAACTCAATCAATCAAAAGGTGTTATTCGATGTAAAGAATTGTCTACATGTTTGATAAGTGAAATTAAATCTAATCTTAGGTCGCCCCGACGGCGGCACTCATCCTTTCCGACTATTTGTCTCTCACCAATGGGTCGATAATCGTAGACCTATGTGGGATAGCAGCTGGAGGCTAGGAAGGGATGTAATGGTAGTACTGGTGTGAGAAATACAGGATTCCATTGTTAGGTGCTCCAGCCGCCGCGATATAACTGAAAGATTGTTGAAAGCGGCGTAAAACTCCATTCAAAACAAAACAAAAAATAATCTTAGGTCGCAAGGTGTAACTGAAGTGAAAAGAATAGAATTTAAAAAGGGTGAGAAGATCGTTAAAACAAATACTTACATTTTGACATTCGACGACCCTACCTTGCCAACAGAAATTAAAATAGGCTTTCAGATTGTAAAAGTTGACGTTTATGTCCCCAATCCTCTGCGTTGTTACAACTGTCAGAGGTTTGGGCATCATGAAAACAATTGTAGAGCCAATAAAATTTGCAGGAAATGTGCATTTTCTGGAGACTTGGATGAGCATGATGAAGATACCTGCGAAAATGACTTCAAATGTTTTAATTGTGGAATGGATCATCCAGCAAGTTCAAAATTATGCCCAAAATTTAAAAAAGAAAAAGAAATTCTGACCATTAAATGTAGACAATCCATTCTTACTTTGAAGCTAGAAAAATAGTAGAATCAAGAGAAGATGCCAACACCTATGCTAATAAAGCTAAATCTGTCCCTGAGCCGGCTCAAAATGCCAAACCAAAGGAATGCGCTACATGCGAACGCATGCTTAAAATACTATCTGAAATGTTTCCTGAAGTACGTGACAAGGTCAATGAAGTATTATCTGGAGAAAATCCATCAGTTAAGGAATCAAATGTGAAAGTTTGCGACAGTAAGGCCTCAGCAGCAGGGGCTAAAACTCAAAAACAAAATAATCAAAAGGATGTAACTAAAACACAAAAATCGTCTTGTAATGGTAAAAGTTCTGTAACTAAAAAGGGTACTACAGACCCTGTTGTCTTTAAAACAAAATTTTTAGAGATTAAAGAAAGGTACATATTGCATGAAGAGATTTATACAGATGGTTCGAAGGACGGAGAGAAAGTTGCTTCAGCCACTGTTCTAGATGGCGAAAAATATCAGTTTCGTCTAGCAAACAACACCTCCGTATCTTCAGCAGAACTTAAGGCGATTGATCTTGCGCTCGATCACATGATCGAAGATGGTTATTGGCGTTATATTGTTTTCACTGATTCAATGTCTAGTATGCAAGCGCTTGAACACGAGAAAACAGACAATCCTCTTATAGTTAAATTACTGAATAAGATTTCAAATCTTGATAGTGATGTAGATCCTGTTTTCTGTTGGCTCCCTAGCAACATTGGTATTCGTGGTAATGAGGAGGCAGATAAGGCTGCCAAGGAGGCATTATCACTAGATGTTTTACCCTTCGATGTTCCATTTAGTGATTTTAAACCTTTGATACATCATTTTATTCAGGATGTCTGGCAAAATTGTTGGGACGATCCCGCAAACCAAGATAACAAACTTTATCCTATTAAACGAGATCTTGGTGAATGGCTACCCGGTTATCGATCAAGTCGCCATGAAGAAATTATTTTGGCCCGTTTACGCATTGGTCACACTTACTTGACGCATTCATTTCTTCTTAAAGGAGGCGAACCTCCAATGTGTATTCCATGCGACGCTCCTCTCACTGTCAAACATATATTTATAGATTGTGTTGATTTTTCATTGTACAGGGATCAATATTTCAAAGTTGAAAGTATGAGAGAGTTATTCGAAAGGGTTAAACTTAATCTAATTTTTGATTTTCTGAAAGCCATCAATTTGTACAGCAAAATATAATTTTGAGCTTTTATGTGACTACGTCTTTTAAAGGAACTGTTAAACGATTGTGTGGATTTTTACCGTTCACATATACCTGTTATTATATTTTTCTAGTTTAAGTACTGTTACTGATTGAATAAATTTTAACTGTTTGAATTCATAAATTCTTGTTATTGATAATAATATTTTTCAACTTGTTTTCAATATTTAGTTTAGCGCCCAACATGACCCTAGATGTCGACGGGCCATAAAACATCACATTCATTCATTCATTCATTCTATTGCGACTTTATAGGTCGCTTGTCAGATCTAAATTGGATTATGGCTGTGCTGTTTACGGCTCAGCTCGCCCTTCATACCTTCGCAAACTTGATTCTATTCATAATCAAGGCTTGCGCTTAGCGTTAGGCGCTTTTAGAACATCACCAGTTAATAGTCTGTACACTGAAGCCAATGAACCATCTTTAAACTTACGTCGAAAGACACTCTCCATGCAATATAATCTTAAGTTAAAGTCTAATCCTGATAACCCAACCTACAAAGTTGTATTTGAACCTAAATACAGGGTGGAATTTGAAAAGAAGGCAAAGGCTATACCACCTTTTAGTTTACGTTGCGAAACAGATATAAATTCTCTAGATTTCGACCTAGAAGATGTTGCCGAATATACAGTTTCCGATGTTCCTCTATGGACGTGCAAAAGTCCCACTTATCTTTATGACCTGGCTTCAAGCAAAAAGGGTACTACAGACCCTGTTGTCTTTAAAACAAATTTTTTAGAGATTAAAGAAAGGTATATATTGCATGAAGAGATTTATACAGATGGTTCGAAGGACGGAGAGAAAGTTGCTTCAGCCACTGTTCTAGATGGCGAAAAATATCAGTTTCGTCAAGCAAACAACTCCTCCGTATTTTCAGCAGAACTTAAGGCGATTGATCTTGCGCTCGATCACATGATCGAAGATGGTTATTGGCGCTATATTGTTTTCACTGATTCCATGTCGAGTATGCAAGCGCTTGAACACGAGAAAACAGACAATCCTCTTATAGTTAAGTTACTGAATAAGATTTCAAATCTTGATAGTGATGTTGATCTTGTTTTCTGTTGGCTCCCTAGCCACATTGGTATTCGTGGTAATGAGGAGGCAGATAAGGCTGCCAAGGAGGCATTATCACTAGACATTTTACCCTTCGATGTTCCTTTTAGTGATTTTAAATCTTTGATACATCATTTTATTCAGGATGTCTTGCAGAATTGTTGGGACGATCCTGCAAACCAAGATAATAAACTTTATTCTATTAAACGAGATCTTGGTGATTGGCTACCCGGTTATAGATCAAATCGCCGTGAAGAAATAATTTTGGCCCGCTTACGCATTGGTCACACTTACTTGACGCATTCATTTCTTCTTAAATGAGAAGAGGCTCGAATGTGCATTCCATGTGACACTCCTCTTACTGCCAAACATATTTGTATTGACTGCATTGATTTTTTCGATGTCAGGGAAAGATATTTCAAGGCTGACAGTATGAGACAGCTATTTGAAAGCGTCAGAATCGAACTTATTTTTGATTTTCTGAAAGCCATCAATTTGTATAGCAAAATATGATTTTAAGTTTTTGTTAGCAATTTATATACCTTTTCATGATTGTCTAAATTTTTACTGTTCGTATAGATCGGTTTTAGTAATTCATTGTTAGTTATAATTCTACTATTGTTATTTGATTCTACATTTTACTATTTAAATCTATCTCCGTTTTTATCCAAAGGCACCTTTTCATGTACTTGTAATGCGCCCAACATGACCTTAGTTGTCGACGGGCCATAAAACTCCATTCATTCACCACCTACATATGCTAGCGGTTATTTGCAGGTCTGACCTAATTAATCGATAAAACATTATAAATGACAAATTCTATGATACAGTGCGAGATTTCTTTGTGCTATCTCGCCCGCAGTCTAGGCTTTGCCTATTTTCAAACTAATTTTCAGCTTCTAATGAACCTATCTCGAACTTGTTGAAGAGGTCAAGTATGACCCACTTTGATATTGATGAAGCACCGTTCCCGTACACGTACCTGCAATTCACTAGCATAAGTCAATGAACCACCGGAATTTGCTGAAGTAATGGCCGGAATAGACTGGAGTATTACTGCATCATTTTATTTATCTGTTAGAGTTAACCCTTTGTTCGGTCACAATTTAACATGGTATGATCGAACGTAGATAAAGCAGTAGTCGTGAATTTACTTATTACGGACGCTGATGCGTAGAAACTGAAAAGAGAGAACGAGGCCTCTTTGAGTATCTGCACGAAGAAGTCACGTGACTCAAACACAGGGTTCATACAGGCAAGTCTTGTTAAAATTCAAGCACTTTTCAAGCACTGATTTACATTTTTCAAGCACGCTAAAGAAGCAACTTTTTCTACATACTTACCACATACATGACAACCTTTGCTTTCTTCACTGACAGCATTATCCTTAAGTAACCAGTAAAACAAAAAGAAACTCTTCTATATAACGTTCCAGCACTATGATACAATATATACAATGGGGAAAACAGCCCCCAAATCCAAATGAATCTCATAGACTAGTTTTTCTTGAGTTAATTCAGCTTGTCATCAAGCTGCTTGCTAAGATCTTCATAAATCTACATTTTTTCCTTGGATCCTTTACGACTTGCATTAGCCTGAGCAAGCACTTCCTATTTCAAAGTTTTTTCTGCTTTTACACTATGCTCATCTGCTTTCTTCTCAAGTGCTTCCTGGTCTAACTTAGCTTGTTTCTTTTTCTTGTCATCAATTTCCTCAAGAACAAATTTTCTTTTCCCTTGTTGAGCATCAGATTTGTTCTTTTCCCTCTCCTGCTCTAAGTAGGAATTGTATTTCTGTCTTGCAGATGCTTCACTGACCAGCAGCTGATTGGTCATTTTCACCTCCAGAACTCTCCCAACTTTTTTTACATGTTCACAAATTATTCTCTGTGCAACCAAACTTTGCTGCCTCAAGTTAACACATTCTAGTTCCTTATTTACAGAAACTCCACGCTCTACAGTTGCTTGGCCATGAGACAGGGTGAGTAAGAGCTTGACTATCGCCAGCATTTTCTCCAATCGTGGTTCAGAAATGTAACTCACAGCAAATTCATCCAGTCTATTCTTGTATGGGTCAAACCCTGAGAACTTCACAGATACTATGTCTGGTATTTTATCCTAATGCTGCCATATTCCTCACTAAAGAGTATATAATTGGTTTGTTTGTTTGAATGGGGTTTAACGCCGCTTTTAACAATCTTTCAGTTATATCGCGGCGGCTGGAGCACCTAACAATGGATTCCTGGTATTTCTCGCACCAGTACTACCACTACACCCTTTCCTAGCCTCCAGCTGCTATCCCACATGGGCTTACGATTATCTGCCCATTGGTGGTAGACAAATGAGTATATAATTGGACTCTTCAGAAGAATCTTCTTCAGCACACCAAGGATAAATGTCCTACACTGTATTCTGAATTCCATGACTTCCTTCCCACTTGTGGTTGTGGCTAGTTTCAATTTTTCCTCAGCTTGGAATCCAATATCCACCTTTTTATATGTCAGGTGGTTGTCTTTCTCATCCGGATCTATCTTTGCCAACTTCTCAGTTGTGGTTGCTTGCTGTAAAACATCAGACTTAATCACTTTCCTTCGGCTTTTGATAACAAATGTCAACTCTGAAGTCAGCAATGGCACCATAGGCCTGTCTGTTTGAAAGTTTGTCAGAAATGGTTGTAATATGTTTGTAATTGACCAGAAGAATTCCAACTTTGCTTTTATCATCTTGTCTTTCACTGCTACACAGAGAACTTGGTAGGACTTGTTTGTAGGTTTGGTGAACTCTTTTGTCTGAGTCTGCTTAATGTAAACTTCAACAGAATCCCATACTTTCAGTGCTCTTTGAGACACTGGCACATTTTCAAGCCATCTGTGATCGACAAATTTGAGTGGCAGGTGTGTAGCATTTTCTCATATAATCCTCTCTCCGAGCAGGTGAGTCTTTAAAAAAATAGTAAAGGATACTGAGTATTGAAGATAGATCCCATTCAGTAGCCTGTGCTCCAGACTTAAATGCATTGTGCACAGTGTGCAGTCCACATGCACCGATGTTTATGAGATCATGACTATAGTCTGTATTGATTTGCTCTTTGATAGTATTATAAAATGCCCAATTGACGTTTGGTCCATCCATGCTAATTTGAATTAAGTCACTGACATTCACCTTGTCCACTATAGCTTCTTTGAGGTGTTTCACCATGTCATTAGCAGTAGCATGACCCAAGAATTGTGAGCCTAAGTATCTGGTAACAACTTCATTGGTTTCAGTGTCCCAGTAACGAACATGTATATCCATTTGTTTTTCCTGCATTTTCTTGTTAAGTGACTCTTCAAACAAAATCACAAAAAGTCCTTTGACACTAGAAAGAGTCAAATGCTTAAAATGTTCTGCAATTCCAAATACAGATAGGTACATGAGCATTTATTAGCCTAAGAACTGTCAGGAAACATCCTACGAAAAATGTCCCCCATCTTGTAAGAATTATGCATTACAACTGTCTGCAATGTCCACAAAATCTATGACTGAAGAACATCGTTTTTTATAGTCATGCTCTAGAAGTTTATGAAAAATGCGGATGTAGAACAATAGCAGATTACCATGATCTTTATCTCAAGGTTGATGTTTTATTATTAACAGAAGTGATGGAACATTTTCGTGATGTAACACACCAAAACTATCAGTTAGACCCATTTCACTTTTATACTAGTCCTGGTTTAAGTTGGTCAGCCATGTTAAAAATGACTGGTGTCACCCTTGAACTATTGACGGATATTGACCAAATCTTGTTTATTGAAAAAGGAATAAGGGGAGGGATAAGCCAAATTTCAAATAGACATACTAAGGCAAACAATCCGTATCTTGATGACTTTGACAGAAGTAAGGATACTAGTTTTTTGAACTACTGGGATGTAAACAATTTGTATGGTGAAAGTTTGAGTTCAAGGTTGATGTTTTCAATGAAAATACGATAGATTATATATTCGGCTGGTGACAATAAAAACGCAGATGTCATATTTTTTATATAATTTTTATTGAGAAAAAAAAAAAAGCTTTCGATGTTAGCTTTCAAGTCCGCATATCTAAATGTTTATTTGAAAACATAGCATAAAGAAGAGAAATAGACTGGAGACGTAAGTCTATTTCTCCTCTCCATGCTATGATTTCAATAACTACTTTTAAAAATAGGAAAAAAAAAATGTTTTAAAAATGTTTAAAAAATGAAATCATGGCATCGAGAGGAGAAATAGATTGGAGACGCAAGTCTATTTCTCCTTTCGATGTCATGATTTCAAAACCTACTTAAAGAAGAAAATAGGGAAAAGTAAACACGACCCACATAATCACACATATTATAAGTCACTGTGTTATACTTGTGTCAGACCACATAATCACACATATTATAAGTCACTGTGTTATACTTGTGTCAGACCACCATCCAGCTGAAAAGATACATGTACAATTTTTAATACATATCTCTGTTTAGATAAATTTCAACTAATCTTATTATAGCGTCATTGGACATGCAAGACCTTGCATGTCGAATGACAATATTATCAATCTTTTGATATCAATTGACTAATTAATGCTAATTATCTTAGTTGTATATAAATGTTTTGCTGCTGGGTTTATTGAATAATGTGCCTTTATTTCAATCAATTGTTAAAATGTGTAAATAATCTTAATTATAGGAATATGTATCAAATAGAATGAATTTTTTATTAAAATTTTGAAACGTATAATTGACTCCTTTTTAAATTCAAATACTTACAGGCACTGCAAAAAGGATCTGGTCATCAGTCTGCAAAATAATATCATGCATTACTTTGTATTGCTGATCATTAATTGAAAATATTCTTTTTTTAACAGAAACGTATAATTACTTTAAAAAGACGATGTCAACTTACCAGATCCACGATTTCTGTTAAATCCTGTGCAGCTTGTGGTGTCTGCTCTCGAGCAGCTTGTGGTGTCTGCTCTTGAGGTGTCTGCAAAATAATTAGAATGCTCACTTTTACCTTCTTAATCACATACTTTATAAACTCATATGGCGTTGCATTGATATATCGATTCAAAATATTCAAGAAATATTCAAGAAATATTCAAGAAATATACTCACAACAACAAAAAGTTGTTGATTAGCCCTAAAAGGGCTACTCATTATTTCTTGCGGGGGCGGTGTAATCGCCTCCACCCGATTTTCGGGTGGACAGGTTGTATTCCCTTGTTGTGGCTGAAAAAGATATTTAATGATTATATAAATATGTGTTCGTATTAATAATATTAAACATATTTTATGTTTGGGGTTTGTCAGCAGACAGATTTAGATTCAATCCTATCAGATTATGTGGTATCTAGTCACTGCTGTAGATACCAACAACCCGACATTTTCAAATCAGAATCTAGTCATCGATATTGCGCTCAAGGTTCGAAAGAATCTAGTCACTGTGTAGGTCTAACAACCATCTCACACAAAATCGATATTTGGTATAAGGACATTAACAAGAAATTCAATGTCCCACAACCGACGCTATTTTAATATAACCAATGCGATTAAGCAAGTTGAGTATAAAGTAAAAATTGATATAAATAATTCCAAGGACGTTTCCAATTACAACCCTATAGAAAACGCTTAAACTAAGCATTAAATAAGAGAAAAAAAAAGACTTGAAAACGTTTAAACTTAACGTTTAACATAAAAAAATACTTGAAAACGTTTAAACTTAACGTTTAATATAAAAATTGAAAACCAACCCCACCCTTTAACCCATTTAAACCCTACCCTACCCATTTTAAAACCCTCTATAAACCCTTCTACTCCTTAATTAATATTTTATCTTGTGCGAAAAAAGCTAACGCTCGACTATATTGTTGCCCCCAGCCGGCGGGGGGATAGAAATCGCTGGCTGCCGTCCTGTAGAGTGGTAAGACCCCACCGAATGGGCCCGCCTGTTTGCCGTGGGTGGAGACTCGTAAAGCCGGAAAAGAGGGTCCTGGTAGTTGAGAGAAGCCCAGGGATCTCCAGCTTCTCAACACGCTGCTTTGGCCTCGGCTTCGGTAAAACGGGAGCCTGGATGGGCCCGGTCTAGGCAATCGGCTGGTCGTTTTAGACTAGGGCATTGACTACTTTAATAATATGATATTTAGCCATCAATGTATTTATGGTTATTTTTGTGTTTTGACGCATCTATCTTTACTAAGATATAGTATATCTGATAGTATTGCAATCGCTATGTCATGCATTGTACCCTTGTGTAGTACAAGTGTTTATTTGCCCATGTCATACCATTTTTCGTATTTTAATTGTATTTTATATCTAGTCTATATAGGCTTATGGGCTAATTTGGTGGTTCGGGTTTTTTGGTCGGGTACGGGTTTGCTTGGCGTGACTCTCATTTGGGGAAGTGTCCATGTTCTCCTTTATCGGGCCTTGGAACTTGGACTGCCTGAGTATATCATCTGGGTAGCCTTGGCTTAGGGAGCTGGATCGCCGTTCCTGTTTAGCCCCCTTGTAGGACTCCATGGTGGGTGGGGCCCACAGATGACGAAAATTTAAAACTATAATATGGATCCCCTAAACAAAAAACGAAAAGGCGATGCTCAAATGGACTCTGATATTGGCGAAGGATTTGCTAGCTCTTCTGGTCATTTTAACAAATTTCTGGTCATCAAATCAAAAGAACCAAATTTTCCAATTTCAAAACTTTCTCCGTTTGTTATTGAAAAGCAATTAAAGTCTATCTTAGGTACTCCAAAATCTGTAAAATCTTTAAAAGATGGTAATTTATTGGTAGAAGTTAATTTAAATGCTCAAGCTGAAAATCTGTTAAAAACTGAACTATTTTTTGGACATGAAGTCAAGGTTTATGCTCATGAGACCCTGAATAAATCCAGGGGAATCATCCGTTGTAGAGAGCTAGCTTGTTGCTCTGAAGACGAGATTGTTGAAGGTCTGGAAAGTCAAGGAGTAACTGAAGTTAAACGTATCTCTGTGACTAGAAATGGAAAGAAGATTAGCACAAACACTTTCATTTTGACATTTGGTGTTCCCATTTTGCCTCGACGAATAAAAGTCGGGTTTAATGTGGTAAACGTAGATGTATATGTTCCAAATCCTCTGAGATGCTATTTTTGTCAGAGGTTTGGACATCATGAAGACAAATGCAACAATGATATGGTTTGTGTTAAATGTGGTGATGTAAACCCAAACCATTTCGATCATTCCTGTCAGAACGAAGTTAAATGTGCTAACTGTGGAAAAGGTCACCCAGCAAATTCAAAGGACTGTGAATTCTTGAAAAAGGAGAAAGAAATTCAGAGAATTAAATGCATAGAAAATGTATCTTTTTTTGAAGCCCGTAAAATTTTTGAAATAAGGACAAAAGCCAATCTGCCCTCAAGTTACTCCAATATTACAAAAAGCAATATGGAATGTCAAAACTGTAAAACTTTACACGAAAAACTCAGCATTCTTTTCCCTGATAAGAAGCATGAGATTGACAAATTATTCCCTAAATCCACAGTAGCCTTAACTTCTAGTACTTCAAATCAAATTAAGAAAACACAGTCTCTTTCCCTCCAAACAAACAAAACTCCTGAAACTATATTGGAATCAAATACTGTTAATCTATCTTCCTCTTCTAAAATTGAAACTCCACCTTCAATCTCGAAAGAGCCCTCAAGCAATAAAACTTCATCTTCATCTGTATCTACCGCTTCAAAGTCTAGACCTCAAGACACAAAAGCTACATCTCTTTCTGAAATGGATAGAATAGAACTCTTAGATAAAGTTGAGATGGTAAAACGTAAAAAGGCCCAAATGCAGCAAGAGAAATTAAATCGTCCAGCTAGTAAAGTATCCGAAGATAATGATACAAGCTCGTTTGTCAAACCCCCTAGGAGCAGAACTTCGTCTCCTAGGGCGACATCATCTAATCGCCAGCCAAAGGGATCTGAGGATCCTGTTAAACAATACAACCGCTACCACTGTCTTGAAGAAGACATGATAACGGAAGACACAGAGGATGCAGATTCTTCCAAAGAGAATAAGCGAGGTAAAAATATAATAGATCTTTCACACATAAACAAATAATTTTCATACTTCCAATACTAATTAGTATATTTCTCCCCCTTAATTTAACTATGGCGAACAAAACATTCAATGGAATTGTCGCAGCATCAAAGCTAATTTTGAAGAAATGAATCTATTAGTTTCTAATGGAAAGCCAGTTGCAATCTGTTTGCAAGAGACCTTTTTAAAAGATACTGACAAATTCTCTTTAAAGTATCACTCTTGCTATTTTCAAAATTTTGAAGGTATTGATAAAGCTTCGGGCGGTGTCGGAATCATTGTTAACAACGGTGTTCCTCACCGCACTAATCCTCTTAATACTACGCTACAAGCTGTTGCCGTTAGCGTATCTGTTAATAAAACAATAACACTGTGTTCAATCTATCTTCCACCTAGTTCTCCTATCAGTCGTAGGAAACTAGACGATCTTGT
The DNA here is from genome assembly GCA_946902895.1 of Fragum fragum. Classification (NCBI taxonomy): domain Eukaryota; kingdom Metazoa; phylum Mollusca; class Bivalvia; order Cardiida; family Cardiidae; genus Fragum; species Fragum fragum. The sequence continues at coordinate 283,318 of OX336369.1, read as the reverse complement.
CGAACAATTACCCAAGCCTTATATATTAATGGGAGATTTCAATTCTCACCACACGCTTTGGGGATGTTCCCATACAGACAACAAAGGTCGTATTATTGAAGATTTCATATCGAATCATGATCTTGTTTTATTAAATGATAAATCTTCCACTTATCATCATCCAGCAACTGGTTCATATTCTTCACTGGATTTAACTATTTGCACTCCAGACATTTTTCCGACTTTTAGCTGGAAAGTTGACTCTGATCTTCATGGTAGTGACCATTTTCCTATTCATATATCTGAATTAGGACCATCTGTCCAGGAGCGCCCTATGCGTTGGAAACTCCATAAAGCTAATTGGGAACTTTTTAAAACTACATGTGAGCAGTCAATAAATCCAGAAGCCTTTGATGAATGTGAAAACTCTGCAGAACTATTTACATCTTTACTTTATTCTGCTGCAGAAAAAGCCATTCCACAAACATCGCCTGATCCTAAAAACCCAAACAAGCCATGGTTTAATGACGATTGTAAAAATGCTATAGCTGATAGAAAATCTGCCCTTAGAGCATTTGGCCTCAGGCCGACGAAGGAAAATCTTTACAAGTTTAAAATTTCACGTGCGAAAGCTCGTAGAACTATCAAACAAAGTAAACGTTCGTCTTGGAGGCAGTATGTTTCTAGATTGAATTCAAGATCATCTGTCAAAAAGACTTGGGATATGGTACGGAAAATCAGTGGGAAGAACACATCACTTAGTATTGGTCACCTTAAAACGGATGACAATAAATCAGTTTCTTCCAAACATGACATTGCAAATGTACTAGCAGATACATTTGCCAAGAAGTCCTCCTCTTCTAATTATTCACACACCTTTCAAAAATTTCAAGGTGAAAAAGAAAAATCCAAGCTTAATTTTAGTTCCAGGAACCTGGAACACTACAATAGAGACTTTTCCATCAAAGAGTTGAAGAAAGCTTTTAAAAAGTGTCATGATACTGCTGTTGGTTCTGATAATATTCATTATCAGTTCCTCAAACGTTTAACCCCCAGCTGGCGGGGGGATAGAAATCGCCAGCTGCCGTCCTGCAGAGTGGTAAGACCCCACCGAACGGACCCACCTGTTTGCCGTGGGTGGTAGCTCGTGTCGTTTGATGAAGGGATCCTGGTGGTTGAGTGGTTTCGGGGTCAGGGATAAGTACCTCGTCTCTGCAACACACCACTTTGGCCTGGAGTTGAACTAGACGAGCGGTCAGATAGGCCCTGTCTGATCAATCGGCTGGTCACGCCTTGCACTGGAATAGAACGTATATGTAACAAAACCGTACACTCTTGTTCGTATCTTAAATTTTCTTTCATTGTAGTCATACTCTCTGTTCCAGACAGCGGTGGGTTAAGGGTTAATCGGGTAAACGTGGTGTTTGATCGACAATGTTGCGTTCCGGTGTTTATTTCGTGCTTGGTTGATCTATTCATCGGGTGATAATTGCTTGATCTAGCCCATTTGCACCGAGTATATCAGTGATACAGCTTTGGCACCGCTCCCGAGATGGAATAAATCCCCGGTGACGTGCCCCCTTGTTTGACTCCAGGGTGGGTGAAGAGTATCTCTGATGAAATATCACTACTTAGTCATGGCCCAACAGAAAAAAGCCAAGCGTTATCTATCAGATTCGGAAGATGAAAATATTAGCCTCCCGCCTTTTCCAAAATTCATAGTGGTCGAAAGTGAAGACCCAGATCAGCCAGTTGCAGAGCTTTCTCCATTCGTAATTGAAAAACAAATCAGAGCAATCATTGGAACACCAAAGTCAGTTAAAAGCTTAAAAAATGGTACTTTATTGATTGAAGTTTGTAAAAGGGCTCAGTCAGATAATTTGTTAAAAACCACACAATTCTTTAGTCAGAGGGTAAAAGTATACGGTCATGTAAAATTAAATCAATCAAAAGGTGTAATTCGTTGCAAGGAACTGTCTTCTTGTTTAATCAGTGAAATTAAAACTAATCTTAGGTCTCAAGGTGTCACTGAAGTGAAAAGAATCGAATTTAAAAAGAATGACAAGATCGTACAAACTAACACTTATATTTTGACATTTGATGAACCGACATTACCAACAGAAATTAAAGTAGGGTTCCAAATCGTAAAAGTTGATGTTTATGTTCCAAATCCTTTGCGTTGTTACAACTGTCAGAGGTTTGGGCATCATGAAAATAATTGCAGAGCCAATAAGGTTTGCAGGAAATGTGCATTTTCTGGAGATTTGGATGAACATGATGAAGATACCTGTCAGAAAGACTTTAAATGTTTTAACTGTGGCATGGATCATCCGGCAAGTTCAAAATTATGTCCAAAATTTAAAAGAGAAAAAGAAATTTTGACCGTTAAATGTAGACAATCAGTTCCTTACTTCGAAGCTAGAAAAATAGTATAATCAAGAGAAGACGCCAACACCTATGCTAATAAAACTAGATCTGTACCTGAGCCAACACACAATTCTAAGCCAAAAGAATGCACTACATGCGAACGCATGCTAAAAATACTCTCTGAAATGTTTCCCGAAGTTCGTGACAAGGTAAATGAAGTATTATCTGGAGAAAAGCCATCGGTTAGGGAATCAAAAGTGAAAGTTTGCGAAAGTAAAACTTCACCAGCAGAGGCTAAAACTCAAAAGCAAAATATTCAGAAGGATGTAACTAAAACACAAAAATCAGCTAGTAATGGTAAAAGTTCTGCAACTAATTCGGAGCCAAATACTCAAAGGCGAGTTTTACCTTTTGAAGTTCCTTTTAATGATTTTAAACCGTTGATAAATAGTTTTATTCATGATGTATGGCAGAATTGTTGGAACGATCCTGCAAACAAATATAACAAACTCTACACAATTAAACAGGATCTTGGTGAATGGCTACCTAGCTATAGATCAAATCGCCGTGAAGAAATTATTTTAGCCCGTTTACGCATAGGCCATACGCATCTGACGCATTCATTTCTTCTTAAAGGAGACGAACCTCCAATGTGTATTCCATGCGACGCTCCTCTTACTGTCAAACATATTTTTATAGATTGTATTGATTTTTCTATGTACAGAGATCAATATTTCAAGGCTGACAGTATGAGGCAGCTATTTGAAAGCGTCAGAATCGAACTTATTTTTGACTTCCTGAAAGCCATCAATTTGTATAGCAAAATATGATTTTAGGTGCTTATAAATAATTTATAGACCTATTCATGATTGTCTTGATTTTTATTGTTCGTATAGATCGGTTTTAGTTATTGATTGTTAGTTATATCTACCATTGTTATTTGATTCTACATTTTACTGTTTCAATCCATCTTCATTTTTACTCAAAGGCACTTTTCATTTACTTGTTATGCGCCCAACATGACCTTAGTTGTCGACGGGCTATAAAACTCCATTCATTCATTCAAAGGCGAGCTCGTCTTCGCCTTCAATTGGAAAAGGTAAATCCTTCTCCAATACCGACGTCCAATCGCTTTAGCGATTTGGATGATGGGGATGATGAGGGCATGGAGGATGAGCCTGAAGATTCAATTTCAGGTCCTCCTTCTTCCACAAATCACAATCATGCACAACCCGATCCAATTAGGCAAGGTGCAAACAGAATTAATTTAAGTGGTGTTAAAAAATAATCACTTATTTCCATTCTTACGTGGTATACACTTTATAATAATCTTTTTAATGGCGAATAATATTATTCAATGGAATTGTCGTAGCATCAAAGCCAATTTTGAGGAGCTGAATCTTTTAATTTCTAAGAATAAACCAGTGGCAGTATGTTTACAGGAAACATTTCTAAAAGACACAGATAAATTTTCACTGAAATATCATTCTTGCTATCTAAAAAACTTTACATGCAACGAAAAGGCATCTGGTGGCGTTAGTATACTTGTAAATAACAACATTCCTCATCGAAATGTATATATAGACACCACTTTGCAGGCAGTAGCCGTCAGTATGTCTCTTCATAAAACTATAACATTGTGCTCAATCTATCTTCCACCCAGTTCTCCTATAGACATTAGAAAACTAGACGATCTTGTCCACAAATTACCTAAACCTTTCATATTGATGGGAGATTTTAATTCTCACCATACCTTATGGGGGTGTAGCAACACTGATGCAAAAGGCCGTACCGTTGAAGAGTTCATTACCAATCATGATCTTGTTTTATTGAATAATAAGTCTTCTACCTATCTTCATCCTGCCACTGGAAATTATTCTTCACTAGATTTGACTATTTGCAGCCCTGATATTTTTCCACATTTTACGTGGAAAGTTGATTCTGATCTTCATGGGAGCGACCACTTTCCGATTCATGTTTTTGAATCTGGACCATCAGTCCAGGAACTACCTAAACGATGGAAACTCCATAAAGCTAATTGGGATCTTTTTAAAACTACCTGCGAGCAGTCAATTAATCCTGAAGCCTTTGATGACTGCGAAAACACTGCAGATCATTTTACATCTTTACTTTATTCGGCTGCAGAAAAAGTTATTCCTCGAACATCGCCTAATCCTAAAAACCCAAACAAGCCATGGTTTAATGACGACTGTAAAAAGGCTATAGCTGAGAGAAAATCTGCTCTCAGAGCATTTGGCCTTAGGCCTACGAAGGAAAATCTTTACAAGTTTAAAATTGCACGGGCGAAAGCTCGTAGAACTATCAAACAAAGTAAACGTTCGTCTTGGAGGCAGTATGTTTCAAGATTAAATTCAAGATCATCTGTCAAAAGGACTTGGGACATGATACGTAAAATCAGTGGGAAGAACACGTCCCTTAGTGTTGGTCATCTTAAAACAGATGGTGATAGTACAGTGTCTTCCAAACATGACATTGCCAATGAATTGGCAGATACATTTGCCAAGAAGTCCTCCTCTTCTAATTATTCACCAACCTTTCAAAAATTTCAAGGTGAAAAAGAGAAGTCCAAGCTTAATTTTAGTTCCAGGAACCTTGAACACTACAATAGAGACTTTTCTGTGAAAGAGTTGAAGAAAGCTTTAAAGAAGTGTCATGACACTGCTGTCGGATCTGATAATATTCATTATCAGTTCCTCAAACGTTTACCATCTTGCTCCCTTCATTGTTTACTTGAAATTTATAACCAGGTTTGGAGAACGGGAAGCATTCCAGCATCTTGGCGGGAAGCTATCGTTATTCCAATACCTAAACCAGGTAAAGATTCTACGAACCCTTCAAATTATCGCCCCATTGCTTTAACTAGTTGCATCTGCAAAACCATGGAAAGAATGGTTAATGACCGTCTGGTTTGGTTTTTAGAAAAAAATAAACTGATTACGTCAGTCCAAAGTGGCTTTCGTAAACAGAGAAGCACTCTTGATCATCTTGTCCGCTTCGAGACTTTTATTCGAGAAGCTTTTATAAAGAAAGAACATGTTGTTTCTGTTTTTTTTTCGATCTTGAAAGTGCCTATGATACCACCTGGAAGTATGGAATTATGAATGACCTCTTTGATTTCGGTATTCGAGGTCGCCTTGCTTATTTCATTTCTGCTTTTTTAAGACGAACGTCAGTTTAGAGTCAGGGTGGGAGATACTTTTTCAGATGCCCATCAACAAGAAATGGGAGTTCCTCAGGGAAGTATTTTGTCCGTGACACTATTTAGTGTCAAAATAAACAACATTGTTAAAACCGTTTGTCCTGGTGTGGAATGTTTTCTTTTCGTTGATGACTTCTGTATCTGTTACAGATCAAAACATATGTATACAATTGAAAGGCAGTTGCAGCAAGTCTTGAACAACCTTACCAAATGGTCAAACGAAAACGGCTTTAAGTTTTCCAAGACTAAAACCAAATGTATGCACTTTTGTCAGTCAAGAAAACTGCACCTAGATCCCGAACTTAAACTTGACGGAGTGCCAATAGAAGTCGTTCCAGAGTTCAAATTTTTAGGACTTCTCTTTGACTCTAAACTCTCGTTTCGTCCACATATTGATTATTTGAGCAATAAGTGCCAAAAAGCTCTAAATCTTTTACGTGTTGTGTCCAATATGGACTGGGGAGCCGATAAAAAAGTTCTATTGCGACTCTACAGGTCGCTTGTCAGATCTAAGTTAGATTATGGCTGTGCTGTTTACGGCTCAGCGCGCCCTTCATACCTTCGCAAACTTGATTCTATTCATAATCAAGGCTTGCGCTTAGCGTTAGGCGCTTTTAGAACATCACCAGTAAATAGTCTGTACACTGAAGCCAACGAACCATCTTTAAATTTACGTCGAAAGAAACTCTCTATGCAATATTATCTTAAGTTAAAGTCTAATCCTGGCAACCCCACCTACAAAGTTGTATTTGAACCTAAGTACAGGGAGGAATTTGAAAAGAAAGCAAAAGCTATACCACCTTTTAGTTTACGTTGCGAAACAGATATAATTTCTCTAGATTTCGATCTAGAAGATGTTGCCGAATATACAGTTTCCGATGTTCCTTTATGGACATGCAAAAGTCCCACTTATCTTTATGACCTGGCTTCCAGCAAAAAGGGTACTACAGACCCTGTTGTCTTTAAAACAAAATTTTTAGAGATTAAAGAAAGGTACATATTGCATGAAGAGATTTATACAGATGGTTCGAAGGACGGAGAGAAAGTTGCCTCAGCAACTGTTCTAGATGGCGAAAAATATCAGTTTCGTCTAGCAAACAACTCCTCCGTATTTTCAGCAGAACTTAAGGCGATTGATCTTGCGCTCGATCACATAATCGAAGATGGTTATTGGCGCTATATTGTTTTCACTGATTAAATGTCTAGTATGCAAGCGCTCGAACACGAGAAAACAGACAATCCTCTTATAGTTAAATTACTGAATAAGATTTCAAATCTTGATAGTGATGTTGATCTTATTTTCTGTTGGCTCCCTAGCCACATTGGCATTCGTGGTAATGAGGAGGCAGATAAGGCTGCCAAGGAGGCATTATCACTGGACATTTTACCCTTCGATGTTCCTTTTAGTGATTTTAAACCTTTAATACATCATTTTATTCAGGATGTCTGGCAGAATTGTTGGGACGATCCCGCAAACCAAGATAACAAACTTTATACTATTTAACAGAGTCTTGGTGAATGGCTACCTGGCTATAGATCAAATCGCCGAGAAGAAATCATTTTGGCCCGTTTACGCATTGGTCACACTTACTTGACGCATTCATTTCTTCTTAAAGGAGACGAACCTCCAATGTGTATTCCATGCGACGCTCCTCTTACTGTCAAACATATTTTTATAGATTGTATTGATTTTTCTATATACAGAGATCAATATTTCAAGGCTGACAGTATGAGGCAGCTATTTGAAAGCGTCAGAATCGAACTTATTTTTGGTTTCCTGAAAGCCATCAATTTGTACAACAAAATATGATTTTAGGTTCTTGTAATCAATTTATAGATCTGTTCTTGATTGTCTAGATTTTTATTGTTCGTATAAATCGGTTTTAGTAATTGATTGTTAGTTATATCTACCATTGTTATGTGATACTACTTTTTACTGTTTAAATCCATCTCCGTTTTTACTCAAAGGCATTTTTCATTTACTTGTTATGCGCCCAACATGACCTTAGTTGTCGACGGGCCATAAAACTCCATACATTCATTCCTCAAACGTTTACCATCTCGCTCCCTTCACTGTTTACTTGAAATTTATAATCAGGTTTGGAAAACGGGAATAATCCCAGCATCTTGGCGGGAAGCTATTGTGATTCCTATACCTAAACCTGGTAAAGATTCTACAAACCCTTCAAATTATCGTCCTATAGCCTTAACAAGTTGTATTTGCAAAACCATGGAAAGAATGGTAAATTATCGTCTTGTTTGGTTTTTAGAAAAAAATAAACTGATTACGTCAGTCCAAAGTGGCTTTCGTAAACAGAGAAGCACTCTTGATCATCTTGTCCGCTTCGAGACTTTTATTAGAGAAGCTTTTATAAAGAAAGAACATGTTGTTTCTGCCTTTTTCGATCTTGAAAGTGCTTATGATACCACTTGGAAGTATGGAATAATGAATGACCTCTTTGATTTCGGTATTCGAGGTCGCCTTGCTTATTTTATTTCTGCATTTTTAGACGAACGTCGGTTTAGAGTCAGGGTGGGAGATACTTTTTCAGATCCCCATGAACAAGAAATGGGAGTTCCCCAGGGAAGTATTTTATCTGTGACATTATTTAGTGTCAAAATTAATAACATTGTCAAACTGTTTTCCTGGCGTGGAATGTTTTCTTTACGTTGATGACTTTTGTATCTGTTACAGATCAAAACATATGAATACAATTGAAAGGCAGTTGCAGCAAGTCTTGAACAACCTTACCAAATGGTCAAACGAAAACGGCTTTAAGTTTTCCAAGACTAAACCCAAATGTATGCACTTTTGTCAGTCAAGAAAACTGCACCCTGATCCCGAACTTAAACTTGACGGAGTACCCATTGAAGTCGTTCCAGAGTTCAAATTTTTAGGGCTTCTCTTTGACTCTAAACTCTCGTTTCGTCCTCATATTGATTATTTGAGCAATAAATGCCAAAAAGCTCTAAATCTTTTACGTGTTGTGTCCCATATGGACTGGGGAGCCGATAAAAAAGTTCTATTGCGACTTTACAGGTCGCTTGTCAGATCTAAGTTAGATTATGGCTGTGCTGTTTACGGCTCAGCGCGCCCGTCATACCTTCGCAAACTTGATTCTATTCATAATCAAGGCTTGCGCTTAGCTTTAGGCGCTTTTAGAACATCACCTGTAAATAGTCTGTACACTGAAGCCAATGAACCATCTTTAAATTTACGTCGAAAGAAACTCTCCATGCAATATTATCTTAAGTTAAAGTCTAACCCTGACAACCCCACGTACAAAGTTGTATTTGAACCTAAGTACAGGGAGGAATTTGAAAAAAAAGCAAAAGCTATACCACCTTTTAGATTCCGTTGCGAAACAGATATAAATTCTCTAGATTTCGACCTAGAAGATGTTGCCGAATATACAGTTTCCGATGTTCCTTTATTGACATGCAAAAGTCCCACTTATCTTTATGATCTTGCTTCCAGCAAAAAGGGTACTACAGACCCAGTTGTCTTTAAAACAAAGTTCTTAGAGATTAAAGAAAGGTATATATTGCATGAGGAGATTTATACAGATGGTTCGAAGGATGGAGAAAAAGTTGCTTCAGCAACTGTTCTAGATGGCGAAAAATATCAGTTTCGTCTACCGAACAACTCCTCCGTATTTTCAGCAGAACTTAAGGCGATTGATCTTGCGCTCGATCACATGATCGAAGATGGTTATTGGCGATATATTGTTTTCACTGATTCAATGTCAAGTATGCAAGCGCTTGAACACGAGAAAACAGACAACCCTCTTATAATCAAATTACTAAATAAGATTTCAAATCTTGATAGTGATGTTGATCTTGTTTTCTGTTGGCTCCCTAGCCACATTGGTATTCGTGGTAATGAAGAGGCAGATAAAGCTGCCAAGGAGGCATTATCACTAGATATTTTACACTTTGAAGTTCCTTTTAGTGATTTTAAACCGTTGATAAATAGTTTTATTCATAATGTATGGCAAAATTGTTGGGACGATCCTGCAAACCAAGATAACAAACTTTACAGAATTAAACATGAACTTGGTGAGTGGCTACCCGGCTACAGATCAAATCGCCGCGAAGAAATTATTTTGGCCCGTTTACGCATAGGCCATACGCATCTGACGCATTCATTTCTTCTAAAAGAAGACGAACCTCCAATGTGTATACCATGCGACGCTCCTCTGACTGTCAAACATATTTTTATAGATTGTATTGATTTTTCTATGTACAGAGATCAATATTTCAAGGCTGACAGTATGAGGCAGCTATTTGAAAGCGTCAGAATCGAACTTATTTTTGATTTCCTGAAAGCCATCAATTTGTACAGTAATATATAATTTTAGGTTCTAGTAAGCAATTATAGACCTGTTCATGATTGTCTAGATTTTTTTTGTTCGTATAGATCGGTTTTAGTAATTGACTGATAGTTACAACTCTTATATTGTTATTTGATTCTACATTTTACTATTTAAAACCACCTCCGTTTTTACTCAAAAGCACCCTTTTATTTACTTGTTATGCGCCCAACATGACCTTAGTTGTCGACGGGCCATAAAACTCTATTCATTCATTCATTCATTCGACTATATTGTGCTATTCATAGAATGTAAAAGAAAGGTTTAAACCATTATTTTTGATTACTATAAAAGACGAAAGTGACATTAGCATACAACAACAAAGTAATAACAATATGAACGAATCGACCACTCGTATAGCACTGTTTGGCATCGGACAGATGCGCGTAAGAATTCCCCTTATACGGGGTAAAACATAACTCCTTATGTTTCCCAAACTTAACCATGGCTTTCACCAACTTTCCATTTTCTGACCTCTTAGATTGGAAAGACACGATTTACACAAAGATTTGAACACTAAAACGATCATAACTAGAAATAGAGTGTGCTTCTGGACATGTCTTTGGAATCATTTATACCGTTTTAACTGTCACTCATTTGCTTGAGTTACGACGTCATTGGTCCATTTTGAAAAAAAGCAGCTAGCTTGATAAACCAAGCTAACGTGCCTTCATCTCGTTGGTCATCACAAAAAAGTAAACATCTCAGAGATTTTAATCAGTTACAGATCATTGCATTCGAAGATAAACACCGACGGAATACACATCCCTGATTTACACCCTTAACCAATATTTGTTTATGAAAATATCCTTTTGACGAAAATATATACATTTCGCAAAACATTTTCCATTTCGATATTTTCTAATTAAAGTACTCTGATTACTTTGATTATTAATTGCGCAACATTTACTGCGCAATCATCATTTCCGGTGAAAATATTTACAAGGGGTCGCCATTTTTCAAGAAGCTGTAGAAGAAACCCGAGTCAAAATGAAGCTGGTTTTTGTCATTCTTACCCAGATCCTAGTTTGTGGAAGTGTATTCATTGACAGGGACTGTAATGAAATTGGTGTTTTATTAGATTGTAGCGGTTTAGATGGCAGGGATAGTTATGAAGGGACGACAAGAATGACATCAATTGAAAGAATAACATTCCTTCGTTTGAGTGGCTCTTTAGATATAGAAAATTTCCCGATGGTTCATCATATAGATATCACATATGGTGATGTTGACTGTTCACAGTTCCAGAACCAGGGGGCAGATTTAGAAATAGTGTATGGAGAACAATCGCTTGTTTGTATGGTAAGCTGATACTTTTGCATACTTGATGAAGTGAAAATGTTTGAATGTAAACATGTGGATGCGCTGCTTAAGGAAACTTTCTAAAATCATTAGCTGGTGCTCCAGCTCAACTCATTAAACAATATGATAGCTTTAAAAGTTATTCTCTAGACTGGAACCTATACAAAGTAAAATGTTAACATTAATTTGTTAATTATACATTATCATAGGTCTTGATCAAGCTTTAGATGCAACAAAGTACAAAGATGAATGCAAAATTTTAACTATGAATGCATCTCTATAACCATAAACTAGTACAGGATTTTCTTTTGTTGCATAATACCCACCAAAGAAAAGTTGCATCAGTAAGATAATGATGAAACTCATATTGTCTGTTTTCAGTCTACCCTGTCAGTAGAATTCCAAAAGGTGGAGTGAAAACACATATCCAATTTCTTATCATATCTATACATTCATCTTTAATGGTTGATTAGTTTTTTAAAGAAAGAGTGTTTTCAAGTAGATAAAAATACTAAGTTATTTTTTAGTGTATTCTTTACTATTTCAGATTGATGATGAATTGACTACTAAGTCCATAGCCCCTGAGTCCAGCTTCTTTCCAAGCACTAACCCGCAAACCTCAGAGGCCCGTGAGGAACATTCAAGCCAAGAAACACATTCCACAACTATGTCCTCATCTCCTTCTTCCATAGGGGAAATACAGATGAGGGTTTCACTACAACAGGTGTTTATCATTATTTAACTTCATCAAATGACATATCTCATTACCAAAAAAATTCATCCATTGATATATTTCATAAGAAAAACAAATCATTAACCATAATCATAACCATATCTATCATCTCATCATTTTTTGTAATTCTATTCATTGGTTGCATTATTTTTCATTTCAAAAAATATATACGAAAGAGATTGAATAGGTCCAATGAAACCTCAGACTGGTATCGACTTTGAAACGAGGATATACTGTTTGATCAATCAAGCTTAAAAAAGGAAATTTATCTTTAGTTTTAAGTATTATATTGTATCTTTCAGATTGGAAAAATATAATCATTCCATCCACCATTACATCCATCATCATCATTTTCATTATCATCTGTGTTAAGTGTTTTTGCCGTAGGTGTCAGAGGACTAGTGTCAGGACGGATATGGAAATGGGGACACTGCGGAGATATAGGTCTCGTGATGAGGGCATGGATGAAGTTGTTCATTTCGATGTGACGGGAATGAAAAATGATTAATCATGCCTCATTTTTCTACTTTCAGTTCGACTCATTTTGACTGCTCTGTTTTCTACTTTTATAACTTGGATTTTTTACCACATTTCGGACATCATATTTGAAACCATGATAAGATTTCACGACCATGTCATACACATCATAGAAAGAATAGAGAGACAAGGAGAAGGTGTTAGGAGATACCCAAGGAGAATTAGAAGGCAACCAGAGACACTTCAATATAGACATTTTTAACTAATTTAAAAGAAAAATAAGTCTCAGAAAACATTCATGCTTTTAAATATCTTTTGAATTAAAACCCATTTTAACAGGGTTTTCCCTGACCCTCTCCCTCTTTGAATTTGGACCCCCATTTTTCAGAAATGACCCCAAAAATATCTAGACAGCCTTCTTTATTTTGTTTGATAGGGGTCATAATGTGGCAAAATGACCCCCTGTTTTGAAAGTCAAGGGAAAACCCTGTTTTAATTAGTCTTAAAATTTGTCATCTTCTTTAACAAGGAGCAGTCAAAATGAGAAAAATATGCTTGTCATTTAAAATAAACATCTTTTTTCCCATGTATATATTTTGTATAAATTTAGTGCTCTTTTTGCTTTCTCTTTTAACATAATATTATTACTTTGAGATTACTGTTTTATTACTTATCTATTGTCTTTGGTGTTGAACTTAGTTGACCATAACCTTTTAAATATCTTTTGAATTAAAACTCATTTTAATTAGTCTTAAAATTTGTCATCACTATTTCCTCTTATTTTAAATCTCCATCTTCATTGATTTCTAGATTCGTAGATATTATTTTGAAATATTGTGAAGAAGAAATGTTGGCAATCCAAAATTTTGTTCTTTTTACAATATTTTATAGATTGAAATTTTATTCACTTTACAATATTTAATAGATTGAAAGTTTAACATTATTTTATTCATGTCATTGTTAAATGGTATCATCTTGAAACATATTTGACATTGTCTCTGGTTAGATGCTATATCTAAATAGAAACAATACTTCAAAATCTACCCAATTACATTGTTATAGTTCTTAGATGCTACCTTTTTGTTTATAGTTTTAATGATAAATACATTTGCATTGTTAAAACAATGCGTGAAAGGGAGAAAATCAATATTTTCTCTCTTTCACATATTGTTTCCTTTATGTTTTGATATCACTGTTTAAGGTACCATCTGAAACATTTTCAGCATTGTCTCTGGTTAGATGCTATATCTCAATAGAAACAATACTTCATTACATTTTGCAAAATTTAACATGGTGCCTTCTTGTTAACAATAAATATATTTGTCGTCTTGAAATCTATGTGAGAAAGGGGGGAAATGTTGGAAATCAATACTTCCTCTCATTAACACATAGTTTTCTCTTTTTTATGATTTTTCAGATTGTTTTGATATTAATGTTAAAGTTATCATCTTTGGGCATTTTGGTATTGTCTCTGGTTAGGTGTTATACCTAAATAGACACAAAAATTCACAATTTACCTTATAACTTTTTTAAAGTCCTTAGATGGTACCTTTTTGCTTAAGTTTTGATATAACATACATTTGCATGTTTGAAAACAAAGTGAGAAATGGGAAATTGTTGGATATCAATACTTTCTCCTTTTTACATAATGTTTTCAATTTTTTAGGTCACCTGACCGAATGGTCATGGTGACCTATTGCAATCATCGTTTGTCCGTCGTCGTGCGTCGTCCGTCGTCCGTCGTGCGTCGTCCGTCGTCCGTTAACTTTTAAACATTTTCATCTTCTTCTCAAGGACTACTGGGCGGATTTCAACCAAACTTGGTAGAAAGCATCGTTGGGGGATGCTAATTCAAGTTTGTGAAAATAGGGGTTCTGGGGGTCATAGGGGCCCCAATTGGGGGCAAAAAGGGGTAAATTTTGGTACTTCTTTAAAAATCTTCTTCTAATAAACCGTTAATGCCAGAGCTTAAATATTCTGTGTGCATGACAACTAGGACAGGTATATTATAAATTGTGAAATTCATGTCCCTGGGGTCATGTATGGGGCCACACCCAATGGTCAAAGTTCATCATGTTAAAAAATTCACATTTTCATCTTCTGATGATGAAATACAAAGCCAATTTCAATCAAACTTGGTGAAAAGCATTATTTGGTAATGGTTATTCGGATTTGTGAAAATTTAAAGGCTGGGGGGTCAGGGGGCCCTAAAATGGGGACAAAAAGGGGGTAACTTTTGGTAACTTTTAAATATTTCATCTTCTTCTCAAGAACAACTGGGGGGATTTCAACCAAACTTGGTAGAAAGCATCATTGGGGGATGCCAATTCAAGTTTGTGAAAAAAGGGGTTCTGGGGGTCAAAGGGGCCCCAGTAGGGGGCAAAAAGGTAAATTTTTAGTACTTCTTTAAAAATCTTCTTCTAATAAACCGTTAATGCCAGAGCTTAAATATTCTGTGTGCATGACAACTAGGACAGGTATATTATAAATTGTGAAATTCATGTCCCTGCGGTCATTTACGGGGCCACACCCAGAGGTCAAAGTTCATCATGTTAAAAAATTCACATTTTCATCTTCTGATGATAAAGTACTAAGCCAATTTCAAATTTACTTGGTGAAAAGCATCATTGGGTACTGATTATACAGATTTGTGAAAATTGAAAGGCTGGAGGTCAGGGAGGCCTAAAATGGGGACCAAAAGGGGGTCATTTTTGGTAACTTTTAAACATTTTCATCCTCTTCTCAAGAACTACTGAGGGGATTTCAACCAAACTTGGTCGGCAGCATCATTAGGGGATGCCAATTCCAGTTTGTGAAAAGAGGTTGGGGGTAAAAGGGGCCCCAGTCGGGGGCAGAAAGGGGTAAATTTCTGTACTTTTTAAAAAATCTTTTTCTAATAAACCCTAAATGCAAGAGCTTAAATATTTTATTTGCATGACTGGTAGGACAGGTATACTAAAGTTTGTGAAATTTATGTACCTGGGGTCATGTATCGGGCTACGCCCAGGGTTCAAAGTTCATCATGTTAAGAAATTCATATTTTTAGGTCACCACCGAATGGTCATGGTGACCTATAGTATTGCAATCATCGTTTGTCCGTAGTATGATCACATGGATGTCTTTCTAGACTTTTCAACTCATTGCCCATGAGTCAAATATGCTCATATCTCAGGAGCAAAAGCTTTACATGGGTCATATGGTGAGAAATTTAAGATTTTCTTGTCAAATCTTAAAGGTTCACAGCTTTTTATGTATGCATTGTTTATGTCTAATAATGTTTATGTGATTAATTTTTGTTACTTGGGAAAACATCAAGTTCTTTTCATCCTGACTAATTACATGAAATTTTTTAGTCCATCATTAACAGTTAATGGTGCATATCTTTTGTTTTAGGTGAAGGAAGAATATCAACTGGCAGAAATTAGTGACTATCATATCTACTGACAAAACATGGATGTAGAACAATCAATCATTTCAATTACTGTACCCAAAATTTTAAAGATTTTGATTTCTAACAAGCAAATAACAACAGTAATTTCACTTGATGACATTCTTTTTGAAATGTGAAATTCCAAATAAATATAAGGCATTGCCTTACTGTTCTATCGCAGGTGTCGGCTCTGTACCGGGTAGGTGCCACTGGTGAAGGATGATTAAATTTCATGCATTCTATCTTTATACCCGTCACTTATAATTATTATACTACTTGTTCAACATGGAAACTAAATATCATTGACTTGATACATTTTTTAGTGTTCCATTTACCATGCTTCACCAGTGAGGATTGGGGGCCTCTTCTTTTGGGAGTGATCGCCTTGTCGATGACGTTTTTTCTTATTTTTCCTTTATGTATTTCTTAGAATTGATAGTTATAAATTATTAGGTTGAGTTTATGTAAAAAATGTACATGTATCAACAATTTTAACGGTTCAAAATTTATAATCTTCTTCCAATGCATTCTTCATTTACATTTATTATCCTTGACTTTGTAATCGCTCTGTTTTTTTTATTTTTTAAATGATTTTTAGCACCGACTACCATTTAGAATGTTTAATGCTCTTGTTTTGATACACTAATCAAGATTTCTATCCTTTTTTCTAGTATCGCCAAAGACAACTTTTTGTCAGTGACATTTTACTATTTTCGAATTTTGTATTAAATTCTATAAACAGTGATAAATATACATACATTGATAGGTGCTTTTATCAGTGAAACCTGTAAAGATAATATATCTAGGGAACTCAGTTATTTTGTGGAGATTAGTTCTTAGATAGACAAGTTTCGTGGTTAAGACTTTGTCTTGAATAACAAAGGAGTTGTTTAAAAGATTCTAGTGTTAAAGGATAGACAGTGCTTGAGTTCCATTGTGTTGTGGAGGCGAAAAGAACTTTGGGCAACAATTGGCAAAGCTGTGGTTGTGCGTAAGTATTTATACCTAAGCCTGTCGATGAATTTTTCAGCACAAAATATATCTGGTTATTTTTACGTTCTGGGTTATTGTTGTTGTGGATGTTGATTGTTGGAATGGGTCATAGGTTTTTGGTTTTCATAGATATATCGGTACTTTTAACATGCTAGATATCTTATATGAATTTCACCTAGATTGACACATTGTTCTACTTCAATTATTTTGTTGATTGAATCAAAATGTTAACATTACAACATATATATTAACTCAAAGAAGATGCTAGATACAATCCTGAAATTCAGCAAAGGAACATTTCTTCCGGTTTAGCTCCGATTGCGCTTTGGATTCCTGCATTCCATACTAAATTACTAAAGCTGAAAACATTTGGATAGAAAAAGCCATTGCTCATACGAGCAATGGCGTCTTTTATATAATGTTTTCTTAAGTTTATCGCGATTTGTTACCCATTCAGTCAGCCTTTTTATTGCTTTGACACAACTTTTTATATCTACATTTTGCACTTTCAGTTCAATTTGGTGACAGTTTCGCTTCAATTCAGAGGTTGCTCTTGTAAGTTTCTGTACTGTATCTATGTACAGTATTTTATAACTTAAAGAGCATATTAATTTGAATATTTACTATGAATTTCAGCTAAATGGACACATTGATTTACTTCAATAATTTTGTTGATGACTTCAAAATTATGAATTTGCTCAAATGTAAACATTACAAGACATATTAAATCAAAGAAATGTATGAGTTTTGATTGGCACAACCTCTTGCTATGTTTCTCATTGATAACAACTTGCTTTTTATGCTCGAAGAGTAAGCATATATATATATATATATATATATATATATATAGTCACTGCTTTTTTTATTATTGTTCAGCCATCCGTCATAATTTTGTCCAGAGCTTATCTTCAATACTATAACAGATATATTACATGAAGCTTCATATATCTTGATGAGGAGAAATTTTGTTTACAAGAACCATAACTTTGCTCAAATTTTATAGTTATTGTTCTTTGTTGGTTTTCATACTTAATTTTTGTTTGAAACATAACTCCAAAACTATAAGAGATATCAACATGAAACTTCATAGATGGATAGATCACCTGAGCACAAAAGTGCTAATGGTGATTTTTTATTATACCCCTCTTTCCGTCTGTCCATCAGGTGTCAACAATGGATATAACCCATTACCACTCATGTAATTTTGGACATTTCCAAATTGAAAAGATTTGCAAATTCAAAACTGTAAAACATTGCTTCTGGTTTTCTATAAGGATAGAAAATGTTGTTGGAAAAGGAGAAATGTCACATTCTGAGAAATACATGTATCTTCTTTTGCCACAATGTTTTCCAAAATTTTTCAGTCGCAAAAACACAGGATTGAATGGGAAAGAGTTAAACTTGAACTCTTTTACAGCTGGGCAAATTTTCTTAAAAGTTTATGGGATGTTGCTCTAAATGGCTTCTATTAAAATTGCTGAAAGAATTGAAATCGATCAAGAACTCGGGTTGTTATGTAACAAATAGTGAAAAAGAAGCCAAAACTGTAAACACGAACTCATCCTTAACCGCTGGGTTGATTTTCTTCAAACTTCATGGGGAGGTTGCTGTAGATGGCTTCTACCAATATTGCTAAATGAACTGAAATCCAAAAGAACTCTGGTTGCCATGGCAATAGATAATGAAAAAAAAGCCAAAACATTAAACTCGAACTCCTCCTTAACCGCTGGCTGGATTTTTTTTTTTCAAACTTCATATTAATGTTGGTCTAGATGGCATATACTAAAATTGCTAAAAAATTTAAAAACCATTTACAATTCTGTTTGCTATGGCAACAAATGTTGAAAAAGAAGCAAAATTCCTCCATTACTTAAATTGTAGTTGGGTCACAATGGACGCAAGTGAGTGAATCAGGGTCATCATGGCTTTTTTGTTTTAATTCACAGACTATGCCACGCAAAAGATATTGGAAGAGTTCTTCAGTGAAGAAGGGTAATACAAGTAGACTCCAGGCTACCACCATAGGACGGGGGAATGCTACCTCCTTAAAAAAAGCATCAGATTTGCCTTCGGGCTCAAAAAATATGCCCTCGGGTTCGAAGAATTTATCACAATTGCCTACGGGCTCAAGAAATATGCCTTCGGGTACGAAGAATTTATCACAATTGCCTTCGGGCTCAAAGAATTTATCATATTTGTCTATGGGCGCAAAGAATTTATCAAATTTGTCTTCAGACGCAAATAAAAGGTCACCTATTCCTTCAAAAACAACCAATATATCAGAATTGCCTTCACATGCCACCAACTTGCCAAATATGTCTTATGACACTGAAAAAATATCTGATATAGATACTTTGCCTTCAAACAGTAAAAACTTGTCAAGTCTTAAGACTGAAAACAAAACTTCATCACAGGTGCCTCTTTTTAACATAAGCTTACAAAATCAGCTTTTGGACGAACCATCTTCAGATATGACACCTTCTTCAAATATGCCCTTTGCTCAGAAATCATTTGGATCATTTCATCAGGCTAGTGAACGCTTTCCAGCTTTTTCCAGAGGAATGCAGTGTACATGCAATGCTTTAATGTCTCTTATTTTCAACATGTGTTCTGATACCAAATCATGCATTGATGATATTCTATTAGCTGGAGATGAGCTGTTTAGAACGCGCATCGCAGAATTGCAATCAACTGAAAGCTTCATTTCTAAAATGTTGCAGTTTGAAGAATTACCTAGGACAGTTTTGTTAGAAGGTACTAAATATGTAGTTCAGTATGTAGATCAGTTATTTGGGACCCTGACCCTTATTTCACGGAATGAAACCGAGTATAATATGAACCTGAAAGAAGGCATCGAAAAGTTTTTTGAAAAGTATAGTCATGGCCTTATAATAGTCGGAGGACTTTGTTCAGCTATATATTTAGACAGTAACAACCATCCAGTACTATTTGACTCCCATTCACATGCCCATGATGGCTTATCATCAGTAGATGGCAGAGCCATTCAGTTTCTGTTTGAAAACATTGAACAATTGATAGATTTTTTGTTCTCCTTCTATAAAAGCTGCAACATATCTGTGCTCTCACAGTTTGAGATTCAACCACTGATTATAACAAGGCAATTTCACGGTGTTTGTGATTCTCAAGTGGAAAATAAACCACCAAGTAAACAAAGAAAATCATTAATTGACAAATATTTCAGCTATCAGCTTCAAATGAAAAGAAACAAAGAGCAAAATGTTGATGAATGCAAAAACAAAGACAAAAAACTGTACATGAAAGAATACATGAGGAAACGCAGACAATGTAGCAGTGTGAGGAACCAAGACAGAGAAAGCTCATTGAAATGTAAGACAAAAGCAAGACAAAACAAAGAATTTTGTGCAAAAGAACTTGAAATGAAAAGAACTGCCAGAAAAGGCTCCGAATGCCGAGAAAAAGACAGAGAAAACTCATTGAAATGTAAGACAAAAGCAAGACAAAACAAAGAATTTTGTGCAAAAGAACTTGAAATGAAAAAAAACTGCAAGAAAAAGCTCAAAATGCAGAGAAAAAGACAGGGAAAGCTCATTGAAAAGCATGACAAAAGCAAGACGCAACAAAGAATTTTGTGCAAAAGAACTTGAAATGAAAAAAATTGCAAGAAAAAGCTCGATATGCCGAGAAAAAGACAGGGAAAGCTCATTGAAAACCATGACAAAAGCAAGACAAAACAAAGAATTTTGTGCAAAAGAACTTGAAATGAAAAAAAATGCAAGAAAAAGCTCGGAATGCCGAGAAAAAGACAGGGAAAGGTCATTGAAAAGCATGACAAAAGCAAGAAAAAACAAAGATTTTTGTGCAAAAGAACTTGAATGAAAAAAACTGCCAGAAAAAGCTCGGAATGCAGAGAAAAAGACAGGGAAAGCTCATTGAAAAGCAAGACAAAAGCAAGACAAAACAAAGAATTTTGTGCAGAAGAGCTTAAAATGAAAAAAACTGCCAGAGAAAGTTCAGAAGTAAAGAGAAAAGACAGAGAAAGCTCATTGAAAAGCAAGACAAAAGCAAGACAAAACAAAGACTATTGTGCAAAAGAGCTTGAAATGAAAAAGACTGCTAGGAAAAGCTCAGAAGTAAAGATAAAAGACAGAGAAAGCACATTTAAAGCAATGGCAAAAGCAAGACAAAAGAAAGAATACTGTGAACAAGAAGTTCAAGCCAAAAAACTAGCACGAGAAGATCCATTTAAATTGGAACTAGAAAGAATTAGGAAACAAGAAAGCAGAAGGAGAAACAGAGAAACTGAAAAAGCAAGAGATGCAATAACAAAGGCTACCAAAAGAAAATCATCAGGCTTTTCTGAGCATGAAGCTTCATTGGCAAAAAAACGATGTTTTGGTGTAACTCTGGAAGACTGTGTTAAGATTTTTCGTGATAAAGCAGCTCAAGGACCCATTTATGTATGTACGTGTTGCCACCAAACATGGTTTCCAAAGAGCGTCGTAAAACTTTCCAGGGTTCATTTAAATCATCAAATTAAAACATGTTGCACAGGTCTCAAATCTGTTGATGAAGAAGAATGGTTGTGTAATACTTGCCTGGCTTCTTTGAATAATGAAAAAATCCCAAGACTCTCGGTCAAGAATGGCATGACATGGCCAAACAAGCCAGATGTTTTAAATTTGCACCCTCTTGAGGAACGCCTTATTTCACAAAGAATACCATTTATGCAAATCAGAGAATTACCAAGAGGAGGTCAACTTTCTACAAAGGGAAATGTTGTTAATGTTCCTGTTGATATTCAGCCAACAGTAAATGCGCTTCCAAGGCAAATTGATGAACATGTTACCATAGCTGTAAAATTGAAAAAAAGACTATCACATAAATCAGCCTGTTTTACAGAAAATGTTCGTCCAAATGTTGTAATGACAGCACTTGAATGGTTAATGGAAAACAGCGAGTTATACAGGAATGCAGGAATAACAATAGATTCCTCTTGGAGAGACACCGTGCACAATGATAACAGCGAAACAGTGCAAGAGATAACAGGAAATGCCCAAAATACTGATGATCGTCAAGTAGAAACTAACATTGATGACTTTTCTGAGATTGCCGCACATGAAGATATTCAAGGTAATTCTGATACTTTGATTGATGATGCAGATGCTGATACCAATAAGGTGTATGTTTTTGCCCCGGGAGAGAACCAAAGGCCACTTAATTTGTTTGAAGATAAAAATGCGGAGTATCTTTGCTTCCCTACTATATTTTGTGGCAAAACTAGAATTGAAAATGAAGATAGATGTGTCCCTTTACATTACAGTGATATTGCGAAATGGGAGTTGAGAAGTTTTGACAGAAGAGCTGCCCAGTCAGTTCCAAACATTTTTTTCAAATTGAAAAAAATACAAGCTAAGCAAGTGAGTGACAAAGTGAATTTATCAATTAGACGTTGTAAAACTGAAGGAAAAAGAATAACAGCTGGTCAAGTGAGAGATCCACCATGTGTAAAGGAAATGGTCAGACTGAATGAAGGATATTATATCTTTAGAACACTCAGGAATTCTCCTGCTTATCTGGCAGCAAAAAAGAAAGATGTGTTTGCTATGATCAGACAACTTGGCCTTCCTACATGGTTCATCTCTTTATCATCAGCAGACACAAGATGGCCTGATCTCCTGAAAACATTAGCACGATTGGAACGAAACATCCTATCAGATGGTGACATAGACTCCTTAGACTGGAATACTAAGACAAAGTTAGTTCAAAAAGACCCAGTAATATGTGCTAGATTTTTTCAAAATCGTGTTGAACTTTTTATAAAAACTGTTCTGAAAAGTGATCATGATCCATTAGGAAAAGTGACTGATACGTTTCATCGAGTCGAATTCCAGAACAGAGGTTCACCACACATACACATGTTGGCTTGGACAAATGATGCACCAAAACTTGCTGAAGACAATGAACAGGACATAATAAATTACGTAGATAAATACGTAACTTGTTCTACAGAAACTGATGACTCTGAGTTGGAAAAACTTATCGACCTTCAGATTCATAAACATTCTAAAACATGCAAAAAAGCTGGTAAACCAGTATGCAGATTTGGATTTCCATTACCACCATTGCCAAAGACAATGCTCTTAGAACCATTAGAAGTAAATGTTGATCAATACAAAAAGAAATATTCGGACTTGCAGAAGGCAATGAATGATTTCAAAGATGGTTGTGATCTTGACTATAAAACATTTTTAACAAATGTTGCTAAAATGCCTGAAGATGAATATGTTAAATGCATCAGAGCTTCACTGAAAGGTCCTAAGATTTTCCTTAGGAGGCGTCCATCAGACATGATAGTGAACTATTACAACCCGACAATACTGAAAGCGTGGGGTGCAAATTTAGACATTCAGTTTGTACTGGATCCATATGCTTGTGCTACTTACATTGTGTCTTATATCAGTAAATCTCAACGGGGAATCAGTGCAATGCTTGAGAAAGCCTCACAAGAAGCTATAGATGGGAATATGGACCTTCGGCATCAAGTGAGACATATTGGCAACAAGTTTCTTAACTTTGTAGAGATAAGTGCTCAAGAAGCAAGTTATTTGATACTTCAGATGCCATTGACGCAAGGAACGAGAGATGTTATATTTATTAACACTTCTCCACCAGACCAAAGAGTGTTTTTGTTAAAACATGAAGACCAATTGAAAGATCTTCCAGATGATTCTAACCCCCAGCTGGCGGGGGGATAGAAATCGCCGGCTGCCGTCCTGCAGAGTGGTAAGACCCCACCGAACGGGCCCACCTGTTTGCCGTGGGTGGTTGCTCGTGTCGTTTGATGAAGGGATCCTGGTGGTTGAGTGGTTTCGGGGTCAGGGATTAGTACCTCGTCTCTGCAACACACTACTTTGGCCTGGAGTTGAACTAGACGAGCGGTCAGATAGGCCCTGTCTGATCAATCGGCTGGTCATGCCTAGCACTGGAATAGATTGTATAGGTTGTGAAACAGGTATATTCTTGTTTGTATATTTTAAGTTATTTTATTTCATTGTACCCATACTCTGTTCCAGACAGCGGTGGCTTAAGGGTTAATCGGGTTAATGTGGTGTTTGATCGACAGTTTTACTTTCCGATGCTAATGTCATACTTGGGTGTTATTTTCATCGGTTGTTTGATTGCTTGATCTAGCCCATTTGCACCGAGTATATCGGCGATACAGCTCTGGTACCGCTCCCTGAGATGGTAAATCCCCAGGTGATGTACCCCCTTGTTGGACTCCAGGGTGGGTGGAGAGTATCATCGAAGAAAAACACAAATTAACATGGCTTTATCAAAAAAAACCAAGAGAGTTCTTTCAGATTCTGAGGACGAGAATATTAACCTTCTTCCGTATCCAAAATTTATAGTTATCGAAAGTGAAGACCGAGAGGCCCCAGTGGCAGAGCTCTCACCATTTGTAATAGAGAAGCAGATCAGGGCAATAATTGGCACACCGAAATCGGTTAAAAATTTGAAAAATGGAAATTTGTTAATTGAAGTAACCAAAAGGGCCCAGTCAGACAATCTTTTAAAAGTGACCAAATTTTTCAATCATAAGGTAACAGTTCGCCCCCATGAAAAATTGAATACTTCAAGAGGTGTTATTCGTTGCAGAGAATTATCTTCTTGCATGATACATGAAATTGAACAAAATCTTAAATCTCAAGGTGTCGTAGCAGTAAGAAGAATTGAATTTACAAGGGACAACAAGAAAGTAAGAACAAATACTTATGTTTTAACATTTAATGAGCCTACCCTACCCAAAGAAATTAAAGTTGGCTTCCAGATTGTCAAGGTTGATGTTTTTGTCCCCAACCCTTTGCGCTGCTTTAACTGTCAGAGGTTTGGGCATCACGAGGACAACTGTAAAAAGAACAAAATCTGTAGGAAATGTGCATTTGAAGGAAGTGAAGATGAACATTATGAGGATGACTGTCAAAATGATTTCAAGTGTTTCAACTGTGGAATGGCACATCCTGCAAATTCAAGATTATGCCCGAGATTCAAAAAAGAAAAAGAAATCTTGAATGTTAAATTTAAACAGTCTATCTCCTTTTTTGAAGCAAGAAAGATAGTCGAGGCGAGAGATGACACTAATAGCTATGCAAATAAAGCAAAATCTGCACCTCAGCCGACCCAAACTTTAAAAACGAATGAATGTACAACTTGCGAACGAATGCTTAAAATACTCACCGAAATGTTTCCTGAAGTACGGAGTAAAGTTGACCAAGTATTAGCTGGAGAAACGCCCTCAGGTAACGCTACTGATGCAAACACTAATGACAAAAAGGTCCCAGAGTCTGAAAAGAACACACCTGTTTCTAAACCAAATAAGGTCGTAAATAAAAATGCAAATAAACCGTCATCAAAAGATCAGTCAAAAACCATTTCAGAGTCCGTCAATCAGAGACGGCCTCGTATTCATCTGGAGAAGGTTTCTCCTCCTCCAGTCTCGACAGGCAATCGCTTTGCTGAATTAAGCGAATCAGACGACGAGGAGGTGGAGATGGATGTACCCGCTCCCCCTCCTTCAAGCCCTCCTCCTCCAAATCAAAAACAAACAGATGCGATAAGGCAAGGTGCGAGCAAAATTAACTTAACAGGAGTAAAATAATGAATAATCCAATACTTCCCCTAATAAGTGGTTTTATCTTTACTATAACCTCAATAATGGCGAATAACATAATACAGTGGAATTGTCGCAGCATCAAGGCAAATTTTGAAGAACTTAATCTCCTAGTATCGAAACATAAACCAGTTGCAGTATGTTTACAAGAAACTTTTTTAAAGGATACAGATAAGTTTTCTTTGAAATATCATTCTAGCTATTTCACTTACTATACAGAACGCGAGAAAGCATCTGGTGGTGTAGGAGTTATTGTAAATAATAATATTCCTCACCGTCATGTTAGTTTAAATACTTCTTTACAAGCAGTGGCTGTACGTGTCTCTCTAAACAAAACAATTACAATATGTTCTGTATATCTTCCTCCTAGTGCCCCTGTAGATGGTAGAAAACTTGACAATCTTGTTGACCAGTTACCTCGGCCTTTTATACTTATGGGAGATTTCAATTCTCATCATAAGTTATGGGGATGTTCAAAAACAGATGACAAAGGTCGTACTGTTGAAGATTTTGTAACAAGGCATGATCTTGTTTTGCAGAATGATAAATCTAAAACTTATCTTCATCCTGCAACTGGAACTTATTCATCATTAGATTTGACTATTTGCAGTCCAGATATTTTCCCGGATTTTACATGGAAAGTCCTTTCTGATCTTCATGGTAGTGACCATTTTCCAATTCAGGTCTCTGAATTAGGACCATCTGTCCAGGAGCGCCCTAGGCGTTGGAAACTCCATAAAGCTAATTGGGAACTTTTTAAAACCACCTGTGAGCAGTCAATAAATCAAGAAGCCTTTGATGAATGTGAAAACACTGCAGAACTTTTTACATCTTTACTTTATTCGGCTGCAGAAAAAGCCATTCCACAAACATCGCCTGATCCAAAAAACCCAAACAAGCCATGGTTTAACGAAGATTGCAAAAAGGCTATAGCTGAGCGAAAATGTGCTCTAAGAGCATTTGGCCTAAGGCCTACGAAGGGAAATCTTTACAAGTTTAAAATTGCACGTGCGAAAGCTCGTAGAACTATCAAACAAAGTAAACGTTCGTCTTGGAGGAAGTATGTTTCTAGATTGAATTCAAGATCATCTGTCAAAAAGACTTGGGATATGGTACGGAAAATCAGTGGGAAGAACACATCACTTAGTGTTGGCCACCTTAAAACAGATGACAATAAATCAGTTTCTTCCAAACATGACATTGCAAATGTATTAGCAGATACATTTGCCAAGAAGTCCTCCTCTTCTAATTATTCACACACCTTTCAAAAATTTCAAGGTGAAAAAGAAAAGTCCAAGCTCAATTTTAGTTCCAAGAACCTGGAACACTACAATAGAGACTTTTCCATTAAAGAGTTGCAGAAAGCTTTAAAAAAGTGTCATGATACTGCTGTTGGTTCTGATAATATTCATTATCAGTTCCTCAAACGTCTACCATCTCGCTCACTTCATTGTTTACTTGACATTTATAACCAGGTTTGGAAAGCGGGAAGCATTCCTGCATCGTGGCGGGAAGCTATCGTTATTCCAATACCTAAACCAGGTAAAGATTCTACGAACCCTTCAAATTATCGCCCTATTGCTTTAACTAGTTGCATCTGCAAAACTATGGAAAGAATGGTTAATGATCGTCTTGTTTGGTTTTTAGAAAAAAATAAACTGATTACGTCAGTCCAAAGTGGCTTTCGTAAACAGAGAAGCACTCTTGATCATCTTGTCCGCTTCGAGACTTTTATTCGGGAAGCTTTTATAAAGAAAGAACATGTTGTTTCTGTCTTTTTCGATCTTGAAAGTGCTTATGATACCACTTGGAAGTATGGAATTATGAATGACCTCTTTGATTTCGGTATTCGAGGTCGCCTTGCTTATTTCATTTCAGCTTTTTTAGATGAACGTCAGTTTAGAGTCAGGGTGGGAGATACTTTTTCAGATCCACATGAACAAGAAATGGGAGTTCCCCAGGGAAGTATTTTGTCCGTGACACTATTTAGTGTCAAAATAAACAACATTGTCAAAACTGTTTTTCCTGGCGTGGAATGTTTTCTTTACGTTGATGACTTTTGTATCTGTTACAGATCAAAACATATGTATACAATTGAAAGGCAGTTGCAGCAAGTCTTGAATAACCTTACCAAATGGTCAAACGAAAACGGCTTTAAATTTTCAAAGACTAAAACCAAATGTATGCACTTTTGTCAGTCAAGAAAACTGCACCCTGATCCTGAACTTAAACTTGATGGAGTGCCAATAGAAGTCGTTCCAGAGTTCAAATTTTTAGGGCTTCTCTTTGACTCTAAACTCTCGTTTCGTCCACATATTGATTATTTGAGCAATAAGTGCCAAAAAGCTCTAAATCTTTTACGTGTTGTGTCCCATATGGACTGGGGAGCCGATAAAAAAGTTCTATTGCGACTTTACAGGTCGCTTGTCAGATCTAAGTTAGATTATGGCTGTGCTGTTTACGGCTCAGCGCGCCCTTCATACCTTCGCAAACTTGATTCTATTCATAATCAAGGCTTGCGCTTAGCGTTAGGCGCTTTTAGAACATCACCAGTAAATAGTCTGTACACTGAAGCCAATGAGCCATCTTTAAACCTACGTCGAAAGAAACTCTCCATGCAATATTACCTTAAGTTAAAGTCTAATCCTGACAACCCCTCTTACAAAGTTGTATTCGAACCTAAGTACAGGGAGGAATTTGAAAAGAAAGCAAAAGCTATACCACCCTTTAGTTTACGTTGCGTAACAGATATAAATTCTCTAGATTTCGATCTAGAAGATGTTGCCGAATATACAGTTTCCGATGTTCCTTTATGGACTTGCAGAAGTCCTACTTATCTTTATGACCTGGCTTCAAGCAAAAAGGGTACTACAGACCCTGTTGTCTTTAAAACAAAATTTTTAGAGATCAAAGAAAGGTACATATTGCATGAAGAGATTTATACAGATGGTTCGAAGGACGGAGAGAAAGTTGCTTCAGCCACTATTCTAGATGGCGAAAAATATCAGTTTCGTCTAGCAAACAACTCCTCCGTATTTTCAGCAGAACTTAAGGCGATTGATCTTGCGCTCGATCACATGATCGAAGATGGTTATTGGCGCTATATTGTTTTCACTGATTCAATGTCAAGTATGCAAGCGCTCGAACACGAGAAAACAGACAATCCTCTTATAGTTAAATTACTGAATAAGATTTCAAATCTTGATAGTGATGTTGATCTTGTTTTCTGTTGGCTCCCTAGCCACATTGGTATTCGTGGTAATGAGGAGGCAGATAAGGCTGCTAAGGAGGCATTATCACTAGACATTTTACCCTTCGATGTTCCTTTTAGTGATTTTAAACCTTTAATACATCATTTTATTCAGGATGTCTGGCAGAATTGTTGGGACGATCCCGCAAACCAAGATAACAAACTTTATACTATTAAGCAGAGTCTTGGTGAATGGCTACCTGGCTATAGATCAAATCGCCGAGAAGAAATCATTTTGGCCCGTTTACGCATTGGTCACACTTACTTGACGCATTCATTTCTTCTTAAAGGAGACGAACCTCCAATGTGTATTCCATGCGACGCTCCTCTTACTGTCAAACATATCTTTATAGATTGTATTGATTTTTCTATGTACAGAGATCAATATTTCAAGGCTGACAGTATGAGGCAGCTATTTGAAAGCGTCAGAGTCGAGCTTATTTTTGATTTTCTGAAAGCCATCAATTTGTATAACAAAATATGATTTTAGGTTCTTGTAAGCAATTTATATACTTGTTCATGATTGACTAGATTTTTATTGGTCGTATAGATTGTTTTTAGTAATTGCTTGTTTGCTATAACTCTGCTATTGTTATTTGATTCTACATTTAACTTTTAAAGTCCATCTCCGTTTTTACTCAAAGGCACCTTTTCATTTATTAGTTATGCGCCCAACATGACCTTAGTTGTCGACGGGCCATAAAACTCTATTCATTCATTCATTCCAGATGATTCTACAGATATTCAAGCAGACAGCATGATTCAAAAATATAGTAAAAGACCAAAACCGCTTGAAAACTGGTGTCTGGCTGATGTTGTTTCACAATTAGTAGTAACATATCCTGAAGAAATGCAAAAAGAACAACATAATGATGACGTTTCTGACGAAAACGAAGATCAAGAAGAATTCTCAACTGACGATGTCCTGGTTCATCTTAGAAATGGAATTAAAATTAGGAAACGCAAGAACAACCGCGTGATAAGATATGTAGGTTACAGCAAGAAAACGAATTCTGAGAACTATTACAGAGAAAAGATTTTGCTGTTTCTCCCATGGAGAAATGAAAATAATGACATTTTAGCTGGTTTTGACACTTACGAACAACATTATAAGAGCAAAGCAAACATAGTTCAGGCCAAGCAGAAACAGTATGAGTACTTTGTTGAAGAACTAGAACAAGCTCGAATGCAAGCTGAATGTGAAATTGAAGAATATGATGAAGTTGCTCCAAACACAGAACATGCTGAGGCTGAAGATGCTTATGTCGGTGTCAAACCATCTGAGGAATTTATTCACTTTGACCCTGATTCATGTGACCATAGAGACTTTGACATTGGTCCAGAAATTGGTCTTGCAGCAAAGCCAGTAGATGTACAGACAAGTGCAGTTCGTATGCCGGAGTGTGAATATCAGCTACTATTACGGTCATTAAATTGTAAGCAAAGAGAGTTTCATGATCATGTCAAAAACTGGATTGACTCTAAAGAAGAACCTTTGTATGCATTTTTGACAGGAGGTGCTGGAACAGGAAAATCAGTAGTTATTAACGCGCTCTATCAAACGTTACACAGAATCCTTTGTTCAGAAGAGGGTGAAAATCCAGATGACGTCAGAATTTTGTTGTGTGCTTACACTGGAAAGGCGGCTTACAATATAAATGGAACAACAATCGCCTCAGCATTTCATAAGAAAATGTATCAAGGACAACAGAATATGCATGCTGATGAATTGAACTCTTTCAGAACCAAATACCGTAACTTATCCGTTGTCATTATAGATGAGATATCTATGGTTGGAAATAAAACTTTTGCATTTGTCAATGACAGGCTCAAACAGCTAACATGCAGGAAAGATGACTTTGGTAGCGTTAGTATTATTGCCGTTGGAGATTTGTATCAGCTTTGTCCTGTTGGTGACTCCTGGATATTTAAAGACCTGTCATGTCCTGGTCAAGGATTAGCAACAAATCTATGGAAAGCACATTTTCAAATGTTTGAGTTAACAGAAATCATGAGACAAAAAGGAGATCTTGAATTTTCTGAGCTTTTAAATAGACTGAGACACAATGAGATGACACCTGAGGACAGAGAAAAGGTTCTGAAACGACAGACAAAACAAGAATCAGCGGATTATCCAAGAACTGCACCACATTTGTTTATTGAAAACAAATTTGTTGACAACTTCAACAATGCCCTTATGGAAAGCCTTACTACAGAAAAGATCAATGTGAAAGCAGACACAGATGTTTTGACACAGACAAAAGTTTCAGCACATATCAAAAAAAGATTGATTGAAAATTTACCCGAAAACCACACTCACACTGGTCAGCTTAAAGACAACCTTACTCTTGTTGTTGATATGATGTATGACATATCTGTGAATGTTGATGTCAGTGATGGTTTGACTAATGGTGCTACATGTATTATGAAGTATATAGAGTATAGAAGTTCTACCACAAAGCCTGCAATTGTTTGGGTACAATTTACATCAGACAAAGTTAGAACTTGCAGAAGGAGTCACTACAACCATATGTATGGAATCAATATTCAAAAAAGTTGGACACCAATATTTGAAACCAAAAGAACATTCATGTATAATAGAAAGACTTATGAGAGAGTTCAATTTCCTCTACAACCATCAGCTGCCAAAACCGTTCATAAAGCGCAAGGTGCTACACTGGATAGAGTTGTAGTAAACTTAGCTCAGACGAAGCCTCGCAAAATACCACATATCCACTATGTTGCACTATCAAGAGTTAAGTCAATGGAACAACTGTATATTTTGGATTTCAATGAATCAAGTCTTTCTAAAGATAAAGATGTTGATGCTGAAATGCAACGCTTAAGAGCTGATAAAATGAAACTCTTTTCAAACCACTGTACGCCATTACGGCAAATTTCAAATTTCTCTTCAACAATGCTAGGTCTTTGAATAAGCATTTTCTAGACATCAAATCTGACTCAAATGTTCTTGCTGCAGATGTAATTGGTATAGTAGAATCTCGACTCTCTCCACGAGATGTCGATGATCAGTTTGCAATTGATGGATTTAAAATACTTCGCAATGATGCCTATCAAATATCTCACGTGAGACCTCATCATGGGATAGTCATCTATGTTAAAAATTGTCTGCAAATTGAAAACTTTCAAACTTACACAACTGAAAAAGTGGAGTTTTCAAAGGTGTTAGTTAAATCCTCATCAGAAACAGTTCAGTTTGTTGTTTTATACAAGAAGCCATCATGCCCTCTACCTTCACTGTGTACAACACTTCAGAATGACTTGTTTCCTGTTCTGGATAAAACACAAAAGATGGTGATCATAGGAGATTTCAATTTAGACATGAGTAAATCTCAAAAACGCTTTCTGAACTACATGTCAACCACTTTTAACTGCAACCAGTACATTTCGGGATCAACAACGAAATCTGGCACAAAATTAGATCTTGTTTTCTCTAATGTTGATAACATACAAACAGACGTTCTTGAAGCTTACTGGTCAGATCACAACATGGTATACTGTACGCTGTAGATAAATGTTAAAAAAGTTTGCTAAATGGCATTAAATATAAAACCATGTTCAAGTACCGATTTGGACATGGTTTTATGACTTGTTCATGCAGTATGGTTTTCCAGTAACTACTGCAATGCCTTTCTGTATTGTAGTAAATGGTACCTGGACAATATATCCACTGAACAGAAGAACGAACAGTCCTTTTCAAAATTTCTTCCGTAAAATACATCTCCAACCTTAGTTGTTTCTTCATTTAAATACAGGGGCACAATATTCTTACTCGCTTCTCATTCTCAAGGGTTTAGATATCATAGTGGTTTTGAATTTATAGAAAATTTCAATATTGATTTCAATACTTCTTACATAGTAAAAAGGAGAGGAGGCTTTTATTAGGTCACCTGATTGAATGGTAATGGTGACCTATTGCAATCATTCTTCGTCCGTCGTCCGTTAACTATTACACATTTTCATCTTCTTCTTAAGAACCACTCAGCGGATTTCAATCAAACTTGGTAAGAAGCATCTTGGAGGGGGGGGGGGCAATTCAAGTTTGTGTAAATTGGGGTGCTGGGGGTCAAAGGGATCCCAATAGGGGGCAAAAGGGGTATATTTTGGTACTTCTTAAAAAATCTTCTAATAAACCATAAACGCCAGTGCTTAAATATTTCATGTACATCACACGTACGACGGGTATATTAAAGTTTGTGAAATTCATGTCCCTAGGATCATGTATGACGCCACGCGTATGGGTCAAAGTTCATCATGTTAAAAAATTCACATTTCCATTTCTCATGAAGTACTGAGCCAATTCAACCAAACTTGGTGAAAAGCATCATTGGGTAATAGTTATTTAGATTTGTGAAAATTAAATGGCTACGGGACCAAAAGGGGTATTTATTGGTAACTATTAAAACATTTTCATCTTCTTCTCAAGAACCACTAGGCTGATTTTAGCCAAACTTGGTATGAAACATCATGGGGGATGGCAATTCAAATTTGTAAAAATTGGGGGGGGGCAGGGGTCCGTCATGTATCTAGCCACGCCCAGGGATCAATTGCATCATGGTCAAAGATTCAAATTTTCATTTCCTTCTAATGAACTGCTGTGCCAATTTCAACCAAATTTTGTGAAAAGCATCATTGGGTAATGGTTATTCAGATTTGTGGAAATGAATAGGCTATGCTGTGAGGGGGCGCTGAAATGGGGGCCAGAAGATGGTAATTTTTGGTAACTTTGAAGCATTTTCATCTTCTTCTCGAGAACCATTGTAGCGTTTTAACCAAACTTGGTAGGAAGCATCATTGTAGGATGCCAATTCAAGTTTGTGAAATTTTGGGGGTCAAAACCGGGTAATTTTGGTAATCACTACTTTTGTAATAAACCATAAATGCCAGATCTTAAATATTTTATGTACATGACATCTAGGACAGGTATATTAAAGTTACATTCATGTAGTCATGTTTATAGCCATGCCAGGGGTCAAAGTGCATCATGTTGAAAAAATCACATTTTCATCTTTTTCTCATGACCTACAGGGCCCCCAGCCGGCGGGGGGATAGAAATCGCTGGCTGCCGTCCTGTAGAGTGGTAAGACCCCACCGAATGGGTCCGCCTGTTTGCCGTGGGTGGGGACTCGTAAAGCCGGAAAAGAGGGTCCTGGTAGTTGAGAGAAGCCCAGGGATCTCCAGCTTCTCAACACGCTGCTTTGGCCTCGGCTTCGGTAAAACGGGAGCCTGGATGGGCCCGGTCTAGGCAATCGGCTGGTCGTTTTAGACTAGGGCATTGACTACTGTTGTTATAAAACCATTAGCTATCATTTCAGTCAGTTTGTATTTTGGCACAAGCTTTTGTGTTCACATTGTTTTATCAAATCTGATAGCGTTTCAATAGGTATGTTTTGTACCCTTCTGTAGTACAACTGTTCATTTGCCCGTGTCATATCATGTTCTATTTAAATGGTATTCTATTTTCTAGTCTATATAGGCTTATGGGCTAATTGGGTGATTTGAGGTTTTTTGGTCGGCTGCAGACTTGCATGGCGTGACCCTTGCCTCGGGAGTGTCCATGTTCCTCTGTGTCGGGCCTTGGACCTTGGAATGCTCAAGTATATCATCTGGGTAACCTTGGCATAGGGAGCTGGATCGCCGTTCCTGTTTTGCCCCTTTTCAGGGCTCCATGGCGGGTGGGGACCGCAGGTGACGAATACATAAAATAATAATCATGGCATCCCAAACTACCAAAAGAAAATGCTTGGATGAATTAGAAACGGAAACTGGACCGAGTGTTTCGGAATCCTTCTCAAGGTTCCTTACCATAGAATCTTTGAACAGCGAGAGGAAAATAACTGATTTATCGCCCTTTGTTATCGAAAAAGTACTTATGTCTTTGGCTGGCTTTAAATCAGTTAAAAAGTTAAAATCAGGATCTCTGCTTGTTGAGGTTGACAAGGCTAAACATTCAGAAAACTTACTCAAAATTAACAAATTCTTTGGAATCCCTGCTAAATGTACATCCCATGAAACATTGAATACTTCACGAGGGGTCATTCGCTGCCCTGACTTGAAAGGTGTTTCTGACGAGGAAATCGTTCAGGAACTAGCTAGTCAAAATGTGACAGATGCTAGACGTATTTCCATTCATGTAAAAGGGGTGAAAACTCGAACAAACACAATTATTTTGACTTTTAAATCAGCCATTCTACCAAAATCTATTAAAGTAGGGTATCTTAGGGTAAATGTGGATATGTATATCCCAAACCCACTTCAGTGCTATCGTTGCTTCAAGTTTGGCCATCATGAGAAAAATTGTAAAAAAGAAGAACTCTGTCGTCGTTGTGGAGGACTTGCAGAGTCTCATGATGTCGATGATTGCGAAGAATGGCCTGAATGTTTGAACTGCGGCGAAGCACACTTGGCAACTTCCCGCAAATGCTCACACTGGATAAAAGAGAAGGAAATCGTAACTGTTAAATACAGGGAGGGACTTTCATTTTTTGAAGCGAAGAAAGTAGTAGAAAATCGTAACAACATTTCAACAGCTTATTCTAGAGCAGTTAAGGTAAACTCCGGTGAGGGTAGGGGCAGCGGTGAATGTAAAAACTGTAAAGATGTTTTTGCAAAGCTGTGTCTGCTCTTTCCTGAGAAAACTTCTGAAATAGCGAAGTTATTTCCGTCTTCCAAAGTGCCTTCTCTTCCAGTATCTAACTCTGAAAAGCCCCCCGTTTCTACGAGTAAGTCTTCTGATGTTCAGCCGAAAATAAAGTCGACAAATTCAACTTTATCTAAGGAGCCTTCTACCCCAAGTCAAAAAGCTTCTACAGTGACAGATAATCCTACAGTTTCTGAGAAAGACAAATCTATGGTCGAGCTTCGGCCTCAAAGTAGTAGTTATTTAGGTCCAAGTGGCAATTTTGTTAGACCTCCTAGGAGAAGGTGTAACTCTCCTAGATCGGCGACCTCGGATCGCCAACCCAAAGGATCCGAGGATCCTATAAAACAATATAACCGGTACCATGGTCTTGGTGAAGACATGGTAACGGATGACCTTGATCAAGGTGATGCAGATTCCAAAGAGAATAAGCAAGGTAAAATTATTATAGATCTTTCACACATAAAGAAATAAATCTCATACTTCCGTCAGTCGTTGCTATATTTTTTACACTTATTTTAATCATGGCGAACAATATTATTCAGTGGAATTGTCGTAGCATCAAGGCGAATTTTGAAGAAATTAATCTATTAGTTTGTAATAGAGAGCCAGTGGCATTTTGTTTACAAGAAACATTTCTTAAAGATACTGATAATTTCTCTTTAAAGTATCATTCTTGTTATTTTAAAAATTTTGAGGGGCACGGAAAAGCTTCGGGCGGTGTTGGTATAATTGTTAACAACAATGTTCCCCACCATGTCGTTCAGCTCGAGACTAGCTTACAAGTTGTAGCTGTAAGTCTATCTCTTAACAAAAAAGTTACCCTTTGTTCTATTTATCTTCCTCCTAGTTCTCCTGTTGATGGCAAGTTACTTGACGATCTTGTCGATCAATTACCAAGCCCGTTTATTTTAATGGGAGATTTCAATTCTCACCATACGCTGTGGGGTTGTAAAAATACAGACGACAAAGGCCGCATTGTGGAGAACTTTGTAACAAGACATGATCTTGTTTTATTAAACAATAAATCATTTACCTACCAACATCCTGCCACTGGATCATATTCGTCATTAGACTTGACTATTTGCAGTCCAGGCATCTTTCCAGATTTTGCATGGAAAGTTGATACCGATCTTCATGGAAGTGACCACTTTCCTATTCATGTGTCAGAAATAGGACCATCAGTACAGGAACGCCCTAGGCGGTGGAAACTCCATAAAGCTAATTGGGATCTTTTTAAAACCTCTTGCGAACAGTCTATTACACCTGAAGCTTTCGATGACTGTGACAACTCTGCCGAGCTTTTTACATCGTTACTACATTCAGCTGCAGAAAAAGCCATTCCTCGAACATCGCCTGATCCTAAAAGCCCTAGCAAGCCATGGTTTAATGAGGATTGTAAAAAGGCTATAGCTGAGCGAAAATCGGCTCTTAGATCATTTGATTTAAGACCTACAAAAGAAAACCTGTATAAGTTCAAGATAGCACGTGCGAAAGCACGTCGAACTATTAAGCAAAGTAAGCGTTCGTCTTGGAGACAGTATGTATCTAGACTAAATTCTAGATCATCTGTCAAAAAGACATGGGACATGGTACGAAAAATAAGTGGGAAGAATGTATCTCAAAGTGTTGGTCATCTTAAAACTGACAATAATAGTACCGTTTCTTCCAAGCATGACATTGCTAATACCTTGGCAGATACTTTTGCCAAGAAATCTTCTTCTTCCAATTATTCGCCAAACTTTCAAAAATTTCAGGGCGAAAAAGAAAAGTCAAAGCTGATCTTTAGTTCTAAGAATCTAGAACATTACAACAGAGACTTTTCTCTAAAAGAGTTGAAGAAAGCTTTAAAGAAGTGTCATGACACTGCGGTAGGATCTGATAATATCCATTATCAGTTCCTTAAACGTTTACCATCTCGCTCCCTTCATTGTTTACTTGAAATTTATAATCAGGTTTGGAAAACGGGAATAATTCCAGCCTCTTGGCGGGAAGCTATTGTGATTCCTATACCTAAACCAGGTAAAGATTCAACAAACCCTTCAAACTATCGTCCTATAGCCTTAACAAGTTGTATTTGCAAAACCATGGAAAGAATGGTAAATGACCGTCTTGTTTGGTTTTTAGAAAAAAATAATCTGATTACGTCAGTCCAGAGTGGCTTTCGTAAACAAAGAAGCACCCTTGATCATCTTGTCCGCTTCGAGACTTTTATTCGAGAAGCCTTTATAAAGAAAGAACATGTTGTGTCTGTTTTTTTCGATCTTGAAAGTGCTTATGATACTACTTGGAAGTATGGAATCATGAATGACCTCTTTGATTTCGGTATTCGAGGTCGCCTTGCTTATTTCATTTCTGCATTTTTAGACGAACGTCAGTTTAGAGTCCGGGTTGGAGATACGTTTTCAGATCCCCATGAACAAGAAATGGGAGTACCCCAAGGAAGTATTTTGTCCGTGACACTATTTAGTGTCAAAATAAACAACATTGTTAAAACTGTTTGTCCTGGCATCGAATGCTTTCTTTATGTTGATGATTTCTGTATCTGTTACAGATCAAAGCATATGTGTACCATTGAAAGGCAATTACAACAGGTCTTAAATAACCTTTCTAAATGGTCGAATGAAAACGGCTTTAAGTTTTCAAAGACAAAAACCAAATGTATGCACTTTTGTCAATCAAGAAAATTGCACCCTGATCCCGAATTTAAACTTGACGGAGTGCCCATAGAAGTCGTTCCAGAGTTCAAATTTTTAGGGCTTCTCTTTGACTCTAAACTCTCGTTTCGTCCACATATTGATTATTTGAGCAATAAGTGCCAAAAAGCTCTAAATCTTTTACGTGTTGTGTCCCATATGGACTGGGGAGCCGATAAAAAAGTTCTATTACGACTTTACAGGTCGCTTGTCAGATCTAAGTTAGATTATGGCTGTGCTGTTTACGGCTCAGCGCGCCCTTCATACCTTCGCAAACTTGATTCTATTCATAACCAAGGCTTGCGCTTAGCGTTAGGCGCTTTTAGAACATCACCAGTAAACAGTCTTTATGTAGAAGCTAATGAACCATCCTTAAATCTTCGCCGTAAAAAGCTTTCCATGCAATATTATTTAAAACTTAAATCAAATCCTAATAATCCTACTCACAAGGTTGTGTTTGAACCCAAACACAGAGAGGACTTTGAAAAGAAAAAGAACCCTATACTTCCCTTTAGTTTACGTTGTGAAGCAGATGTAAATGCTCTAGATTTTGATCTAGAAGACGTGGCAGAACATGTTGTTCCTGACGTTCCCTTGTGGACCTGCAAAAACCCCACGTTTCTTTACGATCTTGCTTCAAGCAAAAAGGATACAACAGATCCAACTGCTTTTAAAATTAAGTTTCTCGAAATTAAAGACAGGTTCTCATCGTACGAAGAGATTTACACGGATGGTTCCAAAAACGATGAAAAAGTTGCCTCAGCCACTATATTAAAAGGCGAAAAGTACCAATTCCGTTTACCAAACAACTCTTCTATTTTTTCAGCCGAGCTTAAAGCGATTGATCTTGCACTTGATCACATTATTGCAGAGCGCTTCTCTCGCTATATTATTTTCACTGACTCTATGTCAAGCATGCAAGCGATTGAGTATGAGAAACTTGACAATCCCCTTATAGTAAGATTACAAGATAAAATGGCTCGGCTTAATGATACTGATCTCGTTTTCTGCTGGCTCCCTAGCCACATTGGTATTCGTGGTAATGAAGAGGCAGATAAGGCTGCCAAGGAGGCATTATCACTCGATGTTTTACCCTTTGAAGTTCCTTTTAATGATTTTAAACCGTTGATAAATAGTTTTATTCATAATGTCTGGCAGAATTGTTGGGACGATCCTGTAAACCAAGAAAATAAACTTTACTCTATTAAACAGAGTCTTGGTGAATGGCTACCTGGCTATAGATCTTACCGCCGTGAGGAAATTATTTTAGCCCGTTTACGCATAGGCCATACATATCTAACGCATTCTTTTCTTCTCAAAGGAGAAGAAGCTCCAAAGTGTATTCCATGCGACGCTCCTCTTACTGTTAAACATATCTTTATTGACTGCATAGATTTTTATAATACGCGAGAAAGATTTTTCAAGGTTGACAGTATGAGGCAGCTATTCGAAAATGTTCAAATTGAACTCATGTTTGATTTCCTGAAGGCCATTGGTTTGTACAATAAAATATAATGTCAGGATCTTACAAGAGAATTTTAGCACTTTACATGATTGTTTAGATTTATTGTTTAAGTTATTCAACTTTAGAATTGTTTTTGATTGTCTAGATTGTACTTTTCAAATTTTATCACAGTTTTTATTTGTGATACGTTTACAGTAACTTTTATTGCGCCCAACATGACCATAGATGTCGACGGGCCTTAAAACACTATTCATTCATTCATTCATGACCTACAGAGCGAATTTCAAGGTAATTGGTCAAAAGCATCATTGAGTAATGGTGATTTGTGAAATTGAACAAGCTGGGGGCCCTAAAAAGGGGACCAGACGGGTTAATCTTTTGTTTTGATTCTCTTTTACCTAATGGGCCGAGCCATTAAGGCTCATTGGGCCTCTTGATTTTTTTTTTTTTTTTTCTTCAGAAAAATATTTTCCAAAATATTCCTTATTTTATGTGAAACGGCACAAATTGTTATTTTTATAAACGAGGCAGATAGTATCATAGAAGAAACTGATTTCTAGTCCGGATTTATATATCCACTTCTGAAGCCCTTGATAAAGTCTGGAAAATGGAACTCTGGCAAAAAAAACGGTGAGCCAGTCATTTCTAACCTATATTTTCGGTCATTTTGTAACCATATTTTTGACGTCTGTCCATAAATAGGACGTCTTTAAAACTGTCATTATTCAAAAGTATATATAAAACGATAACATGCCAATTAACATCTATCCGATTCATAGTCGAATATAATATGTGGCGAATCGTTAACAAAGTGGGCGCGAATCGATAGTGTGGCGAATCCATATTGCGAAACCTTTGTCACGTGACGCTGTTTCCGCGCCACATTTCAGCAACAATGGCAGAGAAAAGAAAACTCAGTGAAATTGACGACGTAGATTCAACTTGTTTGGGGTTCATTCATGCTGTTTCTCCGATAAAAAAATCGAAAGCAAACAATATCTACTTCGAGGGAAAAATCCAGACAGCAGAAGACAAATGCAAAAGACTTGTGTGTTTCGACGTTTCGAAACATGGCATCATGAAAAATGTTGAACAATCACAGACACCAGTTAAACTCAGCGACATACGGAGAACACCATCGAAAATGAATTCCACAGAAGAAGACATACTGATAAACACAAAGTCTAAAGTGAACATTACCAAAAAAATTTTGTTCAGAGCGTCGGAACCAACAGTTTCCATGAAGCCAAATGTCAACACCAGTGGCCCGACTGATATTGGGGTCGTTATCGACCAGATACCAGAACGTACTGGAGAGGTAATTCTACTAGTTATAAACCTTATAAAAAACCAAAGGCTCGCGCCGATATGATCAAATAAATGGAGCCATTTTTTGGAAAAGGCTGTAATGCCAAATAACTAATAATACTAGGTCTCAAAACTGGTACTGCAAAGCACCGAACCTAACAGAACCCAAGTCATCTTAGGGCTAAAATCTGTGCTATGATACTAAAACCCAGTATTTTATATTTCTGGAACATGTTATAGGCCATATTTTGAAAGAAAAAATGCTTTTTATGACGTAGCTCTTGCACAGAACTGGCGATTTCTTCTTTTTCCACAATGTTTTCTATGCCATCGGAAAAGAAGATTCGATTTTTTTCAATTTCAAATTTGTCATTTGCGACACCTTTCAATTTGGAAAAGTTCAAAACTGCCTGTGTGGGTTAAAGAAGCACCTTATCAAAATATTGTGACTCTCATTTAGATTTTAGTATCATTTTGACCTTTTCTTGTCAAAGAAAATTCTAGCTTAAATTTTGCATGCAAGGTAATTTCTGGTACTACTTTTGAAGTTCTACTAAACTTATGCATTCTGGACTATAACATAAGGTCTTGGGCAGAATTTTGTTACTGTGACATTTGAAACATTTTTTTAGGGTTCCCCCCACCTTTTTTTGAACTTAGAATTTTGCATGCAAAAATATTTTTTCTATTACTACTTTGAAAGTACTGAAACTATGGCTTTCAAACTTTGCACATGTGTTTGATATCATTAAACAGAGATCTTGGCCAAGTATTGTTACTCTGACTTCGAATTGAGTATCATTTTGACCAATTTTCGACATAGATAATTCTGGTTAAAGTTTTATATACAAGATCATATCTTTATTATTGAAGCTATGGATTTTAAACTTTGTACATACATTTGCCACATGAATACAAGGCTGTACACCAAATTTCTTTTGTCTCAAATAATTTTTTATTCTTTTTTAGTGTAATTTTTACCCTTTTTTTTTTTTTTTTTTTGACTTTGGGAATTCAAGCCCACTTCATATCTCTGTTGCCATTCTGCAAGCAATCAAACTATAGGTTTGAAACTTTACCAATTGGTAGCATATTACTTTTGTGTCACTTTATTTAAAGACTTTTGAATGTCTTTTTTTTTTTGCCTTTTTTTATTTTAAAAAATTGCTTTCTTTACTATCCAGCTTCAGAATAGTCAAGTGCTCTGTCTTTCCTCCCAGAAAAATGGTAAAACAACTCTGACTATTAGAGCTATGATTAATTTATTTCAATCTATAATTTAACCTAAATATATACCATATTTCTCCTAATAAAAGGATCCTCCCTAATGCTTCTTACCCCTTGGTAACAACTCCTGAATTCTTATAACATAATGTATATTAATGGATTAA
Organism: Fragum fragum; assembly: GCA_946902895.1. Taxonomy (NCBI): domain Eukaryota; kingdom Metazoa; phylum Mollusca; class Bivalvia; order Cardiida; family Cardiidae; genus Fragum; species Fragum fragum. Next base: position 241,023 of record OX336369.1, on the reverse strand, counting down.
AATGATAATTTTAAAATAAAAAACATGAATGCTTCCTTCAATTTGATTAATCCTTCTCATTTTAGCACATTTAAATCTGAGGGTTTATGAAAACATTGTGCCAAAAGGAGAAATTGCACATAATGATTATTTTCTCCTTTTGCCACAATGTATTTTACCCTATCACAAAATGAAACTTAGGTACAAATAAAAGGCTTCCTATCTTATGATACTGAGTTTACCTGTTAAGTTTGAATAAAATCCATCCAGTAGTTAACCCATTCCCACTCAAGCCCTCTCTTTTACGCACCCCATTTATAGAGCTTTGGAAAACATTGTGGAAAATGAAGAAATTGCTTGTATCAAGCAATTTCTTCATTATCCACAATGTTTTCTACCTAACAAGACGAAATAAATTAAAATTTCATCAACTTGAAATTCTCGTCTGCAACTTCTTTCAATTTGGACCAGTCTAAAAATTTGTTGTGTGGGAATGGGTTAATGAGAAATAGAGCGGACAATTTTTTTGCTTTACATCTTATATTATAAATTCTGCATGTACAGTTACGCCTTTTAAACCTTTTCAATTTACAATTTTCACCACATACCCAGTCAAGCATCTGAAACTGTACATATTTACTTTATATTATGGAAATACTGACATCAGATTTCCTACAATATTTTTGCAGAACATGATATTGAGCAATTTCATCGATGTAATCAGGCATAGGAGTTCTAACCTAATACAATCCATTTTATAACATTAACTTTTCATGTTCATCTTTTTTCTCAGAAACTTGGTATTTCACACGTCTTTATAATGATGAGACATACAGTACAACCAGGCTAAGTTTCATAACTATGATATTCATTTTCACAAAATTATGCCCTTTTTAACTTAGAAATCTCAACTTTTTTGTCTCGCCTGTGACGAAGGAGCTAAGGCGTAGCTTTTCCAGTGGCGGCGTCAACGTTAAGTTCTTGTGTTTGAGTTCGTTCTCAGAAACTACTGGGCCTATTCAATTTAAACTTCACACATGTCTCGTGGGTGATGTAACCTACTTCCTGACCAATTTCCATAACTCTTGATGTGCATTTTGACAAAATTATCCCCCTTTTTTAACATAGAAATTTCAAGTTTTGGTATTTCAGCTTTTTTATCAGAAACTACTGGACTTATTCACTTGAAACTTCACACATGTCTTTGAGATGATACAACATACTACCAGGCCAAGTTCTACAACTCTAACATGCATTTTGACAAAATTATGCCCCTTTTTAACTTAGAAATTTCAACATTTTTTTGTTGAGTGTTTTTCTCAGAGACTATATGGGATATTGAATAGAAACTTTGCACATGCTTCTGCGATTAATAAGAAGATATTCTTAGCTAATTTCTTTTACTCTGATTTGTATTTTAACAAAATTTCTCCACTTTAATACTTACAAAACTTCAACCTTTTTGTGTGAAGTCTTTTTCTCTGAAACCACTTGAAACCTTGACCTGAAACTTCTCACAGGCTTTCATAAGTTCATTAAGTTTTCAATTAACTTTTAAGAAAAATAAAAGTACAAAAAACACCAGTCTGTTGGAGTACACATTTTGATAATCAGTGCCAGATCCCTCTATCTATGATCTGAACTCTTGTTTTGTTGTGATTTCTTATGTATACTCCTTTTATATCTTTTCAGATCACTATTTGTGGTAAGGTGCTAACTGTGGAAAAACCAGCCACACGGGAAGTCAGGGGAAATCCTCTAGGAATTCAAGACATCACAATTGCTGATCAAACTGGCTACATAGCTGTGGCACTTTGGGGTACACTAATTGGCACTGTTGAAAAAAACAACAGTTACTGTATCACCAACCTAAGCACACGAAGTTTCCGCAATGTGAAATCCTTAACTACAACTGCAACAAGTAATATAAAGCAAATTGACGATGTCACTGTAGATACTGTGAACGTTGAATCATCTGTAAAAAAATTATCAGGACATATTGAACAAATCCAAATAAATTTGATGAAAGCATGTGCATCTTGCAAAAGAAAACTTCACTTGACACAGTAACAAAATTCTTCAGATGTTCAACTTGCAATATGCTCCAGAGATCCAATTTAATGCCTGCAGTATATACTGGAACCATGAACATACGTGATGATAAGGAACAACAGCTTCTGAAGTTAACATTAACAAATTCAGCCATGAATGCTTTCGTAAAAGATCAGCCAGAACTCCGAAACATCATAAGCCAACCGGATGCTCAACAACTGTTGGAGGAACATTTCTTGGAAATGGAAGATGTAACATTAGAGTACTCCATGAAAGACCTGCTGGTGTCTGCCATTCAACACAAATAAATAGATAAACTCTGTGTGCATTTCATTAACTGTTACACTCGTATGCCATAATGTAGTCAACTTTTTCAACATGGTACATTTTATCTAAACTAACCATAGGCCAGAAAAGCTTATGCGATGGTGTGGTGTCTGTTAATGCGTCTATTTGTCTGATGTTAACTTTCGTCTTGTAAACACGATACATCCTTCATTTATATACGCCTGAAGGAACATATCATGCTGTCTCCCTGGTCATCTGTCTGGAATTTCTTGTGCAACCAACTCCTCCCACAGTTTTCATAATAATTACTTGAAACTTGCCACAATACATGACTATGATGTCTAGTTGTGCGTGTGACCTTTAAAAGTTTGATTCTTTCAGTCATTCTAGCATTATCTCCCCTTGCGTTTGGAAAAGTCCTCTTTCTGCTTTCTAACACTAGCAATGTGATTTCTTCACCAATCTTTATAATATTTAGTCCCAATGTAAAAACATCCGATCTACAATGAGTTCGAATTTGAGCCAAACAGTACCTGTATGTCAATACTTATATAGTCTTGAATTAAAAAGATTTCTCCATCTATCTTTATAACATCTGGTGACAATGTGAAAGCCCATCAAGTCTAGATGTGTAAATTAGAACCATATCAGATATGTATGTCCAATTACCTGCCATTGAAATGTAGGAAAATACCATATTTAACCTTTTAACACTGTACCAACCTCATTTCCTCACCAATCTTTGTAATAATGTTTCTGTTTGAATTCGAAACATTCTTTGACCTGAATGAATATGTCTCGTTACCAAATATAGACATCTAGGATTTCTTATGTATAATATCATTCTTTACAGGTTCATCAGCATCTGCAGTCCATGTATTTTGTATATTGTCATTGAAATTCATCATCCATTTCATATCCAGCCTGCATGTGATGAACGACACATTGCTGTCACATCTTCACTTTGGTGTTTGTTTGTTACTGTATCTGTCAAGATTTTTTTGTTCAGACCATATCGTGTACTTTGATTTGAGCTATATCTGCTACAATTTTGAATATATTTCAATAATCTTGCACAATTGTTCCCCTTGGTAGATGTGCTATTTGAACCATTTATTTGTGTAAATCCAAAATCAAGGTCATTTGAAAGTCAAACATTTACAAGTTTGTTTTGGCTGTAGCTCATACATTTATGGCTCAATCAAAAAGTTATATGACACAGATGTTCCCTTAAATGAGTGAAAGTGCCATTTGAACAATGAATGGATTCTTGTGTGTCTAAGATCAAGTCGTGCTCAAAATCATTGTCAATTTTTTTAGTCAAACTTGTATCTGCTACATTTTTATTCCATTTCAAATTCATCTTGCACAAATGTTTCCTTTAATAGATATACTATTTGATCCATTTATTCCTATATGTCCAAGTTCAAAATCGTGCTCGACCTCAAAGCTAAATGTTATGCCCGGGCTATATCTGCCACAATTTTGAACATATTTCAATTACCTTTAATAAAAATTAGTACATGTGCCATTTGAACCATTTCTTTGTGTACCTACAAGGTCATATTTGCTGATCAAACATTTCCAAGCTTGTCTTGGCCCCAACTCCTACATTTATGGATGAATTACAAAAATTTAATGGTACAGTTGTTTCCCTCAATGACTACTTCTGCCATTTCGACAATTTATTTTAAGTCTAAAATCAAGGTCATGCTCAAGGTCAATATCACATTTTTGTCCCGACTATTATCTGTTACAATTTTGAATGTATTTCAAAGTTACCTTGCAGAATTGTTCCCTTTAGTTCTAGATGTGCCATATGAATTACTTATTTGTGTAACCTCAAGCTCTGTCCTATTCGAATGTCAATCCTTCACTTCACAATGGTGCACTTTGACTTAAAAGCAATCTAGTTGATGCATGTCCAAATCAATCATTCACCAAAGCTTTACAGCATGCACTCAGCATTTGTCTGGACATTCAGGATGATTCTTCTAGTTTAATACATGTAGTTTATCATAAAATGTTTTATTAGTCTGTCAGCAGCTGCGAGACCACAATTGTGAATTCTTTAAGTATTATTTCATTGTAGTGCTCTATACATCTGTAAACAACTACACCACCTTGCATTTTGAATTTCTAAAGAATTATTTCATTCTAATGCTCCATAGGTCTTTTAGCGGCTGCAAAACCATGCATTATGAATTTGTAAAGTATTACACGTATTTCTTTTTAATGCTTCATAGGTCTGTCAGCATGTGTGAGAACATGTATTTTGAATTTGTTGTAATGAATCATAGCTACTATAACACCATTTATTTTGAATTTTTTAAGTACAATTTCGTCCTAAGGCTTCATAGGTCTGTCAAGCGCTGTGAAACCATGCATTTTGATTTCGCTCAGTATTATTTCAATTTTTTAATGCTTCATAAGTCTGTCGGCGACCGCCTGCTAGACTATGTATTTTTAATTTCTTAAGTAACATACTGTATTTGGCCTAATAAAAGCACCCTCCCTAATGATAGCTCCATTTAGGAAAACTACTAAAGTCTGATAACCTTATGTATATTAATTGATGAATAATGCCTTCAATTTGATTATTCCTTTTATTCATTTTAGCATATCTAACTTGGAGCCTTTATGAAAACATTGTGCCAAAAAGGTGAATTGCTCATAATGAGTAATTTCTCCTGTTGGCACAATGTTTCTTACCCTAACACAAAATGAAAGTTCTGGTACAAAATAAAGGCTCCCCATCTATGTTTTGCATAGCTCCTTGGAGCTTTTATTGGGAAAATTACAGTATTGTTGTAATGCTTCATACGTTTGTCAGCAAGCATCTGCCAAACCATGTATTTGTATTTCTGAAGTATTATATTTTCGTAATGCTTGTTGTTCATTGTAGTAATGTTTCATACGTTTGTCAGCAACCTACTGCCAAACAATGCACTTTTTTTTTTTACTTTTTTAAATAATATATTGCAATGCTTCATAAGTCTGTCAGCAGCTGCAAGACCATGTACTTTTTATTTCTTACGTAACATACCGTATTTCTCCCATAAAAAGCATCCTCCCTAATAGTAGCTCCGACCAGTAAAAAAATACTATAATCTGATAACCTTATGTATATAAATTGATTAAAATAACAATATTAAGAAGCACTGATGAATATTGCCTTCAGTTTGATTAATCCTTCTACTCATATTAGCACATTTAAGTCGGAGCCTTCATGAAAATATTGTACCAAAAAGGAGAATTGCTCATAATGAACAATTTCTCCTTTTTGCACAATGTTTTTTACCCTTTCACAAAATAAAAGCTTCCCAAGTATGTTTTGCATAGCTTGTTGGAGCTTTTATTAGGAGAAATACGATATTGTTGTAATGCTTCATACGTTTGTCAGTAAGCAACTGCCAGACCATATTTTTTTATTTTCGAACCAATATATTTTTGTAATGCTAGTTGTTCATTGTTGTTATGTTTCATACGTTTGTCAGCAACCTACTGCCAAACCATGCATTGTTTTTTTTTTTTTAAGTAATATATTTGCAATGCTTCATGGGTGTATCAGTGACTGCAACACCATGTGTTTTGAATATCTGAAGTAATAATTTATTTTAATGCTTCATAAGTCTATCATCTCTGTGGATACTAACATAGCACAAACTAAAATAATGATTTAAGAATTCTCCTGCACTATTTAAAAAAAACTTTCCAAAAAATATCTTCCACAGAAGAATTCCTACCTTATTAAATCCCCCGAAACTTAGATGGGATGTGCACTGATATACTCAAATCAGCATGTCTGACCAGCTTTTGATACAATTTTGTACGTCTGACCCGCTTTTGATACAATTTTGTACCCACTGCTTCTCCCAGGACTATCTATTGATTTTAGTTAACATCGTTACCTATCTTTACATGCCAGATTTGTGTGTCTTGAAAAAAATAGTTTGTGTACGACCCTTTTTTTAAAAACTTCTCTTCATGTTTAAAATTCCATTTGTAGACACAATTTACAACTTTTAAGATGCAGTTTTTTTTAGAAACTCTTTGCCCTTCATCAAATATAAATTCATACTTCTTCCTTTTTTTCCTTCCCCAAAAACTTGTCCCACAGTTTTTACTATAACCACTTCCCAATCTACCACATTTTCCATACTTCCAGGTAAGGACTTTCGAAAGATATGCATTTATATTATCACTTTTTTAAACTAGATAATGTTATTCAAAACAAAACTCTGCAGCGAAAAACATTTAAAAACAAATAACTTGTAAACTATAAAGGCTACATACTTCAAACTTAGTATGTAAATGAACAATACAAAGCCCTTTAAAATGTATGAAATATCAAACGTCAAAATAACATGCTTTAAATAGCAGTACAGTCAATCTTGTTTTAAGCGACCACCCAGGGGACATCTAAAAAGTGTTCACTTAAAACAATGGTAGCTGAATAAAAACCTCACTCTTGAGAAATGAATTTTCTGGGTAATGACATAAGTTAGGATGTGCATTTAACAGCTACAAAAAATGATCGTTAGAATTTTTTTCATCTATGCAGCTTACAGTATCTTCAACAAGATATTGTAAAAAAACATTTCATCTCGCAAAATCGTCAGATTTGTAAGTGAAGAATCAAATGAAAAGTGAATTATAACTGCCATTTTTAATTTACGCATTGGTCTAAAAAAAAAAGGATTATTCTAGGCGATATTGCTGTTGTCTCGCCTATATAGCCTATAATTCCATACTTAAAACTTTTTGTCTGCGTTTTAGACCAGCTCAGTTAATGGTGTCAACAACAACCAAACTGACTACTGAAGGTGTATTCACACATTACAAGCTGATTGCCAAGATTTCTAATGATGTTCGTAAAACAGACATTGGTTTGTGTGTCAAACAGACATTCAATCGTTTAATACAAGCGACCAGCGCTTTATGTGTTGAAAAACAGGTCGCTGATCACGTAACACAAAGGTCGCTTAATGGTCGTTAAATACTGTTGCAAAACTGTTTGTCGGTTTTCAAAGTGGTTGGTTAAGACAAAGGTCGCTGAATACATGTGGTCGCTTGTACAAGATTGACTTCATCTGATTGGTCAAAACTTAACAATGTTGAATTTTCACAAATGTATATAATTGAGTAACATAAATTTCATACTATGAAATCAGTGCTAAATCTTTTGAATTTAGATGTCTCATTTCTATAAAATTTATTATACAGACGTTATAAAGTAAATATATTTCACATTCAATATTTATACTGTTGAATGCATCTGTTACCGTAAATGACCAGTGTTAATGATATAATGGTTATTTTACAATTTAACTCTTCAAGGCCTGAAGACACATTTACTCATCTTGCAAAAGATAATTGAACCAGTAAAAATACAAAAAATCTTTCAAAAATACTATTTTAGAAATTGATTAATGAATGAAAACAATGATCCAAAAGCAAAAAATGCTCATGAGCATTTTCAGCTTTTCTCTTAATGCTTTCCAAAGTCATCTGCTGCAGAACACATAAGTGTGTCTTAACGCATTGAGAGTTAAATATGTCAATATTGAGTTAAAACTTATATATTCTTGCCTAAAGATATCAATTCCATTTGTGTTTTTGCCTTGCACAATTTTAAGTTTAGAAATTTCCATTGTACTATAGTACAGTACTATACTTTGTAGTTAATCTACCATCATGCACTAATCTGGATCATCAAAGTGCAGGAGTAATTTTAAATGGAACCATTGAACCTTTACTTTTCTGAATGGCCTGAACATATCAGAGATTTTCTTCAATTTTCTATGTAATGACCCCTCAAAATTGTATTTCTTTCAATATGACTAAATTGACCCTTCAACTTCATGATCCCTAAAATAGAAAGTGAAAAGACAAAACAAAACAATCAAAACTGCTCCTTGAAATCTAAATAATTAAACACATGTTCACTCATTTTGAGGTCAGTACAATTCATTTGCACTATGTACCAATACATTTCATTCAGAAATATCATAGGAAGATACGCTCATTTGTCCCATTTGGACTTTTTTTGATAGAATTCAACCTTTAAACTGAACATTCATTTCACATGTACCTATCTTCAAAAATGAAAAAGTCAATTTGGCTTTCAATACTTTATCAATATTAAAGGGAAGAAAGGAATATAGATTATGACAAAATCATGCATTGATAATCTTTTATCTCAAAAGACTATTGAAGAAATTCACTTAAAATTTGGAACAAGCAGATAATCCTTAAATAAACTTTTGTAGACTAATCACCCTGAAAACCAGGTTAACTACTTTCTTGTTATTAACACCTCACACAATCAATTTTGAATTTTTTGTAATTCAAAGAACTTACAGACAACAAATTTTAAATTGCAAAACTCATTCTGCTTTTCAGCTTTGATAGAAAACATTGTGTAATAACGAAAACCGCATGTTCTGTGCAATTTCTCCTTTTGTCACCATGTTTTCCTAAACCTGTCACTGTACAGTTGTTCTTTGGGAAAGTTAATATCTCAAGAAATAACAAAGGGATTCATTTGAAACTAACAATACACCTTTACTAGTACTTAGAAAACTGGAATCCATTTCAAAACACCAGTTATCCCCAGACCAGTCAGGCAATTTTGGACTGTTCCAAATTGAAAGGACATGTAGACGACAAATTTAAAACTGTAAAAAAATTGCTTCTCCTTTTCTAATGGGACAGAAAACATTGAGGGAAAAGGATAACTTGCATGTTCTGTGCAATTTCTCCTTTTGCCACAATGTCTACTAAGCCTTTCACTACAGAGTCGTGAAAACAAGGCATTAATTGGGAAAGGGTTAAACCTTAAATTCATTTCTTCAAAGTTATAATCCTTGTTCAATTTTATAAAGTTTATTATTTAGTTGACTTGTTATATTTCATGTCTCAAACCGCCCAAAAATATTTACTTGAATATCTAATTACTTCTTTGTTTGTTAGGAAAATGGGAATTCTAAACTGCATTTCATTATCATGTAACACTTGTTTAAATGAATATTTTCCTTACAAACCAGCAAAATACATACCATCCAATTTCTAAAAAGTTGACCTTGCTGTCTTTTGGACAGCTCTTGTTGAAAATTTCAGAGACTAAATAAATCTATGTCACAAAACTATGCTGCCTCATGTTTTCAATAGCCCTACTGGCCCAAAACCAGAAGAGCTTTTTGTCATGGTGTGGATTCCGATATCCGTTTGTCCTGATGTTACACTTTTTGTTGTTTACTCAAACTCCACAATTTTAATTTGATCTTTCTTTAACTTGCACAGCTTGATTCGCCCATCAAGAGCTCAAACCCTATTGAAATTGAAGAAAATCCATTTAACAGTATTAAAAAACTAATGATTTAAAGTTACAATTATTTCACAAATTCCTCAGGGAATGAATAACACTATGAAAAATAATCACTCAGTGTCTCAATATTTCGGCTTTGTGCCTTTTTCGTACAATATGGTAACATTATATGTTTTTAAAAATGCTGTTATAGATTTAATGATTCAGAACTCTTGAAAAAAATATTGAGACTCTGAGTGATTAATTCTCATAGTACACTTAAAGTTAATTCTTGTTTACTCGATAAAGTCCGCATTTTTGGCCCAATTCTTTTAAAATTATCTCACAGTTTCTTTGACACGAAGGCAAGAAGGCTAACCAATATGAACAAATTCCATCAAGCAGTAATGGAAATGGAACCATATTGCATATTCCTCTTGTTTACACAATAAAGTCCACATTTTCAGCTACACTAACCAAAGGCCAGCGCCTGTGTCCGTCGTGCATCTGTGCATGCGTAAACTTTTCTTTAAACAACTATATCTTGAAAAATACTGGGCTAATTTTTAACCAAACTTAACAGGGGTGTTCCTTGCACAATCCTCTTGCAAACTGCTAAAAATAATTTTGTTCCATGAACTATGGTTGCTATGGAAACAAAATTAATTTCTAACATAAATTTTGATTGCAAAATTCTTTAAAACTACTAGGTAGATTCGAATCAAATTTCACATGAATGTTCCTTTGGTGGACCTTTTTCTAATTCTTTCAAACAAAATCACTTGTCTTGATGCTCTTTTACTCAGGTGACCGTTAAGGCCCACTGGGCCTCTTGTTTTCTATATATTTTTATGATTTTAGTTTGTGCATTCCATATAGTTTATTCAGCTATATAGTTTATTCAACCATATCACTCATCCGATGCATAATTTGATTAAGTTGCTAAATCATTCCTGTGATATTTTGAGATTCTCAGATATATTAATTCTTTCCAATTGATTTTTCTCATTGTCATGCATAATATTTCTAGTCATTCAAATTCATGTATTTCTCACTCTTATGTATCTCATTCCTAGTCATTTAATTCTCATTCATTCAAACTTACAAAATTATTGAGTCTAGTGAATTCCGTGAGTTTGATCAATAGAGGATTTTCTATACATATGTGAACAATTGAAATCTTGTAACTACATCTTCACTCAGGTAGTAGATAGAAGGTTTTGACTGTTCATCAGTCGATAGCGCATATTGCAATCAATTTGATAAAGTCATGTGATATTTTGATAAATAGTTTTATAGAAACGGGTGCTCATGTTTTTATTAAAAATTATTATTGGTTGAAATACTTCTTGTGTTTACTTTGATTACAAAAACTCGGTGGCGTTGAGTCACCTAGTTTTAATTCCCGCGTTCGCTTTCAATCAGATAAACCAAAGATAAAGACAGCAAAGTCTTTTCAAATTTGATTGTATGTACCTCCACTGATATGAAATATGACACATAATCTATTCAAATAATAACCTTAAAGGTTAAGAAATTACTATCTAAAATACGTATTGTCTTTAGGAATTTAGATTGAAAAGACACTCGCTTTTTCTTTTATTCCCTATCACATTCTCTTGAAAGCCAATATCGAAAGAAAGAACGCACGCTAGGCAGTCACCTATATTCGTTCGTGGTCTTTTCAAAATCATAACCGAAAACTTGACCGAACCAAATTTGGAGATTGAAATCTCTTAGTGCATTCATTGTGTTTACTAACTGTGGAAGCCGGACTTGAACATAAACTGTCCTTAGGGATTTTCAATTCATCCCAATGAACTTCGACTCTGTTGAACTCTTTGTACACGCATCGACATGCTAAAAAAATCTCGTTACCATAGTTTTGTACTTTGCTATACAAAAACTAAAGTCATGAGAATTATGTCTCGGTTGATTTTCCGTAACTTTCAATCTAAATAATCTTTGATTCAACCTTTATCTCATCGGGAAAAGACAAGACTTTGTAACTATGGTAGATGATGTCAAAACTTCGTAACTACAGCTTGAATTGTTCTCACGAAACTGTGGTTATGATGATTTGTGCATCGATAGATGTTTCCATAAAGTTTAGTCCAAGTAGTTCTCGATTTATAAATTTATCTCATCGAAAAAACTTCGGGACTACAGCACAATAACAAAACTCTGGAACTACAGTTTTGTATTATGCTATACAAAAGCTGCAGTTATGATGATTTGTGCATCAATCAATGTTTCGTAAAGTTCAGTCTATATAATCCTCGATTGAAGCTCTATCTCATCGAGAAATGAGAAAACTTTGTAACTATTGCATATTATGATATATTGAGCTTTGAATACATTTCAAAACTGGTGTCGTCTGTCAATAGGTTAAATGTGTCAATAAGGTGATAGTCAAAAAACTGGTGCGGCTTAAGTATAAGCGGGCCAACGCCCCCAGTTATCGATAGTACAGTCACTCTTCATTGTCCCTCATTTCATTGAAAATACCGTCTTCAATGTAATTATACCTCAACAACCGGAAAATAACAGTGTGAAATGTCAAAAATAGCCTCTTCTTTCTCCTTAAACTCCCTTGACCGCTGGCTAATACTCGAAGCAATCGAGTATAACGTTGAAAATATCTCGCGTCCCTTGAAAGTATAGTAATGCGATTTAATAAAATTTGTGTAATGATGATCAGCAAACTCTCCATCTGTGAATGTGCCATGTTTTTAATGGCGTCTTTCCTTTCGTCTCTAGAAGACGTTCTCAAAAATAATAGAAAATCTAACCCTGCAAGAATTCTAGAATGCGTCATGTCTAGCTCAACCCTTATACTGAATCTTATTGAAAAAAGCTCCAACATATATTTAGGAACCTGGTCTTGGAAAATTATATATTGTCGGTACCAAAGACAAAAATCACCGATGTATAAAGACCCGTCTTTTATTTGCCGGTTTCTGGTTGCTACGACTCAAACATATCCAATATGGCTGCGCGATCTGTAGCAGCCATATTGAAAAATTCTATATTGTCGGTACCCCATTCATAAAAATCACCGATGTATAAAGACCCGCCTATTTTACTGGTTTCTGGTCGCTATGACAACAAAACATATCCAATATGGTCGCGCGATCTGTGGCGGCCATATTGGAACGCAATTCAAAATGGCCGACCGGATGTGACGTCATTAAAATAACGTCAAAAATTCAAGATGGCCGCGCCATGGTAAGTTCTACCCTACTAACAGGGTCGCCGCCGTCATAGCGCAGTTGGTAGTGCGTCGGACTGTCAATCTAGAGGTCCCGGGTTCGATACCTGACGGCGGCACTCATCCTTTCCGACTATTTGTCTCTCACCAATAGTGGCTTTTACAGTCGCCTGCCTAAACCGGAAGTGCGGCCATATTGGAGACACCCGAAAGAATTTCGTAGTCGCGTCACATGAAGAAGACCCGATTAGATTGATAAATTTGTTTTTATATTGTATAATGGCATCAATACCGACGCATAAAGAGCCGGAAAAAGTGAAGTTGTATAGAGATAAGTTAGATCCATCAGAAAGATGCAGGTACATGGACAAATTGAGGTTAATTGATGATATAGACCCAATGGAGGACGTTGCCGTTAAAAGTTGGCCCAAAAACTGTGAAGATATACTGCCTAATATATCGCAGTATGATATAATTTTCTATCTGATGTTCAATCCGAGTTCCTATACCAAAGACCAGCTGAAATGTTTGAAGGGTCTAGATGCCTACAACCAGTTTATGTGTGGTTGGGTGACGGACAGAAGAGCGTACGTTTGTAAAGATGACAGGCATATCGCCGTTTCAGCTAAGGTAATTTAATGATTTGGATATTAAATGATGGCTAGCTTTGCCGATCACATGATACCGCAAAACATTTTGCCTAATATTGCAATTAATCATGAAATCAGTGCAGGAAAATGACAGGTTACATGTTTTTCTGCATCTATTTGATATTCATGTTTTTGAAATGTCATCTACAATTCTTTGTATTTGGTACAGTTTTAGATTTTTGTGTAATATTGCTTTTGCAAATATTTTTATTAAACAACTTCTTCACTCTCCACAATATTTTCAAAAGTTTTATTTCTTTAGGGGCATAAATTGATTGTGCGGGAATGGGTTAAAAAGTACTCAATTCTAAACATGACATGTGCGACCTTTATATATGTGGGGTCAGTTTATAAAATTGTTGTGAGGTAATAGTTAATAATCCACACAAAATATTGAAGAGTTCTACAGGTTTGCTTATTTAAATCCCATAGTTATTTTGCAGGTGGCGCACTCACAGAGACTTAGAGAGAAGCCTCTTAGACCATGGGTAGTTGCTGAAAAGGATGGGGGAATAGTCTGCTCCCACTGTGACTGCCAATCAGTGTGCTCCCATGTTTCAGCTTTATTATTTTCGATCGAAGCAGTTGCACGAATAAGGAATGAACGAACAGTCACAGACAAACCGGCTTATTGGAAGTTACCCCCAGAAATTAGAAAGCTTGAGTATAACCGTTTGTGTGAAATTGGCATGACCAGCGCCTCAAATTTAAAGAAGAAATTTGAAAACAAGGTGATTTATTCACTAGCACCGACCATTGAAACCCCAAAACCTAAACAGAAAGTTGTACTCCCCCCACACAGGAAAAAATGAACTCTTTCTATGAGCAACTGTTTAACACAAGGACTAAACCAGTGCTTTTATCAACAGTAGAACCTTACTGTAATTCATTTGTCCCCCGGATTGTCTCCAAGGAGTTTCCAAAGGTCTTTTGTGACATTTACAACCCTAAATTACTACATTCTAAAAAAGATCAAATTATTGTGCATTTTGAAAGTATTAAGACATCACTATCTGTCACTAATGAGCAAGCCAGAAATGTTGAAATGGCAAAAAGACTTCAGTCTAAAACTAAACTATGGAATAAATTCCGAGCTGGACGTGTAACTGCAAGTAAGGCAAGAGCTGCTTTGAAAACTAATTTGACATCCCCAGCACAGAGCCTCATCAAATCCATATGTTACCCTGAATTCAGTAAGTTCACCAATCAAGCAACACAATGGGGATTGGAGCATGAAGCTACAGCTAAAAAGGAATTCAGTGAAGAGATGAGTTCCTTCCATGAAAATTCGTCAATAGAACAATGTGGTTTTTAGCTCACCTGAGCACAAAGTGTGAGGTGAGCTATTGTGATCGGTCGTTGTCCGTCGTCCGTCCGTCCGTCTCTCCGTCCGTCCACAATTTCTTTAAAAATCTTCTCCTCCTAAACCACCAGGCCAATCACTCTGAAACTTTGCAGGGATGTTCCTTGGGTGAAGTTCTACTAAAGTTGTTAAAAGAATTTAAATCCGTCAAAAACTCTGGTTGATGCGGCATTTAAAAATGGGAATCTTTAGTAATTCTTTAAATATCTTTAAAAATCTTCTTCTCCTAAACCAGTAGGCCAATGAAGCTGAAACTTTGCAGAAATGTTCATTGGGTGAAGCTCTTCAAAAGTTGTTAAAAGAATTTAATTCTGTCTAAAACTCTGGTTGCCGCGGCATTTGAAAATTGGAATCTTTAGTAATTCTTTAAATATCTTTAAAAATCTTCTCATCCTAAACCAATAGGCCAATCAAACTGAAACTTTGCAGGGATGTTCATTGGGTGAATCTCTTCAAAAGTTGTTAAAAGAATTTAATTTCCGTCAACAACTCTTGTAACCGCGGCATATGAAAATTGGAAATTTTAGTAAATCTTTGATGTTTTTTTTTTCATAGACTACAAGGCAAAAGGCCTTTATATTTTGTAAAGAGATTAATCATATGGTTCTCTACCAAGTTTTTAAATATTATATCTCTGGGGTTAAAAATGGCCTCGCCCCTGAGGTTCGAAGTTTGGAAAAATTCTTAATAAGAGCAATTTCGAAAGGCTTCTCCTCTTAAACTACATGGTCTAGGATATTCATATTTGGAATGTAGCATAACTAGATGGTTTTGTACTATATCACTAAAAGTTTTCATCCAAGGGTCAGAAACGGCCCTGACTAGGGGTCCAAAAATTTGGAAAAACGCAAAATTTGAGTATGTTGAAAAAAATTCTTCATTTTAAGGCGGAGGGCATTTATATTTTGAGTGTAGCATAGCCTGGCTGTTATCTATCAATTTTGATTAAATTATGTCTGTAGGTTAAAAAACACCACTTCCCTGGGTGTCTTTGTTTGTTTGAATTGGGTTTTACGCCGCTTTCAACAATCTTTCAGTTATATCTCGGCGGCTGGAGCACCTAACAATGGAATCCTGGAATTTCTCACACCAGTACTACCATTACATCCTTTCCTAGCCTCCAGCTGCTATCCCACATAGGTCTACGATTATCGACCCATTGGTGAGAGACAAATAGTCGAAAAGGATGAGTGCCGCCGTCGGGGATCGAACCCGGGACCCTGGGTGTCCAAAGTTCGTAAAATATGCTCAATTAGACCATGTTCAACAGTCTTCTCCTCACAATCTACAAAGTCTAAGGCATTCATATTTGATTTATAGCATAACCAGATGGTTCTCTACTATGTTAGCTAAAATCTTAGCCCTGGGATAAAACATGGCACTGCCCCAGAGGTCAAAAATTTTGGAAAACACCAAATTAGAGCAACGGCAAAGTCTTCTCCTTCTGAAATATAAGATGAAGGGCATTCATATTTGGTATGTAGCATGACTAAATAATTTTTTACTATGTTACAGGAAAATATGCTCTTAGGATAAAAAATGTCTCTGCTCCTGGGATTGAAAATTGCATAATCGCATTGAAAGGATTCTTCTTTAATAGAAGGCCCCCAGCCGGCGGGGGGATAGAAATCGCTGGCTGTCGTCCTGTAGAGTGGTAAGACCCCACCGAATGGGCCCGCGTGTTTGCCGTAGGTGGAGACTCGTAAAGCCGGAAAAGAGGGTCCTGGTAGTTGAGAGAAGCCCAGGCATCTCCAGCTTCTCAACACGCTGCTTTGGCCTCGGCTTCGGTAAAACGGGAGCCTGGATGGGCCCGGTCTAGGCAATCGGCTGGTCGTTTTAGACTAGGGTATTGACTACTATTATATTATGATATTTAGCTATCAATGTATTTATAGTTATTTGAGTTTTAACGCATCTATCTTTACTAAGTTAAAGTATAACTGATAGTATTGCAAACGCTATGTCATGCATTGTACTCTTCTGTTGTACAAGTGTTAATTTGCCCATGTCATACCATTTTTCGTATTTTAATTGTATTTTATTTCTAGTCTATATAGGCTTATGGGCTAATTTGGTGGTTCGGGCTTTTTGGTCGGGTACGGGTTTGCATGGCGTGACTCTCATTTGGGGAAGTGTCCATGTTCTCCTTTATCGGGCCTTGGAACTTGGACTGCCCGAGTATATCATCTGGGTAGCCTTGGCTTGGGGAGCTGGATCGCCGTTCATGTTTAGCCCCCTTGTAGGACTCCATGGAATTAAAATGCTCAGGCTGAAAACCTGTTAAAAACGCAATTATTTTTTGGACATGAATGAATGAATGATGTTTTATGGCCCGTCGACATCTAGGGTCATGTTGGGCGCTTAACTAAACACCGAAAACAAGTTAAAAACTATTATAATCAATAACAGGAATTTATGAATACAGTTAAAATTTAGTCAATCAGTAACAAAACTAAAACTAGAAAATTATAATAACAGGTATATGTAAACGGTAAAAATCTAGACAATCGTTTAACAGTTACTTTAAAAGACGTACTCACATAAAAGCTCAAAAATATATTTTGCTGTATAAACCAATGGCCATCAGGTAATCAAAAATTAGCCGTCCTGCAGAGTGGTAAGACCCCACCAAACGGACCCACCTGTTTGCCGTGGGTGGTAGCTCGTGTCGTTTGATGAAGGGATCCTGGTGGTTGAGTGGTTTCGGGGTCAGGGATTAGTACCTCGTCTCTGCAACACACCACTTTGGCCTGGAGTTGAACTAGACGAGCGGTCAGATAGGCCCTGTCTGATCAATCGGCTGGTCATGCCGAGCACCGGACCAGAACAGACTGTTCGATATATGTGTCTACCTACGTTTTTCTTTAAAATTCGTAATAACACAAAGTGTAATCACACTACATATATATTTTCTGTTCCGGAAAGCCGTGGCTAAAGGGGTCAATCGGACGAACGAGGTGTTTGATCGACTATTTTGCATCCCGATGTTTATTTCAAGCTTGGTTGGCGTATTCATCGGCTGTATTATCTGCTTGATCTAGCCCATTCGCCCCGAGTATATCGGCGATGTAGCTCTGGTACTCCCTGAGATGGAAATACCCCAGGTGACTACCCCCTTGTAGGACTCCAGGGCGGGTGGAGAGCATCGCCGATGAACTTAAAAAAACTACCATGGATAATGAAAAAGGAGCCAAGCGAACACGATCAGACAATTTAGATTTTGATGATGACACGAATGGCCATTTCGGAAAATATTTTGTTATTGAAGCAAGAGATGACAATTTTTCTATGTCAAAAATGTCACCATTTGTCATTGAAAAACAGCTGAAATCAATCTTGGGTACACCCAAATCCGTTAAGGTTTTGAAAGATGGCAACTTGTTGGTAGAAGTCCACACAAATATTCAAGCTCAAAATTTATTAAAAACTGAAGTATTTTTCAATAGAGAAGTAAAAGTATATCCCCATAAAACTCTAAATATTTCTAAAGGTATAATCAGATGTAAAGAGCTTGCTTCATGCTCTATCGCAGAGATAGTTGAAGGCTTGGCAAGTCAATCCGTTTCTGACGTGAAACGGATTTCGATCACTAGAAATGGTAAAAAAGTAGACACAAATACGTATATTTTGACATTCCAAACACCAATCTTGCCACGTAAGATTAAAGTTGGCTTCAGCATTGTCAATGTCGACGTGTATGTTCCGAATCCTCTGAGATGCTTCCATTGTCAGAGGTTTGGACATCATGAAGACAAATGCAGGAATGATCATGTATGTGCAAAATGTGGAGAAGTTAACGCTACACACACACAGTTAACGTGCACAAATACAGCAAAATGTGTAAATTGTGGACTTGACCACCATGCAAATTCAAAAGAATGCTCTTTTTGGAAAAAAGAAAAAGAAATACAATCCATTAAATGCCATGAGGGTGTATCTTTTTTTGAAGCCAGAAAAATATATGACATGAGACACAAAACAAGTTTACCGTCAAGCTATGCAAATGTAACAAAAGCTGATAATGAATGTCTAAACTGCAAAAATATATTTGAAAAATTGTGCGTTGTCTTCCCGGAAAAGAAAAACGAAATATCAAAATTGTTCTCTAAAGCAGTCTCCACATCCCAAACATCATCTAGTGATCAAGCTCAAAGTAAAGAAAACAAATCAGGAAATTCAGAAACGTCATCTAAAACTAAACCGAACACTGAGAAAAAAGTATCTAATTTGGAGAAAAATAAGACTTCTACATCCAAGAAACCACACCCTGAAGTTGTTGCCATGGATAAGATTGAACAAGAAGATATAGCTGAAATGGTCATTCGTAAGAAAGCACAAATGCAGAAAGAGAAATTAAATCGTCCAGCAAAGAAATTATCCGAGGATAATGATACAAGCTCGTTCGTCAAACCCCCTAGGAGCAGAACTTCGTCTCCTAGGGCGACATCATCTAATCGCCAGCCAAAGGGATCTGAGGATCCTGTTAAACAATGCAACCGCTACCACTGTCTTGAAGAAGACATGGTAACGGAAGACACAGAGGATGCAGATTCTTCCAAAGAGAATAAGCGAGGCAAAAATATAATAGATCTTTCACACATAAACAAATAAATTTCATACTTCCAATACTAATTAGTATATTTCTCCCCCTTAATTTTACTATGGCGAACAAAATCATTCAATGGAATTGTCGCAGCATCAAAGCTAATTTTGAAGAAATGAATCTATTAGTTTCTAATGGAAAGCCAGTTGCTATCTGTTTGCAAGAGACCTTTTTAAAAGATACTGACAAATTCTCTTTAAAGTATCACTCTTGCTATTTGAAAAATGTTGAAGGTATTGATAAAGCTTCGGGCGGTGTCGGAATCATTGTTAACAACAGTGTTCCTCATCGCACTATCCCTCTTAATACTACGCTACAAGCTGTTGCTGTTAGCCTATCAATTAATAAAACAATAACACTGTGTTCAATCTATCTTCCACCTAGTTCTCCTATCAGTCTTAGGAAACTAGACGATCTTGTCGAACAATTACCCAAGCCTTATATATTAATGGGAGATTTCAATTCTCACCACACGCTTTGGGGATGTTCCCATACAGACAACAAAGGTCGTATTATTGAAGATTTCATATCAAATCATGATCTTGTTTTATTAAATGATAAATCTTCCACTTATCATCATCCAGCAACTGGTTCATATTCTTCACTGGATTTAACTATTTGCACTCCAGACATTTTCCCGGCTTTTAGCTGGAAAGTGGACTCTGATCTTCATGGTAGTGACCATTTTCCTATTCAAATATCTGAATTGGGACCATCTGTCCAGGAGCGCCCTAGGCGTTGGAAACTCAATAAAGCTAATTGGGAACTTTTTAAAACCACATGTGAGAAGTCAATAAATCCAGAAGCCTTTGATGAATGTGAAAACTCTGCAGAACTATTTACATCTTTACTTTATTCTGCTGCAGAAAAAGCCATTCCACAAACATCGCCTGATCCTAAAAACCCAAACAAGCCATGGTTTAATGACGATTGTAAAAATGCTATAGCAGATAGAAAATCTGCTCTCAGAGCATTTTGCCTCAGGCCGACGAAGGAAAATCTTTACAAGTTTAAAATTGCACGTGCGAAAGCTCGTAGAACTATCAAACAAAGTAAACGTTCGTCTTGGAGGCAGTATGTTTCTAGATTGAATTCAAGATCATCTGTCAAAAAGACTTGGGATATGGTACGTAAAATCAGTGGGAAGAACACATCACTCAGTATTGGTCACCTTAAAACGGATGACAATAAATCAGTTTCTTCCAAACATGACATTGCAAATGTACTAGCAGATACATTTGCCAAGAAGTCCTCCTCTTCTAATTATTCACACACCTTTCAAAAATTTCAAGGTGAAAAAGAAAAGTCCAAGCTTAATTTTAGTTCCAGGAACCTGGAACACTACAATAGAGACTTTTCCATCAAAGAGTTGAAGAAAGCTTTTAAAAAGTGTCATGATACTGCTGTTGGTTCTGATAATATTCATTATCAGTTCCTCAAACGTTTACCATCTCGCTCCCTTCACTGTTTACTTGAAATTTATAATCAGGTTTGGAAAACGGGAATAATTCCAGCCTCTTGGCGGGAAGCTATTGTGATTCCTATACCTAAACCATGTAAAGATTCTACAAACCCTTCAAACTATCGTCCTATAGCCTTAACAAGTTGTATTTGCAAAACCATGGAAAGAATGGTAAATGATCGTCTTGTTTGGTTTTTAAAAAAAAATAAACTAATTACGTCAGTCCAAAGTGGCTTTCGTAAACAGAGAAGCACTCTTGATCATCTTGTCCGCTTCGAGACTTTTATTCGAGAAGCTTTTATAAAGAAAGAACATGTTGTTTCTGTCTTTTTCGATCTTGAAAGTGCTTATGATACCACTTGGAAGTATGGAATAATGAATGACCTCTTTGATTTCGGTATTCGAGGTCGCCTTGCCTATTTCATTTCTGCATTTTTAGACGAACGTCAGTTTAGAGTCAGGGTGGGAGATACTTTTTCAGATCCCCATGAACAAGAAATGGGAGTTCCTCAGGGAAGTATTTTGTCCGTGACACTATTTAGTGTCAAAATAAACAACATTGTTAAAACCGTTTGTCCTGGTGTGGAATGTTTTCTGTACGTTGATGACTTCTGTATCTGTTACAGATCAAAACATATGTACACAATTGAAAGGCAGTTGCAGCAAGTCTTGAACAACCTTACCAAATGGTCAAACGAAAACGGCTTTAAGTTTTCAAAGACTAAAACCAAATGTATGCACTTTTGTCAGTCAAGAAAACTGCACCCTGATCCCGAACTTAAACTTGACGGAGTGCCCATTGAAGTTGTTCCAGAGTTCAAATTTTTAGGCCTTCTCTTTGACTCTAAACTCTCGTTTCGTCCACATATTGATTATTTGAGCAATAAGTGCCAAAAAGCTCTAAATCTTTTACGTGTTGTGTCCAATATGGACTGGGGAGCCGATAAAAAAGTCCTATTGCGACTTTACAGGTCGCTTGTCAGATCTAAGTTAGATTATGGCTGTGCTGTTTACGGTTCAGCTCGCCCTTCATACCTTCGCAAACTTGATTCTATTCATAATCAAGGATTACGCTTGGCGTTAGGCGCTTTTAGAACATCACCAGTAAATAGTCTGTACACTGAAGCCAATGAACCATCTTTAAATTTACGTCGAAAGAAACTCTCCATGCAATATTATCTTAAGTTAAAGTCTAATCCTGACAACCCCACTTACAAAGTTGTATTTGAACCTTACTACAGGGAGGAATTTGAAAAGAAAGCAAAAGCCATACCACCTTTTAGTTTACGTTGCGAAACAGATATAAATTCTCTAGATTTCGATCTAGAAGACATTGCGGATTATACAGTTTCCGATGTTCCTTTATGGACATGCAAAAGTCCAACTTATCTTTATGACCTAGCTTCAAGCAAAAAGGGTACTACAGACCCTGTTGTCTTTAAAACAAAATTTTTAGAGATTAAAGAAAGTTACATATTGCATGAAGAGATTTATACAGATGGTTCGAAGGACGGAGAGAAAGTTGCTTCGGCCACTGTCCTAGATGGCGAAAAATATCAGTTTCGTCTAGCAAACAACTCCTCCGTATTTTCAGCAGAACTTAAGGCGATTGATCTTGCGCTCGATCACATGATCGAAGATGGTTATTGGCGTTATATTGTTTTCACTGATTCAATGTCTAGTATGCAAGCGCTTGAACACGAGAAAACAGACAATCCTCTTATAGTTAAATTACTGAATAAGATTTCAAATCTTGATAGTGATGTTGATCTTGTTTTCTGTTGGCTCCCTAGCCACATTGGTATTCGTGGTAATGAGGAGGCAGAT
Source organism: Fragum fragum (assembly GCA_946902895.1). Classification (NCBI taxonomy): domain Eukaryota; kingdom Metazoa; phylum Mollusca; class Bivalvia; order Cardiida; family Cardiidae; genus Fragum; species Fragum fragum. The sequence goes on along the minus strand of OX336369.1, from coordinate 218,279 downwards.
AAGGCTGCCAAGGAGGCATTATCACTAGACATTTTACCCTTCGATGTTCCTTTTGGTGATTTTAAACCTTTGATACATCATTTTATTCAGGATGCCTGGCAGAACTGTTGGGATGATCCCGCAAACCAAGATAATAAACTTTATTCTATTAAACGAGATCTTGGTGATTGGCTACCCGGTTATAGATCAAATCGCCGTGAAGAAATTATTTTGGCCCGCTTACGCATTGGTCACACTTACTTGACGCATTCATTTCTTCTTAAAGCAGACGAAACTCCAATGTGTATTCCATGCGACGCTCCTCTTACTGTCAAACATATCTTTATAGATTGTATTGAATTTTCAATGTTCAGGGATCAATATTTCAAAGTTGATAGTATGAGAGAGCTGTTTGAAACGGTTAGATTTGAACTAATTTTTGATTACCTAAAGGCCACTGGTTTATACAGCAAAATATAATTTTAGGTTTTATGTGAGTTAAAGTAACTGTTAAACGATTTTCTAGATTTTTACCATTTATATATGCCTGCTATTATAATTTTCTAGTTTTAGTATTGTTACTGATTGACTAAATTTTAACTGTTTGAATTCATTAATTTCTGTTAGTGATTATATTTTTTTACTTGTTTTCAATATTTAGTTTAGCGCCCAACATGACCTTAGTTGTCGACGGGCCATAAAACTCTATTCATTCATTCATTAGTTCAAATCTAACCCTTTCAAACAGCTCTCTCATACTATCAACTTTGAAATATTGATCCCTGTACATAGAAAAATCAATACAGTTGATAAAAATATGTTTGACAGTTAGAGGAGCGTCGCATGGAATACACATTGGAGGTTCGTCTCCTTTAAGAAGAAACGAATGCGTCAGGTAAGTGTGACCAATGCGTAAACGGGCCAAAATAATTTCTTTTCGGCGATTTGATCTATAACCGGGTTGCCATTCACCAAGATGCTGTTTAATAACGATCGCAGATCGTGTCTTGCTTCGATCGAAGATCGTTTCGCGGTAGTACCGTCTTTTGTTATTTTTTTTTAAAGACGATTGTGAATATAAATGAATTAGACCAGACCCGCATTTTTTACTATGAGAAAATTTTTTGTGTAACTTTTCGGCGTAAGGGCGCCGTAGCAAATGATTTGATTGGTCAAAATTGCCAGGGTCAAAGGTCAAGAAGAAGAAATAAAATCTAAAATAAATGCTGGATACATAATAACTATTTCTGAAATAAGATCACACCGAAACGGTATCGGCTTTGAAAAAAATATTTGTATTTTTACTGAAGGTTATTCACTCCGACGGAACTATCTGTCATCGTCCGTTTCGCGCGTTTTGGTAAGTCAAATTTAAATCTACTTTTTAACTCAAAGCTCAAGATAATTTGAATGAATTTATGTCCATTTAAATCATGCATTTATTTTCATTCTTAACAGATTGAATAAACACTGCATTGGTTTGTACTTGTTCCATAAACGCAATTGACATAGGGCAGGCTGTACGGGTGGGTGGGGTGACCTCCACTGGTCTTGGGAATGAGTTTACGGTAAGCCCTTTCTCAAACCCTTATAAGTTTCAGACCTGACTTTTAACCAACGTTGGCTTTGGCGCTTTTGACTCTCAGAAGTCAGTGCCAGTGACTTCAAGTCAGGATAGAAATATCATTGAGATAAAGAGAAGTTGCTTTTCATAATCAATTTCTCCTTTGCAAGGAAAGCTCTCCATGATTGTACTTCTTCAGGGCGTCAGACAAGGATCATCAGGTGGTAATGAGTTAACGCATAATCAATCCGACACAATGTTGCTTTTGTAAACACCCACACACACACTCATACACACAAAAAAGGCTTTGTAAGTCATAATGAAATAATAAAGAAAAGGCTTGTTTCAAGCGATTTCCTTCATCATCATAAATGTTTCTTCCCAAAAAGACCAGGAATTTTTAGATTTTATTGACCAAATATTGCTGTCAGTGTCAGCAGCTTCTTGAACCCTTTTCCAACAAGAAAATTCTCTTTTTCACACAATATTTTCTACCTCATAGGATGTTTTCATTTCAAATTGCATCCAATTTTCAATGCCATCTACAACCTCTTTCATTTTGAACCAGTCTGAGATTTTTAAAACAGGAAAGACTGTCCAACTTTTGTGGTCTGGTAACAGGTTAATTTGTTTATATGGTTGCTAATATTTGAAACCTATTCAGACTGCTAGCTTTGTTGTGAAGGTCTGTTACTGTGAATGAATACATTGTTGTGTCATTGTTCATGGAAGAGATGGATAATCAAGGAATAAATAATTTCTTTATCATTAATCGTTTAAACCCATTTCCACTCAGTGAACCTTTAGACGCCCCCAAGGAAAAAAGCTTTGGAAAACATTTTTGAAAATGAAGAAATTGCTTAAATTACAAGCAATTTCTTCATTTTCCACAATGTTTTTATTAAGAAAGTTGAAAAAATCCAAAATTTCATTAATTTAGATTGTCATGATATGCAACTTCTTTCAATTTTAAGTCAGTCTAGAATTTTGCCATCTGGTAATGGGTTAAAGCTTAATTGGTGACAGGGGTTTTAATTTTTATCCCAATTTTTTCTTTTAACCCCCATTTTTGCAAAGCAGAGGGTACAAAATCCCAATCAAAAATCTGAGTGGGACACTGATGGCAGGGATTATAAGAAGTTAAGGACACAGGTTTTGTGAGCCTGAAACTCACAAATTTGCCAGGGTGTCCAATGAATCCTCTTAGACTCACCCACCAAGAGGGAACTGTATAAGGTTTTTATGGCCATAGCGGTCAATTGGTTTTCAACATTTAACCTCGGGGCTTTGAATTGAATGTTTCAGATACAGGCTGTGCCATAAGCAATTGGCTTTCAATAGGATGCATTTTCTGGAGATTTGGATGAACATGATGAAGATACCTGTCAGAATGACTTTAAATGTTTTTACTGTGGAATGGATCATCCGGCAAGCTCAAAATTACGTCCAAAATTTAAAAGAGAAAAAGAAATTTTGACCGTTAAATGTAGACAATCAGTTCCTTACTTCGAAGCCAGAAAAATAGTAGAATCAAGAGAAGACTCCAACACCTATGCTAATAAAACTAGATCTGTACCTGAGCCAACACATAACTCTAAGCCAAAAGAATGCACTACATGCGAACGCATGCTTAAAATACTCTCTGAAATGTTTCCCGAAGTTCGTGATAAGGTCAATGAAGTATTATCTGGAGAAAAACCATCGGTTAAGGAATCAAATGTGAAAGTTTGCGACAGTAAGGCTTCAGCAGCAGAGGCTAAAACTCAAATGCAAAGTTTTCAGAAGGATATAACTAAAACACAAAAATCGTCTAGTAATGGTAAAAGTTCTGCAACTAATTCGGAGCCAAACACTCAAAGGCGAGCTCGTATTCGCCTTCAATTGGAGAAGGTAAATCCTTCTCCAATACCGACGTCCAATCGCTTTAGCGATTTGGATGATGGGGATGATGAGGGCATGGAGGATGAACCTGAAGATTCGATTTCAGGTCCTCCTTCTTCCACAAATCACAATCATGCACAACCCGATCCAATTAGGCAAGGTGCAAACAGAATTAATTTTAGTGGTGTTAAAAAATAATCACTTATTTCCATTCTTACGTGGTATACACTTTATAATAATCTTTTTAATGGCGAATAATATTATTCAATGGAATTGTCGTAGCATCAAAGCCAATTTTGAGGAGCTTAATCTTTAAGTTTCTAGGAATAAACCAGTGGCAGTATGTTTGCAGGAATCATTTCTAAAAGACACATAAATTTTCACTGAAATATCATTCTTGCTATCTAAAAAGTTTTACATGCAACGAAAAGGCATCTGGTGGCGTTGGTATACTTGTGAATAACAACATTCCACCTCGAAATGTCTGTATAGACACCACTTTGCAGGCAGTAGCTGTCAGCATGTCTCTTCATAAAACTATTACATTATGTTCAATCTATCTTCCACCAAGTTCTCCAATAGACATAAGAAAACTAGACGATCTTGTAAAGAAATTACCCAAACCTTTCATATTGATGGGAGATTTTAATGCTCATCATACCTTATGGGGGTGTAGCCACACTGACGCCAAAGGCCGTACTGTTGAAGATTTCATTACCAATCATGATCTTGTTTTATTGAATAATAAGTCTTCTACCTATCTTCATCCTGCCACTGGAAATTATTCTTCACTGGATTTGACTATTTGCAGCCCTGATATCTTTCCACATTTTACGTGGAAAGTTGACTCTGATCTCCCTGGGAGCGACCACTTTCCGATTAATGTTTCTGAATCGGGACCATCAGTCCAGGAACAACCTAGACGATGGAAACTCCATAAAGCTTAATGGGATCTTTTTAAAACTACCTGCGAGCAGTCAATAAATCCTGAAGCCTTCGATGACTGCGAAAACACTGCAGATCTTTTTACATCTTTACTTTATTCGGCTGCAGAAAAAGCAATTCCACGAACATCGCCTGATCCTAAAAATCCAAACAAGCCATGGTTCAATGACGACTGTAAAAAGGCTATAGCTGAGAGAAAATCTGCTCTCAGAGCATTTGGCCTTAGGCCTACGAAGGAAAATATGTACAAGTTTAAAATTGCACGTGCGAAGGCTCGTAGAACTATCAAACAAAGTAAACGTTCGTCTTGGAGGCAGTATGTTTCTGGATTGAATTCCAGATCATCTGTCAATAAGACGTGGGATATGGTACGGAAAATCAGTGGGAAGAACACGTCACTTAGTGTTGGACACCTTAAAACAGATGATGATAGTACAGTGTCTTCAAAACATGATATTGCCTAGGGCGCTCCTGGACAGATGGTCCTAATTCAGATATGAATAGGAAAATGGTCACTACCATGAAGATCAGAGTCAACTTTCCAGCTAAACGCCGGAAAAATGTCTGGAGTGCAAATAGTTAAATCCAGTGAAGAATATGAACCAGTTGCTGGATGATGATAAGTGGAAGATTTATCATTTAATAAAACAAGATCATGATTTGATATGAAATCTTCAATAATACGACCTTTGTTGTCTGTATGGGAACATCCCCAAAGCGTGTGGTGAGAATTGAAATCTCCCATTAATATATAAGGCTTGGGTAATTGTTCGACAAGATCGTCTAGTTTCCTAAGACTGACAGGAGAACTAGGTGGAAGATAGATTGAACACAGTGTTATTGTTTTATTAATAGATACGCTAACAGCAACAGCTTGTAGCGTAGTACTAAGAGGAATAGTGCAATGAGTAACACTGTTGTTAACAATGATTCCGACACCGCCCGAAGCTTTCTCAATACCTTCCAAATTTTTCAAATAGCAAGAGTGATACTTTAAAGAGAACTTGTCAGTATATTTTAAAAAGGTCTCTTGCAAACAGATTGCAACTGGCTTTCCATTAGAAACTAATAGATTCATTTCTTCAAAATTAGCTTTGATGCTGCGACAATTCCATTGAATGATTTTGTTCGCCATAGTAAAATTAAGGGGGAGAAATATACTAATTAGTATTGGAAGTATGAAATTTATTTGTTTATGTGTGAAAGATCTATTATATTTTTGCCTCGCTTACTCTCTTTGGAAGAATCTGCATCCTCTGTGTCTTCCGTTACCATGTCTTCTTCAAGACAATGGTAGCGGTTGCATTGTTTAACAGGATCCTCAGATCCCTTTGGCTGGCGATTAGATGATGTCGCCCTAGGAGACGAAGTTCTGCTCCTAGGGGGTTTGACGAACGAGCTTGTATCATTTTCCTCGGATAGTTTACTTGTTGGATGATTTAACTTCTCTTGCTGCATTTGTGCTTTCTTACGAATGACCATTTCAGCTATATCTTCACGTTCAATCTTATCCATGGCAACAACTTCAGGATGTGGTTTCTTTGATGTAGAAGTCTTATTTTTCTCCAAATTAGATACCTTTTTCTCAGTGTTCTGTTTAGTTTTAGATGACGTTTCTGAATTTCCTGATTTGTTTTCTTTACTTTGAGCTTGATCACTAGATGATGTTTGGGATGTGGAGACTGCTTTTGAGAACGATTTTGATATTTCGTTTTTCTTTTCCGGGAAGACAACGCACAATTTTTCAAAAATATTTTTGCAGTTCAGACATTCATTATCAACTTTTGTTACATTTGCATAGCTTGACGGTAAACTTGTCTTGTGTCTCATATCATAAATTTTTCTGGCTTCAAAAAAAGATACACCCTCATGGCACTTAATGGATTGTATTTCTTTTTCTTTCTTCCCAAAATTGCATTCTTTTGAATTTGCATGGTGGTCAAGTCCACAATTTACACATTTTGCTGTATTTGTGCACGTTAATTGTGTGTGTGTAGCGTTAACTTCTCCACATTTTGCACACACTTGATCATTCCTGCATTTGTCTTCATGATGCCTAAACCTCTGACAATGGAAGCATCTCAGAGGATTCGGAACATACACGTCGACATTTACAATGCTGAAGCCAACTTTAATCTTACGTGGCAAGATAGGTGTTTGGAATGTCAAAATATATGTATTTGTGTCTACTTTTTTACCATTTCTAGTGATCGAAATCCGCTTGACATCAGTGACGGATTGACTTGTCAAGCCTTCAACTATCTCTGCAATGGAATATGAAGCAAGCTCTTTACATCTGATTATACCTTTCGAAATGTTTAGAGTTTTATGAGGATAGACTTTTACGTTTCTATTAAAAAATACTTCAGTTTTTGATAAATTCTGAGCTTGAACACTAGTTTGGACTTCCACCAACAAGTTGCCATCTTTCAAAACCTTCACAGATTTAGGTGTTCCCAAAATTGATTTAAGCTGTTTTTCAATGACAAATGGTGACATTTTCGACATTGAAAAATTGTCATCTTTTGCTTCTACAACAAAAAATTTACCAAAATGGCCATCCGAGTCAAAATCAAAATTATCCGATCTCGTGCGCTTGGCTCCTTTTTCATTATCCATGGTAGTTTTTTTAAGTTCATCGGCGATGCCCTCCACCCGCCCTGGAGTCCTACAAGGGGGTAGTCACCTGGGATATTTCCATCTCAGGGAGTACCAGAGCTACATCGCCGATATACTCGGAGCGAATTGGCTAGACCAAGCAGATAATACAGCCGATGAATACGCCAACCAAGCTTGAAATAAACATCGGGATGCAAAACAGTCGATCAAACACCTCGTTCGTCCGATTGACCCCTTTAGCCACGGCTTTCCGGAACAGAAAATATATATGTAGAGTGTTTACACTTTGTGTTATTACGAATTTTAAAGAAAGACGTAGGTAGACACAAATCGAACAGTCTGTTCTGGTCCGGAGCTCGGCATGACCAGCCGATTGATCAGACAGGGCCTATCTGACCGCTCGTCTAGTTCAACTCCAGGCCAAAGTGGTGTGTTGCAGAGACGAGGTACTAATCCCTGACCCCGAAACCACTCAGCCACCAGGATCCCTTCATCAAACGACACGAGCTACCACCCACGGCAAACAGGTGGGTCCGTTCGGTGGGGTCTTACCACTCTGCAGGACGGCAGCCGGCGATTTCTATCCCCCCGCCAGCTGGGGGTGGTAATTGAAAGTACAGACCCAGAAAACCCAATAACTGAATTATCTCCATTTGTAATTGAAAAACAGATAAACGCAATCCTGGGAACACCCAAGTCAGTCAAAGCACTTAGGAATGGAACTCTTTTAATTGAAGTATCTAAGAAGCAACAAGCTGAGAATCTACTGAAAGCTACAACATTTTTTAGCAAAAGGGTTAAAGTGTACTCCCACGAGAGGCTTAATAGTTCTAAAGGCGTCATACGTTGTAAAGACTTTTCTAAATGTACTATTACTGAAATAAAAGATAATCTTAGAAGTCAAAGGGTGACTGAGGTTAAAAGAATAGAGTTTAAAAAAGATGAAAAAACTATTAAAACTAATACTTACATTCTTACCTTTAATCAGCCATTACTACCAAAAGAGATAAAAATAGGATTCCAAATAGTCAAGGTTGATGTTTTTGTTCCAAACCCTCTTAGATGCTTCAATTGCCAGAGATTTGGACACCATGAAAGTAATTGTACCAATACGAAAATTTGTAGGAAATGCAGTTATTCTGGGCATGACGCCGAACATTATGAAGCCGATTGCGAAAATGACCTGAAATGTGCTAACTGTGGACAAGAACACGCAGCAAGTTCCAGACAATGCCCTAAGTTTATCAGACAAAAAGAAATTTTGGAGGTGAAATTCAGACAGTCGATCTCGTTCTACGAAGCAAGAAAGATTGTAGAGTCGAGGCATGATTCGGAAAATAGTTACGCAAGTAAAACTAAACCTACCCCTGACAAAACAAAACCTGACCAATGTTGCACTTGTGAGAGACTTCTAAAAATAATCTCCGACTTGTTTCCTGAAGCTAAAGATAAGATCAAACAAGCAATGTCTGCAGAAACATCTCAACCACAGTCCTCAGTTAACAGTGTTGATAAAAGAGCCCAAACTACTGACAAGAATCCGCCTGCTGCTCAGATGCAAAAGGCCAATGTTGTTAAAGATCAAAAGAAGTCTACACAAAGTAATGATATTGTAAAGCCCGAATCTTCCAGTCAAAGGCGTATTCGAATTCAATTGGAAAAATCAAATCCTCCTCCATTGAAGACATCTAATCGCTTCGGCGAGTTGGATGATGAAGACGGGGAGGAAATGGAAGACGAATCTGAAGATTCGACTCGAAAACCTCAAAGTACTCCTCCCCCTAATAAGGGACACCAAAATCCTATAAGGCAAGGTGCGAACAAAATAAACTTAACAGGAGTAAAATGAATAATTACATACTTCCATATATAAGTGGATCAATACTCATTCTAATTTCCTCAATGGCGAATAGCATAGTACAATGGAATTGTCGCAGCATCAAGGCCAATTTCGAAGAACTTAATTTTCTTGTATCGAAACATAATCCAGTTGCAGTATGTTTACAAGAAACTTTTCTAAAGGATACAGATAAGTCTTTTTTGAAATATCACTCTTGCTATATGACTAACTATACAGAACGTGAGAAAGCGTCTGGTGGTGTGGGAATTATTGTAAATAATAACACTCCTCATCGTCATGTTAGTTTACATACTTCTTTACAAGCAGTTGCAGTAAGTGTCTCTCTCAATAAAAAAATTCACATTGTGTTCTATATATCTTCCTCCGAGTACCCCTGTAGATGGTAGTAAACTTGATAATCTTGTCGGCCAATTACCTAGGCCTTTTATACTTATGGGAGACTTTAATTCTCATCATAAGTTATGGGGGTGTTCCAATACAGACAGCAAAAGTCGTGCGATTGAGGACTTTGTAACAAGGCACGACCTTGTTTTATTGAATGATAAATCTAAAACTGACCTTCATCCTGCAACTGGAACTTATTCATCACTGGATCTGACTGTTAGTAGTCCTGATATTCTTCCGGATTTTACATGGAATGTTCTTTCTGATCTTCATGGTAGTGACCACTTTCCAATTCAGATCTCTGAATTAGGACCATCCGTTCAGGAGCGTCCTAAACGTTGGAAACTCCATAAAGCTAATTGGGATCTTTTTAAAACTACCTGCGAGCAGTCAATAAATCCTGAAGCCTTTGATGACTGCGAAAACACTGCAGATTATTTTACATCTTTACTTTATTCGGCTGCAGAAAAAGCAATTCCTCGAACATCGCCTAATCCTAAAAATCCAAACAAGCCATGGTTTAATGACGACTGTAAAAAGGCTATAGCTGAGAGAAAATCTGCTCTCAGAGCATTTGGCCTTAGGCCTACGAAGGAAAATCTTTACAAGTTTAAAATTGCACGTGCGAAAGCTCGTAGAACTATCAAACAAAGTAAACGTTCGTCCTGGAGGCAGTATGTTTCAAGATTGAATTCAAGATCATCTGTCAAGGAGACTTGGGACATGATACGTAAAATCAGTGGGAAGAACACGTCCCTTAGTGTTGGTCATCTTAAAACAGATGATGATGGTACCGTGTCTTCCAAACATGACATTGCCAATGTATTTGCAGATACATTTGCCGAGAAGTCCTCCTCCTCTAATTATTCACCTACCTTTCAAAAATTTCAAGGTGAAAAAGAAAAGTCCAAGCTTAAATTTAGTTCCAGGAACCTTGAACATTATAATAGAGACTTTTCCATTAAAGAGTTGAAGAAAGCTTTAAAGAAGTGTCATGACACTGCTGTCGGATCTCATGACACTTCTGCCGGATCTGATAATATTCATTATCAGTTCCTTAAACGTTTACCATCTCGCTCCCTTCATTGTTTACTTGAAATTTATAATCAGGTTTGGAAAACAGGAATAATTCCAGGCTCTTGGCGGGAAGCTATCGTTATTCCAATACCTAAACCAGGTAAAGATTCTACGAACCCTTCAAATTATCGCCCCATTTCTTTAACTAGTTGCATCTGCAAAACCATGGAAAGAATGGTTAATGATCGTCTTGTTTGGTTTTTAGAAAAAAATAAACTGATTACGTCAGTCCAAAGTGGCTTTCGTAAACAGAGAAGCACTCTTGATCATCTTGTCCGCTTCGAGACATTTATTCGAGAAGCTTTCATAAAGAAAGAACATGTTGTTTCTGTCTTTTTCGATCTTGAAAGTGCTTATGATACCACTTGGAAGTATGGAATTATGAATGACCTCTTTGATTTTGGTATTCGAGGTCGCCTTGCTTATTTCATTTCTGCTTTTTTAGACGAACGTCAGTTTAGAGTCAGGGTGGGAGATACTTTTTCAGATCCCCATGAACAACAAATGGGAGTTCCCCAGGGAAGTATTTTGTCCGTGACATTATTTAGTGTCAAAATTAATAACATTGTTAAAACCGTTTGTCCTGGCGTTGAATGTTTTCTTTACGTTGATGACTTCTGTATCTGTTACAGGTCAAAACATATGTATACAATTGAAATGAATGAATGAATAGAGTTTTATGGCCCGTCGACAACTAAGGTCATGTTGGGCGCATGAATGAATTTTATGGCCCGTCGACATCTAAGGTCATGTTGGGCGCTTAACTAAACACCGAAAACAAGTTAAAAACTATTATAATCAATAACAGGAATTTATGAATTCAAACAGTTAAAATTTAGTCAATCGGTAACAATACTAAAACTAGAAAATTATAATAACAGGTATATGTAAACGATAAAAATCTAGACAGTCGTTTAACAGTTACTTTAAAAGACGTACTCACATAAAAGCTTAAAATTATATTTTGCTGTATAAACCAATGGCCTTAAGGTAATCAAAAATTAGATTAAGTTTAACCCTTTCAAACAGCTCTCTCATACTATCAACTTTGAAATATTGATCCCTGTACATAGAAAAATCAATACAGTTTATAAAAATATGTTTGACAGTAAGAGGAGCGTCGCATGGAATACACATTGGAGGTTCGTCACCTTTAAGAAGAAATGAATGCGTCAGGTAAGTGTGACCAATGCGTAAACGGGCCAAAATAATTTCTTCTCGGCGATTTGATCTATAACCGGGTTGCCATTCACCAAGATGCTGTTTAATAGAATAAAGTTTGTTATCTTGATTTGCGGGATCATCCCAGCAATTCTGCCAGACATCCTGAATAAAACTATGAATTAAAGGCTTAAAATCACTATAAGGAACTTCAAAGGGTAAAATATCTAGTGATAATGCCTCCTTGGCAGCTTTATCTGCCTCTTCATTACCACGAATACCAATGTGGCTAGGGAGCCAACAGAAAACAAGATCAACATCACTGTCAAGCTTTGAAATCTTATTTAGTAATTTGATTATAAGAGGATTGTCTGTTTTCTCGTGTTCAAGCGCTTGCATACTTGACATTGAATCAGTGAAAACAATATATCTCCAATAACCATCTTCGATCATGTGATCGAGCGCAAGATCAATCGCCTTAAGTTCTGCTGAAAATACAGAGGAGTTGTTCGGTAGACGAAACTGATATTTTTCGCCATCTAGAATAGTGGCTGAAGCAACTTTCTCTCCATCCTTCGAACCATCCGTATAAATCTCCTCATGCAATATGTACCTTTCTTTAATCTCTAAAAAATTGTTTTAAAGACAACAGGGTCTGTAGTATCCTTTTTGCTAGAAGCAAGATCATAAAGAAACGTAGGGCTTTTGAATGTCCATAAAGGAACATCGGAAACTGTATATTCGGCAACATCTTCTAGATCGAAATCTAGAGAGTTAACATCTGTTTCACAGCGTAAGCTAAAAGGTGGTATAGCTTTTGCTTTCTTTTCAAATTCCTCCCTGTACTTAGGTTCAAATACAACTTTGTAAGTGGGGCTGTGAGGGTTAGATTTTAACTTAAGATAATATTGCATGGAGAGTTTCTTTCGCCGTAAGTTTAAAGATGGTTCATTGGCTTCAGTGTACAGACTATTTACTGGTGATGTTCTAAAAGCGCCTAACGCTAAGCGCAAGCCTTGATTATGAATAGAATCAAGTTTGCGAAGGTATGAAGGGCGCGCTGAGCCGTAAACAGCACAGCCATAATCTAACTTAGATCTGACAAGCGACCTGTAAAGTCGCAATAGAACTTTTTTATCGGCTCCCCAGGCCATATGGGACACAACACGTAAAAGATTTAGAGCTTTTTGGCACTTATTGCTCAAAAAATCAATATGTGGACGAAACGAGAGTTTAGAGTCAAAGTGAAGCCCTAAAAATTTGAACTCTGGAACGACTTCTATTGGCACTCCGTCAAGTTTAAGTTCGGGATCAGGGTGCAGTTTTCTCGACTGACAAAAGTGCATACATTTGGTTTTAGTCTTGGAAAACTTAAAGCCGTTTTCGTTTGACCATTTGGTAAGGTTGTTCAAGACTTGCTGCAACTGCCTTTCAATTGTATACATATGTTTTGATCTATAACAGATACAAAAGTCATCAACGTAAAGAAAACATTCCACGCCAGGACAAACAGTTTTTACAATGTTGTTTATTTTGACACTAAATAATGTCACAGATAAAATACTTCCTTGGGGAACTCCCATTTCTTGTTCGTGGGGATCTGAAAAAGTATCTCCCACCCTGACTCTAAACTGTCGTTCGTCTAAAAATGCAGAAATGAAATAAGCAAGGCGACCTCGAATACCGAAATCAAAGAGGTCATTCATAATTCCATACTTCCAAGTGGTGTCATAAGCACTTTCAAGATCGAAAAAGACAGAAACAACATGTTCTTTCTTTATAAAAGCTTCTCGAATAAAAGTCTCGAAGCGGACAAGATGATCAAGAGTGCTTCTTTGTTTGCGAAAGCCATTCTGGACTGACGTTATAAGATTATTTTTTCTAAAAACCAAACAAGACGGTCATTTACCATTCTTTCCATGGTTTTACAAATACAACTAGTTAAGGCTATAGGGCGATAGTTTGAAGGATTTGTAGAATCTTTACCTGGTTTAGGTATAGGAATCACAATAGCTTCCCGCCAAGAGGCTGGAATTACTCCCGTTTTCCAAACCTTATTAAAAATTATAAGTAAGCAATTAAGGGAACGAGACGGCAAACGTTTAAGGAACTGATAATGGATATTATCAGACCCTACAGCAGTGTCATGACACTTCTTTAGAGCTTTCTTCAACTCTTTTATAGAAAAGTCTCTGTTGTAATGTTCTAGATTCTTAGAACTAAAGTTCAGCTTTGACTTTTCTTTTTCGCCCTGAAATTTTTGAAAGTTTTGCGAATAATTGGAAGAAGAAGATTTCTTGGCAAAAGTATCTGCCAAAGTATTAGCGATGTCATGCTTGGAAGAAACGGTACTATTGTTGTCGGTTTTAAGATGACCAACACTTTGAGATACATTCTTCCCACTGATTTTTCGAACCATGTCCCATGTTTTTTTGACAGATGATCTAGAACTTAGTCTAGATACATACTGTCTCCAAGACGAACGCTTACTTTGCTTAATAGTTCGACGTGCTTTCGCACGTGCTATCTTGAACTTATACAGGTTTTCTTTTGTAGGTCTTAAATCAAATGATCTAAGAGCCGATTTTCGCTCAGCTATAGCCTTTTTACAATCTTCATTAAACCATGGCTTGCTTGGGCTTTTAGGGTCAGGCGATGTTCGAGGAATGGCTTTTTCTGCAGCTGAATAGAGTAAGGATGCAAAAAGCTCGGCAGAGTTGTCGCAGTCATCGAAAGCTTCAGGTGTAATAGACTGTTCGCAAGAGGTTTTAAAAAGATCCCAATTAGCTTTATGGAGTTTCCATCGCCTAGGGCGTTCCTGTACTGATGGTCCTATTTCTGACACATGAATAGGAAAGTGGTCACTTCCATGAAGATCGGTATCAACTTTCCATGTAAAATCTGGAAAGATGCCTGGACTGCAAATAGTCAAGTCTAATGACGAATATGATCCAGTAGCAGGATGATGGTAGGTAAATGATTTATTGTTTAATAAAACAAGATCATGTCTTGATAATAAACTCTCAATACTACGGCCTTTGTCATCTGTGTCTTTACAACCCCATAGCGTATGGTGAGAATTAAAGTCTCCCATAAGTATAAAAGGCTTGGGTAACTGATCAGTAAGGTCGTCTAGTTTCCTGCTATCAACAGGAAGACTAGGAGGAAGATAGATTGAACAAATTGTAGTTGTTTTATTTAGAGATAAATTAACTGCCACAGCTTGTAAAGTAGTATTAAGCTTAACGACACTGTGAGGAACATTGTTACTTACAATAATTCCTACACCGCCCGAAGCTTTACCTTGTCCTTCAAAGTTTTTAAAGTAGCAAGAATGATACTTCAAAGAGAATTTATCCGTATCTTTTAAAAAAGTTTCTTGCAAACAAATTGCCACTGGCTTTCCACTAGAAATTAATAGATTCAATTCATCAAAGTTTGCTTTGATGCTGCGACAATTCCATTGGATAATATTGTTCCCCATGTTAAATATTAAGGGAATAAATATACCACTGAGTATTGGAAGTATGAAATTTATTTCTTTATGTGTGAAAGATCTATTATACTTCTGCCCTGCTTATTCTCTTTTGCATCGGATTCCGCATCATCGGGGTCATCCGTAACCATGTCTTCCTGAAGACCATGGTAACGGTTAAATTGTTTTATTGGATCTTCAGATCCTTTTGGTTGACGATTTGAGGTCGTCGCCCTTGGAGATTTGGTCCGCCTCCTAGGAGGTTGGACAAAATCATTTGAACCTTGACTTTTAACACTACTAGAAATGGACTTGGATTGGCTTTCGTTTTTATTCATTGTTTCGGGTATTTTAGGCGTTTCGGGTGCTGTGCTAGTTTTTACTAAGTTTCCAGATTTTGATGCAAGTGAAGTATTAGTCTTGGTCGAGTTAGAAGTTAAAGAAGGTGAGCTTTTTCCTGATGAGAATAACTTTTCGATTTCTTCCTTCTTTTCAGGAAAGACTAAACACAATTTTGTGAACATTTCCTTACAGTTTTGACATTCAGTTTTTACTTTATCTGCGCTTGTATTTGCTTTGGCTGCATTAGCATATGAACTAGTAAGATTTATTCTATTTTCAACAACTTTCCTGGCCTCAAAGTACGAAAGACCCTCTCTGCATTTTACAGTAACTATTTCCTTTTCCTTCATCCAGTGCGAACACCTGCGGGAAGTTGCAATGTGTCCCTCACCGCAGTTGATACACTCAGGATGACTTTCACATTCGTCGACATCATGCGATTCTTCCAGGCCACCACAACGTCGGCAACGAGCAACGTTCTGGCATCTTTTTTCATGATGGCCGAACTGAAAACAGCGATAGCATTGCAGGGGGTTTGGAATGTATATGTCCACATTTACTTTCAAATAACCAATTTTTAAAGATTTCGGTCGTATTGCGGTATTGAATGTCAAAACAATAGTGTTGGTCTGAAATTTCTTTCCGTCTCTGTATACAGATATTCTTCTTGCATCTGTAACGTTCTGTAGTTTTAACTCTAAAACTATTTCTGTTTCTGGAACTCCTTGAAGATCAGGGCAACGAATAATTCCTTTGATGTATTTAAAGTAGTGTGTTCATAACATTTCAAAGGGATATTGAAAAAACTTTTGATTTTTAAAAGGTTATCAGAGTAAATTTTCTTATCAACTTCGACTAGCAGAGCACCATTTTTAAGTTTTTTAACTGATTTTGTTTCTCCAACCAAAGACTTGAGGCATTTGTCAATAACAAAAGGTGATAATTTTGTGATAGGTCTGTCAGAATTTTCAGATTCGATTAGTAAAAACCTTGCAAAAGAAGCTTGTGATTGTCCTACGTCCGATTTTTCTACATCCGAGTCCATTTGAGCGTAAGTTCGTTTTTGTTGGGAAGCCATGGTTGTGTTTTATAACATTTCGTCATCCGAGGGCCCCACCCTCCATGGAGTCCT
Organism: Fragum fragum; assembly: GCA_946902895.1. Taxonomy (NCBI): domain Eukaryota; kingdom Metazoa; phylum Mollusca; class Bivalvia; order Cardiida; family Cardiidae; genus Fragum; species Fragum fragum. The sequence continues at coordinate 201,859 of OX336369.1, read as the reverse complement.
ACAAGGGGGCAAAACAGGAACGGCGATCCAGCTCCCTATGCCAAGGCTACCCAGATGATATACTCGGGCAAGCCAAGGTCAAAGACCCGACATAGAAGAGCATGGTCACTTCCCTAGGCAAGGGTCACGCCATACAGGTCTACATCCGACCAGAGACCCGCAATTACCCAATTAGCCCATAAGCCTATATAGACTAGAAATAAAATACTATTAAAATACAACAAGATATGACACGGGCAAATAATCATTTGTACTTCAGAATAGTACAATACATGACATACCAAATGACATGCTATCAAATGCGATATAACAAAGTGAAAGGGCTTGTGCCAGAACACAAAATAACAATAGATTGATAGCTAATGGTTATAACCAGCGATTTCTATCCCCCCGCCGGCTGGGGGCCTTAGGTATTGGAATAACAATGGCTTCCCGCCAAGCGGTTGGAATTATTCCTGTTTCCCACACATGATTATAAATTTGAAGTAAGCAATTAAGGGAACGTGATGGTAAGCGTCTAAGGAACTGATAATGGATATTATCAGATCCAACAGCAGTGTCGTGACATTTCTTTAAAGCTATCTTCAGTTCTTTGATAGAAAAGTCTCTATTATAAGGTTCCAAGTTCTTGGAACTGAAGTTAAGCCTGTTTTTTTCCTTTTGATCCTGAAACTTTTGAAAAGTAGGGGAGTAATTTGAAGAAGATGATTTCTTGGAGAATGTATCTGCTAAAACATTAGCAATGTCATGTTTCGATGAAACGATACTCTCATCGTCAATTTTCAGATGGCCGACGATAAGTGACGTGTTCTTCCCATTGATTTTTCTTACCATGTCCCAAGTCTTTTTTGACAGATGATCTAGAATTCAATCTAGAAACATACTGCCTCCAAGACAAACGCTTACTTTGTTTTATTGTGCGACGCGCTTTCGCTCGCGCAATTTTAAATTTGTAAACATTTTCTTTTGTAGGCCTTAAGCCGAATGCTCTAAGAGCAGATTTTCGCTCAGATATAGCTCTTTTGCAATCCTCGTTAAACCATGGCTTGTTTGGAATTTTAGGATCAGGCGATGTTCTTGGAATTGCTTTTTCTGGAGCAGAATAAAGTAAAGATGTAAACAGATCTGCAGCGTAGTCGCAATCATCAAAGGCTTCTGGATTTATTGATTGCTCGCAGGTAGTTTTAAAAAGACCCCAATTAGCTTTATGGAGTTTCCATCGTCTAGGTATTTCCTGGACCAGCGGCCCAGACTCAGAAATATGAATCGGAAAATGGTCGCTCCGACAAAGATCAGAATCAACTTTCCAGGTAAGATCTGGAAAAATATCGGGGCTACAAATTGTCAAATCCAGTGATGAATAATTTCCAGTGGCAGGGTGATGGTATGTAGATGATTTATCTTGTAATATAACAAGATCATGTCTAGTTACAAAATCCTCGATCGTACGGCCTTTGTCGTCTGTTATAGAACAACCCCATAGCGTATGGTGAGAATTAAAATCTCGCATTATTATAAAAGGCTTGGGTAATTGGTCGACAAGATCATATAATTTCCTGCCATCAACAGGGGAACTAGGAGGAAGATAGATAGAACAAAGAGTGACTGTTTTATTGAGAGATACACTAACAGCTACAACTTGTAAGGTAGTTTCGAGCTGAACAACACGATTGGGGATATTATTGTTCACAATGATACCAACACCACCGGAGGCTCTCTCACTCCCAGCGATACCCCCAGCTGGCGGGGGGATAGAAATCGCCGGCTGCCGTCCTGCAGAGTGGTAAGACTCCAACGAACGGCCCCCCTGTTTGCCGTGGGTGGTTGCTCGTGTCGTTTGATGAAGGGATCCTGGTGGTTGAGTGGTTTCGGGGTCAGGGTTTAAGTACCTCGTCTCTGCAACACACCACTTTGGCCTGGAGTTGAACTAGACGAGCGGTCAGATAGGCCCTGTCTGATCAATCGGCTGGTCATGCCTAGCACTGGAATAGAACGTATAGATTATGAAACACGCTCATTATTATTTGTATATGTCAAGTAGCTTTAATTCATTGTATTCAGACTCTATTCCAGAAAGCGATGGCTTAAGGGTTAATCGGGTAAACGAGGTGTTTGATCGACAATTTTACGTTCCGATGTTTATTTCGTGCTTGGTTGATCTACTCATCGGATGATAATTGCTTGATTTAGCCCATTTGCACCGAGTATATCAGTGATACATCTTTGGCACCGCTCCCGAGATGGAATAAATCCCCGGTGACGTGCCCCCTTGTTGGGCTCCAAGGTGGGTGAAGAGTATTGCTGATGAAAATTACTAATTAATCATGGCCCAGACAAAAAAAGCCAAGCGTTACCTATCCGACTCTGAAGACGAAAACATTAGCTTACCGCCTTTTCCGAAATTCATTGTGGTCGAAAGTGAAGACCCAGATCAGCCACCTGTTTCAGAACTTTCTCCATTTGTAATTGAGAAACAAATCAGAGCTTTAATTGGGACTCCAAAGTCAGTCAAAAATCTAAAAAATGGAACTTTATTAATTGAAGTGTGTAAAAGGGCTCAGGCAGATAATCTATTAAAAACAACAAAATTCTTTAGTCAAAGGGTAAAAGTATATGGTCACGAAAAACTTAATCAATCAAAAGGTGTAATTCGTTGTAGGGAACTTTCTACATGTTTAATAACTGAAATCAAATCTAATCTAAGATCCCAAGGTGTAACAGAAGTAAAAAGAATTGAATTTAAAAAGAATGACAAGATAGTACAAACAAACACATATATTTAACATTTAATGAGCCGACCTTGCCAACAGAAATTAAAGTAGGATTCCAGATTGTAAAGGTTGATGTTTATGTTCCCAATCCTCTGCGTTGTTTTAACTGCCAGAGGTTTGGGCATCATGAAAACAATTGTAGAGCAACTAAGATTTGTAGGAAATGCGCATATTCTGGAGACCTGGATGAACATGATGAAGACACCTGCAACAATGATTTCAAATGTTTTAATTGTGGAATGGATCATCCGGCAAGTTCTAAATTATGTCCAAAATTTAAAAAGGAAAAAGAAATTCTGACTATCAAATGTAGACAATCCGTTTCTTACTTCGAAGCTAGGAAAATAGTAGAATCAAGAGAAGATGCCAACACCTATGCTAATAAAGCTAAATCTGTCCCGGAGCCGACTCAAAATGCCAAACCAAAGGAATGCACTACATGCGAACGCATGCTTAAAATACTATCTGAACTGTTTCCTGAAGTTCGTGACAAGGTCAATGAAGTATTATCTGAAGAAAGGCCATCAGTTAAGGAAACAAATGTAAAAGTTTGCGACAGTAAGGTTTCAGTATCAGAGGCTAAAACTCCAAAGCAAAATATTCAGAAGGATGTAACTAAAACACAAAAATCGTCAAATAATAGTAAAAGTTCTGCAAATAACTCGGAGCAAAACACTCAAAGGCGAGCTCGTCTTCGCCATCAATTGGAAAAGAATGAATGAATGAATGAATGGAGTTTTATGGCCCGTCGACAACTAAGGTCATTTTGGGCGCATAACAAGTAAATGAAAAGGTGCCTTTGAGTAAAAACGGAGATGGATTTAAACAGTAAAAAGTAGAATCAAATAACAATGGTAGATATAACTAACAATGGATTACTAAAACCGGTCTATACGAACAATAAAAATCTAGACAATCATGAACAGATCTATAAATTGATTACAAGAACCTAAAATCATATTTTGTTGTACAAATTGATGGCTTTCAGGAAATCAAAAATAAGTTCGATTCTGACGCTTTCAAATAGCTGCCTCATACTGTCAGCCTTGAAATATTGATCTCTGTACATTGAAAAATCAATACAATCTATAAAAATATGTTTGACAGTAAGAGGAGCGTCACATGGAATACACATTTGAGGTTCGTCTCCTTTAAGAAGAAATGAATGCGTCAGGTAAGTGTGACCAATGCGTAAACGAGCCAAAATGATTTCTTCTCGGCGATTTGATCTATAGCCAGGTAGCCATTCACCAAGACTCTGTTTAATAGTATAAAGTTTGTTATCTTGGTTTGCGGGATCGTCCCAACAATTCTGCCAGACATCCTGAATAAAATTATATATTAAAGGTTTAAAATCAGTAAAAGGAACATCGAAAGGTAAAATGTCTAGTGATAATGCCTCCTTGGCAGCCTTATCTGCCTCCTCATTACCACGAATACCAATGTGGCTAGGGAGCCAACAGAAAACAAGATCAACATCACTATCAAGATTTGAAATCTTATTCAGTAATTTAACTATAAGAGGATTGTCTGTTTTCTCATGTTCAAGCGCTTGCATACTCGACATGGAATCAGTGAAAACAATATAGCGCCAATAACCATCTTCGATCATGTGATCGAGCGCAAGATCAATCGCCTTAAGTTCTGCAGAAAATACGGAGGAGTTGTTTGCTAGACGAAACTGATATTTTTCGCAATCTAGGACAGTGGCCGAAGCAACTTTCTCTCCGTCCTTCGAACCATCTGTATAAATCTCTTCATGCAATATGTACCTTTCTTTAATCTCTAAAAATTTTGTTCTAAAGACAACAGGGTCTGTAGTACCCTTTTTGCTTGAAGCTAGGTCATAAAGATAAGTTGGACTTTTGCATGTCCATAAAGGAACATCGGAAACTGTATATCCCGCAACATCTTCTAGATCGAAATCTAGAGAATTTATATCCGTTTCGCAACGTAAACTAAAAGGTGGTATAGCTTTTGCTTTCTTTTCAAATTCCTCCCTGTACTTAGGTTCAAATACAACTTTGTAAGTGGGGTTGTCAGGGTTAGACTTTAACTTAAGATAATATTGCATGGAGAGTTTCTTTCGACGTAAATTTAAAGATGGTTCATTGGCTTCAGTGTACAGACTATTTACTGGTGATGTTCTAAAAGCGCCTAACGCTAAGCGCAAGCCTTGATTATGAATAGAATCAAGTTTGCGAAGGTATGAAGGGCGAGCTGAACCGTAAACAGCACAGCCATAATCTAACTTAGATCTGACAAGCGACCTGTAAAGTCGTAATAGAACTTTTTTATCGGCTCCCCAGTCCATATGGGAGACAACACGTAAAAGATTTAGAGACTTTTGGCACTTATTGCTCAAATAATCAATATGTGGACGAAACGAGAGTTTAGAGTCAAAGAGAAGGCCTAAAAATTTGAACTCGGGAACAACTTCAATGGGTACTCCGTCAAGTTTAAGTTCCGGATCAGGGTGCAGTTTTCTTGACTGACAAAAGTGCATACATTTGGTTTTAGTCTTAGAAAACTTAAAGCCGTTTTCGTTTGACCATTTGGTAAGGTTGTTCAAGACTTGCTGCAACTGCCTTTCAATTGTACACATATGTTTTGATCTGTAACAGATACAGAAGTCATCAACGTAAAGAAAACATTCCACACCAGGACAAACGGTTTTAACAATGTTGTTTATTTTGACACTAAATAGTGTCACGGACAAAATACTACCCTGGGGAACTCCCATTTCTTGTTCATGGGGATCTGAAAAAGCATCTCCCACCCTGACTCTAAACTGACGTTCGTCTAAAAATGCAGAAATGAAATAGGCAAGGCGACCTCGAATACCGAAATCAAAGAGGTCATTCATAATTCCATACTTCCAAGTGGTATCATAAGCACTTTCAAGATCGAAAAAGACAGAAACAACATGTTCTTTCTTTATGAAAGCTTCTCGAATAAAAGTCTCGAAGCGGATAAGATGATCAAGAGTGCTTCTTTGTTTACGAAAGCCACTTTGGACTGACGTAATCAGTTTATTTTTTTCTAAAAACCAAACAAGACGATCATTTACCATTCTTTCCATGGTTTTGCAGATGCAACTAGTTAAAGCAATTGGGCGATAATTTGAAGGGTTCGTAGAATCTTTACCTGGTTTAGGTATTGGAATAACGATTGCTTCCAGCCAAGATGCTGGAATGCTTCCCGTTTTCCAAACCTGATTATAAATTTCAAGTAAACAATGAAGGGAGCGAGATGGTAAACGTTTGAGGAACTGATAATGAATATTATCAGATCCGACAGCAGTGTCATGACACTTTTTTAAAGCTTTCTTCAACTCTTTCACAGAAAAGTCTCTATTGTAGTGTTCAAGGTTCCTGGAACTAAAATTAAGCTTGGACTTTTCTTTTTCACCTTGAAATTTTTGAAAGTTGGGTGAATAATTGGAAGAGGAGGACTTCTTGGCAAATGTATCTGCCAATACATTGGCAATGTCATGTTTGGAAGACACTGTACTATCATCATCTGTTTTAAGATGACCAACACTAAGGGATGTGTTCTTCCCACTGATTTTACGTATCATGTCCCAAGTCTTTTTGACAGATGATCTCGAATTTAATCTTGAAACATACTGCCTCCAAGACGAACGTTTACTTTGTTTGATAGTTCTACGAGCTTTCGCCCGTGCAATTTTAACCTTGTGCAGATTTTCCTTCGTAGGCCTAAGGCCGAATGCTCTGAGAGCAGATTTTCTCTCAGCTATAGCCTTTTTACAGTCGTCATTAAACCATGGCTTGTTTGGATTTTTAGGGTTAGGCGATGTTCGAGGAATTGCTTTTTCTGCAGCTGAATAAAGTAAAGATGTAAAATGGTCTGCAGTGTTTTCGCAGTCATCAAAGGCTTCAGGATTAATTGACTGCTCGCAGGTAGTTTTAAAAAGATCCCAATTAGCTTTATGGAGTTTCCATCGTCTAGGTAGTTCCTGGACTGATGGTCCAGATTCAAAAACATGAATCGGAAAGTGGTCGCTCCCATGAAGATCAGAATCAACTTTCCACGTAAAATGTGGAAAAATATCAGGGCTGCAAATAGTCAAATCCAGTGAAGAATAATTTCCAGTGGCAGGGTGAAGATAGGTAGAAGACTTATTATTCAATAAAACAAGATCATGATTAGTAATGAAATCTTCAACAGTACGGCCTTTGGCGTCAGTGTTGCTACAACCCCATAAGGTATGGTGAGAATTAAAATCTCCCATCAATATGAAAGGTTTAGGTAATTTGTCGACAAGATCGTCTAGTTTTCTAATGTCTATAGGAGAACTGGGTGGAAGATAGATTGAGCATAATGTTATAGTTTTATGAAGAGACATGCTGACGGCTACAGCCTGCAAAGTGGTGTCTATACATATATTTCGATGTGGAATGTTGCTATTCACAAGTATACCAACGCCACCAGATGCCTTTTCGTTGCTTATGAAGTTTTTTAGATAGCAAGAATGATATTTCAGTGAAAATTTATCTGTGTCTTTCAGAAATGTTTCCTGTAAACATACTGCCACTGGTTTATTCTTAGAAATTAGAAGATTTAGTTCCTCAAAATTGGCTTTGATGCTACGACAATTCCATTGAATAATATTATTCGCCATTAAAAAGATTATTATAAAGTGTATACCACGTAGGAATGGAAATAAGTGATTATTTTTTAAAACCACTTAAATTAATTCTGTTTGCACCTTGCCTAATTGGATCGGGTTGTGCATGATTGTGATTTGTGGAAGAAGGAGGACCTGAAATCGAATCTTCAGGCTCATCCTCCATGCCCTCATCATCCCCATCATCCAAATCGCTAAAACGATTGGACGTCGGTATTGGAGAAGGATTAACCTTCTCCAATTGAAGGCGAAGACGAGCTCGCCTTTGAGTGTTTGGCTCCGAATTAGTTGCAGAACTTTTACCATTACAAGACGATTTTTGTGTTTTAGTTACATCCTTTTGATTATTTTGTTTTTGAGTTTTAGCCTCTGCTGCTGAGGCCTTACTGTCGCAAACTTTCACATTTGATTCCTTAACTGATGGCTTTTCTCCAGATAATACTTCATTGACCTTGTCACGAACTTCAGGAAACATTTCAGATAGTATTTTAAGCATGCGTTCGCAAGTAGTGCATTCCTTTGGTTTGGCATTTTGAGCCGGCTCAGGGACAGATTTAGCTTTATTAGCATAGGTGTTGGCATCTTCTCTTGATTCTACTATTTTTCTAGCTTCGAAGTAAGTAATGGATTGTCTACATTTAATGGTCAAAATTTCTTTTTTCTTTTTTAAATTTTGGGCATAATTTTGAACTTGCTGGATGATCCATTCCACAATTAAAACATTTGAAGTCATTTTCGCAGGTATCTTCATCATGCTCATCCAAGTCTCCAGAAATTGCACATTTCCTGCAAACTTTATTGGCTCTACAATTATTTTCATGATGCCCAAACCTCTGACAGTTGTAACAACGCAGAGGATTGGGGACATAAACGTCAACTTTTACAATCTGAAAACCTATTTTAATTTCTGTTGGCAAGGTAGGGTCGTCGAATGTCAAAATGTAAGTATTTGTTTTAACGATCTTCTCACCCTTTTTAAATTCTATTCTTTTCACTTCAGTTACACCTTGCGACCTAAGATTAGATTTAATTTCACTTATCAAACATGTAGACAATTCTTTACATCGAATAACACCTTTTGATTGATTGAGTTTAATATGACTGTATACTTTTACCCTCTGGTTATAGAATTTAGTTGTTTTCAATAAGTTGTCGGACTGAGCCCTTTTACTTACTTCAATCAATAATGTTCCATTTTTCAAGTTTTTCACTGATTTTGGAGTTCCTATTAAAGCTTTTACTTGTTTTTCAATAATAAATGGAGAAAGTTCTGCGACAGGGTGATCTGGGTCTTCACTTTCGACCACAATGAATTTCGGGAATGGAGGTAAACTGATATTTTCATCGTCTGAGTCAGAAAGATAACGCTTGGCTTTTTTTTGTTGGGCCATGATTAAGTTGTAATAGTTCGTCAGAAATACTCTTCACCCACCTCGGAGTCCAACAAGGGGGCACATCACCGGGGTTATATTCCATCTCGGGAGCGGTGCCAAAGATGTATAACTGATATACTCGGTGCAAATGGGCTAGACCAAGCAATTTTAACCCGATGAGTAGATCAACCAAGCACGAAATAAACACCGGAAAGCAAAACTGTCGATCAAACACCTCGTTTACCCGATTAACCCTTAAGCCACCGCTGTCTGGAACAGAGAGTATGAATACAATGAAATAAACAATTGGAAAAGGTTAATCCTTCCCCAATACAAACTTCCAATCGCTTTAGCGATTTGGATGATGGGGATGATGAGGGCATGGAGGATGAACCTGAAGATTCGAGTTCAGGTCCTCCTTCTTCCACAAATCACAATCATGTACAACCCGATCCAATTAGGCAAGGTGCGAATAAAATAAATCTAAGTGGTGTTAAAAAATAGCCACCTATTTCCATTCTTACGTGGTACACACTTTATAATAATCTTTTAATGGCGAATAATATTATTCAATGGAATTGTCGTAGCATCAAAGCTCTAAATCTTTTACGTGTTGTGTCCCATATGGACTGGGGAGCCATTAAAAAAGTTCTATTGCGTCTTTACAGGTCGCTTGTCAGATCTAAGTTAGATTATGGCTGTGCTGTTTACGGCTCAGCGCGCCCTTCATACCTTCGCAAACTTGATACCATTCATAATCAAGGCTTGCGCTTAGCGTTAGGCGCTTTTAGAACATTACCAGTAAATAGTCTGTACACTGAAGCCAATGAACCATCTTTAAATTTACGTCGAAAGAAACTCTCCATGCAATATTATCTTAAATTAAAGTCTAATCCTGACAACCCCACTTACAAAGTTGTATTTGAACCTAGGTCCAGGGAAGAATTTGAAAAGAAAGCAAAAGCTATACCACCTTTTAGTTTGCGTTGCGAAACGGATATAAATTCTCTAGATTTCGATCTAGAAGATGTTGCCGAATATACAGTTTCCGATGTTCCTTTATGGACATGCAAAAGTCCCACTTATCTTTATGACCTGGCTTCAAGCAAAAAGGGTAATACAGACCCTGTTGTCTTTAAAACAAATTTTTTAGAGATTAAAGAAAGGTACATATTGCATGAAGAGATTTATACAGATGGTTCGAAGGACGGAGAAAAAGTTGCTTCAGCCGCTGTTCTAGATGGCGAAAAATATCAGTTTCGTCTAGCAAACAATTCCTCCGTATTTTCAGCAGAACTTAAGGCGATTGATCTTGCGCTCGATCACATGATCGAAGATGGTTATTGGCGCTATATTGTTTTCACTGATTCCATGTCGAGTATGCAAGCGCTTGAACACGAGAAAACAGACAATCCTCTTATAGTTAAGTTACTGAATAAGATTTCAAATCTTGATAGTGATGTTGATCTTGTTTTCTGTTGGCTCCCTAGCCACATTGGTATTCGTGGTAATGAGGAGGCAGATAAGGCTGCCAAGGAGGCATTATCACTAGACATTTTACCCTTCGATGTTCCTTTTAGTGATTTTAAACCTTTAATACATCATTTTATTCAGGATGTCTGGCAGAATTGTTGGGACGATCCCGCAAACCAAGATAACAAACTTTATACCATTAAACAGAGTCTTGGTGAATGGCTACCTGGCTATAGATCAAATCGCCGAGAAGAAATCATTTTGGCCCGTTTGCGCATTGGTCACACTTGCTTGACGCATTCATTTCTTCTTAAAGGAGACGAACCTCCAATGTGTATTCCATGCGACGCTCCTCTTACTGTCAAACATATTTTTATAGATTGTATTGATTTTTCAATGTACAGAGATCAATATTTCAAGGCTGACAGTATGAGGCAGCTATTTGAAAGCGTCAGAATCGAACTTATTTTTGATTTCCTGAAAGCCATCAATTTGTATAGCAAAATATGATTTTAGGTTCTTGTAAGCAATTTTAAGACCTGTTCATGATTGTCTAGATTTTTATTGTTCGTATAGATCGGTTTTAATAATTGATTGTTAGTTATAACTCTACCATTGCTATTTGATTCTACATTTTACTGTTTAGATCCATCTCCGTTTTTTTTCATTTACTTGTTATGCGCCCAACATGACCTTAGTTGTCGACGGGCCATAAAACTCTATTCATTCATTCATTCATTCCCACCAGATGCCTTTTCGTTGCATGTAAAGTTTTTTAGATAGCAAGAATGATATTTTAGTGAAAACTTATCTGTGTCTTTTAGAAATGTTTCCTGTAAACATACTGCCACTGGTTTGTTCTTAGAAACTAAAAGATTCAGCTCCTCAAAATTGGCTTTGATGCTACGACAATTCCATTGAATAATATTATTCGCCATTACAAAAATTGTTATAAAGTGTATACCACGTAAGAATGGAAATGAGTGGTTATTTTTTAACACCACTTAGATTTATTCTGTTCGCACCTTGCCTAATTGGATCGGGTTGTGCGTGATTGTGATTTGTGGAAGGAGGACCAGGAATCGAATCCTCAGATTCGTCCTCCATGCCCTCATCATCCCCGTCATCCAAATCGCTAAAGCGATTGGATGTCGTAATTGGAGGAGGATTAACCTTCTCCAATTGAAGGCGAATACGAGCTCGCCTCTGACCAGATGCCTCCGATTTATTTGGTGAACATTTTCCATTACTAGACGTTTTGTGTGTTTTATTAGTATCCCTTTGTACGACTTGCTTTTGTGATTTGACTTCAGCTACTGAAACTTTCTTATCATTACTTTTCAAATTTGCTTCACTGACCGACGGCTTTTCTCCAGACAAAACTTCGTTGACCTTATCACGAACCTCAGGAAACATTTCTGAGAGAATTTTTAGCATGCGCTCGCATGTAGAGCATTCCTTTGGCTTTGGATCTTGTGTTGACTCGGGTAAAGGTTTAGCTTTATTTGCATAGGTTTTCGCATCTTCCCTTGACTCTACAATTTTCCTAGCTTCAAAATATGGAACTGATTGTCGGCATTTTAGGGTTAGAATTTCTTTTTCCTTTTTAAATTTAGGGCAAAACTTTGAGCTCGCCGGATGATCCATCCCACAATTAAAACATTTAAAGTCGTTCTGACAGGTGTCTTCATCATGTTCATCTGTATCACCAGAAAATGCACATTTTCTGCAAACTTTATTAGCTCTGCAACTGTTCTCATGGTGGCCAAACCTCTGGCAGTTGTAACAGCGCAGAGGATTGGGAACATAAACATCAACTTTTACTATTTGAAAACCAACTTTAATTTCTTTTGGGAGTGTAGGTTCGTCAAAGGTCAAAATATACGTATTTGTTCTTATAATTTTGTCATCCTTGTGGAATTCAATTCTTTTAACTTCAGTAACACCCTGAGATCTAAGGTTTGATTTTATTTCACTTATTAAACAAGAAGATAGTTCTTTACAACGAATGACACCTTTTGACTGATTGAGCTTTTCATGTCCGTACACTTTTACTCTTTGATTAAAGAATTTAGTTGTTTTAAGCAAGTTGTCCGACTGAGCCCTTTTAGAGACTTCAATAAGTAGAGTTCCATTTTTTAAGTTTTTTACAGACTTTGGCGTACCTATGATAGCTCTTATTTGCTTTTCTACAACAAATGGTGAAAGTTCAGCAACTGGCAAGTCTGGGTCTTCGCTTTCGACCACAATAAATTTAGGGAAAGGAGGTAGGCTTATATTTTCTTCTTCCGAGTCAGAGAGATATCGCTTGGCTTTTTTTTGTTAGGCCATGGTAATGTAGTAATATTCATCAGCAATACTCTTCACCCACCCTGGAGTCCAACAAGGGGGCACGTCACCGGGGATTTATTCCATCTCGGGAGCGGTGCCAAAGATGTATCACTGATATACTCGGTGCAAATGGGCTAGATCAAGCAATTATCATCCGATGAGTAGATCAACCAAGCACGAAATAAACACCGGAACGCAAAATTGTCGATCAAACACCTCGTTTACCCGATTAACTCTTAAGCCACCGCTTTCTGGAACAGAGAGTATTGATACAATGAAATAAAACTACTTGAAATATACAAACAGAAATGTACGGATTTCGTAACCTATACGTTCTGTTCCAGTGCAAGGCATGACCAGCCGATTGATCAGACAGGGCCTATCTGACCGCTCGTCTAGTTCAACTCCAGGCCAAAGTGGTGTGTTGCAGAGACGATGTACTAATCCCTGACCCCGAAACCACTCAACCACCAGGATCCCTTCATCAAACGACACGAGCAACCACCCACGGCAAACAGGTGGGCCCGTTCGGTGGGGTCTTACCACTCTGCAGGACGGCTGCCGGCGATTTCTATCCCCCCGCCAGCTGGGGGTAAGGAAACAGTTCAGATAGTATTTTAAGCATGCGTTCGCATGTATTGCATTCCTTTGGTTTGGCATTTTGAGTCGGCTCAGGGACAGATTTAGCTTTATTAGCATAGGTGTTGGCATCTTCTCTTGATTCTACTATTTTCCTAGCTTCGAAGTAAGAAACGGATTGTCTACATTTGATAGTCAGAATTTCTTTTTCCTTTTTAAATTTTGGACATAATTTATAACTTGCCGGATGACCCATTCCACAATTAAAACATTTGAAATCATTATCGCAGGTGTCTTCATCATGTTCATCCAGGTCTCCAGAATATGCGCATTTCCTACAAATCTTAGTTGCTCTACAATTGTTTTCATGATGCCCAAACCTCTGGCAGTTAAAACAACGCAGAGGATTGGGAACATAAACATCAACCTTTACAATCTGGAATCCTACTTTAATTTCTGTTGGCAAGGTCGGCTCATTAAATGTCAAAATATATGTGTTTGTTTGTACTATCTTGTCATTCTTTTTAAATTCAATTCTTTTTACTTCTGTTACACCTTGGGATCATAGATTAGATTTGATTTCAGTTATTAGACATGTAGAAAGTTCCCTACAACGAATTACACCTTTTGATTGATTAAGTTTTTCGTGACCATATACTTTTACCCTTTGACTAAAGAATTTTGTTGTTTTTAATAGATTATCTGCCTGAGCCCTTTTACACACTTCAATTAATAAAGTTCCATTTTTAAGATTTTTGACTGACTTTGGAGTCCCAATTATAGCTCTGATTTGTTTCTCAATTACAAATGGAGAAAGTTCTGCAACAGGTGGCTGATCTGGGTCTTCACTTTCGACCACAATGAATTTCGGAAAAGGCGGTAAGCTAATGTTTTCGTCCTCAGAGTCGGATAGGTAACGCTTGGCTTTTTTTGTCTGGGCCATGATTAGTTAGTAATTTTCATCAGCAATACTCTTCACCCACCTTGGAGCCCAACAAGGGGGCACGTCACCGGGGATTTATTCCATCTCGGGAGCGGTGCCAAAGATGTATCACTGATATACTCGGTGCAAATGGGCTAAATCAAGCAATTATCATCCGATGAGTAGATCAACCAAGCACGAAATAAACATCGGAACGTAAAATTGTCGATCAAACACCTCGTTTACCCGATTAACCCTTAAGCCATCGCTTTCTGGAATAGAGTCTGAATACAATGAAATAAAACTACTTGACATATACAAATAATAATGAGCGTGTTTCATAATCTATACGTTCTATTCCAGTGCTAGGCATGACCAGCCGATTGATCAGACAGGGCCTATCTGACCGCTCGTCTAGTTCAACTCCAGGCCAAAGTGGTGTGTTGCAGAGACGAGGTACTTAGACCCTGACCCCGAAACCACTCAACCACCAGGATCCCTTCATCAAACGACACGAGCAACCACCCACGGCAAACAGGTGGGCCCGTTCGGTGGAGTCTTACCACTCTGCAGGACGGCAGCCGGCGATTTCTATCCCCCCGCCAGCTGGGGGTTACTTTCAGAGATATACTCCGGACAAGATTCAAGTATGAAAAACAACAAAGGGCAATAACTCAAAAAATAAGCCAGGTAGAGTTATGGTTATTGCGCACTGCACTCCGTATTGATGAGAAGAATATAACTGCCAAGTTTAAAGTCAATCGGACTTACGGTGACAGAGTTATGCCCCGGACAAAGAAGTGGACACCGCCCGGACAACCGGACGCCCGGACGACCGGACGCCCGGACATCACGGGTGATCCCATAATACGTCCCGTCTTCGACGGGCGTATAAAAATATGTTTGACAGTAAGAGGAGCGTCGCATGGAATACACATTGGAGGCTCGTCACCTTTAAGAAGAAATGAATGCGTCAGGTAAGTGTGACAAATGCGTAAACGGGCCAAAATAATTTCTTCTCGGCGATTTGATCTATAACCGGGTTGCCATTCACCAAGATGCTGTTTAATAGAATAAAGTTTGTTATCTTGATTTGCGGGATCATCCCAGCAATTCTGCCAGACATCCTGAATAAAACTATGAATTAAAGGCTTAAAATCACTATAAGGAACTTCAAAGGGTAAAATATCTAGTGATAATGCCTCCTTGGCAGCTTTATCTGCCTCTTCATTACCACGAATACCAATGTGGCTAGGGAGCCAACAGAAAACAAGATCAACATCACTGTCAAGCTTTGAAATCTTATTTAGTAATTTGATTATAAGAGGATTGTCTGTTTTCTCGTGTTCAAGAGCTTGCATACTTGACATTGAATCAGTGAAAACAATATATCGCCAATAACCATCTTCGATCATGTGATCGAGCGCAAGATCAATCGCCTTAAGTTCTGCTGAAAATACAGAGGAGTTGTTCGGTAGACGAAACTGATATTTTTCGCCATCTAGAATAGTGGCTGAAGCAACTTTCTCTTCATCCTTCGAACCATCTGTATAAATCTCCTCATGCAATATGTATCTTTCTTTTATCTCTAAGAACTTTGTTTTAAAGACAACAGGGTCTGTAGTATCCTTTTTGCTAGAAGCTTTTGAATGTCCATAAAGGAACATCGGAAACTGCATATTCGGCAACATCTTCTAGATCGAAATCTAGAGAGTTAACATCTGTTTCACAGCGTAAGCTAAAAGGTGGTATAGCTTTTGCAAATTCCTCCCTATAGTAAGGTTCAAATACAACTTTGTAAGTGGGGTTGTCAGGGTTAGACTTTAACTTAAGATAATATTACATGGAGAGTTTCTTTCGACGTAAATTTAAAGATGGTTCATTGGCTTCAGTGTATAGACTATTTACTGGTGATGTTCCAAAAGCGCCTAACGCTAAGCGCAAGCCTTGATTATGAATAGAATCAAGTTTGCGAAGGTATGAAGGGCGAGCTGAGCCGTAAACAGCACAGCCATAATCTAACTTAGATCTGACAAGCGACCTGTAAAGTCGCAATAGAACTTTTTTATCGGCTCCCCAGTCCATATGGGACACAACACGTAAAAGATTAAGAGCTTTTTGGCATTTATTGCTCAAATAATCAATATGTGGACGAAACGAGAGTTTAGAGTCAAAGAGAAGACCTAAAAATTTGAACTCTGGAACAACTTCAATGGGCACTCCGTCAAGTTTAAGTTCGGGATCAGGGTGCAGTTTTCTTGACTGACAAAAGTGCATACATTTGGTTTTAGTCTTGGAAAACTTAAAGCCGTTTTCGTTTGACCATTTTGTAAGGTTATTCAAGACTTGCTGCAACTGCCTTTCAATTGTATACATATGTTTTGATCTGTAACATATACAAAAGTCATCAACGTAAAGAAAACATTCCACACCAGGAAAAACAGTTTTGACAATGTTATTAATTTTGATACTAAATAATGTCACGGACAAAATACTTCCCTGGGGAACTCCCATTTCTTGTTCATGGGGATCTGAAAAAGTATCTCCCACCCTGACTCTAAACTGACGTTCGTCTAAAAAAGCAGAAATGAAATAAGCAAGGCGACCTCGAATACCGAAATCAAAGAGGTCATTCATAATTCCATACTTCCAAGTGGTATCATTAGCACTTTCAAGATCGAAAAAAACAGAAACAACATGTTCTTTCTTTATAAAAGCTTCTCGAATAAAAGTCTCGAAGCGGACAAGATGATCAAGAGTGCTTCTCTGTTTACGAAAGCCACTTTGGACTGACGTAATCAGTTTATTTTTTTCTAAAAACCAAACAAGACGGTCATTTACCATTCTTTCCATGGTTTTGCAAATACAACTTGTTAAGGCTATAGGACGATAGTTTGAAGGGTTTGTTGAATCTTTACCTGGTTTAGGTATAGGAATCACAATAGCTTCCCGCCAAGAGGCTGGAATTATTCCCGTTTTCCAAACCTGATTATAAATTTCAAGTAAACAATGAAGGGAGCGAGATGGTAAACGTTTAAGGAACTGATAATGGATATTGTCAGATCCGACAGCAGTGTCATGACACTTCTTTAGAGCTTTCTTCAACTCTTTTACAGAAAAGTCTCTGTTGTAATGTTCTAGATTCTTAGAACTAAAGTTCAGTTTTGACTTTTCTTTTTCGCCCTGAAATTTTTGAAAGTTTGGCGAGTAATTGGAAGAAGAAGATTTCTTGGCAAAAGTATCTGCCAAGGTATTAGCGATGTCATGCTTGGAAGAAACGGTACTATTGTTGTCGGTTTTAAGATGACCAATACTTTGAGATACGTTCTTCCCACTGATTTTACGTACCATGTCCCATGTCTTTTTGACAGATGATCTAGAATTTAGTCTAGATACATACTGTCTCCAAGATGAACGCTTACTTTGCTTAATTGTTCGACGTGCTTTCGCACGTGCTATCCTGAACTTATACAGGTTTTCTTTTGTAGGTCTTAAATCAAATGACCTAAGAGCCGATTTTCGCTCAGCTATAGCCTTTTTGCAAATTTCATTAAACCATGGCTTGCTTGGGCTTTTAGGATTAGGCGATGTTCGAGGAATGGCTTTTTCTGCAGCTGAATATAGCAAGGATGTAAAAAGCTCGGCAGAGTTGTCGCAGTCATCGAAAGCTTCAAGTGTAATAGACTGTTCGCATGAGGTTTTAAAAAGATCCCAATTAGCTTTATGGAGTTTCCATCGCCTAGGGCGTTCCTGTACTGATGGTCCTATTTCTGACACATGAATAGGAAAGTGGTCACTTCCATGAAGATCGGTATCAACTTTCCATGTAAAATTTGGAAAGATGCCTGGACTGCAAATAGTCAAGTCTAATGACGAATATGATCCAGTGGCAGGATGATGGTAGGTAAATGATTTATTGTTTAATAAAACAAGGTCATGTCTTGTTAATAAACTCTCAACACTACGGCCTTTGTCATCTGTGTCTTTACAACCCCATAGCGTATGGTGAGAATTAAAATCTCCCATAAGTATAAAAGGCTTGGGTAACTGATCAATAAGATCATCTAGTTTCCTGCTATCTACAGGAAGACTAGGAGGAAGATGGATTGAACAAATTGTAGTTGTTTTATTTAGTGATAAATTAACTGCCACAGCTTGTAAAGTAGTATTAAGCTTAACGACACTGTGAGGAACATTGTTATTTACAATAATTCCTACACCGCCCGAAGCTTTACCTTGTCCTTCAGAGTTTTTAAAGTAGCAAGAATGATACTTCAAAGAGAATTTATCCGTATCTTTTAAAAAAAATTCTTGCAAACAAATTGCCACTGGCTTTCCACTAGAAATTAATAGATTCAATTCGTCAAAGTTTGCTTTGATGCTGCGACAATTCCATTGGATAATATTGTTCGCCATGTTAAATATTAAGGGAATAAATATACCGCTGAGTATTGGAAGTATGAAATTTATTTCTTTATGTGTGAAAGATCTATTATACTTCTGCCTTGCTTATTCTCTTTTGCATCGGATTCCGCATCATCGGGGTCATCCGTAACCATGTCTTCTTGAAGACCATGGTAGCGGTTAAATTGTTTTATTGGATCTTCAGATCCTTTTGGTTGACGATTTGAGGTCGTCGCCCTTGGAGATTTGGTCAGCCTCCTAGGAGGTTGGACAAAATCATTTGAACTTTGACTATTTATACTACTAGAAATGGACTTGGACTGGCTTTCCTTTTTGTTCAGAGTTTCGGGTAATGGATAAGTCTCTGGTGCTTTGCTGGTTTTTAAGTTTCCGGATTTTGGTGCAATGGAGGTATTATTACTTGTCGAGTTCGAAGTCAAGGGAGGTGAGCTTTTTTTTTGAAGAGAATAATTTTTCAAGTTCTTCCTTCTTTTCAGGGAAGACTAAACATAATTTTGCAAACATTTCCTTACAGTTTTGACATTCAGTTTCTCCTTTGTCTGCTGCCGTATTTGATTTTGCCGCATTAGCATACGAACTGGTAAGATTTGTTCTATTTTCGACCACTTTTCTTGCTTCAAAATATGATAGACCTTCTCTGCATTTTACGGTTACTATTTCCTTTTCCTTCTTCCAGTGCGAACACTTGCGGGAGGTTGCAATATGTCCTTCGCCGCAATTAATACATTCCGGATGAGATTCACATTCATCGACATCATGAGATTCCTCAAGGCCACCACAACGTCGGCAACGGGCTTCATTCTTGCATTTTTTCTCATGATGGCCAAATTGAAAGCAGCGATAGCACTGGAGAGGATTTGGAATATATATATCAACGTTTACTTTTAAATAACCAATTCTAATTGATTTAGGTCGTATGGCGGTGTCGAATGTCAATATAATTGTGTTAGTTTGGACTTTTTTCCCATCCCTGAAAACAGATATCCTTCTTGCTTCGGTAACATTCTGTGATCTTAACTCAGTAACAATTTCTTTCTCTGAGACCCCTTGAAGGTCGTGGCAGCGGATTATTCCTTTAGAGGTGTTCAATGTGGAGTGCTCGTAACATTTAACTGGGATGTCGAAGAAGGTTTTAATTTTTAAGAGATTCTCTGAATGAATTTTCTTATCAACTTCAATGAGTAGGGCACCATTTTTCAACTTTTTTATTGATTTAATTTCACCAGCCAAAGACTTAATACATTTATCGATTACAAAAGGTGACAAATTTGTAACGGGTCTTTCAGGGATAGTTGATTCTATCAACAAAAACCTCGGAAAAGGGGCTTGAGTACTTCTTGATTCTAAGTCGGAGTCCATTTGAGCATATGTTCGTTTTTGTTGGGAAGCCATAGTTATTGTTTTTTCATTTCGTCATCTGAGGGCCCCACCCTCCATGGAGTCCTACAAGGGGGCAAAACAGGAACGGCGATCCAGCTCCCTATGCCAAGACTACCCAGATGATATACTCGGGCAAGCCAAGGTCAAAGGCCCGACGCAGAAGAACATAGTCACTTCCCTAGGCAAGGGTTACGCCATGCAGATCTATACCCGACCCAAAACCCGTACTCACCCAATTAGCCCATAAGCCTATATAGACTAGAGATAAAATACCATTTAAATAGAACAAGATATGACACGGGCAATTGAACAGTTGTACTACAGAAGGGTACAATACATGACATACCAGATGAAATGCTATCAAATGTGATATAACAAAGTGAAAGGACTTGTGCCAGAACACAAAATAACTATGGATTGATAGCCAATGGTTATAAAACAACAGTAGTCAATGCCCTAGTCTAAAACGACCAGCCGATTGCCTAGACCGGGCCCATCCAGGCTCCCGTTTTACCGAAGCCGAGGCCAAAGCAGCGTGTTGAGAAGCTGGAGATCCCTGGGCTTCTCTCAACTACCAGGACCCTCTTTTCCGGCTTTACGAGTCTCCACCCACGGCAAACAGGCGGGCCCATTCGGTGGGGTCTCACCACTCTACAGGACGGCAGCCAGCGATTTCTATCCCCCCGCCGGCTGGGGGCATCCATTTGTTAGGGGTCTTACCATTTACTACATGGACGGCAGCCGACAATTTCTATCCCCCCGCCCAGCTGGGGGCTAGAAGTAAAGGATATACCAGCAATTTTAAAATCATTGAAGGTTCTTTTTACATCCATTCTAACAAACATAGCTGGTAATATACCACCTACTGATCTAGTTCGTGTCACCTTGGATAATCCAGAACTAGACTACCCTATCACCCTACCCTTCATGAGACGAAGTGAATTAACCGTAGAAAGGATGTTACAAGAGATTGAACGCGTTCTTCAATCGTATGAACAATTTGTGATTGACGAGACATTTGGAATTGAATTAGTCCATGTTCAGAGTACATCAGGTTCCGGCTTCAAAAAGAACTTTGTGGATATTACGAAGTTGGTGGAGAAAAAACAAAGTATCATTCAAATAAAAAACGAAGATGACGATGCACGGGTTGAGAAAGATCCTAGATGGAATAGCATTCGACAAGGGCGAGATATTCAGAGGGAACTTGCAGTGAATCTTCATAAACGAGCAAATGTACCACTCGGAGAATGTGGTATTGAAGAAATTAAACAATTTCAAGACGTCTTAAATGGATACCAAATACATATACTGTCAAAGGAACATTTCAATGCCAATGTGTTTAGTGGACCGGAAGGTGGGATACCGATCTATCTATATTCCCATGAGAAGCATTATGATGTCATCACGTCTATGACTGATTTTCTCAATAGAAGTATTTCTGCCAGCAGTGCAAGAAAGGCTACCAACATAAGGAACGCCATATCTGTAATGAACCGTGTCGATTTTGTAGAAGTCTTCATGATGATAAAGACGAGGACTGGCAATACTGCACCTCATGTAACTGCAAGTTTTTCAATAAAGACTGCTTTGCGCAGCAGTTGAAAAAATCGAATCGGGGGAAATCCACCTGCCAAAATATATAAAAGTGTAGACAATGTGGACAAATTATCAACCGCATCAAGCACAAGCGGCAACATGTTTGTGGCGAAGTGTTCTGTCAAACGTGTAAGGATTTTTATGCCGAAGGACACCAATGCTATATGCAGCCGGTTGATGACGAATATCAGCAGGAAACATCTGGGCTCAAATCCGACAAGAAACAAACCCGATATATATTTTTCGATTTTGAGTGCACCCAAGACACTTATCAGACATGTGAAAAGGGTTATCTACCTAGTAAATGTGGTATATGTAATAACTGTAAAAAGGCATGGTGCGGATCATACGAACATGCACCCAACCTATGTGTAGTACATAAAGTATTACAAAATGTATAAACAACGATTTCAGTACGTCTTGTAAATGCCAGTATTGTGGCTTGAAAGAAAGGGTATTTTCTGGTCCAAATACAACAACATCTTTTTGCAAGTGGCTCTTTTCTGGTGAGAACAATGGATCGAATGTTATTTGTCACAACTTTAAGAGTTACGACAGCTACCCAATACTCCGCTATCTTCACGAAAATGCCATCTTACCAGAGGTCATTACAACGGGGTCCAAATACATGTCAATAACAGTCCCCCAGTGCAAAATTCGATTCATTGACTCAATAAACTTTATTCCTATGGCCTTAGCCGCCATGCCAGATGCCTTTGGTCAAACAGAGCTTGTCAAAGGCTATTTTCCTCATCTGTTTAATAAGATTGAAAACCAACAAGCTATGCTGAATCATCTCCCCGACATAAAGTACTACAACCCCAACGGAATGAAACCAAGCAAAAGGATAAATTTCTTGTCTTGGTATGAGAAACATTGCCAGGATCATTTCGATTTCCAAGCAGAGCTCTTAAGATACTGCAGATCAGATGTTGACATACTTAGGAAGTGTTGTTTAAAGTTTAGGTCATTATTCATGGGATTAACTAAAAAGGAGGGTAATGACGGGATAGATCCATTCGCAAAGTGTATCACAATTGCATCGGCATGTAACCTTGTATTTAGAACTCTTTTTCTACAACCTAACAGCATTGGTATTATACCACCTCATGGTTATAGACCAGAAGAAAAACAGTCAGCCATAGCTTATCAATGGCTGTCCTATCTAGCCCATGAAAAGAACATTTACATTCAACACGGTCGAAATAAATCTGAAAAACAAATAGGGCCTTTCAAAATTGATGGATTTTACGAACATGAGGGACGACAAACCGTGTTATAGTTTCATGGATGCTTTTGGCATGGCTGACCAAAATGTTACTCCAAGACCACAGTTTACCCTGTGGTCGAAATGAGCATGGCTGATCTATATGAAAAGACCTTAGAGAAACGAAATTATCTGGAGTCTGAAGGGTTTACTTACATATGCATGTGGGAATGCGAGTTTAAGAAGCAATTTTCAGAGAACAAGGCAATGAAAGATTTGTCGACGCTCTAGAAATAGTGTCACCTGTGGAACCTAGGGACGCCTTTTACGGTGGACGAATAGTGGCCTTTAAACTCTATGAAGAAGCTTCAAATACAAAAACAATTAACTACTATGATATGACATCACTCTACCCCTGGGTTAATAAAAACGGAAAAATACCTATTGGTCATCCAGATATCATCACCGATAATTTTAAAGATCTTGAACATTATGAAGGGTTGGTGAAATGCAAAGTTTTACCTCCGCGAGGGTTGTACATTCCTGTCCTACCTTCAAAATGTAATGGAAAGTTATTGTTAAGTCTTTGTCGTACGAGCGGTGAAACCTATCAGAAGTCAACTTGTCAACATACTGTATAGGAAAGGTCACTCACTGGAACATGGGTCACAGATGAGCTTAAGATGGCCGTGTCTCGAGGTTACAGAATAATCAAAATGTACGAGGTTTGGCATTTTGACGACATTTCTCAGTATGATCCTATAACCAAGACAGGTGGGCTGTTTAGCGAATACGTTAACACATTCCTTAAGGTCAAACAAGAAGCCAGTGGCTGGCCGGACTGGTGTGTAAATGAACAAACCAAACAGAAATACATACAAGATTATTTGCCAAGGAGGGTATTCTGCTTAATCCTGACAAAATAACTGAAAACCCAGGCTTGAGATCTTGAGCAAAACTCATGTTGAATTCCTTTTGGGGGGAAATTTGGTCAACGTACTAATTTGGCTCAAACAACATTTGTCACTCAACCTGACCAGTACTTCGACATGATGACTAGCGATAATGAATGAATGAATGAATGAATAGAGTTTTATGGCCCGTCGACAACTAAGGTCATGTTGGGCGCATAACAAGTAAATGGAAAAGTGCCTTTGAGTAAAAATGAAGATGAATTGAAACAGTAAAATGTAGAATCAAATAACAATGGTAGATATAACTAACAATCAATAACTAAAACCGATCTATACGAACAATAAAAATCTAGACAATCATGAATAGGTCTATAAATTGTTTACAAGCACCTAAAATCATATTTTACTGTACAAATTGATGGCTTTCAGGAAATCAAAAATAAGTTCGATTCTGACGCTTTCAAATAGCTGCCTCATACTGTCAGCCTTGAAATATTGATCTCTGTACATAGAAAAATCAATACAATCTATAAAAATATGTTTGACAGTAAGAGGAGCGTCGCATGGAATACACATTGGAGGATCGTCTCCTTTAAGAAGAAATGAATGCGTCAGATGCGTATGGCCTATGCGTAAACGGGCCAAAACAATTTCTTCACGGCGGTTTGATCTATAGCTAGGTAGCCATTCACCAAGATCCTGTTTAATTGTGTAGAGTTTGTTATAATTGTTTGCAGGATCGTTCCAACAATTCTGCCATACATCATGAATAAAACTATTTATCAACGGTTTAAAATCATTAAAAGGAACTTCAAAAGGTAAAACATCAAGTGATAATGCCTCCTTGGCAGCTTTATCTGCCTCTTCATTACCACGAATACCAATGTGGCTAGGGAGCCAGCAAAAAACGAGATCAACATCATGAAGTTCAGCCATTTTATCTAATAATCTAACTGTAAGGGGATTGTCAGTTTTCTCATGTTCAATCGCTTGCATACTTGACATAGAGTCAGTGAAAAGAATGTAGCTTGAGAAGCGCTCTGCAATTATATGATCGAGTGCGAGATCAATCGCCTTAAGCTCGGCTGAAAAAATAGAAGAGTTGTTTGGTAAACGGAATTGATACTTTTCGCCTTCTAATATAGTGGCCGAGGCAACTTTTTCATCGATCTTCGAACCATCAGTATAAATCTCTTGGTACGAAGCGTATCTCTCTTTAATTTCTAGAAACTTAGTTTTAAAAACGGTTGGATCTGTTGTATCCTTTTTGCTTGAAGCAAGATCGTAAAGAAACGTGGGGCTTTTGCAGGTCCACAAGGGAACATTAGGAACAATGTGTTCTGCCACGTCTTCTAGATCAAAATCTAGAGCGTTTACATCAGCTTCACAACGTAAACTAAAGGGAAGTATAGGATTCTTTTTCTTTTCAAAGTCTTCTCTGTGCTTGGGTTCAAACACAACTCTGTGAGTAGGATTATTAGGATTTGAATGGAGTTTTAAATAGTATTGCAATGACAGCTTCTTTCGACGTAGATTTAAAGATGGTTCATTAGCTTCAATATACAAACTATTTACTGGTGATGTTCTAAAAGCGCCTAATGCCAGGCGCAATCCTTGATTATGAATAGAATCAAGTTTACGAAGGTATGAGGGGCGTGCTGAGCCATAAACGGCACAGCCATAATCCAACTTGGATCTAACGAGCGACCTGTAAAGTCGCAATAAAACTTTTTTATCGGCTCCCCAGTCCATACTGGACACGACACGTAAAAGATTTAGAGCTTTTTGGCACTTATTGCTCAAGTTATCAATGTGTGGACGAAACGAAAGTTTAGAGTCGAAGAGAAGTCCTAAAAACTTGAATTCTGGAACAACTTCTATTGGCACTCCGTCTAGCTTTAATTCGGGATCAGGGTGCAATTTCCGTGATTGACAAAAGTGCATACATTTGGTTTTTGTCTTTGAAAACTTGAAGCCGTTTTCATTCGACCATTTAGAAAGGTTATTTAAGACCTGTTGTAATTGCCTTTCAATAGTACACATATGTTTTGATCTGTAACAGATACAGAAATCATCAACATACAGAAAGCATTCGATGCCAGGACAAACAGTTTTAACAATGTTATTGATTTTGACACTAAATAGTGTCACGGACAAAATACTTCCCTGGGGTACTCCCATTTCTTGTTCATGGGGATCTGAAAACGTATCTCCAACCCGGACTCTAAACTGACGTTCGTCTAAAAATGCAGAAATGAAATAAGCAAGGCGACCTCGAATACCGAAATCAATGAGGTCATTCATAATTCCATACTTCCAAGTGGTATCATAAGCACTTTCAAGATCGAAAAAAACAGAAACAACATGTTCTTTCTTTATAAAAGCTTCTCGAATAAAGGTCTCGAAGCGGACAAGATGATCAAGAGTGCTTCTCTGTTTACGAAAGCCGCTTTGGACTGACGTGATAAGGTTGTTCTTTTCAAGAAACCAAACAAGACGGTCGTTAACCATTCTTTCCATGGTTTTACAAATACAACTAGTTAAGGCTATAGGGCGATAGTTTGAAGGATTTGTAGAATCTTTACCTGGCTTAGGTATTGGAATGACAACGGCTTCCCGCCAAGATGCTGGAAGTATTCCCGTTTGCCAAACCTGATTAAAGATTCGAAGTAAACAATTGAGCGAACGAGACGGCAAGTGTTTAAGGAATTGATAATGAATATTATCAGATCCTACCGCAGTGTCATGACACTTTTTTAAAGCCTTCTTCAACTCCTTAACTGAAAAGTCTCTATTGTAGTGTTCTAAGTTCTTAGAACTGAAATTAAGCTTAGACTTTTCCTTTTCAGCTTGAAATTTTTGAAATGTGGAGGAGTAATTCGAAGAAGAGGATTTCTTGGCAAAAGTATCTGCCAAGACATTAGCAATGTCATGTTTGGAAGTAACAGAGGTATCATCATCAGTTTTTAAATGACAAACACCAAGTGACGTGTTCTTCCCACTGATTTTCCTCACCATATCCCACGTCTTTTTGACAGATGATCTGGAATTCAATCCAGAAACATACTGTCTCCAAGTCGAACGTTTGCTTTGTTTAATAGTTCGACGAGCTTTCGCGCGTGCAATTTTGAATTTGTATAAATTTTCCTTTGTAGGTCTCAGATCAAATGACCTTAGAGCAGATTTTCGCTCATCTATAGCCTTTTTGCAATCTTCGTTAAACCATGGTCTGTTTGGAAATTTAGGGTCAGGCGAAGTTTTTGGGATAGATCCCTCAGCAGCCGAATAAAGTAAAGATGTGAAAAGCTCTGCGGGGTTTCCACAATTGTCAAAAGCTTCTGGATTTATTGACTGTTCGCAGGTAGTTTTGAATAAACCCCAATTAGCTTTATGGAGTTTCCAACGTCTTGGGCGGTCTTGAACCGAAGGTCCTAATTCAGATATATGAATAGGAAAATGGTCACTACCATGAAGATCAGAGTCCACTTTCCAGCTAAAAGCCGGGAAAATGTCTGGAGTGCAAATAGTCAAATCCAGTGAAGAATATGAACCAGTTGCTGGATGATGATACGTGGAAGATTTATCATTTAATAAAACAAGATCATGATTTGATATCAAATCTTCAATAATACGACCTTTGTTGTCTGTATGGGAACATCCCCAAAGCGTGTGGTGAGAATTAAAATCTCCCATTAATATATAAGGCTTGGGTAATTGTTCGACAAGATCGTCTAGTTTCCTACGACTGATGGGAGAACTAGGTGGAAGATAGATTGAACACAGTGTTATTGTTTTATTAATAGATACGCTAACAGCAACAGCTTGTAGCGTAGTATTAAGAGGAATAGTGCGATGAGGAACACCGTTGTTAACAATGATTCCGACACCGCCCGAAGCTTTCTCAATACCTTCAAAATTTTTAAAATAGCAAGAGTGATACTTTAAAGAGAATTTG
The DNA here is from genome assembly GCA_946902895.1 of Fragum fragum. Classification (NCBI taxonomy): domain Eukaryota; kingdom Metazoa; phylum Mollusca; class Bivalvia; order Cardiida; family Cardiidae; genus Fragum; species Fragum fragum. The sequence goes on along the minus strand of OX336369.1, from coordinate 174,279 downwards.
TCAGTATCTTTTAAAAAGGTCTCTTGCAAACAGATTGCAACTGGCTTTCCATTAGAAACTAATAGATTCATTTCTTCAAAATTAGCTTTGATGCTGCGACAATTCCATTGAATGATTTTGTTCGCCATAGTAAAACTAAGGGGGAAATATATACTAATTAGTATAGGAAGTATGAAATTTATTTGTTTATGTGAGAAAGATCTATTATATTTTTGCCTCGCTTATTCTCTTTGGAAGAATCTGCATCCTCTGTATCTTCCGTTACCATGTCTTCTTCAAGACAGTGGTAGCGGTTGTATTGTTTAACAGGATCCTCAGATCCCTTTGGCTGGCGATTAGATGATGTCGCCCTAGGAGACGAAGTTCTGCTCCTAGGGGGTTTGACGACCGAGCTTGTATCATTATCCTCGGATACTTTACTAGCTGGATGATTTAATTTCTCTTGCTGCATTTGGGCCTTTTTACGTTTTACCATCTCGACTTTATCTAAGAGTTCTATTCTATCCATTTCAGAAATGGATGTATTTTTTGTGTCTTGAGGTCTAGGCTTTGAAATGTTAGATACGGATGAAGATGAAGTTTTATTGCTGGTACTTAATGTAGTGGATTGGTTTGGAAGGTGTTTTCCCGAAGTACTAGATGGATTAACGGTATTGGGTACTTTTGGATTAGGTGAAATTAAAACAGATGGGAATAATTTGGCAATTTCCTCCTTTTTTTCGGGGAAGAGAAGACATAATTTTCCAAAGAGATCTTTACAGTTTGTGCAACCTTTTGGTTCTTTATTGTCCGTTGTGGGCTTCACAGCATTTGCATAAGAGTTAGTAAGATTAACCCGATTTTCAACTACTTTTCTTGCTTCAGGGAAAGACAATCCTTCTTTATATTTTATGGTAACAATCTCCTTTTCTTTTTTCCATACTGGACATTTTCTTGATGTTGAAAGGTGTTCACCGCCACAATTGATACATTTCATTTCTTTGAAACAATCAACTGATGGATGTTTGTATTCTACTTCTCCACAGCGACGACATAAATCATCTTCGACTACACGACATTTCTTTTCATGATGACCATATTGATAGCATTTATAGCATTGTAACGGATTTGGTATATACAGGTCAACGTTTAATCTCAAATAGCCTACTTTTATTGTTTTTGGTAATATTGCAGAGTCAAAAGTTAAAATGAATGTGTTTGTTTTCCTCTTTTCACCATCTCGAAACACAGAAATGCGCTTGACCTCAAGAACACCCTGATCTTTTAATTCTATTAACATTTCTTCTTCTGTTATGTCTGCACAATCTCTTGATCTAATGACTCCTCTGGATGTATTCAGAGTTGAGTGCGGCGAACAAGTAACGGGAATGCCAAAAAAGGTTTCTAATTTCATAAGATTGTCAGCCTGTGCCGGTTTACTTACTTCTAGAAGAAGGCTACCTGATTTCAATTTTTTAAGGGATTTAGCTTCACCAATCACAGATTTGATTACTTTTTCAATTACAAAAGGAGATAGTTTTGAAAGAGATTTATTTTTGTCGGAGGAGTCTATTACTAAAAACCTTTGAAAAGTCTGTGGAGTTTTGCGTGCTGTAGTTGAATTATAATGACAAGGTCCTGTTTCAATTGATTCGGTGTCGTCGGGTTTTCGTTTTTTGTTGTTTGTATCCATATTTGTTGTTAAAGTATTCATTATCCGCGGGCCCCACCCTCCACCGAGTCCTACAAGGGGACATGAAGGGGCGGGTTTCCAGCCCCCCATGCCAGGGCTACCCAGATAATATACTCAAGCTGAACTGACAAAATGACTCGACAGGGATTGCACGAACAATCTCCTAACATAGAATCATGGCGTGCAAATAATTGTCAAATCAGAAAATCCATTCAACCCAATTAGCCCATGAGCCTATATAGACAAGGACTAAAATACTATTAAAATATAAAATAATGTGTGACACAGGCAATTTTTTGTTCACTTACAAATAGGTACAATAAACTAATATACCAAAATAATTTCAAAGAGATTTGGTACAACAAGTTGTGAATAAATGTGTCATTAAAAATATAATGACGGAACATTTGCAATATGACAAAATATTTTATATGACAAAAGCAGATGCCCCAGTCTAAAACGACCAGCCGATTGCCTAGACCGGGCCCATCCAGGCTCCCGTTTGAACCGAAGCCGAGGCGACTAGCGATAAACAAGAAATAAAGAATGTTAGATTCGTCAATGACGATTCCGTTCAAATCGACTGGGTTTATAACGAGGATTTCATTCAACCTTCTTCGCGTACTAATGTAGTCATTGCCGCCTATACGACGGCACAGGCACGTCTTAAATTGTATAGTTATCTCGAACCTCTAGGGGAACGTGTCTTGTATTGTGATACCGATTCCATCGTATTTACTACATATCCTGACCAATGGATACCCACACTTGGAGACTACTTGGGAGACTTGACGGATGAGATTCTAAACAGGAACAAAATCACGCAGTTTGTAACGGGTGGTCCAAAGAATTATGCCTATAATCTATTAAAACCAAATAAAAAAAGGACAAACCTCTATTTGCAAAGTTCGAGGGATCACTTTAAATTTCAAAAACGCATTGGATATTAACTTCAGAACATTACATAAAATGGTCACAAGTAAGGACAAAGTACAACCAATAAAGGTCTTAGACGAAGATAAAATATCAAGAAATGCTAGCAGATGTCAAATCATAACCAAAACTGAAACCAAAGATTACAAAATAGTCTTTGATAAACGCGTGATCATCAGTAACTTCAATACCCTACCCTATGGAATGTAGACAATGGACATACACTGCAAGCAAGCATATATACTTAGTAAAGATTTCTGTTTCAACGTTTTTCGCTGTATACCCAAATATTTGTGTAATGTGTTTCCTAAGTTTATCTGTAAATAAATTCGTAAAAAATATTTAATGTTGTTATTTATTTTGTTTCGAGCAACTTGGTCGATATATCAATTCCTATCTCAAGGTTAGAATTGTACACATTGCACAACTCGATGAAATGAATTCCGTTAAACAATGGTACTAAATTTCTTACATATCGTCTGCTACCAATGACCTGTCTCGTTTGAGAAAACAACTTTACATGAACAGGTACCTACAACCATAAAAGACTATCAAATACACTGAAGAGATGGTCGTCTGCTCGTTGATTTAAGTCCTCCGATCGGATCTAAAAATAGAATTGTACGCATTGCACAACCTCATGAAATTTAATCCGTTAAACAACTGCTATAAATCAATAATTGCGTCACGCCTCTGTGATTCCGAAAATTTACTCAAAAATCTGGTCTAGGGTAACAGCCCTGACTACTGTATACAATTGAAAGGCAGTTGCAGCAAGTCTTGAACAACCTTACCAAATGGTCAAACGAAAACGGCTTTACGTTTTCCAAGACTAAAACCAAATGTATGCACTTTTGTCAGTCAAGAAAACTGCACCCTGATCCCGAACTTAAACTTGACGGAGTGCCCATTGAAGTTGTTCCAGAGTTCAAATTTTTAGGGCTTCTGTTTGACTCTAAACTCTCGTTTCGTCCACATATTGATTGTTTGAGCAATAAGTGCCAAAAAGCTCTAAATCTTTTACGTGTTGTGTCCCATATGGACTGGGGAGCCGATAAAAAAAGTTCTATTGCGACTTTACAGGTCGCTTATAAGATCTAAGTTAGATTATGGCTGTGCTGTTTACGGCTCAGCGCGCCCTTCATACCTTCGCAAACTTGATTCTATTCATAATCAAGGCTTGCGCTTAGCGTTAGGCGCTTTTAGAACATCACCAGTAAATAGTCTGTATACTGAAGCCAATGAACCATCTTTAAATTTACGTCGAAAGAAACTCTCCATGCAATATTATCTTAAGTTAATGTCTAACCCTGACAACCCAACTTACAAAGTTGTATTTGAACCTTACTACAGGGAGGAATTTGAAAAGAAAGCAAAAGCTATACCACCTTTAAGTTTACGTCGCGAAACAGATATAAATTCTCTCGATTTCTATCTAGAAGATGTTGCCGAATATACAGTTTCCGATGTTCCTCATGGACATTCCAATGTCCCACTTATCTTTATGACCTGGCTTCAAACAAAAAGGGTACTACAGACCCTGTTGTCTTTAAAACAAATTTTTTAGACATTAAAGAAAGGTACATATTGCTTGAAGAGATTTATACAGATGGTACGAAGGACGGGGAGAAAAGTGCCTCAGCCACTGTTCTAGATGGCGAAAAATATCAGTTTCGTCTAGCAAACAACTACTCCGTATTTTCAGCAGAACTTAAGGCGATTGATCTTGCGCTGGATCACATGATTGAAGATTGTTATTGGCGCTATATTGTTTTCACTGATTCAATGTCTAGTATGCAAGCGCTCGAACAGGAGAAAACAGACAATCCTCTTATAGTTAAATTACTGAATAAGATTTCAAATCTTGATAGTGATGTTGATCTTGTTTTCTGTTGGCTCCCTAGCCACATTGGTATTCGTGGTTATGAGGAGGCAGATAAGGCTGCCAAGGAGGCATTATTACTAGATATTTTACCCTTCGATGTTCCTTTTAAGTATTTTAAACATTTAATACATCATTTCATTCAGGATGTCTGGCAGAATTGTTGGGACGATCCCGCAAACCAAGATAACAAACTTTATACTATTAAACAGAGTCTTGGTGAATGGCTACCTGGCTATAGATCAATTCGCCGAGAAGAAATCATTTTGGCCCGTTTACGCATTGGTCACACTTACTTGACGCATTCATTTCTTCTTAAAGGAGACGAACCTCCAATGTGTATTCCATGCGACGCTCCTCTTACTGTCAAACATATTTTTAATGATTGTATTGATTTTTCTATGTACAGAGATCAATATTTCAAGGCTAGCAGTATGAGGCAGCTATTTGAAAGCGTTAGAATCGAACTTATGTTTGATTTCCTGAAAGCCATCAATTTGTACAGCAAAATATCTTTTTAGGTTCTTGTAAGCAATTTATAGACCTGTTCATGATTGTCTAGATTTTTATTGTTCGTATAGATCGGTTTTAGTAATTGTTTGTTAGTTATATCTACCATTGTTATTTGATTTTACTTTTTACTGTTTAAGTCCATATCCGTTTTTACTCCAAGGCACCTTTTCATTTACTAGTTATGCGCCCAACATAACCTTAGATGTCGACGGGCCATAAAACTCCATTCATTCATTCATTCAATTCTATATATGTAATGATGTTAATTTTGAAAATCATTTCCTCAAAAACTGAAATGATGGATATCAACCAAATTTGATTTGAACAATCCTTGTATAAACAGCCCTATCATTCTCTGTAATCATTATCAAGATATTCAGGCCTGTGGAGCGAAACAGCCGCTCAAGCGGCTCTAGTTAATTACTTAGTATTGATTTGAAAAAGAAAAAATGCAAAAAAAAAAAAAATGTTATCGTCAATTATAGACAGAAAATCTACCACTTAGTTATTACCTAGGCTAGCAAATTTATTTGGATTATGGTTTTAAGCTTGGCTGTTTTGAACAGGGAGTCTGCACAGGCTTAGGAGTTGGAAGCAATATCTCTCCAATAACTGTATTCATCATTTTCCAGGTTCTTGAAGATTTGTCAAAGAAAGGGCCTGACAGATTTGCAACGCTTGTTAACTCTAGTAAATTTAATGTGGAGAACAGACCGTTCACAGTAGTATATGTGTCTCAAAATATGGAAAACAACTTTACAAAAAAAGTGATCCTTGAGCAGGAGAGTGACAGTGAGATGTATGACGACTCAGGAGAGTCATGGATGCCTCATTCAGAGAGTGAGGATTCATATATAGAAGACACATGGATTCCAAAGCATGAAAATTCTGATAGAGATGCAAGTATGGAATGGATTACAAAGCATGAACATTCTGATAGAGATGCAAGTACGGAATGTTTAAGTATAGTTGAACAGCCATCTGATACAGGAAAGAAATAAGTGGGTCAAAATCTATATCTGAAATTATCCCAGTCATTGGAAATCATATACCTAAAGCAATGGTAATACAGCAACCGTTTCATAGATAACCCCCCCCCCCCCCAAAAAAAAAAAAACACCACTGTTCTTTTTTCTGTGAAAAAAATGTTCTCCAGGATTTCTCGACACTATCAACAATTTCACAGCAATGAGACTGAAGTGGCAAGAATCCTTGCATCACCAAAGAAATCTAAACATATGAAACAATTTTGGGCGTCATTAGTATATATAACAAAATATTGTCCTAGGAAAGGCATAGAAAAAGATACAACTATGTATCTGCCTTGTAGTCTTTGCTTGTGTATATATTCAAAAATGCCTTAAGGCGCCATCAGAAGATATGTACAGCAAACAAAAGGGAAAACATGAAATCTGAAATGTAAACCAATACAAGATTGGAAGTTATTACTTCCTCCAAAAGAAACAGAACGATTCTATGAACACAAACTTTCTAAAATGCGCGCCGCCGTCATTGCGCAGTTGATAGCGCGTCGGACTGTCAATCTAGAGGTCCGGGGTTCGATCCCCGATGGCGGCACTTATCCTTTCCGACTATTTGTCTCTCACCAATGGGCCGATAATCGTAGACCTATGTGGGATAGCAGCTGGAGGCTAGGAAAGGATATAATGGTAGTACTGGTGTGAGAAATACCAGGAATCCATTGTTAGGTTCTCCAGCTGCCGCGATATAACTGAAAGATTGTTGAAAGCGGCGTAAAACCCCATTCAAACAAACAAATTTTTAAAATGCGAGACGATGAAGTGAAGAAAATCGTTGAATCTGATCCTTTGATAATGAGCTTTGGAGAAAAAAATATTTGAAAAAGTTGGCACTCAGGTACACCAGCACCAATATGTGTCTCAGAGACTGAGAGAATTGGCACGATTGATATTGGAAATGAGAGAGTTAAATATAAATGACTTGGAACAACCGCTGAACTGGGAAAAAATAATACTAGGAGTGAGAAAATTTGCTGGTTTTGATACTGGTACCAACAGGTTTAAGATACCAACCTTATGTCTGAAAATAGGACATAGCCTCCAAAATGTGCAAAGATTCTAAATACAAAAGCTATTATTCAACAGGATGGTGAAAAGAAAAATGCGCCAATCTTTTTGGAACTTTATTCAAGTGAGTGGACAACAAGTATTTCATCCAAAGCACATAATACATTACACCATTTAAAGTTCAATAAGCCATCTTATCTACCTCTGACTGAGGATGTTATGAGATTGAATAGTTATCTGAATCAAAAGGCCTATGTTCTCTACTCAAAAGAAGTAAATACAAAGTCTTATTGTAACTTTGCAGAAATTGTTTTAGCCAAACTAGTTCTATTTAATCGAAAGCGTAGTGGAGAAGTTCAAAGAATAACTGTCATAGACATTGAAAAATCAATACAAGGAAAAAACTGTAATGTAACATCTGAACTATAAGAGGCATTGTCTCCATTTTAGAGAGAACTTTGTTTAACTCGTGACAGAATGAATGAATAGAGTTTTATGGTCCGTGGAAAACTAAGGTCTTGTTTGGCGCATAACAAGTAAATGAAAAGGTGCCTTTGAGTAAAATCGGAAATTGATTTAAACAGTAAAATGTAGAATCAAATTACAATGGTAGATATAACTAACAATCAATTACTAAAACCGATCTATACGAGCAATAAAAATCTAGACAATCATGAACAGGTCTATAAATTGCTTACAAGAGCCTAAAATCATATTTTGCTATACAAATTGATGGCTTTCAGGAAATCAAAAGAATGAATGAATGAATGGAGTTTTATGGCCCGTCGACAACTAAGGTCATGTTGGGCGCATTACAAGTAAATGAACAGGTGCCTTTGAATAAAAACGGAGATGGATTTAAATAGTAAAATGTAGAATCAAATAACAGTAGTACAATTATAACTAACAATGAATTACTAAAACCGATCTATACGAACAGTAAAAATCTAGACAATCATGAAAAGGTATATAAATTGCTTACAAAAACTTAAAATCATATTTTGCTATACAAATTGATGGCTTTCAGAAAATCAAAAATAAGTTCGATTCTGACGCTTTCAAATAGCTGCCTCATACTGTCAGCCTTGAAGTATCTTTCCCTGACATCGAAAAAAACAATGCAGTCAATACAAATATGTTTGACAGTAAGAGGAGTGTCACATGGAATACACATTGGAGCCTCTTCTCCTTTAAGAAGAAATGAATGCGTCAAGTAAGTGTGACCAATTCGTAAGCGGGCCAAAATAATTTCTTCACGGCGATTTGATCTATAACCGGGTAGCCAATCACCAAGATCTCGTTTAATAGAATAAAGTTTATTATCTTGGTTTGCAATTCTGCCAGACATCCTGAATAAAATGATGTATCAAAGGTTTAAAATCACTAAAAGGAACATCGAAGGATAAAATGTCTAGTGATAATGCCTCCTTGGCAGCCTTATCTGCCTCCTCATTACCACGAATACCAATGTGGCTAGGGAGCCAACAGAAAACAAGATTAACATCACTATCAAGATTTGAAATCTTATTCAGTAATTTAACTATAAGAGGATTGTCTGTTTTCTCGTGTTCGAGCGCTTGCATACTAGACATTGAATCAGTGAAAACAATATAGCGCCAATAACCATCTTCGATCATGTGATCGAGCGCAAGATCAATCGCCTTAAGTTCTGTTGAAAATACGGAGGAGTTGTTTGCTAGACGAAACTGATATTTTTCGCCATCTAGAACAGTGGCTGAGGCGACTTTCTCTCCGTCCTTCGAACCATCTGTATAAATCTCTTCATGCAATATGTACCTTTCTTTAATCTCTAAATATTTTGTTTTAAAGACAACAGGGTCTGTAGTACCCTTTTTGCTTGAAGCCAGGTCATAAAGATAAGTGGGACTTTTGCACGTCCATAAAGGAACATCGGAAACTGCATATTCGGCAACATCTTCTAGATCGAAATCTAGAGAGTTAACATCTGCTTCACAGCGTAAGCTAAAAGGTGGTATAGCTTTTGCTTTCTTTTCAAATTCCTCCCTATACTTAGGTCCAAATACAACTTTGTAAGTAGGGTTGTCAGGGTTAGATTTTAACTTAAGATAATATTGCATGGAGAGTTTCTTTCGCCGTAAGTTTAAAGATGGTTCATTGGCTTCAGTGTACAGACTATTTACTAGTGATGTTCTAAAAGCGCCTAATGCCAGGCGCAAGCCTTGATTATGAATAGAATCAGGTTTGCGAAGGTATGAAGGGCGCGCTGAGCCGTAGACAGCACAGCCATAATCTAACATAGATCTGACAAGCGAGCTGTAAAGTCGCAATAAAACTTTTTTATCGGCTCCCCAGTCCAAATGGGACACAACACGTAAAAGATAGAGAGTTTTTTGGCACTTATTGCTCAAATAATCAATATGTGGACGAAACGAGAGTTTAGAGTCAAAGAGAAGCCCTAAAAATTTAAACTCTGGAACGACTTCTATTGGCACTCCGTCAAGTTTAAGTTCGGGATCAGGGTGCAGTTTTCTTGACTGACAAAAGTGCATACATTTGGTTTTAGTCTTGGAAAAATTAAAGCCGTTTTCGTTTGACCATTTGGTAAGGTTGTTCAAGACTTGCTGCAACTGCCTTTCAATTGTATACATATGTTTTGATCTGTAACAGATACAAAAGTCATCAACGTAAAGAAAACTTTCCACACCAGGAAAAACAGTTTTGACAATGTTATTAATTTTGACACTGAATAATGTCACAGATAAAATACTTCCCTGGGGAACTCCCATTTCTTGTTCATGGGGATCTGAAAAAGTATCTCCCACCCTGACTCTAAACAGACGTTCGTCTAATGAATGAATGAATGAATATTGTTTTAAGGCCCGTCGACATCTATGGTCATGTTGGGCGCAATAAAAGTTACCGCAAACGTATCACAAATAAAAACTGTGATAAATTTGAAAAGCAAAATTTAGACAATCAAAAACAATACTAAAGTTGAAAACTTAAACGAAAATATTTAAACAATCATGTAAAATGCTAAAAATCTCTTGTAAGATCCTAGAATTATATTTTGTTGTACAAACCAATGGCCTTCAGGAAATCAAACATGAGTTCAATTTGAACATTTTCGAATAGCTGCCTCATACTATCAACCTTGAAAAATCTTTCTCGAGTATTATAAAAATCTATGCAGTCAATAAAGATATGTTTGACAGTAAGAGGAGCGTCGCATGGAATGCACATTGGAGCTTCTTCTCCTTTGAGAAGAAAAGAATGCGTTAGATGTGTATGACCTATGCGTAAACGGGCCAAAATAATTTCCTCACGGCGGTAAGATCTATAGCCAGGTGGCCATTCATCAAGACTCTGTTTAATAGCGTAAAGTTTATTTCCTTGGTTTACAGGATCATCCCAACAATTCTGCCAGACATTATGAATAAAACTATTTATCAACGGTTTAAAATCACTAAAAGGAACTTCAAAGGGTAAAACATCGAGTGATAATGCCTCCTTGGCAGCCTTATCTGCCTCTTCATTACCACGAATACCAATGTGGCTAGGGAGCCAGCAGAAAACGAGATCGACATCATTAAGCTGAGCCATTTTCTCTTGTAATCTGACTATAAGGGGATTGTCAGGTTTCTCATATTCAATCGCTTGCATGCTTGACATAGAGTCAGTGAAAATAATATAGCGAGAGAAGCGCTCTGCAATTATGTGATCAAGTGCAAGATCAATCGCTTTTAGCTCGGCTGAAAAAATAGAAGAGTTGTTTGGTAAACGGAATTGGTACTTTTTGCCTTTTAATAAAGTGGCTGAGGCAACTTTTTCTTCGTTTTTGGAACCATCCGTGTAAATCTCTTTGTACGATGAGAATCTGTCTTTAATTTCAAGAAACTTAGTTTTAAAAGCAGTTGGATCTGTTGTATCCTTTTTGCTTGAAGCAAGATCGTAAAGAAACGTGGGGCTTTTGCAGGTCCACAAGGGAACGTCAGGAACAATATGTTCTGCCACGTCTTCTAGATCAAAATCTAGAGCATTTCATCTGCTTCACAACGTAAACTAAAGGGAAGTATAGGGTTCTTTTTCTTTTCAAAGTCCTCTCTGTGTTTGGGTTCAAACACAACCTCGTGAGTAGGATTATTGGGATTTGATTTAAGTTTTAAGTAATATTGCATGGAAAGCTTTTTTCGGCGAAGATTTAAGGATGGTTCATTAGCTTCTGCATAAAGACTGTTTACTGGTGATGTTCTAAAGGCACCCAATGCTGGGCGCAATCACAAGCAGAGATCCTGATTTTAACTTTTTTACTGATTTAAAGCCAGCCAAAGACATAAGTACTTTTTCGATAACAAAGGGCGATAAATCAGTTATTTTCCTCTCGCTGTTCAAAGATTCTATGGTAAGGAACCTTGAGAAGGATTCCGCAACACTCGGTCCAGTTCCCGTTTCTAATTCATCCAAGCATTTTCTTTTGGTAGTTTGGGATGCCATGGTTATTATTTTATGTATTCGTCACCTGCGGTCCCCACCCGCCATGGAGCCCTGAAAAGGGGCAAAACAGGAACGGCGATCCAGCTCCCTAAGCCAAGGTTACCCAGATGATATACTTGAGCATTCCAAGGTCCAAGGCCCGACACAGAGGAACATGGACACTCCCGAGGCAAGGGTCACGCCATGCAAGTCTGCAGCCGACCAAAAAACCTCAAATCACCCAATTAGCCCATAAGCCTATATAGACTAGAAAATAGAATACCATTTAAATAGAACAAGATATGACACGGGCAATTGAACAGTTGTACTACAGAAGGGTACAAAACATAACATACCTATTGAAACGCTATCAGATTTGATAAAACAATGTGAACACAAAACACTTGTGCCAAAATACAAACTGACTGAAATGATAGCTAATGGTTTTATAACAACAGTAGTCAATGCCCTAGTCTAAAACGACCAGCCGATTGCCTAGACCGGGCCCATCCAGGCTCCCGTTTTACCGAAGCCGAGGCCAAAGCAGCGTGTTGAGAAGCTGGAGATCCCTGGGCTTCTCAGGGACCCTCTTTTCCGGCTTTACGAGTCTCCACCCACGACAAACAGGCGGGCCCATTCGGTGGGGTCTTACCACTCTACAGGACGGCAGCCAGCGATTTCTATCCCCCCGCCGGCTGGGGGCGACGTTCGTCTAAAAAAGCAGAAATGAAATAAGCAAGGCGACCTCGAATACCGAAATCAAAGAGGTCATTCATTATTCCATACTTCCAAGTGGTATCATAAGCACTTTCAAGGTGCTTTCAAGGTCGAAAAAGACAGAAACAACATGTTCTTTCTTTATAAAAGCTTCTCGAATAAAAGTCTCGAAGCGGACAAGATGATCAAGAGTGCTTCTCTGTTTACGAAAGCCACTTTGGACTGACGTAATCAGTTTATTTTTTTCTAAAAACCAAACAAGACGATCATTTACCATTCTTTCCATGGTTTTGCAAATACAACTTGTTAAGGCTATAGGACGATAGTTTGAAGGGTTTGTAGAATCTTTACCCGGTTTAGGTATAGGAATCACAATAGCTTCCCGCCAAGAGGCTGGAATTATTCCCGTTTTCCAAACCTGATTATAAATTTTAAGTAAACAGTGAAGAGATCGAGATAGTAAACGTTTGAGGAACTGATAATAAATATTATCAGAATCAACAGCAGTATCGTGACACTTTTTTAAAGCTTCTTCAACTCTTTAATGGAAATGTCTCTATTGTAGTGTTCCAGGTTCATTGAACTAAAATTAAGCTTGGACTTTTCTTTTTCACCTTGAAATTTTTGAAAGGTGTATGAATAATTAGAAGAGGAGGACTTCTTGGCAAATGTATCTGCTAGTACATTTGCAATGTCATGTTTGGAAGAAACTGATTTATTGTCATCCGTTTTAAGGTGATCAATACTAAGTGATGTGTTCTTCCCACTGATTTTCCGTACCATATCCCAAGTCTTTTTGACAGATGATCTTGAATTTAATCTTGAAACATACTGCCTCCAAGACGAACGTTTACTTTGTTTGATAGTTCTACAAGCTTTCGCACGTGCAATTTTGAACTTGTAAAGATTTTCCTTCGAAGGCCTGAGGCCAAATTCTCTAAGGGCAGATTTTCTATCAGCTATAGCATTTTTACAATCGTTTTTAAACCATGGCTTGTTTGGGTTTTTAGGATCAGGCGATGTTTGTGGAATGGCTTTTTCTGCAGCAGAATAAAGTAAAGATGTAAATAATTCTGCAGAGTTTTCACATTCATCAAAGGCTTCTGGATTTATTGACTGCTCACATGTGGTTTTAAAAAGTTCCCAATTAGCTTTATGGAGTTTCCAACGCCTACGGCGCTCCTGGACAGAGGGTCCTAATTCAGAGACATGAATAGGAAAATGGTCACTACCATGAAGATCAGAGTCCACTTTCCAGCTAAAAGCCGGGAAAATGTCTGGAGTGGAAATAGTTAAATCCAGTGAAGAATATGAACCAGTTGCTGGATGATGATAAGTGGAAGATTTATCATTTAATAAAACAAGATCATGATTTGATATGAAATCTTCAATAATACGACCTTTGTTGTCTGTATGGGAACATCCCCAAAGCGTGTGGTGAGAATTGAAATCTCCCATTAATATATAAGGCTTGGGTAATTGTTCAACAAGATCGTCTAGTTTCCTACGACTGATAGGTGAACTAGGTGGAAGATAGATTGAACACAGTGTTATTGTTTTATTAACTGATACGCTAACAGCAACAGCTTGTAGTGTAGTTTTAAGAGGAATAGCGCAATGAGGAACACTGTTGTTAACAATGATTCCGACACCGCCCGAAGCTTTCTCAATACCTTCCAAATTTTTCAAATAGCAAGAGTGATAATTTAAAGAGAATTTATCAGTATCTTTTAAAAAGGTCTCTTGCAAACAGATTGCAACTGTCTTTCCATTAGAAACTAAGATTCATTTCTTCAAAATTAGCTTTGATGCTGCGACAATTCCATTGAATAATTTTGTTCGGCTTAGTAAAATTGAGGGGGAGAAATATACTAATTAGTATTGGAAGTATGAAATTTATTTGTTTATGTGTGAAAGATCTATTATATTTTTGCCCCGCTTATTCTCTTTGGAAGAATCTGCATCCTCTGTGTCTTCCGTTACCATGTCTTCTTCAAGACAGTGGTAGCGGTTTGTCACATTAAGTTTCTAGGATAAGGTTAATGTCATGGTTAAGGCGAGACTACGTCCCTTTTTATATGCCGTAGGGTGTAATTGGTTGTTTTAACACATTTTCTGGTGGCTAGTAGTTTTAATTGTACATTATGTTTTTATAGTACTTGGGTTAAGCGTGCGTGTTGGGTGAGTTTTCTTCGTAGGGTTTTGTATAAAAACCCTGCGTTGAAATAACTCGTTGGGTAGACGATTTTTGGCATGGTAGCTGGAAAGTGAAGTTGAGATTTGTGTGTGAGTTGGATTCTTCTTGGGGTAAATACTTTTAAATTTACATTGATTTTATTGTGTAAATGTTTTTTATGTCTTTAGAATTTCGTGGCTTAAATTAGCAGCTTTTTGGTATTGAATTATCGCAAACAACGCTGGAAAATGACAAATGGCTGTTTAGTTAATTGCTCATTTTCCTGCATTGTTCTGGAATGTCGGATGGCTAGGTGTGGATTTCGGAGAGCTGTAACGTTGAATGTTTTGTCGGATTATCTTTAAGCCGTGCTGGAATAAGCTATTTTTGTAACTATTTTCAAAGAAACAAACATTGTGATAATTTGTATTTAATCGTCTGCTTAGCAGTTCATGTTTTGCAAATGCTAATGTTGTATTGTTCAAATGATAATTGGATAATGTCAAATGCTGTATAATTATATCTTAATACAGTTCAGTATTTTGAATTGTTGTTTGTGAAAACATTGTGAGAAAAGATGTAAAGTATTATATTGGTCAATGTCCTGTAAATAGCTTGAGTTTGAGAAAACATTGTGGGAAAAGACGTTGGCATATTGTTTTGGTCTATGTTTTGTAATAGATTGGGTTTGAGGAAACATTGTGGGAAAAGATGCTAGCAGTTTATATTGTCTATGAGATGTCTGTAAAACATTGTTGGAAGTAGAGCCATTAGAGCTCTTATTAGGTAGTTGCTATAATAGTTGTTGTACTTTCAATAGGTTGCTTGCTTGCTTGATTGTTTATAACAACCTACATCACAAACTGATGGTATATAGGCGCGTGTGATGCGATGACTTGAGACCTGACCAGATCCAGGTGTGAGATTATAACGTGTTGTCCGGGAGACTTTGGTAGTACTTCGTGCCGGCGTCAGCGTCATAGGGGAAGGACGTTTTGGTTGTGACGACCGGGGAACAACATATACTATAAACGGCTGGACAGACACATATATCCTAGTGAAGTAGGCGCGGTCAGGCAATAGTCTAATTTAGAAATTTATGTTAATGATTGGTTGGTAGTAAATATTTAACATTTTGGCGGTTTTCTAATTTCATAAATCTTGCGAAGTGATGTAGACATTTTGGGACATTAGACTTCATCAAATATCGTATAGTGCTTGTGGACTATGGAAATTCTTTAGAGACTCTATTGTTTGGAATACTTTGGTTAACTTGTTTATACTTAGTATATTTATTTATTTGTTTTATGTAAATAAAAATTTGGAAATGCACATCCTGACTCTTTATTGACCCGTATCCAAGCCAACCGCTCAGCCGTCTTGTGACACGGTTGCATTGTTTAACAGGATCCTCAGATCCCTTTGGCTGGCGATTAGATGATGTCGCCCTAGGAGACGAAGTTGTGCTCCTAGGGGGTTTGACGAACGAGCTTGTATCATTATCCTCGGATAATTTACTTGCTGGATGATTTAATTTCTCTTGCTGCATTTGTGCTTTCTTACGAATGACCATTTCAGCTATGTCTTCACGTTCAATCTTATCCATGGCAACAATTTCAGGATGTGGTTTCCTGGATGTAGAAGTTTTATTTTTCTCCAAATTAGATACTTTTTTCTCAGTGTTCGATTTAGCTTTAGATGACGTTTCTGAATTTCCTGATTTGTTTTCTTTACTTTGAGCTTGATCACTTGATGATGTTTGGGATGTGGAGACTGCTTTTGAGAACAATTTTGATATTTCGTTTTTCTTTTCCGTGAAGACAACGCACAATTTTACAAAAATATTTTTGCAGTTCAGACATTCATTATCAACTTTTGTTACATTTGCATAACTTGACGGTAAACTTGTCTTGTGTCTCATATCATAAATTTTTCTGGCTTCAAAAAAAGATACACCCTCATGGCACTTAATGGATTGTATTTCTTTTTCTTTCTTCCAAAAAGGGCATTCTTTTGAATTTGGATGGTGGTCAAGTCCACAATTTACACATTTTGCTGTATTTGTGCACGTTAACTGTGTGTGTGTAGCGTTAACTTCTCCACATTTTGCACACACTTGATCATTCCTGCATATGTCTTCATGATGCCCAAACCTCTGACAATGGAAGCATCTCAGAGGATTCGGAACATACACGTCGACATTTACAATGCTGAAGCCAACTTTAATCTAACGTGGCAAGATAGGTGTTTGGAATGTCAAAATATATGTATTTGTGTCTACTTTTTAACCATTTCTAGTGATTGAAATCCGTTTGACATCAGTGACGGATTGCTTTGTCAAGCCTTCAACTATCTCTGCAATGGAACATGAAGCAAGCTCTTTACATCTGATTATACCTTTCGAATGAATGAATAGAGTTTTATGGCCCGTCGACAACTAAGGTCATGTTGGGCGCATAAAAAGTAAATATAAGGGTGCTTTTGAATAAAAACGGAGGTGGATTTAAATAGTAAAATGTAGAATCAAATAACAATATAAGAGTTAAAACTAACAGTCAATTACTAAAACCGATCTATACGAACAATAAAAATCTAGAAAATCATGAACAGGTCTATAATTGCTTAGAAGAACCTAAAATTATATTTTACTGTACAAATTGATGGCTTTCAGGAAATCAAAAATAAGTTCGATTCTGACGCTTTCAAATAGCTGCCTCATACTGTCAGCCTTGAAATATTGATCTCTGTACATAGAAAAATCACTACAATCTATAAAAATATGTTTGACAGTAAGAGGAGCGTCGCATGGTATACACATTGGAGGTTCGTCTCCTTTTAGAAGAAATGAATGCGTCAGATGCGTATGGCCTATGCGTAAACGGGCCAAAATAATTTCTTCGCGGCGATTTGATCTGTAGCCGGGTAGCCACTCACCAAGATCCAGTTTAATTGTGTAAAGTTTGTTATCTTGGTTTGCAGGATCGTCCCAACAATTCTGCCATACATTATGAATAAAACTATTTATCAACGGTTTAAAATCACTAAAAGGAACTTCAAAGGGTAAAATATCTAGTGATAATGCCTCCTTGGCAGCTTTATCTGCCTCTTCATTACCACGAATACCAATGTGGCTAGGGAGCCAACAGAAAACAAGGTCAACATCACTATCAAGATTTGAAATCTTATTTAGTAATTTGATTATAAGAGGGTTGTCTGTTTTCTCGTGTTCAAGCGCTTGCATACTTGACATTGAATCAGTGAAAACGATATATCGCCAATAACCATCTTCGATCATATGATCGAGCGCAAGATCAATCGCCTTAAGTTCTGCTGAAAATACGGAGGAATTGTTCGGTAGACGAAATTGATATTTTTCGCCATCTAGAATAGTGGCTGAAGCAACTTTTTCTCCATCCTTCGAACCATCTGTATAAATCTCCTCATGCAATATGTATCTTTCTTTTATCTCTAAGAACTTTGTTTTAAAGACAACAGGGTCTGTAGTACCCTTTTTGCTGGAAGCAAGATCATAAAGATAAGTGGGACTTTTGCATGTCCATAAAGGAACATCGGAAACTGTATATTCGGCAACATCTTCTAGGTCGAAATCTAGAGAATTTATATCTGTTTCGCAACGGAAACTAAAAGGTGGTATAGCTTTTGCTTTTTTTCCAAATTCCTCCCTGTACTTAGGTTCAAATACAACTTTGTACGTGGGGTTGTCAGGATTAGACTTTAACTTAAGATAATATTGCATGGAGAGTTTCTTTCGACGTAAGTTTAAAGATGGTTCATTGGCTTCAGTGTACAGACTATTTACTGGTGATGTTCTATAAGCGCCTAACGCTAAGCGCAAGCCTTGATTATGAATAGAATCAAGTTTGCGAAGGTATGAAGGGCGCGCTGAGCCGTAAACAGCACAGCCATAATCTAACTTAGATCTGACAAGTGACCTGTAAAGTCGCAATAGAACTTTTTTATCGGCTCCCCAGTCCATATGGGACACAACACGTAAAAGATTTAGAGCTTTTTGGCATTTATTGCTCAAATAATCAATATGAGGACGAAACGAGAGTTTAGAGTCAAAGAGAAGCCCTAAAAATTTGAACTCTGGAACGACTTCAATGGGTACTCCGTCAAGTTTAAGTTCGGGATCAGGGTGCAGTTTTCTTGACTGACAAAAGTGCATACATTTGGTTTTAGTCTTGGAAAACTTAAAGCCGTTTTCGTTTGACCATTTGGTAAGGTTGTTCAAGACTTGCTGCAACTGCCTTTCAATTGTATTCATATGTTTTGATCTGTAACAGATACAAAAGTCATCAACGTAAAGAAAACATTCCACGCCAGGAAAAACAGTTTTTACAATGTTATTAATTTTGACACTAAATAATGTCACAGATAAAATACTTCCCTGGGGAACTCCCATTTCTTGTTCATGGGGATCTGAAAAAGTATCTCCCACCCTGACTCTAAACCGACGTTCGTCTAAAAATGCAGAAATGAAATAAGCAAGGCGACCTCGAATACCGAAATCAAAGAGGTCATTCATTATTCCATACTTCCAAGTGGTATCATAAGCACTTTCAAGATCGAAAAAGACAGAAACAACATGTTCTTTCTTTATAAAAGCTTCTCGAATAAAAGTCTCGAAGCGGACAAGATGATCAAGAGTGCTTCTCTGTTTACGAAAGCCACTTTGGACTGACGTAATCAGTTTATTTTTTTCTAAAAACCAAACAAGACGATCATTTACCATTCTTTCCATGGTTTTGCAAATACAACTTGTTAAGGCTATAGGACGATAGTTTGAAGGGTTTGTAGAATCTTTACCTGGTTTAGGTATAGGAATCACAATAGCTTCCCGCCAAGAGGCTGGGATTATTCCAGTTTTCCAAACCTGATTATAAATTTCAAGTAAACAGTGAAGGGAGCGAGATGGTAAACGTTTGAGGAACTGATAATGAATATTATCAGAACCAACAGCAGTATCATGACACTTTTTAAAAGCTTTCTTCAACTCTTTGATGGAAAAATCTCTATTGTAGTGTTCCAGGTTCCTGGAACTAAAATTAAACTTGGACTTTTCTTTTTCACCTTGAAATTTTTGAAAGGTGTGTGAATAATTAGAAGAGGAGGACTTCTTGGCAAATGTGTCTGCTAGTACATTTGCAATGTCATGTTTGGAAGAAACTGATTTATTGTCATCCGTTTTAAGGTGACCAATACTAAGTGATGTGTTCTTCCCACTGATTTTCCGTACCATATCCCAAGTCTTTTTGACAGATGATCTTGAATTCAATCTAGAAACATACTGCCTCCAAGACGAACGTTTACTTTGTTTGATAGTTCTACGAGCTTTCGCACGTGCAATTTTAAACTTGTAAAGATTTTCCTTCATCGGCCTAAGGCCAAATGCTCTTAAGGCAGATTTTCTATCAGCTATAGCCTTTTTGCAATCTTCATTAAACCATGGCTTGTTTTGGTTTTTAGGATCAGGCGATGTTTGTGGAATGGCTTTTTCTGAAGCAGAATAAAGTAAAGATGTAAATAGTTCTGCAGAGTTTTCACATTCATCAAAGGCTTCTGGATTTATTGACTGCTCACATGTGGTTTTAAAAAGTTCCCAATTAGCTTTATGGAGTTTCCAACGCCTAGGGCGCTCCTGGACAGATGGTCCTAATTCAGATATATGAATAGGAAAATGGTCACTACCATGAAGATCAGAGTCCACTTTCCAGCTAAAAGCCGGGAAAATGTCTGGAGTGCAAATAGTTAAATCCAGTGAAGAATATGAACCAGTTGCTGGATGATGATAAGTGGAAGATTTATCATTTAATAAAATAAGATCATGATTTGATATGAAATCTTCAATAATACGACCTTTGTTGTCTGTATGGCAACATCCCCAAAGCGTATGGTGAGAATTGAAATCTCCCATTAATATATAAGGCTTGGGTAATTGTTCGACAAGATCGTCTAGTTTCCTACGACTGATAGGAGAACTAGGTGGAAGATAGATTGAACACAGTGTTACTGTTTTATTAACAGATACGCTAACGGCAACAGCTTGTAGCGTAGTACTAAGAGGAATAGTGCGGTGAGGAACACAGTTGTTAACAATGATTCCGACACCGCCCGAAGCTTTCTCAATACCTTCAAAATTTTTAAAATAGCAAGAGTGATACTTTAAAGAAAATTTGTCAGTATCTTTTAAAAAGGTCTCTTGCAAACAGATTGCAACTGGCTTTCCATTAGAAACTAATAGATTCATTTCTTCAAAATTAGCTTTGATGCTGCGACAATTCCATTGAATGATTTTGTTCGCCATAGTTAAATTAAGGGGGAGAAATATACTAATTAGTATTGGAAGTATGAAAATTATTTGTTTATGTGTGAAAGATCTATTATATTTTTGCCTCGCTTATTCTCTTTGGAAGAATCTGCATCCTCTGTGTCTTCCGTTACCATGTCTTCTTCAAGACAGTGGTAGCGGTTGTATTGTTTAACAGGATCCTCAGATCCCTTTGGCTGGCGATTAGATGATGTCGCCCTAGGAGACGAAGTTCTGCTCCTAGGGGGTTTGACAAACGAGCTTTTATCATTATCCTCGAATACTTTGCTAGCTGGATGATTTAATTTCTCTTGCTGCATTTGGGCCTTCTTACGTTTTACCATCTCGACTTTATCTAAGAGTTCTATTCTATCCATTTCAGAAAGAGATGTAGTTTTTGTGTCTTGATGTTTAGACTTTGAAGCGGAAGATACAGATGAAGTTTTATTGCTGGAAGGATCTTTCGAGGCTGAAGGCGGATTTTCAGAAGAGGAAGATAGATTAACAGTGTTTGATTCCAATATAGTTTCAGGAGTTTTGTTTGTTTGGAGGGAAAGAGACTGTGTTTTCTTAATTTGATTTGAAGTACTAGAAGTTAAGGCTACTGTGGATTTAGGGAATAATTTGTCAATCTCATGCTTCTTATCAGGGAAAAGAATGCTGAGTTTTTCGTGTAAAGTTTTACAGTTTTGACATTCCGTATTGCTTTTTGTAATATTGGAGTAACTTGAGGGCAGATTGGCTTTTGTTCTTAATTCAAAAATTTTACGGGCTTCAAAAAAGGATACATTTTCTATGCATTTAATTCTCTGAATTTCTTTCTCCTTTTTCCAGAATTCACAGTCCTTTGAATTTGCTGGGTGACCTTTTCCACAGTTAGCACATTTAACTTCGTTCTGACAGGAATGATCGAAATGGTTTGGATTTACATCACCACATTTAACACAAACCATATCATTGTTGCATTTGTCTTCATGATGTCCAAACCTCTGACAAAAATAGCATCTCAGAGGATTTGGAACATATACATCAACGTTTACCACATTAAACCCGACTTTTATTCGTCGAGGCAAAATGGGAACACCAAATGTCAAAATGAAAGTGTTTGTGCTAATCTTCTTTCCATTTCTAGTCACAGAGATACGTTTAACTGCAGTTACTCCTTGACTTTCCAGACCTTCAACAATCTCGGCTTCAGAGCAACCAGCTAGCTCTCTACAACGGATGATTCCCCTAGATTTATTCAGGGTCTCATGAGCATAAACCTTGACTTCATGTCCAAAAAATAATTCAGTTTTTAACAGATTTTCAGCCTGAGCATTTAAATTAACTTCTACCAATAAATTACCATCTTTTAAAGATTTTACAGATTTTGGAGTACCTAAGATAGACTTTAATTGCTTTTCAATAACAAAGGGAGAAAGTTTTGAAATTGGAAAATTTGGTTCTTTTGATTTGATCACAAGAAATTTGTTAAAATGACCAGAAGAGCTAGCAAATCCTTCGCCAATATCAGAGTCCATTTGTGCATCGCCTTTTCGTTTTTTGTTTAGGGGATCCATATTATAGTTTTAAATTTTTCGTCATCTGTGGGCCCCACCCTCCATGGAGTCCTACAAGGGGGCTAAACAGGAACGGCGATCCAGCTCCCTAAGCCAAGGCTACCCAGATGATATACTCGGGCAGTCCAAGTTCCAAGGCCCGGTAAAGGAGAGCATGGACACTTCCCCAAATGAGAGTCACGCCATGCAAACCCGTACCCGACAAAAAAACCCGAACCACCAAATTAGCCCATAAGCCTATATAGACTAGAAATAAAATACAATTAAAATACGAAAAATGGTATGACATGGGCAAATTAACACTTGTACAACAGAAGGGTACAATGCATGACATAGTGTTTGCAATACTATTAGTTATACTTTAACTTAGTAAAGATAGATGCGTTAAAACACAAAAATAACTTAGAATACATTGATAGCTAAATATCATATTATAATAGTAGTCAATACCCTAGTCTAAAACGACCAGCCGATTGCCTAGACCGGGCCCATCCAGGCTCCCGTTTTACCGAAGCCGAGGCCAAAGCAGCGTGTTGAGAAGCTGGAGATCCCTGGGCTTCTCTCAACTACCAGGACCCTCTTTTCCGGCTTTACGAGTCTCCACCCACGGCAAACAGGCGGGCCCATTCGGTGGGGTCTTACCACTCTACAGGACGGCAGCCAGCGATTTCTATCCCCCCGCCGGCTGGGGGCTATACCTTTCGAAATGTTTAGAGTTTTATGAGGATAGACTTTTACGTTTCTATTAAAAAAACTTCAGTTTTTAATAAATTCTGAGCTTGAACACTAGTTTGGACTTCTACCAACAAGTTGCCATCTTTCAAAACCTTCACAGATTTAGGTGTTCCCAAAATTGATTTAAGCTGTTTTTCAATGACAAATGGTGACATTTTCGACATTGAAAAATTGTCATCTTTTGCTTCTACAACAAAAAATTTACCAAAATGGCCATCCGAGTCAAAATCAAAATTATCCTGGGGTATTTCCATCTCAGGGAGTACCAGAGTTACATCGCCGATATACTCGGAGCGAATGGGCAAGATCAAGCAGATAATACAGCCGATGAATACGCCAACCAAGCTTGAAATAAACATCGGGATGCAAAATAGTCGATCAAACACCTAGTTCATCCGATTGACCCCTTAAGCCACGGCTTTCCGGAACAGAAAATATATATGTAGTGTGATAACACTGTGTTATTACGAATTTAAAAGAAAAACGTAGGTAGATACAAATTTCGAACAGTCTGTTCTGGTCCGGTGCTCGGCATGACCAGCCGATTGATCAGACAGGGCCTATCTGACCGCTCGTCTAGTTCAAATCCAGGCCAAAGTGGTGTGTTGCAGAGACGAGGTACTAATCCCTGACCCCGAAACCACTCAACCACCAGGATCCCTTCATCAAACGACACGAGCTACCACCCACGGCAAACAGGTGGGTCCGTTCGGTGGGGTCTTACCACTCTGCAGGACAGCAGCCGGCGATTTCTATCCCCCCGCCAGCTGGGGGTCATCTGAACAGACCCTATAAAAGGAAAGCAAATAGGGAACTGTAGTAAGTGCATATTATAGAATTTTATAACAATGAATAAAGAAGCAAACAGAATTAAAAAAAACAACAAAAACAATATCAAGCTAGTTGATATGATAGAAAAAGACAAATCAGTTATTAAACAAAAAGGTTGGCAAACACTTCCTGCCTAAGTATCATGGTTGAAATACCTGAGCACTAAGCACTAATGAGAGCTTTTGTAATCAACCATGCTGTGTCCAATATTCACTGTGCATTCTTTTGGCTAAAATATCATAAAATTTTACTCCATTTCATTTTGGTCAAGTATGAGATTGAGTCCTTAGGGATTGAAATAAGGAAATCGCAAGGTGAAATGTCAGAAATACCTTATTTGTATTGTTAGGAGTCGTTTGTTAAAATCATGTTTTCAAACTTGTTTCCGATGATTGCTTCCATGATGCCTTAGTGAATTTGAATTTGACCATGAGTCTAAACACAAATCACTTAGTCAAAACTTAGAAATAAAATGTTTGCGCTACTGAAACTATGTCACTAAGCAAAAGCTGTGAAAATACAGTTTTCATATTGTAGATGTCAAACTGTTAAATCAAAGGTCTAATATTTATTCAGAATGTTTTTCTAATGATTAAAAGGCTAAAAATGAGTTTGGGTCAGATCACACAAGGTTAACCTTTGAAATACTGTGTTTGCATTCTTTGGTAATATTTTAGGCTCAAATGACCCAACAATGTACATAATGTTTGTGTTGATTATCTTGCCAAGTTGAATATTGGTGAGTTGGTATTAAAAAAACAATGACGGTCTTACTTTTCAATAGAATACTTAATGATAGATAACCTAACAGAAACTTAAAAAACTTTGCCTTTTGCATTTTTATCCCTAACACATCGAAAAAATTGGGGCATATTGTTTACTGCTGTCTTTACATCTGTCTGCTTGCAAAATTTGCATTGCTAATTACTTCAAACCTTTTCAAGGTTCTTTCTTGTTATTTTGCATGTTGATAAAACCTATCAATATACATCTGCTGATATAAGGGCATTTGTGTTTTTACAAACACATCTTGTTAACAGCTACAATAGAGTGTTCTCCAAGTCTGTAAACCATTGGTCAGTAAAGCCAGCGAAAGTGGAAAAGAAAAATGGCTATATAAAAAGATTGCTACAAGGCATTTTTACAAGGTACGGTTTTGGAGAGGCCATAATTAGCCATAGAGTCAAACAAGTGGCAGGTGATCCTGCCAGAATCTCAAAAACAATTGCTCCAGTCATGCTACATACCAAATATCAAAGCTTTAGGCCTATCTGTCTCAGAGAAGAAGATTTTTAAAGTTTTCACTATTTAAGTTTATGTTAGATTTGTGACATCCAGGATTTTACCTCAATATACACGAACAAGCTTTAATAGAATTCA
The DNA here is from genome assembly GCA_946902895.1 of Fragum fragum. Taxonomy (NCBI): domain Eukaryota; kingdom Metazoa; phylum Mollusca; class Bivalvia; order Cardiida; family Cardiidae; genus Fragum; species Fragum fragum. The sequence goes on along the minus strand of OX336369.1, from coordinate 149,044 downwards.
ACTGGTACGCCCAACTTTAATATCAATGGGACCATTGTAAATTCAACATCCTTTCTTATTAAACAAGAAGATGCTTACAAACACGTTTTTAATAATTATTTTGAGTAATAAAATGATTAATTATGTCTGGTTTATACTCCTCGGTTGTCGTTGTTTCTTGTGTTACTGGGATTTCTGAGTTTTCCATTGTTTTTGCTGTTGTTGGTGATGTTTTTTGGGTTTTGTGATGTTTCGGGCTCGTTGAGGTTTTCCTTTCTGATGGGTCTGTTATCATCTTCATCTGCGATAGATATGAAAGACAATTGAAGCAAAGCTCAAACCACCTTTGATTCAATCTTGAAATTGTCCAATTTAAGTTAGACAGAATTTTCTTAAATTGTTTGTTGATTTGTTCAAATGTACAATCTTTTCAGAAGAAGCGTAAGAACACATATAGTTTGAAATATGCTACAGGTCTATTGCTAATAATGGCATTCGTGATCTATATAAATGATCTTGGTGGAAAAGACCGCCAGGAAACAGACTTGTAGAAAGAAAATCTTGAACATTTTGAAAGTCCTTTTTTTATGATAATTTTGCTGCGTAGTTTCAATCGAATAGGTAGGTCATCGTAGCAGAATAATATTCTATAAATTCGATATTTACGGTAAAAAATAAACAAGTCTAAAACATAACATCTTTCAACTCGGAGAAAAGCTTTAGTAAGTAAAGATTTTGAATGAATATTATGTATTGCTTCCTTGACCCAATACACTGGCTAACTGCATTCTCCAATATTGTTCGATTATTATAATTATCAATAAGACTTAATCTATAGACTGGATCTTTTGGAACGAATTCCTAGACTAGTGTCTCAGTTAACTGTTTTTATTTCGTATTGATTTTGTTTAATTCATGTGTTTCCTTTGCTTTCAAAAATGTTTAACAACTTGTTTTCAAAAGAAAGTCGGGGATGAACTTTTAAGTTTGCTGAACTTTAAAACTGAGTAGGTGAATTTAAAAAAAAATCCATAAATCACCCTGAGATAAATTAAAAGAAAAACTTATTGAATCACGCCTAACCGTGACAGCGAGCATCATGGGCCTTATATAAGGTCTGCGTAAAGGCGGGATGTTACTACATTTCGAATACTATTCGGCATCTCATTTCTTTTCTTATCCGATTCACTTGAAATGGAACCTTTCAGATACAAAATCGATTACAATAAGAGTATCGTTGCAAAGCAAAACGGACAGTACATAAACGTCTACATAAAAGACAGTGTTTTTGAGAATGGAGAATTAGTCAAAGAAAGATCTTCATCCGTTTGGTTAAATTGGGAGGAGGCTTTAGCACTTAAGGATTTGATAGTAAAGATAGAGCAACAGATATAGGTAAGAGTTTACTTTTTTTCTTAGAAAATTATATCATTCAGAAATTATATCAATTCAACACTTAATGCATTTTTTTTTTGCAAAAATATGCATAAACTTTGTACTGTACATAAAATGTACCCCATGTTTCTGTTTCTATTTGATATGAAAACTACTTTAGCACTGAAACAGGGCCGCAATACACAGCTTCTCCACTACCGAAGTCGTATTCAGACCGGCCGACTACAGGTCACAGCCAACAGGACATTAGAAGAGTTAATCCTCGTTACTATCCATATTAGAGAACATGTGATAGTATGTGTGATATGAATGAAAATTCGTTTAATATTTCTCGTCGAAACTCTAACTTTGGAATAAGCATTAAATGTGAAGTCTGTAAAGGCAGTAGTAGTATTATTCTGGTGATGCACGCACCTTCCGGGGCCCTTCTAGGAGTCCTGTTCTAAAAATAGATTTTCCCGCCATGCAATGAAGACCTGTCTATAAAAAGGATCATGACTATGTCTAAAAATAGTTTTTCCCATCATGAAGACCTGTCTATAAAAAGGATGATGACTATGTCTAAAATACTTTAAACGTTTCTAAAAAATAGATTTCCCGCCATGAAGACCTACCTATCTAAAATAGGATCATGACAAGTTCTTAAAAAAAACAGTTTGAATCGTTTCTAAAATAGATTTCCCGTCATGAAGACCTATCTAAAAATAGGATTATGACAAGTTCTAAACAAGAGGCCCATGAGGGCATGAGACGCTCTACTGGTTATCAAGTTATCCGTTTAATCAGATATTTAAGGAAGTTAATTGCTCAAAGAAGAATGCATAAAGAAAAAAAAGGAGCTTTATCCCCTTTATCATTTTAAGCAACAATCCTCAAGGCCCCTTTTCCCATGTTTCATGATGGATCCACTCCATTTCCAAAAGAAAGTTATCTTATGACCCGACAATTATTCAGTGAATATTTCATCAGAATCTGACAATAATTGTGGACTTTATCACATAAACAGGATTATTTTGGATGAAAATCAATAAGGCCCCTTTTCCTGTGTTTTCTGATGGATCAATTTCATTCCAAAAGGAACTTTCCTTACAACCCGACAATTGTCCTGTGAAATTTAAAAGACAACTTGATAATGATTGTGATCTTCATCACATACATAAGAATGTTTTGAATGATAATCTGTAAGGCCCCTTTTCCTGTGTTTCGGATGCCACAATTATTCCATGCATCTTTGAAGAGAATCCAATAAAACTGTTGACTTTATTGTGTTAACAAAGATATTAAATTCAAGTTCTCATAAGGCCCCTTTTCCTGTGATATTTTACTGTTGGTTTTATCATTCTATGAAAGTTAAAAGTGAATCCGATGAAATGTTGGGAATTCATTATGTTTACTAGAATATTAAAAAAAATCATATGTCCCCTTTTTACATGATACTTGATGGATTGTACCCAGTTCTGAAAAGAACCATCTAAGTATTTGTACAATCATTCTGTGAAATTTTGAAGTGAATCCGGTGAAATCAAGGGACATCATTGTGTTAACCAGAATATTTAAGAGAGTTTTTCATAAGGCCCCTTTTTATGTGACCCTTGCTATAGTCAGATCCACTGTCAAAATCAACAATTGGAACGATGGTACAATCAATCTGTTAATTTATTGTGTTAATGAGTTTATAGTGAAATCTTCATAGGGCCCCTTTTCTCATGATACTTTAAAGAACAAACCAAATTTCAAAAGGAACAATTCTAATGAAGGTAGAATCATTCTTTAAAAGTTCAAGAGAATCAATGAAAACAGTGGACTGAATTGTGTCAAGAATTTTTGTAACAAAATTTTCATAAGGCCCCTTTTTCCGTGAAACTTAACAAATCAGACACAATGTACAAAGGTACAATCCTAATGATAGTTTGAAGAAAATGATAAAGACTGAGGACTTTATTGTAATAATGATGTTTTTGTAATAGAATTTTTATCAGGTACCTTTTCTTGTGTCACTTAACAAATCAGACCTAATTTACAAAGGAACAATCCAATGATGGTACAATAATTCTATTAAAGTTTAAATGAATGAATGAATAGAGTTTTATGGCCCGTCGACAACTAAGGTCATGTTGGGCGCATAACAAGTAAATGAATAAAAACGGAGATGGATCTAAACAGTAAAATGTAGAATCAAATAACAATGGTAGAGTTATAACTAACAATCAATTATAAAAACCGATCTATACGAACAATAAAAATCTAGACAATCATGAACAGGTCTTAAAATTGCTTACAAGAACCTAAAATCATATTTTGCTATACAAATTGATGGCTTTCAGGAAATCAAAAACAAGTTCGATTCTGACGCTTTCAAATAGCTGCCTCATACTGTCAGCCTTGAAATATTGATCTCTGTACATTGAAAAATCAATACAATCTATAAAATATGTTTGACAGTAAGAGGAGCGTCGCATGGAATGAATGAATAGAGTTTTATGGCCCGTCGACAACTCAGGTCATGTTGGGCGCATAACAAGTAAATGAATAAAAACGGAGATGGATCTAAACAGTATAATGCAGAATCAAATAACAATAGTAGAGTTATAACTAACAATCAATTACTAAAACCGATCTATACGAACAATAAAAATCTAGACAATCATGAACAGGTCTATAAATTGATTACAAGAACCTAAAATCATATTTTGTTATACAAATTGATGGCTTTCAGGAAATCAAAAATAAGTTCGATTCTGACGCTTTCAAATATCTGCCTCATACTGTCAGCCTTGAAATATTGATCTCTGTACATAGAAAAATCAATACAATCTATAAAAATATGTTTGACAGTAAGAGGAGCGTCGCATGGAATACACATTGGAGGTTCGTCTCCTTTAAGAAGAAATGAATGCGTCAAGCAAGTGTGACCAATGCGCAAACGGGCCAAAATAATTTCTTCTCGACGATTTGATCTATAGCCAGGTAGCCATTCACCAAGACTCTGTTTTATAGTATAAAGTTTGTTATCTTGGTTTGCGGGATCGTCCCAACAATTCTGCCAGACATCCTGAATAAAATGATGTATCAAAGGTTTAAAATCACTAAAAGGAACATCGAAGGGTAAAATGTCTAGTGATAATGCCTCCTTGGCAGCCTTATCTGCCTCCTCATTACCACGAATACCAATGTGGCTAGGGAGCCAACAGAAAACAAGATCAACATCACTATCAAGATTTGAAATCTTAATCAGTAATTTAACTATAAGAGGATTGTCTGTTTTCTCGTGTTCAAGCGCTTGCATACTGGACATTGAATCAGTGAAAACAATATAACGCCAATAACCATCTTCGATCATGTGATCGAGCGCAAGATCAATCGCCTTAAGTTCTGCTGAATATACGGAGGAATGAATGAATGAATAGAGTTTTATGGCCCGTCGACAACTAAGGTCATGTTGGGCGCTAAACTAGATATTGAAAACAAGTTAAAAACTATAATAAACACTAACAGAAATTAAAGAATTTAAACAGTTAAAATTTAGTCAATCAGTAACAATACTAAAATAAGAAAATTATAATAGCAGGCGTATGTAAATGGTAAAAATCTAAACAATCGCTTAACAGTTACTTTGAAGGACGTTCTCACATAAAAACTCAAAAATTATATTTTGCTATACAAATTAATGGCTTTAAGGTAATCAAAAATTAGCTCAAGTCTGACCCTTTCAAACAGCTCTCTCATACTATCAACTTTGAAATATTGATCTCTGTACATAGAAAAATCAATACAATCTATAAAAATATGTTTGACAGTAAGAGGAGCGTCGCATGGAATACACATTGGAGGTTCGTCTCCTTTAAGAAGAAATGATTGCGTCAAGTAAGTGTGACCAATGCGTAAACGGGCCAAAATGATTTCTTCTCGGCGATTTGATCTATAGCCAGGTAGCCATTCACCAAGACTCTGTTTAATAGCATAAAGTTTATTATCTTGGTTTGCGGGATCTTCCCAACAATTCTGCCAGACATCCTGAATAAAATGATGTATTAAAGGTTTAAAATCACTAAAAGGAACATCGAAGGGTAAAATGTCTAGTGATAATGCCTCCTTGGCAGCCTTATCTGCCTCCTCATTACCACGAATACCAATGTGGCTAGGGAGCCAACAGAAAACAAGATCAACATCACTATCAAGATTTGAAATCTTATTCAGTAATTTAACTATAAGAGGATTGTCTGTTTTCTCGTGTTCGAGCGCTTGCATTCAAGACATTGAATCAGTGAAAACAATATAGCGCCAATAACCATCTTCGATCATGTGATCGAGCGCAAGATCAATCGCCTTAAGTTCTGCTGAAAATACGGAGGAGTTGTTTGCTAGACGAAACTGATATTTTTCGCCATCTAGAACAGTGGCTGAAGCAACTTTCTCTCCGTCCTTCGAACCATCTGTATAAATCTCTTCATGCAATATGTATCTTTCTTTAATCTCTAAAAAATTTGTTTTAAAGACAACAGGGTCTGTAGTACCCTTTTTGCTTGAAGCCAGGTCATAAAGATAAGTGGGACTTTTGCATGTCCATAAAGGAACATCGGAAACTGTATATTCGGCAACATCTTCTAGATCGAAATCTAGAGAATTTATATCCGTTTCGCAACGTAAACTAAAAGGTGGTATAGCTTTTGCTTTCTTTTCAAATTCCTCTCTGTATTTAGGTTCAAATACAACTTTGTGGGTGGGGTTGTCAGGATTAGACTTTAACTGAAGATAATATTGCATGGAGAGTTTCTTTCGACGTAAGTTTAAAGATGGTTCATTGGCTTCAGTGTACAGACTATTTACTGGTGATGTTCTAAAAGCACCTAACGCTAAGCGCAATCCTTGATTATGAATAGAATCAAGTTTGCGAAGGTATGAAGGGCGCGCTGAGCCGTAAACAGCACAGCCATAATCTAACTTAGATCTGACAAGCGACCTGTAAAGTCGCAATAGAACTTTTTTATCGGCTCCCCAGTCCATATGGGACACAACACGTAAAAGATTTAGAGCTTTTTGGCACTTATTGCTCAAATAATCAATATGTGGACGAAACGAGAGTTTAGAGTCAAAGAGAAGCCCTAAAAATTTGAACTCTGGAACGACTTCTATTGGCACTCCGTCAAGTTTAAGTTCGGGATCAGGGTGCAGTTTTCTTGACTGACAAAAGTGCATACATTTGGTTTTAGTCTTGGAAAACTTGAAGCCGTTTTCGTTTGACCATTTGGTAAGGTTGTTCAAGACTTGCTGCAACTGCCTTTCAATTGTATACATATGTTTTGATCTGTAACAGATACAAAAGTCATCAACGTAAAGAAAACATTCTATGCCAGGAAAAACAGTTTGGACAATGTTATTGATTTTGACACTGAATAATGTCACAGATAAAATACTTCCCTGGGGGACTCCCATTTCTTGTTCATGGGGATCTGAAAAGGTATCTCCCACTCTGACTCTAAACAGACGTTCGTCTAAAAATGCAGAAATGAAATAAGCAAGGCGACCTCGAATACCGAAATCAAAGAGGTCATTCATAATTCCATACTTCCAAGTGGTATCATAAGCACTTTCAAGATCGAAAAAAACAGAAACAACATGTTCTTTCTTTATAAAAGCTTCTCGAATAAAAGTCTCGAAGCGGACAAGATGATCAAGAGTGCTTCTCTGTTTACGAAAGCCACTTTGGACTGACGTAATCAGTTTATTTTTTTCTAAAAACCAAACAAGACGATCATTTACCATTCTTTCCATGGTTTTGCAAATACAACTTGTTAAGGCTATAGGACGGTAGTTTGAAGGGTTTGTAGAATCTTTACCTGGTTTAGGTATAGGAATCACAAAAGCTTCCCGCCAAGAGGCTGGAATTATTCCCGTTTTCCAAACCTGATTATAAATTTCAAGTAAACAGTGAAGGGAGCGAGATGGTAAACGTTTAAGGAACTGATAATGGATATCATCAGATCCGACAGCAGTGTCATGACACTTCCTTAAAGCTTTCTTCAACTCTTTCACAGAAAAGTCTCTATTGTAGTGTTCAAGGTTCATGGAACTAAAATTAAGATTGGACTTTTCTTTTTCACCTTGAAATTTTTGAAAGGTGTGTGAATAATTAGAAGAGGAGGACTTCTTGGCAAATGTATCTGCTAGTACATTTGCAATGTCATGTTTGGAAGAAACTGATTTATTGTCATCCGTTTTAAGGTGACCAATACTAAGTGATGTGTTCTTCCCACTGATTTTCCGTACCATATCCCAAGTCTTTTTGACAGATGATCTTGAATTCAATCTAGAAACATACTGCCTCCAAGACGAACGTTTACTTTGTTTGATAGTTCTACGAGCTTTCGCACGTGAAATTTTAAACTTGTAAAGATTTTCCTTCGTCGGCCTGAGGCCAAATGCTCTAAGGGCAGATTTTCTATCAGCTATAACATTTTTACAATCGTCATTAAACCATGGCTTGTTTGGGTTTTTAGGATCAGGCGATGTTTGTGGAATGGCTTTTTCTGCAGCAGAATAAAGTAAAGATGTAAATAGTTCTGCAGAGTTTTCACATTCATCAAAGGCTTCTCGGTTTATTGACTGCTCACATGTAGTTTTAAAAAGTTCCCAATTAGCTTTATGGAGTTTCCAACGCATAGGGCGCTCCTGGACAGATGGTCCTAATTCAGATATATGAATAGGAAAATGGTCACTACCATGAAGATCAGAGTCAACTTTCCAGCTAAAAGTCGGAAAAATGTTTGGAGTGCAAATAGTTAAATCCAGTGTAGAATATGAACCAGTTGCTGGATGATGATAAGTGGAAGATTTATCATTTAATAAAACAAGATTCGATATGAAATCTTCAATAATACGAACATCCCCAAAGCGTGTGGTGAGAATTGAAATCTCCCATTAATATATAAGGCTTGGGTAATTGTTCGACAAGATCGTCTAGTTTCCTACGACTGATAGGAGAACTAGGTGGAAGATAGATTGAACACAGTGTTATTGTTTTATTAACAGATACGCTAACGGCAACAGCTTGTAGCGTAGTATTAAGAGGAATAGTGCGGTGAGGAACACCGTTGTAAACAATGGTTCCGACACCGCCCGAAGCTTTATCAATACCTTTAAAATTTTTAAAATAGCAAGAGTGATACTTTAAAGAGAATTTGTCAGTATCTTTTAAAAAGGTCTCTTGCAAACAGATTGCAACTGGCTTTCCATTAGAAACTAATAGATTCATTTCTTCAAAATTAGCTTTGATGCTGCGACAATTCCATTGAATGATTTTGTTCGCCATAGTTAAATTAAGGGGGAGAAATATACTAATTAGTATTGGAAGTATGAAAATTATTTGTTTATGTGTGAAAGATCTATTATATTTTTACCTGGCTTATTCTCTTTGGAAGAATCTGCATCCTCTGTGTCTTCCGTTACCATGTCTTCTTCAAGACAGTGGTAGCGGTTGTATTGTTTAACAGGATCCTCAGATCCCTTTGGCTGGCGATTAGATGATGTCGCCCTAGGAGACGAAGTTCTGCTCCTAGGGGGTTTGACAAACGAGCTTGTATCATTATCTTCGGATACTTTACTAGCTGGACGATTTAATTTCTCTTGCTGCATTTGGGCCTTTTTACGTTTTACCATCTCAACTTTATCTAAGAGTTCTATTCTATCCATTTCAGAAAGAGATGTAGCTTTTGTGTCTTGAGGTCTAGACTTTGAAGCGGTAGATACAGATGAAGTTTTATTGCTTGAGGGCTCTTTCGAGATTGAAGGTGGAGTTTCAACTTTAGAAGAGGAAGATAGATTAACAGTATTTGATTCCAATATAGTTTCAGGAGTTTTGTTTGTTTGGAGGGAAAGAGACTGTGTTTTCTTAATTTGATTTGAAGTACTAGAAGTTAAGGCTACTGTGGATTTAGGGAATAATTTGTCAATCTCATGCTTCTTATCAGGGAAAAGAATGCTGAGTTTTTCGTGTAAAGTTTGACAGTTTTGACATTCCATATTGCTTTTTGTAATATTGGAGTAACTTGAGGGCAGATTGGCTTTTGTCCTTATTTCAAAAATTTTACGGGCTTCAAAAAAAGATACATTTTCTATGCATTTAATTCTCTGAATTTCTTTCTCCTTTTTCCAGAATTCACAGTCCTTTGAATTTGCTGGGTGACCTTTTCCACAGTTAGCACATTTAACTTCGTTCTGACAGGAATGATCGAAATGGTTTGGGTTTACATCACCACATTTAACACAAACCATATCATTGTTGCATTTGTCTTCATGATGTCCAAACCTCTGACAAAAATAGCATCTCAGAGGATTTGGAACATATACATCTACGTTTACCACATTAAACCCGACTTTTATTCGTCGAGGCAAAATGGGAACACCAAATGTCAAAATGAAAGTGTTTGTGCTAATCTTCTTTCCATTTCTAGTCACAGAGATACGTTTAACTTCAGTTACTCCTTGACTTTCCAGACCTTCAACAATCTCGTCTTCAGAGCAACCAGCTAGCTCTCTACAACGGATGATTCCCCTGGATTTATTCAGGGTCTCATGAGCATAAACCTTGACTTCATGTCCAAAAAATAGTTCAGTTTTTAACAGATTTTCAGCTTGAGCATTTAAATTAACTTCTACCAATAAATTACCATCTTTTAAAGATTTTACAGATTTTGGAGTACCTAAGATAGACTTTAATTGCTTTTCAATAACAAACGGAGAAAGTTTTGAAATTGGAAAATTTAGTTCTTTTGATTTGATGACCAGAAATTTGTTAAAATGACCAGAAGAGCTAGCAAATCCTTCGCCAATATCAGAGTCCATTTGAGCATCGCCTTTTCGTTTTTTGTTTAGGGGATCCATATTATAGTTTTAAATTTTCGTCATCTGTGGGCCCCACCCACCATGGAGTCCTACAAGGGGGCTAAACAGGAACGGCGATCCAGCTCCCAAAGCCAAGGCTACCCAGATGATATACTCGGGCAGTCCAAGTTCCAAGGCCCGATAAAGGAGAACATGGACACTTCCCCAAATGAGAGTCACGCCATGCAAACCCGTACCCGACCAAAAAACCCGAACCACCAAATTAGCCCATAAGCCTATATAGACTAGATATAAAATACAATTAAAATACGAAAAATGGTATGACATGGGCAAATAAACACTTGTACTACACAAGGGTACAATGCATGACATAGCGATTGCAATACTATCAGATATACTATATCTTAGTAAAGATAGATGCGTCAAAACACAAAAATAACCATAAATACATTGATGGCTAAATATCATATTATTAAAGTAGTCAATGCCATAGTCTAAAACGACCAGCCGATTGCCTAGACCGGGCCCATCCAGGCTCCCGTTTTACCGAAGCCGAGGCCAAAGCAGCGTGTTGAGAAGCTGGAGATCCCTGGGCTTCTCTCAACTACCAGGACCCTCTTTTCCGGCTTTACGAGTCTCCAACCACGGCAAACAGGCGGGCCCATTCGGTGGGGTCTTACCACTCTACAACACGGCAGCCAGCGATTTCTATCCCCCCGCCGGCTGGGGGCCGAAAATACGGAGGAGTTGTTTGCTAGACGAAACTGATATTTTTCGCCATCCAGGACAGTGGCCGAAGCAACTTTCTCTCCGTCCTTCGAACCATCTGTATAAATCTCTTCATGCAATATGTACCTTTCTTTAATTTCTAAAAATTTTGTTTTAAAGTCAACAGGGTCTGTAGTACCCTTTTTGCTTGAAGCTAGGCCATAAAGATAAGTGGGACTTTTGCATGTCCATAAAGGAACATCGGAAACCGCAACATCTTCTAGATCGAAATCTAGAGAATTTATATCCGTTTCGCAACGTAAACTAAAAGGTGGTATGGCTTTTGCTTTCTTTTCAAATTCCTCCCTGTAGTAAGGTTCAAATACAACTTTGTTAGTGGGGTTGTCATGGTTAGACTTTAACTTAAGATAATATTGCATGGAGAGTTTCTTTCGACGTAAATTTAAAGATGGTTCATTGGCTTCAGTGTACAGACTATTTACTTGTGATGTTCTAAAAGCGCCTAACGCTAAGCGCAATCCTTGATTATGAATAGAATCAAGTTTGCGAAGGTATGAAGGGCGAGCTGAACCGTAAACAGCACAGCCATAATCTAACTTAGATCTGACAAGCGACCTGTAAAGTCGCAATAGGACTTTTTTATTGGCTCCCCAGTCCAAATGGGACACAACTCGTAAAAGATTTAGAGCTTTTTGGCACTTATTGCTCAAATAATCAATATGTGGACGAAACGAGAGTTTAGAGTCAAAGAGAAGCCCTAAAAATTTGAACTCTGGAACAACTTCAATGGGCACTCCGTCAAATTTAAGTTCGGGATCAGGGTGCAGTTTTCTTGACTGACAAAAGTGCATACATTTGGTTTTAGTCTTGGAAAAATTAAAGCCGTTTTCGTTTGACCATTTGGTAAGGTTGTTCAAGACTTGCTGCAACTGCCTTTCAATTGTATACATATGTTTTGATCTGTAACAGATACAGAAGTCATCAACGTAAAGAAAACATTCCACACCAGGACAAACGGTTTTAACAATGTTGTTTATTTTGACACTAAATAGTGTCACGGACAAAATACTTCCCTGGGGTACTCCCATTTCTTGTTCATGGGGATCTGAAAAAATATCTCCCACCCTGACTCTAAACTGACGTTCGTCTAAAAATGCAGAAATGAAATAGGCAAGGCGACCTCGAATACCGAAATCAAAGAGGTCATTCATAATTCCATACTTCCAAGTGGTATCATAAGCACTTTCAAGATCGAAAAAGACAGAAACAACATGTTCTTTCTTTATGAAAGCTTCTCGAATAAAAGTCTCGAAGCGGACAAGATGATCAAGAGTGCTTCTCTGTTTACGAAAGCCACTTTGGACTGACGTAATCAGTTTATGTTTTTCTAAAAACCAAACAAGACGATCATTAACCATTCTTTCCATGGTTTTGCAGATGCAACTAGTTAAAGCAATTGGGCGATAAATTGAAGGGTTCGTAGAATCTTTACCTGGTTTAGGTATTGGAATAACGATTGCTTCCCGCCAAGATGCTGGAATGCTTCCCGTTTTCCAAACCTGGTTATAAATTTCAAGTAAACAATGAAGGGAGCGAGATGGTAAACGTTTGAGGAACTGATAATGAATATTATCAGATCCGATAGCAGTGTCATGACACTTTTTTAAAGCTTTCTTCACATCTTTCACAGAAAAGTCTCTATTGTAGTGCTCAAGGTTCCTGGAACTAAAATCAAGCTTGGACTTTTCTTTTTCACCTTGAAATTTTTGAAAGTTGGGTGAATAATTGGAAGAGGAGGACTTCTTGGCAAATGAATCTGCCAATACATTGGCAATGTCATGTTTGGAAGACACTGTACTATCACCATCTGTTTTAAGATGACCAACACTAAGGGACGTGTTCTTCCCACTGATTTTCCGTACCATATCCCAAGTCTTTTTGACAGATGATCTTGAATTTAATCTAGAAACATACTGCCTCCAAGACGAACGTTTACTTTGTTTGAAAGTTCTACGAGCTTTCGCCCGTGCAATTTTAAACTTGTACAGATTTTCCTTCGTAGGCCTAAGGCCGAATGCTCTGAGAGCAGATTTTCTCTCAGCTAAAGCCTTTTTACAGTCGTCATTAAACCATGGCTTGTTTGGATTTTTAGGATTAGGCGATGTTCGAGGAATTGCTTTTTCTGCAGCAGAATTAAGTAAATATGTAAATAGTTCTGCAGAGTTTTTACATTCATCAAAGGCTTCTGGATTTATTGACTGCTCAATTGTGGTTTTAAAAAGTTCCCAATTAGCCTTATGGAGTTTCCAACGCCTTGGGCGGTCTTGAACCGAAGGCCCTAACTCAGATATATGAATAGGAAAATGGTCACTACCATGAAGATCAGAGTCCACTTTCCAGCTAAAAGCAGGGAAAATGTCTGGAGAGCAAATAGTTAAATCCAGTGTAGAATATGAACCAGTTGCTGGATGATGATAAGTGGAAGATTTATCATTTAATAAAACAAGATCATGATTCGATATAAAATCTTCAATAATACGACCTTTGTTGTCTGTATGGGAACATCCCCAAAGCGTGTGGTTGGAATTGAAATCTCCCATTAATATATAAGGCTTGGGTAATTGTTCGTCAAGATCGTCTAGTTTCCTAAGACTGATAGGAGAACTAGGTGGAAGATAGATTGAACACAGTGTTATTGTTTTATTAATAGATACGCTAACAGCAACAGCTTGTAGCGTAGTATTAAGAGGGATAGTGCGATGAGGAACACTGTTGTTAACAATGATTCCGACACCGCCCGAAGCTTTCTCAATACCTTCCAAATTTTTCAAATAGCAAGAGTGATACTTAAAAGAGAATTTGTCAGTATCTTTTAAAAAGGTCTCTTGCAAACAGATTGCAACTGGCTTTCCATTAGAAACTAATAGATTCATGTCTTCAAAATTATCTTTGATGCTGCGACAATTCCATTGAATGATTTTGTTCGCCATAGTAAAATTAAGGGGGAGAAATATACTAATTAGTATTGGAAGTATGAAATTTATTTGTTTATGTGTGAAAGATCTATTATATTTTTGCCTCGCTTATTCTCTTTGGAAGAATCTGCATCCTCTGTGTCTTCCGTTACCATGTCTTCTTCAAGACAGTGGTAGCGGTTGCATTGTTTAAAAGGATCCTCAGATCCCTTTGGCTGGCGATTAGATGATGTCGCCCTAGGAGACGAAGTTGTGCTCCTAGGGGGTTTGACGAACGAGCTTGTATCATTATCCTCGGATAATTTACTTGCTGGATGATTTAATTTCTCTTGCTGCATTTGTGCTTTCTTACGAATGACCATTCCACAGTTTACAGATTTTGCTGTATTTGTGCACGTTAACTGTGTGTGAGTAGCGTTAACTTCTCCACATTTTGCACATACTTGATCATTCCTGCATTTGTCTTCATGATGTAATGAATGAATGAATGAATGGTGTTTTATGGCCCGTCGACAACTAAGGTCATGTTGGGCGCATCACAAGTAAATGAAAAGGTGCCTTTGAGTAAAAACGGAAATGGGTTCAAACAGTAAAATGTAGAGTCAAACAACAATAGTAGAATTATACCTAACAATCAATTACTAAAACCGATCTATACTAACAATAAAAATCTAAACAATCATGAACAGGTCTATAAATTGCTTACAAGAACCTAAAATCATATTTTGCTGTACAAATTGATGGCCTTCAGGAAATCAAAAATAAGTTCGATTCTGACGCTTCCAAAAAGCTGCCTGATACTGTCAGTCTTGAAATATTGATCTCTGTACATAGAAAAATCAATACAGTCTATAAAAATATGTTTGACAGTAAGAGGAGCGTCGCATGGAATACACATTGGAGGTTCGTTTCCTTTAAGAAGAAATGAATGCGTCAAGTAAGTGTGACCAATGCGTAAACGGGCTAAAATGAATTCTTCTCGGCGATTTGATCTATAGCCAGGTAGCCATTCACCAAGACTCTGTTTAATAGAATAAAGTTTATTATCTTGGTTTGCGGGATCGTCCCAACAATTCTGCCAGATATCCCGAATAAAATGATGAATTAAAGGTTTAAAATCACCAAAAGGAACATCGAAAGGTAAAATGTCTAGTGATAATGCCTCCTTGGCAGCCTTATCTGCCTCCTCATTACCACGAATACCAATGTGGCTAGGGAGCCAACAGAAAACAAGATCAACATCACTATCAAGATTTGAAATCTTATTCAGTAATTTAACTATAAGAGGATTGTCTGTTTTCTCGTGTTCGAGCGCTTGCATACTGGACATTGAATCAGTGAAAACAATATAACGCCAATAACCATCTTCGATCATGTGATCGAGCGCAAGATCAATCGCCTTAAGTTCTGCTGAAAATACGGAGGCGTTGTTTGCTAGACGAAACTGATATTTTTCGCCATCTAGGACAGTGGCCGAAGCAACTTTCTCTCCGTCCTTCGAACCATCTGTATAAATCTCTTCATGCAATATGTACCTTTCTTTAATCTCTAAAAATTTTGTTTTAAAGACAACAGGGTCTGTAGTACCCTTTTTGCTTGAAGCTAGGTCATAAAGATAAGTTGGACTTTTGCATGTCCATAAAGGAACATCGGAAACTGTATATTCCGCAACATCTTCTAGATCGAAATCTAGAGATTTATACCTGTTTCGCAACGTAAACTAAAAGGTGGTTTGGCTTTTGCTTTCTTTTCAAATTCCTCCCTGTAGTAAGGTTCAAATACAACTTTGTAAGTTGGGTTGTCAGGGTTAGACATTAACTTAAGATAATATTGCATGGAGAGTTTCTTTCGACGTAAATTTAAAGATGGTTCATTGGCTTCAGTGTACAGACTATTTACTGGTGATGTTCTAAAAGCGCCTAACGCCAAGCGCAATCCTTGATTATGAATAGAATCAAGTTTGCGAAGGTATGAAGGGCGAGCTGAACCGTAAACAGCACAGCCATAATCTAACTTAGATCTGACAAGGGACCTGTAAAGTCGCAATAGGACTTTTTTATCGGCTCCCCAGTCCATATGGGACACAACACGTAAAAGATTTAGAGCTTTTTGGCACTTATTGCTCAAATAATCAATATGTGGACGAAACGAGAGTTTAGAGTCAAAGAGAAGCCCTAAAAATTTGAACTCTGGAACAACTTCAATGGGCACTCCGTCAAGTTTAAGTTCGGGATCAGGGTGAAGTTTTCTTGACTGACAAAAGTGCATACATTTGGTTTTAGTCTTTGAAAACTTAAAGCCGTTTTCGTTTGACCATTTGGTAAGGTTGTTCAAGACTTGCTGCAACTGCCTTTCAATTGTGTACATATGTTTTGATCTGTAACAGATACAGAAGTCATCAACGTACAGAAAACATTCCACACCAGGACAAACGGTTTTAACAATATTGTTTATTTTGACACTAAATAGTGTCACGGACAAAATACTTCCCTGGGGAACTCCCATTTCTTGTTCATGGGGATCTGAAAAAGTATCTCCCACCCTGACTCTAAACTGACGTTCGTCTAAAAATGCAGAAATGAAATAGGCAAGGCGACCTCGAATACCGAAATCAAAGAGGTCATTCATAATTCCATACTTCCAAGTGGTATCATATGCACTTTCAAGATCGAAAAAGACAGAAACAACATGTTGTTTCTTTATGAACGCTTCTCGAATAAAAGTCTCGAAGCGGACAAGATGATCAAGGGTGCTTCTCTGTTTACGAAAGCCACTTTGGACTGACGTAATCAGTTTATGTTTTTCTAAAAACCAAACAAGACGATCATTAACCATTCTTTCCATGGTTTTGCAGATGCAACTAGTTAACGCAATTGGGCGATAATTTGAAGGGTTCGTAGAATCTTTACCTGGTTTAGGTATTGGAATAACGATTGCTTCCCGCCAAGATGCTGGAATGCTTCCCGTTTTCCAAACCTGGTTATAAATTTCAAGTAAACAATGAAGGGAACGAGATGGTAAACGTTTGAGGAACTGATAATGAATATTATCAGATCCGACAGCAGTGTCATGACACTTCTTTAAAGCTTTCTTCAACTCTTTCACAGAAAAGTCTCTATTGTAGTGCTCAAGGTTCCTGGAACTAAAATTAACCTTGGACTTTTCTTTTTCACCTTGAAATTTTTTAAAGTTGGGTGAATAATTGGAAGAGGAGGACTTCTTGGCAAATGTATCTGCCAATGCATTGGCAATGTCATGTTTGGAAGACACTGTACTATCATCATCTGTTTTAAGATGACCAACACTCAGGGATGTGTTCTTCCCACTGATTTTACGTATCATGTCCCAAGTCTTTTTGACAGATGATCTCGAATTTAATCTTGAAACATACTGCCTCCAAGAAGAACGTTTACTTTGTTTGATAGTTTTACGAGCTTTCGCACGTGAAATTTTAAACTTGTAAAGATTTTCCTTCGTAGGCCTAAGGCCAAATGCTCTGAGAGCCGATTTTCTCTCAGCTATAGCCTTTTTACAGTCGTCATTAAACCATGGCTTGTTTGGATTTTTAGGATTAGGCGATGTTCGAGGAATTGCTTTTTCTGCAGCCGAATAAAGTAAAGATGTAAAATAATCTGCAGTGTTTTCGCAGTCATCAAAGGCTTCAGGATTAATTGACTGCTCGCAGGTATTTTAAAAAGATCCCAATTAGCTTTATTGAGTTTCCATCGTCTAGGTATTTCCTGGACTGATGGTCCAGATTCAAAAACATGAATCGGAAAGTGGTCGCTCCCATGAAGATCAGAATCAACTTTCCACGTAAAATGTGGAAAGATATCAGGGCTGCAAATAGTCAAATCCAGTGAAGAATAATTTCCAGTGGCAGGATGAAGATAGGTAGAAGACTTGTTATTCAATAAAACAAGATCATGATTGGTAATGAAATCTTCAACAGTACGGCCTTTGGCGTCGATGTTGCTACACCCCCATAAAGTATGATGAGAATTAAAATCTCCCATCAATATGAAAGGTTTAGGTAATTTGTGAACAAGATCGTCTAGTTTTCTAATGTCTATAGGAGAACTGGGTGGTAGATAGATTGAACATAATGTAATAGTTTTATGAAGAGACATGCTAACAGCTACTGCCTGCAAAGTGGTGTCTATACAGACATTTTGATGTGGAATATTGTTATTCACAAGTATACCAACGCCACCAGATGCCTTTTCGTTGTATGTGAAGTTTTTAAGATAGCAAGAATGGTATTTTAGTGAAAATTCATCTGTGTCTTTAAGAAATGTTTCCTGTAAACATACTGCCACTGGTTTATTCTTAGAAACTAAAAGATTCAGCTCCTCAAAATTGGCTTTGATGCTACGACAATTCCATTGAATAATATTATTCGCCATTAAAAAGATTATTATAAAGTGTGTACCACGTAAGAATGGAAATAGGTGGTTATTTTTTAACACCACTTAGATTTATTTTATTCGCACCTTGCCTAATTGGATCGGGTTGTACATGATTGTGATTTGTGGAAGGAGGACCTGAACTCGAATCTTCAGGTTCATCCTCCATGCCCGCATCATCCCCATCATCCAAATCGCTAAAGCGATTGGAAGTCTGTATTGGAGAAGGATTAACCTTTTCCAATTGATGGCGAAGACGAGCTCGCCTTTGAGTGTTTTGCTCCGAGTTATTTGCAGAACTTTTACTATTGTTTGACGATTTTTGTGTTTTACTTACATCCTTCTGAATATTTTGCTTTGGAATTTTAGCCTCTGCTACTGAAACCTTACTGTCGCAAACTTTTACATTTGTTTCCTTAACTGATGGCCTTTCTTCAGATAATACTTCATTGACCTTGTCACGAACTTCAGGAATCAGTTCAGATAGTATTTTAAGCATGCGTTCGCATGTATTGCATTCCTTTGGTTTGGCATTTTGAGTCGGCTCAGGGACAGATTTAGCTTTATTAGCATAGGTGTTGGCATCTTCTCTTGATTCTACTATTTTCCTAGCTTCGAAGTAAGAAACGGATTGTCTACATTTGATAGTCAGAATTTCTTTTTCCTTTTTAAATTTTGGACATAATTTAGAACTTGCCGGATGATCCATTCCACAATTAAAACATTTGAAATCATTATCGCAGGTGTCTTCATCATGTTCATCCAGGTCTCCAGAATATGCGCATTTCCTACAAATCTTAGTTGCTCTACAATTGTTTTCATGATGCCCAAACCTCTGGCAGTTAAAACAACGCAGAGGATTGGGAACATAAACATCAACCTTTACAATCTGGAACTTTAATTTCTGTTGGCAAGGTCGGCTCATTAAATGTCAAAATATCTGTGTTTGTTTGTACTATCTTGTCATTCTTTTTAAATTCAATTCTTTTTACTTCTGTTACACCTTGGGATCTTAGATTAGATTTGATTTCAGTTATTAGACATGTAGAAAGTTCCCTACAACGAATTACACCTTTTGATTGATTAAGTTTTTCGTGACCATATACTTTTACCCTTTGACTAAAGAATTTTGTTGTTTTTAATAGATTATCTGCCTGAGCCCTTTTACACACTTCAATTAATAAAGTTCCATTTTTTAGATTTTTGACTGACTTTGGAGTCCCAATTATAGCTCTGATTTGTTTCTCAATTACAAATGGAGAAAGTTCTGCAACAGGTGGCTGATCTGGGTCTTCACTTTCGACCACAATGAATTTCGGAAAAGGCGGTAAGCTAATGTTTTCGTCCTCAGAGTCGGATAGGTAACGCTTGGCTTTTTTTGTCTGGGCCATGATCTGTTAGTAATTTTCATCAGCAATACTCTTCACCCACCTTGGAGCCCAACAAGGGGGCACGTCACCGGGGATTTATTCCATCTCGGGAGCGGTGCCAAAGATGTATCACTGATATACTCGGTGCAAATGGGCTAAATCAAGCAATTATCATCCGATGAGTAGATCAACCAAGCACGAAATAAACATCGGAACGTAAAATTGTCGATCAAACACCTCGTTTACCCGATTAACCCTTAAGCCATCGCTTTCTGGAATAGAGTCTGAATACAATGAAATAAAACTACTTGACATATACAAATAATAATGAGCGTGTTTCATAATCTATACGTTCTATTCCAGTGCTAGGCATGACCAGCCGATTGATCAGACAGGGCCTATCTGACCGCTCGTCTAGTTCAACTCCAGGCCAAAGTGGTGTGTTGCAGAGACGAGGTACTTAAACCCTGACCCCGAAACCACTCAACCACCAGGATCCCTTCATCAAACGACACGAGCAACCACCCACGGCAAACAGGTGGGCCCGTTCGGTGGAGTCTTACCACTCTGCAGGACGGCAGCCGGCGATTTCTATCCCCCCGCCAGCAGGGGGTTCTTCATGATGTCCAAACCTCTGACAATGGAAACATCTCAGAGGATTCGGAATGAATGAATATTGTTTTAAGGCCCGTCGACATCTATGGTCATGTTGGGCGCAATAAAAGTTACTGTAAACGTATCACAAATAAAAGACTGTGATAAAATTTGAAAAGTACAATTTAGACAATCAAAAACAATTCTAAAGTTGAAAACTTAAGCAAAATTTCTTAACAATCATGTAAAGTGCTAAAAATCTCTTGTAAGATCCTAGAATTATATTTTATTGTACAAACCAAAGGCCTTTAGGAAATCAAACATGAGTTCAATTTGAACATTTTCGAATAGCTGCCTCATACTGTCAACCTTGAAAAATCTTTCTCTACGTTAACTACTTGTTTATTATGTATAGCAAATTACCATTTACACTCTATTTATAAACAATTAGATTTTCATTCAAATTACATTTGCGTTATACAACAGGGTCGCCAGTTTTTAAGAAATAAAACACCGATACATTGTTCAAATAAGTTGTATTAGATTCTAGTCTTCTCTTTTCGACTTGAATAAAAACAACTTTGTCATCTTATTCACTAATGCAATTGAATAATGAAAAACGTTTATTCGGTTAAAACTTTGTCTCCCAACTCCGTGTATTACGTTTCAAAGACAAAAGGAACAACATTAGATGTAAGTATTTATTTCATTCAATTATCGGATTCATTTTGCTGTTTTTAAGAAATTTCTATAAAAGTATATATATATATGTTCATTCCGTCCGAAGTCATACCTCAGGAGCCACTGGGCCTAATTGGATGAAACTTCATATATAATCTTCCTAGTAAAATTTCCAAGAGAACTTTTTTGAATTTTCTCAAATCAAACCTGTGTCATGGAAAAAGGGGCCTTAATGTAAAAATGTTTTTTGTTAATTTCTCCTAATCTAATAGTAAGAATTTTATGAAATTTCATATTTGAGCAGCAAATCAGATCCTCTTGACCTTAAACTATCGAAAATTTACGTTCTTTTAAAAAAAAACGTGGCATGGGAAATTAGGCCTTAATGTCATAAGCTTTACGTAAGCTCTCTTTTTGTCCTGCAAAACCTTACATTGGCCATAACTCTCTTGATTGGTTACAGATAGAGTCTTCATATTTTACATGTGCATTGCTTGTGACATTCCCTTTTGTTGATACTAAGTTCAAGGTCATAAGTCAAGGTCAAGTTCATGTGTCAAGGTCAGATTTTCGAAAATCTTAACTTTAACTTTATCTATAAGCTTACAATGGTTAGTGATATAGTCTTCATATTTCACATGTGCATTGCTTATGACATGACCTTCCTATTGGTACAAAGTTCAAGGTCATCTGTTGAGTCAAGGTCGTTTCTCAAGGTCAAAATTTCAAAACTTTTGACATTTACATTGTCCATAAGTTTCAATGGTAAGTGATATAGCCTTCATTTTTCATATGTGCATTGCTCATGACATGACCTTTCTATTGGTAATAAATTCAAGGTCATCTGTCAAGATCAAGGTCATTTCTCAAAGTCGAAAATCTTAAATTTTATCGTTGTCTATAAATTTAAAATAGAAGTAAATCTGTTAGGTTTATCTGTTAAGGTCAAGGTCATTTCTTAAGGTTAAACTTTCGAAAATACTTTTTACCCCAAGGTTTTTCAAAGTCAGGTTTAAATATATTTACCCCGATTGAATATTGTAAATTGATATAAAATAGCATAAATTCTGTCTTCGAAGATTTTTTGTTAAATCCACATGGTTAATAATTTATACACTTTGTAACTACAACAAATATTTGATCGATATGATCGTAGAGAGAATAACCATTGCTGGTCCAAAATTTTTAAAGATTTGTTTGTTTGTTTGAATGGGATTTTACGCCGCTTTTAACAATCTTTCAGTTATATCGCGGCAGCTGGAGAACCTAACAATGGAATCCTGGTATTTCTCACACCAGTACTACCATTACATCCTTTCCTAGCCTCCAGCTGCTATCCCACATAGGTCTACGATTATCGACCCATTGGTGAGAGACAAATAGTCGGAAAGGATGAGAGCCGCCGTCGGGGATCTAACCCGGGACCTCTAGATTGGCAGTCCGACGCGCTACCAACCGCGCTATGACGGCGACAAATTTTCAAAGAACTATTCATAATACTTCATTGAACAAAAAGTTCACGCGTCTGTGCGCGTTTCTGCAAGAGTGTTTTCGAATCATATAGATTTATTCATTTTAAACTCTTCGCGGTGCGGGATGCAGCGTCTCTGTTGTTTAAGATAAACCACGTTAATAAACATTCGTTATTTTGTATTATTCAGACTAATAAAAACCTTCAAGAAAAGACTTACGACACTGATCGCTACTATTTAGAGGATTTGCAAGACATACAGCCGCAAATCTTACAATTAAAAAAGAGTAAGAGATGATTAAAGATGTTATATCTCGAAGTGTCCCGGTCATCTATATTTAGATTTGTTTGTTTGAATGGGGTTTTACGCCGCTTTCAACAATCTTTGAGTTATATCGCGGCGGCTGGAGCACCTAACAATGGAATCCTGGTATTTCTCACACCAGTACTACCGTTACATCCTTTCCTAGCCTCCAGCTGCTATCCCACATAGGTCTACGGTTATCGACCCATTGGTGAGAGACAAATAGTCGGAAAGGATGAGTGCCGCCGTCGGGGATCGAACCATCTATATTTGGAGGACGCACAAACAGTACAACAGTGAATCTTGTAATAAGTTCTCTCATTTTCGTTGTAATTTATAAAGCAGATATTGTAATACAGAACATAAATGTTGATTACTGTTTCTTTTGTCTCATTGTTTTCTTTTCTTAAAACTTTTCAATTAGGGACATCAAACCCCGGATCTTGTTTGGGAATGTTTACTGGTTGAAAAGATTAGGATATTCTAGAATTACAAAGTATGTATCTAAAAATGTAATACGGTGAGGAAATAGAGGTACATTATCAGAATTGTGTTCTTTATCGGACCCTTTCCAACAAGACCTGGTGTTTGCGTCCCTAATAGGAAGCTACTCAATTTTAGCGCCGAGGTCCCGTTTAGTCTGTAGTTTTTCCATATTCCTTTCTTTCGTTGTAAAGTTACGGTCGAACACACACACATCTCCATGTCCAAAGCTCGTCTAACCGAGTGTTAAGTTATGAGATGTGTGTAAAACAAAAGAAACAAAATGTTTTTTTTTTAAATTTTATCTAACACTTTTTTTTCAGTATACATTTATATCAGAATATTTTCTTTTAATTATCAACACAAGTGATATTCAATTGGTGTGCACTCAACACATTGTAACATGTCCTCTTGGTTGTGATGCCCCTCAATACAAACGGGTGCGACATCCAGTTCTGGTAAAAATAAATTTAAAGTGTCTACTTAATCTGAGAGAATTCTAAAGTCCTCTTTCTTAAAGAAGACACCCCGTCTTGTGGGTTTCACTTCCAATTCACCCTCGGGTAACCAAAAGTCTCTTATACCTACACCGTCCAGCCCTTCGATAATGCTAACGAACTGGTTTCCTCCCAGATGCTGTGTCATACACTCCTTACTATAACGTTTAGAAAGAACATCGGGTATAATCTGAAGGAACCTGTAATTCACAGAACAAACACAATTTAACTATCACAAATTATATTAAAAAATTTTTTACTCCTATTTATGACATATACTCAAGCTGATCAATATTATAACAATCCAAAACAAGGTGCCAAATTGTCACAAGATACGCCCGTCACACTGCTTAATATTAACTGGGGATTTGAATAGAACTGGGGTTATTTTGAATGAATATTTTTTGTCAAACAAAGAATGAAAAACAACAAAGGACAATAACTCAAAATAAACGCTACGTAGAGTTATGGTTCTTGTACACTGCACTCCCACTTGGTGAGCTCTATCCATCCATGAAATTTCATGATTCTAGCTATTATACTTTTAGAGATATACTCCGGACAAGATTCAAGTACGAAAAACAACAAAGGGCAATAACTCAAAAAAAAAGAGACCCAGTGGGCCTTAACGGTCACCTGAGTAAAAGAGCACCAAGACAAGTGATTTTGTTTGAAAGAATTAGAAAAAGGTTTGGTTGAAATCCCCTCAGTAGTTCTTGAGAAGAAGATGAAAATGTTTAAAAGTTACCAAAAATGACCCCCTTTTGGTCCCCATTTTAGGCACCCCTGACCTCCAGCCTTTTAATTTTCACAAATCTGTATAATCAGTACCCAATGATGCTTTTCACCAAGAGAGTTTGAAATTGGCTTAGTACTTCATCAGAAGAAGGTGAAAATGTGAATTTTTTAACATGATGAACTTTGACCTCTGGGTGTGGCCCCATACATGACCCCAGGGACATGAATTTCACAATTTATAATATACCTGTCCTAGTTGTCATGCACAAAGAATATTTAAGCTCTGGCATTAACGGTTTATTAGAAGAAGATTTTTAATGAAGTACCAAAATTTCCCCCTTTTTGCCCCCTATTTGGGCCCCTTTGACCCACAGAACCCCTATTTTCACAAACTTAAATTGGCATCCCCCAATGATGCTTTCTACCAAGTTTGGTTGAAATCCCCCCAGTAGTTCTTGAGAAGAAGATGAAATATTTAAAAGTTACCAAAAATTACCCCCTTTTGGTCCACATTTTAAGGCCCCCTGACCCCCAAGCCTTTTTATTTTCACAAATCGGAATAACCATTACCAAATGAAGCTTTTCACCAAGTTTGTTTGAAATTGGCTTTGTACTTCATCATCAGAAGATGAAAATGTGAATTTTTACATGACCTTTGACCTCTGGGTGTGGCCCCATAAATGACCCAAGGGGCATGAATTTCACAATTTATAATATACCTGTCCTAGTTGTCATGCACACTAAATATTTAAGCTCTGGTATTAACGGTTTATTTGAAGAAGATTTTTAAAGAAGTACCAAAAATTACCCCTTTTTGGCCCCTATTTGGGCCCCAATGACCCCCAGAACCCCTATTTTTACAAACTTGAATTAGCATCCCCCAATGATGCTTTCTACCAAGTTTGGTTGAAATCCGTCCAGTAGTTCTTGAGAAGAAGATGAAATATTTAAAAGTTACCAAAAATTACCCCCTTTTGGTCCACATTTTAGGGCCCCCTGACCCCCCCAGCATTTTTATTTTCACAAATCCGAATAACCATTACCAAATGATGCTTTTCACCAAGTTTGTTTGAAATTGACTTTGTACTTCATTAGAAGAAGATGAAAATGTGAATTTTTTAACATGATGAACTTTGACCTCTGGGTGTGGCCCCATACATGACCCCAAGGGCATGAATTTCACAATTAATAATAAACCTGTCCTAGTTGTCATGCAAACAAAATATTTAAGCTCTGGTATTTACGGTTTATTAGAAGAAGATTTTTAAAGAAGTACCAAAAATTACCCCTTTTTGCCCCCTATTTGGGCCCCTATGACCCCCCCAAAACCCCTATTTTCACCAACTTGAATTGGCATCCCCCAATGATGCTTTCTACCGAGTTTGGTTGAAATCCGATCAGTAGTTCTTGAGAAGAAGATGGACGACGACGGACAAACGATGATTGCAATAGGTCACCATGACCATTCGGTCAGGTGACCTAAAAAGGCCAGGTAGAGTTAAGGTTCTTGTACACTGCACTCCAACTTGGTGAGCTCTATCCATCCATGAAATTTCATGATTCTAGTTACTATACTTTAAGAGATATACTCCGGACAAGATCCAAGTATGATAAACAACAAAGGACAATAACTCAAAAAATAGGCCAGGTAGAGTTAAGGTTTTTTTTAGCACTGCACTCCCCCTTGGTGAGATCTATACACCCATGAAGTTTCATGATCCTAGCTATAATACTTTTAGAGATATACTCTGGACAAGATTCAAGTATGAAAAACAACAAAGGGCAATAACTCAAAAAATAGGCCAGGTAGAGTTATGGTTCTTGTGCAATGCACTCCCCCTTGGTGAGATCTATACACCCATGAAATTTCATGATTCTAGCTATTATACTTTTAGAGATATACTCCGGACAAGATTCAAGTATGAAAAACAACAAAGGGCAATAACTCAAAAAATAGGCCAGGTAGAGTTATGGTTCTTGTGCACTGCACTCCCCCTTTTGAGATCTATTCACCCATGAAGTTTCATGATCCTAGCTATAATACTTTTAGAGATATACTCCGGACAAGATTCAAGTATGAAAAACAATAAAGGACAATAACTAAAAAAATAGGCCAGGTAGAGTTATGGTTATTGCGGTTTGCACTCCGTATTGATAAGAAGAATATAACTGCCAAGTTTAAAGTCAATCGGGCTTAGGATGACAGAGTTATGCTCCGGACAAAGAAGTGGACACCGCCCGGACACCACGGGTGATCCCATAATACGTCCCGTCTTCGACGGGCGTATAAAAAAGGAAGAAAATAACAATTACATTAAAGATTACTTTACTTTTCCAACATTGAAGAAGTACGCATACACCTTTTTTGGTGGGAATTCTTCCAGCTTCAAAGTACCTTATATGTACGTATGTCTTATTTTTATAGTCGCATACAGTTACATAAACATCTCCAAAAACATGAAGCTTGCAACGGTTAACGGAATTCATATTGAAATATTCGTCACCTTGTGCGCCTTGCTCGTACACCCTTATTTTCACACTACTAGTGAAAGCTTTTATTAGGTTTCGAAAGCATAAAGAACTTGAATTTATCCCCTATAAGTTGTACACGTGTGTGCACTTTTCGGATAGTAAACAATGCTTTTCAAGTGGAGGACGGTTTAACTTTACCAAAATAAAGTCCATGTCCTTTAACAAGGATGAGATTACTGAGCTTCTCATTTCCTCTCAGAGATTGAAATAAAATAAAACGTTTTTTATTCTAAATTTCAATGCCTTAGCAACCGGAGTTTTCTACGGTTTTCTTTTCCTTTAGTAGCAGGTTGGTAATTTTATTCCAATATTTATATTTTCAGTATTTTGATGCAAATAAGCTATGAAATGAAAAGCTCTAGCCTGTGAGACGAGGTATAAGAATAAACCGCTGCAGGCCTACCCCAGTCACATCTGCCATTTCAGGGTGGAACAAATGTGACAACTGGCATGTCGTAAGAGACGACAATCATGGTCTACATATATCATGGTCTACATATATCATGGTCTTCATATATCATGGTCTTCATATATCATGGTCTTCATATATCATGGTCTTCATATATCATGGTCTTCATATATCATGGTCTTCATATATCATGGTCTTCATATATCATGGTCTTCATATATCATGGTCTTCATATATCATGGTCTTCATATATCATGGT
Source organism: Fragum fragum (assembly GCA_946902895.1). Taxonomy (NCBI): domain Eukaryota; kingdom Metazoa; phylum Mollusca; class Bivalvia; order Cardiida; family Cardiidae; genus Fragum; species Fragum fragum. The sequence continues at coordinate 121,381 of OX336369.1, read as the reverse complement.
CTTCATATATCATTTTTGGTTTCATTCCTTATCTATCATTCATTCTTTATATTTTGTTAGTATTTTATGCTATACTATATTCTGCGCGCTGAATGACCAATGCTGTCGCTACGCTGTAAAGCACTAGACAGTCAAACATTTCTTTTAACGATTTTTGACGGGGGCCACCTTAGGAACATTTCTGCCAAATTTATTTTGAATTAAATAGTGCCCTAACCCTAGGGAATTGTTTTAGAAGAATTGTTTTAAAAGAAATAGTTGACGGGCGATAGACGAAGCTCAAATAAGCACTCTGTGCTCAGTTCTGGTTTGTTAATCGGTGTAAATGCCTCTCTTAACAGTATTTTAGTCATATCGCGGCGGCTTTAGCACACAACAATGAATTCCTGGTATTTCTCGCACCATTACATCCTTTCCTAGCTGCTATCAAAACATATTTTGAACAGGCAATGGTGATACCGCTTTGAGGAGCCGACCTAGTGAAGCATCAATCAATTATCAACCTGTGACCAAATAACCAATACACTAACGTCCACTTTGAGCGCCTAATTTGTAATTTAGTAGAAAGTTCTTTGTATATATACCAGAGCAACCAACTTTTTTTCAAAAGACGGATTTAGAAAATGTAAATTTGACCTGCGCATCACCGCTAGCATATGTAACACATATAGCGGAACATACAAATGTAGGTCAGGCAAAGGCTAGAGATCTTAAAGGCTAAATTGCTCAACAAAAGATTTTGATTTCACATCATAATAAAACTTTTAATTGTTCTATCTAATGTCTGCACGGTATGTTCTTCAGTACTTTATTCCAGGTCATTTGATACTGTAGCTCTTAATCTGAAAGAAATCAACGATAAGAACCCCCCCATGCCGCTGGTCACATGGATATGTCCTTGGGCAACACATTTCGGAGCACCTGCCTAGAACTTGTAATACCCAGGAAGCTCTGTTTGTTTGAATGGGGTTTAACGCCGCTTTCAACAATCTTTCAGTTATATCGCGGCGGCTGGAGCACCTAACAATGGATTCCTGGTATTTCTCACACTAGTACTACAATTACATCCTTTCCTAGCCTCCAGCTGCTATCCCACACAGGTCTACGATTATTGACCCATTGGTTGGAGCTAGTAGTCGGAAGGAATGAATGCCGCCGTCGGGAATCGAATCCGGAACCTCTAGATTGACAGTCCGACGCGCTACCAACTGCGCTATGACGGCGGCTACCCAGGAAGCACATATTTGTCGTATAATTGAACGATTGTTCAGGAGGCTTTAAACACCAGTTTAGCTCAAAAACTCAAGTTACGAGATGAGCTATTGTGATCGGTCAATTAGACACCCCCCCCCCCCAAAAAAAAAAAAAGTGTGCGGGGCCTATTTCACGTTCAATGCAAAACCACCTGATTTTCTACCATGTGTGGGAATGTCAAAGCCCTGGGATAAATCATGCCCTACCCAAGAGGTCCAAAGTCTGGAAAAGTGCTTAGTAAATCAAGTTAAAAAGTCCTCTGAAATATGCAATGAGGGGTCATTCATATTTTGCATAAATAATCAATAGCTTGTTGTTTCTTCCCAAAAAGACGAAGACAGGTCATTTCCATCGACTTTATGTTGTCCTCTGCACCCCCCTTTTCATTTGTATGAGTCTTAGAATTTGTTGATTTGTCTAGATTTAGTTCAGCCGCCGTCGTAGCGCTCAAATTAACTAACACAACTGTGTTTCAACAACCAATCAGGTGCTTGGAATCATAGTTCCAAACTATGATTTGAATCTATGATTTGACCAATGAGGAAGCTCCATTGCCAGTGAGGATAGAAACGGCCGCCATATTGTATCAACGATATATTGACAACTAAATATTTTATCTTTGTTAAGGGATGATACAGGTTTTTCGGAAAGACATATATTAAGTTGCCTCTACGATACCATAGAGGGGAGGAAGGTGATGGAGGAAAAGAGAAAGTGGTCCCCACTAGAGGATTTCGAGAAGGAAAGGGAAATAGCTGTTCAAGCATTTTTGGAGGCTTGTGGAGACCCCAGGGTCGAAAAGGACTGGATGGGGTTCCTGAGGATACAATGGTGGTTTGTATAGGTACGATAACATTTTTATATGCCAAGGCAAGATAACCGTAGAACGATAAAAAATTACGGAAAATTTAAAGGGCCCCTACCGATATCCAGAGTAACTGCGCTTAGTTTTAGTATAAGAGTGACCTCCCTTAAATATTTGGGTAATTCCGGTGAAAAAAATCGAAGATATCGGTACCGAAAACAATAACAGGTTGTTGCCAGCTCTTATTACGAGTCATCTATGTTGAACCCTAGATGATCTAGAGACTACTTTAACAGCTGAGCTTAATATCTAAAGGTAAGTGACGATTTACGTGCTTATAATCGTAAATGAGCCGGTATGAAAGTGTATTTTTTGGATATACCCAAATTCCGGATATACGTATGAATTACCATAAAAAGAGCTTTTTTATCGAAATAAATACAATTATACCCACGGAATTACATTCCGTTATTTCCTTTTTATTAAAAAATAGTTTCACATGTCAAGCGGGGCTTTGAATTTATAAAATGTCACTTTACAAACGGGAACTGTTATAAAGAAGCTCTCAATACGTCTTTATTTCATGACCATGGGAAATTCCAAAATACCCTTTTTATTGATAAATTTAACCAGAATTTCACTGCAGGATCCTCAACAAGCTTTTTAAAGTGTCTTAAGGCTTGTGGAAATGATTGTTGCCTCTGTAGGCCCTACCAAGATATAACCCCCAGCTGGCGAGGGGATAGAAATCGCCGGCTGCCGTCCTGCAGAGTGGTAAGACCCCACCGAACGGACCCACCTGTTTGCCGTGGGTGGTAGCTCGTGTCGTTTGATGAAGGGATCCTGGTGGTTGAGTGGTTTCGGGGTCAGGGCTTGAAGTACCTCGTCTCTGCAACACACCACTTTGGCCTGGAATTGAATTAGACGAGCGGTCAGATAGACCCTGTCTGATCAATCGGTTGGTCACGCCTAGCACTGGAATAGAAGGCATTGGTTTTAAAGCTTATACACTCTTATTTCTAACCTTTAAAGGAACCTCCATTATACTACTATACTCTATTCCAGACAGCGGTGGCTAAAGGGTCAATCGGGTAAACGTGGTGTTTGATCGACAGTTTTACTTATCGGTGTTTATCTCAGGCTTGGTCGATATTTTCATCGATGGTATTATTTGCTTGATCTAGCCCTTTTGCACCGAGTATACCGGTAATGCATCTCCCGAGATGGAAATTCCCCGGTAATGTGCCCCCTTGTAGGACTCCAGGGTGGGTGGAGAGCATCATCGGCGAAAAAATGAAAACAAATATGGCACAAACAAAGAAAGCCAAGCGATCCTATTCATTTGTTGAATCTGAAGATGTGAGTGCAGCCAACTTTCAAAGTTTTATCGTCATAGAGGCCGAAGATCCTGAAAATCCAATTGGAAAATTATCACCTTTTATTATAGGAAAACAGATAAAAAGTATTATAACAACCCCGAAATCAGTTAAAACATTAAAAAATGGAAATCTACTCATTGAAACTGCCAAAAAGGCTCAATCTGACAATCTTCTCAGTCTTACCAAGTTTTTCAACTAAAAAGTAAAAGTGTATGCCCATGAGAAACTTAATTTATCAAAGGGAGTTATTCGCAGTCGTGATTTATCCAAATGTCAATCAATCGCCGAAATAAAGTTAAATTTGAATCCCCAAGGAGTTATCGATGTTAAAAGAGTCGAATTCACTCGTGACGATGTTCTTGTTCAGACTGATACTTATATTCTGACTTTTGACCGTCTCAATCTTCCCAAAGAAATTAAAATAGGATTCGAAGTAGTTAAAGTCGACGTGTTCGTCCCTAACCCTCTGCGGTGTTACAAGTGTCAGAAGTTTGAGCACCACGAGGACAAATGTAGATGCACTAATGTTTGTAGAAAGTGTGCTCAAGTTGGGGACGATCATGACGAAAAGACATGTGAACATGAATTGAAGTGTGCCAACTGTGGATTTGGACACTCTGCAAACTCAAGATCATGCCCTAATTTCAAAAGAGAGAAGGAAATTTTGACTGTGAAATACAGAGAATCTGTTTCTTTTTTTGAAGCTAGAAAAATCGTTGATATGAGAGAAAATACAGTGCTCCAAACTAATCCTGAAAACAGTTATGCAAGTAAAGCTAGGCCTGTCTCTGCTCAAATTGAAAAATCAAAGTCCGAATGCAGTAATTGTGAACGTCTTTTGAAAATTTTATCTGAAGTTTTTCCCGAAGTAACTGAGAAGATCAATGAAATGATGTCTGCAGAAAAGTCCACACAGTTAAAAGTCAAAGATTATGGTAGAAAAGATCCGGCCTCTGAGAAAAAACAATCTGCTGCTCCACCCAAAAATGTCAATAGTGATTCAAATAAAAAAACAAATCAAGTTAAAGAAACAGATAAAGCTATGCCTGAGACCGCCATTCAAAGGCGGCTTCGCGTTCAATTGGAGAAAGTTAGCCCCTCTCCGATTACGACATCCAATCGATTTAAGGAGTTCGAGGATGGGGAGGAAATGGAGGATGAATCTGAAGATCCAGCCTCTAAGCCTCCAAGTATTCATCCATCTACTCACGCTCAGCAAGATCCAATAAGGCAAGGTGCAAATAAAATAAACTTAAGTGGAATAAAATGAATAATTTTATACTTCCATTTATCATTGGTGTTATCCTAACAATAAAATTTACTATGGCGAATAACATTATACAATGGAATTGTCGAAGCATCAAGGCCAATTTCGAAGAAGTAAATATCTTGGTCTCTAAACGAAAACCAGTGGCGGTATGCTTACAAGAAACATTTCTTAAAGATACAGATAAATTTTCAATTAAATACTACGATTGCTATCTAAAAATTTCGCTTGGAGTGAGAGAGCCTCCGGTGGTGTTGGTATCATTGTAAACAATAATATCCCCCATCGTATTGTTCAGCTCGAAACTACCTTACAAGTTGTAGCTGTTAGTGTATCTCTCAATAAAACAGTCACTCTTTGTTCTATCTATCTTCCTCCTAGTTCCCCTGTTGATGGCAGGAAATTATATGATCTTGTCGACCAATTACCCAAGCCTTATATATTAATGGGAGATTTTAATTCTCACCATACGCTATGGGGTTGTTCAAAAACAGACGACAAAGGCCGTACGATCGAGGATTTTGTAACTGGACATGATCTTGTTATATTAAACAATAAATCATCTACATACCATCACCCTGCCACTGGAAATTATCCATCACTGGATTTGACAATTTGTAGCCCTGATATTTTTCCAAATCTTAACTGGAAAGTTGATTCTGATCTTTATGGGAGCGACCATTTTCAGATTAATATTTCTGAGTCTGGGCCGCTTGTCCAGGATATACCTAGACGATGGAAACTCCATAAAGCAAATTGGGGTCTTTTTAAAACTACCTGCGAGCAGTCAATAAATCCAGAAGCCTTTGATGCTTGCGACTACGCTGCAGATCTGTTTACATCTTTACTTTATTCTGCTGCAGAAAAAGCAATTCCAAGAACATCGCCTGATCCTAAAATTCCAAACAAGCCATGGTTTAATGAGGATTGCAAAAGAACTATATCTGAGCGAAAATCTGCTCTTAGAGCATTCGGCTTAAGGCCTACAAAAGAAAATCTTTACAAATTTAAAATTGCGCGAGCGAAAGCGCGTCGCACAATAAAACAAAGTAAGCATTTGTCTTGGAGGCAGTATGTTTCTAGATTGAATTCTAGATCATCTGTCAAAAAGACTTGGGACATGGTAAGAAAAATCAATAGGAAGAACACGTCACTTAGTGTTGGTCATCTGAAAATTGACGATGAGAGTATCGTTTCATCGAAACATGACATTGCTAATGTTTTAGCAGATACATTCTCCAAGAAATCATCTTCTTCAAATTACTCCCCTACTTTTCAAAAGTGTCAGAATCATAAGGAAAAAACCAGGCTTAACTTCAGTTCCAAGAACTTGGAACCTTATAATAGAGACTTTTCTATCAAAGAACTGAAGATAGCTTTAAAGAAATGTCACGACACTGCTGTTGGATATGATAATATCCATTATCAGTTCCTTAAACGCTTACCACCACGTTCCCTTAATTGCTTACTTCAAATTTATAATCATGTGTGGGAAACGGGAATAATTCCAACCGCTTGGCGGGAAGCCATTGTTATTCCAATACCTAAACCAGGTAAAGATTCTGCAAATCCTTCAAACTATCGCCCTATAGCATTGACAAGCTGTATTTGCAAAACCATGGAAAGAATGGTAAATGATCGTCTTGTTTGGTTTTTAGAAAAAAATAAACTAATTACGTCAGTCCAAAGTGGCTTTCGTAAACAGAGAAGCACTCTTGATCATCTTGTCCGCTTCGAGACATTTATTCGAGAAGGTTTTATTAAGAAAGAACATGTTGTTTCTGTCTTTTTCGATCTTGAAAGTGCTTATGACACCACTTGGAAATATGGAATAATGAATGACCTCTTTGATTTCGGTATTCGAGGTCGCCTTGCTTATTTTATATCTGCATTTCTAGACGAACGTCAGTTTAGAGTCAGGGTTGGAAATACTTTTTCTGTTCCACATAAACAAGAAATGGGCGTCCCCCAGGAAAGTATTTTATCTGTGACATTATTCAGTGTCAAAATTAATAACATTGTCAAAACCGTTTGTCTTGGCGTGGAATGTTTTCTTTATGTTGATGATTTCTGTATCTGTTACAGGTCAAAACATATGTATACAATTGAAAGGCAGCTGCAGCAAGTCTTGAACAACCTTACCAAATGGTCAAACGAAAACGGTTTTAAGTTTTCCAAGACTAAAACCAAATGTATGCATTTTTGTTAGTCAAGAAAACTGCACCCTGATCCCGAACTTAAACTTGACGGAATGCCCATTGAAGTTGTTCCAGAGTTCAAATTTTTAGGGCTTCTCTTTGACTCTAAACTCTCTTTTCGTCAACATATTGATTATTTGAGCAATAAGTGCCAAAAAGCTCTAAATCTTTTACGTGTTGTGTCCCATATGGACTGGGGAGCCGATAAAAAAGTTCTATTGCGACTTTACAGGTCGCTTGCCAGATCTAAGTTAGATTATGGCTGTGCTGTTTACGGCTCAGCGCGCCCTTCATACCTTCGCAAACTTGATTCTATTCATAATCAAGGCTTGCGCTTAGCGTTAGGCGCTTTTAGAACATCACCAGTGAATAGTCTGTACACTGAAGCCAATGAACCATCTTTAAACTTGCGTCGAAACTCTCCATGCTATATTATCTTAAGTTAAAGTCTAATCCTGACAACCCCACCTACAAAGTTGTATTTGAACCTAAGTATGGGGAGTAATTTGAAAAGAAAGCAAAAGCTATACCACCTTTTAGTTTACGTTGCGAAACAGATATAAATTCTCTAGATTTCGATCTAGAAGATGTTTCCGAATAAAGTTTCCGATGTTCCTTTATGGACATTCAAAAGTCCCTTTATGGACATTCAAAAGTCCCACTTATCTTTATGATCTTGCTTCCAGCGAAAAAGCCGCCGTCATAGCGCAGTCGGTAGCGCGCCAGACTCCTAATCTTCAATCATAGGTGTCATGGGTTCGATCCCCGGCGGCGGAAAATATTCTTTCCGACAATTGTCTCTCACCAATGGGTTGATAATCGAAACCTACGTGGGATAGCAGCTGGAGGCTAGGAAAGGATGTAGTGGTAGTACTGGTGTGAGGAATACCAGGAATCCATTGTTAGGTGCTCCAGCCGCCACGATATGACTGAAATACAGTTAAAAGCGGCGTTAAACCCCATTCAATCAATCAATCCAGCAAAAAAGGTACTACAGACTCTGTTGTCTTTAAAACAAAGTTCTTAGAGATAAAAGAAAGATACATATTGCATGAGGAGATTTATACAGATGGTTCGAAGGATGGAGAGAAAGTTGCTTCAGCCACTATTCTAGATGGCGAGAAATATCAGTTTCGTCTACCGAACAACTCCTCTGTATTTTCAGCAGAACTTAAGGCGATTGATCTTGCGCTCGATCACATGATCGAAGATAGTTATTGGCGATATATTGTTTTCACTGATTCAATGTCTAGTATGCAAGCGCATGAACACGAGAAAACAGACAATCCTCTTATAGTTAAATTACTGAATAAGATTTCAAATCTTGATAGTGATGTTGATCTTGTTTTCTGTTGGCTCCCTAGCCACATTGGTATTCGTGGTAATGAGGAGGCAGATAAGGCTGCCAAGGAGGCATTATCACTAGACATTTTACCTTTCGATGTTCCTTTTAGTGATTTTAAACCTTTAATACATCATTTTATTCAGGATGTCTGGCAGAATTGTTGGGACGATCCCGCAAACCAAGATAACAAACTTTATACTATTAAACGGAGTCTTGGTGAATGGCTACCTGGCTTTAGATCAAGTCGCCGAGAAGAAATCATTTTGGCCCGTTTACGCATTGGTCACACTTACTTGACGCATTCATTTCTTCTTAAAGGAGACGAACCTCCAATGTGTATTCCATGCGACGCTCCTCTTACTGTCAAACATATTTTTATAGATTGTATTGATTTTTCTATGTACAGATCCCCGGCGGCGGCAAATATTCTTTCCGACATTGTCTCTCACCAATGGGTGGATAATCGTAAACCTAAGTGGGATAGCAGCTGGAGGCTAGGAAAGGATGTGGTGGTAGTACTGGTGTGAGAAATACCAGGAATCCATTGTTAGGTGCTCCAGCCGCCGCGATATGACTGAAATACTGTTAAAAGCGGCGTTAAACCCCATTCAATCAATCAATCAATTCTATGTACAGAGATCAATATTTCAAGGCTGACAGTATGAGGCAGCTATTTGAAAGCGTCAGAATCGAACTTATTTTTGATTTCCTGAAAGCCATCAATTTGTATAATTTGTAAAATATGATTTTAGGCTCTTGTAAGCAATTTATAGACCTGTTCATGATTGTCTAGATTTTTATTGTTCGTATAGATCGATTTTAGTAATTGATTGTTAGTTATATCTACCATTGTTATTTGATTCTACATTTTACTGTTGAAATCAATCTCCGATTTTACTCAAAGGCACCTTTTCATTTACTTGTTATGCGCCCAACATGACCTTAGTTGTCGACGGGCCATAAAACTCTATTCATTCATTCTACCAAGATATATAATTTCTTACCAGTGGCAAGTAAGATATATCATTAATTTCTTACCAATCGGCAAATGATAAGGTCTAAGAAGGATGAGCAGCTGGTTGCTCAGATGAAATGTGAGTTATGTTTAGTAACTGATTTAATGTTGAAAGTGGTGTTTAACCCGATAACCGGATGGCAAAATATTAGACTGTGACAAATGTGAAGGAGTTGCACATGGCAACTTTAAGATTATGAATTTTTAGATATTTTCATCTTTCTGGGAAGAAAACATTCGGCAAAATGGAGAAATTGCTTGTTACCAGCAATCTCGTCATTTTACACAATATTTTCCCAAATATTTTTCTTATGGGGCGCCTAAAAGCGTCATTGTGTAGGAATGGATGAACCAATTTAAATCAATCAACCTGCACAAGCTTTACTATCTTATATTAGATGTGTGCACAAATATATATATGTTTTATATAAATTGTTTTCTGGTTAACCCTGATTATACGTCCCAGTGGCTTTACAATTGAGAATGCATTGTAGAAAAAGGATATGCTTGTTGCAAGCATTTTTTTCCTTTTCCTTTTCCTTTGCTATGGCACTCGATTCAAGAAATTTTGACATTTTGTTATACCTCTGGTAGTACCTAGCGTATTCACTTGAACTCTGAATATATTTTCACTTTCAATCTACCCCCAGCTGGCGGGGGGATAGAAATCGCCGGCTGCCGTCCTGCAGAGTGGTAAGACCCCACCGAACGGGGTGCACTGGAATAGAGCGTATATGTAACGAAACCGTACACTCTTGTTCGTATCTTAAGTTTTATTTCATTGTAGTCATACTCTCTGTTCCAGACAGCGGTGGCTTAAGGTTGAATCGGGTAAACGTGGTGTTTGATCGACAAATTTGCGTTCCGATGTTTATTTCGTGCTTGGTTGATCTATTCATCGAATAATAATTGCTTGATTTAGCCCATTTGCACCGAGTATATCAGTGATACAGCTTTGGCACCGCTCCCGAGATGGAATAAATCCCCGGTGACGTGCCCCCTTGTTGGACTCCAGGCTGGGTGAAGAGTATCTCTGATGAAATATCACTACTTAATCATGGCCCAACAGAAAAAGGCCAAGCGTTATCTATCAGATTCGGAAGATGAAAATATTAGCCTCCCTCCAAAATTCATAGGGGTCGAAAGTGAAGACCCAGATCAGCCAGTTGCAGAACTTTCTCCATTCGTAATTGAAAAACATATCAGAGCAATCATTGGAACACCAAAGTCAGTTAAAAGCTGACATTATTTATGCTTTGTAGACATATACATCTAATTATACTACCAATTTTGTGTTGCAAACTCCTCCTTTCTAGAAAAGCAAAGTCAGTAGCTATGTTCTTGTATTGCTAAAGCTCTCATTATACTGAAAGCATTTTTGGGGGAATTAAGTCAAATACTAAGGCAAGTTCTGTTTTTTTAAACATATTCCAGTAGGCCTGTGATTGTCTGTTCATCAATGTCTGTTCATATAGTTAAGTCCCATTTCGTCTACTACCCCCAGCTGGCGGGGGGATAGAAATCGCCGGCTGCCGTCCTGCAGAGTGGTAAGACCCCACCGAACGGACCCACCTGTTTGCCGTAGGTGGTAGCTCGTGTCGTTTGATGAAGGGATCCTGGCGGTTGAGCGGTTTCGTGGTCAGGGATTAGTACCTCGTCTCTGCAACACACCACTTTGGCCTGGAGTTGAACTAGACGAGCGGTCAGATAGGCCCTGTCTGATCAATCGGCTGGTCACGCCTAGCACTGGAAAAGAGTGAATAGATTACGGAACACGCACTTTCTTGTTTGTATATTTCAAGTAGCTTTATTTCACTGTATCCATAATCTTTTCCAGAAAGCGGTGGCTTAAGGGTTAATCGGGTAAACGAGGTGTTTGATCGGCAGTTTTGTTTTCCGGTGTTTATGTCGTACTTGGTTGATCTACTCATCGGATTAAAATTGCTTGATTTAGCCCATTTGCACCGAGTATATCAGTCATACATCTTTGGCACCGCTCCCGAGATGGAAAAATCCCCGGTGATGTGCCCCCTTGTTGGACTCCGAGGTGGGTGAAGAGTATTTCTGATGAATACTAATTATTAATCATGGCACAATCCAAAAAAGCCAAGCGTTACCTTTCTGATTCGGAAGAAGAAACTATTAGCCTACCGCCTTTCCCCAAGTTTATAGTGGTCGAAAGCGATGACCCAGATTTACCAGTAGCTGAACTTTCACCATTTGTAATAGAGAAGCAGATAAGGGCTATTATAGGTACACCGAAGTCTGTCAAGAACTTAAAGAATGGGACTCTGCTAATTGAAGTTTGTAAACGGGCTCAATCTGATAACTTACTAAAAACCACAAAATTCTTTAACCAGAGAGTAAAAGTATACGGGCATGAAAAACTTAACCAATCAAAAGGCGTCATTCGATGTAAACAATTGTCTTCTTGTTTGATAAATGAAATTAAAACCAATCTCAGGTCCCAAGGTGTTACTGAAGTAAAAAGAGTTGAATTCAAAAGGGATGAAAAAAACATCAGAACAAATACATATATTTTGACCTTTGACGAACCGACACTTCCAAAAGAATTTGAAGTTGGATTTCAAATTGTAAAAGTCGACGTTTATGTCCCAAATCCCCTGCATTGTTTCAACTGTCAGAGGTTTGGGCATCATGAAAACAGTTGTAGGGCGAATAAAATTTGTAGGAAGTGTGCATTTTCTGGTGATATAGATGAGCATGATGAAGACGCCTGTCAGAATGACTTTAAATGTTTCAATTTTGAATGGATCATCCAGCCAGCTCGAAGTTATGCCCAAAATTTAAAAAAGAAAAGGAAATTTTGACTGTTAAGTGTAGACAATCGGTTTCATTCTTCGAAGCTAGGAAAATTGTAGAGTCAAGAGAAGATGCCAACACCTATGCAAATAAAGCTAAGCCTGTACCTGAGCCGACATCAAAGGAATGTACTACATGCGAGCGCATGCTACAAATTCTCTCAGAAATGTTTCCTGAGGTTCGTGATAAGGTCAATGAAGTTATGTCTGGAGTAATGCCGTCAGTCAGTGAATCAAATGTGAAAGTGAATGACCAGAAAGTTTCAGCTGCTGGTGTTAAAACACAATAACAAGCCGTTCAGAAAGATACAAAAACACAAAAAACGCATGATAATGGAAAATCTTCAACAAATACTTCGGAGGCATCGAGTCAAAGGCGAACTCGTCTTCGCCTTCAATTGGAGAAGGTAAATCCTTCTCCAATTACGACATCCAATCGCTTTAGCGATTTGGATTATGGGGACGATGAGGGCATGGAGGACGAATCTGAAGATTCGATCTCGGGTCCTCCGCCTTCTACAAATCACAATCATGCACAACCCGACCCAATTAGGCAAGGTGCGAACAGAATTAATTTAAGTGGTGTTAAAAAATAACCACTTATTTCCATTCTTACGTGGTATACACTTTATAACAATTTTTGTAATGGCGAATAATATTATTCAATGGAATTGTCGTAGCATCAAAGCCAATTTTGAGGAGCTGAATCTTTTAGTTTCTAAGAATAAACCAGTGGCAGTATGTTTACAGGAAACATTTCTAAAAGACACAGATAAGTTTTCACTGAAATATCATTCTTGCTATCTTAAAAACTTTACATGCAACGAAAAGGCATCTGGTGGGGTTGGTATACTTGTGAATAACAACATTCCACATCGAAATGTCTCTATAGACATCACTTTGCAGGCAGTAGCTGTCAGCATATCTCTTCATAAAACTATTACATTATGTTCAATCTATCTTCCACCCAGTTCTCCTATAGACATTACAAAACTAGACGATCTTGTCCACGAATTACCTGGACCCCAGCCGGCGGGGGGATAGAAATCGCTGGCTGCCGTCCTGTAGAGTGATAAGACCCCACCGAATGGTCCCGCCTGTTTGCCGTGGGTGGAAACTCGAAACCTGGTAGTTGAGAGAAGCCCAGGGATCTCCAGCTTCTCAACACGCTGCTTTTGCCTTCGCTTCGGTTAAAACGGTAGCCTAGATGGGCCCGGTCTAGGCAATCGGCTGGTCGTTTTAGACTAGGGCATTGAATACTGTTATATAACCATTTGCTATCATTTCAGTCAGTTTGTGGGTTTTTTTGGTTCACTTGGTTACATCGAATTTGATGGCGTTTCAATTGGTTTTTCATGTATTGCACCCTTCTGTAGTGCGGCTGTTCAATTGTCTGTGTCAAATCTTGTTGTATTTTAATGGTATTTTACTTTCTAGTCTATATAGGCTTATGTCACCTTTTGTAATTGATAAATGTCTAAAGTCTTTGGCTGGAGAAACGAAATCTGTAAAAAAAAAAAAACTGAAAAGTGGTGCTTTGCTAGTTGAAGTTGATAAAAAAGTTCATTCCGATAACCTCTTAAAAATTAAAACCTTCTTTGATATGACTGTAAAATGTTACGAGCACACTACTTTGAATACGTCAAAAGGAATAATTCGCTGCCATGATCTCCAAGGAGTCTCAGAGACAGAAATAGTTTCGGAATTGAAATCTCAAAATGTAACTGACGCAAGAAGGATATCTATATTCAGAAATGGAAAAAAAGTTCAGACTAACTCGATTGTTTTGACATTCAATACTGCGATACGACCCAAATCTTTGAAAATTGGTTATTTAAAAGTTAACGTGGACATTTATATCCCAAACCCACTGCAATGCTATCGCTGTTTCCAATTCGGCCATCATGAAAAGAAATGCCAGAACGTTGCTCGTTGCCGACGTTGTGGTGGCCTAGAAGAATCGCATGATGTCGAAGAATGTGAAAGTCATCCGGAGTGTATCAACTGCGGTGAAGGACACATTGCAACTTCCCGCAGGTGCTCGCACTGGATGAAGGAAAAGGAAATAGTAACTGTAAAATGCAGAGAGGGTCTTTCATATTTTGAGGCCAGGCAAGTCGTCGAAAATAGAACAAATCTTACCAGTTCATATGCTAATGCAGCCAAAGCAAATACAAGTGCAGGTAAAGGAAAAACTGAATGTCAAAACTGTAAGGAAATGTTTGCAAAATTGTGTTTAGTCTTTCCTGAAAAGAAGGAGGAAATCGAAAAATTATTCTCATCAGAAAAAAGCTCACCTTCTTCAACTTCTAACTCGACCAAGAATAGTAGTTCACTTTTATCAAAGTCTGGAAACTTAGTAAAAACTAGCACAGCACCAGAGACTTCTCAAATACCCGAAACTATGAATAAAAACGAAAGACAGTCCATTTCGAATAGTAAAAATAGTCAAAGTTCAAATGAATTTGTAGCCCCCAGCCGGCGGGGGGATAGAAATCGCTAGCTGCCGTCCTGTAGAGTGGTAAGACCCCACCGAATGGGCCCGCCTGTTTGCCGTGGGTGGAGACTCGTAAAGCCGGAAAAGAGGGTCCTGGTAGTTGAGAGAAGCCCAGGGATCTCCAGCTTCTCAACACGCTGCTTTGGCCTCGGCTTCGGTAAAACGGGAGCCTGGATGTGCCCGGTCTTGGCAATCGGCTGGTCGTTTTAGACTAGGGCATTGACTACTGTTGTTATATAACCATTAGCTATCATTTCAGTCAGTTTGTGTTTTGGCACAAGGTTTCTTTCACTTTGTTATATCAAATTTGATAGCTTTTCAATTTGTATGTCATGGTTTGTACCTTTCTGTAGTACAACTGTTCACTTGCCCGTGTCATATCTTGTTCTATTTTAATAGTATTTTATTATCTAGTCTATATAGGCTTATGGGCTAATTGGGTGATCTTGGGTTTTTGCGTCGGGTGCAGACTTGCATGGCGTGACCCTTGCCTTGGGGAGTGTCCATGTTCTTCTGTGTCGGGCTTTGGACATTGGCTTGCCTGAGTATATCATCTGGGTACCCTTGGCATAGGGAGCTGGATCGCCGTTCCTGTTTTGTCCCCTTGTAGGACTCCTTGGAGGGTGGGGCCTCCGGATGACGAAACGAATAAAACATAATTATGGCTTCCCAACAAAATCTAACAAGCAAAAAACGAAAAAACGGTGACGACATTGGAATGGAAACGGACTCGTTAAGCTTAAATAAATCATTTCCACGATTTCTAATAATGCAGCAACGAGATGCAGCACAGCCCCTGAATACCCTTTCGCCTTTTGTCATTGACAAAGTGCTTACGTCATGCGCAGGCAGGGTGAAATCAGTAAAAAAGCTTCGATCTGGTGGTCTGCTTGTTGAGGTTGAAAAGCCACAACAAGCAGAAAATCTGCAGAAAATGGAAAAGTTTTTTGACAGGTGGGTGGATTGCACGCCTCATGAGACATTGAATAGGTCCAAAGGTTTGATTAGGTGCCCAGATTTACAGGGAGTCTCAGAAGAGGAAATTGTAGAAGAACTAGCTGATCAAAACGTTATCGAAGCAAAGCGTATGACAGTATTTAGGGATGGTCAAAAGCGAACCACGAACACTATAGTTTTAACGTTTCAAACGGCCATTTTACCAAAGTCTGTTCGTGTTGGATACCTGAATGTAAGGGTGGACTTATATATTCCAAACCCACTTCAGTGCTACAGGTGCTTTAAGTTCGGTCACCATGAAAAGAGATGCATAAAAACGCTTCTCTGCAGACGTTGTGGGATACCAGAGAAGGAACATAATGAAGATCCAGACCACTGTACTGGCACTATAAAATGCATTAACTGTGGAGGCAATCATTTGTCAACATCTAGGTAAGAAATCGTGACCATTAAGTTTAAAGAAAGTTTGTCATTTGCCGAAGCTCGTGGAATTGTTGAAAATAGAATTAATCTTTCCAATTCTTACGCAAATGCTGTTAGACCAGTCAAGTCAGGCGAAGGTGAATGTCAAAATTGTAAGGACATGTTTGGAAAACTCTGTATTATATTTCCGGAAAAGAAAGAAGAAATTTTGAAGCTTTTTCCAAAATTGAAAGAAACTAAATCCCCCACCCCTATTAACAAGGAAACATCAAGTAACATAGAGCCTAAATCAAGCCCCTCCTCTACCTCAGAAAAGAACCCAGTTAGTTCACCAACTACACCTAGACCAAATGCCTCAACAGTTTCAGCACCTGTTCCTACTACCACAGATATCGTAACACAA
The DNA here is from genome assembly GCA_946902895.1 of Fragum fragum. NCBI lineage: Eukaryota > Metazoa > Mollusca > Bivalvia > Cardiida > Cardiidae > Fragum > Fragum fragum. The sequence continues at coordinate 105,016 of OX336369.1, read as the reverse complement.
AAACCTTCCAATGTCCAATCCAAACCTGTCACCAAAGAAAATTCCAATAATTTCGTTGTGCCTAATAGGAGGAGGAATAGTTCTCCTCGAAATAGAACTTCGGAACGTCTACCGAAAGGATCTGATGATCCAATCCAACAGTTCAACCGTTATCAGAGTCTTGATGAAGACATGATTACGGATGAACAAGCTGATGCAGATTCCAAAGAGAATAAGCAAGGCAAAAACATCATTAATCTTTCACACTTAAAGAAATAAATTTCATACTTCCATTAGTCTGTGGTATATTTCTCCCCTTATTTTTCAATATGGCGAACAATATTATTCAATGGAATTGTCACAGCGTCAAAGCTAACTTCGAAGAAATGAATCTATTAGTTTCTAATGGAAAGCCAGTGGCAATTTGTTTACAAGAAAGATTCCTGAAAGATACTGACAAATTCTCTTTGAAGTATCAATCTTGTCACCTTAAAAATTTTGAAGGGAATGGAAAAGCCTCCGGCGGTGTGGGAATAATTGTTAACAACAATGTTCCTCATCGTCCAATTTCTCTTGATACTACCCAACAAGCTGTAGCCGTTAGTGTATCTATAAATAAAACAATTACTCTTTGTTCTCTGTATCTTCCTCCTAGTTCTCCTATAAATGTTAGGAAACTAAACGATCTTGTCCAACAGTTTCCAAAGCCCTTATATTAATGGGAGACTTTAATTATCACAACAAGCTTTGGGGCTGCACTAATACAGATGACAGTATTATCGAAAACTTTGTAACAGAACATGATCTTGTTCTACTGAAAGATAAGTCCTCCACCTATCACCACCCTGCTACTGGCTCTTATTCTTCAATGGATTTAACTATTTGCACCCCAGATATCTTTCCGGATTTCAAATGGAAAGTTGACTCTGATCTCCATGGTAGTGACCATTTTCCTATTCATATATCAGAATTAGGACCTTCGGTTCAAGACCGCCCAAGACATTGGAAACTCCATAAAGCTAATTGGGGTTTATTCAAAACTACCTGCGATCAATCAATAAATCCGGAAGCTTTTGACGATTGTGAAAACTCCGCAGAGCTTTTCACATCTTTACTTTATTCGGCTGCTGAGAGATCTATCTCAAAAACTTCGCCTGACCCTAAATTTCCAAACAGACCATGGTTTAACGAAGATTGCAAAAAGGCTATAGATGAGCGAAAATCTGCTCTAAGGTCATTTGATCTGAGACCTACAAAGGATAACTTAAACAAGTTCAAAATTGCGCGCGCGAAAGCTCGTCGAACTATTAAACAAAGCAAACGTTCGTCTTGGAGGCAGTATTTTTCTGGATTGAATTCCAGATCATCTGTCCAAAAGACGTGGGATATGGTGAGAAAAATCAGTGGGAAGAACACGTCACTTGGTGTTTGTCATTTAAAAACTGATGATAATACCTCTGTTACTTCCAAACATGACATTGCTAATGTCTTGGCAGATACTTTTGCCAAGAAATCCTCTTCTGTCAATTACTCCTCCACATTTCAAAAATTTCAAGCTAAAAAGGAAAAGTCTAAGCTAAATTTAAGTTCTAAGAACTCAGAACACTACAATAGAGACTTTTCAGTTAAGGAGTTGAAGAAGGCTTTTAAAAAAGTGTCATGACAGTGCGGTAGGATCTGATGATATTTATTATCAATTCCTTAAACACTTGCCGTCCCGTTCGCTCAATTGTTTACTTCGAATCTTAAATCAGGATTGGCAAACGGGAATACTTCCAGCATCTTGGCGGGAAGCCGTTGTCATTCCAATACCTTAACTAGGTAAAGATTCTACAAATCCTTCAAATTATCGCCCTATAGCCTTAACAAGTTGCATTTGTAAAACCATGGAAAGAATGGTTAACGACCGTCTTGTTTGGTTTCTTGAAAAGAACAACCTTATCACGTCAGTCCAAAGTGGCTTTCGTAAACAGAGAAGCACTCTTGATCATCTTGTCCGCTTCGAGACTTTTATTCGAGAAGCTTTTATAAAGAAAGAACATGTTGTTTGTTTTTTTTCGATCTTGAAAGTGCTTATGATACCACTTGGAAGTATGGAATAATGAATGACCTCTTTGATTTCGATATTCGAGGTCGCCTTGCTTATTTCATTACTGCGTTTTTAGACGAACGTGAATTTTGAGTCAGGGTGGGAGATACTTTTTCAGATCCCCATGAACAAGAAATGGGAGTTCCCCAGGGAAGTATTTTGTCCGTGACACTATTTAGTGTCAAAATAAACAACATTGTTAAAACAGTTTGTCCTGGTGTGGAATGTTTTCTTTACGTTGATGACTTCTGTATCTGTTACAGATCAAAACATATGTATACAATTGAAAGGCAGTTGCAGCAAGTCTTGAACAACCTTACCAAATGGTCAAACGAAAACGGCTTTAAGTTTTCCAAGACTAAAACCAAATGTATGCACTTTTGACAGTCAAGAAAACTGCACCCTGATCCCGAACTTAAACTTGACGGAGTGCCAATAGAAGTCGTTCCAGAGTTCAAATTTTTAGGGCTTCTCTTTGACTCTAAACTCTCGTTTCGTCCACATATTGATTATTTGAGCAATAAGTGCCAAAAAGCTATAAATCTTTTACGTGTTGTGTCCCATATGGACTGGGGAGCCGATAAAAAAGTTCTATAGCGACTTTACAGGTCGCGTGTCAGATCTAAGTTAGATTATGACTGTGCTGTTTACGGCTCAGCGCGCCCTTCATACCTTCGAAAACTTGATTCTATTCATAATCAAGGATTGCGCTTAGCGTTAGGTGCTTTTAGAACATCAGTAAATAGTCTGCACACTGAAGCCAATGAACCATCTTTAAACTTACGTCGAAAGAAACTCTCCATGCAATATTATCTTAAGTTAAAGTCTAATCCTGACAACCCCACCTACAAAGTTGTATTTGAACCTAAATACAGGGAGGAATTTGAAAAGAAAGCAAAAGCTATACCACCTTTTAGTTTACGTTGCGAAACAGATACAAATTCTCTAGATTTCGATCTAGATGATGTTGCCGAATATACAGTTTCCGATGTTCCTTTATGGTTTTGCAAAAGTCCCACTTATCTTTATGACCTGGCTTCAAGCAAAAAGGGTACTACAGACCCTGTTGTCTTTAAAACAAAATTTTTAGAGATTAAAGAAAGATACATATTGCACGAAGAGATTTATACAGATGATTCGAAGGACGGAGAGAAAGTTGCTTCAGCCACTGTTCTAGATGGCGAAAAATATCAGTTTCGTCTAGCAAACAACTCCTACGTATTTTCAGCAGAACTTAAGGCGATCACATGATCGAAGATGGTTATTGGCGCTATATTGTTTTCACTGATTCCATGTCGAGTATGCAAGCGCTTGAACACGAGAAAACAGACAATCCTCTTATAGTTAAATTACTGAATAAGATTTCAAATCTTGATAGTGATGTTGATCTTGTTTTCTGTTGGCTCCCTGGCCACATTGGTATTCGTGGTAATGAGGAGGCAGATAAAGCTGCCAAGGAGGCATTATCACTAGACATTTTACCCTTCGATGTTCCTTTTAGTGATTTTAAACCTTTGATACATCATTTTATTCAGGATGTCTGGCAGAATTGTTGGGACGATCCTGCAAACCAAGATAATAAACTTTATTCTATTAAACGAGATCTTGGTGCATGGCTACCCGGTTATAGATCAAATCGCCGTGAAGAAATTATTTTGGCCCGCTTACGCATTGGTCACACTTACTTGACGCATTCATTTCTTCTTAAAGGAGAAGAGGCTCCAATGTGCATTCCATGTGACACTCTTCTTACTGTCAAACATATTTGTATTGACTGCATTGATTTTGTCGATGTCAGGGAAAGATATTTCAAGGCTGACAGTATGAGGCAGCTATTTGAAAGCGTCAGAATCGAACTTATTTTTGATTTTCTGAAAGCCATCAATTTGTATAGCAAAATATGATTTAAGTTTTTGTAAGCAATTTATATACCTTTTCATGATTGTCTAGATTTTTACTGTTCGTATAGATCGGTTTTAGTAATTCATTGTTAGTTATAATTCTACTATTGTTATTTGATTCGACATTTTACTATTTAGATCCATCTCCGTTTTTATTCAAAGGCACCTTTTCATTTACTTGTAATGCGCCCAACATGACCTTAGTTGTCGACGGGCCATATAACTCCATTCATTCATTCATTCATCAAATCGCCGCGAAGAAATTATTTTGGCCCGTTTACGCATAGGCCATACGCATCTGACGAATTCATTTCTTCTAAAAGGAGACGAACCTCCAATGTGTATACCATGCGACGCTCCTCTTACTGTCAAACATATTTTTATAGATTGTAGTGATGTTTCTATGTACAGAGATCAATATTTCAAGGCTGACAGTATGAGGCAGCTTTTTGAAAGCGTCAGAATCGAACTTATTTTTGATTTCCTGAAAGCCATCAATTTGTACAGTAAAATATAATTTTAGGTTCTTCTAAGCAATTATAGACCTGTTCATGATTTTCTAGATTTTTATTGTTCGTATAGATCGGTTTTAGTAATTGACTGTTAGTTTTAACTCTTATATTGTTATTTGATTCTACATTTTACTATTTAAATCCACCTCCGTTTTTACTCAAAAGCACCCTTATATTTACATTTTATGCGCCCAACATGACCTTAGTTGTCGACGGGCCATAAAACTCTATTCATTCATTCATTCTTCAGGTTTTGCATTCCGAAGAAAAAAGCTCGACATTAAAGGTCGATGAGATTATCTGAGATGCTAGAGTGATTTCCTTGAATCCGATTATGAAAAGGGCCGGATGACCGTTTCGTAATTTCATTGATCATTCAGAAAACGAAGTTGGAAAATAATTTACAACTTTCCATAAGATGCAAACACGACGTTTATCACAGTTGCACAATTTTTCCCCATTTCAAGATCGTTCCTAAGAAAGAAATGAGTTATATACGGGATATCTATATTATTAATGGTTCGCCCTTGGGGAACATTGGCAGGTCTTCCAATTAAAAAAAAACAACAAAAAAACTAGATAGCCCTTGACATATAGTTGCTCTTTACACAACTGATTCTTTAAATTTGAATCTCCAAAGACCGAATCAGGTGTATTGTGTGTTGAATCGAGAGACTGGGATGTTGCAGAACGATTTTCTAAAGTTTGATTATGAAATGGATAGGTTGACACTTTCGTAATCACAATAATGAAAAAAAGTTATTCATTCATTTTTCCTCCATTACTTCGAAGAAGGCATTTATGGAAGATTATCAAATATTAATTTGATTAAAACTCGACTTTTATCACAGTTGTATAATTCCTTGTCATTTCATTATTGTATCCACCGCGATATGACTGAGTAACTGTTAAAATTGGAGTCGAACCCAATATTCAGTCAATCAATCTATTCAGTCAATCAATCTATTCAAGATCGTACACTCCACCTTTCTCTTAGAATGAGTAAAAATAATATGCGAGATATCTTTATTGTCAATGTTCTTTCGGCGGTACTGGTCTAATCTACTTAGGAAAGGTCACTAGGGACATGATATAAAACGTGACTCAGATTGCGCAAAATCGGGGGTAGGTACGCGCATGCGCAAAATCGGAGCCGGAGAAAAGTTCAATCCCAAATCTGGGTCAAATGCATATACGTAAAGATAGTTTGGGTTTGGAGCTTGCTCCGCCCCTATGGCTCCGATTGAGCTCAAATTTGTTTTGTAGGTAGGCATTGGGATTCCCTTAGCGCATGCAAAAAACCGGAGCTGCGGCTGCCATATAGTGGGAAAAAAATCGATCCTAAATCGGGTAAAATGGCGGAAATTGGCCTGAGTGGAGATTTGGGTTTGGAACTTGCTCCGCCGTTATGACTCCGATTGAGCTCAAACTTGGCACGTTTGTAGGCACTGGGGGTAGGTACGCGCATGCACAAAATCGGAGCCGCGGCTGCGATAGGGCCGGAGAAAAAGACCGATCCCAAATCTGGGTCAAATGCATATACGTAAAGAGCAGGTTGGGTTTGAAGCTTGCTCCGCCCCTATGGCTCCGATTGAGCTCGAATTTTGGTTGTAGGTTGGATCTGGGGTTCCCTAAGCGCATGTAAAAATCGGAGCTGCGGCTGCCATACAGTGGGAAAAATGTACGTTCCTAAATCGGGGTAAAATGGCAGAAATCGGCCTTGGTGGGGATTTGGGTTTGGAACTTGCTCCGCCGCTATGGCTCAGATTGAGCTAAAAACTTGGCACGTTTGTAAGCACTGGGGTAGGTATGCGCATGCACAAAATCGGAGCCGCGGCTGCCATAGGGCCGGAGGAAAATTCGATCCCAAATCTGGGTTAAATGCATATACGTAAAGAGCAGCTTGGGTTTGGAATTTGCTCCGCCCCTTTTGCTCCGATTGAGCTCAAATTTGGTTTGTAGGTAGGCACTGGGTTTCCTAAGCGCATGCAAAAAATCGGAGCCGCGGCTGCCATACAGTTGGAAAAAATCGATCCTTAATATGGGTTAAATGGCGGAAATCGGCCTGGGTCGGATTCGGGTTTGGAACTTGCTCCGCCGCTATGACTCCGATTGAGCTCAAACTTGGCACGTTTGTAGGCACTGGGGGTAGGTACGCGCTTGCGCAAAATCGGAGCCGCGGCTGCCATAGGGCCGGAGAAAAACACAATCCCAAAACTGGGTCAAATGCATATACGTTAAGAGCAGGTTGGGTTTGAAGCTTGTGTAACACGGCCGTATAGAATAATCAAACAACTACCCAGGTTCACTAACACGAGTCTTTTAATATAACAAAGAAATGTCCAGCATAAAACGAACTTAATTTAATAATTTAGACAGACAGACAGACGGACGGCAAGTCTGGAGCGCAGGAGCCAAAATAGAGCCACGGGAGACGTTACCAGTTACAGACTCGGATCAACACTGATTTGGTCTAGAAAACGGCCTGGTATATATACCAAACCTCTGCTGGCTTGATTGACGTTTTAGTACGGAGTCATAAAAACTGGCGATCATTAAATCGATGCAATCGCCTGAGTCGTAAAAACTGGCGATCGTTAAATCGATGCAATCGCTTCTTTGGCTATATAATAAATTTGACAAGTGACCTTTGATGGATTACTAGACGTGACTTGCTACTAGTAAACAACTCTGAGGCTCTGCTGTCAAATCCTAGCGGATTTGACAATGCATACAATACATACATATATACTGACTATCTACAAGAAGGGCCTTCAGTCAAGTCATGTAAGCATGGACCACTAAATTGCAGCCCACCTTATATATTTCTATTTAGTCGCGGCATCATAAAAACGAGTAACAATGTATATTGTTACACACCTTCCTTTGTTTTTTTGTTGTTTTTTTAAATTGTCCAAATGCAGGAAGTTTTATCTTAAGGAAAGAAATATTTAAAGAATCTTAAACACAAATTAACAGCTCATAGAATAAGTGCACATATGCATGTCTTAAATACAAATAATACATGTATGAACATTGGTAATGTCAATCACAAATGTAATTTTAAGCATAGTGTCTCTGGTACATCTTGTTGTTTGTCGTGGCTGTATATGGTTACCGCATGGTCTATGAGATGTTTTTTTTTGCGTATCTGACAATGTATGTTGATGAAATGGGCTATAGTATTTCACACTGTTTGTTGATGAAATGGTTTATGATATCCGACACTGTTTGATGATGAAATGTTTTATAATATCCGACACCGTATTTTGTTGAATCCGACACCGTATGTTGATGAATCCAACATCGTATGTTTATGAATCTGACACCGTATGTTGATAAATACGTCATCGTATGTTGATGAATCGGACACCGTATGTTGATGAATCGGACACCGTATGTTGTTGAATCCGTCATCGTATGTTGATGAATCGGACACCGTATGTTGATGAATCCGTCATCGTATGTTGATGAATCGGGCACCGTATGATGATGAATCCGACACCGTATGTTGATGAATTGAATCCGACATTGTATGTTGTTGAATCCAACACCGTAGGATAACGGTTAGAAATAGTCTTCTGATGACTGTCATTTTTAGCTCACCTGAGCACAACGTGCTCAAGGTGAGCTTTTGGTATCACCTTTTGTCCGTCATGCGTCGTGCGTCGGAAGTCGTCAACAATTCTTTAAACATCTTCTCCTCAGTAACTACTGGGCGGAATTCAACCAAACTTGGTAGGAATGTTCCTTGGGTGACCCTTCTCAAAAGTTGTTCGCGGATTTTTGATTGACCCCCAAATATGGGCGTGGCAGGGCGTGGCAGTTTTTAACTTAGAAATCTTTAAACATCTTCTCCTCAGTAACCATTGGGCCAATTTCAACCAAATTTGGTATGAATGTTCCTTGGGTCACCCTTTTCAAAAGTTGTTCGCGGATTTTTGATTTATGCCCAAATATGGGCGTGGCAGGGCGTGGCAGTTTTTTTAACTTTGAAATCTTTAAACATCTTATCCTCAGTAACCATTGGGCCAATTTCAACCAAATTTGGCATGAATGTTCCTTTGGTGACCCTTTTCAAAAGTTGTTCGTGGAAATTTTGATTTACGCCCAAATATGGGCGTGGCAGGGCGTGGCAGTTTTTGACTTAGAAATCTTTAAACATCTTCTCCTCAGTAACCATTGGGCCAATTTCATCCAAACTTGGCATGAATGTTCCTTGGATGAGCCTTTTTAAAAGTTGTTCGCAGAATTTTGATTTATGCCCAAATATGAGCGTGGCAGGGCGTGGCAGTTTTTTTAACTTTGAAATCTTTAAACATCTTATCCTCAGTAACCATTGGGTCAATTTCATCCAAACTTGGCATGAATGTTCCTTGGATGACCCTTTTTAAAAGTTGTTCGCAGATTTTTGATTGACCCCCAAATATGGGCGTGGCAGGGCGTGGCAGTTTTTGACTTTGAAATCTTTAAACATCTACACCTCAGGAACCATTGGGCCAATTTCAACCAAACTTGGTATGAATGTTCCTTGGGTGACCCTTTTCAAAAGTTGTTTGGCAGAATTTCGTTTCACGCCCAAATATGGGCGTGGCAGTTTTTGACTTTGAAATCTTTAAACATCTTCTCCTCAGTAACTATTGGGCCAATTACAACCAAATTTGGTATGAATGTTCCTTGGGTGACCCTTTTCAAAAGTTGTTTGGCAGAATTTTGATTTATGCCCAAATATGGGCACGGCAGTTTTTTTAACTTTGAAATCTTTAAACATCTTATCCTCAGTAACCATTGGGTCAATTTCAACCAAACTTTGCATGAATGTTCCTTTGGTGACCCTTTTCAAAAGTTGTTCCTGGAATTTTGATTTATGTCCAAATATGGGCGTGGCAGGGTCAGGCACTTTTTTGACTTTGAAATCTTTAAACATCTTCTCCTCAGTAACTATTGGGCCAATTTCAACCAAATTTGGTATGAATGTTCCTTGAGTGACCCTTTTCAAAAGTTGTTCTAGAATTTTGATTGATGACCAAATAAGGGCTTGGAAGGGTAGGGCAGTTTTTACTTTGAAATCTTTAAACATCTTCTCCTCAGTAACCATTGGGCCAATTTCAATTTTGAATCATCTTACATTAGTCAGGTGAGCGATTTTAGGGCCATTCTGGCCCTCTTGTTTTAAGTCGTTCAATCAGTTATGCCTGGGAGAGCTAGCTGTCTACAATATTTTGACTAAAAGTCCTAGTGGATTCTTCACCTTTACAGATAATTTTAGATTATCTGCGTGGACTTAATATCCTTTGTACAACACCTACAATATTTACTACGATTACATTGTTTACATGATATCAACATATTTACATTATTCTTTGCCTTATCGTCACTCCAAACCCGACATCACAGCGAGTATTCATTCTTGTGGCGATCACGACAATATTGGCACAGATACGGCTAGTAGTTAGCTTCTACTGAACTCTGATCGTTCAGAGCCCAACATGGTTGGTACCGATCAATTGCACAACTCTATATATCTCATGAAAACAATTTGGCAGACAAATTCTTTTACATTACACAATATGACTTCGTAATGCGAAATATGACCAATCCTAAACTCACTATAAACATACTAAATTTCATCATAGAAATAGTTTCATTTTAAATGTTAATCTAACTATTAGAACTTTTAATATCGCTGTTATTATTATCATTATTATCATTATATAAGAGGAAAAAAACTCAGTCCTTAATCTAGTATAACAAAACTTCTCAAAAATATCATCATTAAACAAAAATCATGTTTTACAAACCCTTTTCCCAGCCAGCGGGGGGATAGAAATCGCTGGCTGCCGTCCTGTAGAGTGGTAAGACCCCACCGAATGGGCCCGCCTGTTTGCCGTGGGTGGAGACTCGTACGACCGGAAAAGAGGGTCCTGGTAGTTGAGGGAAGCCCAGGGATCTCCAGCTTCTCAACACGCTGCTTTGGCCTCGGCTTCGGTTCAAACGGGAGCCTGGATGGGCCCGGTCTAGGCAATCGGCTGGTCGTTTTAGACTAGGGCATTGACTACTGTTGTTATATAACCATTAGCTATCATTTTAGTCAGTTTGTGTTTTGGCACAAGTTTTCTTTCACTTTGTCATATCATATATGATAGCATTCCAATTTGTATGACATGTTTTGTACCTATTTGTAGTACAACTTTTCATGTGCCCGTGTCATATCTTTTCTATTTTAACAGTATTTTGTTTTCTAGTCTATATAGGCTTATGGGCTAATTGGGTGATTTTGGGTTCTTGCGTCGGGTGCAGACTTGCATGGCGTAACCCTTGCCTTGGGGAGTGTTCATGTTCTTCTGTGTCGGGCCTTGGACCTTTGCTTGCCTGAGTATATCATCTGGGTATCCTTGGCATAGGGAGCTGGATCGCCGTTCCTGTTTTGCCCCCTTGTAGGACTCCGTGGAGGGTGGGGCCCCCGGATGACGAAACGATTAAAAACTATCATGGCTTCCCAACAAAATTTAAACTGTAAAAAGCGAAAAAACGGTGACGACATTGGAACGGAAACGGACTCGCAAAACGTTAACAAAGTTTTTCCAAGATTTCTTATAATTCAACAGCGAGATGCATCACAACCTCTCAATATACTTTCGCCTTTTGTAATTGACAAAGTGCTGACGTCATGCGCTGGCAGAATGAAATCTGTAAAAAAGCTTCGCTCTGGTGGTCTGCTTGTTGAGGTCGAAAGGCCACAGCAAGCAGAAAATCTGCAGAAAATGGAGAGGTTCTTTGACAGATGGGTTGATTGCACTCCACACGAGACGTTAAACAGGTCTAAAGGTCTGATAAGGTGCCCCGATTTACAGGGAGTCTCAGAGGAGGAAATTGTTAAAGAACTGTCAGACCAGAATGTAATAGAAGCAAAGCGTATAACTATTTTTAGGGAAGGCCAAAAGAAAACCACTAATACCATAGTTTTAACGTTCCAAACAGCCATTTTGCCAAAGTCTGTTCGTGTAGGATACCTGAATGTAAGGGTGGACTTATATATTCCAAACCCACTGCAATGCTATAGGTGCTTTAAGTTCGGCCATCACGAAAAGAGGTGTATAAAAACTCTACTCTGTAGACGTTGTGGTTTACCAGAGAAGGATCATAACGAAGATCCAGATCACTGCACTGGTACCATGAAATGTATTAATTGTGGAGGAAACCATCTGTCAACGTCTAGGACTTGTCATATATGGAAAAAGGAAAAGGAAATCGTGACCATTAAATTTAAAGAAAGTTTGTCATTTGCCGAAGCTCGTGGAATTGTTGAAAATCGCATTAATCTTTCCAATTCTTACGCAAATGCTGTTAGACCAGTCAAATCAGGCGAAAATGAATGTCAAAACTGCAAGGATATGTTTGGCAAACTCTGTGTTATTTTTCCGGAAAAGAAGGACGAAATTTTGAAGCTCTTTCCAAAATTGACTGAAACCAAATCCCAATCACCTATTACCAATGAAACACCAAATAATAAAGAGCCTAAATCAACCTCAGACAAGACAAGTTCACAAACTACTCCTAGACCAAATTCCTCAACAGTACCTGCACCTACAACAACAGATATCGTTAAACAAAATCATTCCAATGTCCAATCCAAACCCGTTATCAAAGATAGTTCAAATGAAAAACCAAATAATTTTGTTGTGCCTAATAGGAGGAGAAATAGTTCTCCCCGAAATAGAAATTCGGAACGTCAACCGAAAGGATCTGATGATCCAATCCAACAGTTCAACCGTTATCAAAGTCTTGATGAAGACATGATGACGGATGAACCAGCTGATGCAGACTCCAAAGAGAATAAGCAAGGCAAAAACATTATTAATCTTTCACATCTAAAGAAATAAATTTCATACTTCCATTAGTCTTTGGTATATTTCTCCCCTTGACTTTCAATATGGCGAACAATATTATTCAATGGAATTGTCGCAGCATCAAAGCTAATTTTGAAGAAATGAATCTATTAGTTTCTAATGGAAAGCCAGTTGCAATCTGTTTGCAAGAGACCTTTTTAAAAGATACTGACAAATTCTCTTTAAAGTATCACTCTTGCTATTTGAAAAATTTGGTAGGTATTGAGAAAGCTTCGGGCGGTGTCGGAATCATTGTTAACAACAGTGTTCCTCATCGCACTATTCCTCTTAATACTACGCTACAAGCTGTTGCTATTAGCGTATCTATTAATAAAACAATAACACTGTGTTCAATCTATCTTCCACCTAGTTCTCCTATCAGTCGTAGGAAACTAGACGATCTTGTCGAACAATTACCCAAGCCTTATATATTAATGGGAGATTTCAATTCTCACCACACGCTTTGGGGATGTTCCCATACAGACAACAAAGGTCGTATTATTGAAGATTTCATATCAAATCATGATCTTGTTTTATTAAATGATAAATCCCCAACTTATCATCATCCAGCAACTGGTTCATATTCTTCACTTGATTTAACTATTTGCACTCCAGACATTTTCTCGGCTTTTAGCTGGAAAGTGGACTCTGATCTTCATGGTAGTGATCATTTTCCTATTCATATATCTGAACTAGGACCTTCGGTTCAAGAACGCCCAAGGCGGTGGAAACTCCATAAAGCTAATTGGGAACTATTTAAAACTACCTGCGAACAGTCAATAAATCAAGAAGCTTTTGACGGTTGTGAAAACTCCGCAGAGCTTTTCACATCTTTACTTTATACGGCTGCTGAAGGATCTATCCCAAAAACTTCGCCTGACCCTAAATTTCCAAACAGACCATGGTTTAACGAAGATTGCAAAAAGGCTATAGATGAGCGAAAATCTGCTCTGAGGTCATTTGATCTGAGACCTACAAAGGAAAACTTATATAAGTTCAAAATTGCACGCGCGAAAGCTCGTCGAACTATTAAACAAAGCAAGCGTTCGTCTTGGAGACAGTATGTTTCTGGATTGAATTCCAGATCATCTGTCAAAAAGACATGGGATATGGTGAGAAAAATCAGTGGGAAGAACACGTCACTTGGTGTTGGTCATTTAAAAACTGATCATAATACCTCTGTTACTTCCAAACATGACATTGCTAATGTCTTGGCAGATACTTTTGCCAAGAAGTCCTCTTCTTCCAATTACTCCTCCACATTTCAAAAATTTCAAGCTGAAAAGGAAAAGTCTAAGCTTAATTTCAGTTCTAAGAACTTAGAACACTACAATAGAGACTTTTCAGTTAAGGAGTTGAAGAAGGCTTTAAAAAAGTGTCATGACACTGCGGTAGGATCTGATAATATTCATTATCAATTCCTTAAACACTTGCCGTCCCGTTCGCTCACTTGTTTACTTCGAATCTTTAATCAGGTTTGGCAAACGGGAATACTTCCAGCATCTTGGCGGGAAGCCGTTGTCATTCCAATACCTAAACCAGGTAAAGATTCTACAAATCCTTCAAATTATCGCCCTATAGCCTTAACTAGTTGTATTTGTAAAACAATGGAAAGAATGGTTAACGACCGTCTTGTTTGGTTTCTTGAAAAGAACAACCTTATCACGTCAGTCCAAAGTGGCTTTCGTAAACAGAGAAGCACTCTTGATCATCTTGTCCGCTTCGAGACTTTTATTCGAGAAGCTTTTATAAAGAAAGAACATGTTGTTTCTGTCTTTTTCGATCTTGAAAGTGCTTATGATACCACTTGGAAGTATGGAATTATGAATGACCTCTTTGATTTCGGTATTCGAGGTCGCCTTGCTTATTTCATTTCTGCATTTTTAGACGAACGTCAGTTTAGAGTCCGGGTTGGGGATACGTTTTCAGATCCCCATGAACAAGAAATGGGAGTACCCCAAGGAAGTATTTTGTCCGTGACACTATTTAGTGTCAAAATTAATAACATTGTTAAAACTGTTTGTCCTGGCATCGAATGCTTTCTGTATGTTGATGATTTCTGTATCTGTTACAGGTCAAAACATATGTGTACCATTGAAAGGCAATTACAACAGGTCTTAAATAACCTTTCTAAATGGTCGAATGAAAACGGCTTCAAGTTTTCAAAGACAAAAACCAAGTGTATGCACTTTTGTCAATCACGGAAATTGCACCCTGATCCCGAACTAGAGCTAGACGGAGTGCCAATAGAAGTTGTTCCAGAGTTCAAATTTTTAGGACTTCTCTTCGACTCTAAACTTTCGTTTCGTCCACACATAGATAACTTGAGCAATAAGTGCCAAAAAGCTCTAAATCTTTTACGTGTTGTGTCCCATATGGACTGGGGAGCCGATAAAAAAGTTTTATTGCGACTTTACAGGTCGCTTGTTAGATCCAAGTTGGATTATGGCTGTGCTGTTTATGGCTCAGCACGCCCCTCATACCTTCGCAAACTTGATTCTATTCATAATCAAGGATTGCGCTTAGCGCTAGGCGCTTTTAGAACATCACCAGTAAATAGTCTGTACACTGAAGCCAATGAACCATCTTTAAATCTACGTCGAAAGAAGCTGTCATTGCAATACTATTTAAAACTTCAATCAAATCCTAATAATCCTACTCACAGAGTTGTGTCTGAACCCAAGCACAGAGAAGACTTTGAAAAGAAAAAGAATCCTATACTTCCCTTTAGTTTACGTTGTGAAGCTGATGTGAACGCTCTAGATTTTGATCTAGAAGACGTAGCGGAACACATTGTTCCTAATGTTCCCTTGTGGACCTGCGAAAGCCCCAAGTTTCTTTACGATCTCGCTTCCAGCAAAAAGGATACAACAGATCCAACCGTTTTTAAAACTAAGTATCTAGAAATCAAAGAGAGATTCGCTTCGTACGAAGAGATTTACACTGATGGTTCCAAGATCGATGAAAAAGTTGCCTCAGCCACTATATTAGAGGGCGAAAAGTATCAATTCCGTTTACCTAACAACTCTTCTACTTTTTCAGCCGAGCTTAAGGCGATTGATCTCGCACTCGATCACATAATCATAGAGCGCTTCTCTCGCTACATACTTTTCACTGACTCTATGTCAAGTATGCAAGCGATTGAACATGAGAAAACTGACAATCCCCTTATAGTTAGATTATTAGACAAAATGGCTGAACTTCATGATGTTGATCTCGTTTTTTGCTGGCTCCCTAGCCACATTGGTATTCGTGGTAATGAAGAGGCAGATAAGGCTGCCAAGGAGGCATTATCACTTGATGTTTTACCTTTTGAAGTTCCTTTCAGTGATTTTAAACCTTTAATACATCATTTTATTCAGGATGTCTGGCAGAATTGTTGGGACGATCCCGCAAACCAAGATAACAAACTTTATACTATTAAACAGTGTCTTGGTGAATGGCTACCGGGCTATAGATCAAATCGCCGAGAAGAAATCATTTTGGCCCGTTTACGCATTGGTCACACTTACTTGACGCATTCATTTCTTCTCAAAGGAGACGAACCTCCAATGTGTATTCCATGCGACGCTCCTCTTACTGTCAAACATATTTTTATAGATTGTATTGATTTTTCTATGTACAGAGATCAATATTTCAAGGCTGACAGTATGAGGCAGCTATTTGAAAGCGTCAGAATCGAACTTATTTTAGATTTCCTGAAAGCCATCAATTTGTACAGCAAAATATGATTTTAAGTTCTTGTAAGCAATTTATAGACCTTTTCATGATTGTCTAGATTTTTACTGTTCGTATAGATCGGTTTTAGTAATTCATTGTTAGTTAAAATTATACTATTGTTATTTGATTCTACATTTTACTGTTTAAATCATTCTCTGTTTTTACTCAAAGTCACCTTTTCATTTACTTGTAATGCGCCCAACATGACCTTAGTTGTCGACGGGCCATAAAACTCTATTCATTCATTCATTCATTCATTACAAACCCTTTTCTTACTGTAAGTCATTTATCAGCATATATGACAACGAAAGCTGCAGACTGTCGTTGTTTTATTACCACCCAACAAAATCAATCTTCTGTCCAAAAGATTTTCATATATAAGAATTCATTGTAACAAACAATACAAAATGAAAACATCAAGTTCGTATGGTTCACGAACGATTCACTAAAGCGCGATAACAGAGATCTCAATTACAGAGTTTTCTCGTCCTAATCATTAAATGTAGCTTAATATACACCCTCCACTTAAAATAAATGAAGATAACCCCTCAGTATTACCCTTACGAAGAAATACTGATTTTCTTGACGAAAACCAATTAGAGTATGTACCTCTAATTAATCCTTATTTCACATAAGAGTTTTGTCTAGGGAAATTATCTGACTCTAGAAATGACACGTGAAGCATCACGCCTGAAAGAACTGTTTTCTTTTCAGTTAGTTGTCATTAATAGCAAACGCGTTTGATTCCATAGCATAGTGAGCTCTTAAATTCGTCAGATTGTATTGTACTATGACTTAAATGTCTTAAGGAAAGCATGTTTAATTGTAACTGTAATTTTGATATCGGTAACTGTTTGTGCATGAAATCTCTATTTCTGATAGAATTCCTAGTCACTTAGAAAGTCGCTGCGAGATTATTTATTAAGTTTTCATTTGGTGTTAAATCAATCACGGAAGTGATAGTCCATTTGGAAAGTGAAGTGATAATCTCATTTACTTTTTGAAATACTACATTTTCTTTGATAAAGAAAGAATTTGTGAGACAGAAAGAGAGTAGCAAAAGAGTAAGAAATACAGTCAAAGTTTGAAAGAAAGTTGAAAAGAATTTCGATAGAAAGAATGGTTTACAAATACAATTCTTCTGCTGAGTCTAGTGGAATCAATTCAATGTCACGCCACCTAACATACTATTGTGCACCCTTCATCAGAATAGTATAAACCTTCGTCTTCAAGGGACAATTATGTTTTTTTGTTTGTTTTTTTTTACACTCGTAATACAATATCTCATTCGCACTCACACATACAAACAAACCACAGTTACATTGTCACTGGTGAAAATTTCATAACCAGTTGAACTTATCTCAGTCCAAAACACAAAATTGCGTGGTAGAAAGTAACACCATTTTCTAAGAAACACCATTTGTTTCCCGATCATCTACTCGGTATTTGGACACGTTGAATATTTTCAACAGACATTTTTCTGTCCATAAAATGTCCAAGAGAAACCAGAGTAAAGATAAATTTATATACATTAATCAATAAGACAATATGTTCATCTCGTGAAAGTTTAGACATATTGCTAAAAAAATCAACAATATTTACTTACACACTAAATTTCTCTTACACACACACGATTATTTTTAAACATATTAGGTTGGGTTTTTTTTAAGAACATTAAGAATTAGTTTATTTAAGATACGATGATTTCACTTTTAATTATTATCTATAAGGATTGTCATTTGAACTATCCGCTATATTCCAAGTTAATAATAAAAAATAGGTAACAGTTTAATACAATATACAAAAAATATAGAAAGTGTGGATTTTGTACGATATTGCTAAGTAGAAAATTCAAGTCAACGGTATATAACATTCTACAATCCTCCAAATTCAAGTCAACGGTATATAACATTCTACAATCCTCCAAAATTCATTTTTTTTTATCTTTTTATTATTTTTTTACCCGGTTATTTTGTTTGAAATACACTAATGAAATCGTAAATATTGGCTACATTCATTAATAACATTTTAATAAAGAAAATTTAATACAGCTTCACAATTTGTTTAGATCTTTTAATCTTGAATTTACTTAGAAATCATTTAATCTTGAATTTACTTAAATTTTATTAGTTTATTTATTATTTGAATTTCAATATTTCTGTTATATTCATTATTTAGCCCATTTTAACGAAACGTTTGATTGAGGGTATGATTTAAATTGTTTTGAACCCATGCTCAAGCATATAGTTCAGTAAAAAATCTAATTCCAGTGTAAGAGTTGGAGAAAAGTCGACTAATGATGTCCAATTTCCTTTACCTTGATTAATGAGGTCTACGGCACTCATTGCCGGGACCGTTACCGACGCCCCGTATTTAGCAATTAGATACTCGACAAGGGACATCCCCACATCAAACTGTAGGAGAGCAGACCAGAGGTCTTCTGCCTTCCATGAATTTACACCGCAAGACAAGATAACATGCTTATACTGTTCAAACTTAATTACAGCATTTTGGTTATTAATATTACACGAAATATCCATTTCAGATTTGTATTTCCGTCTTTAAAAGAAATCAAAACCAAAGACTGGAAAAAGGATAAAGTGTTACAGAATTAAAATATTGCTATATTTTAGACTAAATATAATTTCCAAATATAAATTTAAATAAGGACTGGTCTTATTAACAAATAACAAATTAAAAATGTTTGTACTGCCAAATATTTTCATAAAATACAAAAAAGAGCTAACAACTTACGGTATGATCTTAAGTTCTATAGTACTCTGTTGTCCGCCACAACACGATCCTAGTAGGTTGGCTGGTTGGTCGCTGCAGTGTTGTCTCAAATCCACCAAGTTGGTAGATCCTGGTCACGGCACCAAAATAAACAAGATGTGTAACACGGCCGTATAGAATAATCAAACAACTACCCAGGTTCACTAACACGAGTCTTTTAATATAACAAAGAAATGTCCAGCATAAAACGAACTTAATTTAATAATTTAGACAGACAGGCAGACGGACGGCAAGTCTGGAGTGCAGGAGCCAAAATAGAGCCACGGGAGACGTTACCAGTTACAGACTCGGATCAACACTGATTTGGTCTAGAAAACGGCCTGGTATATATACCAAACCTCTGCTGGCTTGATTGACGTTTTAGTATGGAGTCATAAAAACTGGTGATCATTAAATCGATGCAATCGCCTGAGTCGTAAAAACTGGCGATCGTTAAATCGATGCAATCGCTTCTTTGGCTATATAATAAATTTGACAAGTGACCTTTGATGGATTACTAGACGTGACTTGCTACTAGTAAACAACTCTGAGGCTCTGCTGTCAAATCCTAGCGGATTTGACAATGCATACAATACATACATATATACTGACTATCTACAAGAAGGGCCTTCAGTCAAGTCATGTAAGCATGGACCACTAAATTGCAGCCCACCATATGTATTTCTATTTAGTCGAGGCATCATAAAAACGAGTAACAATGTATATTGTTACACTTGCTCCGCCCCTATGGCTCCGATTGGCACTGGGGTTTCCTAAGCGCATCCTAAAATCGGAGCCGCGGCTGCCATACAGTGGGAAAAAAGTTCGATCCTAAATCGGGGTAAAATGGCGGAAAACGGCCTTGGTGGGGATTTTGGTTTGGAACTTGCTCCGCCGCTATGACTCCGATTGAGTTCAAACTTGGCACGTTTGTAAGCACTGGGGGTAGGTACTTGCATGCGCAAAATCAGAGCCGCGCCTGCCATAGGGCAGGAGAAAAGTTCGATCCCAAATCTTGGTCAAATGCAAATACGTAAAGAGCAGGTTGGGTTTGGAGCTTGCTCCGCCCCAATGGCTCCGATTAAGCTCAAATTTGGTTTGTAGGTAGGCACTGGGGTTCCCTAAGCGCATGCAAAAAATCGGAGCTGCGGCTGCCATACAGTGGAAAAAAAGTTCGATCCTAAATCGGGATAAAATGGCGGAAATCGGCCTGGGTGTGGATTTGGGTTGGAACTTGCTCCGCCGATATGACTCCGATTGAGCTCAAACTTGGCACGTTTGTAGACACTGGGGGTAGGTACGCGCATGCGCAAAATCGGAACGGCGGCTGCCATAGGGCAGGAGAAAAGTTCGATCACAAATCTGGGTCAAATGCATGTACGTAAAAAGCAGGTTGGGTTTGGAGCTTGCTCCGCCCATATGGCTCCGATTGAGCTCAGATTTGGTTTGTAGGTAGGCACTGGGGTTCCCTAAGCGCATGCAAAAAATCGGAGCCGCGGCTGCCATGCAGTGGGAAAAAAATCGATCCTAAATCGGGGTAAAAAAGCGGAAATCGGCCTGGGTGGGGATTTAGGTTTGGAACTTGCTCCGCCGCTACGACTCCGTTTGAGCTCAAACTTGGCACGTTTGAAGGCACTGGGGGTAGGTACGCGCATGCGCAAAATCGGAGCCGTGGCAGCCATAGGGCCGGAGAAAAGTTTAATCCCAAATCTTGGTCAAATGCCTATACGTAAAAAGCAGGTTGGGTTTGGAGCTTGCTCCGCCCTTATGGCTCCGATTGAGCCAAAATTTGGGTTGTAGGTAGGCACTGGGGTTCCCTAAGCGCATGCAAAAAATCGGAGCCGCGGCTGCCATACAGTGGGAAAAAAGTTCGATCCTAAATCGAGGTAAAATGGCGGAAATCAATATGGGTGAGGATTTTGGTTTGGAACTTGCTCCGTAGCTATTACTCCATTTGAGCTCGAACTTGGCACGTTTGTAAGCACTTGGGGTAGGTACGCGCATGCGTAAAATCGGAGCCGCAGCTGCCATTGGGCCGGAGAAAAGTTCGATCCCAAATCTGGGTCAAATGAATTTACGTAAAGAGCAGGTTTGATTTGGAGCTTGCTCCGCCCCTATGGCTCCGATTGAGCTCAAATTTGGTTTGTAGGTAGGCACTTGGGTTCCCTAAGGGCATGCAAAAAATCGGAGCAGCTACTGCCATAAAGTGGGAAAAAAGTTCGATCCTAAATCGGGGTAAATTGGCGCAAATCTGCCTGGGTGGGGATTTAAGTTTAGAACTTGCTGTGCCGCTATGACTCCGATTGAGCTCAAACTTGGCACGTTTGTAAGCACGTGGGATAGGTACGCGCATGCGCAAAATCGGAGCCGCGGCTTCCTAAGGGCCGAAGAAAAGTTCGATCCCAAATCTGGATCAAATGCATATACGTAAAGAGCAGGTTGGGTTTGGAGCTTGCTCCGCCCCTTAGGCTCCGATTGTGCTGAAATTTGGTTTGAAGGTAGACACTGGGGTTCCCTAAGCGCATGAAAAAAAATCGGAGCCGCGGCTGCCATACAGTTGGAAAAAAAGTCGATCCTAAAACGGGGTAAAATTATGGAAATCGGCCTGGGTGGGGATTTGGGTTTGGAACTTTCTCCGCTGCTATGACTCCGATTGAACTCAAACATGGCACGTTTGTAAGCACTGGGGGTAGGTACGCGCATGCGCAAAATCGGAGCCGCGCCTACCAAAGGGGCGGAGAAAAGTTCGATCCCAAATCTGGGTCAAATGCATAAACGTAAAGAGCAGGCTGGGTTTGGAGCTTGATCCGCCGCTATGGCTCCGATTGAGCTCAAATTTGGTTTGTAGGTAGGCACTCGGGTTCCCAAAGTGCATGCAAAAAATCGGAGCCGCAGCAGCCATACAGTGGCAAAAAAGTCGATCCTAAAACGGGGTAAAATGGCGGAAATCGGCCTGGGTGGGGATTTGGGTTTGGAACTTGCTCCGCCGCTATGACTCCGATTGAACTCAAACTTGGCATGTTTTTAGGCACTGGGGGTAGGTACGCGCATGCGCTAAAATCGGAGCAGCGGCTGCCATAGGGCTGGAGAAAAGTTCGATCCCATATTTGGGTCAAATGCATATACGTAAAGAGCAGGTTGGGTTTGGAGCTTGCTCCGCCCCTATGGCTCCGATTGAGCTCAAATTTGGTTTGTAGGTAAGCACTGGGGTTCCCTAAGCGCATGCAAAAAATCGGAGCCGCGGCTGCCATACAGGGGAAAAAATTTAATCCTAAATCGGGGTAAAAGGCGGATATCGGAATGGGTGGGGATTTGGGTTTGGAACTTGCTCCGCCGCTATGACTCCGATTGAGCTGAAACTTGGCACGATTGTAGGCACTGGGGGTAGGTACGCGCATATGCAAAATCGGAGCAGAGGCTGTCATAGGGCCGGAAAAAATGTTGAACCCAAATCTGGGTCATATGCACATACGTAAACAGCAGGTTGGGTTTGGAGTTAGCTCCGCCGCTATTGCTCCGATTGAGCTCAAATTTGGTTTGTAGGTAGGCAATGGGGTTTCCTAAGCGCATGTAAAAAATCGGAGCAGCGGCTGCCATACAATGGGAAAAAAGTTCGATCCTTAATCGGGGTAAAATTTGCGGAAATCGGCCTGGATGCTGATTTGGATTTGGACCTTGCTCCGCCGCTATGTATCCGATTGAGCTCAAACTTGGCGCGTTTGTAAGCACTGGGGGTAAGTACGCGCATGCGCTGAATCGGAGCCGCGGCTGCCATAGGGCCGGAGAAAAATTCGATCCATAATCTTGGTCAAATGCATAAAAGTAAAGAGCAGGTTGGATTTGGAGCTTTCTCAAAACCCTATGGCTCCGATTGAGCTCTAATTTGAATTGTAGGTAGGCACTTGGGTTCCCTAAGCGCATGCAAAGAATCGGAGCCCTGACTGCCATACAGTGGGAAAAAGTTCGATCCTTAATCGGGGTAAAATGGCGGAAATCGGCCTGGGTGGGGATTTGGGTTTGGAACTTGCTCCGCCGCTATGACTCTGATTGAGCTCAAACTTGGCTCGTTTGAAGGCACTAGGGGTAGGTACGCGCATGCGCAAAATCGGAGCCGTGGCTGCCATAGGGCCGGAGAAAAGTTCGATCCCAAATCTGGGTCAAATGCATATACGTAAAGAGCAGGTTCGGTTTGGAGCTTGCTCCGCCCCCATGGCTCCGATTGAGCTCAAATTTGGTTTTATAGGTAGGCACTGGGGTTCCCTAAGCGCATGAAAAAAATCGGAGCCGCGGCTGCCATATATAAAAAAAAAGTTCGATCCTTAATCGGGGTAAAATGGCGGAAATCGGCCTGGTCGGGGATTTGGGTTTGGAACTTGCTCCGCCGCTATGACTCCGATTGAGCTCAAACTTGGCTCGTTTGTAGGCACTAGGGGTAGGTACACGAATGCGCAAAATCGGAGCCGCGGCTGCCATAGGGCCCGAGAAAAGTTCGATCCCAAATCTGGGTCAAATGCATATACGTAAAGAGTAGGTTGGGTTTGGAGCTTGCTCCGCCCCTATGGCTCCGATTGAGCTCAAATTTGGTTTGTTGGTAGGCACTGGGGTTCCCTAAGCGTATGCAAAAAATCGGAGCCGCGGCTTCCATACAGTAGGAAAAAAGTTCGATCCTAAATCGGGGTAAAATGGCAGAAATCGGCCTGGATGGGGATTTGGGTTTGGAACTTGCTGTGCCGTTATGACTCCGATTGAGCTCAAAGTTGGCACGTTTGTAGGCACTGGGGGTAGGTACGCATATGTGCTAAATCGGAGCCGCGGCTGCCATAGGGCCGGAGAAAAGTTCGATCCCAAATCTGGATCAAATGCATATACGTAAGGAGCAGGTTGGGTTTGGAGCTTGCAGCGCTCCTATGGTTCCGATTGCGCTCAAATTTTGTTTGTAGGTAGGCACTGGGGTTCCCTAAGCGCATGCAAAAAATCGAAGCCGCGACTGCCATACAGTGGGAAATAAGTTCAATCCTAAATCGGTGTAAAATGTGCGGAAATCGGTCTGGGTGCGGATGTTGGTTTGGAACTTGCTCCGTAGCTATTACTCCATTTGAGCTCGAACTTGGCACGTTTGTAGGCACTGTGGGTAGGTACGCGCTTGCGCAGAAATCGGAGCCGCGGCTACCATAGGGCAGGAGAAAAGTTCGATCCCAAATCTGGGTCAAATGCATATACGTAAGGAGCAGGTTGGGTTTGGAGCTTGCTCCGCCCCTATGGTTCCGATTGCGCTTAAATTTGGTTTGTAGGTAGGCACTGGGGTTCCCTAAGCGCATGAAAAAAATCGGAGCCGCGACTGCCATACATTTGGAAAAAAAGTTCAATCCTAAATCGGAGTAAAATGGCGGAAATCGGTCTGGGTCGGGATGTTGGTTTGGAACTTGCTCCGCCGCTATGACTCCGATTGAGCTCAAACTTGGCACGTTTGTAAGCACTGTGGGTAGGTACGCGCATGCGCAGAATCGGAGCCGCGGCTGCCATAGGGCCGGAGAAAAATTCGATCCATAATCTGGGTCAAATGCATACAAGTAAAGAGCAGGTTGGATTTGGAGCTTTCTCAAAACCCTATGGCTCCGATTGAGCTCTAATTTGAATTGTAGGTAGGCACTTGGGTTCCCTAAGCGCATGCAAAGAATCGGAGCCGCGACTGCCATACAGTGGGAAAAAATTCGATCCTTAATCGGGGTAAAATGGCGGTAATCGGCCTGGGTGGGGATTTGGGTTTGGAACTTGCTCCGCTGCTATGACTCCGATTGAGCTCAAACTTGGCACGTTTGTAGGCACTGGGGGTAGGTACGCGCATGCGCAAAATCGGAGCCATGGCTGCAATAGGGCCCGAGAAATGTTCGATCCCAAATCTGGGTCAGATGCATATACGCAAATGGCAGGTTGGGTTTGGAGCTTGCTCCGCCCCTATGGCTCCGATTGAGCTCAAATTTGGTTTATAGGTAGGCACTGGGGTTCCCTAAGCACATGCAAATAATCGGAGCAGCGGCTGCCATACAGTGGGAAATAAGTTCGATCCTAAATCGGGGTAAAATGGCGGAAACATTTATGTTGGTTTGGCGACTTAAACGACGTAACAAGAGCTTATTGACGTTTATGTCGCCAACCAATCATTTTACTTTTTCGTTATATGCTACTGGCCACAATTGTTTTGCAAAATAACGTTTAAATACGAAGGGAGACTTACTGTCGGAGTCAATAGGCGAGGCCAAGAGGTAAGTGGGTGAGGCCAGCTATTGGTAAATTGAAGAACTACAACAGAACTTCCCTATTTAACGCGTTATTTTTATTTTTGTTGATTAAACAAAGAAAATATTTAACAAGTTTATCGCATATTTTTAATCCAAGTTTATTTTTCAAATTTACATACTTTTTTAACCTTTTCCTGTTTTACAAAATTATAGAGCTGTCTGAATTAAAAGTTTTTGCAGACGAACTTTTCAAAGTGGATTTGAATCGAAATAAACATTCAGTAGGACGGAAAATGTTGTGGAAAAAAGACAAAAATGTCTTATTACAGGCAGTTTCTCCTTTTTCTACATTTTCTCCAATATAAAATCAGGGACGTAAGAAACAGGGATTGAACAGTAAAGAGAAAATCTAGAACTGCCTATCATGTGATCACTTATAGACCAGTATATTGACCATAAATTTCGAAAAATAACGCCGAAGTGAAACTTCCTGTCGGAGTCAATGGGAGGGGCCAACGCAGTCAGAGAGAATGACCAGCGATTGCACGCACACACTGACTCTCGTTTTGAGGGTGAGCACCGGTAAATAATCAGGACTCATTTGAAAAATTTCAATATCTTAAGAAATGACAGAGAAATAACTGTTTTTTTTGTTTTTTTTTTGTGTGTGTGTGTTTTTTTTAACATTATCCCATTACCATTTTACAAAATTTGTAGACAGGTCAATATTTAGAGAAACTTCGGAGGACACCTTTTTTGTAACTGATTTTTCAAAAAAATGGTTCTGTATTTTGGGGTACAAATATTTTGAATAATGAAGAAACTGTCTGCGACAATCATTTTCCAAAATGCTTACCAAATTTCGTTTCTTATAAAAATATGGATTTTCGAACATCATCCTTAATAACAGATCAAATGTACGATTTGGAAATTAATGTTGACCGGTTTGGTTATGTATCGAACCTTTTATATTGACTGACCGCCCGCTGGCCCCCACACCCAAACTCCTCTAGCCAAGTCCACTGACTCAAACAAGAAGTTCAAATTCGATTAAGAACGGCGTTCTTTTGCAAAATGTATGGCCACCTACGCGAAAAAGAAAATTTGTTGGTTTGCGACCTATTCGTTGTAGCTACATCTTGATTAAGCTGTAGCTACGACGTTATAAGTCGCCAGACTATCAAAATTACTTCATTGTTTTGTAAGCCAGTGTAAGAGTTTATAGTTCTCATCCAATCTAAACAAATGAGTTGGTTAGTTGATTTAATATTTGATTGTCATCGCGATCTCTCAACTGGAAACGTCGTGGATAAATTCATTTAATGACATATGGAACATTTTAAGACTTGTTAGACACGTAAAAAAAACAAACACAGCCACTTTCGGGAAAAAATAACGAGAAAGGTAATGAACCCGTCTCGTCTTTTGAGATTCCGTCATTTTTTACATCGTAGAAAAAAAACTTGACATCGCCTTGAATAAAGCTGTAGTAACGACATTTTCCACGCCCAACTACAGCATGTTATATTCTATCTCCTATTTCTAAAGAACAACCTCTACTATCAAGAGATACTTTAAATAGAATTAAGAGATGAAGAGATTTTTTTGTTTTTGTTTTCACCATCGCTTTGAAAAAAAATCACATTGTATGAATACGCAAAGCCATTCACATACAACAGGCCATCGGAACTCGTCGTTCAATTCTACGAATCGAATCTCTGATGTTCTTTAAATATTCACGTGACAAACTTCCTAAAGGCGCTATCCGTTATGCTAAGCAACTCCGGTAAATTAATAAAAATGCGGTATAATAGTCTCTTCATTTCTTCTAATTTAAAAGCATCGAGAAAGTAAAAGCGGAAACTTCACATTTTTTTTATTCTTGTATGGGACTATTTTGTGCGGAGCATATAAAATAGTTGCTTACTCAAAGTTTTGTTCATGAAAGTATGAAATTTTTTTCGACCAATCAGAACGCCCGTTTTTGATAGATGAATCTAAAAATTAAACTTTTGTTAGAATTATGTCCGTTTTTACTCTTTGGTTGGCGACCCAAACGGCGTAAATACAGCTTGAATAAGTTAATCAACGTTCCGTAAATGACGATAATGTTTACATGTCCGTGACGATATAAATCAAAGTACTTAAAGTACTGTAAACTATTAAGTAATCTTCTTTGTCAAAAGTTATTATGATAAGTGGAATTTAGATAACCTTTCCCTTGGAGGGTAGAAAACAGTATGGACAATGAAGAAATTGCTTGTTACAAGCAATTTCTTCTTTGTCCAAAATGTCTTCAAAACTACTTTCTCGAGATGCTTCAAAAGCGTGATTGAGTGAGATTGGGTTAAATAGCACGCTTTGAAGGAGTTGTCTACAATTTGAATAAATTTAATTCACGAGGCCATAAAAGGCAGTGACAGACTTTGCAATATTCCTTATATAAGAACTACTTTTTATGGCGTAGGCATTTGATGGATTTAGTCGTTAACTTTCCGGTGGTAGAATGCACTCGTTGAACTGTGAGAAGACCTCAAAATTTTGTCCATTAACTTAAGTTATCAAATCTGACGCTTTGCTAGCTGAAAACAAATAGTTTGAAGGTTTCACAATTATACATATAAAACACTCGTTGGAGATCCTCTTCGTCGATTATGGGTGAGTGTGAGAATCAAGAACCTAAGCGCTGTATTTTTACTCGAACTTTATAAATCTAATACACGAAAGAAACGATACATTTCATAGGTATGCCCAGACTAGAACCTACCTCCTCTTTTATATGTGTAGTCTTTGTTGCATTTAGACGCCTCACATCGTTTATATATATATACAGGGTCTCTCCTCCCTTCTCTCTCTCTCTCTCTCTCTCTCTCTCATCGCCAAATTTTGATATAATATAAGGTATACATTTTAATCCACAAATTGGAAAATGTTTCCATGGTAGAAATACACGTGCATTTAATTTTTCACTTGATTCGTTATCTATGTCATCCTGTCAAAATGACGCCACTTTATGACGTTCGAAAATTCCAATATATTCATGACGTCACAATTGCGTGATTATTTCTACGCTCCTTCAGTAAAAAGGGGGCTTTTGAAAGAAGTTTGCATCGAAGATTTTTTTAGCCCGAAACGGCTTCAAAATCACCATCCAAGCATTTCGTTTGCAAGAAGAGTCGTTCCGTCGTCTGGTGACGTGTAAGTATTCAGAAACAGTTGTAACTTTGACAGTTTTTAAAACATTTACATTTTTTCAATTGGAAGAAATAGTTAATTCTAATATTATTAATAATAATAATAAAAGTATTTTATATCTATTCCTGTATGTATTTAATTTAAGTTTTATTGGAGCGGTTACACGGATCAACTAATCAATCGCGACTGTCAATCAAATACCCAGCCGACCAATGAAATCATTCGTTTAGCCCAGAAACGACTTTTAGCTCCCACATTGGCCATTTGGTTGGTTTGGCGACTTAAATGGCGTAACTACAGCTGTATTTGAAAATATAGTTACGACGTTTAAGTCGACAACCAAATATTCTTATTTTTGTTGCATGCTACCTGCCATAAATTTTCATAATAACACCTTTTAAAATCAAAGCGGGAGTTCCTGTCGGAGTCAGTGGGCGTGGCCAAAAGGGTAAGTAGGCTAAGCCAGCGATTGGTCAATTGTGATTTTAACATTCTGATGTGAGAGACTTTTATGCGATTCCATTACAGAGGTCAATATCGCAGAAGATATAAATAATGCCAGGATATTTGTAGATTCCTGTTGTTACGTGGACCGGAGAGCAGCTAGCTCGAACTTTGTCTGAAAATGAAATAAGTTAACATAAACTTTGTATTGAAGGAAGGTTGACGGGGCCAGCGAAGTTTCATATCATAGCTAAACAGGACAAAAATAAAATAACTTTCGGAAATTTAAGCTTTCCAGCGACTATGAGACCTCCGCACCATACGGAGTTACCGAGATTCTACGTTTTTCTGCACTGTTTTTGGCTGAAGGCAACGGTTAGTTACATAATGCTCAGCATTTTGTACCAATAGGAACACACCCGTCCATTCCCGTAAACCTTCGGAACAGACCTCGGACGTATACAAGGCGGAGCATTATGTAACAAAACGGTGGTCAGCCCGATTAGCTCAGTTAGTAGAGCACTTGACTTCATACTTCAAGATCACGGGTTCGATTCCTGGGCAGACCATATCTACTAACAAATAAATTGTCTTTCGGGTAAAACGTTATACCGAGGCCCCGTGTGAGGGTGCTGTCTATCGAGCACGTTAAAGAACCAGGCGGAGCTCTCAGCAGTTTCGTCCTGTATCCTGTATCCCCCGTAACAACTAACCGTCTTCTTGGGGCGTCGCTCATATGGGCATGTGCAACGGTAGAGACGATGCATAAACGGAAATACATACATACTTACAAAACGGTGCATTTTGTTAGCCGGAAACAGTGTAGCAAAACGTAGTACGTAATGGATAGTTCGGAAGTCTCAAAATCGTTGACAAACTTAAATTTACTTTCGTTGTTTTATGTTCTGCCCTATTTTGCTCTGACATCAAATTTCCTTTGAAGACCAAAAAGGGTTCTTACAGATTTTTATGAGATGCATTTTACCGCTTTGCATAACGGATGGCGCCATTTTGGAGGTTCGTCACGTGATTTTGAAAGTGCATCCGAGATTCGATTCGTAGAAATGAACGAGGAGTGCCGGTTGTCTGTTGTATGTGAATGACAGAGTGTGTTCCGATTGGAGTGACGTCGTAACATTTCGGTGTCACTATAGTTGCTATAATGACGTACTCACCAGGTCTTTTTACTATTTCAAAAGGTACGAATTTTCACGAACATTTCAATTGTCTAAAATATTGCATTATATAAACTACCTGAAAGTGGCTGCGAAAGAAAAATTCGGTTCTCAATTTTTAAACTGATCACAGACATTAATATAAAGTATGACATTAATAAACTGATTTGTAATAAAAATGACTGTTCTTAACGTAAAATAAGAAAAAAAAAAAGAAGCATAAATATTTAGCGTTACGGGACTCCAAATTAGTCAACCAAGACAACCGAATTGACAGTTATTAATCGAGTCTATTTAACTGTTTCATTCTAGACGAGATTAATACTAGCTTGTCTCATAGAAGAGCGAGTGATGGTGAGAAAAAAGAAACATCAGATAACGTTCTAATCTCATATCTAATTTCTGGCTGTAAATGTAGCAAAATAATGCCGTTTTGACCTTTGTGGAACTTCCTGTTGGAGCTCAGTGGGGGTTGGTCGCCGTCATAGCGCAGTTGGTAGCGCGTCGGACTGTCAATCTAGAGGTCCCGGGTTCGATCCCCAACGGCGGCACTCATCCTTTCTGACTATTTGTCTCCCACCAATGGGTGGATAATCGTAGACCTATGTGAGATAGCAGCTGGAGGCTAGGAAAGGATGTGATGGCGGTACTGGTGTGAGAAATACCAGGAATCCATTGTTAGGTGCTCCAGCCGCCGCGATATAACTGAAAGATTGTTGAAAGCGGCGTAAAACCCCATTCAAACAAACAAATCAAACTCAGTGGGGGTTACTAGTGGATTGACTTTGCAGGCCAGCGATCCTTTAGTTTTCCCCCTAATGTCTGGATCGCCGCAGTCAATCGAAACAAGACAGCAAGCAAACATCCACAGCAAAGAAGACAGCAAAAAAAAAAAAAAAAAATACACACACAGACGATTGACTAAGTAAAACAGTGAATTAAACCGGGACTGTAATGTTGACCTCAGTAATAAATGTACAAAGTTTGGTTACTGTAGGTGTCGATAAATGTATTATAAAGTTTATAGTCGCTTTTTTATTTAAGACTGGTCGTAATTGAAAGAGATGAACTAAATTGCAAAAATCTAGTATTGCATCAGCGAGTGGGGCTAGGCTGAGATTTGTGGGCGGAGCTAGTTCGAGATCAGTTGGCGGGCTACTCTGAGACCAGTAGACGGAGGTAGTATGAGATCCGTGGGCGGGTCTAGTATGAGAACAGTTGATGGGGTAATCGGAGATTAATAGGCGGGGCATGTCTGAGGTCATCGGGCGGGGCTAGTCTGAGGTCATCGGGCGGGGCTAGTCTGAGATTAGTGCGCGGAGCTAGTTCGAGACCAGTAGACGGAGGTACTATGAGATCCGTGGGCGGGTCTAGTATGAGAACAGTTGATGGGGGTTATCGGAAATCAATGGGCGTGGCATGTCTGAGGTCTGTGGGCGGGGCTAGTCTTAGATCAGAGGGAGGAAAAAGTGACCCTCCAGTCACCATCACGTCCAAATGTATATAAGCTCACCCCTTAGACTGATAAATCTTTCCCGTTACTTGATATATAGTCTTGTCCAAATTGAAAGAAGTTGCAGACGACAATTAAAATCGGATGTATTTTGAAATGAAACCATTCTATCGGTAGAAATTATTGTGTTAAAAGAAAAAACGGCTTGCCACAATGTTATCTCAAGTGTAAGATAAGGCTTTATTTTACAGTTCAAAGTTCTTTTCTTAATCGATTTAAAGTCAATACGATTAGGTTTAAACCTAGTCAACATCTTGTCTCGTCCAAAAATAGCCCTGGGACCGCGGCCAAGGCGGAGTTGAAAGTGAGTGGGACTCTCAATTAAGAACAGAACAGAACATAACATGTCTGAGGTCTGACTGATATTAATTTAAAAGTGTCGTTAAACCCAATTAAAAAAAAAAAAAAAAAAAAAAAAAACCCAAAAGAGCCCCACTTTAGATAAATAGACTGAACATGTACATTGACAGACTACTGACCTGTGACTAATTACTTGTACTGAAATATCGATAGACGTTAGTTTGATTTGAATTTATTTAGTGACATAAGATAGAGAGTAGATCGTCGGTTTGTGACATAAACAGCGAAACGACAAAATTGAAGACGGAGGTTGTCTGAAAATCAAAGAACAGATAGGACTGAAAGTCTTACCTCCAGTTTTTCTTCATACACAACTGCCTTTACATTCAACTACATGCACTTTACCCCCTGAGGTATCATAACATCGGAGTCCAAACGTGTCTGAAAGTATACAGGATAATATGAAGTCCACTTTAGCTGAACTTGTAATTTAATTCCTAAGAGCACACTTTATACCTTTGAACGCTCAGCATTTAAGCGCATGTGCCCAAATTTTGTCAGTTCACCTGAATTTTCTACGCGTGCAAATATTTTCTCGCGTAGATAATACGGGTACACTAACAAAATCTAGGAATGCGCGTTAAACGCTTAGTGTTGTAGAGTATAAAGTGTGCGTGTACGAATGAAATTACAAGTGCACGTACAAAATGAAGGAGCTTATTAATACGCGTGGGCGCTCATATATTGAAAGTGTACCTAATAAATAACACGTGCACTTTTCAATATACATGTAAGTATATATTAAAATTAAAGCTCTTACTCGTGCACGCGTTCCTTATATTCAGTCGACTTATATTGGGCATTTGAGTCAAACGGTACTTGTATGGTATGTTTATATACCTTAACATTCAATTAATATATTCTTATCAGATAATAGTTTTTGCCTATATATATTATTTATTAGTAGTATTATTTATTTTCTTTTTGTTTGTACTTATCTAGGCCATAGTTTTCAATTTCAAAGCGATTTGAATTGACGTTTGTAACAAGTCCAACATTTTGTCGTTTGGTAGTTGATCGAAAAGGCTAATTCCAGTTAAAAACAATCGTCTATGTAACTGTATAGCTTATCAAACCCGCGGTACCCAGCTGGTGTGCTGAGTTTTAAAGATAGAAGGCTAATTACTCACTTTATAATTAAAAGACTACGCGTTCTTTTGAAACGTGACCGCATCTACGCTAAGCGGCTTGTTGGTAGTTGTTTTCGTATTTAAGAGGAGTCTTTACACTTTCTACGAATTATGTAGAATCCTCGTATTACGCCATTTCAAAATGTACAGTTGTTTTAGGAAAACTAGTTTTGTAAATTAATAAATCGAACCTAACTGGACACTACTTCTCTTCTAACCTAGTAACATCTTACTGAATTTCCAAACTGGGTTACACTGATGGACGCCTTTGCAGTCTATCAAAAAATGGTTGGTCGGTGACAGAAACGTTGTAACTACAGCTAAGCCAGTTTCACAGTTTAAGTCGCCAAATCGAAAAAAAAAAAATGTTTAACATTAATTTTGGCAAATGACGGAGTTCAAGGTTTATTCCCAGTCTGAATTATTGGTTGGTTTTTTGATTGACAGGCGTGGTTGGTTCTTTTCACTTTGAAACCTATTAGTACATGTAGTAGGTACTTTGCAATTAAAATGGAGATCTCCAGAAAAGACACATTCTAATTTGTTAGCCTTTTTAAGAAAGATCTTTATTTAGTGTTTAGTTTTAAGCGTAAATGATATTTATCCAAGGCATGCTATATTTAATGAATTGAGAGACGTATGTTGGTGAAAATAGGATACTAAATGTAAGATTCATCAAATTAACAAATCGTGGCAATCAATCAAATATTCAGTCGACCAATGAAATCATTCATTTAGCCTGTAAGGTTAATTTTGAACTCCGGCATTGGCCGCCATTTTGGTGAATCTTATTTTTGGTTTGGCGACTGAAATGTCGTAGCGTCACCTTATTGACCAATCGCCAGTGTCAACCAAAGAATCAAGTGTCCAGTTAGATAATTCATTGGACTGGAAGTTAACTTTGAACACCAACAAGTGTCGGCATTTATGTGAAGCTTATTCAAGCTGTAGTTACGACGTTTAAGTCAAAAATCAACGGTTAACATTTTTGTAACATGGAACTGGCCATATGTTTTGAAAAATAACGCTCTTTAATATCGAAGTGGAACTTCCTGACGGACTCGTTGGACATGGCTAGCGAAATTTTTGGACGGGGCCAGTCATCCATCGATCGTATACATTTTTTCAAAACCAGACAAAACCCTAAATGAGGGTAATTCACTGAAAACACGTCATATTGAATTACCTTGACCCTTATCATGCTGAACCCGGAATATTCCTGTTTTGGCAGGAAGTGTAGACTAAGATCAGACTGTACTTATGTGCAGGCTGATCTTAGTCTTCAATTCGTGCTTGTACTTTTCCTGCTAGATTTGTTTATGAAGTTGATTTCTAAAAAGAGATATTGATTTTTGAACAACAAGTTCTATCAGTGCTTTCAGCCCTTTGATTTGACAGCACTTCAGTAAGGTAATTTATGCAGCATGACAAGGGTTAATGATGTTATAGACATGAATAAAACTCAAAGTAAAAATTTATTGGTGAAGAAGATCCTGTTACAATTTATGTACAGTCAAAGGTGAAATGAACGATTTACGAAATTTTGAAGTGAGAGAAAACTCTGAATTGAGTACAAATAAAGTTTAATAATCTTAGGACCTGAAAGATTCCGAGTGGTTTTCCTGCGGTCTTCGTGAAGTCCGAGTCAGCTGTGAATAACCAATCGCGGCTGTATACCAAGAAACCGACCAGTCAAAATTAACATTCAGCCCGGACTTGAACTTTCTA
Organism: Fragum fragum; assembly: GCA_946902895.1. Lineage (NCBI taxonomy): Eukaryota > Metazoa > Mollusca > Bivalvia > Cardiida > Cardiidae > Fragum > Fragum fragum. Next base: position 70,370 of record OX336369.1, on the reverse strand, counting down.
CTTTTAACCCTTTTTTTTAAATAAAGGTTTAAACGACGTTATTTGGAAAGTTTATAGCCAGTAGCACGTAACGAAAAATGAAATTGTTAGTTTGCGACCAAAACGTCATAACTACAGCTTGAATAAGCAATAGTCCTTAGGTTTAAGTCGACAAACAAAAAAAAACCGGCGGCCAATGGCAGAGTTCAAAGTTCAATTCTGGACTGAATGAATGATTCAATTGGTCGATTGATTCTTTGATTGACAGCCGCGCTTGGTCAATTATATGTTCTGTAACGGAAAAGATAATCGATAATTACCTGCAATCAGTATAATCATCAAAATAAGACCCAAAGTTCTTGTAAAGCAGGACATCTCCATAATGAATGTTTGAAATAAAGATTTGTGCACACTGCTATTACACTACAGCTATCTCAAGTAGAATACAACAATGTCCCAGATAAGGAATGAAATTTCAGTTTTAAAATGTAATATTGACTAATTAATTCATCAAACCCCTTGTCGTGGGTGCTTATTCGAATCGTGAAGACGATTAGTTCCAACAAGTACCTACAACATAAGGTTTGGTTTGGAAATAAGAGATTCAGATCGTCAACACTCCCTTTTATTATGAGCCCTGGTGCTTGAACTTTGATCATAACTTTATCTTATTCTAGACGTCAGACAAGGAATATAGCAAATTGACCAATCAGAGAGCTGTACTTCAAAAGCACATTTAAAAGATTCAACCCAATGCGGTGAATATCTAGATATACAACGATGATATAAACCGCACGTGAATCTCGTAGTTTCCCTTTGTGAGTCATTTTATAAATCTGTCTTCCAAGTATTTCGTCTCTGCAACCTTCTTATAGAGGCTAAGAAATGGAAAATGTCTGCAACCTGTCTTTAGATTATAATAAAGAATAACTGTCATTGACACGTATATCTTTTCAGGCTTATTCATTTTGGTAAAACTTTTCCAGTAATATAACACCAGCGTTGATACCTTGCCATAGCTTTAATTCATATCTCACTGTCTTTCAAATAAAGCATCTACTATTAGTATGTATACACAGACATAATATACCAGATGTATTTCTCCCATATTAATTTAGAGACATATTTTAGATTATTATCTTATCAAATGTTGTTTTTTTTTTAGAGAGATTTAAGAGATTTGTTACTATGATTAGAAACGATCTTTGCTCATGAGCTTCCGCAAGGGTAGGACAAACAATGATTGCCAGTACGTGTGTGTATTTCCGCTTATTAATCTTCGATACCGTAGCACATGCCCATATGAGCGACGTCCACAGAAGATGGTGAGTTGATACGGGGGATAGTGCAAGGTAACAGGACGAAACTGTTGAGAACTCCGCCAGGTTCTTTAACGTGCTCGTCGGATAGCATCGTCACACGGGGCCTCGGTTTAATGTCTCATCCGAAAGACAATTATTTTATTAATTGATATGGTAAGCCCAGGGCTCAAACCTGTGACCTTGAGGCTTAAAGTCAAGTGCTCTACCAACTGAGCTAATCTTCACCCAGAAGATGGTGAGTTGATACGGGGGATAGTGCAAGGTAACAGGACGAAACTGTTGAGAACTCCGCCAGGTTCTTTAACGTGCTCGTCGGACAGCATCGTCACACGGGGCCTCGGTTTAATGTCTCATCCGAAAGACAATTATTTTGTTAATTGATATGACCAGCCGTGGGCTCAAACCTGTGACCTTGAGGCTTGAAGTCAAGTGCTCTACCAACTGAGCTAATCGGGCTGACGTTCTTTTTCAATCATATCGGGATTAGGTTTGTGATCAATAGTTCGTGAGTTCGATTCCGAGGAGCTAAAATTAAGCTTGGGTCTTTTATCCGTCTTTCATTTCTGTAGAGGATGTCGAAAAAAGCCTTTCTTCTTGAAATATGCTCTCGACAAAAGTGATTGTGAAGAGCGGGTTGTAAACGAGTTTTGTGCTGCCCTGGACGTAGTGTTGGTGTATTTTCTATGAAGCACTAGTGAGACGAAGCAATCTAAGCTTGCAAAAAAATCTTCTTCGATTTGAATTTAAAAAAAGGAGGTTTAAACCAAACTCAAAAGATTAACCCTTGTCATGCTGAACCCGAAGCAATCTAAGTTTGCAAAAAATTGTTCTCTTTCGATTTGAATTAAAAAAAAGGAGGTTTAAACCAAACTCAAAAGATTAACCCTTGTCATGCTGAACCCGGAATATTTCTGTTTTGTCAGGAGATCTAGACAAAGATCATCCTGCACATATGTGCAGTCTGATCGTTGTCTAGATCTCCTGGTTGTCCCTTTAAAGCTAGCATTATTTATACCATTACTTTTCACAATAATTACCTACCCAAAATTAGAATTCTCTGTGCTTTCAGTCCTTTGATTTTAACATTATTTTGGAGAGGATTTAATTCAGCATGACAAGGATTAAGCTAAGATCAGAAAGGAATGTCTCTTAACTCCAGCAATGGCAACGATTTATTTGAAGCATATTTTTTGTTTAGTGACACAAGCTTCATAGCTACGGCTTATTCAGACTGTAGTTACGACATTTAGGTCTCCAACCGACTAATTCAATTCTATTACGTATATCAAGCTGCAAATTAACGCCATTTTTTATCTAAGTGGAACTTCCCGTCTGTTGGGGTTAGCAGGCCAGTGAGCGATCCCTCAATTGTCGGGATTTCTGTAAGAATAATTACTTGATAATTTAACTGACCTATCAAAATGATAATGCCTAATTTTTTTTTTGGATGATTTAGTCCCTATGTTTCAATAAGGAGAAAATGTGTATAAGTTGTACATTTTCTAAAATACTTCGACTAAAAGTCAAAACTGATCAATAACGGCTGTCAATCAAATAACCAATCGTTCATTGAGACCAGAAGTAAGTTCTTATCTCCAACATTGGTCGCTATTTTTGTTAACCTTTTTTGATTGGTTTTGCGACTTAAACGTCGTAGCTACGGCTTATTCAAGCTGTAGTTACGACTTTTAGGTCGCCAACCTACTATAATATCTTTGTGTTACATGCTAATGACCATATTTTTTTTTCTTTTTTAAAAGCCGTTTATAATCGAAGCGGGACTTCCTGTTCGAGTCAATGGGCGGGGCTAACAACGTAAGTGGGCGGGGCCGGCAATCGCTCAATTCACTCCGCTTGCGTAAGTTTAACACCATGTGGTTTAAACTGAAGATATGACTTAAGCAAAGCCCATGAGTATCGTAATTAATTAATAATAAGAGGCTCATGAGGGCCTGAGACGCTCTACTGGACATCAAGTTTTCCATTTAAGTAATCTGATATTTAAGGAAGTAAATTACTTGAAGAAGAATGTATAAAAAATAACAAATTGGACATTATCCCCTTTATCATTTTGATTTACATTCCTTAATGCCTCTTTTTCCGTGTTTCCACTCCATTTCCAAAAGGAAGTTTCTTTATAACCCTACAATCGTCCTGTGAATTTTTCAACAGAATCAGATAATAATTGTTGACTTCGTCATGTAAACAGGATTGTTTTGATTAAAATCCATAAGACCCCTTTTCCTGTATTTTCTGATGGATTCACTTCATTTTCGAAAGGGTCTTTCCTTACAATCCTACAGCCGTCCTATGAAATTTTAAAGACAATCTGATAATGAATGTGAACTTCATTCAATAAAAGAATCAATCCTTATATATGTACAGACATTCTGTGAATGTTTGAAGGGAACTGGTTAAAATCTGAAGTATAATTGTGTTAACGAGGATTTTTTATCGAATTTTCATGAATCCACTTTTCCCGTGATATTTGACAGATCAGACCCACTTTCTTATGATGGTACAATCATTCTGTGAAAGTTTGAATAGGGTTTGTTTAAACTGTGGACTCTTGGCTGATCAAACCCACTGTCGAAAGGAACTTGCCCTTATAATGGTACAAACATTCTCTGAAAGTTTAAAGGGAATTTAACGAAAAATATGGACTGTAGTGTGTTAACGAGAACTTTAAATAGATTTTCAATAGAATTTTCTTAGGGCCCCTTTTGCCGTGATACTCACCAGATCAGATCCAATTTCTAAAGGATTAATCCTTATGATGGTACAGCTATTCTAGTTTGAAGAGAATCAGACGTAAACTTTGGACTCTAAAGTGTTAATCAGAACAATCAGAACAAAAGTTTATTAATTACTTATACTCAAGGTACATCATCATAGCATATACAATACAAAAATAGATAAACACGTAAATCATTATAGCGTTACAATATATAACTTATCATTGGTGACGGATATTTATCAGAGAATGAGTTAATGTGAAATGACGAGTGTTAACGAGGATTTTTTTTAAAATTTCAATTAGGCCCCTTTTCCCGTGTTTCTTAACTGAACACAATTTCGAACGGAACTATCCTTATGATTGTACAAACATTCTGAGAAAGTTTGAAGAGAAAACTTTTGATTCAAGAGCGTAAACAAGGAAACGTTAACGGACGGGAAAACACCTTTGCTATAGCTCTTCTGGCCTTTGGCCAGCAGAGCTAAAAACAACGCTACCTCAGGAATTTGTTTTTGTTTTTTTTTTCACATTTTTTCTTTGAAGAAAAAAAAAAGCTTTCCGGTTTCAAGCTTGCGAACATTACTTAAAGCGACGTCACGGTGACATTGATAATAATTTCGTCGGTGTGCGATGAAAGTATCGTAACTACAGCTTTAATAAAGCATTTTACTTGCGCACGGACGATTTGTTTGATAAGTGCTTTGCGTTATGTAGGTAGGTTCTAACTCCAAATACCAGCGAATATTCTCAGTCGTCGTTGTCATCCTAAAACCTGGTAACTACAGCCGGAATAAAGCTTTAGTTGCGAGGTTTTTGACTAACAAAGACGCAATGCACTGTATCGATTTTAAGACTAATTAGTGACCAACTAAGGGGAACCGCGTGGAATTTCCATTTACTTTCAATTATAATAATATTCTCTCTAGAATACTCTAAGTATAGTAAGGTAGAATGACCTTTCTTGATTATGAAATATACACAGAACAAAAAGTTTCAACTCTGATAAGCAAGCGTTATCCGAGCAGACCTACCAGGGTCGAAACTGTTCGTTCGCTAGATGGATCACATGTCATCAATGAGAGAGCAAATATCGTAACTACATTTTTAATAAAGCTGTAGTTATGACCTTTCGCTTGCCCACCGACCAATTGTTGAAGAGTGAATTAACCCATTACCACAAAACGATTCTTTTGGACGCCCTTCAAGAAATAATTTGTGGAAAACATTGTGTACAACGAAGAAGTGGCCTGTGACAAGCAATTTCTCCATTTTACTCAATGTTTTCTATCCAGATAGATGAAAAAATCTACAATTTAATAAACTTTAAAATGTCGTCTGCATATCCTTTCGATTTGGACCGGTCTAAAATTTTGCTGTCTGGTAATGGGTTAACATTGGGCATTTCACGAGAAGGAGAGTTATCTAAGAATTATGTAACTAAAAGATGAAAAAGAGATCGGACCTAGCCGATGACAACACAATGGTTAAGCGCGAAACAGTTGTAACTGCCTATAAACATATAGACAGTTACAACTATTTCTCATTGAACCATGGAAATGTAGTTGTTATGTCATGCGAATGGCAAGTTTAAACATAACCTCGTGACGATACGATTCTATATGTACTGATGATGGAATATCGGTCGGCCTTATCTTGACGATACGATTCTATATGTCCTGATGATGGAATATCGGTCGGCCAGACTCATATTTAATTCGGTTGAGAGTTTTTAAAACTGAAGTCATTGTCCTCGTCTAATTATGTCATATTTAACTCTTTTCCAAACACATCAAATTTAAAGCGGCTTTTCAAGATTTTCATGAACATTCTATATGGGAAAATTATTTGCTTTTCCAAAAGTTATTAATGTCATTTTCTAGATTAGTGTTATTTCGGTACTAAATTCACTGTAAATTCAATACAATGTGATATATACGAAAGATTGTTCATACTTCAAAAATAGCAACTCTGAAGTGTGAAGTCGGAAGTTTGAAGTTGGAAGTAAGAAGTTGGAAGTATGAAGTCGGAAGTCTGAAGTGTGAAGTTGGAAGTAGGAAGTCGGAAGTAGGAAGAGCGAAGTTGGAAGTTTTAAGTTGGAAGTTTGAAGTGTGAAGTTGGAAGTTTGAAGTGTGAAGTTTCAAGTGTGAAGTTGGAAGTTTGAAGTGTGAAGTTTCAAGTGTGAAGTTGGAAGTGACGTGACAATGACGTTGAATCACGTGACATTTGATACTTCCGAGTTCACATTGCAAACTTCTAACTTCCCACTGCACGCTTCAAACTTCCAACTTCACACTTCAAACTTCCCACTTCAGGCTTCCAACTTCCGACTTCACACTTCAAACTTCCCATTTCAATCTTCCCACTAAACACTTCTGAGTTCACACTTCAAACTTCCGACTTCACGCTTCAATCTTCTCACTTCACATTTCAAACTCTCCACTTCACACTTCAAACATCTGACTTCACACTTCAGACTTCTGAGTTCACTCTTCAAACTTCCAACTTCACGCTTCATATTTAATTTGGTTTGATTATGTACTGTGAATTTAAGAAGTCACCACGGGTCTCATAATTCACATTTCACACTTTCCATTTCAGATTTAATATGATAGAAGTTTGAAGTGTGAACTGTGAATACATGATGTCACCACCGGTCTTTCGTAGATATATGTTCCTGTTAGAAAAATCGGAAATTTACGTCGTTAGTCTTCAGGTTATGTAATTGATACGTCATCGAAACTGCATTTAAATCAAATCTTTAGATAAAGTATTTAGCAGATAAATTCCGCGGACTCATTTGACATGTCGTAATACTTTTGCTTCTCTTCTTCTTTATTTAACGCATTCCAACACAGCAAAATTTTAGACTGGTCCAAATTGAATGAAGCTGCAGACGATAATTTCAAGCTGATGGAATTTTGAATTTTTTCATCTTTTTTGATTGAAACATTGTGGATAATGAAGAAATTGCTTGATACAAGCAATTTCTTCATTTTCCACAATGTTTTAAAAACTTTTTTCTCGAGGGGCGTAAAAAGGAGGGATTGAGTTGGAATGGGTTAAAGCAATGAAGTCATATTCATTAAAAAGTCGGCGTTATCACCTTTCTTCTAAATGTCTCAAAGCATTACAGATTGAAATTTGAAAAGCTGAAAGCCAAAATGTCTTTTTCATAATCTGTGCATGAGTTCTTTAATATCCCTGGGTCATGACCGTGGAAAATGCTAGGACAGTTATTTGTTCTAAGCATTTGTTTTTCGATTTTTATCCACTTTTGTATCCGTGGCTATATTTTCAATGGAAAAGAACCACCTTGGTATTCGATAAAAAGACGAAGTCATGCCCCTCAATCTCGTCGGTCATCCAGGTCGCCGTTCCGTGCTGGATATCAATTGTTTCAACGTCCCTGGTCCGATCCTCCTTCAACCAACGAGGGCAGTGATCAACAATCGAAGAACTTTTACAGTGACTACAGAAATGCTCATCAACAGAATCATAGTGCTGGCCCCTCCAGATAGGAATACGCAGGGATAGATCCCGGTTCGAATTCACAATCGAAAACACTTAAGTGCGGATCTTTGAATGTAAATGGATTAAAGAAGCGGTTACTTTATCCTGAATTTACAGACTTCGTAAGTAATTACGATATTTTGTGTGTAAGTGAAACCCATCTTGATAGTTCAGACATTGTTGATATTGAAAACTTTATTTTCTTTTCCAAGTGTAGAAATCAATCGTATAAACGTAAATCAGGAGGAATTGGTGTGTATGTTAAAGAGTACTTGGCTCCTTATGTAAATCTTATCCCTAGCTCATCCGAGTATGGTCTTTGGCTATCATTTGACAAGAAATCAGTTAATCTAGAACAAGACCTCGTTCTATGCTCCCTTTATATACCCCCAGAATCCTCTCGTTTTTTTACTGAAGAGCACTTCTCCATGTTAGAAAACGAAATTCTTGAAAAAACTTCTGAATTTAAATACATCTTTTTAGCTGGTGATACCAATTGTCGTGTTGGTTCAATGAGAGATTATGTCATCTCCAGTACCCACTTGAATGAGACACTTCAAATTGATCAAGATGTTCAGCTAGAGCTCCAAAAATACAAAGTTCTGGAAAGCCTGTCAATAAACCTGGAAAGAAAAGCAAAAGATAAACGCACTAATGCAAACGGTTTCAAGCTTTTAGATATCTGCAAAAATAACAGTCTTTTTATTCTAAATGGCAGAGTTTTTCAAGATAAAGATGTAGGAGAACTTACTTTCAGAGACAAATCTATTATAGATTATGTAATTACTTCCCCTGATTGTTTATGCCTCTTAAATAGTTTTGAAATTTTGGAAACAGACCCACTTCTTTCTGATGGTCATAATGCCCTAGCCTGGGAAATCAAAATTATAGATAAACTACATCTAAATAAAAACAACCCTTCCATAGAAAATAGACCAAAATGGACGAGCGCATTCGAATTGGACTTTGTTCAGAATATTGATCAAAACAAAGTTCAAAGTCTTATAAGTCAACTTAACACTTACCCACAATCAAAGCACACAATTGAACACATAACCAATGAAATAAAATCTGTCTTTGAGAAGTCAGTCGATGCCTCTTTCCCCAACAGTAATACAGGTCATGGTCCCTTTATCTCCTTTCCAAATAACAAACCCTGGTTTGGTCCCCAATGTCACCATGCTAGAAAAAAGTACCACAAAGCAAAGGCTAATTATTCTAGAACAAGAAATCTTCAAAATAAGCTGAAGCTTAGACAAACAAGTAAAGAATACAAACGAATCATACACCACTACAAAAATCTAGAAAAACACAAACAGAGTAAAAAGTTAAGAGACATGAATGAGAAAAACCCTAAAAAATATTGGAAGTTTCTAAAAAATCTAAAATCAAAGCAAAAAAGTTCTGATCACCCAACAATAGAGCAATTTTATGATCATTTTCAAGAATTAAATAAAAATCATATTGATGATGACAGATTTGAACATGTCTACAATAACACTGAAAATATGAATGAATTTCTTAATGCACAAATCACAGAAACAGAAATACTCAAATGTATTAACAACCTGAAAAATGCGAAATCCCCTAGCCCTGTCGACAAAGTTTTAAATGAATATATCAAGGCAACAAAATGTATATTTCTACCATTATATTGTAAACTTTTTAATGCTGTTCTTAACACTGGCATAGTGCCAGAGACATGGCTTGAAGGTTCCATTATCCCCATTTTCAAAAACAAGGGTGACCCAAAAATCCCTAGCAATTACAGGCCAATAACAATCTTAAGTTGTCTAGGAAAATTATTTACTGCAGTACTGAATAATAGGCTAAATATGTATCTAGAGGAAAATAGAATACTGGAAGAAAACCAAGCCGGGTTTAGAAAAAGTTATTCATGCTGTGATCATATATTCACTCTTCACTCCCTCTTTGAATTACTCAAGAAAAAGAAAAAGAAACTCTTCACAGCATTTATTGACTTCTCTCAAGCCTTTGACAAGGTATGGAGAACCGGCCTCTGGCACAAACTTATTCTCAATAATATAAATGGAAATTTCCTAAATGTAATTGTAAATATGTACAAAAATATAAAATCCTGTGTTAAATTGGATGGTTCCTACTCCCAAACCTTTTCTTCAGAAATAGGGGTACGACAAGGTGAAAATCTTTCACCCATATTATTCTCCCTCTATTTAAACGATCTACAATCATACTTAGAGTCTAACGGTGCCCTTGGCGTTGAGCTTAATGAAACAACAGATATAACCTTGTGGCTTAAACTACTAGTTTTGCTCTACGCAGATGACACTGTGATTTTGTCAGATAATATTAACGATTTCCAAAATAGCCTAAATCTTTTCTCTGATTACTGCAAAAACTGGCACCTTCAAGTAAATACCAACAAAACCAAGGTAATGGTCTTTGGCGCTAGGTCAACAGCAAACTTTAATTTTTCATTTGGTGGAAACCCCTTAGAAATACATGACCATTATCATTACCTAGGTATTACCTTTTCTAGCAATGGTTCTTTCCTGAGAGCCCGCAAACACATCTCTGAACAAGCAAACAAGGCCCTACATTTCTTGTTCAGCAAAGTCAACAATTCTGATCTCCCTATAGACCTTATTCTCAAATGGTTTGACCACACTGTCCTCCCAATCTTGACCTATGGCTCTGAAGTGTTTGGCTATGAAAACACTGAAATATTGGAAAAAATACATATAAATTTCCTGAAAAAACTTACTGGGTGTAGAAAATCGACTCCCTCAAACTTTTTGTATGGTGAGCTTGGAAGATACCCAATCAATATAACCATCATGTCGCGTATGCTATCTTTTTGGAATAGGCTTCTAGTAGGAAAATCTGATAAGATTTCCTTTCACATGTACAAATATATGGTGTCCCACCCTCAAAATAACTTTAAATGGCCAAACAAAATAAAAGAAATTCTAATTAAAGCAGGCAGACCAGATCTATGGGAAAACCAATTTACCATAACACAAGAAAATATACACAAATCAATAAAACAGACCCTCATAGATCAATTTAGACAAAACTGGCATCAACAATTAACTACTTCAAATAAAGGAAGAATTTATCTTAACTTTAAAGAAAACCATAGCTTTGAAGAGTACCTAACAATTCTAAATAAGAATGAATACCTACCCATACTTAAGTTCAGAACAGCCAATCACCACCTGCCTATTGAAACCGGTCGCTACGATGGAACACTTCTGGAAAACAGAGTGTGTAACTTTTGCAATACAAATGAGGTTGGCACTGAAATCCATTATCTGTTCCACTGTCCCTTTCTCAATAATGACAGAAGGCAGCATTTCCCTAACCTACAACAATACGAAAATAATATAAAAGCACTTTTCCAAACAATCAGTCCAGAGAAACTCAAACAACTCAGCTCCTTTTTAAAATTAATAGTACATAAAATCAAGTAACATTTCAAAATTTACATTAAACTACATCAATAATCATTAGGGGCATGTATAAATTGAGTATTTGAATGAAGCTCTAAGCTTATCAGTAAAGCTCTATTTTGTGAATTATTTTGATTTACAAAACTAAAAAGTCAAAAGAAAAAGGTGACTTGAAATGTTTAAAGTAATGCCAACAACAAACCTTTCTTGAAGATGATTACCAAATTATCATTTTCCACTGGTTAATCATCAAACCCTACATATTGAAAAAAAATTGTAGGGTTGAAAGTACTTTTTATGTTCTGTCTTGAAAAAAATTATCCATCCCTTAACAAATCTCATATATGCACTGTTTTTTGTTGTTGTTTTTTTATATGATTTGAAAATATATATTTCATGAAAACTATTAAACCTTTACTCATAATAAATGACTCCCCCATTTTATACAAACTTATAGGAAGTCATGATATATGGACCTACAGCCCACAAAATCCCAATTTTGATCTTTAGGTTATTTAATTATTTATTCTTTACCTGAAAAAAAAAAAAAAAAACTATCAAAGAAGTGGGAAAAGGAGAAAGTACTTGAAACATACCATTTGTCACACACAATGATCTCTACCTGATTTAGGCCATAGTTCTAAAATTATAAAGCAATTAATCATATTGATGCAAGTTCTCTCATATTGGAATAGTCCAAAATTTTGTTTGTGTAAATAGGTCAATAAATGGTCAGCTGTACTTACAAAGTCTTCACAAAGATCTCTTTATACATGAATTTGTTTTTATAACTAACGTAAAATCTTTACATTTTCCTTATTTTCATGTTTGTACTTACTTGTATATATTTCATGTATTGAATAGTGTGATAACGCTGTAAATTAGGTGTTTAAACTGCATTGGAAAAGGAGAAATTCATTACCAATGTCAAATACTCCTGTACTATGTATATATGTATGTTAATTTTGTTGAACTAGTCTATAGCATTACATATTGTAAATATTATTTATGGCAGAATATGAAGAACAAATGCAATAAACTCATTTCCACACAATCACATTTTAACACCCCTTCCCCTAAAAACATCAGTAAATATTGTAAAAAAATGAAGAAAATTCCAGTTTTCTTGTAAGCAGTTACAGGTGTATCAAGGCCAGACCAAAAAGACAACTATCCAAAAAGTTCCAAAATCTAAATTTGCTGTCTGCAACTTCTAATTTTGACAAGTCCAAAATTTGGTAATCCGGTAATGGGTTAATGTTTACATTTGTCCCAAGTTGTTTGCAAAAGAACTTCCTTAAAACTGCATCACGGGAAAGCTAATGTGAGACTGTGTGCAAAAAGACCAATAGCCCTTTGCTAAATTCTCAACATTAAACAAGATCATTGAAATTACATGGAAAAAAAGAATCGCTTGTAAATATAATCTTTTGTCACAATGGTTACATTAGGTTCCAAAGTTTAGCACAATGTTAAAATGTCCACTGCAATTCCCCATAATAAAATCCAGTATTAATTCTGTTGTCTGGAAACGGGTTAATCACTGGAACATTGAAAAAAATTTAACCCACTATTTTTTTTATTTATTTTTTTCTTTAGAAAGAACCATCCAGTAATCTTGAAAATAACTTGAAAAAAATCCTTGTTACAGGCAGTCACGTCTATTGCAAATAACCCGTTTCCGTGCTAGCACATCCTAAGCCCCCCCCCCCGACCCAACCCCACCAAACCTTAGTAAACATCATATTTAAGGAAAAAACTTTTTCTAGCCATCTCCTCTTTTGCAAAATTTTAAACCTGTCCAAATTCAAAGTATTTGAAGAAGAAAATTTAAAGTGAACCCAATTTGAAAATGGCAAGGGAAGAAATTGCTTGTTTTAGACAGTTTTTCATATGATCAGCTAATAAAGTACCTACTCCCATGCAACTACATTCCAATTACCCCCCCCCCCCCCCGAAAAAAAACAAAACAAAAAAAAAACCCATCATTACAATAGCAAACAAACTTGGTAAACATTAAGGGAAATGAAGAAAATGCTTGTTTATTGTAAGCAGTGACATATAATTCCAACATGAAAAATAAGACCAACACTTTTAGACAGTTATCTACAACTTTTCTCTAATTTTGACCAGTCCAAAATTTGGTTGTCTGTTAAAGGGCTAACGTGTAACTTTGCCCAAATTGTTTGATAAATAACTAGCACAATTGAATAAGTGACTTGAAGTAGGCTAAACTTATAACTCTTTGTCTAATTATTATCCCTTTACCTCGGAAGACAATATTTTTCATTCTCTTTGAGCATATAAACAAACAACATGACAAATTTACAAAGTTTGCTAGATCCACATGCCCTCTGGATCTTTGTTCGGGATGGGGCCTGAGACAACGGAGTCTCTCTTCTCCATCCTTTGCAACGATCTAGAAGTGCGAAACGGACATAAAATTGCCACCAACAAAGGCACCAAGTAAAGAGTTCATCTTTGTCGTTTGTTACTATATAGCAGAAAGGGTTAATTATTGATAGTAAATCAATTACTTACGGGATTTCATCCATGATTTTCATTTCCACAGCCATCGCCAGTCCGTTCACGTGAAATTTACCTCGGGGCGTTAGATCACCATTATACAAGCTCTCCGATTGGCTATTTGTCATAAGGCGGTACCGTTATGCAGATGAGTTCACCCGGCTAGTGCCGAGTGCAAACTTTTGCCTAACCCGTATCCACATATACAAATTACCTGCCTTTTAGTTGTTATTGTGCATGTTGTTTTCTTAAACTTCCCCGTATCCCAGCTTTGTATTTCGTTTCGAACAAGGCCCGGGAGAAAAAGGGGATACAGTACTATGATATTAAAAGAATCCAAACGAGGTTTTAACCATAACGTCTCGTCGGAAACCGCGTAACCACAGCAGGATTCTGTGGTACCGGTTTCTGAGAACTTTTAGTCCTTACAGAAATTGCATCATGTATAAAAAAAAAAAAAAAAGTCCTTAGTTGTCTGAACTTCATATCTAAACAGAGATTCTATATCAGAAATTATTTTCCTTGGTTTTATTACCTATACACTGAGAGATTCTATCCCACATATAATAGTTTTTTCACAAATTTCTCTCTCCTATCAACCTACTGTCTTGGCACAACGGAAGTTTTTAAATATTACAAACTCATGTTTATATGTTTTTTGTCCATGTTGTACTGTTATGTACTTGGATGTAAATAAAAGTTTTGTTCTGTTCTGTTCTGTTCTGGTAAACAATGTAACCATTTGAGATCACATGAGGTTCCGTGTCAAACCTTCAAATTTGAGTTAAACTAGGGGGGGGGGGGGGGCTCTCTGGGATCAGCCTGCAGGGTCTGTGCCACTTCGTTCTTGGAAAACGTTTATTGCTCACTTGATAACCAATAGAATTTCCTACATGGTGAAAACCATAATATGATACAGGTTTAACCTATAGACAGGAAAAGTATTGAAAGCGAAATAGACTATTAATTATGTTGTCCTTGCGTCAGCAATTTCGACCGTTTCTAAAGTGGTATTCTGTTTTGATGTAACTTTATTTCAAAGTATATTTAACCCTTTCCTGTTCAATCCCTGGTTTTTAAGGCCCTGTGAATTTATAATTGAGAAAACATTGTAGAAAAAGAAGAAAAATCTTCCTTTTCTACAATGTTTCTACCCTTATGAATGGTCATTTTCAAAATAAATCCACTATAGATTTTCGTCTGCAAAGCCTTTGAATTTGTAGACGTCTAAATGTTGCAAAACAGGACAGGTCTAAAAAAGAAAGCGCTTGCAAACGACGTATGAAACTGGACGCCGTCTTTAGACCTTACTATTTAAAAAAAATCATCTGTGTGTGTGTCCGTGTGTATAAGCAAAAAATGGGTACCAAAGAAATAGGAAGATATCGCATGTTAGGATCAGATTGATTGATTGAATGGGTATTAACACCGCTTTTAACAGTATTTCGATCCCTGGCGGCGGCACATATTCTTTCCGACATTTGTCTCTCACCAATGGGTGGATAATCCTAAACCTAAGTTGGATAGTAGCTGAAGGCTAGGAAAGGATGTGGTGGTAGTACTTGAGAAATACCAGGAATCCATTGTAAGGAGCTCCAGCCGCCATTTCAATCGACCATACTTATTGTGATATACAGAGTCACCGTGTCGGCATCTGCATCATTGAGTCTGAACTGTTTAAATTCTTCATCGAGCTTTTCCAAAGTTTGAAAGTATAGATCTTTCTCTTTGAAAAAAAAAATCTGTTTGATTTTGAGAGGATAATCGTGAACCTAAGTGGGATGGCAGCTGAAGGCTAGGAACCTGGAAAGGATGTAGTGGTAGTACTGGTGTGAGAAATACCAGAAATCCATTGTTAGGTACTCCAGCCGCCGCGATATGACTGAAATACTGTTGAAAGCGGCGTTAACCCTATGCAATCAATCAATCAATTGATTTTGGGAAGTAGTATTACCATCGGGCAAAATGAATTATGGGAACTGTTAATTCAAGAAGCATTTGGTGAACATGTATGTTCATAGCCTCGCGGGATCTGGTTTTTTCCATCTAATTTTTTCTTTAACATACAAAATTACCCCCCCCTCCGTGCTTTTTTTTTTCTTAAATGTTATCATGTTGCATTTAGCATTTCTGTCTCTCTTTCTATCATGCGTCTCTCTCTCCACTGTCATATCTTCACCCAAAACAGACTATGAAAATAACAAGAAAATAAGTATGACGATTGGAATTACAAGATCAACATAATTCTACACAGCAAGCCTACAATTCATGAAAGAAGTTACGATCTTTTAAAATGTGACCCACCACAAGTTAAGGTTTGTTTACATCATATTATGACGTCAGTGATGACGTTTTAACTTTCGCTAGTCATTGAAATAACTATCTAGGTCACGAAGATTAACGAAAGCGTCCGTAATTTAATTAAGTTAAGTCATAAGCACCTGTGCATATAACAGCCAGTGCCCGAAGATTAGCGAAGATTTCCTATGAAGAAGGGGGCAGATATGACTTTAAGGTAGGTATCGATGGATTATTCTTATTCCCTCTCATATACTATTTTAATACAATATTCTGAAAAGTAGTTTTGCTAAAACCAAAGCTTATTTATCTGAATATACAAGGGTATTTCCACAATAGGCTACGGAGGCCGTTAATCTATTTTTAGAATAACCCGATACAGTTGCGAAGAATATTGGGTCATTCACGTGGTGCGTATAAACGTTGGAATCTCGTGTTCAGTTTGATTCGCTCAAATCAACGTCATCAATACGTCATCAGGAGTTATTTTCTGTAAAGATCAGTCCAAAACTGTCATTAGCGTTAACACGTATATAGACACTTTACTGATTAATGACGCAGGACCAATCTGAAATTAAAGGATGTTAATTGGTTATAACTTATAACATATTTCTTTCATATCTCAGCAATTACCAATGTTGTGATTTTAAAGGATATTGTTTGTAAACAAGTGACAATTTATGCCCTGTGAAGTATACAATAATTTCAATGTTTAAGAAGACTTTTACTTGATGAATTAATAGATGAAATAATTATAAATATAAAAAAATAAGCTGCCTAATGAGATATAAATGACAAATTGTATTGCCTTGCTTTTCAGAAAATATTGAAGTAAAAACCAAGAGGGTTGTTTGCCCTGGGGCGCTCACCTGAGATAAAGGCTCTTTATCTTTCAATAGTCTAATTTCATGTTAAGGTTAAGATTATGATACAAGTGGTCCATACTTTAAACGTATATAGACTATGTACCTGGGAATCCAAAAGTTTAAATAACAAATTACAAGGCTTTAGGGCAAATTAGAAAGGAGAAAACTTTTTCCTATCTCTGGATCGATGGATTATAATTTCAGCAATAAGAAAGAAGTCAGTGAACTGACGCTTCATGCCTATAGCATCCCCCCTGGGCTCCGCTTGAGGGTACCAGAGGATCTTGATTTTAGCTATTTTCAAAGAGGTCAATATACTGATGCTTCATGAAAAATATCAAGGGTCTACGCCTTCTGTGTCCGGAGGAAAGATTTTTAAAGATTATATGATTTCACTTTTGTTGCCATGGCAACCAGAGTTTGTAGCCGGTTTCAATTCTTTTTGCTATTTTCAAACATTTCTGCCAAATTTGGTTCAAATTGGCCCAGTGGTTTGGGAGCAGATATTATTCAAAAACATTCTTTATTTCTACATAAACCCCCTCGGGCTCCGCCCCTACAGACAAGACGGTCATGATTATAGCTAATTTGAAAGAGGTCCATAAACGTATGTGTCATGCAAAATATCAAAGCTCTACGCCCTCAGGGTCAGGAGGAGAAAATTTTTGATAATCATTTAAAAAGAAAAAACACTTTTGTTGCCATGGTAACAGATTTCAATTCTTTTAGCTATTTTCAAAGGGGACCATCTAAGGAACATTTCTGCCATATTTTGTTCAAATTGGCTCAGTAGTTTTGGAGATGTCTTTTAAATAAATTGATAACGGACAAAGCATGACGGACGCTGGAGGGACGCTGGACAAAAGGTGATCACATAGCTCACTTCGTACTCAGGACAGCTGAAAAAGTGTTGGTATTTTCGCACTTCTTAAAATAACATTTGCAGCATCTGCATAATGCATCAAATAACTGGTAGAATAAAGTACTTGACAAAGCAAGATGTGCTTGTGAAACACATTGCCCCAAGACAGTGTTTTTTTCAAATGAGATATTGATAGGTAACATGACCTCGACCTTGGTTATCTGTGTATGTGTGTCAATGAGATCTATCAACATGTCAAATATGAGTACTGAATCTTGAAAAGGCTTGCAATTGTAGATATTAAGCTTTTTAAATAGCTATTTGCAGAAGTTTGACCATGACAAATGACCATGACCTTGTTGCATGTCTTGAACCGTGGAATCTGAATGCGTATCGATTTATTGTATCACTCGGTGTAAAACTAGAAAATATGCTATGTTGGTGCAAGATCATTGCAACCAGGACATTAATCAATCACTTTTATTCACAGTCTGTATCTACAAATGATTTATTTTTGCACCTTGTGAATATACAATTCATTGCAATTAGACCAGCTGCAATCACCGTCATTCATTCTCTTTAGTTTATTTTCTCTAATAAGGTATCAGATTTTTTTGTAAATTCAAAATCATGTGGGACCACCAGACAATTTGTCCCTTTATGCACCAGCTATTTATAACGTCTGGGGAGGGAATCGAACCCCCATACATGATTTTGAATAAGAATCAGGGGTGACACTAACAGCATTCTGGGATCCCGAGGATCCCTAAAAATTGAATGGGACCCCAGCAATCTCAGCCTAGGGATTCTGTCAGAATCCTTCAACATTTCTCCAATACAAAAGATCCAGTACAATCGATCTTAATGTATCAAATAATGCTCCTTTTTTGTTTATTTTATTTGCTTGTTTTGTAGAAAACATTGTGGATAATGAAGAAATTGCTGGTAACAAGCAATTTCTTCATTTTTTGCCAATATTTTCCGAAGCTTTCTTTTCAAGTTAGGCTTAGAATGGCAGGATGGTGTGTGAATGAATTAATGTTTATCAAGGAGGGATCCCTGAAGTAATAGGTAGGGATTCCCATGGGATCCCACTGAAGTAAAGTTAGTGTTGAACCCTGAGAATATAAACTTTATTTGGTCCTGATTGAGTGAATATTCAGCAACATCAGCTTAACCCATTACAAGGCAGCCAAATTTCAGACTGGTCCAAATTTAAAGGAGTTTCAAATGAGAAAATAAAGTTAATGAAATTCATAATTATTTCAACTTTCTGGGTAGAAGATATTGTGGAAAATGAGGAAATTGCTTGTGACAAGCAATTTCTTCATTTCACACAATGTATTCCCATCCTTTTTTCTTGTGGGTAATCTAAGAGCCTCATTTTGTGGAAATTGGTTAATCGATCGGAATAAACTAAATGATCAAAAATGTTGATTGATTGATTGAATGGGGTTTAACGTTGCTTTAAAGAGTATTTCAGTCATATCGCGGCGGCTGGAGCACCTAACAATGGGTTCCTGGTATTTCTAACACTAGTGCTACCACTACATCTTTTCCTAGTCTCAAGCTGCTATCCAACTGATCCTGATGTAAGAAAATTATTACACTTATCAGTGCTCTCAATAAGGTTTAGGTTCAGGAATTCTAAAAGTTCCTTGTTCCAATTTCAGGAAGTTTTTGCAAAATCAGAAAATTGTTTCGTACTCGTGACTATACCCCCCCCCTCTCTCCCTTAAAGATAATGATGTGAAAATAGATAAAGCCTGCAGTACATTTTTTCAATCCTTTTCTTATAGTCCCTCAGTTTCATGTCCACTTGTATGTAATTAGAAACAAATGTGCCATGGGCCCATAAGAGCTCCATTGAGTCGATGACTATAGAAGTAAAATAGCACAAGTGACCTTGTTTAAGCCAAAAGTAACCTTTTATCGAATCTTGTCTAAGAAATAAAAAACAAACATTCTTACAATATATGGTTGAGATATTTAAAAACAGACATTCTGACCAAATATCAAATCAATTAGGCCAAAAATGTGGCCTCTGGAGTGTAATTGATTCAATGTAGCTTAACAAACCTTCTGAAAGCATTTCAGTCATATCATAAGCTTCTAATCATGGATTCCTGGTATTTCTCACACCAGTACTACCACTACAGCCTTTCCTTGCCTCCACTTAGATTTATGATTATCCACCAATTAATGAGAGACCAATGTCGGAAAGGATATTTGTGGCACCCAGGGATCAAACCCTTGACCCTATGACTAGGAAATCCTAAGCCTACCGCTGCACCATGGCCGCAGCCCCTCCGGAGTATAAAGTATTTCTAAAATTTGGCCTAGTGACCTAGTTTTTGATGCAATGTCAATCAAAGTCTAACTTGGCCAAAATATAATGGACCAAAACATTCTGACCAAAAATCAATTCAATTGAGCCTAAAATTGGGTCTCCAGAGTTAAAACGAGATATTTCAAAGTTTTGGACTAGTGATCTAGTTTTTGACCACATGTGACCATATTTGAACTTGACCGAGACATCATAGACACAAACCTTATGACCAAATATCATTTGCTTGTTTTGTAGAAAACATTGTGGATAATGAAGAAATTGCTGGTAACAAGCAATTTCTTCATTTTTTGCCAATATTTTCCGAAGCTTTCTTTTCAAGTTAGGCTTAGAATGGCAGGATGGTGTGTGAATGAATTAATGTTTATCAAGGAGGGATCCCTGAAGTAATAGGTAGGGATTCCCATGGGATCCCACTGAAGTAAAGTTAGTGTTGAACCCTGAGAATATAAACTTTATTTGGTCCTGATTGAGTGAATATTCAGCAACATCAGCTTAACCCATTACAAGGCAGCCAAATTTCAGACTGGTCCAAATTTAAAGGAGTTTCAAATGAGAAAATAAAGTTAATGAAATTCATAATTATTTCAACTTTCTGGGTAGAAGATATTGTGGAAAATGAGGAAATTGCTTGTGACAAGCAATTTCTTCATTTCACACAATGTATTCCCATCCTTTTTTCTTGTGGGTAATCTAAGAGCCTCATTTTGTGGAAATTGGTTAATCGATCGGAATAAACTAAATGATCAAAAATGTTGATTGATTGATTGAATGGGGTTTAACGTTGCTTTAAAGAGTATTTCAGTCATATCGCGGCGGCTGGAGCACCTAACAATGGGTTCCTGGTATTTCTAACACTAGTGCTACCACTACATCTTTTCCTAGTCTCAAGCTGCTATCCAACTGATCCTGATGTAAGAAAATTATTTGAACTTGACCGAGACATCATAGACACAAACCTTATGACCTTATGACCAAATATCATTTGATTTGAGCCTAAAACATGGCCTCTAGAGTGCATACAAGATTATTCCTAGGATTTGACCTATTTACCTAGTTTTTGACCCAGTGTGACCTACATTTGAACTTAGCTGAGATATCATGTACACAAACGTTTTGACCAAATATCATTTGTTTCAAGCCTAAAATGTGACCCCTAGAGTGCATACAATATTGAACTTGACCAGGATATCACAAGACAAACATTCTGACATAGTTTCCAGACATTTGAGCCAAAAGTGTGGCCTCTAGAGTGCACACAAAATGGTGACACATGCAAGAGGCAGCTAGATCATAAAAGCTCACCTTGACCACTTTGAGGTTAGTCAGCTTAAAATATTGAGATGAAAGAATAGCTTATTGTTTCAATTAATTTCTCTTTTTCTCAAAATGTTCTTTCTGCGTAAGCACTATTATTTTCCAACTTTGGGTACACACATTATCTTGGTAATAGTTCTTCTCTAATCTTGGACCTTAATTTACTTCCATGTCAGATATTTCAGACGTTTTTCCTGATTTTCTGGATGCAATACATGTCAAAGTCTGCTTATTGAGATCATTGACTCAGGAAAAAAGACTAACAGGGACCCAGTTGCTGATGGCCCCTAAATTTTGGGCTGAACCCCTGAATTTTTGGGAGAAAATGCCCATACCTCTAATGTTAAATATTGTGTTTTTGCAGCCTGGGCTCCCAGTTCAAATTGTTAGTTTTTTTCCCGTGACTTATTTCGATTTAAACAATCTTCCATTTATAACATAAAATCTTTCGACATTAAAAAAAGTCGATAACAATGCCAGATGATGCAAGACTTCATGCATAGCAGGATGACCACCACCCCATCCTTAAGTAGGAAGTGGTAAACAGATTCATAGGATTATCAATTACTAGCTTGGTATAGAGAGTACTCCAGTCACAAGACATCCACACTTTTCAAAGTGTTAAGTTGGAAATATTAAAGAGAGGGCATGATGACCAGCTTTTAAGACAACCAGGAACTAAAGAGTTTGCATTAACCCTTTCCTGTTTTTTTAAAAAAAATAGACTGTTCTAAATTATAAGGTTTTGCAGACGAAGACTCATATTGATTTTATTTGAAAAAATACCAATCTATAGGGTAGATAATATTGTGGAAGAAAATTGCTTTTTACTAGCAATTTCTTCTTTTTTTCCAAAATGTTTTCTCAAAAAATAAACCACAGACAAGTAAAAACCAGGAATTTAATACGAAAGGGTTAAAAGGGTTGTTTCTTTACCCATTTACACACAATTCTGTTTTTTTTTGACTTCTTAGTCACAAATTATCTCGCGTTGTAATGTATTAAGTTTTAACATATTACCACATTAGACAATTTTTAACTAAGGTTGAAGATGACAATTAAAAGATTTGACAATTTCAAAAATAAGTGCCAGATAGTGCAGAATACATCATGAGATGAAAAGAAATTGCTTAATACAAGCTATTTCTCCTTCTTTTACACTGTTTTTTACTTTTCATTTTCAATATAGCATAAAAATGTGGTAATGGGTAAAAATATTGATAGAATGAGTTTAACCCATTACCAGACAGCAAAATTTCAGACTGGTCCAAATTGAAAGGAGTTGCAGACAACAATTTGAAGTCTGTGTGATTGTAGATTTTTTCGACTTTCTAGGTACAACAATTTGTGTAAAATGAAGTTGCTTATTACAAGCAATTTCCTCATTTCAGGGATCATTTTGGGCCTCAAAATAGCGAGATTCTCTCATTAAAATTCCTAAAACCACATTCCTATATCGATGATTTGACGCGAAACAGTTGTAACTGCCTATATGTTTATAGGTAGTTACAACTGTTTCACGCTGAACCATCAAAAATCTAAATCACATTTGAACCAACTTCTCGTTGTCTGCAGTTGAATGTAAGGACTTGGAAGATCTAAGTTGCAGAAGGAGACTAAAAATGATGCCACTAATAATTTTATACCCCTGGGGCCCAAAATAGATAAAACCAGTCAAGTTAATAGTTGCTTCAGTTACATGGGAGGTTTTAGCTGCCATATCGTAGCACTCTTTCTGATTATGGCAGCTAGGATGGTTGCACTTTGATACTGTGCGAAGTTGAAAAAATCAAAATGCAGTCATTATTGTCGAGATTTGAAGATGTCAAATGAAAAAACTATTGGAAATGAAAATTTTTGTACAGCCACTCTTCAATGTTACATTTCATCCTTTGGTCACAAAACAGCAGCCCTATCTACACCCATAGGCCTTGATACAGCTAGTATAATGAATGCCAATTGATCATTTTCCAACATTGTTTTCTCTTATTTCATAGAAAGTAGTAATTGAATAAGTATTTGAGAGATTGCTTTCAACAGATTTTGGACAATGTTTTTGCGCTTCAATTCATAAATTTTCAGTTTTATGAACTTTTCTTGAAATGCTGAAAAGCATTGTATATCAATACCTTTATTGTTATGATAAATTAAATCTTGTGTCAATCTATACACTGTTTTGTTCACAACAAGATGAATGCATTCTATCCAGTGAAAGAGAATCCATCATACCCTGCTTAATCAAAATTATATCATTTTTTGAAATTCTCAGGAAAATATATTGTAAGCCATCGTTCAAGAGGTTTTGCATTTGTTGCTTTAAAAGTAACATTTCTGAAAAATCTCATTAGAATTTGAAATATCTTATAATTTCTAAATAGATGGAACATTTTTTCTACTAAAATTGCTGAACCAGAATGATCCCTGCAGTTTACACAATATTTTCCCAATCGTTTTTCGAGAGGGGTGTCCAATATCGTTTAATACCACTTTTAGCTAGTATTTAACCCATTATGCCTCTGTCATAGCGCAGTCAGTAGCATGTCAGACTCCTTATCTTCAATCATTGTATGTCATGGGTTAAATCCCCGGCGGCGGCACATATTCTTTCCAACATTTGTCTCTCACCGATGGGTGGATAATCGTAAACCTAAGTGTGATAGCAGCTGGAGGCTAAGAAAGGATGTAGTGGTAGTACTTGTGTGAGAAATACCAGGAATCTATTGTTAGGTGTTCCAGCCGTCGCCATATGACTGAATTACTGTTTAAAGCGGCGTTAAACCATGTTCAATCAATTAACCCATTCCATCACAATGACGCTTTTTGGATTTGAAAAAGACGATTGGTAAAACTTGTGTAAAATGAAGAAATCTTCATTTGGCACGTTTTCTACCCAAAAAGTTGATACAATCTAAAATAAATTCATGCAATTCCCGTTTAGTGTAAATAATTAAATGGTGTTATCTGAGTTACAACAGTATTCTTTGAAAATTGAGTGTTAATCAGTCTATATACATACCCTTAAACTTGAAGTCACAAAAACTCACTATAAACTTATATCCCTGTAACACAGTTCAACCCACTAAAGCAATCAAAACAAGAAGCCCATGAGGGCCTGAGACGCTCTACTGGTTATCAACTTTTCCGTTAAAGAAATCTGATATTTAAGGAAGTTAATTACTCAAAGAAGAATGCATAAAGAAAAAAAAAAAGGCTTTATCTCCTTTATTATTTCAAGCAACTATCCTCAAGGCCCCTTTTCCTGTGTTTCATGACGGATCCACTCCATTTCCAAAAGAAAGTTACCTTATGACCCTATAATCATTCTGTGAAATTTTCATCAGAATCTGACAATAATTGTGGACTTTATCACATAAACAGGATTGTTTTGAATGAAAATCAATAAGGCCCCTTTTCCTGTGTTTTCTGATGGATCAATTTCATTCCAATAGGAACTTTCCTTAAAACCCTACAATTGTCCTGTGAAAATTAAAAGACAATTTGATAATGATTGTGATCTTCATCACATACACAAGAATGTTTTGAATGATAATCTGTAAGGCCCCTTTCCCTGTGTTTAAAATGCCACAATTATTCCATGCATCTTTGAAGAGAATCCGATAAAATTGTTGACTTTATTGTGTTAACAAAGATATTAAAATCATGTTCTCATA
Source organism: Fragum fragum (assembly GCA_946902895.1). Classification (NCBI taxonomy): domain Eukaryota; kingdom Metazoa; phylum Mollusca; class Bivalvia; order Cardiida; family Cardiidae; genus Fragum; species Fragum fragum. The sequence goes on along the minus strand of OX336369.1, from coordinate 45,501 downwards.
AGGCCCCTTTTTCCGTGAAACTTAACAAATCAGACCCAATGCACAAAGGAACAATCCTACTGATAGTTTGAAGAAAACAATAAAGACTGAGGACTTTATTGTAATAATGATGTTTTGTAATAAAAATTTTTAAAGCCCTTTTTCTTGTGTCACTTAACCATTCAGACCTAATTTACAAAGGAACAATCCAAATGATGGTACAATAATTCTATTAAAGTTTGAAGAGATTCTGATAAAGACTGGGGTGTTAATGAGGATTTGGTAATAATTTTTCATACAGCCCCTTTTCCTATGATACTAGATAGATCAGGTCCAGTTTGGAAAGAAACAATCCTAATGATGGTACAAACATTCTGTGAAAGTTTGAACAGAATCTGATGAAAACTGCAGACTTTATCTTGGTGTAAAATTTTTAAAGTAAAATTTTCATAAGGCTCCTTTTCCTGTGATACTTGAAGGATCAGGTCTCATGTCAGCATCAACAATTGTGATTATTGTACAATGATTCTGTGAAGGTTTGAAGAAAATCGAAAGAGAGCTCTGGACTTAGTTACAAGGATTATAGATAAAATTCTCGAAAGGCCCCTTTTCCCATGAAACTAGACAGATAACTCCTAATTTGGAAAGAAAGAATCCTCATGATTGAATAATCATTCTGTGAAAGTTTAAACAGAATCTGATGAAAACTGTTGACTTTATTGTGGTACAAGGATTTTAAAATTAAATTTCATAATGCTCCTTTTCCTGTGATACTTGAAGGATCAGGTCTAATGCAAACATCAACAATCATTATTATTGTACAATTATTCTGTAAATGTTTGAAGAAAATCCGATGAAAGCTCTCAACTTGGTAACAAGGATTTATAAATGAAATTTTCATAAGGCCCCTTTTCCTGTGTTTCTTGACAGTTCAATCCTATTATGAAAAGAATGATCATTATGACCTTCCAATCATTCTGTGAAAGTTTCAACATAATCTGATCAAAGCTGTGGGCTTCATCGTATTAACCCTTTCCTGTACAAGCACGGGATTTTATGTTGTTGTGATTTTATACTTGAGAAAACATTGTGAAAAAAGAAGAAATTGCTTGTAACAAACAATTTCTTCTTTTTCCACAATATTTTCTACCACATAGAATGATTTCATTTCAAATTGCATGCGATTTTCATTGTCGTCTGCATCCTCTTTCAATTTGGAGCAGTCTAAAATTTCAAAAAAACAGGAAAGGGTTATCAGGGTTTTATTCATTTAATTTTCATATCGCCCTTTTTCCCATGTTACTTGATGGATCTGAACCAATTCCAAAGGGAACTCTACTTACAAAATATAATTATTCTGTTTGAGTGTAAAGACAACCCCATGTCATCTGTGGACTTACAAGCATTAATTAAGATTTTTTTAAATGAATTTTCCTAAGGCCCCTTTTCCTATGTTTCTCAATGGATCAGACCCAATTTGAAAGGAACAATCCTTATGATGGTACAATCATTATGTGAAAGTTTGAAGTCGATCAGGTGAAATCTAGGGCCTAAGATTTTTTTATTAAATTTTCATAGGGCCCCTTTTCCCATGAAACTTGATGGATCAAACCTACTTCAGAAAAGAACAATCCATTTAATGTAAATAATCATTCTGTGAATGTTTGAAGAGAATTTAATGAAAACCATGGACTCTATTGTGTTTACAAGGATTTTTCTAATCAACTTTTCATAAGGCCCCTTTTTTCCGGGTCCTTGACTGATCATACCAAATTTTGAAAGGAACAATTCTGATGATGGTACAATCATTCAGTGAAAGTTTGAAGTCAATCAGCTGAAAACTGTGGACTCTAGGATTTTTTATAAGTTTTCCAAAGTCCCCTTTTCCTGTCTTTCTTGACAGGTCATATTCTTTTAAAGTTTGAATAGAATCTGATGAAAACTGTGGACTCTTTTGTGTTTAAGAGGATTTTTTTAATCAACTTTTCATAAGGCCCCCTTTTTTCCGTGGTCCTTGACTGATCATACCCAGTTTTGAAAGGAACAATCCTTATGATGGTACAATCATTCAGTCAAAGTTTGAAGTCAATCAGATGAAAACTGTGGCTCTAGGATTTTCATTAGATTTTCCAAAGCCCTTTTCCGGTCTTTCTTGACAGATCATATCCGATTCCGAAAGGAACAATCCTTATGATGGTACAATCATTCTGTTAAAGTTTGAATAGAACCTGATGAAAACTGTGGACCCTAGAGTGTTAATGAGGATTTTTTAATTATATTTTTAAAAGGCCCCATTTCCCGTGTACTTGATGGATCATACCCAATTTCAGAAAGGAAAGCTCCTTATGAAGGTACAATCATTTGAACTTTGGACTTTTTAATTTAATTTTCATAAGGCCCCTTTTCCCGTGTTTCTTGACGGATCATACCCAATTTTGATAGGAACCTTCCTTATGATGGTACAATCATTCTGTGAAAGTTTGAAGGGAATCTAATGAAAACTGTGGACTCTAGAGTGTAACGAGGATTTTTTAATTAAATTTTAATTATGCCCCTTTTCCTGTGTTTCTTGAAGGATCTGACCCAATTTCGAAAGGAACAATTGTTTTGGTGGCACAATCATTCTGTGAAAGTTTGAAGGGAATCCGATGAAAACTGTGGACTCTAGAGTGTTAACAAGGAAAAGTTTAACGGACGGACATTGGAAGGACAGACAGAGAGCTAGACGGTTGCACGGACGCTGCACGGGAAAAAGCCATCGCAATAGCTCTAGTGGCCTGCGGCCAGTAGAGCTAAAAAACACTATATAAATGTGGTAAATATTAAAGATAATACCACAAAATGACTTTCTGAAGGCCCCCTTAAGGCTTTGGAAAACATTGTTGAAAATAAAGAAATTGCTTGGTAATTTAGTTTCTTCATTTTCTGCAATGTTTTAAAAAGCTTTTTTTCTTGGAAATGAGAGGAGGGGGAGTTTGAAACATGTCTTTTTGTGTATGGTCCTGTACATGTACTAGACAATAAAATTTCAGACTGGTCCAAACTGAGAGAAGTTGCAGACGTTAAATTAAGATTTATGAAATTTTAGATTTTAGATTGTTGAAAATAATGAAACTACTTGTTGCAAGCTATTTCTTTAATTTACACAATGATTTCCAAATTGGTTTTCTTGAGGGGAGTCTAAAAGCGTCATTGTGGGAATGTAATAAACCCATTATCACACAAATCTGCATCTTGACACCCTGAAGAAGAATAGCTTGATAAATCATTGTGAGAAAAGGAGAAATGTTAGAAATAAGCAATTTCTTCTATTTCTCACATTTCATTCTACTCTAGGACACTCATCCTTCAAATTGTATACATGTCTACACTTTTGTCATCTGGTGAATTCCCACACATGCTTTTGGACATCCCTCAAGAAAATCAAATTGGGAAACATTTTGTAAAATGAAGCAATTGCTTGTAAAAAGCAATTGCTTCATTTAACACTATGATTTCTTCTGAGAAAGCCGAAAAATGTAAAATTTCATCACCTTTAAAAAATGATTGCTTGTAAAAAGCAATTGCTTCATTTAACACTATGATTTCTTCTGAGAAAGCCGAAAAATGTAAAATTTCATCACCTTTAAAATATGTTCTTGAACTCCTTTCAATTTGGACCAGTCTAAAATTTGTCGGTCTGTTAATTGAATAATAATTACCATAGGAATTTCCAAAAGGATCAAACATAAACAGGGTTGTGCTTGGAATGACAATGTAAGTATAATTCAACATTTTCTCCTTCCGTGTAGTAGAAAGAGTAGACAACATCAGTAGCAGCACCAGCATCTGTGTTCAATGTGATGGTCTCTGTAAATAGACAGGACAAAATGTTTGTTTGTTTGAATGGGGTTTAATGCCACTTGAAACAGTATTTTGCATATCCCGGTGGCTGGAGCACCTAACCATGGATTACTGGTATTTCTTTTTTGCATCTAAGATTATTACAAAACCACACAGTGGCACTTTATGGACTTATCCAAAATCGTACAGAATTAGAGGGTCTCGAGCACTAGCCAATAAGTCACATATAGTTTGAACAACCTATCAAAAATGAGTTTTCTAGTGACAGTAATCGAAATAAGAAAGTCTGTTTTTATGATAGATACATATTAATTAACACCATTTATCTATGACAAAGTGAATACCAATGTTTGTACAGAAATACTCAGAGCAAGACTAAATGTAACTCTTCAAGAAAGAGATTTGTTTAGTGCTGAATATGCCTTTTACTCAAGATTGACTAATCGCTGGCGCTGGCCACTTACTCTGGCCTTCTTAGAAAACAACCCATTACCACACGGCAAAATATTTGACTGGTCTTAATTGAAAGGAATGCAGACTACAATTCTAAGTTTTTGAAATTTTAAATATTTTCAAGTTTCTTGGTAGCAAACATTGTCAAAAATGAAGAAATTGCTTGTAGCAAATAACTTCTTCATTTTACACAATGTTTTCCCAAATTGTTTTATTGAGGCGCGTCAAAAAGCGCCATTAAGTGGGAATGGATTTAAATGTGTTATTCTGCAAAGTTTATGGCCAGTAGCATGTTACAACAAGAGGAACATGATGGTCCTAAATCGCTACCCTGATATGATGTTTCATGGCTGCATGACAAACAAAATAGCAACGCCATCTGTCTAATCATTCTGGAGATGATGTTTAAGGATGTTCTCTTTTAATCCTAGGTATATTGATGATTCCACCATATAGCACTTATTTCCTGAATACGTTAATTCTTTGAACTACTTTGTTAGAGGGTCAATAACCATCAATACATACTAAATATCAAAGCTCTAGGCCTAATGGTTAATGAGAAGGTTTTCAAAGATATCATTCTTTATTCCTTTGAAAAATCAGGGATTGCACAGAAAAGGGCTAATTTTCAGAAACCAGTTGTTCTTTGAAGTATTTTGGTAGTGGGTCAATAGCTGATGAAACACACCAAATATCAAAGCTGTGGGCCTAATGGTTTTGGAGAAGAAGATTTTCTTCTTTATTCCTTTGTAAGATCAGGGATTGCACAGAAAAGGGCTAATTTTCAGAGTGTAATAATTCTTTGAAGTATTTTGGCAGAGGGTCAATAGCTTTTGATATGTACCAAATATCAAAGGTCTAGGCCTTATGGTTACGAGGAGAAGATTGTTTAAAAATTGTTTACGGACGGACAGAGACGGACGCAGGACAATTACCGTTCACGATAGCTCACAGTGATCAAGTTGTGCTCAGGTGAGCCAAAAAAGGAGTATACATATAGTTTGTTGGTGACATATATGTCATAACAACAGATTGAATGAGCAGTAGTTACAAAGTTGCAGTCGTCAAACCAACAAAAAAAAATTCACAAAAGTGGCTGCCAATGTGCGAGTTCAAAGCACAGTTCTACAGGCAGGATGGAAAGAGTTGTTGATTTGCGCATGAGTTATAATAGATTATTTTTTTGAGAGCGACAATGAAAAAATTTTTTTGTGATTGACCTTGGTAAGTGACCTTGACCTTATCGCATGACCTTGACATGAGGAGATGTGTATTATGGAGATGTATCATCATGCCAAATATGAGCATTGTATTTTCAAATAGGCTGGCAATATTAAGTTTTTTGGTAAAGTTTTGTAGACAGACAGACAGACAGACAGACGTAAAGACTGAATGACGGACAGACAGATGGACAGACAGACAATGGTAAAACAATATGCCCCTTAGCTTTTGATGTACCAGGGTTCTCCCCAGGCCATTATGGCGTATCGGCCCCGATACGCCTTCATCAATTAAGAGAGTTTGCCGATACGCCTTCAGATCGCCGATACGCTTAAATTTGGTCACTGATACGGCTTATTTTCCAGCAGAAGAAAGGGTCAAGCAAACCATTAAAATTGGCTGCAGACGCGCGGACACGACGGGCTCTTTATCTATAGTGTTGTATACCACAACATAACATCTCTATAACATCTCTATTGATAAGACCCTTACACTCTTACTAATTGGTGATTATCGATTTTTTTCTCGCGTTTCCCACTGGTACCTCGCTATCAGTCACCAAGCATGATAGGTACCAATATGTAAACAATGAATTCAAATTGGTGACCCGGTTCCGGAAAATTGTCACTTCGGCTGAGATTGGTCTAGTTAAAAGTAAAAGATGTGGTTATTTGATGTGACAACTATCAAACTAAAGCCACAGTGGTTTAAAATTTAATTTTTGAAGGAAAGTTTAATTGGGTCAGTTTATTTCATACATTGATCGCTGAAAACACACCCTTTTCACGATCTTTTTTCCTTACGAGAATTTACCAAAATAATAAAGACAGATTTGTATAGAAGCCATCCTAGTTATACTAAGCTCTTGTTTTCAACTCAGTTTAATAATTACACACATGTATCTTCTGGAATAAGTCCATTTATTTCTTATCCAACATGGAGGGCATTATCTCAAACATTCGAACCCTAGTTTGTTCAACCCATTTTTTCAATAAATTTGTTTTAAAAGTTTGATGAAAAAAATTATTATACTTTTAGTAATCACCTAATAATATCTCATCCTCTCATGTTTTTTTATCCAAAAAGAAATAATACCCCATAAAAATCAAAGTGCTGAAAGCACATCAAGAAAAGAATGCCTTAGACCAATTAGGGATTTCTTTTTATAAAAAGTAATGGTTTAATAATTATTTAGAATCAGGAAAAGATCATTCACGCTATAATATTTGAAAACAAAATCCTTTTTTGAAAATCAAAGTGCTGAAATCACTTAAAGAAGAGAAGAGTAAAGACACTTGTTTAATAAATTTGATCAAGTTTCATGTTATAATTTGAGAAATAAGATTGGACATGCTGATATATTATACATTTTTTATTAACTTATTGAAATCAAATAGCTGAAAGTACTGTTAGAAGAATAGTTATAGTGTCAGACAGTCGAAGGCTTCTGAATGGGCAAATAATGAGCATTTCAAATTTTACACAGAGAATCTAATGGAGCTCTTTAAGATGCAAAATTTGAAAATGAAACCAGGTATTTCACACAGGAACCTTATAAATACATTTTTGAAATTACTGATAATAATTTCTATTTTTTTCTGATGAAGGGCATTTTTCGTCAATCCAACACTCCATGCTTTTTTAAAGAGAGTTCAAGGATATGATTTTTGAACAGACTTGATAAAATGGCCAAGCATGAAAAGCTAATCCTATCTAATAGACAAGCAGATTACACTTTTTTTTTACTCATTCCTTTGAGACTTTTGGGTATATTCTTTCATTATCTTTTCTTTTCACATCCTTTTTATGAGACAATTTAGTGCCCTTTCTAACAAATAGGATAGAGAGTTGAAGTAAGCTGAGTAATGTCACAATTGGTTGGTATCAAATAAAGCCTCATAATAGATAAATCAACTTATAATAATTAAAAAGTTGAAGAATATAATTCAAGAATAACTCTCAATAAAACAACAAGATGTCAATAATCAAGCTAAAAAGCACTTTTAATGACCTTTATTATGTATAGTCATACCAAGATGTTAACAGACAACACACCGCACATTTGCCACTACGCCTTCATAAATTTCTGGGGAGAACCCTGTGTACTATATATAAACAATTTTGGATCATCTTGAACCATTTAGTAATTGCTTCCTTGAGAAACAAGATGAACATAATGGTTCTGAGTATGATAGCTCTAGCTTTAGGGAGTTGAAAAAAGGCTTTTACCCTTTACCAGATGACAAATGTTTAGACTGGTCCAAATTGAAATGAATTGCAGACGATAATTCGAATATATTGAGATTATAGAAATTTTTTTTTGGGGGGGGGGGGTAGAGTTAGGGTTAGAAAACATTGTTGATAATGAAAAAAGGATTGCTTGTTGCAAGAAAATTTTATAATTTTACATATTTTCCCAATTCTGGTGCTTGAGGGGCATCAAAAAGTCTCACAATGTTTTCTACCTTATTTACCAAATTTTGTGCTATTTGAATTGTTTTCTGCAGCTTTTTTTCAATTTTGACCAGTTTAAAAATGTGTAGTTTGGTATTGGGTCAAAGGTGTCCATCTTTAGAGGAAATCTTTAGCACTTTGTTCAATATTAAAATTTACAATTGGGATGAAAAGTTTGCTATATCTGTATAGATAACCATAAAAAAAATAACTTTTAATTTGTCCATCAAAAACAGGTGTTCTGAATAGTAAAAAAGAATTATTCATACCTCCATGTACACAACTTATTTTGTATGCTTCAACTCAAAATAGTCCCATACAAACAAGAGCCATGTCAGACATGACTATCCCCCACTGTAAAAGCTTGATAGTTAATTGAAGCCAGTTAGATTTAGGCTTCTTGTGCACTGCATTTCTTCTCAATGAGTTTGATAATAGCTATTATACTTTCAGAGATATGCTCTGGACAAAGTCTAAGTCTGATAAACAACAAAGGGCAATAACTCCAAAATTATGCAAGGAAGAGTTGTGGTTCTTGTGCATTGCACTTCTCCTCAATGAGATCTATCCATGTATGAAGTTTCAAGTTGATAGCATTTATACTTTAAGAGATATGCTCCGGACAAGCTTAGTGACAGAATGATGGAATGACAGACGGAGACCATTACTATACCCCCTTTGCCGAAACAGCGGGGAATAAATATAATCAATTTGTAAAGTTTCTACTTTTTTCGCTCAATGCTAGTGAATTATTAGAAATGAAGAGAATAGTTTTTTGTTTTAATTGAGGTATGAACCAAAAAACCTAATCACTTTTATGTATCAATCCGCTTCACGCATTTATACAGTGTAATTAGTTTTTATGGCTCATACCTCCATGAAAACAAATAATAATCTCTTCATAGTGGTAGTACTGATGTGACAAATACCAGGAATCCATTGTAAGGTGCTCCAGCCGCTGCAATATGACTGAACAACTGTTAAAAGTGGCTTTAAACCCCATTCGATCAAGCAATCAAATTAAGTGATCAATACAATCTTAAGGAAAATCATGAAGGTCTTGAATAAGAAGAATCTTAGCTGTTTCCTTCTTTTTTTATTCCTTCATTAAACCATCATCAGATGTCAAAAATTTAACAGGCTTAAAGGAAGCTTTGTAAACAAGAGGATCATGATGGTCCTAAATCGCTCCCCTGAGTATGATGGTTCATGGATTTATGATATATATACAAAATAGCAAAGCCTTCTGTCTTATTATTTTGGAGAATATGTTAAAGGATTTTCTCTTTTAATCCAAGGTATATTGATGATCCCACCATATAACCCTAATTTCCTGAATAAGGCAATGCTTTGAAGTAAAAACATCAATACATACCAAATATAAAAACTCTAGGCCTAATGGTTTAGTAGAAGGTTTTCAAATATATAATTCTTTATTCCTATCAAAAATTTGGGATCGCACAGAAAAGAGCTAATTTTCAGAATACAGTAATTCTTTGAAGTATTTGGTAGAGAGTCAATGGCTGATGATACATACCAAATATAAAAGCTCTAAGCCTAATAGTTTGGGAGAAGAAGATTTTTGAAGATTTCCATCTTTATTCCTTTGTAATATCAGGGATCGCACAGAAAAGGTTAAATTCTCAGAATACAATTATTTTTCTAAGTATTTTGGTAAAGGGTCAATTTATTATGATATGTACCAAATATCAGAGCTCATGGCCCTATGGTTTGGGAGAAGCAGGTTTTCAAAGATTTCCTTCTAAACCAGGGATGGCACAGAAAAGGACTAATTTTCAGAATACAGTAATTCTTTGAAGTTTTTTGGTAGAGGGTCAATAGGTGATGATACATACCAATTATCAAAGCTCTAGGCCTTGTGGTTTGGGAGGAGAAGATTTTTTGATAATTGTTTACGGATGGACAGTTGGACGGACGGATAGATGGACAGACGGACAGTTGGACGCTTGAAAATTACCGATCACAATAGTGAGAGCTCACCTTGAGCATGTTGTGCTCAGATGAGCTAACAAGAGCTGTAAGAGGGTAGCAAGGCTTGACTATTCTTAGTGCTGGAATAGTAAAAACACCCCCCTCAAGAAAAATATGTGAGAAAACATAGTAAACAAGAGGACCATGATGGTCCTAAATCACTCACCTTAGGCATCTGCAAATTACAGTACTTTTTCGTATAAAAAAGACGGAACATGAGTAAAATAAACAAGAGGTCCATGAGGGCCTGAGACGCTCTACTGGTAATCAAGTTTTCCCTTAAAGAAATCTGATTTTTAAGGAAGTTAACTACTCAAAGAAGAATGCATAAAGAGAAAAAAAACAGGATTTTTTCCCCTTTAATTTTTAGCAATAATCCTCAAGGCCCCTTTTTCTGTGTTTCATGACGGATCCACTCCATTTCCAAAAGAAAGTTACCTTATGACCCTACAATCATCCCAGGGCTCTGCAGAGTGGGCGACTCAGGCGAAAAAGTCGCCTGGTTTCATAAAACTTCGCCTGATTTGCTGATCAAAGCGAAGTCAAAGTCGCCTGGAATTTTCGGGAAGTCGCCTGGATACGATAGGTGATAACCAAATCTGGCCCAGTGGCTATAAAAGTAGGGGACAGTGTGAAATTGTACAACTGCCTGTTGGAAGCCCTTTGATAGTAATTCAAGCGTGTATCGATAGTCGCGAGGCCAGCAAATTATCAAAAAGAGGAGTATGTTCTGGCAGCTAATAGTTAATATGCTCGCTTCATTCACATCTACGCTGATTGGTTTCAGCAATGCTTTGTATACTATCGGCACCAGAAATCTGTATTTAAAATCCTTTCCTTTCTTAAGTTTTAATTATTTCTGTAAATTAAGTTATCATCAGTCTACGAGATTTGTTGCTTACTTTCACATAATGAGAATAATGGCCGACATTTACGGACACCGTATCATTTACCAGAAGTCAAAATTTTGTTACAAATTTGAAATCTTGATGAAAAATAATTCTGGTGAAAATCTGCATAGAGTAAATTCATTTTTCATTAGAATCCTTCAATTTGAATTACCTGCTTTTATTGTAACAAGTGAAGAAAATTATGGCAAACATTTTGAGGCTGCTACGATCTTTTCCCGAGTTTCTTGTTGTGATACATTCTTTCCAAAAACTAAATTTCACTTACTTGTGTTGGAAATTATTCCTTTAAATAACATGTAATCCTATAAAATGGAGCAAGTTATCCTGTGTTAACTTTAAACCTCTGCATGTACACAGTCTGGTTTTGTGTACTCAGCAGTAGCCCTTACCCTTTACACACTATAACTGACTTAATCACAGAGGACCTTTTTTGACCAATTAATGACAATTTTTATCCATTTATATGTCATCAGGTAAAGTGGACAGACTTTAACCCATTACCACACAATCCCCCATTTTGACATCTTGAAATGATTTCATGGGAAACCGTGGAAAAAGGAGGAGATGATTGCAGCAAGCAATTTATCCTTTCCCCACATGTTTTTACCCTTTGGCACCTTCTTTCTTATTCAAGCTCACTTTGATATGACTTATTTAGCTTCTTTCAATTTGTATCAGTCTGAATTTTTTCTTCTGGTAATGGTTTGATTAAATACATGTTGTTACGATAAAATCTTTTCTCATTTTCTGCTTCAAATAGTCACACTACTCATTTCATTCAGACCGCCTATACACTATTTGCAGTTTTTCTTATTAGTTGACTTTTTTTTATCATATATGAATCTATTATGAAATATTAAAAAAAAATCAGAATCAAACTCTTGAATTCTCAAACCTAAAAAAAGAAAAATACAAAAGTATTTGTTCACAGGAATAAGATCTTTATTGAGGACTGAAAGGATTGGCAGTATTTTCTATGTTTATTGCATAATACATAATATAAAATGCAACTACTTGGTTGTAAAGCTATTTTATTTTCTGATAGAAATGAGGATTACGCGCAACAACTTAATTTTTAATGCGATCCACTTCTCCTGAAAGTCTCACCACTTCTCCCTATTTTGAAAAACTTCTCCCAATTCTCAGATTAGTGAGAAGTGACTTCTCCCCAAATTCTGGGAGTCTGCAGAGCCCTGCATCCTGTGAAATATTCATCAGGATCTGACAATAATTGTTGACTTTATCAGGATTGTTTTGAATGAAAATCAATAAGGCCCCTTTTCCTGTGTTTTCTGATGGATCAATTTCATTCCAAAAGGAACTTTCCTTACAACCCTACAATTGTCCTGTGAAATTAAAAAGTGTTTATTGTGTTCACAAAGATATTAAAATCAAGTTCTCATAAGGCCCCTTTTCCCGTGATTATTTTACTGTTGGTTTTATCATTCTGTGAAAGTTAAAAGTGAATCTAATGAAATATTGGGACTTCATTATGTTTACTAGAATATTTACAAAAAAAAAAAATCTTATGGCCCCTTTTTACATGATACTTGATGGATTGTACCCAGTACTGAAAAGAACCATTTAAGTGATAGTACAATCATTCTGTGAAATTTTGAAGTGAATCCGGTGAAATCAAGGGACATCATTGTGTTAACCAGAATATTTAAGAAAGATTTTCATAATGCCCCTTTTTATGTGACACTTGCCATAATCAGATCCACTGTCAAAATCAACAATTGGAATGATGGTACAACCAATCTGTTTAATCTGTGGCATTTATTGTGTTAATGAGTTTATGTTGAAATCTTCATAGGGCCCCTTTTCCAATGATACTTTAAAGAACAAACCAAATTTCAAAAGGAACAATTCTAATGAAGGTGAAATAATTCTGTAAAAGTTAAAGAGAATCAATGAAAACAGTGGACTGAATTGTGTCAAGTATTTTTGTAATAAAATTTTCATAAAGCCCCTTTTCCTGTGAAACTTAACAAATCAGACCCAATTTACAAAGTAACAATCCTAATGATAGATAGTTTGAAGAAAATGATTAAGACTGAGGACTTTATTGTGATAATGATGTTTTGTCATAAAATTTTTATAAGGCCCCTTTTCTTGTGTTACTTAAAAAATCAGACCCAATTTACAAAGGAACAATCCAAATGATGGTACAATCATTCTATTAAAGTTTGAAGAGATTCTGATAAAGACTGAGGACATTCTTGTGTTAATGAGGATTTGGTAATAATGTTTCATACAGCCACTTTTCCTATGATACTAGACAGATCAGACCAAATTTGGAAAGAAGCAATCCTAATGTTGGTACAAACATTCTGTGAAAGTTTGAACAGAATCCGATGAAAACTGCGGAATTTATCTTGTTGTAAAGATTTTAAAATAAAATTATCATAAGGCTCCTTTTCTTGTGATGCTTGAAGGATCAGGTCTCATGTCAGCAACAACAATCGTAATTATTGTACAATGAATCTGTGAAGGTTTGAAGAAAATCCAATGAAAGCTCTGGACTTGGTTACAAGGATTATAGATACAATTCTCAAAAGTCCCTTTTTCCCATGAAAATAGACAGATCAGGCCTAATTTGAAAAGAAAGAATCCTCATGATGGAACAATCATTCTGTGAAATTTTCAAGAAAATCTGATCAAAGCTGTGGGCTTCATTGTGTTAACAGGGATTTTTAATTGAATTCTCATATAGCCCCTTTTCCAATGTTACTTGATGGATCTGAACCAATTCCAAAGGGAACTATACTTACAAAAGTATATTTATTCTGTTTGAGTATAAAGACAACCCCATGAAATCTGTGGACATAAAAGCATTAATTAAGATTTTTTTAATTGAATTTTCCTAAGGCCCCTTTACCTATGTTTCTCGATGGATCATACCAAATTTGAAAGGAACAATCCTTATGATGGTACAATCATTCTGTGAAAGTTTGAAGTCGATCAGGTGAAATCTAGGGCCAAGATGTGTTAACTAAGATTTTTTTATTAAATTTTCATAGGGCCCCTTTTCCCATGAAACTTGATGGATCAAACCCACTTCCGAAAGGAACAATCCAATTTTAATGTATTAATCATTCTGTGAATGTTTGAATTGAATTTGTTGAAAACTGTGGACTCTATTGTGTTTACAAGGATTGTTTTCATTAAATTTTCATAAGGCCCCTTTTCCTGTGTTTCTTGACAGATCATACCCAATTTCAAAAGGAATGATCCTTATGATGGTAAAATCATTCTGAGAAAGTTTGAAGAGAACCCAATGAAACTGTAGACTAAAGAGTATTAACCAAGATTTTTTAAATAAATTTTAATTATGCCCCTTTTCCCATGTTTCTTGATGGATCATACCAAATTTTGAAAGGAGCAATTCTTATGATGGTACAATCATTCTGAGAAAGTTTGAAGAGAATCCAATGAAAACTATGGACTCTAGAGTGTTAACGAGGATTTTGAATGGAATTTTAAATTGAATTTTAATAAGGCCCCTTTTCCCATGTTTCTTGAGGGATCATACCCATTTTGGAAAGGAACAATCCTTATGATGGTACAATCATTCTGAGTAAGTTTGAAGAGAATCCGATGAAAACTATGGACTCTAGAGTGTTAACGAGGATTTTAAATGGAATCTTTAATTAAATTTTCATAAGTCCCCTTTTCCCATGTTTCTTGACGGATCATACCTATTTTGGAAAGGAACAATCCTTATGATGATACAATCATTCTTTGAAAGTTTGAAAAATCTGATGAAACCTTGGACTCTAGTGTTAAGGAGGATTTTTTAATTAGATTTTCATTCGGCCCCTTTTCCCATGTTTCTTTGCGGATCTGACACAATTTTGAAAGAACTGGTTTTATTATAAAAAGGGATTTTGCACGCAAAATCCCTTTTTTCCAATCGCTTTTCCAGGAAAACGATCGCTAAAATCATTAAAAAGTGATTGCATAAAAACAAGGTACACTCTTATTCTTTAAAATTGAGTCTTTATTTTGCGATCGTAAGTATGTAATTTTACATACTTAAGTGCTATAGATATCTATCATAAGACAGTTATCCTAGACGAAAACACATAAGAAAAGCAAGTGCGTTAAGTTACGCGCTTTGAAATAAGTAGATACAACACGAATTGGTTTTATGTTTGTTTGTTTGTTTGGTTTGTGTGTGTGTGTGTTTTTGTTTATTTGGTTTGTGTGTGTGTGTGTGTTTTGGTTTTTTGCTCCAGTGTGTGACTTTTACACAGTAATAAGTAATAATCTTTCTTTTAAACGATTCTTCTAGATACAGGAACAACAAAAAATTAATTAATCTCACAAGTGCGTAATTTTACGTACTAATAAGTTGTGTTGTGCAGGTATACATTTTAAGACAAAGACTTTTTTCAAAAATATGTCTTTGCCATGTGACATATTAAATATTTTGGTTTCTTTCCTCATGATAGTCTCTTGCAGTGACGCATTTTAAAATGAGGAGTTTTCAATAGAAAAAAAAATCCTGAGGAAATATCTTATTTGTGCCATTTCGTATAGTTTCAAATCCTATGTGCGTAATTTTACACACTTACAAATCATACAGAACTGATTATATTTTAAAAAGGAATTTTGCACGCAAAATTCCTTTTTCCAATCTCTTTTCCAGAAAATTGAATGTCTAACTCATTAAAAATGAATGCATAAAAAACAAGGAACACTCTTATTCTTTAGAATTAACTTTTTATTTCGCGATCGTAAGTATGTAATTTTACATACTTAAGTGCTACAGAATCAAGATGGATGCCTTAGAAGAGAATTCACAAGAAAAGCACGTGCGTTAAGTTACGCGCTTTGAAATAAGCTGATACAATACGAATTGGTTTGTTTGGGTTTATTGCTCCATTGTGTGACTTTTACGCAGTAATAATTAATAAACTTTTTTTTAAATGATTCATCTAAATATAAGATCAACAAAATTTTAATTAACCTCTTAAGTGCGCAATTTTACGAACTAACAAGTTGTGTTTTGCAGGTATTATTTAAGGCAAAGGATTTTTTTCTCAAAATAATATGTCTCCGTAATATGACAAATCGTTGGCCAAAATTGTAGATTTAATATTTTGATTCCTATCCTAATGAAAGTTGCTTGCAGTGACACTAGTTGAAATGAGGATTTTTCAATAGAAACAAAAGTGTTAAGTTATACACAATTCACAGAGGAAATATCTTATTTGTGCAATTTGGAATGATTTTAAATCTTAAGTGCGTAATTTTACACACTTACAAATCATACAGGTATAACTATTATACATTCATACCCTTTATTTTGTAATGAGGCAAAGACAGAAAATTATTGATTATTACCCCCCCCCCCCAAAAAAAAAAAAAAAAAAATCTAGTGGGGGAAAAAAAGAAAAGAATAGCAAATTTTCAGCATTACCTTCTTTCAGACAACGTTTTTTACCTGCAAGTAAATCAAATTAGCGATCCCCGACGGCGGCACTCTTAATTTCTGACTATTTGTCTCTCACCAATAGGTCGATAATCGTAGACCTATGTGGGATAGCAGCTGGGGGCTAGGAAAGGATGTAGTGGTAGTACTGGTGTGAGAAATACCAGGAATCCATTGTTAGGTGCTCCAGCCGCCGCGATATGACTGAAATACTGTTAAAAACGGCGTTAAACCCCAATCAATCAATCATAAATCAAATTAGTTTAACCCTTTCCTGTTCAACCCCTGGCTTTTCCGTTCACGGTGAATTTATAAAACATTGTAGAAAAAGAACAAAATGCTTGTAACCGGCAATTTCTTCTTTTTCCCCAATATTTTCTCCCTTACTCGATGGTTATTTTTCATATCAAATCTACTTTAAGTTTTCTTCTGAAAAATCTTTGATTTTGGACGGGTCTGGATTTTTGCAAAACAGGAAAAGGTTAATAATTTTGGTATTTTCGTCATTGTCTCTTTCTCTCTACCTATCTTTAACTCACAAATTCATCCTGTCTTAGTCATGACATCCCTAAACTAAACCATAACCACATGTGCACTATTTCGTATTTCCATGCACTTAGAAAATCTAAATCCTCGAAACAATATGGAAAAAAGAGAAATTCTTTTATGTTACTTTCTTCATTTTTCTCAAATTCATACTGTGTACACGACACTCGCTTGAATTCAAATAATCTTTGAAATTTTGTCCTTTATTTCGGACCAGTCTAAAATTTTGCTATCTGGTAAAGGGTTAAATGAGATACCGAAACTATATGTGTCCCGCTAGGCGGAAATTAATTCCTTGAGAACTCCGTTACGCTAATATTCCAAAAAGATTATGTCAAGAGGTCCCCACATCGGTCATTTTGGAAATAAATTAGACGCAAGGTTCTATTTACATGCTAAATAAAGTCAAAAAGCGAAAAGTAACGACTTCCGCCTAATTCCGCAGCATGTGCATGATCAATATATTGCATCTATACATAAGGTCCCTTTTTGACATATTCATGACATACCTAGCGAATTAATCAATTAGAGAAAAAGACAAAAAACTTACCAACACGATGACCCTTTTTATTTCCCGATTCAAAGCGAACATCTTCGGGAGATCTTTCCTCTCGAAGAGAAAGTTCTATGCTGAAATAGCCTTCAACCATTCAATGTAGTCAAAAAATTAGCCCGTAAAATTGTGGTTTTACAACAAATCTTATCAACTCATATCTGTTAGCGACCTTGCAGCTTTTTAACCATCCGACGAAAGTTCGCGTCAAACCACTGCTGATAAATGGCTGTCTCGAAAAGGCATGAAGTCGCGAGTTCGCTTCCTAGCCCACCCTTAACACAGATAAGGTGTGGAGTTACCAACAAAGCTATCAATGAAAAGACTCAGCATTAAAACCGTATGTAACGTGTAGACATATATGAAGTCATAAAGAAAGTTGTCGCGTCCTTTTGTGCAAAGTTTAGTATTAAGACGTCGTCATTTTTAAAAAGTTTCAAAATGGTAATGTTTTAGAAGAGTTTTAAAAATTGAAGAAGGGCAAAATAAAATTGAATTCTCGGATAATCTATGTGTTTAAATGAAAATCATTTTAGATTCGTCGAATAATATGCGTTTGGGAGTTCCGATGCATGCTTGCAAAGTTCCCGGTTTTCGCTCTTGTTTTTTCCTTTCTATATATAGGAACTTCAAACTTGGTATTATTTGACGATAAAACCCTGCGAATTTAATACCTTTTCATGAAAATGTTCGGAGAATCAGATTAAAATATTCATTTTCAGTCTACGTCAAGGAAAAACTCAGAGTACTTAGTCCAACCAAGTTATAAAAAAATCATCGCAGCACTTTTTTCTTTTTCACGACGGTTCAAAAATATATGTAACGAAATTACTTTACTTATAATTAAAAAGTAACCTTGATAAGAAGTAGAACAATACATTTATCAATAACTGGTAACCAAGCTGTAGTTACATGTTTTATAAACCGACGACTTTAGTCATAGTGCGAGTTTTGCCTTAATCACAAATATCCGGAGGATCGTTAAAATGCGCGACTAAAGGAGAGAAAGAAGTATCGATTATTATTGACTTGTAATTTCTCTTAGATTCACTCCGAAGAGCTTGCAAACGAATCTCCTCAATGAAAGCATATTTCATTCATTTGATATTATGTCATTTGTATTTACTCATTTTATTATTATCATTTCATTTATTTTTTATTACTTTAAAAAAAATATCGGATTGAAAAATCGCTTCTTAGAACTATCATCATGACTTTTCGCACAGTGGAATTAATTTCTTATGGAAATTCATTTAAAAAAAAAAACTATTTAAAATTTAGCCTCAGAATAAATCATCTGTTTACCCATTGGTGGATAACAAAATTTTTGACTGGTCAAATATAAAAAAGTTGCAGACGATAATTTAAGTTTGTGAAATTTGTGGTTTTTTTTAACTTTCTTGGTAGAAAACATTATAGAAAATGAAGAAAGTGCTTGTTGCAAGCAATGTCTTCATTTTACACATTTTCCAAAGATTTTCTCTTTATGGGCATCAAAAGGCGTCACTGGTGGGAATTTGTTAAAATGATAATCATTAGGATAGATAATTCAATGGTCAGTTTTAGTGTTGTTGTTTATTGAAGGTCCAATTCTGCCGTATCTGATTTACCTTTTTCATTTTATTTTTTTTTCAAATAAAGGAAACGACGTTAGTGTAATTAACTAACTGTAACCGAAATAAGGGTTTCTTCAAGTTTCCCACATATGGCCACACTTTTAACGGGGTTTGTCGTGTACCAAAAGAATTTACGTTCTGCAAAAAGCGTTAGAATTAATTCCTAGTAAACATCTGTTTATCCAATAATTTTTCTTTTATCTAAAGCCGACCAACAAAACCGAAAGCGACATCGATCGTATCAGTCGTTACTTTTTTTATTCAGAATTTTATTAGATTTTAAGAAAGATGCACGCTCTAATTTTGCAATGGCTAGATGTTTTTGGTATAAGAAACACAAAAGAACATTAAATCGGAAGCCTTTGTCATTCAGCCGACTCTGCCGTCAAGTAAGAGAGCGAGAGAGAGAGAGCATTCGCAATCGTTGGAATTATCTGATAATATATGAATGCGTTATTTTATTTGCTTTAAACGAATGGAAATATTTTTGTTTAACCCATTCCAACACAGTGGAATTTTAGACTGGTCCAAATTGAAAGAAGCTGCAGACGACAATTTCAAGTTGATAGAATTTGGAACTTTTTCGTCATTTTGGGTAGAAAACATTGTGGATAATGAAGAAATTGCTTGATACAAGCAATTTCTTCATTTTCCACAATGTTTTCAAAAGATTTTTTCTTGAGGGGCGTAAAAAGGAGGGATTGAGTTGTAATGGGTTAATAAGGAATAGCGATGATTTTACTAGTTCCTCTACTATTTCACTGCTATCCCAAAGGAAATTTATGAGAGGCCCCTGTCGTTAGACTTCAAAAAGGATTCCCATTGGATTTGTAAATTGTTAAAAATTAGTATAAGCGTAAATCCGACAAACCATTTTACACTCAAAAATTTGTTTTAAGACCTCGTCAAAATATTAAAAAAGAAAATCCCCATACTTGATTAAGTATGCCCTTGCAAAAAACCCTCTTTTTTCACAAACCCTAATAGTGGCTTAAGCAAACCATCGATGGTAAAGAAAAACGCTTGTAAAGCTTAAGGTGCTCAGAAGCAGCTTTCTATGAAAAATAGACTGTTGTTTTATTTTAGAAATTTTTGTCTTCCTTTCCTTCGGGGGTCGCGAATTCGCAATTTCTCGAGAACTGCTCCTCAAGTTGTTAACTTCTGCTGAAGAAGGAAAACTCTTCCTCGGGTTATCTTCTACCATTGATGAATTTTTTTATTTCAAATGTGTCTTTTATTACAAGTCAATGTCATTCTTTTCTTTGTCTTAGATAAACGGATTTAAAAAAACGAAGAAGAGAAAATAACAGGAAAAAAGTAACGAAGAAAAAGTAAAAGGAAAATCGTAACTAGAAAAAAGAAACAGTGTTTGGGGGAAAATAAATGGAAGATATAGTAAGAAGGTATTAAGATTGTTGATAAAGTCATTTGAATGCTACAAAAACACGCACACACTCCATATTTATTTGTCTTTTCAAATTACTGACAAATTATAGACTATAATAAGAATCGTATTATGTCGGGTCAGTATACAATGGCATGTCATGTGTCATAATCCCTTCTATACACCTGCCTGGTCAAAGTCAGCGTAATGTCATCAGTCTTTTTTTATAAGATAGATTTATTGAATTGGGTTTAACGCCACTTTCAATAGAATTTCAGTCATATTGCATCGGCTGGAGCACCTAATAATTGATTCAAAGTATTTCTGACACCAGTACTACCACTACTTCCTTTCCGAGCCTACAGCTGCTCTTCCCACTTAGGTTTACGATTATCCACTATATAAATGCCGAAAAGGATATTTAGAGCGACCGGCATTCGAACCCTGGACCTCATGATTTATAGTACGACGCGATGCACACTGCGATATAGCCGCGTTTTTTTTTGTTGTTATTGTTATTGTTGTTAAAAATATCATAAGTAAAAAAATGCCGAATATACGTAATTGGAAACTGTTCAAACCTGATTTCTGTTAAAATAAAGATTCAAAATTTGTTATAAATACTTTATTTACTGTTACTTTTTTTTCTTTTTTCGCAGGTGAAATTGTAATATTTTGTCCGTTAGATTTTTCCTGTAATTGTCTTTCCGATTACCATTTTTCGTCGATAATTTCATTCTACATAAAGCAAACAGAATTAAATAAATATTGGATATTACCAAATATTACCGTGCGACAAAATTTTCGACAGTTGCAAATTGAAAGTACTTGC
Source organism: Fragum fragum (assembly GCA_946902895.1). Classification (NCBI taxonomy): domain Eukaryota; kingdom Metazoa; phylum Mollusca; class Bivalvia; order Cardiida; family Cardiidae; genus Fragum; species Fragum fragum. Next base: position 24,277 of record OX336369.1, on the reverse strand, counting down.
AGATGACGAATTAACGTTTATGAAGATTTGGATTTGTACACTTTTTGTACAAAACATTGTGGAAAATGAAGAGATTTCCCGTTACAGGTCATTTCTTCATTTTCTACGATGTTTCCCAACTGCGATTTTTGAAGTGCGTCAAAAAGCGATATTGTGTAGGAATGTGTTAATGTCATATAGTAGGTTAAACGAGCGAGAACAAAATTTTTGAGGTTAAAATGAATTACAACTAAGGCGATTCGGAATCTAGGGCGAAGGTAGTAACGCGAACATGTCGCCCGACTGTTGATGAAAGTCGCGGGTCACACACGCTACAAACATACCATTTTCTTAGTTGTGATCACAGGCGGCATAGTTACACAGAGAATTTAGATAATAAATTGGGAAGTTATAAAAGGTTAGTAATTATTTTATCATTGATACCAAATTTTGAATCATCCGCCAATCTTACAACTGCTATCCCTTTTTTAAAGATAAAGTAAGGAAATCAAAAGATGATAAAAATGTATCAAAATCTAGATTTGTCTTTGTATGTATTAATAATGTATTTTAAATTAAAATCGATAAGATTAGATCTAATGAATTCCTTTTTTACTTTAACGCTGAAAAAATGCTTGGCAGAAATGAGGAAATTAGCAGTATCATTAATGAAACGCGACTTACAAATTTCTTTCTCTATATGACTTGGATCTAATGACGCAAGATTCATTTTAATGCATCTATTCAGAGATAGGTAGACAAAATGAAAAATAGAAACCGTGTTTCTTTCATTTTGTATGGGAAATTACTACTTCCATTAACCTTTTAACCGTACAGTCCCTGATTTTACGTCCCTGTGGTAAAATAATTGAGAATATATCGTGGAAAAAAAGAACTTTTTTCTTACAATCAATTTCTTCTTTTTCCACAATTTTTTCTACCACATAGGATGGCTACTTTTTTAACTGTTCTTAACTTATGATGCCGTTGGTAATCCCTTTGAATTTGGACAAGTCTAAATATTTGAAACCAGTAAAGGGTTAAAATAGTGTGAAATTTCTACCATTTTCAATCTCTCATCAAAGCTGGGTAATAATATCATTGAAAATCATTGGAGAAACTTTGCATATTACCTTTCAATCTTACAATTGTCGTATTTTTGTAGTGATCAAAATTACTAATATGTTCTTTTTTTTTGTTGTTGTTGTTTGTTTTTTCTGGATGGCACTAAGAATTGAGACTAGTGTTATTGTTTCCATTCAGGCATTAATCCGAAAACTTGGTAACGCTGTACAACTTGTAATGCCATCGTGATAAAAATTAATCTAACTTGTAGTTAGTTGTATTAATGGGGATTTCAAGTCATTTAAAACTGATCTAATATCAAAAGTATGAATAAATATATATTTACAGTCCACATAATCTGAGTTGTTTCCTAACTATGTAAATCTAAGTCAGTTTAAGCGAAAATGAAATTTGTTTTTAAAAATAATTTATTTTCAAAGTGCGTAACTTTACTCATTTTGGGGTAAAAATAATGAAGTGAAAAACATTATTTGTTCACAATCTGATTATTAGATAAACGATATGGATGTATGATATCCCCCTATAAATGTACTTGTATAATTTGCAAGTGTGTAAAATTACACACTTTGAATTTGAAATCCGATGAAACAGATTTGGTATATGTAATAATAATAATAAACGATATTATAGACCGAAGAATATGGGTTATTTCATAACTGCGTAAACTTGGGTACTTAAGAGAGAAATCAAACTTTTTAGAAATTTGATTCCAAAGTGCGTAACTTTACACACTTGTATTAGCATTTGAGTCGACTCAAGTTAATTAAGTGCCAATCTTTGGTCTGTCCTTGTCTAATTACAAAATAAAAGAAATGAATGATTATGCCTGTATGACTTGACAAAAGAATATTTATGTACGGTATTCCTAACAGTTGTACATGTATGACTTTCAAGTGCGTAAAGTTACGCACTTTGGATTTGATATCAAATGCAAGTTGATACAAGCGCTCTCTCTCTCTCTCTCTCTTTTCTGGGTGAACATTAATTTTCTTAATTTTTTTCATACCGTAACTTTACACACTTGTATTAGAATTTGGAGTCACAATTTTAAATGTTTTACTTTTGGTCACTGACATATTCAAAGATGAAATATATATATGTTCAAATAATTGTACCAGTATGATTTGTAAGTGTGTAAAATTACGCACTTAGGATTTGAAATCATACGAAATGGCACAAATAAGATATTTCCTCTACGAACTGTGTATAACTTAGCACTTTTTTCTATTTAAAAATCCTCATTTCAAAATGCGTCTCCCAAGAAACTATCATAAGGAAAGAAATGAAAATATTAAATCTAATTTTTGGTAAACGATTTGTTACATGGCAAAGGCATATTTTTTAAAAAAATCTTTGCCAAAAAAATTATACCTGCACAACACAACTTGATAGAGTGCGTAAAATTACGCACTTAAGAGGTTAATTAATTTTTAATTGATCGTGTACTTAGAAGAATCATTTAAAAGAAAATTTATTACTTATTACTGTGTAAAAGTCATTCACTGGAGCAAAAAAAGCCCAAACAAAACAATTTGTATTGCATCAACTTATTTCAAAGTGCGTGACTTAACGCACTTGCTTTTCTTGTGTGTTTTCGTCTAGGATAACTGTCTTATGATAGATATCTATAGCACTTAAGTATGTAAAATTACATACTTTAGATCGCAAAATAAAGACTCAATTTTAAAGAATAAGAGATTACCTTGTTTTTATGCACCCATTTTTTAATGGTTTAAGCGATCATTTTCCTGGAAAAGCGATTGGAAAAAAAAGGGATTTTGCGTGCAAAATCCCTTTTTATAATAAAACCTGTTAAAGGAACAATCCTTATGATGGAACAATAATTCTTTGAAAGTTTGAAGAGAATCCGATGAAAGCTGTGGACTTTTGAGTGTTAATGAGGATTTTTAATGGAATTTTTAATTAAATTTTCATAAGGCCCCTTTTCCCATGCTTCTTGACGGATCATACCCAATTTTGAAAGGAACGATCCTTATGATGGTACAATCATTCTGTGAAAGTTTGAAGAGAATCCAATGAAAACTGTGGACTCTAGACTGTTAACGAGGATTTTTTAATTAAATTTTCATAAGTCCCCTTTTCCCATGTTTCTTGACGGATCATACCAAATTTTGAAAGGAACGATCTTTATGATGGTACAATCATTCTGTGAAAGTTTGAAGAGAATCCGATGAAAACTGTGGACTTTAGAGTGTAAAGGAAAAGGAAAAGTTTAACGGAAGGAGAACGGACATACAGACATATATACCATATATGAAAATAAGCCCTGCCTATTCAAGCAATGTTGTTCAACAAAATTCTCTGAAGAAATCTGATTAAGGGTCTGCATAGGATCAATCCTGTAAAATTTGGTTGAAATCCATCCACTTGTTCCTGAAATTATTTTTTAAAGCTTTCATATAAATAGTGTCCCTCCTCCCAATAAAGCCATGTTTTTCATTAGATAATTTTTTTTGAAGAAATCTGATAAAGGTTCACCCAAAGATTTTTTCTGTGAAATTTGGTTTAAATCCATCCACTGCTTTCTGAGAAGATGATTATAAAGCTTTCACCATATAATGGAAGTAGCCCCGCCCATTGAAGCCATGTTTTTCATCGGATAAAAAATTTCTGAAAAAATCTGACAAGGGGTCACCCAGTCATTTATGTGAAATTTCTTTGAATTCTGTTAAGTACTTTCTGGGGATGAGATTTTTAGAGAGAAAGTCTTTGGATGGATAGACAGATGGACAGACAGACAGACACACGACGGACACCACCCCATGCCAATGGTCCCTTAGCTTTCAGCTAGTGGAGCTAAAAGGAGAATGTTTGTTAGAAGCAATTTCTCCTTTTCATGCAAAGTTTTCCATACACATATTAAATATTTATAAGAGTGTGAGAAAAGGAGCGGTGTGTGGTGGGGTAATGGGTTATAATTGCATTTTATTACAATAAAATTAAATCTAGAATTTTGTCATCTGGTTTAGGGCTAAAAGATAATGATAATTCTTTCTCTCAAACATTTAATAATGAAAGCTCATTATGCAAAATGATATGCATTACAGTTGACTAAATCAGCTGAATTTATTACCTGCCTTATAAACATAACAAAATTGGGCACATAAAATAAAAAAAATTTAAAAGATCAAAATCTCTTTAGAAAATTCTTATTAAAGGTATTCCAAAAGATCTATGAACAACCATGTAAGATATAAAAATATCCATTTGATACTGTCTAAGGAGACTACCTTAAGTTAATCCCCTGTATTCCATATATGGTAAAAACCTCCCTAAAAGCTACGTTTTCATCCGATCAAAATTCTTTGAAGGAATCTGATAGAGGGTCAACCAAGAATCATTTCTGTGAAATTTGGTTAAATTCCAATCCGTAGTTTCTGAGAAGAATATTTTTAAAGTATAAGTTTATGGTTGGATAAACAGGCGGACAATGGAAGGCAGAAGGGACGAAAGAATGAACAGACACACTCATGACATACACCACGCAATGACAATAGCTGTATGGATTTCAGCCATTGGAGCTAAAAACAGAAAGGATTAAAGCTTGAAATATAAGGGGTATGTTCAATATTTCAAAATGAAAATGCTCCAGCCAAAAACTTTTGGTTTATACCTTTTGGAAGTAATATCAACCAATTACTTAAATGAATGGTAATTTCTTCCTTTCTCAAAATGTTATTTTTTTTATTTCTATTATCTTTAATATCAAGCTTTTTGTGCCTGTATATATTTTAGCTGTTGTCTTATTATAATGGGTTAATAGTACCTTAAATTGGATTTTACACTTTCTTTAACCCATTCCCACATACCGGTAATCCTGATTGTTTGCACCCCACAAGATACAAAGTTACAAACTTTGGAGAACAATGTGGATAATGAGGAAAAATGCCAATTATTTCTACATTTCCCTCAATGCTTTTTGCCAAATAGGCATATATATATTTTTTTTTTTTTCAAATAAAGTTGTCATTTGCAATTTCTTTCATTTTGGAGCATTCAGAAATTGGGTTGTTAATATTTATTACCTTGCACTATTTTCTAACTAAACAATGCAGTTTTTACAGGCTTTTTAATATATTTTGCTTAAATATTGCATTTATCCTGTAATTTTGTATCTTGAAATCCTGTCTCTGTTGATAAAATATAGCTTATTGTTATAATATTTTTCCACCAATGTCATTGCCATTTTGACATTGTTTCCGTTGAAGTCATGTGATGGTGATGTCATTATTATCTGTAATTATACCGAAACTAGTTTGGGAAATTAAAATTTAAACAATTTATCTTGAAGTTTGATCTCTATTTTAGGCTTTAGAGAATTACACCCCCAAGTGGGAACCCAAAGGGTCATGATTTTTGCCCTTTTGAAAGAGGTCAATATACTGATGCTTCATGCAAAATATCAAGGCTCTATGCCTTCTGGGTCAGGAGGAGACGTTTTTTAAAGATTATTTTAAATTTATGAAAGTTGACCAAGTTGTTTTTAACAATTTTTCAGTTATATTGCAGAGCATGTAACAACTGATTCCTGGTATTTCTTGCAACAGTATTACATTCTTTCCTAGCCTCCAGCTGCCAACCAATTTAGGTTTATGATCATCTACCCATTTGGGAGACAAAATGCGTTAAAAGATATGTGCTGCCGCCAAGATTCAAACTCACCACACCCAGGGTTCCCACAATTTTCGGCTTGTAAAATTCAAGACTTTTTCCAGGATATTTTCTAAAATTCAAAATTTCTTTTTTATTGACAAAAATCAAAGGATTATTATGACATACAAATGTAGTTTGTTGAGTCCCGAGACCCCATTTTACTGACATTTAACTAAAACTCTGAACTCTGTCCAGAAAACTACAATAATATAAAAAAATGGATAAATTTGATCGCTTCTAGACGTGTCAATATCATGTTATTGATAATTAATTTCAATGTCTATTTACCCTGAGTTCACTTTTGTCATTTACTTGAATTGGAGGCAATTTATTACTTTCTTATCCAAATTCAATTCATGTCTGGTTACTGGTAGACTTAAGATGTTGCTTTAAAATGTTCTCCTAAACATGTAAATATTTATTTTATGTACTTTTATCATATATTTAGTAAAATTTGACACCAACCTCCATTCATAGCAGAAAATTAAGTACAATGCTTTTATTTTTTGGTGAAACAAATACCAATTTCTCTTTCTCGGCAATGTGATAATGCCTCCCCATGTAATTTACACTGTGATAAAAACCTACAGGCGGGGGGGATACTTGTCAACTGTTTGGAACATGTACTTTAGTTGGGTCTCGCGTCATTTATCAAATTGATTTGTATTTTCCCTAGTTTTCCTGGATTTTTTTAAGGATATCACAAAACCAAGACTTTTTCCCGTTTTCCCGGTAGCCTGGGAATCCTGGACACACCATAATTATACATTGGGTGTCTGGTGCATTCCTATCTGCCTATGGTGGCAGCCCTGATGTACTCACAGACATAGTATTAGCCCCAGTGGCCATTATCTGTAAGATTCATGCTAAGTTTGATTGAAATTGGCCCACTAGTTTGGGAGGAGAAGATTTTAAAGTAAACAAGAGCACCGCCCACGGATGCCAATGCTTAGCTGCAGGTGCTGAATAATGCAAAAATTCTAAGTCAAAAAAGGGGCATAAATCTTACAAAAACGCTTTTAGAGTTATCCCCCTAAAGAGTATAAAGAGCTCTTGTAATGGTCAATACACATTCCAAGTTTTATGAGGATATCTTCCATAACAACAGAGATATGACCAAGGTTAAAGTTTGTCACGCCAACACCAACGCCAACGTCGACACGAATGACACCAAGATGATCCCAATACCTTGGGTTCTCTTTGAAAACAGCTGAGCTAGAAACTTCCATGCCCATATTTGGGCTTCATTCAAAATTTCATAAACTAATTTTAAAAAGGGTCACCCAATTAACATAAGTTAGGTTGAAATTGGCCCAATGGTTACTGAGGAGAAGATGTTTATAGAATTCAAAGTCATAAACTGAATGTCAATCAAAATTTCACCATCATCTTTTGAAAAGGGTCCTTCCTAGGAATATTCATGCCCAGTTTTGTTGAAATTGACCTAATGGTTACTGAGGAGAAGATGTTTAAAGATTTCAAAATGAAAAATTGCCATGCCCTGCCATGCCCATATTTGGGGGTCAATCTAATTTCCACAAACATTGAGCATGTGACTTAAACGCTTTACCCCTCATAAAGAATTAAACCAAAACTACTTTTAGATCATTCAAATCCCAGGTTGCTTATATTTTACATGCCTTCTTAAGGGGTTGACCTTGATTCTATCCCTTAACCCATTCCCACTCAATCCCTCCTTTTTACGCCCCTCAACGAAAAGGCTTTGGAAAACATTGTGGAAAATGAAGAAATTGCTTGGATCAAGCAATTTCTTCATTATCCACAATATTTTCTATACAAAAAGACGGAAAAATTTAAAATTCCATCAACTTGAAATTGTCGTCTGCAGCTCCTTTGAATTTGGACCAGTCTAAAATTCCACTGTGTTGGAATGGGTTAAACAATTAACCTTGTTTCAAACACCACTTGAAAAGGCAAGCTTCCTTGTTCATAAACAATTATTGTTTGGAAAAGTTTTGCAGTCAAACAGACAGATAGAGAGAATGATATGAGGAAAGACAATTATAAAGAAGTATGTGCCTGTTCATGTGAGGAAATAATAATGTTTCATCCAAGGAAGAGTCTACAAGTTTGTATGGGGTTAAATGCTGCTTTGAATAATCTCAGGTGTATCATGGTGAAGTTTTCTTATTCATGATATCATTGCATCCTAGATATCACAAGAAATAGGCTGTTGCTCTGAAATGTCTTACCTAAGAACAAAACCACAGGACTAGCCACTAGGCCAGGATTCAAGCAGGATAGCTGGTTTTAGCAAAATGTATTTAAAAAGATTTTTATCATCTATCTTTGTATTATAGCATAAGCAAGATTCAAGCCCAAATAATATGATGACCATATGGGCATCACATAAACAAGCGCCATAAATATCCTAGTGGATAAAATACATACAAGGCACCAATGTTATAAGCTTTGTCTTTCATAAAAGAAGATATCTATTGTTTTCTAACTATGTAAATTATGTTTGCCAAAGTTAATCTGATTTTAGGGTAGTATACTGGGAGATGATATACAAAGAATGTCTATGATATGGCTTATCTAGTTTAGAGATGATAAAACCTATCTTTATTAGTTTCCTTATAAATAGGAGGTATCAGGAGAATCATAAGAACCAACTGAGTAGCAATATACTATGATGTGCTTTATATTGAGGCTCTATGCTGTTTGTGTTTGAATGAAAAATGATTTAAAAGATTCCAATAATTTCCTTTTTGTTTCTATGGCAACCAGAGTAAGGTTTGATATCAACTATTGTAACAACTTTCATACATAGTCACTGAAGGAAGATGGCTAAGAGTCATCAAGATCTGCCCATTTGGGAAGGGTGTTATAATGAAAATCCTGAAAGACATAGAAGGACAGATAGATATTGAAAACTGAATGATCACCATGAGCTCATTCTGCACACAGATTTAACGAGAGGTAAAGGGGTGTTTTATTCGGTGGGGTTAAATAGGCGCTTGAATCGCGACTATAACAGGGTTGTGACTTGTAACATATACTGTGTAATTTGCTCAGTCCTGTCAGGTCAAAACTAACAGACAGGGTTAGGAGTTTGTTAACATGTATTCGCCTACTCCACTAACCTCTGACCTGGATTCTATCTTAAAACGCGAGGACATTACTTCTCTCATGTAGACAGTGGATATATTAGGTCGAAGTTTTAAACCATTTTCCTTGATATTCATTACTAAAAGGAGGCTGTTGGCACTCAGCAAGTAAGTTACAGCGATGAAACAAGATGGAGGCGTCACATAGATTTTCACTTCAAGTTTATGAGCATGCGTGGAAATGAGTGGAAAATTCGTGAAAACTTGTTTCCGGTTGATAGATGTGAAATACCGGTTTTGTCCTACAAAACCACTAAAAAGAGAGGGGCAAAATGGCCCAAAATGGTTCACCCGTGACCGTAAGGTTTTTCCATGATCTCTCAAAGTCTGAATATACAATCCTGTCATGGCCCATTTATTCACAGATCAAAATTTCATGATCAAATTCTCAAAATGATCACCCAAAGTACATTGCTGCCAAGTTTGGTTCGAATCAGCCAAGGAGGAGAAAATTTGAAAATTATTTCATATGAATTCTGTAAGTTATATAAGCTTCGCTTGCCACTACCCTGTTTTTCACTTATCCAAATGTCATGAACAGTTTTGACAAGGGTCCTCCAAAGAACATTCTTACAAAGTTTGGCCAAAATTGGCCCAGTGGTTTTGGAGAAGATTAAACAATTATTTCATTAGTTCTATAAGTCTGGTAAGCTCCCCTGCTATGTTCCATTATTTTCACAAATCAAAATGTCATGAAACAGTTTTGGAAACTCACCACATACAATAGATAGAGAGTCATCACAATAGCTGACATTGGGTGTGAAACTGAAACTGTGTTTGGGTTAGCTAAATAAAAGTTGATGACAGACACTGTGTGATCCTAAATGCTTCCATTAAGCATGATGGGCTTGGATGAGCTAAAATCAACAAACTGAGTACCTTTTTCCACACTGTGAAGATTCTTGCATGTCCAGGTTGGTTTCATGAAGGCAAATCAGCAAATAGAAAATCATTCGAAAATCATTCAAACTGGCATGATAATAAAGAAACTCATCATCATTCTGTAAAAAAAGAGACACATAGTTATTTAAATATGTTTACAAAAAAAAATGTTTCTGAAAACCATGCCCCTGCAGCAGCCACTTTTCAGAAATTTGACCTTGAAAAGTGACATTGGCATTGATTGATGTCATTGACCTTAAAAATTTCTGATGACCACCAAAAGTGACCTTTGCGTATGACACAAAAATGAGGCATATTGTCTTCCAGGGTGTCTGAATAAGAGTTATAAGTTTTTGTGTTAAGTTCACTGGTTGCAGACAGACAGAAGGACACTGTTAAAACAATATGCCTGATCTAATCAATGCAGAGGCATATATGGGGCCATATCATGGCCATAAACTGCACATGAAATCCAAGTAGAAATATTGACTGAGCAAACTAAATAATTTAGAATATCTAAATTTTAAAGCAAAGTGTTAAGTTTTTTTTTAAATGAAAGATTGGACTTAAAAAAGTGAGCCTGGTACAACAAAATCATAGTAATAGTAGTAAAGATAACATTTTGCTTGATATTTTTTGGAATATTTGCTATGATATCTTTGAAACCTTTCTAATGACTTTACAATTTTTTCAAAGTTTGAAAATAATTAAGCTTCCAAAGGAACCTATAGAATGCTAACAAGGAAATTGCCATTCAGAACACTTTTTGCTAGATATTACAGCTTTGCACCATATTCTTCCTTGTGACCATAGTACATTTTAAGCAAGTTTAAGTCAAAACAGTGGCCTGCATTGTATTTATTGTCAGTAATACAATATGACATAAGGCCATATTGTTTCAACCAAAAAGAATTTAACCCATTATCAGCTGATGAATATTTGAGACTGGTCTAAATTGAAAGGAGATGCAGATGAAAATTTAATGTTGATGGCATTTTAGATTTTTTCATCTTTTTAGGTAGAAATCAATGTGTATATTGAAACCAAGCAATTTCTTCATTTTACACAATGTTTTCCCTGTTGTTTTTGAGGGGCGCCAAAAAGTGTCATTGTGTAGGAATGATTAGAGAAGCTTTTCTTTCTTCCTATTCCTGGGGAAATAGGCAGGAGTATCCTAACTAGGTTATTCATACTGTACAAAGACCCTGTCCGGATGTCTTCCCATCCTAAAAGAGAGGTGGTGGCTTAAACCATTTTTTTACCTATTTTTATTCTTGAGAAGTTAATGATGCTTGCCATTGTGAGTTTTGCCTATGTTTACTACATGGCCATTGTGTAACTTAATCCCGTTATCTGTAGATTACTAATCAAAAACCATTAGCACCAAGCAATGTAGGAAGACAAATTTTAAACTTGAATGGTATCCTAACCAGGTTCAAGAAAAGTTATTTTGCGATTGATGAAAACAAACAAGAGGGCCATGATGGCCCTAAATTGCTGACCTGATTTAACTGTGTAGACATTCATACCAATTGTCATGTCTTTTGAGTACAAAAGTCTACTGATACTGTCCATAGTTTTTCTAATATTTGACATTGCGACCTTAGTTTGTAGCTCTATCTTATCAGATTCCCAAATTGTTCTAGATTTTAAGGTATAATAAGTAAAATTTCTGTCTTGTTTTCAGAATATTGAGAAAACAAGATATGGTTGTGAACATCATGCCCCTGTAAGAGCCTATTTTTGGAAATGTGACTTTGATTTCTGATGTTGACATTGTCTCATGACCTGTAGTGATGAGATCTATCATAAAGCATTATATTTATGAATATGCTTAAAGTAATCATAAAAAGTAAGTATTCTGGTTAACCCATTCCAACACAATCCCTTCTTTTTAGGCCCCTCAAGATAATATTTCTGGAAAACAAGGTGAAAAAGAAGAAATTTCTTGTTACAAGCAATTTCTTCATTTCCCACCTTGTTTTCTATCCAGAGAGACAAAATTTTGTTGTTTGCAAATTCTTTCAATTAAGACCAGTTTAAAATTTCACTGTGTGTGAATGGGTTAAATTTCAGACAGATAGACAGACAGGCAGAAAAACAGACCTACAGACAGAATGACAGACAATGTGTCCCTGATCTTTCAATGCCGGAGCTTAAAGCGATGAATTTCAAGACAAACAGTCTCACTATCAGACTGATTGAGCATCAAATTTGTTTTTTTTGAATGCCCAAAGGCTTTTGTAAGATCTGATGTAGGCCAGCCATAATTAATAAGGCTCAGCCTTATGACCTGACAATTAAATTCTGACAAAATTTCATGCAAATTTAGTCAAACTTTGACCTTTAATGTGTACACACTTGAAATGTTGATGCCGCACGGTAGATGACAGACATACAGCTTTGTTGTCATAGGTCTTGGTGCTTAATGCAGGACCATCACTTGCTTATTTCCTATTTGAAATATATAGCACCCTAGCATGAATAATAACAGAAGAAGAGGGCCATTCCGGCCCTATATCTTTAACCTGAGTTTAGTGAAGACCAACAATTTATTTCATTTTAAAGTAATAAGAGCTCAAAATATGAATACACTACAATGTGAACAATGTGTTTCTTAGAGTTGGTTTAGTTTATGACACCAGTTAACCAAATTTCAAACTCGTTAATGTTTGATTAAGGAATAAGATTTGAGTAATATTTAGGTTGAATGAGCAAAGAAGATGGGCTATAGATAAGACTTCTAATATTTGACATAAGTTTTTCACCTGTATCAACCAAGTATGGAAATTATTCAATAAATTTGCAAGACAGCTTTGCCACAAATGCCCATGTTACATATAATTGATCACAAACATGTTTATAAAGTCTTTCAATTTTATTTTACATGAGGTGACCGGATTTCAAAATCTCAAAGATTTGATCAAGCCAAATAAATTTGATTGATAGTTTTGGATTAAACACCACTTATAACAGTATTTCAGTAATATCACAGACACTGGAGCACCTACCCATGGATTCCTATTAATTCCCACGCCTATACTATCACTACTTCCTTTCTGAGCCTCAATCTACTCATCCCATTATGTTTACGATTACCCATCCACTGGTTTGACATTGTAACCTAGTTTTACCCCAAAATGACCAAATGTCAAAGTTGTTTAAGTTTTTCTCAAAACAAATATTATGACCCATTGATTGAGAAAGAAAGAACTGCTTGTGGCCTCTAGAGTGTCTACAAGTTAAATATCCAGGCTGGATATTACATGTGGCATGATAGACACATGACATCACACAACCACGGAGGCGCACCTTGAGCATATTGTGCTCAGCTGAGCTTAAAAGTAACCTAGTGAGATGTTGACGGTAATTAAAAACCTCTTCCAAGAAATCATACCTACAAACTAAAATTAAGACAGGCCCTAAAAAACAAAAGATTAATTCAAATGAATAAAATTACACTTGGCCAAAGATACATTGATGTGAAACTTGGTTGAAATAATGCAGTTTTTGAAAAGAAAATTTCTTAATTAATAATCTTTAAATCCTCAACATGAGAAACTACTTGCAGAGAAGTCCATTTGTCTGGAGACAAGAAATTGTGTTAAGGGCAAATCTGGAATTGCTAGCTAATCTTGAAGGGTAAAAATCAATCTTGAAGGGTAGAAATATTGTGGTGAAGGAAAACAATGCTGGTTCAATGCATTTTCTTTGATAACAATGTTTTTGTTTTTCAAAAATGTATCACTTTATTGTAAGGCAGACAAGAAAATCATGTCAGGGATAAGAGAAAAATACCTTTTATTTCCACATCATTGCATAATAAAAGTTACACAGACTTGGGGTCCTTACATTTTAGAACTGTGATATTGTTTCAACAGGTCCTGGCAAGGAAAAGCTTAACTCATAATATCTGCATCTAAATTTCATTTTATGTAAAAAGGTGACTGCATTGTTTGTTAAAAACTTTAATATTTGTTAAGTAAAAGTCACTTAAACTACATTTCAATTCAACTAATGACAAGACTATTGTCAATAACCTCCATACTTTACAACTAAAATAGGTTCATAATGAAAAATCATTTCTGACATAACCTAACTGATGCAAGTGACAATGTCCTAAAATGCTAGCAGCTGCAATTGCATTTTATGCGAATTAATCTAACAAAGTATTTTTTCCTTAAAAGTAGATTGCAATGGTATACAGTTATTTCGTACCAAAACCATTTCATACTATAATTTCTATGGTTATTTTGTACCAAACAATGATTATTTCATACCTTGTGTTGGTCATTTCGAACCATCTCGTACCATACATTTAACGACTCGATCAAGTTAAAGAATTTGATAATTAGATATTTTGTCATTGTTTGCGACGTGTTAGGCAAGATCAGTTAACCCTTGTCATGCTGTATAAATTTCTTTACTGAATTGCTATCAAATCAAAGGGCTGAAAGCACTGATATAACTTGTTGTTCAAAAATCAATATTTTTTTCTAGAAATGAACTCCATAAACAACTCTGACAGAAAAAGTACATGCAGGAGGTATAGACTAAGATCAGCCTGCACATAAGTGCAGTCTGATCTTAGTCTACATCTCCTGCAAATACCGGAATATTCTGGGTTCAGCATGACAAGGGTTAAGATGTAATTGTGGAAGGTTGAATGATTGTTGATTATGATTCAGACGTTTGCCTGTAATTTGCCTGTCCTATGTCTTTACAACCATCAAGAAAAAATTGACAAGCAATTTCTTCATTATCACAATGTTTTCCTCTGCAGATGACAAATATTTTATAAATTCCATCCTCTTGAAATAGTGGTTAGCAAATTTCTTTTATTTTGGACCTGTCTTACATCTTATTGTGTGGAAATGGGCTAATGGTTACTTTGTCACATTATTCGGCAAACCATGATACAATTTTCTGATACAGTTCTGATTCCCTACTAATTGTCTTCTAATGAACACAATCCCCTATTAGAGAAAAAGGAATGTGCTGATACGGTAATACTGTATGAACTCGTCCTTTGCCTGAATGGACTGTCTTAATTGATTTTCACTTGTTTAATGATAGATAAATTAGATAAAGCAAATACATAATCCAAGATATTTAGTACTGCTGAATTTGAAAGCATTATTTTACCATTTAAATTTCATATTATTTTTTTAAACATGGTACCAAATAATCAACGTATGATATGACTACAACATGATACAAATTGGTCACAGCATGGTACGAAACAACCAATAACATGGTACAAAATTACCAATACCATGGTAAGAAAAGTGTGGTACGAAATGGTTGTGGTACAAAACATCCGCAATTCATTGAAATTAATTTCCTTAACCTGTTCCTGTTTTCACAAAATTCAGACCTGTCCAAAATCAAAGGTTTTGTAGAGAAACATTTAAAGTGTGTTTTATTAGAAAAACAACCATTCAGTCGGGTAGAAGAAAAAATGTTCAAGCTATTTCTTCTTGTTTAAAAATGTTTTCTCAATTGTAAAATGAGAGGGAGGGACATAAAAACCCGGAAATGGTTATGTAACCACCTGACAAAATTTGCAATTATGATACTAGTAGAACATCATCAATAATTTTTGATTGTGGGGTAATTTTTTGACTGTCCCTACCCGTGTTGGGATAGATCCCTTTCTTGCTTACTAAATCCTACTAATCATTTTCAAAAGGATGTATGAAACATTTGAATTAAGTAATTACCTCGAACTAAAACATGTAAATGTACTGCTTTGCCTTATCTATGTCAGAAAGGTCGACATCTGGCTAAAAATGCTGTTGGAAATTCTGGCATGGGTGGCTGTGACAAGACAGAGCGTAGGAACAGACTCGACTTTTCGTCCACAAACCGCTGACACCACTCCTCGAATGCAAATTTCCGTCGTTTATTATTTAAAAAAAAGGAAATAATGATTTTCCGAAAATAATTTAATATCCGCTGACACTTACAGAAAGGGTGCTGGGCTTAGCTTCCCATTCCGAGACGAGTTATTCCAAATAGACTAGTTCTTCTAAATCGGTTACGGCAACGTTGATTGAAAGACTGCATCTGGGTCAACACCATTTCGGAATTACTTCCGGGTGGTTGTACCCTAAAGTAGTCCAATTAAAAAAATGAAAAAAAAAAATGATATACTTATTTTGTAACGCTGGTTTAACGTTAATACAACAGCAAGTTGATTGTTGTTAGGTTCTGCAAAGTGAGAGTTCAGTGCTGCATGTCATGCAAGTGAATGAATGAATTTATCTTGGAACTATTTCTTTGTAGAAACTGATATTTAAAGGTGAGGTTCGCAACTATAGCCAAATCCGCCATCAGCTGGGGCTCCGATTTTTTGCATGCCTGTAGGGACCTCAAATGGCTACCCCAGTACCAAATTTTAGCTCAATCGGAGCCATAGGGGCGGAGCTAGGTCCAAACCCAACCTGCTCTTTGTGTATATGCATTTGACCCAATTCTAGGATCGAACTTTTCTCCGGCCCTATGGCAGCCGCGGCTCCAATTTTTTGCATGCCCGTAGGGACCTCGAATGCCTACCTCCATACCAAGTTTGAGCTCAATCGGTTCCATAGGGGCGGAGCTAGGTCCAAACCCAATTCCGCAACTACAGCGAAATCCGCCATTTTACCCCCAATTAGGATCGAACTTTTCTCGGACCCTATGGGAGCTGGGGCTCCGATTTTTTGCATGCCTGTAGGGACCTCAAATGGCTACCCCAGTACCAAATTTTAGCTCAATCGGAGCCATAGGGGCGGAGCTAGGTCCAAACCCAACCTGCTCTTTGTGTATATGCATTTGACCCAATTCTAGGATCGAACTTTTCTCCGGCCCTATGGCAGCCGCGGCTCCAATTTTTTGCATGCCCGTAGGGACCTCGAATGCCTACCTCCATACCAAGTTTGAGCTCAATCGGTTCCATAGGGGCGGAGCTAGGTCCAAACCCAATTCCGCAACTACAGCGAAATCCGCCATTTTACCCCCAATTAGGATCGAACTTTTCTCGGACCCTATGGGAGCTGGGGCTCCGATTTTTTGCATGCCTGTAGGGACCTCAAATGGCTACCCCAGTACCAAATTTTAGCTCAATCGGAGCCATAGGGGCGGAGCTAGGTCCAAACCCAACCTGCTCTTTGTGTATATGCATTTGACCCAATTCTAGGATCGAACTTTTCTCCGGCCCTATGGCAGCCGCGGCTCCAATTTTTTGCATGCCCGTAGGGACCTCGAATGCCTACCTCCATACCAAGTTTGAGCTCAATCGGTTCCATAGGGGCGGAGCTAGGTCCAAACCCAATTCCGCAACTACAGCGAAATCCGCCATTTTACCCCCAATTAGGATCGAACTTTTCTCGGACCCTATGGGAGCTGGGGCTCCGATTTTTTGCATGCCTGTAGGGACCTCAAATGGCTACCCCAGTACCAAATTTTAGCTCAATCGGAGCCATAGGGGCGGAGCTAGGTCCAAACCCAACCTGCTCTTTGTGTATATGCATTTGACCCAATTCTAGGATCGAACTTTTCTCCGGCCCTATGGCAGCCGCGGCTCCAATTTTTTGCATGCCCGTAGGGACCTCGAATGCCTACCTCCATACCAAGTTTGAGCTCAATCGGTTCCATAGGGGCGGAGCTAGGTCCAAACCCAATTCCGCAACTACAGCGAAATCCGCCATTTTACCCCCAATTAGGATCGAACTTTTCTCGGACCCTATGGGAGCTGGGGCTCCGATTTTTTGCATGCCTGTAGGGACCTCAAATGGCTACCCCAGTACCAAATTTTAGCTCAATCGGAGCCATAGGGGCGGAGCTAGGTCCAAACCCAACCTGCTCTTTGTGTATATGCATTTGACCCAATTCTAGGATCGAACTTTTCTCCGGCCCTATGGCAGCCGCGGCTCCAATTTTTTGCATGCCCGTAGGGACCTCGAATGCCTACCTCCATACCAAGTTTGAGCTCAATCGGTTCCATAGGGGCGGAGCTAGGTCCAAACCCAATTCCGCAACTACAGCGAAATCCGCCATTTTACCCCCAATTAGGATCGAACTTTTCTCGGACCCTATGGGAGCTGGGGCTCCGATTTTTTGCATGCCTGTAGGGACCTCAAATGGCTACCCCAGTACCAAATTTTAGCTCAATCGGAGCCATAGGGGCGGAGCTAGGTCCAAACCCAACCTGCTCTTTGTGTATATGCATTTGACCCAATTCTAGGATCGAACTTTTCTCCGGCCCTATGGCAGCCGCGGCTCCAATTTTTTGCATGCCCGTAGGGACCTCGAATGCCTACCTCCATACCAAGTTTGAGCTCAATCGGTTCCATAGGGGCGGAGCTAGGTCCAAACCCAATTCCGCAACTACAGCGAAATCCGCCATTTTACCCCCAATTAGGATCGAACTTTTCTCGGACCCTATGGGAGCTGGGGCTCCGATTTTTTGCATGCCTGTAGGGACCTCAAATGGCTACCCCAGTACCAAATTTTAGCTCAATCGGAGCCATAGGGGCGGAGCTAGGTCCAAACCCAACCTGCTCTTTGTGTATATGCATTTGACCCAATTCTAGGATCGAACTTTTCTCCGGCCCTATGGCAGCCGCGGCTCCAATTTTTTGCATGCCCGTAGGGACCTCGAATGCCTACCTCCATACCAAGTTTGAGCTCAATCGGTTCCATAGGGGCGGAGCTAGGTCCAAACCCAATTCCGCAACTACAGCGAAATCCGCCATTTTACCCCCAATTAGGATCGAACTTTTCTCGGACCCTATGGGAGCTGGGGCTCCGATTTTTTGCATGCCTGTAGGGACCTCAAATGGCTACCCCAGTACCAAATTTTAGCTCAATCGGAGCCATAGGGGCGGAGCTAGGTCCAAACCCAACCTGCTCTTTGTGTATATGCATTTGACCCAATTCTAGGATCGAACTTTTCTCCGGCCCTATGGCAGCCGCGGCTCCAATTTTTTGCATGCCCGTAGGGACCTCGAATGCCTACCTCCATACCAAGTTTGAGCTCAATCGGTTCCATAGGGGCGGAGCTAGGTCCAAACCCAATTCCGCAACTACAGCGAAATCCGCCATTTTACCCCCAATTAGGATCGAACTTTTCTCGGACCCTATGGGAGCTGGGGCTCCGATTTTTTGCATGCCTGTAGGGACCTCAAATGGCTACCCCAGTACCAAATTTTAGCTCAATCGGAGCCATAGGGGCGGAGCTAGGTCCAAACCCAACCTGCTCTTTGTGTATATGCATTTGACCCAATTCTAGGATCGAACTTTTCTCCGGCCCTATGGCAGCCGCGGCTCCAATTTTTTGCATGCCCGTAGGGACCTCGAATGCCTACCTCCATACCAAGTTTGAGCTCAATCGGTTCCATAGGGGCGGAGCTAGGTCCAAACCCAATTCCGCAACTACAGCGAAATCCGCCATTTTACCCCCAATTAGGATCGAACTTTTCTCGGACCCTATGGGAGCTGGGGCTCCGATTTTTTGCATGCCTGTAGGGACCTCAAATGGCTACCCCAGTACCAAATTTTAGCTCAATCGGAGCCATAGGGGCGGAGCTAGGTCCAAACCCAACCTGCTCTTTGTGTATATGCATTTGACCCAATTCTAGGATCGAACTTTTCTCCGGCCCTATGGCAGCCGCGGCTCCAATTTTTTGCATGCCCGTAGGGACCTCGAATGCCTACCTCCATACCAAGTTTGAGCTCAATCGGTTCCATAGGGGCGGAGCTAGGTCCAAACCCAATTCCGCAACTACAGCGAAATCCGCCATTTTACCCCCAATTAGGATCGAACTTTTCTCGGACCCTATGGGAGCTGGGGCTCCGATTTTTTGCATGCCTGTAGGGACCTCAAATGGCTACCCCAGTACCAAATTTTAGCTCAATCGGAGCCATAGGGGCGGAGCTAGGTCCAAACCCAACCTGCTCTTTGTGTATATGCATTTGACCCAATTCTAGGATCGAACTTTTCTCCGGCCCTATGGCAGCCGCGGCTCCAATTTTTTGCATGCCCGTAGGGACCTCGAATGCCTACCTCCATACCAAGTTTGAGCTCAATCGGTTCCATAGGGGCGGAGCTAGGTCCAAACCCAATTCCGCAACTACAGCGAAATCCGCCATTTTACCCCCAATTAGGATCGAACTTTTCTCGGACCCTATGGGAGCTGGGGCTCCGATTTTTTGCATGCCTGTAGGGACCTCAAATGGCTACCCCAGTACCAAATTTTAGCTCAATCGGAGCCATAGGGGCGGAGCTAGGTCCAAACCCAACCTGCTCTTTGTGTATATGCATTTGACCCAATTCTAGGATCGAACTTTTCTCCGGCCCTATGGCAGCCGCGGCTCCAATTTTTTGCATGCCCGTAGGGACCTCGAATGCCTACCTCCATACCAAGTTTGAGCTCAATCGGTTCCATAGGGGCGGAGCTAGGTCCAAACCCAATTCCGCAACTACAGCGAAATCCGCCATTTTACCCCCAATTAGGATCGAACTTTTCTCGGACCCTATGGGAGCTGGGGCTCCGATTTTTTGCATGCCTGTAGGGACCTCAAATGGCTACCCCAGTACCAAATTTTAGCTCAATCGGAGCCATAGGGGCGGAGCTAGGTCCAAACCCAACCTGCTCTTTGTGTATATGCATTTGACCCAATTCTAGGATCGAACTTTTCTCCGGCCCTATGGCAGCCGCGGCTCCAATTTTTTGCATGCCCGTAGGGACCTCGAATGCCTACCTCCATACCAAGTTTGAGCTCAATCGGTTCCATAGGGGCGGAGCTAGGTCCAAACCCAATTCCGCAACTACAGCGAAATCCGCCATTTTACCCCCAATTAGGATCGAACTTTTCTCGGACCCTATGGGAGCTGGGGCTCCGATTTTTTGCATGCCTGTAGGGACCTCAAATGGCTACCCCAGTACCAAATTTTAGCTCAATCGGAGCCATAGGGGCGGAGCTAGGTCCAAACCCAACCTGCTCTTTGTGTATATGCATTTGACCCAATTCTAGGATCGAACTTTTCTCCGGCCCTATGGCAGCCGCGGCTCCAATTTTTTGCATGCCCGTAGGGACCTCGAATGCCTACCTCCATACCAAGTTTGAGCTCAATCGGTTCCATAGGGGCGGAGCTAGGTCCAAACCCAATTCCGCAACTACAGCGAAATCCGCCATTTTACCCCCAATTAGGATCGAACTTTTCTCGGACCCTATGGGAGCTGGGGCTCCGATTTTTTGCATGCCTGTAGGGACCTCAAATGGCTACCCCAGTACCAAATTTTAGCTCAATCGGAGCCATAGGGGCGGAGCTAGGTCCAAACCCAACCTGCTCTTTGTGTATATGCATTTGACCCAATTCTAGGATCGAACTTTTCTCCGGCCCTATGGCAGCCGCGGCTCCAATTTTTTGCATGCCCGTAGGGACCTCGAATGCCTACCTCCATACCAAGTTTGAGCTCAATCGGTTCCATAGGGGCGGAGCTAGGTCCAAACCCAATTCCGCAACTACAGCGAAATCCGCCATTTTACCCCCAATTAGGATCGAACTTTTCTCGGACCCTATGGGAGCTGGGGCTCCGATTTTTTGCATGCCTGTAGGGACCTCAAATGGCTACCCCAGTACCAAATTTTAGCTCAATCGGAGCCATAGGGGCGGAGCTAGGTCCAAACCCAACCTGCTCTTTGTGTATATGCATTTGACCCAATTCTAGGATCGAACTTTTCTCCGGCCCTATGGCAGCCGCGGCTCCAATTTTTTGCATGCCCGTAGGGACCTCGAATGCCTACCTCCATACCAAGTTTGAGCTCAATCGGTTCCATAGGGGCGGAGCTAGGTCCAAACCCAATTCCGCAACTACAGCGAAATCCGCCATTTTACCCCCAATTAGGATCGAACTTTTCTCGGACCCTATGGGAGCTGGGGCTCCGATTTTTTGCATGCCTGTAGGGACCTCAAATGGCTACCCCAGTACCAAATTTTAGCTCAATCGGAGCCATAGGGGCGGAGCTAGGTCCAAACCCAACCTGCTCTTTGTGTATATGCATTTGACCCAATTCTAGGATCGAACTTTTCTCCGGCCCTATGGCAGCCGCGGCTCCAATTTTTTGCATGCCCGTAGGGACCTCGAATGCCTACCTCCATACCAAGTTTGAGCTCAATCGGTTCCATAGGGGCGGAGCTAGGTCCAAACCCAATTCCGCAACTACAGCGAAATCCGCCATTTTACCCCCAATTAGGATCGAACTTTTCTCGGACCCTATGGGAGCTGGGGCTCCGATTTTTTGCATGCCTGTAGGGACCTCAAATGGCTACCCCAGTACCAAATTTTAGCTCAATCGGAGCCATAGGGGCGGAGCTAGGTCCAAACCCAACCTGCTCTTTGTGTATATGCATTTGACCCAATTCTAGGATCGAACTTTTCTCCGGCCCTATGGCAGCCGCGGCTCCAATTTTTTGCATGCCCGTAGGGACCTCGAATGCCTACCTCCATACCAAGTTTGAGCTCAATCGGTTCCATAGGGGCGGAGCTAGGTCCAAACCCAATTCCGCAACTACAGCGAAATCCGCCATTTTACCCCCAATTAGGATCGAACTTTTCTCGGACCCTATGGGAGCTGGGGCTCCGATTTTTTGCATGCCTGTAGGGACCTCAAATGGCTACCCCAGTACCAAATTTTAGCTCAATCGGAGCCATAGGGGCGGAGCTAGGTCCAAACCCAACCTGCTCTTTGTGTATATGCATTTGACCCAATTCTAGGATCGAACTTTTCTCCGGCCCTATGGCAGCCGCGGCTCCAATTTTTTGCATGCCCGTAGGGACCTCGAATGCCTACCTCCATACCAAGTTTGAGCTCAATCGGTTCCATAGGGGCGGAGCTAGGTCCAAACCCAATTCCGCAACTACAGCGAAATCCGCCATTTTACCCCCAATTAGGATCGAACTTTTCTCGGACCCTATGGGAGCTGGGGCTCCGATTTTTTGCATGCCTGTAGGGACCTCAAATGGCTACCCCAGTACCAAATTTTAGCTCAATCGGAGCCATAGGGGCGGAGCTAGGTCCAAACCCAACCTGCTCTTTGTGTATATGCATTTGACCCAATTCTAGGATCGAACTTTTCTCCGGCCCTATGGCAGCCGCGGCTCCAATTTTTTGCATGCCCGTAGGGACCTCGAATGCCTACCTCCATACCAAGTTTGAGCTCAATCGGTTCCATAGGGGCGGAGCTAGGTCCAAACCCAATTCCGCAACTACAGCGAAATCCGCCATTTTACCCCCAATTAGGATCGAACTTTTCTCGGACCCTATGGGAGCTGGGGCTCCGATTTTTTGCATGCCTGTAGGGACCTCAAATGGCTACCCCAGTACCAAATTTTAGCTCAATCGGAGCCATAGGGGCGGAGCTAGGTCCAAACCCAACCTGCTCTTTGTGTATATGCATTTGACCCAATTCTAGGATCGAACTTTTCTCCGGCCCTATGGCAGCCGCGGCTCCAATTTTTTGCATGCCCGTAGGGACCTCGAATGCCTACCTCCATACCAAGTTTGAGCTCAATCGGTTCCATAGGGGCGGAGCTAGGTCCAAACCCAATTCCGCAACTACAGCGAAATCCGCCATTTTACCCCCAATTAGGATCGAACTTTTCTCGGACCCTATGGGAGCTGGGGCTCCGATTTTTTGCATGCCTGTAGGGACCTCAAATGGCTACCCCAGTACCAAATTTTAGCTCAATCGGAGCCATAGGGGCGGAGCTAGGTCCAAACCCAACCTGCTCTTTGTGTATATGCATTTGACCCAATTCTAGGATCGAACTTTTCTCCGGCCCTATGGCAGCCGCGGCTCCAATTTTTTGCATGCCCGTAGGGACCTCGAATGCCTACCTCCATACCAAGTTTGAGCTCAATCGGTTCCATAGGGGCGGAGCTAGGTCCAAACCCAATTCCGCAACTACAGCGAAATCCGCCATTTTACCCCCAATTAGGATCGAACTTTTCTCGGACCCTATGGGAGCTGGGGCTCCGATTTTTTGCATGCCTGTAGGGACCTCAAATGGCTACCCCAGTACCAAATTTTAGCTCAATCGGAGCCATAGGGGCGGAGCTAGGTCCAAACCCAACCTGCTCTTTGTGTATATGCATTTGACCCAATTCTAGGATCGAACTTTTCTCCGGCCCTATGGCAGCCGCGGCTCCAATTTTTTGCATGCCCGTAGGGACCTCGAATGCCTACCTCCATACCAAGTTTGAGCTCAATCGGTTCCATAGGGGCGGAGCTAGGTCCAAACCCAATTCCGCAACTACAGCGAAATCCGCCATTTTACCCCCAATTAGGATCGAACTTTTCTCGGACCCTATGGGAGCTGGGGCTCCGATTTTTTGCATGCCTGTAGGGACCTCAAATGGCTACCCCAGTACCAAATTTTAGCTCAATCGGAGCCATAGGGGCGGAGCTAGGTCCAAACCCAACCTGCTCTTTGTGTATATGCATTTGACCCAATTCTAGGATCGAACTTTTCTCC